>OZ010738.1:152776530-155176530 GCA_963932295.1 Tipula lateralis
AACCAAACAATGATTAAATGTAAATCAAAAGTGACGCCAGTAAACCTATTACGATGAACGTTATAGTGATGTAAACAAACATTGACATGTACTTTAAGAAAAAGGTTATTTCAATGAGTTTTCTTTCACAGCTTTCCTATGGATAACATCGATCGCGCTTTTATTATTTTTACGGAATAACTTGGAGCTTTTTATTATTATTTAGTTTTGAGCTAGTTGTTATAAAGTCATTTTGTGTTTGTCGTAAAATGTTTGAAAAAATCCCCCATAGCAAACCAAGTAAGGCAACCTTTGAAAGGTTATATAACCATAATTTAAGAAGAGGGAGAAACGACGACAAATAATAAATAAGATAGATTTTTTGTGGTGAAGCGGAAAATCTTTGAAAGACATTATTTGTGGACCATTACCACACATGTGATAGTCGGATTTTAACAGCTGAACCCTCTCCTCTGGTTCATTTGCCGTGTGGATCCATGGGGCTAAGTATAATTTCTATTCGGCTCAAAGTAGGTTCTCATTGCATTTCTGCTTCTTTTAAAATATCTCAAACTCAATCCCTTAATCCTTTATATTTAACTTTAAATCAAGTTTAATTTTATAGTCTTAAACTTGAAAAAAATATACAATCGTTTATATATATATATATATATATATATATATATATATATATATATATATATATATATATATATATATATATATATATATATATATATATATATATATATATATATATATATATATAAATAATTTTTATATGTTATACATGTTAACTTTGATTACTTTTTAATCATTTTAACTCTCGAATTAATTCAGTTTTTATCTCAATATTAAACAGCAATATGTATCCAATTTTTATGAAATTACGATTCTTTGTTTGATCATAATCACAATTAATAATTATACTAAAATTAAGAGTAAAAATCGCTTAATTTTATAGATTAGGTGAAAATCTCATGTCAAGAATAAAATTATTAAATCAAAACTGTTAGTTATGAAAACAAGTCATCTTTTTCTTGAATTAAGAATTTTTGTGCTTTCTCAAACTAAGAAAATAAATTTTAATTCAATAAGGTGTTTTAACCCGCCCAGGTGGCGCAGTGGTTAAAGCTGCGGCAGTTGGAGCGGGAGGTACCGGGTTCGAATCCGATTCGAGGCAGGATGCAAAATGGGGTTTTCACCTTCGATCGTTTGGGCGGTGCGATCGGTGGTGAAAAATAAACATAATCTGGATCCTCTGTCGTGTTTAGAATCCTTGGGCCGACCCATCTTCCATGTGAGTACTATAGGGCTGACATGGAGCTATGCAATGCGCAGATGGCTCTACGGAAAGACTCGGACCTATAGCCGTATAGGGTGGTATCACAACGGATCAAATTTGGTCTAAGTGTGCGATAGCAGCCACATCAACTTAACTTTTTTTTTTTTAAGGTGTTTTAAAAATGAAATTATGTTTTATATATTTAATTTAAACATAATATTTTTTTATCAATCACTTTATACTTGATTTTTTGCTAATTTGGAGTTTCTTGATTTATGAATTATGATTTCTTTAAGTTAGAATACTTTTTCTCTCAGTGTACTAACTACTAAGGTGCTGGAACGCAAAAAGCTGGTGTGGCTTATTACAGTCTCCCAATATACATTGTGTGTTCATTTTTTGCAACAATTTCCTTGATTTCGTTCGACATCATCGCCGAATACATACCTGATATGTATGTTGAGTGTACATGTAGGTGGCTTTCATTCTGTAATGTTTGTGTGGATACTCCCTTTACCACCAGCTATGTACTGATGCCTGTTTGTATAGAGGGATCCTCCCTCTGCACTACTACTGGGCTCTGAGCTTTCTTTTGTTTCCTTTCACTTCCACTGATCCCACTAGTACTCATCATCATCACGCATTTAGTTGGTTTATCTGTGAACCATACCAGCATCACTCACTTTGTTTGTTTGGTATCATTTTCTACTAACGAGAAATACGGTTGCCTATATGATCTCAGCATTATCGTTGGAAGGCTATATGTTGTAAAACCCGAAAGTCACCTTATTTGGAGTAACCCTACTAGAAACTTAGCATCCTCTTAGCCACGCAGACATGAGAGTATGCAGTGCCACCTTAGCTTGAGTAGCTCAAGCGGTAAGTTATGTCGAATATAAGTTCACCATTCCAGCCGAATACCACAGCACATTCTGTTACCCAAAGGCTAACAGGGTTTACCATTCACCACGATAAGGCATGCTTGGGAGTAGAGAAGAGATACTATAACAACCTGCATTGTATGAGTGCATATGCAATGTTACGGTTAAAGCCCGAAATGCGGCGAATGTCTGAATTTACCGGTAAATGTGCGAATTTACGGATAACGCACGTAGGAACGGATTATATAAAATCTATAAATGGATTTCGGTACACTTCGGTTCACATTTTGGTAAATTCGGAAATTTACCGGTAAATTCGGACATTCGCCGATTTCGGGCTTTTACCGTAACATATATATATATACATATATATTTATATATATATATATATATATATATATATATATATATATATATATATATATATATAACTACATATTTATAAATAATAAAGCATCGGCTTCCATTTTAGGACTTACAATTTTTTTACTTTTGTATCCTCTTTATATGGGTTCGTTAGCAAAACTAACAACGAACATAAATTCGATCATGATCGAACAAATAATACTCGAAATCGAACTGCCAAATAAGGGAAATTCTCAGTCGTTTGTGTTTATACGCGATTGCTTTGGTGTTCGTTTTCATTTTGTACATTATCGAATTCAAAAATATCGATTGTTCGATATCGTCGTTCGATTATTCGATATCGAGTTCCCAAATAAAGGCCCTGACTCCATCGGTTTCGATCACGAACCAGCCCTTTATACTGTTGTAACCAATGAGAAGATGCCAGATGGGCCATAGATAACATACATAATTTTTCTATCGAATATTAGAATATATCTTTTCGTACTCATTTGTCAAGATCCAACTATCATCCATACGTGGCAACGGATCTGTAAAACTTGAGGCTCTCCCAATCCGAACACCGAATCATTACCTGAACACTAAATTTATACTTACTCTCATATAGGTGTACTACAGATTCTGGTATATTCCTCCTGGATATCTTCAGAATAATCAGAAAGTAAAGCACTGGATTGTATATACTTACCAGTTAACTAATCAAATCACTCGTTCGAATCCCACCAGGGACAGTGACAGATCAATTAAGCCTAAGCAAAGGGGTTGAACCAAAATTATAAGAATGGAAAGAGTTTACGTGAAATCAAGAATTGTTCATCATTAATTACGATTTTTACATCACTATATAGTTACCATCTTTCAGGTAGCAAAACTGCCATTGATCCTATCAGCGAAATTTTTGGCTTGAAAAAGCAGAGCTCGGCCAGACAATGAGACATCATAAGAGGTAGTCACTGCAAAAAAGTGCAATTTGTGTTGAGTACTACGGATGGGGTAAGACATCCCATTGAAGCACATTTAAGGTTTTTTGTAATATGAACCGAGCATTGTCGTGCTGAAATATTGCTTTGTCATGGTTTTTGGTATGTTGTGAGTATTGGAGCATCAATTCTCACCTTAAATGCATCAATTTTTGTTGATAACGTTTTTCAGTGATATTTTTGATAAGCTAGTCATGAATACTTATGTCATGAATACTCGGTGTGGCCGTTGGTCGTTTTGGTCACATTTCTAAAACATTTCCGTATTTTGTCTTCCATGTCTCCCGCCTTGAGTTAATAGGACCCAATTTCTTTATTTTTCTACCGTACTCATGGCCCTGAGACCAGATATGTTTTGACCAGCTCATATATTACAATATTTATGCTTATTCTTTTAAGCTTAATAAGTATTAAGCGCTCCAAACAGGATGTCCACTTTACAAAATTGTTACAAATCAAATAATTACTTCACATGGCAACGCCATTGCTAGGAGGTTTAACGTTTCTGTTTGGTGTTCCCTTACTGTTTAGTGCATTAGACAATTTGATTTATTTTTTTCTCATATTTCATTTCAGGATCACTAGATGGTTCACCAAGCTCATCGATCGCGGAACCTCTTGGAACTGGATTATCGGAGCTATGGTATGAGGCTTTGTAACGGTTTTCTCCAGAATCGCAGGAAGAGTTGAATATTCGAAAGGAGTGCACTTATACAAATCAAATCCCGTTGCTGGGAAATTATTTGAAATATTAAAAAGAGCATTTTGACATGTCTAAAGTGGTTGAATCGAAATAAATATGTTTATATGAGCTAATGATTGTTTGGTTTTGTTATTTATACAGGAGATGATCTGAACGAACCGGATTTTAGATAAGTAATATAGAGTATTGAACAAAGGCAGTATCTTTTGGTCTGCGATAAGTTGCTGTCATCCCTGACCAATAGTGTTAATTCAGCATCATATTTGTTTACGACAGTGGGATATTGATTTCAGCTGATCAACCACTGAAGGTCTAAAGAGAAACCACACAAGATAACATGAAGATCGGAGAAAACTACGATAGATTGGCATCACAACCAGCGTTATAACTTTTCGATCAATTCAAGTCTGATTAGTCGATAATTCATTTTACGTAGAATAATATATGTTATTCCCGCAAACGATTGGTAGACAGAAATGACTTTACGCTGTCCATTATGTATAAAGTTGACCGGCCAAATCTGCGTTATAAGTATAAATAACTTGTAAAATTTTAACTTAACTAATTCCAACTCGATCAAAAATTAGATATTAACATAAATATTGTTATTAGTTAAAATTATTATTAAATTTATTAATAGTTAAATCAAAAGCAGAGTGGCGCAGTGGAAGCGTGCTGGGCCCATAACCCAGAGGTCCGTAGATCGAAACTACGCTCTGCTAAAAATTTTTTGGTTGATAATTTAAAAAAAATATCCACAACAATATGATTTTTGAAATGTGTACAGCAAGTTCAGGATTTCAGAAAACACCATAAAGTTAAAAAAAGCTCAATCACAAAGCTAAAAATTTTGTGTAATGTGCAGTGAACAGCATCAGTATTTTTCGTACAACAGTCCAGGGTTCGATTCCCGGCATAGTCTCGAGTTTTTAAATTTGGTTTTACCTCTAAACAGCTTTGAAATTAACGAGCTTTTAAGAAATACTGGGTTGTTGCTGAAAGCTTTCTTATACTTCAAAATTTCAAAATTGCGCTCCTCCAACTCCCTAGTGACGACAAAATATCTAATAACGTAATATAAAATACCTTCACTATAACCCTCGTGCTTTATATGCGAAGGTTGTGACATCTATTTAGCCAAAAAACCTATTCGCTCAAAATAACTACAACCCACCTACACTAGACAACATAAACCGAAATGAAAAGTAAATTAAACTTTATTTTGTGGCTTAAGATTAAAATTCACTATCGTAATTTGTGCTTTTGAAATATAAGTTTGATTTAAATCACAGCTTGAATTACCTAGCAGTCTACAATGATTTGCGTGGTCACAGATCTGGTTATAACTGTGAAGTACTTGCTTTAATACGGTTGAAAAGGTTTGAGTCAGTTTTTGGCTGGGAGTTTAGGAAACTTCCTCAATTAAACACTATGTATTGTACAAACACTACTTATTCGGCGTGGTTGGTGAGTACATGATTAAAAGATTGTTTATAGCCCTAGGAAATAAATATCTGACGTCACGCGACACGTGGTAAAATTTGATCGACATAAAAACCTGGATGTTCAATTCCCGCAGTTAGATTTCAAATATAATATTATGGTCATAGTTTTAAAATAGGTCGAACGTGCACGCGCGATGTTTAAATAAAAAGAAAAATTTAATAAATAAATTAAATAAATATTAATATAACAATATGTATTAAGTAAATAAGAAATAAATATTAATTCATCCAGTAGGAAGTGAATTGAGGTTTTTATAATTGAAAAGATCTGCACTAGTTGAAATTTTCTTCCAAAAATTTTTTCCCAGTTCAAATATAGTCAGACGCGCGCGCGTGTCTACAATATTTTAGTGGGTAATACGAGTCACTCACAGATTCAAAAACCTTCGCATCAAGGAGCAAAATCTTGAGTAGAATTATTATGAAACTTTTATTTATTGAAAGCGCATGTTGCGATAGTGAATTAAGAGTAACACGAAATCGAAGTAAATACCTCTGAAAATTCCAAATTTTTAAAAAACAAAATTTTTAAATTTTTTTATAAAAAAATCTCGATTTTATATAAAATTTTCAGGAAATTTTATATTTTGGAATTTTTTTTCTCCAGCAAGAAATTTTTTACCGGAATTAAAATCTGCGGAAACTCCACCGAATATTATAGGTTTACATTACTGCTTGCTTCAGCAGTACCAATCCAAAACTCTTCGATTGATCTGAACAGCGAACATATAAACGCCCGCACGTGGTACAACCGCTCAGTCGCATTGCAAAACTCTGTCAGTGGACATTGTCTATTACGGAACGTTCAGAAAGTCCAATAGTCAAAATGATCTACAACCGCTTGTCATTTTATTAAGGATATATTGAGTTAGCGAATTTCGTACATAAGCCATGCAGTTGATATAATTGATAAGTGAGTGTCTTGTACTAGCACGCCATCTCTTATCACATACACTTTATTGCTAAAGCACCATCTGTTAACAAATATTGGTACTAATTTGAAATATTTTGTTCAACGTTAAACAAAACTTATGTATATTACTTTCAATAATTAAGAATCTATATTTCATTCAATTTATATTTATTTATTTATTTCTTTAAAAAATTTCGCGACAACGATATAACATTTACGGTCCAAGCCCATCCAATTTTCTTCTTTCTTTTCTACCTAAATTGCAATACTTCTCATATCATACTTCGGAAATTCCCCAAACTTCAAATTTGAGAGCCAGATTTTCTAGCGCTTGTCATTTTATTAAGGATATTTTAAATTAGCGAATTTTGTACAGAAACAAAAGAATTTTGTATAAAACCTGTTTTATTTTAGAGACATCTATGGGCCATCCATATGTTTATCCATATAATTGATGACTGTGTGGATTTCTTTCACCCACGAAGTTACATGTGTAAATTAAAAGGTTTTCACATGAAAAACTTTTTCTTACTGACGCACAATCCTATTAAGCTTGTGTCTACAATATTATATTATTGGAATGTAGAACGCGTAAGAACACGTTCACAGGATTCAAAAACCTCCGCGTCAAAAGCAAAACCCGTGAGTGCATTTTCATAAAACTTTTATTTATACAAAGCGCGTATTGCGATAGTGAATTAAGCGTAACACGAAATCGACTCAATTATAATAAAGAAAATTATAAATTTTTTAATAATCAAAATTTATAATTTTTTAAAAAAAACTGTTATGTGGCTTCAGCAAGATTTTCCTTGGTTTTTTTCATCTAGCAAGATATTCTTTCCCGTAATAAATTCAGTGGAAATGTCCACCAAATTATAAAAATTAATATTAATGATCGGTTCCAGCAGCAAGAAACCACAACTCTTCGATTGATGATCTTTTTCTTTACATTGAAACTTGAACAAGTATATGATCTTATTAAGTCCTTACCAGGATTCATCAACTAACATTAGCATACTAAATTACGGAATGTTCAATTCACATAAGAAATGAAGTGAGATCTACAAGCGTTTGTCATTTTATTAAGGATATATTGAGTTAGCGAATTTCGTATATAAGTCTTCCACTTGATATGATTGATAACTGTGTGGGTGCCTTTTACTCTTATTGCTAAGGCAGCATCTGTTAATCTACCGACTGTCAATCCAGATCTGCCAAGAGATCGTGATCCGAACCTGGCAATAAACTATAGGGGAATATCGTTGTTGAATGTTTTTATTAAAATTGTGAATGGTTAACCATTGATGAAAGCAACGCTTGAAAAGTTTATGAATGAGAATAGTTTATTGCCAGAAGCTACTTTTGGTTTTCAACGCAACCACTCTGCAAATGAATGCGTGGAAAGATTTGTGTGGGAGATAAGAAAGCAAAATAAGAGTTGTGTGGCGGTAGTTTTGCTTGAGGAAATAAATGAATATGATTTCATGGATGCAAGAGATGTACTTCGTGTGTTTCAGGTGAATCTGTGGAGAAAATGGGAGAGTGAATATATTGAAAAGTGTCAGGTAAAAGGAAAGAAGTACTTTGAGTAGTGTAGTGATCCTTTGAAAAAACCTTTCTTTAAGGAAATCAAAGGAGACACTACAATGATACGAACTACGGAAAGAGTGAGATTGAATCATGACAATTGGAAGGAGTGTTAAAAGAAACGTCATTTGATTGAGAATGATATATGTGAAAGTTGTTCGGTTGTGTAGGATATCGAACACTTACTATTAAACTGTTCGCAATTCAGCGACAGTAGACAATTGTTCGATATCCTCTCGAATGCAAGAAATTTGACTGAATTATAACGAATGGGGCAAAATGAGTATAAGATGATGTATGAATTTATAAGAAGAAATGAAATTACAGTATGAAAGTGGATCGCTGTATGAACGACGAATGTATAAATTAAAAAATTGAAATAAAATTAAATGTAATTAAAATGTAAAATTATACATAAAGTCATAAATCGGGCCAAATAGATCCTAATCATGGGAGATGGTGCCAAATAAAAAAAAAGGTGTTGATTAATTAAGAATTTATATTATATTCATGTTAAGTTATTCTCTAAAAATCTCGCGAAAAACACAAAAAATCAGTGCCAGGCCCAAATTTAATTCTTTCTATTCTCTTCTCTACTGCAAAAAATTCTTCTCATGTTAAATTTCGGATATTTTCGAATTTTGGTGTAGAACTAGAAAGAGCGGTACTTAACCATTGTTGTGACCTGATGATCAACATGCGCTTGTCATTTTATTAAGGATATTTTGAATTAGCGAATTTTGTACAATATAAAACCTATTTTATATTGTACAAAACTAAATACACCCATGCCCAATTTCCATATAATTGATAACTGTGTGGGTTTCTTTCGACCACACAGTTACACGGTTTTCACATGTAAAAAACTTTTTCCTTACTGACGCGCCTTCTCTAATCACATCTTCGTGTAGCTTCATCTGTTAACAAATATTGCTACTAACCTACGAGTAGAATGTATGAAATTCTTAACACTGTGTAGGACATGTTCTTCGGTTATACCGACTGTCAAAGTGTCAAAATTATTTTTTCACCGTGAGTAGTTTAGAAACAAATTTGTTCACTGGTGAACGTTTTGATTCCAAAATTAATCTTGTTTCAACATCGAACTAAAATTTAGGAAATCTAAAGCAAAGTGGCACGTTCCGATTTGGCACATTGAGAGTTGGCATACGTTTATTGTTCAATCTAATTTGCATTCTGAGATACATACGTACTAAAAGAATACTCATCAGGTAACACTAAACAAAGTACATAGTCAATTCAAAATTTACATACGTTCTCGTTATATAGTTTTACATTAAAATCAAATAACTTTAGGGATAGAATGTTATTCGATACGTCTATTCTAGCGTGAAGAATTACCTTTAATTGTTTTTAGATAATACTTGCAGTCACTAGAGAGAGACTATATACTGGTTTTTATTTCCAGATCATTAATTTTTAATAGACTCTGAATGTATCTTCAACATTGTATAAAATTTAAATGTTTAGTGAATCTCTCCCCGGACAGTACACAAATTATAGGTGAATAGTGTAAAATGTGAAAATTAAACTATGAGCTTTAAAAGCTTCTCCTGTAAATGTAGTTCAAACTTATAGATCTGGTAATCCAGAAAGACCTTCTAAACGTGTTTAGATGGGATATATGTCCCCTCATAAAATGGAGCGCATGTTATGGTAGTGAATTAAGAACTTGTAAATACCAAATACTTTTTCATGATTTTTTCATTTAGGTTAATCTAGTGTAGGTAATTAGAATTAATTTGATTTTGCAGCTCATCTTACAAGCTTCGCTTAGAAAGTACAAATGTGTTTTGTCAAGGTGGCCAATTTAATAAATATGATCCGATACGTTGCCATTAGCGAGAGATTCGAGGAAAACAGCATTTCCAAATGCAATACAAACAACAAGTCGTTGCGTCTATGCCGGGAATCGAACCCAAGACTTCTGTTCGAAGAATATATGAGCTTATACCGTCGACACAAAAAATGGTTAATTTTAGATTTGAGTCAGGTTCATATATTGGTGTGTGCCCACCCTGGGGTACTTTATATCAAACGATTTAGAAATTATCTAAATTATAAAAATATATGTTATTGTAAAAAAAATTAGCAGAGCGTAGTTTCGATCTACGGACCTCTGGGTTATGGGCCCAGCACGCTTCCACTGCGCCACTCTGCTTATTGTACTCACTGTATCAATTGATTATATTTTGATACACAAGTTCAGGTCAAAATTATGTGAACTTTATCTAAAATAAACAATTTAAATAAAGACTTGCTTTCTCTCCCTCTCCCTTTTATCTCCCTTTCTTCCTTTCTTTTGCCCCTCTCTATTAGTGTTGAGCTACTAATTTAGTTATATAGTAAAATATTATCTAACGGTTTTCCTCACTAAGATAAAACCGAAATTTAAACAATAAACTTGCGAGACAAGATCGATCATGTCTCCTCGAGTATCTCGTGCAACTCGTATATATAGTGTGCGTCGTGTTACAAGAGTTCTAGCGAATTATAAATTTTTGCTTGAAACATTTGAAGTATTAATTTTTTATTGGGGCGTGTCGATAGTTGATTTATGATAGATAGATAGCATGACGAATTCGTAAAATGAATTTCCCCTCCAATTGTTAATGCATGCTTTTGAGTTGTTTCTTTATGCCTAGTTAGGAATTTTGCTGAATGAAGACGACAAATCTTCTGCACTGCAAATCAATTATTTTATAATTTAATTATTAAATTCTTTTATTTTATTTATATGAGGTGCCTTGTTGGCAAGAGAGAAGTGCATTGACACGTCTTTGGGAGGTCAATTTTTGATTGATTTTTGTACGTGTTTAGTCTTACGACAGCCCTGATGCGGTTCTTATCTACAAATAAAGCACACAGACGGTTAAAGTTGAAAAATTATAATTTCGACGCGAACTCTTTGCGTGCCACTTTCCAAATATATATCACAATCAATAAGTGTATAGTGACATAAAAATGCCAGCTTGTTATCCAGTTTGAATAGATGTTGGTTTGTATAAGATTGTTGTATAACTATGTCTGATTCATCATCTGCAACCCTGTTCAAACTTTCGAAGTTTTGATTGTCTAGTTGACATGGTGATGATATTTTGACGGATTTTGTGTGTGATGACTGTGTCGAGTGTTGGCTAAGATGGAAGAAGATTTTGACGAATAACTCATCGGATAGCTTAATTCTCTATCCGGAGACCGCTCCTTAAATGAATGGTAGTTAGGACCTCCAGAGCATGCACTGAGAAAAAAGTTAGAGTTTCAATTTAAAAATTTTGAATCTTTTGAAAAAAAATCTGTGATTCAAAGTAGCAGTATTTAATATTAAATTATTTTATCTTTGATTCAAAGAAGTTGTATTCTTTATTTAATAATGCGCATAAATGTTACTTCTGAAAGGCTCAAAGGCTTAATACTAAAAATTATTTTTTTTAACTGAAAGGTATCTACCTTTAATTTAAATTCTATAATTATTAAAAATTAAATAACTTATAATATTTAAAATAAGTACAAAAATGTATTAAAAATAATTCGTGTCTTTAATAAAAGCCTTTGAACCACAAAATAAATATTTTACTTGAAATGATATTACTTTTCTTATAAAACGCTTAATTCTTTATTTGGTATTCCGCATTTAACTAATTGTTTAAACAACAAAAACTTTAAATCAAAACCAATTTATTTTACTCGATGTTTACCCGTTTTTATGTGAAATTCGCTATATCAAAGCTAAAATTACTATTTAAAACAATTTTAAATATTTGAAGTAAATTACGAGGAGCATAGGTTCAATATATTTTTGATGGATGTATTTTGTATCATGACATTTTTGTAGGTGTGAATAATATTAATAATAGCTAAATAGTATCATGATACTTATGCATAAAAGTTATAATTTTATTGATAATTTAAAAAAAAATTACTTTCAATATTAGTGCATACTGCATTGGGTTTAAAATATAATAATGCTTTTAGTTTAAAAATTTGTAATTGTCAAATTAAAGACTGCAAATCCTTACCTATGCGGATGCTGCCCAAAATATTTTACAACAAACTTAAAATCAAACTACTGGACAAACTTTCGGACAAAAGGCCTAATAGTTTCATTGAAATAACCGAAAGTTTTAACTTTATAACTGTAAGATTTTAGTTCAAAGTATAAATTAATACTTAAACCAAATATTTTACATATTTTAGGATAAAATAGAAAAAGTTTTGCGCAAAATCTATAGGCGAAAATTCTTTGATTCAAAGAATAAAACTTTTAGCTTTAAGTAAAATTTTTCTCAGTGTGGTATTACCTCTATCTTTTATGTAATCGGTAAATCAATGCAAGTAGCGATGTAAGCCAACGAGTTTTGTTAACTTTGGGAAATGTTTGTACTTAAATTACATTAATTGATCATTGTGAAATATTACGGATGTAATATACTTTGGGTCAGCGAGTAAAACAATCGTTATAGGTAAGTTAATAAGAATAACAATTGGACGGCCGAAGTGATGCTATAATATCCAAAAAGATATTTTTGAAACCCACCAGGTCGATTTTAATGTAAAACTATAAAACGAGAACGTATGTAAATTTTGAATTGACTATGTACTTTGCTTAGTGTTACCTGATGAGTATTGTTCTAGTACGTATGTATCTCAGAATACAAATTAGATTGAACAATAAACGTGTGGAACCTCTAAATGTCTGAACGTGCCACTTTGCTTTTGATTACCTAAATTTTAGTTCGATGTTGAAACAAGATTAATTTTGGAATCAAAACGTTCATCAGTGAACAAATTTGTTTCTCAACTACTCACGGTGAAAAAATAATTGTGACACTTTGACAGTCGGTATAACCGAAGAACATGTCATACACAGTGTTAAGAATTTCATACATTCTATTCGTAAGTTAGTAGCAATATTTGTTAACAGATGAAGCTACACGAAGATGTGATAGGAGATGGCGCGTCAGTAACAACAAAGTTGTTTACATGTGAAAACCGTGTAACTGTGTGGGCGAAAGAAACCCACACAGTTATCAATTATGTGGAAATTGGGCATGGATGTATCTAAAATAAAATAGGTTTTATATTGTACAAAATTCGCTAATTCAAAATATCCTTAATAAAATGACAAGCGCATGTTGATCATTATCGGTTGTTTGGCTCACTAATTACCTTTGCGCCAACATCAGTGAATCAGTGTTTAAGTACCACTCGATCTACAGTACAGCATGTAAAGATAGATTTGCTAAATTTGGAAATATCCGAAATTTAATATGAGAAGAATTTCTTGTAGTAGCAGAGAGAATAGAAAGAATTAAATTGGTGGGCTGGCAGTAGTGCACTTGATTTTTATAGTTTTCGCGAAATTTTTTAAAGAATAATTTGAATATAATTTTGATTCTTAAATATTGAAATAATTATCACCTGTATATATAGTCGGAGGTTCGAAAAAAATATTTTAAATTAGTACAAATATTTGTTAACAGATGCTGCTTTAGCAGTAAGAGTATGTGATAAGAGATGGCGCGTCAGAAAAAGACACCCACACACACAGTTATCAATTATATCAACTGCAAGACTTATATACGAAATTCGCTAACTCAATATATCCTTATTCTTAATAAATAGACAAGCGCTTATGTGGGTTGAACAGTTAGTCAATTCCGTAGTTGAGTATGCAAATGTTAACCGACGAATTTTGGTAATGACTTAAAAAGTATTATCGGTTGTATCACAACATTCACAAGCGAGCATTTGCTTGTTCATGTATTAATGTAAAGATCAATCAAAGAGTTTTGGTTTTTGGCTGCTGGAACCGAGCATTAATATTTACTTTTATAATTTGGTAGAAATTTTCACTGAATTTTCTACGGGAAAGAATTTCTTGCTTGAGGAAAAAAATCCAAGAAAAAAATTGCTGGAGCCACGTAATAGATTCGGGAGGTTCGAAGAAAATATTTTAAATTAGTACCAATATTTGTTAACAGATGCTGCGTTAGGAATAAGTGTATGTGATAAGAGATGGCGTGCCAGTACACACCACACATTTATCAATTATATCAAGTGCATGGCTTATGTACGAAATTCGCTAACTCAATATATCCTTAATAAAATGACAATCGCATGCAGGTCTTCTAACATTATTAAAGACTATTGGACATTCGGTCAACTCCGAGATTGAGAGTGCTGATGTTTACTGACCAATTTCGCTAATGCGACTGATCGGTTGTAGCACGTGCGGGCATATGGTTTGTTTTCGCTGTGCAGGCTAATCGAAAAGTTTTGGTGCTGATGGTCCTGGCATTAAATATAACCTTTTAAAATTTGGTTGAAAGTTTCTCCGGAATAAATTACTGGAAAAAAAAGCACAAGCTGCAAAAAAAATTTCTGAAAAATAAATATAAATTCTGAAAAATTTATAAAAAATCGAAAATATTCAATAAAAAAATTTAAAAATTTGATTTTTTAAAAATTTGTAATTACAGAGGTTATTTTAGTCGATTTCATATTACTCTTACTTCACTATCACAATATGCGCTTTCAATAAATAAAGTTTTTATGAAAATCCAGCCAAGATTTGGCCCTTGTTGGTTTTTGAGTGAGTTGTCCGTTTAACGCGTTTTACAATAATAATTGCAGGCACGCGTGCGGCTTATCTTAGAGATTGAATTTTTGTGATACTTTATGGAAAAAAAAATTCAATAATTTATCTGGATCAATTACAAAAATCTCAATCTTCCTCAGCATTAAATTTATCATTTTTGAAAGTTGTGAGGGTGTTTTCGACCTTTATGAGTGTTTATAATTAATTAATCACTTTACTTTCAACAAAAGAGGCGTAATCATCACCGATCGATCATTCCATGATTTCGGAAGGTGTCAACAATCAATCACGTGTATAAATCCACTAAAGATACACAGTGGCGCTGAATCCAAAATTGTCCATGATCATTGATCAATCGAAAATTTCGTGGCAACAATTAATTTTTCAGATCTAGAGTCACGTTTGTAATTGCCGCTTTAGTAGTAAGCGAAGCGCTAGCCTTAATTAGTTTACTCTTTAATATTAAGAAAGTTATTAAAAACACTTCCAAGCAAAAATTGAATCTATTAGAATTTATAACATAGACTCAGACAATATTCAGCCGTATCGAAAGTACGAGAACAGCATTTCAACATAATGATGGATTTCAGTGCCCTTGCAGGTTATTATAACCTGTACGGTAATTACAATTGCAATTTCATCCCAATTATATTTCAAAAGCACAAATTACGATAGTGAATTTTAAACTCAAACCAAAAAATAAAGTTTAAACTACATTTCATTTCGGTTTATGTAGTCTAGTTTAGGTACGTTAGTGTTATTTTGGGCGAATATTTTTCAGCTAAATAGATTTCACAACTTTCGCTTAATTAGCACGTGGGCTATAGTGGAGGTATTTCAAATTACGTTATCAGATATTTTATCTGCACTAGGGAGTTGGAGGAACGGAATATTGAAAATTTGAAATGAGAAAAGCTTTCAGGATCAAAAAACAGTATTTATTAAAAGCTCGTTCGATTATAAAGTTGAAATACAAATTTTAACAACTCGTGGGTGTGGCTATGCCGGGAATCGAACCCAGGACTTTTGTACGAAAAATGCTGATACTGTTCACTACACATTACACAAAAAATGATTCATTTTAGCTCTGCGATTAAGCTTTTTTTAACTTTATTGTGTTTCCTGAAATCCTGAACTTGCTGTACACATTTCGAAAATCATATTGTTGTGGATATATTTTTTTTAAATTATCAACCAAAAAAATTGGACCTGGTGGGTTGTAAAAGATCCATTAGGCATTTTCGTATGGCTGGACTTTTAAATGACGGCAATTTAAGATACACACGATTATGCTCAACAGGGTCACGTTTTGGTTTATTCTCGGCCAAAAAAAAAGCAGTAATCGATTTACGAGTAGCATGAACGAATACCAGAATACAGAATATTTCGAAGCCAGCTAGCTTAAAAACATCTCAGAAGTTAAATTCTGAGTTTAAAACTGAATTGGTCTTGTCACCGGCTCACCGGTTCCAACTCTCAACAAACTATCTAAAGTGTCTGACCAACAGATAAATTTTGAGTAATTCCCGATCGAATGCAAAATGTTTCGTTCGGCATCCGATTAGTTGTTTTGAGAAAACCCCAAATGGTTTCGAAAAATCGAAATTGTACACTGTTGCATGACTGTATGCGATGGATCAGTTTTCATGCTCAATTTTTCGTCGTTCAGCGGATGTTCTAACAGCTTTATGTTAGCCAACTCACTCTTAAGTATTGTGAATGCGATTTGGCATGTTTCGAGATTAGATAAATACTTTGGAGTGTTGGATGTTTTGAGTAGGGCTCATGGAGAATGTGGCTGTTCTCCGTTTTAAAATGCCACAAGAATGTCGTTAATGTAGACAAAACATAGTTCGAACACGCCAAATGTTGTTGTGATTGTCTGTTTAACTCCTTCAGGAGCTAGGGTAATAATATGACAAACCTTAATTAGATCTATTTTAGATTCTCTTTCCATGTTAATTCATGGAGAAACACTGCATCTAGGGTATAGGGTGCAGTATCGTAACAATCGTGACTGAAGTTAAATGACCTCCAGTCACAATTTGATGAACCACTGTATAATAATGAGGCCACGCTCGAAAGATACTTCTTCAGTAGCCCGTCAAAGCTATGATCGATCTCATAATATGTCGGTGTGGGAATGTTAACTCGAAACGTCGTGGCATTGAGTTGCTGGATCGATCAGTATTTTTGGTTTAAGATCGATTAAGAAGGACACCTTAACGAAGAAATCGGTAACGAAGAATTCGTTGAGTGAGAACTGTTCCGAGTGTGAGTTGATCTTCAATTTTAAAATCTCTTGTGTGTGGCTTCTATATTTTTGGTCAGATATCGCTTACAATCTGGATATGGTTGAAATTTGAATAGTTCTCCTGGTTGTCGCTGCGTTCGTTTGAAGAGCTTGGTTCTCAATCTTTATTCGCATTCCTTTCACAAAGAATCTGAAATGATTGAAAAAACAGTTCAATGAATTGGATTTCAGCATAATACTTTGTCCTACTTATATATTAAAAGACGGTAAAAGCATGTAATAAATCACAAATAAATCAAAGTTAGGATTTGAACAAAAGTCTATAAAAACGTCCTGTACACAATGAATAGACTATAGACGAGTATCATCTATCGAGTATAGTGGATAAATTACTAAATTATTCAACACCTGTATTATACACAGACCATCAATATATCGCCTGTTGATAAATTGATACATTCAATAAAATATTGATGAGCTGAATTGCATTTTCATCTTCGACAAAAAGACTAAATAAATTTATCACTTTATAAATGTTTACTTCACTCGAGACACTCTCCTATATTACATGACAACAATAATACAATTTATATTGGCTTAATTCAATAACCGTTGGAAGCATGAACACCAACAATACTATATACTTATATATAGTTTTTGTTCATCTTATAAAGTTCTTGAGAAAAACACAAGAAAGTAGTAGTATATATAGTAACACAAACTTGCTATATGAAAGTACCATTATAAGATATGTTGAATGCGGAATTGAATGTGAAGAAAATGGAATTCCTACTAAATCAATTTATCTCTTTAAATTACGAACATGACAAAGTGTTTTATTTTTGGCTTCTTAAAATTTATTTCTCTCGAATATTTTTCTAGTGCATTTGTTACAAAAGTTGAGCTTTTAAATATGTATATAAGCTATCCGATTTCTATCGATGTATACATATATGTGAATTATAGTCCTTCTAGATATGTTCTTACATTAGATATTGTTAGGTCACGCATTTTCAATTTAAAATGCCATCCTTGAAAGATTTCTGGATAAGAATATGCATGGCAGTATGAGATAGTTGCCTCAATCAAGAAAATACTAACAGTTCCAAAATTTGTACTAAGTGTAGCGTTGAGGATAATATCAAAAATACTACGAACTACGAATATGTATAAAAGGTTTTTTTTTCCAGTCACTCAGGCTACTTGGCCCATTGTAACATACCTTCCCAGGCGAACACTCTCGGTCTCGAAATCTGTTAATGAAGTCCAGGAAGGCTATCGTCAAGGTTGTCAATTCCCAGCAATTCCAAGCAAGATCCTTAAAGTGCGTCTATCATAGTTTAAAAAAGACTGGAATCTTTGCTGGTTTACTGATCCAAAGAAGATTTTGGATAAACGACAGGATATGAAATTATCCCATCTCTTTTGGTGCTAGTGATTATCAATTTCTTGTTTAAAAGATAGTGACTCATAAAGCGAGATCAGTTCCCACAAAAGTGGATGTCGCATCCAATCAGGCCAAATTATCGGCCAAAATATTTTCCGTTTGATCCCCATGTGACTGGGTATCCAGTGGAGTCTAACTTTATTCAGCCTGCCTAGTCGAGTTAAGACACTTATCGTTTCAAAGACAAGTTTCGATGAAACAGTATTGGAACTAATCGCATTTAGGCTTTACGACAATCTCTGTAATTTATCATTTCTACAAAGAGTGCAGCTTTTAAAATTTCAGCAGTTTCTGTCTGAAAAAAAGTAGCGTACCTACCAAACGGGATAGATAATTCAACCTCAGGATTTTGTATGTATAACCCAGCACCAGCTAGATTACGGCATACTAATCCGTTGGTAAAGATTAATATATCGTTGGGCGGCTGTTTGCGCTGCACACCTTCTGATCCAAAGATCAAGCGGCAGCAGACCCACAGCCACCTCAAAAGGTGCAGTGGGAGTGGTGTGCATAGCACCTACTATACCAAGACAAAGAAGTCTTTGAAGGCGGTTTATAGACTTATTTTTATAGGCCATCAAATGTATGCGGCAAACGAGACTATGGGTCTGATCACTGAAACGTATAGCCAGTACACACGCGTCTAGGGTTCAGGCCCCATAATTTACCAAATGACTGTTTGTATTTCCAGTAAATGTTGCATGCTTTGTTGCATTTCTAGGATTGACTGAAAGACCCTGGTCACTACACCAGGCAGCATTTCTAGGATTGAAAGAAAGACCCTGGTCACTACACCAGGCAACAGCTATATTGATCGCAGTTTACATGCGATCACATATTAAATCCTTATAAATCCGTTGTCGTTTAGTTGGACTAGGTGTGAGTTGACCACAAGACACTACAAGACTAGAGACAGAACTTCTCCCTGAGGACATTCCTTTCGGGCGGTCACCGTCGTCGCATCACTACCTAAGTCTGCAGTAATTCTCCTTCAGCTAAACATGACGCTAAACCCCGAAAAAGTATGGTCTCTATGCCATGTCTTTCAGCTGCAGAGATCATTGCATTGAAGGACGCACTGTCAAAAGCGCCTTCAATATCCAGAAACGCTCCCAAGGCAAATTCTTTGTTGTCCAGTGATTTTTCAATCCATCCAACGACTTCATGGAGTGCTGTTTCAACAGATCTGCCTTTCTGGTATGCGTATGTTTGGAGTGTATGGGATTAACCAATAGTGCATTGTCCGTAAAATGCCTGTCAACCAATCGCTCTAAGCAGTTAAGTAGATAAGAGGACAGGCTGATAGAGCGAAAACTTTTTGCCTGGTGATATCTAGGCTTTCCATCCTTTAGAAAACACTACCCTGACTTTTCTCCAAGACCTTGGAATTTACCCCAGAGCTAAACTGGCTCTGAAGATAGGATAACTTCCAGTTCTTCCTGTAAGAGACCCGGGAATATCCCGTCTGGACCTGGTGCTTCAAATTTTGAGAAAGAACCGATGCTCCATCGAACCGCACATTCTGATTTTCATTACTGAAGATAGATGTGACTGGTTGAGATGGAGTCTGCAAAGATCCCAGTCCTTGTTTCTTGGGATCCTAATTTCAGATTTATCGCTGGTTAGAGAGAGAAGGAGATGTAGCGACGGTCAGAGAGAGTAACGTCATCTAAGAGAGTAACGTCATCTACCTTTGTGAGGATGTGACAAAGGTAGGTCTATGGCCCACATTTACAATGACTAGGTCAGACGCGGATAGCTATTCCAAGAGTCCTCAGTGCTACCTCAGCATACGTGATGAGATTTTGCATCGCATCCGGCAATGATTTTGATATCATTACGTTTTGCGTACTCTATTGCTTTGATAAACTCTTGAGTAGGAGGATGAAGTACCGAATCGTATGGGAAATAGGCGGAGATCACTAGAACCTCACGTCGAATACCCTGTTCTTCAACTTCAACGACGACTGCTGTAAGGTCATTACAACAAATTTCATTTAGGAGTCTGCAATTCATGTTATTACTAACAAAAACACTAAGGTATCACTAAGCAGGAGAGAACCTGAGGTCCATGGATTGAGTCCTTTGATTTTGTTCCCATGAATCCACAGTTCTGAATCAAAAAGACATGTTTAGATATAATGGGTTTGGATAAAAAGTTGCTTCGACGGACTCCACAGTAACCATGAAGCTGGATATTATGCGACGTCACAAAGTTCGAGTCCTTTGTGTCTAATCGAGTTTCTCAGATAAGAGATAATTTACCTTAGGTTTTGTAGAACTATGTACCAACCGATATCTCAGCTTATTTTGCAACAAGAGGAACAGCAGCGCATACAATTGCGACACAAAACTCAATATGGTGGACGGGCCAACTTTCTTGGACGAGAATTAGGACGCATGGCTATCAAAATAATCAGGTGGCTAATTGAAGGTATGCATGAGAGAATAAAACTTCATGGGGGCTTACAATTAACGTTGATAAATCTCCGCAATAAGTTCTGGATAATTATTGGCAGAAAACGGACACAAACAAGAACCCTAAACCAACTAATGGGTGATCTACCGAATTTTGGAGTGACTTTTCCACGATCATTCAGCGAGGTGCGGGAATTGATTATGCTGGACAAATTCAACTGAAAAACAAAACCGAAGAGGTCAGACCAAATACAAAAGAGACATTGCGGTATGCGGATTAACACCGAAGCATTTATAGCAGTCAATTCGATTATATCACGAAAGGGGTTGTGCACAGATATATGGTTCGTTACAGCATGATGAAGCAACTTGGCACTTTATACCTCCAACTGCACCATATGTTGGTGGTCTATGGCAGGCACGCGTAAAATCAGTGACTACCCAAATTGAAATACGTTTAAACGCTCGACCATTAACCGTTTTGTACAATAATCCGGCGAGCTTTGAGATGCTTGCACTTGGGTATTTCCAATAGATGGATCAAAAAATGGCTCTTGAGACTAACGTAAATATTAATTTCCTCAAAACTCCTTGTCATGGCAGGGATGCCATGCAACGACTCATCAGTAGGATAAAACTGTACTCCTTCGATATCAGCTTTTCCTGTGCCAGAGCTCATTAGAATACAGATCGGAAACGTTTTCACGTTGGGGTTTAAACCTAACATTCCAAACACCACACGAAACACTGTTAATCGAGTAGAGTTTATTGTTAATCGAGGAATGTATATATGTCGTGTTTCGAGGGCAAAATAAGCCACCTCACAGTTGCAGGTCGCTATCGCTCAGTAGTCAGAATCATTTCAGATCCGTTTTGAACGGAAAGAGAATGAAATGTAACTTAACCTACTGAAACGTACCAAATACTCAAAAGGAACATTCAAATTTTGAAGAATGTCCGAATGACTACAAGACTTTGAGTATATAGATTAGTTTAAACGATATCTGAAACAGCAAGGTATTCAAATACAAAAGTTGTGGAAAGATATAGATACCATTGGCCAAATGACGCAATGGTTTAAGCTACGGCAGGACTCGGATACAAACGGGATTTTTGACCATCTGAAGCTAAGCAACAAAACATCATTGACTGTCCGCAGAAAGGATAATCATATACAAGATTCTGAACACTTCATAACAATTAATATTTGCGAGAAACACTCAGGTGTCACGGTTTCAACTCTGAAGAAACTGTTTAAGAAACAACCACAATGACAATTGATATTGAGAAACCACCACATAAATATCACGTTTCTAGACAAGGGTATGGACGTAAAGGACTGCTTGGTACCCAAGAATAACCACCAACTATGAAGTTTTCTAGGATTATGCACGTACTACCGGAAATTTGTGAAAAACTTTGAATACTTCGCTAAGAGCTTATGTAGTGAAGAGCGAGTGCAGGAAGCATTTATCCAGCTGAATTAGTATTTATGCAACTCGCCTGAATCCAGTACCGGGACAAATTTTCATTTTTGACACACATGCCGGTGATGTTAGGACATGAGCTGGCCTATCGCAAAAGATTAGAAAAGATGACAGAGGGTGGCGCACTTCAGTAAAGTGCGGTCGAGGTCGAAGAGATCAAGTCAACAACAATTGAAGGACACCAAATCCTCACTGCATAAACACGATACTTCTGGCATAACACAACCATCCTGGCATAATACAACCACCCGATGAAACACTTAAAATTATTCCAAATAAACCAAGACGACGGATTTTTATTAGTAGGCTTGATACATCTGTTCGAAAGATTCGTCAGTTAGTTAATTGAAGGACTGCCCTCAGGCTACACTTATGTAGATGATCGATCATTATTGACAATGAGGAAATCGTAACAGTCTTACTGTCGCTGAAACATGACTATACGGGGCCATTTAACTCTAATTGAGACTTTTGCGTTAAGTTCCCCTTTTCTCTTCTCTTGCGGGTTCCACTCCAATCATATTATTGTTAGGTCATTGGTCGTTTTCCTTATTGTGAGTCCTATCCATCTCCATTTCCGTTTCGAAATTTCGCGTTCTATCTCGATTTGTCTCGTCTGTCGTAGAAGTATACTTCATTTGTGATGGTGTTCAGCCAGACGCATTTTGATTAGCCGTCTTAGGAATTTATTCGCAAACACCTAGTCTCCCGATTATTTTCTTTTTGTGTTTCAATCTTTCACAGCCATACAGAAGTATTTTGTATTTCGTGACAGAGTCGACATATTCCGAGAGAACAAATCCTTATCTAACTCCTCGTGTTTTGTGGTATTTACATAGATCGACCTTCTTTCTCTATGACCTTCTTTCTCTATGGTATTTATCACTCTGTTTGCCTATGTTTTGAACTCTATGTGTGGCATCCCTGTACATTTCATTAATGAGTTCCATTATCTTCTTCGGAATGCCTATTTCGTAGAGTACTTTTCAGATTGCGCATCTCCTGATGGAATCGAAAGTGCGTTCAAAGTAGTGGTGAGCTCCATTCGTTTGATTGTTCCATGATGATACAAACTTTGTTGATGTTATCTGTATACAGCTTTTTCCAGGTCTAAAGCCAGTTCGTTTCTTTCGTTCGGTGATATTCGTTCAAGAATAATCATTGCTAGTACTTTCCTTGTACTGTTGAGGAGAGAGATGCCTCTGCAGTTCATGCATTACCTAACATCACTTTTCTTTGGAATTGTTATAGTCAAGCCATCTTTCCATTTGTGTTGCAGTTTTCCAGGTTTCTGCTAGTAGTGAGGTTAGAGTTTCCGCCGTTACAGATACGTCGCCATCTAGTAGTATTGCTGGAATATTATTCATACCTATTCTACTTAATGATTCCTTTATGAATATTGTTGATTCTCGACTCACTTTGTTTACTGAATCGAAAGTGTGGTGGCAGTGGTATCACCTACCTTTCCTATTTTTAGGAATATTTCTAGCATTGGAATTTATTCCAATATTTTACTGACATTTCAGCTGGCGATTCTTAAGGTTATGGTGGTAAAATTATTTAGCGTCGTGCAAATGTATTTAAAGTTTCTAATATTTCTCGGTATTCTTTGGAGGTATTGGAGTTTCTTCATTGGAGTGATTGTTTTACCCGCAATTTAGGTTTATCTTCCCAGGTAGCGTAGTGGTTAAAGCTGCGGCAGTTGGAGCGGGAGGTACCGAGTTCGAATCGCTATAGGGGCAACATGCAAAAAGGGATTTTTCACCATCGATCGTTTGGGCGGTGCGATCGGTGGTGTGAATGAACACATCTGGATCCCCTCTGTTGAGTTTAGAATCAATAGGCCGTTTCATCGTTCATGTCAGTACTATAGACTAACGTGGAGCTATGCAATGCGCAGATGGTTCTACGTAAATCAAACCGATAGTCGTACATATAGTGGTGTCACAACGGACCATCTAAACCGGTCTAAGTGTGCGGTAGCAGCAATGTTTAAAATGTAAGCATTAATAATTGAAGTCCTCTTTTGTTGATTTTGACCCCTTGATCACTCTCATGTTTTTATTTTTGGAGGATGTTGTGACATCTTCTTTTTTAAATCGTTTACACTTTAGGTCTTATGTCCTTTCTTTTATACATTACATGAGAATAAAACCTCTTGTTATTAATTTAATCTGGCGTTCATTTGATAGCTTCTTAGGTAACTCTCTCTCTCTCGATTAGGAAAAAAATTGACATTTAAGCCAACAAGTGGAATAGTGAAGTAGAATAGTGAAAAAATCAAATTAAATACAGTATGTCCAAAAAGAACAGAGACGCGATCAAATTACCGGAATAATGATAAATGCCTGAAAAAATCTCTTCCCATAATTGTACCTCTAGCCATTATAAAATATCGTCTCTTTTTTGAAAAAAAGTTACTCACATAGCTTAAACTAGTACTAAAAGTACTGGTTTAAGCTAAGATCAAATTGGATTCCATAACAACCATAAAACAAGTGAACAGAACTGAAAATTAAATCAAAATGGCTCAACCCCTTGGTGCCAATTTCACTGTCTATCGCTTAGAATACCTCGCTCAAAATTGTGTTTATGGTACGGCCCTTTCATTTATTTATAACCACTCGTGTTCGATTGGACATACGATTAAATAATTTTCTATTAATTAATGACAACACTGTCCAGCAGGTTGAAAGGGTAATTAAACACGAACAGGGCAACACATAAAAAACCAATAAAATTATTATAATAATCACAAGCAGAAGGGCATCACGTATATCCTTGTTTATATAATATCTGGGATATAAATTGAAAATTATGATCAATTTTCAACGTGGTACAGAGTACACAGACTCTTGTTGTTGGTTTTTTGTCGAAAGGGAGATTTTATAGTAAAAATACTATTTTTATTGTTAATACGTTACAAAACTTTTTGTTTATAATTAAAAAAAAACGAAGATAAATATTGTTGATAACTTATGATAGTAGAATGCAACAACAAAAGTTTCGAAGCTGATGATGATAATGCTCGTAATGGTCGTTATAAAACTGACAAGTTTCATAAAAATTCTGTTTTGTTTATAGTAAATGAAAATTGTGATGATGAGCGCATCCTTCCGGTGGATATTGTTGGTTTGTATACAAAACAACGCTGTAATGATAATTTATATCCTGTTTACTTCCACATTTTGTGTGTGTGTATAGATTTTTGCTGTTTTTATTAAGTTTTCAGAACACCAATGAATGTTGACTCTTGTTAACAATTTGTTAAGAGGCCGAAGTACTTCCAATTTTTTCGTAACGTCATAAAGGACATAGTACTATGACATGGGCGATGAGTCGATTATAAATATGTGCATTCACATCATCGACCGTAATTAGAATTGGAACCTGATTCTTTAATCATGACGCATGATCTAGAACACAGCGATTGCTAAACCAATTGTCAGTTACGTAATATTGGGAAATTCGTACTATACGGCTGAGTCATATTGTTTGTGCTATAGTGAAATGAGGTTAAAGCTGAGTCATTTAGAGCGGGAATGAACACATCTATGACTCTCTGTAAGAGTGCAAATTTTTGAGCCAATCAAATGTCAGTAGTATAGGCTGGCATGGATCTATATAATGTGCAATTGGTTCTTCGTAAATCGAACCTAAAGTTATAGGTGTTTGATTTGACTTGAATGGCGTGAAGTAAGACGTTTCTAAGTTGGTGAAGTAACTGAAAAAATCAGTGTTCTGAAGACGTAGTTTTACATACGAGCAATGATAATTCATCTTAAAAGAAAACTGCACCATTCATTCGACATCAGCACACAGAGAAGGTGGTCGAGGCTGTTTGATTTCAAGCTTGGGCTAATGATGCTAGATGAGGTTCTATCACATATCACAGATCCACCCTGCTGTATTGGACAAACTGGACAGGTTTTGAAACCAAGGACTGGCTTTTTGACTAAAGTGGCCTAGAATTGTACACTGTGATACAAAATCAGTCAAAATCACTGTAAACTAAGAAGACGGAGTCTTCTTTATTTTTGGTGTGACTAAAATGATATTTAAAATGATCATGATCAGTAAGAAGTCGCTCCAAGGACGTCATTTCATTTAAGACATTATTAGATAGCTTCAAATTAGGTTCACCAACAAACATGCCAAGCATAAAGTATAAGAACAAATGGCATCCATAATTAATAGCACTTATTCAGAACTGTTCATATTTGGAGAGGAACAGTCATCAGTATATAGTGAAACAACTTATGACCGAGGGATATAAGATATCCACGTTACGATTAATTTATAGAAATGGAGGCTAAACTATAGCGGAAAGATGCGATATACATGACTGACTGAAATAATTTGTAATTTTGTATAGGGTCAAAGGTTGAATAGGAGTCATAGATGTCCAGGTTTCAATACCGCAACTAATAATGTAAACATGCCGAATATCAGTATCGAACAGAGTGGAACCTGAATAGAAAAAACGTTTTGCAAGATTAGGACAAATGTTCAAAGTCGAGCTACGCTGATATAATTCTCGATATCACTCTTGAATTTGAGGGGAAATCCGATAGCCACCACCAATACATTACCTGAGTATGCATAGAGGTTTATGACAACCAAGCAATGGTGAAGGTCGGTGATGGGATTGAGCCTAGTCAAACTATGCAGGCACGATACTAGGATCGCGTGAAAAATTTACAAGTGCCACACTGAGTGTAGTAAATCTAAACATGGAGAAAACACTCGATTTATTGATGCTGATGCGAGGCAATAAATTTCAAACAAAGCTACCTAAGTCTTAACCGGATAGTCACTAGGTCATGGAGAAGACGGGTACTGAGAGAAATAGAATACGACTTAATCTATACATTAACATAGGCAAGCGCTTCCAATGACAATGTTTGAAACCTGATGGGGCTTGTTTAAAAGGAATATTGTGGTGCATAAACTTGGGTTCCAAGCGGCGACTACAATAATGGAGGTAAGACAAACGTAAAATATCGTGAGCTCTATTTTCCAAAAAAAAGAGTTAGGTCAGACGGTAGGAACTCGGTGGAAGTGGTTAATATGATAGCTCACTCTCAACTGGAGGCACATCCTAAGGCATTTAAACTTTTGCAGCATAATTTTAATAATGAAAAGAATTCCCTATCAGTGTATATATAAACCTTTTCAGGAAGAGCCGGACTTCTTACGGTGTTAGTAGTCATAGTAGTCACGGGTTAAACATGGTTACAGAAAAAATAGAATTGGTCTTTCTCACGAGACAATATAAAATAATCCACTACGACAGCCCCTAGTGATACCAAGGGATCTAGACACAAAACTTAATTTTGGAGAACAGGTTAAGCTTTTTACAAAAAGACGACGCACGAAACCTTTGCCCTGAGCAGAATAATCAAATGGAGGATTTTGAGAAATATACTTCATTCTGCTCTAGGGGTCCAAACAATGTGCAGACACACTCATCAAATATAATTGAGAGCTATATAACAATTGCGGTTTTGGTTCTAAAGCACCAAAGGTGCCGAAAACTGTCACTAGGAAACTTAAAAATAAAATATCGAGACATCAGCTATCTCTTTTGATTTCTTGGAATGGAATTATTAAAACTTTAAACAATTTCAACTTAAGAAACGATATAACGATTTCAACGTTACAACTGGCCATCCGGCTTTCATATTCAAAAACATGGAGTTCGATGAGTAGATTCGATTTGCTGGTATGGGTATTGGTAAATGGGGAAATGAAGAAGAAAGGAAAGAGACATACAAATTACTGTTGTACATTATCTTAGGAAGAATTACTCCTCAATAATATTGGTGACTACCCAGGAGTGTTCTGTTTGAACTCGGTCAGTTTTTTTAGGATCAAGTTTTAAGTCTCACAGTGTACAGGGTGCGACATCTTTTATGTCGTTCAGTTGTGTTAACTCAACGTGTATATATAGTCAACAATTACGTGGTCAATAGGTGCTTCGTTTGTTAACAAATTTTGTTGAGCATGAAACAATTAGAGATCGTCAACGATCTAGACGTTCCGAAGAACTGGTTGAAGCTGTTAGAAATAGCATTGGCCAGAACACTAGTGAAACATATTGTCGCTTTGGCATTTTAGTGGCAGTGGAACCAGTTTGAAGGGTTATTTACATTTGACTCCGTATATAAAGTGCTATTAACACAAAGAATATTGCCGACAGAGAGTGCACGTCCCATAGCCGATACAGTCACTCGAAAAGGTTGACACTGAAACTGGTTTTTGTAAAGGTAGTGAAAATGCAGCAAAAAGGCGACCATTTCTGATCAAAATATGGCCCAAACGAAATGTTACCGAGTACATACCGAATACTTTTAAATCACCAGATCAGGAATTTAGCGATCATTATACGGATCACTTTCTCGGTGTCAAGCCGCTCGACGATGCGGTGCAAATGGTACAATGATCTTTAAAAATGCAACTTTAGGCAGATGTAGAGATTGCTGTCGGCGACGATCTGGTATTTTTTAATTGTTTACAACAGTATATGAAAAGAAATGGCTTGTGATCGAAACTGATGGAGGCAGATTTTAGACACTGTACGAGCAATGGTTTGAAAAAGCCTTTTAAAATGTAAATAAATAATTGTAAGTTACTTTATGGAACTGATGGATTCTGTTCTAAGGGTCCAAACAATTGGCAGATACACTCATAAAATATAATTGAAAGCTATAACGTGAGACACTGAAGATCTGAGGCTTATATAGAGAACTACATTCGAACGAGCGGTTTTGGTTCGAAATCACCAAAGTTGACATAAACTGGTATTGGGAAGAGGAAAACCCTAAAGGGCAATATCGAGACACCCGTTTTCTCTGTTTATTCTGTGGAATGAAATATTAAAACTTCAAACAATTCCAACTGAGGACATGACAAGCAACAAACCAGTGCAATACAATAAATTAAATCGGGTGGTTTTATTAATATAACGATTTCAACGTTATACTGGTTATACTGGTCGTCCGGCTTTCTTATCAAAAACATCCACGTGGGAATATGGACACATCCACGTAAAATATCGCGAAGCCAAACCAATGGGTTGATTTCAAAAAGAGGTTGGATTTTAAGACGCTTTTTTAAGAGTTACGATGGAAGTTTTCGTACAAGTCAGAGAGAACTAGGAAATATAGAATGCTTCGAAGGTCCTGTGAAGGTTTCATCGAAAATATCAAGATCTTGTCAGCAAAAAGTGAATACAGTTTGGGAAGTATTGAAAAACTTGGAGTTCGATGAGAAGAGTCAACTTGCTATACTATAAGTATTTGTATAAAGAAAACAAGAAGAATTACTCCTCTAGCGCAGTAAATTATCGGTGACTACCCAGAAGGATTCTATTTGAAATCGGTCAGTCTATTTTAGAATCAAATTTTTAGGCCTTGGATGATCCTTTTCAAGTACTTTGAAACATCTCACGTTGTACAAGGTGCGATATCTTTTGAGCACGGGACAGTTAGAGATCGGCAAAACTGTTCATCAACGATCAACGATCTACACATTTCAAAGAACTGGTTACTGTTAGAAATAGCGTTGGCCAGAACTCTAATGAAACATATTGTCGCTTCGGCATTTTAGCGTCAGCGGAACCATTTTGAAGAGTGATTTACATTTGTTTCCGTATAAAGTGCTATTAACACAAAGAATAAAGCCGACAGACACTCCGAGTAGCCCATTTAACACTCTGGTGGCGTTTAAGCAAAATTGCCGCATTTTCTTAACATAAAATTCACACTAGATCCATGACACGCCATTGCATTATCAAAAGGAGACTGTTTTCAGAGAAAGGTTTGGCTCATGATGTCACAATAGGCCATAAGTCTGCACGCAAATCCATGATAAAAGTTTTGATAGTCAATGGATTCAACAAGACAGTCTGCCACGCCACAGTGCAAATCAAACAATTCAGTTTCTGCAACGAAAATTTCATGGGCGTCTTATGTAAAAAAGGGGCGATATTAACTGTCCACCCATATCTCCAAATTGGTGGGGTTATTTAAAAAGCAAAATGTACGTCAACAAACCGCAGGCCATTAACAAGCTCGAAAAGGCAGTGGAAAATTTAGCTGTAAGGCGACCATTTCTGATCAAAATATGGCCCAAACGGGATGTTACCGAGTACATACCGAATTCTTTTAAATCACCAGATCAGGAATTTAGCGATCATTATGCGGATCACTTTCTGGGTGTCAAGCCGCTCGACGATACGGTGCAAATGGTACAATGATTTTTAAAAATGCAACTTTAGACAGGTGTAGAGATGGCTGTCCGCAACGATCTGGTATTTTCACTATACGAGTAATGGTTTGTAAAAGCCGCTTAAAATGTTTATAAATAATTGTAAGTTACTTTGTGGAACTGTCTTTTAGACCTTGTTGAAGGGATTGGTATGACGAAATAAAGTGATGCTTGAAATCGGTCAGCCACTGATCAAGTTTTTTCGCGACGGATGATTCTTTCCAAGTACTTCGAAACATCTCGCTTCAAAATTAAGGAAGTAACGCAGTCACAATACTGTGTCAAAGTTGAGATCAGGCTATCGAGAATTTTTGAAATTACTTCTGGTGTTCGACAAGGAGATGCACTTTCTCCAAAACTTTTCAATTTCATCTTGGAATACATAGTTTGTAGAAGTGGAACACTTCAAGACAATATCTTACTCCGACAATCCACACAACCTTTGGCATGTGCAGATGATATATGTGTGATTGGTGTAAATGGCAACGGAGTGGAAGAGATACTCAATCCACTGGAAACGTTTTCAGCTTCCGTTAGTCTCAAGATCAAAGACCATGTTGCAATTGATTTTAGTGGTAACAACAAATTTGAAGAAGTAACGTAATTGAAATATCTCAGATCTGTCATTACTCACGATAATAGTATTGGAGAGTATATCAAGATCGCTTTGCCGCTAGCAATCAGGTTTTATATCTTCTACGTCCATTTCTAAAACCAAAATATTGCAAATACGGATAAGCTGAAATTGTACAGAGTGTTGATCAGACCCGTTGTCATGTATAAAGATGTGAGAGTTGGACCTTGACAAATGAGTCCGAAAGACGAGAGAAGACATTCGAAAGAAGAAAACGTGACGTTTATGGCACATGCCGAGTTCGTTTTAATCACGAGATCAGGAATTTAATGAAAATTCCTGATATCGTGCAAAGAGCAGCAAGTACGCTCGGTCACGTTTTTCTTGCCTATCCGAACCGAATGATATGCAGCGTACTTTGAAGGGAGAGTCGCCTTTCTGTATAGGCGAAGAGATCACTATCGGCGACGATGGCTTCACAGCGAAACAGTACAACAGTATCACAGCAACAGTATCAAGAGCTGGCTCGCGATCAAAACCAATGCAGTCAGATTATTGACACGATACGGGCTAATAATGGCCTGTAAAAGCCGTCGAAAAACAAAAACAAAATGATTTTAAGTAGGAACCAATACGTTAAGCAACAAAATAAATTATAATTTTTGACATTTAAACACAACAATTAATTTGTTTTCCAGTTGACTGCGTCGATCACAACAAAAAAAGCATATAGTGCCAATGAGATATAAATATTCACCACATATGGTAATGATTTTCCAATTTGAAAATTTTTAACAATTTGGCAATTTAAATGGGCGCAAATTATACACAGTACACTCTATCAAAAAAAAAACTGTGCAGCACAGCAACAACAAATTTAGATCCGCAAGCAGCACAAAAAACAATAACCGATTTTTATTTTTCAATTCATTAAATTTGATTTTTCAATTTTCATCCGTTTCATATAGTTGCTGTTGTTGTGCAATAACAATAAATTTTCCAATTTTAATTTTTTTTTGTTGCTTCCTCGTTTAATTTTAATTTTAATTATTATTAAACAATAATATTTTTATTTTATTTATAATAATTATAATAATAAATAAATATACAGGCACAGATGTTTTGTTGTTATAGTTCGTGTATAACCCGGCGGACGAACAATAAACGCGAGCGACAAAATATTTGTTAAATCGAAATTAAAATGTGCACACACACATACACACACACAGTTATACACAAGCACAGATCGGAGCGGAAAATGGGAAAAATATTGTCATGTTTAAATTACAAGGTTTTCAGAAATTGTTCATTCAGTCGTTACGATATATTGTTGCAATTATGGATGCGGCATATGTTCAAATAACCGTACACCAGGTTTGATTGATAGTTGGAAAATCGTCGTACAAGTCAAACAAGCTGCTGCTACAAAACTGATGTAGTAACTTAATTAGCTAATGTAAATCTAATTACTTCCCAAAAATCATATATACATAGATTCATTAATCATTTCCAATCACCCAGCTTCTGGGGCAAAAAAAAAAATTGAGAAAAATATAAAAGTTTTCCACACTCACATACACAGCCAGCCAAAGCTAATAACATATTGCAAATGAGTTTTACTCTAGAAAATGTCTGCAACAAAAAATTTTATTGTATAAATATATCAAAAACAAACTCAACATTTTTATTAACTTTTCAAATTAACAAAAATAAAAAAGTTTACATTTTAATGAAAATCTAAAAAAAAAAAAATAAAAATCGTGTATCATTAATTCATCCAATTCATTCATGCAACTCATATGGTGTACGAACGAGTATGTTTGTATGTCTAGACTGGAAAATTTTTCGGTGATTTTGTTTTATTCGATGAAAATAACGTTTTTTTGTTTTTTTTTTGTTTCAATTTTCCACGATTTTGTTTGTATGTACTTCTTCCTATATACCGTATGTGAGTTTATTTGTTTTTTTCTACAAAATTTGTTAGAATTTTCCATTTTCTATGTACTGTTTCGTTTCCACAATAATCAATCAATCTACTCCGTTGAGCTGAGCTTAAAACAAATCAATGAATCAATGAAATCAAATCTGAACGACACACACACACACACACACACACACACACACATACAGTTACAGGGAAATTGTTCAACGATTTCATTTTATCGTTTTATATAACGTTCTAAGAAAATGTCTAAGTATGTTCAGTCGTGGATATTGAAAGTAATGGCATAATATGACGAAAATAAAATGTAAATTTGTATGGTACGAGTGTGTTCACAACTTCACAATGAGATGAACAGTTAAATCAGAATTGATTGTGTTCCAATACGAACAGAACCATTTAGAATAGAGAGCCTTAATAACACGTCATGTTTCGTATGTATTGAGAACGCAACCAAACATAAGACCCATACGATATCACCACAGCATCTAGAGATTATCGTAGAAGACGACTAAATTTGGTTGGATCGCTGGGATGAGAACCCGCTCTGTAAAAAAAACTCAAATGTCAAAAAAGTCAACAAACAAAACAAAGTCAGAGTACTCGGACACGAGATCGAGCAGTCTCATAGAAAACATGGCGCGATTGACAGTCTTATCACATGTATATGAAACATTATCGGCTATAATTCATAGCTCTCTAAGATACTCGATAGCCAAAGACCATGTGTCTTAAGGCTATACTTTGCTACACAGTGAAGTTCTTCATCATTTGACTTCACAAAAGTTGACAAGCCCTGTTCCAAAATGGAACTAGTTATATTTGCTCTGAATTAAATAAATGAAATAAAATAGTAGACAAACATTATAATAGGTAAAAATTGTAGTGAACATGTGTTAAGTTAGTGAATTAGTGATAAATGAATAAGATATGGTGAAATATGATCTTATTCAAATAATTAGAAAAATCAAAAACATTTGACAAATATGCATAATAACTACGTGTACACAGTTTAATTTTTTGTTGTTGTGTTGTGTATTATTTTTATTTTTGTTTTGTTTTGCATTTAGTGCATTTTACTAGACAAGTAATAAAGTCAGGGCAGTATAACTTGAAATAGAAAAATCCAAGCGCGACGGACTCACATTGGGCGGCTCCTTGGTCAGCGTCTGTTCTTCATATTAGAAGCGGCTGTTTTAAATACCTGGCAGTAGGTTTAAAATGCTAGAGGAAGGAAACCTGACAAAAAACCAATATGGCAGAGAATAATGAAGAAAATACTACGGTGCAGGGATTCGGATCCCCAGTACCGGCGATTTGTAGGAGTGTGGAAGCGGGCTCCCAGTCGTCGACATCATACGACCGCAATAATTCGACCAAGTCAAATAATGTAAATCCATTTGGACGTAGCTTCAAATTATCGAGATCACCAACATCGTCAATAAGTAGCCACGATAAAGAAAACGAAGAACTTCGTAAGCCATCAGACCAAATACCAAATATGATATCTCAACGGAAAGCGTGAGCCAAGAAAACCTCTACGATGTCACTAGAGAAAACGCTGGTTTAAAAAAATCACTAGAAAACTTAATGCAACTCAATGGTCAGCTCTTTAAAGAGGTTCAACAGCTTAAAGAAGAAATTGCTGTAATTAAAAGTGAGAAGAAATAAGTAAATGAAACCCAAAATGCTATAGTCGTCTATGAAACAGATGATGATGAATTGGCATATGAAACGAGTTTTATACGCAAACAAATTGTTAAAACTAAACGCCAAAATAAAAAAAGGAAAGCAGAATCCTCGCCTGAGGTGGAACAATCAATACAAGGCGTAAGAAAACCACCGATAAACCAATCTGGTCAGCCACGCAAGGACTTAGTTAATCTACAGAAGAATGTACAACTCCAAACAGCAACTCCAGACACATCTAACGTGTCTCAACAAAAAAAGCAGAGTTAAATGAACCAATGAAGAAAGAGATACCACCTCCACCCATTAATATTCTTAATGTTAGTGAGTACGAAACAATTAAACAAATAGTCAAAATAGTTCCAAACGACAAATATAAGGTCACTGCACTGAATAATAATGTTTGGAAAGTAAATGCAGTTGATCCAGAAACCTACAGAATGTTAGCAAATGCAATTAGTGCTCAAAACATTGAATGGTTCACGTATGAAAACAAAGCAGAGCAACAAATCCAAGTTATGGCCAGAGGACTACATCATACATGCCCAATTGATGAAATAATTGAGGAACTTAGTCAGAAAGGATTCAAAATCATAAATGCTGTAAACATTTTGAAGAAAACGATTACTAAAAACTCAAACGATGAAAGAGTAACAACCAAAATCGGCCTACCCCTATTCATGCTAACATTTAACAACACCGAGAGCATTGATAAGATATATGGAATCAAAGCAATCTTGAACATGAAAGTCAAAATTGAGACATTAAAAAAGAACAGCAGTAGAATTCCACAATGCCACAACTGTCAGGCATATAACCATACTCGAAAATACTGCAATAGGGAGCCTAGATGTGTAAAGTGCGCTGGGAAACATCCATCAAAAGAATGCAACAAAAGTAGAAGCGATCCAGCGAAATGTATACACTGTGGGAATCACCACCCAGCAAATTACAGAGGCTGTGAAGTTGCCAAACAGCTGCAAAGAATGAGAAATAGTAAAAAAAATCCAACAGAGAACATCAGAACTCTTAGTTCTCAACCTAGGACGCCATCCTATCCAAACCAAATCCCTCTTAATAGCGCGATAGTTAGAGAAGGCACGACATATGCCCAAATGGCTGGCCGAACGGAAAATGTCAAGAAAGGACCCAGTCAGGAAAATCATGTCCTGCAAGAAATACTGCAGAAGTTAACCACTATAAATTCTCATCTGGCGACGCAAGATCAACGACTAGAATCTATGAGTGAGCTACTAAAACAACAAGAAAAAAGACTAGAAACACTAGAAAATACATCGATGAACCAAAATAAAAAAATAACAGACGCGACAGGTAAAACTAGAGAAATCATTGACTACCTTAATTCTAATCCATTCAAATTAAACAAGAAAACATAATGACACACTATTTAAGAATTGCTACCTGGAATGCAAATGGTCTTGCGCAACGCATTTCAGAATTAGAAGTATTTTTAAACACAAAAAACATTGATATATGCCTAATCTCAGAAAGTCACTCTACTAGAATCTCGTATTTCAAAATTCGTGGATACCAGTGCTATCAAGCTCTTCACCCAGCAATCTTCATCAAGGAAAATATTAAACATCAAGAAGAACTTAAAATAGAGGAAGAAGCTATGCAAGTAGCAACTGTTTCTATTGAAACCAAAAACTACAAGAGCTACACTATATCAGCAATCTACTGTCCACCCAGATATAACCCAAAAAAGGAAGACTACATCAAACTTTTTAAATCGCTTGGTAAAAATTTCATTATTGGAGGCGATTTTAATGCAAAAAATATATTTTGGGGATCAAATCGAACTACTCCCAAAGGAAGAGAGCTATTTGAAGCAGGCAGAATATTAAAATGTGAGTTCCACTCCAGTAGAAAGCCAACCTACTGGCCTACAGACGTAAATAAAATTCCTGATCTTCTAGACTTCTATATATCCAGAGGTATCTCCGAAAATTACCTAGTAGTTGAAAATGAAGAAGGACTATCATCGGATCACTCTCCAGTCTTAATGACAATAAGTTCCACGGCAATAAGGAAAGCAAGCCCTCCAAGACTAACAAATAACAAAACAAACTGGGAATACTTTCGCCAGCTAGTCGAAGAAAGCGTCAATCTACAGGTGCCGATCTCGAACGATCATATGATAGAAGAAGAGCTGGAAAATCTCATTGAAAGTATACAGAAAGCGGCATGGGAAAGTACTCCCATCCAGCATGAAATAATACAAAACAGTATAAGCTACCCAGTTGAAGTGAGAGACTTGGTTAACGAAAAAAGACGAGCTCGCAAGACTTGGCAGAGAACTAGAGCTCCTGAAGATAAAACAATCCTAAATAATCTGTGCAACAAACTTAAACTGCTTATAAAAGAGATCAAGAATGAGTCAGTAGCTTGCTTTCTAAGTAACCTGACAGGTAAATCTGACACGGACTATTCGTTGTGGAAGGCCACTAAAAGTCTAAAAAGACCTAAACTGCAAGTGCCACCCATAAAAAAGCTGATGGAACCTGGGCTCGCAGCGATAAACAAAAAGCTGATCTTTTTGCCGAACACCTAGAAATTACCTTCAAACCACCAACTGGGCAGGTAGAGAATGAATATTTAACACCGGTCAACAAAATAGACGAGGTACCTCTCCTACCAGTCACTGTGAAAGAAATCAAAGAAGAAGTAAAAAATCTTAAAGATAAAAAGGCTCCTGGTTACGACCTGATAACAGCAAAAATAATCAAAGCACTACCAGAAAAAGCACTACGGAAGCTACAGCACATAATCAATGCTGTCTTTAGACAAAGATATGTTCGGAGACAGTGGAAAGTAGCAGAAATAATAATGATTGCTAAGCCTAATAAACCGTTAAATGACAAAACATCATACAGGCCAATCTCTTTATTAACAACCACATCAAAAATTTTCGAAAGATTGTTTCTGAAGAGACTCAAGCCAATTATAGAGACTAGGAAACTTATACCACCACATCAGTTTGGGTTTCGAGAAGGCCACTCAACAATAGAACAGGTACATAGAATCACTGATACGATTGAAGAGGCGTTGGAAGAGAAGAAGGTATGTTCAGCAGTATTCCTAGACGTAGCCCAAGCATTTGATAAGGTTTGGCACCATGGTCTGGAATTTAAGCTTCAACGAGATCTACCAAAACAACATTTTGAATTGCTTAAGTCATACATAAATGACCGTTATTTTCGAGTGAGACAAGAAGAAGAGTACTCAAAACTAAAGAAAATATTGGCAGGAGTCCCACAAGGTAGTGTGCTTGGCCCTGTGTTATACCTTCTGTATACAAATGATTTACCAAATATAGCAGAAGCCAGAATAGGGACTTTTGCTGATGACACTGCAATTATGACTACTGATATTAGTATTTTCGAGTCAACACGGAAACTACAAAATGCTGTTAATACAGTAAACACTTGGACAAAAACTTGGAGAATAATGCTAAACGAATCAAAATCAACACACATCAACTTCACCAACAAGAAAGTAGAATACATCCCGATTAGACTGAATTTTCAACAAATTCCTTACTCAGACAATGCGAAATACCTTGGCATGACACTATAGACGCTAAGCTTAGGTGGAAAGCACATGTTAAAAAGAAAAGACAAGAATTGAATTTTAAATTCAGAAAAATGCAGTGGCTTATTGGAAGAAACTCTGAGCTGACAACGCAAAACAAACTACTATTATATAAACAAATCCTTAAACCTATCTGGACATACGGCATTCAACTTTGGGGATGTGCAAAGAAAACTACAATTAAGATCATACAAACATTTCAAAATAAAGTACTACGTAGCATTGTCAATGCTCCATGGTATATTAGAAATGACAACCTCCATCGAGACCTTAACATGGAATACGTCAGTGATGAAATAATTAAGCTTGCAAGGAGTCATGTACTGCGACTGCAGCAACATGACAACGAGCAGCTGCGGAACCTACTGGATCACACCAATGGACCAAAGCGCCTAAAAAGAACAAAGCCTTTAGAATTAGTGGTTCCCTGAACTACTGAAATCAAAGGACTGGACGAAATGGGATGAACCGATTTTTCTCATCCCATAAGATGCTATACTGCTTAAAAATACAAAACATTTACTAGATAATCACTGAGATTAGTTGTAATATTATACAGAAATATAGATTTCTTAAACAAATAAAAAAAAAAAAAAAAAAAAAAAAAAAATTTGACTTCACTTGAGATTTGAAAACAGGAAAAAGTCTCTGGGGGCTTAATCTAGAGAATATAGTGGGTGGGTAGGCAATTTGAAGCCCAATTCATTCAATTTTACCATTTTATCATCGATCTGTGCATTGTCTTGGTGAATCAGCACTTTTTTCTTTTGCAAATGTGGCCGTTTCTATGCGATTTCAGCCTTCAATCTATCCAAAAGTGTACATAGTAATAGTCGTTGTTGATGGTGGTTCCTTTTTGGAGATAGTCGATGAAGAATATTCAGTTCGTATTCCAAAATACAGACTCCATCACCTTACCGGCCGACTGTTGCGCTTTTGCTCGATTAAGATACGGTTCTTCGACTGTTGTCCACTCAGCTGACTGTATTTTGGATTCTGTTGTGTAATTGTGAAGCCATGTCTCATACATTGTCACAAATCGCCGATAGAATTCCAAATTATTGCGGTTTAACAGCACTTAACAATCCTGTGAAGTATCGATTTCTTATACCAGCTATTGTGGATTGTCTCAATACATCAAACTATACTATTTACTTATTTGATTCTCGTCCTTAGTCACGATTGTTGTTCACGAATACTTTTTGGACACCGTTAACTTAATTGATCACAACTAATCAACGAATTAGAGCGAGAACTAATTAATGCCATTACGACATTCCCAGAACCCACAAAAATAATGTATACATTCAGCAGTTTATCGGTCTGGTTAATTTTTAATTCCTAAATTAGTTGAATTGCTTGGCCCAATTCACTTACACTTGGCAGCTCTACTACAGAAGGCCAAGACGCTAAATAATTTTTCTTGTCTTGAAGGATGTCAGAACGCATTTGTTGCGCCGTAAAGTGAAGTGGCTAGCTTTACTTTACTAGTACATCCGCTGAACAATGCTAAATTCAGCGTGACTACTGATGAATTGAACACGGCCGATCTGCAATATTATAACAATAATAATTGGGAACCATTGGAATTTTTCTCTAAGAAATTAACCGAACGTAAATAGTCCGCATTCGATCGGAAATTACCTGCAATTTATCTATCGATTAAACATTTTGGAAACTTTGTTGAGGGAGGGTCGGGTTTTCACTATTTACACCGACAGTAAGCCATTAACAAGATAAATTTAGTTTAAAACTGAACGAAATCCAAAGCAAGCATATCATTTGGATTATACTAGTCAATTATATTAGTTTCTTGCCGCATAACCGATAATTTGGTCGCGGATGTTTTAACCAGCTCGATTAATACAAATTCAGCCAAAGCCGAGATTTACTTCGGCTATGATACTTTATTATTAAATCACAAAAAACGGACCTAGAACTTCAGGATTACATTTCTGCTTTCGAATGTCCTTCTAGTTCCCATATAAAACTAGAGCTCTTGAAATTGACTGCGAAACTTCAACAGGCAACTATCATCCATATATCACAGAACCGTTACGTAAATACATTTTTAATACTTTAAATAGTATTTGGCTCCATACCTAAGCACGATGTCAGATTGGTGATTAAAATCTATGGCATAGAGGCCGTAAACGGCCCTTACCGCGTCTCAACTGAGACCTTACGAACCATTTTAACGAGTGGTGCACATTGTAGGTGGTCAGACCAACGAATGTTTTTACACACAATCGCATTTTATGTCATCCGGTGGCATGTTAATTTTTGGTCAGCGACGAGAATCGAACTCGAGACCGCGGCGTGATGAGAAACTCTCTTAACCATTAAGCTAGGACCGGCGACAGATTCGTGATTAACGACTATAATGCTAAGGCTGGCAGAAATCAAACCGAACATAATGGAGAACGAGTGACTAATGATCACTGGCCATTGCGAAGCTACAACACACTCTCGTTATAAAGTGACAACTAGAAACAAAAATGATTGATTTGATGTTGAGCAACGAAATAAAGTTAAATCAGAATTGATGGTGCTCCAATACGAACAGAGCCACCTAGAATACAGAGCTGGATAATAATACGTCATAACTCGTGGATGGACATCCATGTTTCGTTAATATTTCGAACGAAACTTAAGACCAATAGAGTACTACCACAGTATAAAGAGCTTACTAAATGTTGGAAGCGACTAATTTTGGTTGGATCACTGGGTAACGACCCGTCAACAAAGAAACAAAGTCGGATACCGCCGAAACAACAATTAAAACCCCGGATTCGAGATTGATGATCGGCGCGTGGAAAGTACAATCACAAAACCTGGCGCGGTGGCCTAAAACTTGATACTATGTTTTTCAAGGCCATATATTACTTAAAAGTGGATATAATCTCGCAAATCTTGGTGTTGAATATCTCATTGAGCACACTGGTAAAAAATGTTAGCCAAACCCAGGGAAGAACTCATTTTACAATAATGTGGATAATATGATGAGTTCTATACTTGAGCACAATGCCAGATTGTTGACCTTAATGCTGCAGTTGGCAGAAATCAGACGGATTATGTAATAATAATATACATAGGTCTTAACTCCCGACACGAAACTGCGACCAAAAATGGAGAAATAGTGATCATTACCTGGTCATTGCAAAGCATTACAGGGAAATATACAACGCGAATCTCCTGTGAAGGTCTGATAAATGAAGAAAAGCAACGGAAATGTCAAGATCTTGTCAGCACTAGCATTTTGCGATCTAAATACCGCAGTCTGAATAAGTGAACAGTGTCTGTGAAGTATGGAAAACCTCGGTTAATGTTCCACATGTACTTCAGTCCCTCAAATACAGACCACACAGATGTTAATTGAGGATCCAACCTTTGGGGAATTCACCATGGTCATGCAGGCTAAAGAAAGTCGTTCACCAGGAGTTGATTGCACTTATGAGCTCTTGATATTAGGAGAGGTAGCTTATGGAACTGTCTTTCCGACCTTATTCTCTTGGTTCGGGGAAATAAAGTTAAGCCTGATGAATGGAAAGGGGCAGCGTCTGCCTAATATTCAAGTATTATGATCGCTTGAAATGCGAGAATTATCGCGGTATATGTAGCTCTGCTTTGCACAGCATACAAGTTACTGTCGTACATTATCTTGGAAGAATTAAATATCTTTGTCGGCAGCTATAGATTAAAAGCTGAAAGTAAGCACACTGTTGAGAGAGAGAGAGAGGGAGAGAGAGAGAGACCCATCTGAAAAGAATACATGCAATTGCGATAATTGATTGAGCAAGTTTGGTGACAACCAAATATCGTTGGATAGATAACCACCTCAAATAATTGGTCGATATAAACAGGCAGAAGCCTATCAGTAACCATACCAATTTCTGGCAACGTGCGTATATTCATTCATTAAGAATTGATCTATGGCCTGACCTAGTGCCGATAACGATCCACGCTCCAGCACACCTCAAGCGATAGGCGAATGAAACCCTCTATCCAGACACCGCTGCTCTATAATGAGAAGATCAAGTTGAGTTAATCTGTCATGTTCTCAATGTCAGAATCAGATCGTCAGCGTAACTTTTAGCGATGAATTCGAACTCATGAAGTTTAACAAAAAGTTCGTCAATGGCCAAATTCCATAATAGGGTTGTGGGGTCAACATGTGACTAGGCTACTATAAATATTAAGACATAGGCTATGTACAGTTACCATGACCAGCCAAATAGGGAATTAGTGAGCAGCACCATTAATTGATCATCTGTGATATTAGAGAATTCGTGTGGCAAAGTCGCAGTCGAAACCATTATCATAGATCGATGAATTGGGAAGCAGTGTTGAGGGGTTTACTCTGTAGTACATAAATCATCTTTTTTTTATTTCGTGTGCAGTAAAAGGAAGGGGTTCAAAGGGATGCACTAGGTAGCATTTAATCTACGCATCTTTAGACAACGTCGATAAAATATATAATGTCACCAAAAGTTGTCAAGCCATTTTGGTGTGCTGTACATGTGAAAGAACCAACTCGATATAGATCTAATGGTGCTTTAATTAAGAGACTACTCTTAATGAAGGTTCCAATAACAACTTCATGAAATCAAATAAAATCGAGTATGCTGGCAGTTAAGTCACATTTTGTGAAGATGTCTAAAAAATGAAGAGAGATATCTGGCATCTTCTGACTATTTACACCAATACCTGCATCTATTAGCAAAACTTTTGTATAGTTTGCAAATGTTTGTTATTAAGTCTGAAAGCGGACATGGGGATCGGATGCGTGGTGGAACGGAGTGAGTGCTCGGGATGGTTCGATATGCCGACTATATAGTATGTTCATTTGATCAAAAAGTTTCACTTATAAACGAATTTACACTTTATAGGGTCATCGCGTTTTATATAAACTGCTGTTGCTCCGCGGTAAATGGTGATGGTTTGGGTAATAGGGACACATCATTAAATACAGCATATACGATGAGATGACTCGTAGATGTGACATGAGTGGAGTACTTTGGTTCATTTGCTGTTAAGAAATGAGTAAGGCGTATTGGATGAGACATAGCGTTGCCATTACCGAGTCACAACTGGGATGTACTAGTGGCTATAGCGGCATTTGTTTTCTATAGATGATCGAATGGTTCATGTTAACCAAGCGGAGCCTGGACCCATATAATTTTAGAATGTGGTATGCTTTTGATATTGTTTGATAATTTGTTGAAAGTGTCTCGAGAGTGTGGATTCTTGTGTATTGCTTAAGTAGACACCTGTTAGTCTCAAATGGATAGATTGTGAGGGGTTCGATGATGGGGAAACATATTTGAATATCGCGTGAGATTCAGATGAGATGACCCGTTGATGAAATACAATTAAAGTGCTTCACTTAATATATTGTTTTGAAAGGACTAGGATACATATGATGATAAATACGACGGCGGAGTAGTCTGGTAAAATTACATCAGAGGGTGCCATAATCGCAAAACTTAGATGTCATCACACCAAAAATGGTTGACAAAATTCATCACAATTCATCGCGTTGGGCGCCCTGTTTGCTTAAAACCGACCAAAAAGGAACACGTGTGGTATCTTCAGAAGAAGGTTTGGATATGACAAGATCATGGCAACAGTATCGGCCTACAAGATCATGACCACAGTTTAATGGGATGCACGCGGCATAATCAATATCGATTACCGTCCAAATGGGAAGACAGTCGACGGCGACTATAACTGTAACTAATTGGGCCATTTCAATGACAACGAAAGAAGAACGACCGTATATTTAGCGAAAAAAAAATTCTCTTCCATCAAGACAATGCACGTGTGTAGGTGTCATGACCAAAATCCATGAACTACGCTTTGAATAGCATCCACAGTCGCCATATAATACAGACTTTGCTATCCGCGACTATTTCTTATAACCGAATCTGTGGAAATGGTTCGGCGGAAAGAGATTCGGCTCTAATCGGCTCTGACGCCTATTTTAAAGGGTTGAACAAATCGGATTATTCGGAAACGATCGAGGTAAACGGCCGAAAATATTATTCCATGTTTCATTTTTACCATACTTCGCCTTCGTAATGTTAATGCAATCGGAGTCTAAGAACTTAAAAACTGAATCCTTACTAATTAACTACTAACAACTATCAAAAAATACTAATAGAAAAAAATAAAGCAGAGATGGCGGTTTAAGACGCTAGGCAACAGTTTCTCTTAAGGTTTTCCCTTTACAAGTTTGAACATTTGACTAATCTGGTAGTGTAGATATCGAAATCTTTGTAGGTTCAAGATTTTAAAACCGTGGACTATATAAAACCTGTTTAACAGATATCTTATCTTATTGCGAATCTTCACTTGATGTTACTTCCCACGATTTGAATTTTATGAATACATTAAACATAAACACTGATATTATGACAGATACAAATTTGTTAAATATGCCAAACCAAATAGTATTTTACGAAAACACAAACGACAGATATAATTTAAAAGTTGTAGACATTTGTACAACACAAATCTTATAAACGGTAAAATACTTACAGTTCAACGCAGTTATTGGCAAAATTGACCTCCTCTTGAATAAATTCAGTCTTTCGATGTTGTAACGACTGTTTTGCTTCTTGAGACAGCCGTTGAGACAAAACTACGTACCTTGGCACTTTGACGTAGCTCGTTCCATAATCGTTTCACGTAAATCAAAAACGCGACATCTATTGTTCGTCACTCAATTTAATTAATAACCACAATTTTAATTTTTTATCACATTTATTTTAATTTTTTTAATTTCTTGTTTTTATTTTATTTATAATTAATTAAATTTCTTTGGAAAATACATAATTTTTTTTTTTGTTTTTTTTCATTAGTTAATTATATTGTTTGTAAATTAAATAACTCTTAATAATTAATTAAATTGATTTATATTACAATAATAGATAATTTTTTTTTGTTTAAAAATGTATTTGTTTCGCACTAATTTGAATTTATTATTATTATTTTGTTTAAAAATTTATTTAAAAATTAAATAGAATAATAATTAATTATAAATTATTACTTATTTAATTGTGTGTATTTTTTTTTTGTGTGTATATAGTCATTTTATTTATTTATAATAATTATGTTTATGCATTTATTTATGGTGTCAATAAAATGAAATTTATTATTATTATTATTTTTATATTAGAATATTCTAAATAATTTAAATATTTTATAATAAAAAATATTTTTTATTTATAACATACCTAAATAATAAATTTATTTTTAATTGAATTATTATTTGTTTTCCCCCCAAAAAATAATTTTAATATGTGATGATTATATTAATTAAATTAATTTGAATATAATTAAACAATAATGTATTTAAATTAAAATTATTATTTCATTATATTATTTTTAAATATTTATCACAGACATTTCGCTAGAAAATTAAATTCAAAAAAATTTTGGTGTACATAAAAATTTAATTTTAGAAATTAAATTTGTACACGATTAAGTTTTTTTAATTTTTTCATTTCTTATTTTTTTTTTTTTTTAATTTACAAAATGTTTTACTGGTTTGCTTAAGTACTTAAAGTAACAAAATATTTCTAAAGTGAGTTTTTTTATAAAAATGCTTTTATCTCAAAAATGTATCAGACGGGAGAAAATATTTATAATTGATAGGACGTTTAGCACAAGTCTTGGAGCCATGCATTGAGCGCGCTTTCCAAAAAAAAAAACAAATGACGTGCCCGTTTGTCTAAAAGCACTTCCACGACACATTGGACGAAATAAAGTCAATGTTGGTGCCAGAAAGGGGAAGAACGTTGACAGTTGAACAGTGCATCATCCTATTTAAGAACAACTTATCAGCTAAATCTTATGTTTTGTTTTCGATTTATTTCTGCCTTAGTACTAGAACCAACTCTAGTTGGCATCCGCAAAATCGATTCCAATGGCATTTAAAACTATAATTTAACAGTTACCATTAAAATTATTTTCCCCTATCTTAAGCCATTGTTGAGATAATACATTTAATTTTGAAAGGGTTATGTGTTATATATATATATATATATATATATATATATATATATATACATATATATATATATATATATATATATATATATATATATATATATATATATATATATATATATATATATATATATATATTATATATATATATATATATATATATATATATATATATATATATATATATATATATATATATATATATATATATATATATATATATGCGTAGAATAAAGCGATAACCTCCACTTAGTTCGTAATTGCATGATTCAATCGAACTCGTTCTTAATACTGGGAAATATTTTGAAGTATTAAAACTGTTCGGTACATTTGAACAACGAGTTACATCAATTAACGTAATATGGCATTGATTTGGCTAATTGATTGCGTTGAGTGAATTGTGGACTGAAGTGTCTAGAAGAAACCAACATAAATATTTTTTATTGAATTAGAAACTCAAAGAGACAAATAAGAGGTTTCATGAATTTTCAAACCAACCAGTTCATATATACATACGTCACTTTCAATGAAAATGACAATCAAGCTGAGGTAAAATATTTAATTTACGTTTCACGGTTCTTCGGAAGTAACATTTGAACCGATACATTTTACTATTAATATTGTATGGTATAGCTTTGATACTCTGAAAAATTGTTAACCCTGATTCGTACAACAGTGATGAATATTGGTTGGACAGGACTTAAATCAAAATGGCAAAAACTGTATTGAAGATAAATCTGTTTTTTTTTACAGCACGGTATTAAAGAGCATCAAAACGAAAGAAATGTTTGGTCCAAATTCGTATTATAATCGAGAATTCAATATAAAAATGATATATTGTTTCCTATTGCCATCTATTTATAAAAAGCAGAAACACCATTAAAAACTCGCATTAACTAAAAATATGTCAAACGGTTCCTCTTTCACCCAAACAAATATTTCAATTGCTGATTTATTTTTGTAATTTGGTAATTACAATTAAACATTTTTTATGGAAGTCTTTAATGATGTTTCCGCTTTGTATAGATAGATGGCAATAGTAAACAATTAATCATTTTTATATGTAGCTCTCCGATTAATTTGAGCAAACTTTTCTTCCCAATGGTTCGTCTGGATATATAACATTTGTGGTCACAGGTTATTCTAGACAAAAGAATAATCAAATCGGTCCGAGGTCCGAAATCAAAAATCGTGGTAACAGGCCTGTATATAGCCCAATCAAAACCGTCCCCTGAAACCTTTCATTTCTGTGTTATCATTTTATTGCACACTGTATTATATATATATATATATATATATATATATATATATATATATATATATATATATATATATATATATATATATATATATATAATATATATATATATATAAATATAAATATATATATATATATATATATATATATATATATATATATATATATATATATATATATATATATATATATATATATATATATATATATACATATATATATATTGAAACAAAGCTTGCTAGTTCAAACTATGGCTATTCTTGATATACACATATAAGAGAATGCAATTATTTATTTATTTATAGATTTAGAAATTAATAAGGTGATTATGATATTTGGCGGTGGTTTATAAAATTTGCAGATTTAAATCACATTAAATCATTTAAATTAGGAGTCACAAAATACACACACATATATATATATATATATATATATATATATATATATATATATATATATATATATATATTTCAGTCTTGCAAATTAGTTTCATAAATCTCCACCACCGCCTCGGTATTAAATTTTTATTGCAAAAAACTTATTAACATTTTTAAGAGAATTAAAATAATTTCTACATTTTTATTTGTATTTAATTTAAATTTTTAACGACTTGCTGATTATTTGCTTAGTACTCGGAATCTTCTTATTTTTTATATTATTTAATGTTTTGCATTTATATATATATATATATATATATATATATATATATATATATATATATATATATATATATATATATATATATTTATATTGTTGTATTTATTTATTATGTACAAACTGAACAATTCTAGAGAGAATATAAAAAATAAATTTAATTGACTTATTAAAAGCTTTCTTAAAGAATATATGTAATTAATTAAATATATACAAAGAAATATAACTTACATTAATTTGTATATAGATATTTTTATAATAATAATATAAAATATTATACAGCATTTATTGTTATTTTTATACATTATTTCAATAATAGCAATAATAATAAAAAAATAAAATAAATTAGGATTACCCCCAGACAAATACACTATATAATAAAAAATGTATTTATGTTTTGATAAGGAGCTTTTCAAATCATAAAAGTGATATATATATATATATATATATATATATATATATATATATATATATATATATATATATATATATATATATATATATAATAAGTTTAAAAGTTTAATAACAATTATTTAATATAATTAAAATTAAAAAACAATATTTAAATAATCTTTCAAATAAAACAATTTTTGTGGGCGCTTTTGATCGAGTGGTGTTCGCTCCGTTTGATTATCTGCAATCAGAAAAAATAAGAAAATTATTATTATTAAATAAAAAGATTTTTAAAGTTTCCAAAATACTGAAATATGCTGGTGGAATAGAAGTGGAAAAGTGTTTGATGAGATGACCTAAAGCTTATGATTTGAAGGATTTGGGTGTTGATAGTCCACGAAGCATGATCGGGTTTGGAAGAATTGCAGGTAGACTAACTAAGGGTAGTACATAGTAATTGCACCAGCAACCGGTCACTGGGAGCATGAAGTCCTGAATATTGTGTTTGAAGGGTCTTGCGATAAACATTTAAAAAAAAAATAATTTAAGGATCAGATTGTTAGGTAGTCGGTGTGTTGTGATGACATTTTGCAACTATACACTTTGTTTAAAATCATTATTTTGCCATTTGCAATTTAATTTTGTTTTATATATTACGATTTTAATATTTTTTCGTGGCATGTTTACGGTGATCACTTTGGTTGTGGTCTACATCGGAAAGTTTATAATATTTTGTTTTGATTAAACCATGTTCTGAAAAGATTAGAAGATATTCTAAAAAGATTGTTTTGTTTGGTTAAGTCATGGTGTGTTGACTGGAAGGTTTGAGTGCGGATACGATGGAGTAGAGTGGATGTTCAGTTAAACTGTAACTGTACTGAAAGGTTTCACCTATGAGTTTGAGTTAGAGGAATGTTGGGTCGTCGTATTGTTTATGAGGTGCTGTCATCGCAAAGACATAAGAGAGATAGCAACATATCTGTGAGCGTTGCGTGGGATAAAATGAGTCGTAGAGGAGACATAGTTGAGATGGTCTGGTATTTTTTTCTATTGAGTAATTGCATCTGGCATGTGCTGAGAAAAAAGAAGCAGGGTTGGATATGTATGTAGTGTAGTTTGAACGTTTTGGTTTTGTTAACCAAGCTAATCGTTTCTGTGATGAACGCATCTTCGAGCTATATGCTGTATAAAACCACGCTTTTTAAAAATTATTGCAATAATTTGAGTCAAATAGCTCAGTAGTAAACATAAATGTAATACCACATACCCGAGAGAGAATATGTTGCAGAAAATCGACGGTAAACTTTTCAACCATTAATCTACAATAATTGATTGTGTGATTATTAAGGGCTTATTGTTGTATGACACTACGGTTATGAGAAGAGCCGACAATTAATCAAACGTCTCAAAATCTATATCGAATGAGTCATTCGTAAAATAAAGTCCTAGTACAAACATATTGGACGGAACCAATTTTCTGACACTATAAATTGGTATGGAACTGTGCAATGCATAGATGGAATAAACTGTAACTGAGAAGGTACTTCACAATGTGCCAATCTGAGAGCCGAGTCTGAGTGATAATGTAAGTGTCTGAGTGATTTAGTCAAACAGAACATATGGTATAGTTCCAACAAGATGGTGCCACTACACTAATTAATGTCAACAAAATACGATGTCTGAACGATTTTCATACTTTGTGGTGGCTATGTACTCAGTAATATATATTTTGTACATTGTTTGACCTCTTTAAACTAGTCATTAAACTAGGTCGGTATAAATCACTCTGGCATTTTATCAAATGGCTTATAACCATATTACAGTGGATGAAAAACCCAGGCTTAGTGTAGTAACATCTATTTATCCATGTCTGAGATCATGTGTTATTGACAGTTAAAATCATATGGACATTTTATGTGAATATAGTGCAAATACATTGTTTTGGTCAATATTTAACTATAGATCTTATCATTGGTTGAAACACCCGGTTGGACGACTCGAAAACCATGTTATAATCAAAAATTAATTTGGCAAGTGATAACATATTAAATTATAGGCACCCTTATTCATGTAGAGTGTGAGAACTATCACGTTATAAGCTCTCATCTACTTTATGGCCCAAGTGGTAGCATTCCGTATCAAGTTGGACACCATCGATGTACACCAGAAATATATTACAGTTGGTATCTCGTGTTGGGAATGTGAATGATATCCATTGTATCTTTCATTGTAAATGTGACAACCCAATTCGTACCGAATTGTCATATAAAAGTGTGAGAATTGATATGCGGATAACAACGACAGATGACTTCTACACATATGTACTGAAATCTAAAATCACGTTTTATACATATTTTGCACAAACATGATTCCCATCTGAAATTTGACTGCCAGATCTGGCCTCCCGCATTATCAGATATAAAAATACAATCGGATACTATCCCCATATACCCAACATGAGATTTAAAGAACGACGTGTTAAATGTGCTGTGTTTGACCTCGTTTCCACATATATGTATGATAGATAGGACCAGCAATCGTATGAGATGGACATACCTATCAGTTATATTTGTACATGCACACAGTGATATTAGCCAACCCCTAGATTGTTGGATAATCTAATACTTGAGGACGAACTTATATTGGTGACTCTTAGTCAAAAGAGAGAGCTGAATGATCTAATTGGGTATACGTGATAACGTATAAGTCCGTTTTAATGGCTCAGCAATTAAATATGAAGACAAAAGGATGCATATGCGATCATTTGTGATCTTAAAGTGACTATAGTGAAAAAGCGGACTCACGGTATCTAAAAAGTGAGTAATATCGGTTCGTACTCAAAGGGCACTGTGCGCTATATCCATTAGATGGATACCTTTGTGTTAATTTTTAAGACGACACTTGACACATGAACTACTCCTGAAATGTTGTACATTTGGAACAGGCCGTAAGCGTTGAATACCTTCAAACCACAGAATTGACTATTGATAATTCAATCCGGAATTCGTTTAGAACATGCTAAGCATAAGGAAAAATTGTTTAGGAAGAACAATATTATGAAACTGTCTTTGAGAGCGTTATTCAATTGGTATAGCACTTCTGCAATTTACTGTGTAACATTGTTTACTGTGCTAGGTTAGGTTAGGTTGAGTGGCTACAGCACACTTAGACCTCACTTAGATCTTACTCCCCTTTTACACTTATATGAGAACCAGTTTGAGCTACTTACGTAGCGTAATAAGTCGCTTACAGTTTTCGAGATCAGAGTGGCAGTCCATTAAGAACTTACCCAAATATTCATGTTTTTTGTGTGCCAAAGCCAGGCATGAGCATAGGAGGTGGACTACCGTCTCTTCCTCCTCTTCGTCTATACAGCTTCTGCAAAAATTATTAACGTCTAGACCTAGCCACCTCGCATGTTCTCCAAGAAGGCAGTGTCTTATGAGTATACCTACGATCGTTTTCAGTTCACGTCTTCGTAGCGAGATAAGTGTCTTTGAGCATTTCACGTCAAGCTTTGGCCAGACTTGCCTTGCAACTCTACATGAGAGGGTGTTCGTCCACATATCGTTCACTGAGGCTACTGCCTCCTTTTTAAACACAGTCTTGACTGCCTTAATTGGTCTTCACAACTTTACCGTTTCCGGTAACAGTTGGACAGTTATACCATGCCTCGCTAGTTCATCCGCCCTGCAGTTTCCCATGACGTCTGAGTGGTCGGGGACTCAGACTACCTGAATGTTGAAATGCTCACTCATGTCATTCACAGTGGAGCGGCAACCCAACGCCACTCTAGACGTCAGAGAAACAGAGTTCGGTGACTTGATTGCCGCCTGACGGTCCACATAAATTACGATATCAGTCGAATTATGTCTCAACCAGTTTATGACCTCCTTAATCGCAATCACCTCTGCCTGGTACACGCTGCAGTGATCAGGGAGACGAACTGCTATATCTACCTCTAATTTATCACAGAAAACTACTAGCTCTTACTTTACCGAGTAGCTTGAAGCCATCCCTAAAGAACTGCAATGCTTTCGTTTCTGCTTTCGACCCGTTTGAAGGGCAGGTAGTTCGGAACCATTTCTCGAAGCAAAAAGTCGGTGTAACATAGTCTAGATTCACCAGTTCTTTCTTCAGCGATTGTATCTTTCCGAGTATTATGAAACGTCTCATAATGTACTCCTAGATTTTAAACTAGTTTACGACTCGTCCAATTGAGAAAGTCTTTATGGGCGATCTAGAATTTCTTGGGGTACCGAAAAAAATACTCCTGCTAAACTAATATAAACGTAGTAGCAATGATTGCAAAGTTGTTAAAAATTTATCCAGCTTATACTTTTACTTTTGCAATTAGTTCTGGTATTCGACAAGGAGATGCCCTGTCTCAAATTGGAATACACACTTCGTAAAAGTAAACCATTTTGTTGGAAATTTTGACATGATTCATAGCTTTATAAAAGATTTTTTTTGTTGTAGTGTTATCTGTCACTCAAGCTATATTGGTCCATTGTGACAACCATTGTGGCACGGTACACGGATTCTACCCTCAAGTGGGTTTCAGAAGAATGCATCCGCACCACCGATCGTACCGCCCAATCGATCAATGGTGAAAATCGCTTTTCGCATTCTGCCCCTATCGGGATTTGAACCCAGTACATCCCGCGCCACGCCGCAGCGTTTTAACCACGGCGCAACCTGGACGGTGGTTTATTAGGATAGTGTGGGAGAGATTATATCAACTTCCGATATCGAAATATCTTTCCAATAAGGATAATATAAGATTATACAGTGCAATGCCAACTTTTGATATATTAAACATCATAGGACAGCGAGCACACTATATCGGTCAAGATATCGATGGGAACACCCTGTAAATACCATTATTATTATCAGCTATATAGTGTTAATAGAAAATTAATTAATAGTTGAAGCATAAAAAGCATAACAAACAAAACTTCAAGCTTTTAGCATCGCAAACACACGCGGTATTAATATAATAAAAATTATGTTAGCTCAGCATAAAAGAGCATAAAAAAAAAAATTATGAAAAAATGCATGAACGATATGATATACGAACATATTTTGTTGGTTGTATGTTTTTATATACTCGCATAAAAATCAAACTGGATGAAATGGTTAATGAAAAAAGCATAAAAATAACAAGCAAACATTATTGAACATTAAATTTTAATGTTTTTGTATTACATACATTTTCTGGTGTCTTACTATATATTGTACACTCCAATGGATATTATATATGTATATATGTATGTGTTCCGACTAGATTGTAAATTACATCAACCTCGCCATAATTTTTTTCACTCGTCGGCTGATATAAAGTTTTAATATTTACTAAATTTTCTTTTTGTTGTGTTGAACTACAAGTAGAAAAAAAAGAAAAGAATTCGGTTACATAAGAAAATTATGTTGCGATTAGAAATTAAATTTTTAATTAACAAGTGACATAGATCTTAAAAATTAAGGCTAAACGTGACTTATATACCTATTCGACTTAATGAATCTCTTTGTATCGGCGATAATACCTCGCGTATTACACTATAAGCACGCAATCGACTTGGAGAGGACATGACGATGAGATGATTGTCTATATGGTAATTAACCGTGAATATATATATTTTTTCTTATTGTTGATTATTATTCTAATTATGTGAAATACAATCGTAAAATCCATTTTGTAAATTGGATGGATATGCGGAGACGAGCGAACGAATGAAGAAACATATTTTGCCTTCATCTTCGTATATATACAATACACAAGACAACAAATGACTTAAATTGATTTTTAATGTAAATTGAGGCCATTAAAAAACGTAAATCGTACGTACACAAAAAAAAATAAAAAAGTTTGTGCTGTATACGAGCACTCGTACCATTGGTTTGATTGATGAATATGAAATCAGTTTATTGTTGTTCTTTTTTTAATGAGCTTTCCGAGTGTAACGTGAACTTTATTTTTATTTTTTTTGTGGAACTGTCAATATTTTTATGGTCGATTTAATTCGGTATTTTGTGTAAATGATTTAAAGTTGGTTCGCACACCTATATGTACTTGTACAATAGAATTGAAATATATTTTTTCAACAATTCACATGATTCGAGCTTGTATGTTTAAATAGTCATTAGCTTTTGTGATGGGTATCGTATATAAAGCTAATTGATAGATTTGGAAATCATTTCACAAATCAAAAGACAGCTTATCGAGAACGTGACTCAAACAAATGGTGCGGGATACTCCCAACCGAGAAGAGTTCGTGATGGATGGTTTACTAATTATGTAATTTGAAGATCATCGGCCAAAACTGAATCCACGAGTATGATTATTTGTCAGCCAACAGTACAGGTTCAAAATCAGTTATGTGCAGGTTAATCAATCATTGGTTGTGCTCTATATCGTTGTTGACCTTCATGACAGCTAATTGGTTAGTAAAAAGCTCAATAATCACACTGGTCTTTCGAAGGATTTAACATAAAGCAGGATGACGTCACTGAGATAAATTTTACTTATAGCTAAAAATTTTATTCTTTGCATGAAAGCATTTTCGCCTATAGATTTTGCACAAAACCTTTTCCATTTTATTGTTAAATATGTAAAATCTTTCGATTAAATATTAATTTAAGCTTTGAACTAAAATCTTAAAGAGTTAAAGCTTTCGGTTGTTTTAATGAAATACTTATACCCCTATTCCTTTAGTCGTGTCACTTCATTCACCGCGACAGTTGTCGTGTTACTCCATCTATAAATTAGTATTCTAGTAGTATGCTAGTCGATTGAAGTGACCTGATGCAATAAACGTCATTCACTGAATTAATCGGGGAATAATAATAATTTTCATTGAACATGTCGACTGAAATTTTCACGCGCCTATAAATGTCGTTTCAAGTGGCAACAAACTTTTCAAACGACTACTAGAATGTAAAGTTAGTCGCTGTAATTCATAATTGACGAACAAATCAACTAAGAGAATACCAATATTTGTCTGTCGCTACAAGTGATAAGTGACACGACTAAGGGAATCGGGGTGTAAGTTTGTTGTAAAATGTTTTGGGTAGTATAGGTAAAGGTTTCTAGCCTTTAATTTAACAATTATAAATTTTTAAAATAAACGCATTATATTTTAAATCAAATGCACGGATATTGAAAACAAATTTTTTTATATTATTAATAAATTTATAATTTTATGCAAAACTATCATGTTACTATCTAGCTAGTATCGAAATCATTCGTACCTACAAACATGTCATGATTCACATCAAAAATATTTTAATCTTATGCTCCTCGTAATTTATTTCAAATATTTGAATTTAGAAATTGTTTCATACAAGCGATAATTTTTTTTTCAAATAAAATAGTAATTCAAATACTTTGTTTTAGCGAATTTCAAATAAAAACGGGTAGAGTTCGAGTAAAATAAATTGCTTTTGATTTAAAGGTTTCTGTCTTTAAACAATTAATTTAATGCGTAATACCAAATAAAATATTAAGCTTTTTATAGAAAAGTAATATGATTTGTTAAAGACACAATATTTTATGTTATTTAAATTTTAATAATTATAGAATTTAAATTAAAGGTAGAAACTTTTGAGTTAAAAAAATAAATTTTAAGTACTAAGTATTTCAGCCTTTCAAAGATAAAATGTATGCGCAATATAAAATAAAGAATAAAACTACTTTGAATCGAACATAAAATAATTTAATATAAAATACTGCTACTTTGAATCAAAGTTTTTTTTTTTAAAATTCAAAATTTTAAAAATGAAACTTCAACTTTTTTCTAAGTGGCGGTTTAACAAGATCTATTAATGAGATCACCAGGGGTAAAACCAACTGACTAAATCAACTTATCAGATTCAAAGCTTTACTTTGAGGTTTTGTCATCAAGATCATCTTAATACATAGACTGATTCGAAAAACCTATGGCACGACCGAGAATAAATCATAGCATTTCAGCTAGATAGATAGATAGATATGTGCAACGCAAGACAGTCTTAAAGCCACACCTATAACATGCTACATGGGCTATGCAGGTTCATGTGTTTCATATACAGATTTCTAACCATTGGACACACGATCAAACTCAATGCATAGATCATTTTATTAGGACCACTAATAGAACAAATGACACTGGTCACCTATGCGATTTATGTACAAAAATATAGTGCTTTTGTCGAGATAGACAGTAGGAAATACTGATCGATTTATTAAAGCGGTGTTTCCTACGTAAATTTACCTCTACAAGAAGGCTGATTGGGTGAGAATGACTTCTTTTAAAGGGAATTCTTTTAAAATTTTTATTGAAATTTTAGTATACACATACTGTCATTTTCATAGAAATGGAACAGTTCATTGCATCCAATTTCGCAAAATCCAAAAAGATAATTTATTGCTGGTATATAATCACGATTTTAACCCCGTACAAACCAACAGGCTATAGATCCATCGCCTGGAAACTTGGCCTATTTCAGAGTAACGCAATCTGCAACTGTTTCTATGGCTCAACAAAACTATGACATTAGGTTGGGGACTGATTTGCGAAAAATTTTGAATTTAACACACAGTGGGCAAACTTTATGATCTTTTGCTCGGAAAAATGAGGCAAACATTTTCGAAAATAAAAAATAATTCATTCCATTTTTGAAAGATAGGGTGGCTTATCATTCATAAGCCAAGGAAAAGAATAACTTTTTGTCGATAAAATTGGCTAGAAATTATAACTTTCCTGAAACTTGCCTTATACCTCCAATTATCCAAAGTCTCTTAAAACTGTGCCCCGCATAATTATACAATCTCGAATAGTTGCAAAAGACATCGTGGAAAGAGCTGCTTTATGAGTTGTCGAATCGAGTACAATCTCATCACAATTCTCAATAAGGACGTGGCTTGTTTGTTCGAACTATGTGTCTCTCGAATGATTTGTACAATAAAGTTCCTCTTTGACATATTTAATCTGAAAATGAATCTTGAAGGCTGAATTCTGAACTGCTTATTTATTTTAAGGCCTTTCTTACCTGATTTCCTAATGGTAGTACTGTGTATGAGTGAATTAGGCGATAAATATGGGTTGGACTAATTTTGGAAAGCTGTATTGAATTTAAGATTTCAATTTTCAAATTATGTACCAATCTTTGCCCTTACGTTCCTCAAATTGAGCCACTTCGTACATAAAATAAATGCCCTGATGTTTATATTATGTAAGTATTGGTTTTAACCATTACTAATGTTTAAGAGGAAACATAAAAATGCCTTTAAACCCTTTCTATTCGGTCTGACTAGTTATAGCGGACGAAGAAATGATGGTGTCGGAATAAATCAATTAATTAATATGGTTAAACAGAAATTGTCCCAAATCAGTATTTCGAGATACTCGACATTTCACTCACTCTTGCAGTAAACTAACTATGGCACGTTATGATGAACTGGTTTCATTTGAAAGAGGACCAAATCTATCTGACATGGCACAGTTTATAGCAACTAATATAGTCAGCAATACAAAAGCATTATGAAATAATGCCAAATAAATTTCAGAGACGTATTTTACGTTAATGCCCTAATGTCGGATATAAATGATCGAGAGGATGTTTATAGCAAATTATTATAGATTCGCTTTGTTTGAACCAAAGGGCTCTTCTCTTCTGAGACTATTGATATTGAACCATAGGTATTCATCATATTGAGAATAGATACCGGCTATTGAGAATAGATTAGAATGAACTTCAGTTATTTTACACTCGTAGATTGTTTCAATCCTAATGAAAGTATATCAGATATGAAATGGTCGACATTATCATAATGGGAATCAAATTCTGATCGTCATATATTGTATTAGGTACCAGGGACGATTTCGGTATCAGTTTGGTTATCAGGGTAGAAGAATAATTGTTAATATGGCCTCCACCAACGTCAACAAACCAACATGGTATTAAATAATTCCTCATGTCCCTTCACCATATACAAAGTGAAGTGACATGGCAAGGTAACAAAGTAAGCTCCATCTTTAAGGTCGAATGAGTGGAAATAATCCGTAATTATTTTAAAAAATATACTAACACAGGCATTAAGATTTAGTGTAATTTCAACTGCAGGCTCACTCCACTAGAGCTCCACTATACTAACTGTAGATGAGTGAGTTGATTTCAATCGTTTTATCGTTTTGAAAGAATTGGCTCAATGGAATCCGATAAATAATTGAACCTATAATGAGGGTAACGACTGAATGCATACAAAACGAACGTTATTTCATACAAGGATACATACAAGGATAGTTATTTCAAGCCAAATGAAGTGAATTGTAGGGCTATAAGCCCAATATTGACTAGAAAGCCGCGTCGGGCCTTAAGATCAGCACTCCATCCAGGTTTGTCGTAGATGTGTTCATTCAAATCACCGATTGTAATCGAATATATAAAGAAAAAAATTTTTTCAAACATTATTTTTTGGAATTCGAATCCGGTACCTGGTCTCTATCTGTCACTTTTACATTAAATTCAAATATTGTGAATATCTTACGATAATATTTTAAGAGGGGAAATAAATATGAGCCGTACTGAACCAAAGCAACTATAGACACGATACGAGTCAACAAAGGTCTAATTTTTTACGGCGTAGTGGTTAAAGCTGTGGCTATTGGAGTGGGAGGTACCGGGTTCGAATCTCGATAGGAGCAGGATGCGAAAGAGATTTTTCACCATCTGATTATCCATCTACAATGGGTAAACAGAGTCAACCCATCTACAATGTCAGTTCTATAGCCTTCCATCCTCCATTTGGTGGCTATGCAATGGCGTAAAGAAGGACGAAAATAAGCGCGAAAGAGTGGAAGGATAAAAACAGACAGAACGTCTAATTTTTACTTTTCTGCCATATTATTGAAGGTCAAGGGGCATGACTCGGGTTAACATTTTGAACATCATGTCGCACAGTATGAAAAGCAAAACAACTGATTGTGTCCAGAAGTGATTTTGATTTATGTTCTATCGCTTTCATTCACATTTCCACGAACGCTATGAGTATTTTAGTTTAGTAGTTGGTATCCCATTGAGCACAAACCTAAACGACACCGCACTTTATGACGCCGATATATAAATAAAATCGGAATGTGTCATACTAAAGTATAATCGAGAGATTTGTGAATGGTTTCTTAGTAGTACAAATAGTTCACATGAACTGGTCATAAATATCGGACGTCGAGTCATCGACTAAACGATTAATTCGAACAAAGCTCACCAATTAATTAAAATAAAATATTTTAAACCTAACATATCCTCCATCAAACCAAGTGTACGAATAAATTCAACCACAAAGCAAACCGATTATGTATATATGGTTATGGTAAACAACAACAACAACAAAAACTATCATAATAATAAATTCGAAAGGTGTTTTTGGTGGCTTACACACACACCCAGACAAATGTTTAAAATTGTTGTGTTCAAACATTAATCGATGATTAAATTTATGATTTATGACTAAAGCACTTATCACCTGGTGTCTACACATGAGTTGTGGGTATTCGATAATTTATATCGTATATGTATAAACGAGTAAAGGGGAACGTGCGGTGCAAAGTGAATTGAGTTAGAATATGGACGTTAATATGTTTTTGTCGAATGTTCGATGACAAACATAAATATTACATATTTCATCTAAATCACTAAATGACACATAACTACGATTATATGTTATGTAAATACACAAATTATGTGTTCACGACAAATTGTACTAAATCGATTAATAACACACAAGAATGTTTACACAGATGTCCTTCGGAACCAAAAAATACTGTATACGTTGTGTTCCCACGTAAAGACATAAACTTAAGGGAAAAAATAAAATCAGAACATCTTGAAAATACACACACACAAATCGTATCAAAAATTCATAATTCAAACGACATTTTATGTATTTTTACGATCAAAACCATAATAAAATCTTTTATTGTGTGTATGCATGCATACACGATTTCATCGCATCTTGACTTAACGTTATCAACGGCTTAACATCTATCTATTTATGTAGGAATGGAAATTTATCTATTTTTCTCGTCTGCTCTTAACCACAATCGAAACAAAGGTTACCTATATATTGAAAGGATTTATAAATAAGAGGTTTCATTTAGAATAGCCTACTGGTTAAAGCTTTATTGTTCATCGATCTCAATGGATGAACAATATAGATCGCAGGATTTTATTTTGAACTGTTTGTATGACTTTTATATGGGTCTTCTTGGCACAACCCCAGAGTTTGCTACCATATATTCATACAGATTTCAGAATTTGTTTGTATATAACAGCAGTTTGTTGTGGATCGCTAGTTAAGATTTTCTTCTTAAGATCCAGTACATTTTAGATTAGTAGCCCTCTGTAAGTAGTATAGAGTCAATGCAAAAGTTGCTTCTGTAATTGGTATACCTCTGGTATATAGGAGATAAAAGATTGGTCCAAGAACACTGCCTTGTTGTACTCCTGCTGATATTTTTTTTTATTGGAAGTATTCATTATCATATCTTCCTCGGAAGTGCCTCTCTGATATGTATGATTGGCCTGGTGCCATACTTTGTGAAATGCTTGCGCTACCTACATCAATAAATGTGGTTGACGATTTTGTTTCCTTTTTAGTGATTTCTCGATTACACCAGTAATTCGAACTACTTGTGTGGTGGCAGAGAAATTGGTCTATATGAAGCTTTTTTTTCTTCTAATCTGTAATCTGTTTTGGGGCTCAAGGCACTCCCTACTTGTTCTTGGTTCGCTTATTTACGTCCTTGCTTGTACGCCATCACAGCCAATTCGAGGACGTACGGCTATAGGTCCGATTTTCCTAATCATCTGCACATTGCATAGCTCCATGTCAGCCTGACATGGAAGATGGGTCGGCCCATGAGTTTTGCACTCCAACAGGTGGTGATAGTTGTGTTCATTCACACTACAGATTGTAATCTCATGGTGAAAAATTCTTTTTGCATCATGTCTCTATCGAGATTCGAACCCGGTACCTTCCGCTCCAACTGCCGCAGCTTTAACCACTGCGCCACCTGGGCAGTCTCATACAACTCAAATAGACGAACGCTTTTCTCCGGTAACGCTTTTATTTCTGATCCGTTATAAGATCATACCCTGGTGCCTTATGCGTATTCAGATTATTCTTGATTTGCCATTTTAGTTCTGTCAATGTTACAGGTGAAATTTTGCATTTCGCGCCCAATTTTCTTTATTTTTGATTTGACGAACCTGAAGTTTGGTTCTTTTAAGGTTCTAGTTGCTTTCCAAATGAGTAATCAGTACCTTTTTGCCCAGTTAGAGTACTAAGGTATTTATTTACTGACTGATTTTTAATGTCTTTCAATAGGTATTCAACCATTTGCCAATTCTTCTGTGTGTTTCTTTTATTTCTAAAGCGTTCTCTTACTTCTTTTGGAAAGCTAGCTTTGCGCTTCATTACCCAACTATAATTTAGAGTGCTTTCTCACGCAGCACTAGGGATATTATGGCTTTTCTAGTTCGTCTTCAATTTGGACTGGTCAAAGTATATTGGTTTCTGCAGACTAATCTTTCTATCGACTATGTTTGGAAGAAATCCCAATTGGTTTTGTAATTTACTATATTCGCGTTGCTCGCTTTTATAATCATTGTAATGATAGCTAACATGATCCGAATTGATTCAGAATTGTCGCATTTGGGGCTCAGAAAGTCAAGAATGATTGTTTTAAAGCCTCTGTGTCCTCAACGTGTCACTGTTTGGTGCAGTTTTTGGCAACAAAACTTACTTTTCGAAGAGGGATCACAATTGGTCACCGAGATCTTGTGATTTAACACCTTTAGACTTTATTCTTTCCACATAAAAAGATAAGTTCTGTACCAATGCTCCACAATCGATTTAAGACCTTAAAGAGAGAATTCGTGAAGTAATCGAGGACATACAGTCGTGATCGTGGCGACCGTTGTTTTCAAATGTTAATGACAAACTTTCCTCTTTACAATGAAATAAACAGCCGTTTATTTTTGAGATATCAAAATGAAACCTCTTATTTGAAAACCCTTTACATAATGTACCTTTATCTATAGGTACATAAAGACGACATAAGAAATAGAAAATTATGTTAATTTATGTTTTAAAGAAATGAAAATATTGGATGCCCACTAGAATACATACTTCACCGGATCTATATTAATTCATGTTTATGTTGGTTGATATGGCATCGTCGTACGTACGTACATCCATACATATATACATACATTAAGAATTATGATTATTGTTAACACCCGTAATTCGATGTCCCGGTGTGGTTTAATAGAATTAAAATCGTATTTTTTTGTGATTTAAGCATTTTAAATGATCACAATAATTTTTTGATATCATGCGGTGAGTTTATTTTAATGGTAATTTTAAAGCTTTTAAAGGTTTACGATATAAATTTCTCGTATATCTCATGTTTCTGATGTGAATTATTAATGGAACAATAAACACAAAGTTAATGGAACCAATTTACAAGCGAATCTTCTAAAAATATATTTTGTTCATAAACGAGAATCGAAAGTATGAATTGGAGTACGTGCTAATCGAGAGTTAGGCTATACACACTAATAGATGTATTCTGGAGCAATAAAGCATTGTTTACAAGCCTCATATCGCCAAGGTTTCCATTTCATGGCTGCTCACTAATGGTGTGGACAGGTGTTTCTATAGACTCCTGTAGGGACCCAGACTGGTATATCATGGACTAAATAATTACACCCAAACTCCATGTTGTCATTTATTATTTAAATGAGGTGGGGCTTAATCGAATGGTTGGCCCACTCAAAGTCGTGACCAGAACCCAAAATAATTGAACATGTATGGAATATGCTTCAGGACCCGAATATACGCTGACCTTTGTAGTCCAATGAATAAGTTAGACTTAAGGACTAATTTATTTGGTTTTATGTCTTAATAGATATCAGCAAGCATCAAGAAAATAGGTCGAAGGGAATAAAATTAGGTTAACAATAAATTAAAAATTTGGGTTAAAGACTTACATACAGTAAAAATATTGAAAAGCTTTCGTTCACACTTAAACCAGATAAAAGCTTGGCGCATAATGCAAAAATTCGTAAATGCTGCGGTAAATGATAGTAAAATACGCGTAGCGACCTTAGCTTCGAATCGTGTGAAAGTATCACATTACACTCCGAACACTTGTGAGGGAGTGCGATCATGCATTCTTTCAACAATACTTTAAATATTATCTTCTTTCTCAATTTAGTAAAAACGACATAACAGTGGTAGGGTATGATACATTCTGGCTAGTGAAGTGCGTTGCAGAACAAGCAGGTTCAAGTTTGGGCAAGAATCAACTTTCACTACCAAAAATAGAAGAGCGGTACTAGATGAAGTGTCTGTCTATATTTTTGAAATTATATACTAAATAGAGGGTGGCCTGGAAGGGGTGTTAGACGGTTTCAAGCCTTGCTAATCAGCTGCACCCGACCGAATTATACCTGCAAAACTACAGACGGGAGGTTACATAACTACCCGAAAGACCTAAGACCAATAAGCCTATTATCATTTCTTTTCAAAACGTTTAAAAGGTTAATAGAGACACATATTCAAACGTGTTCAGACGTGAAAGTAATGGTGAAAGCACAGTATGCGTACTGCACATGGAGGTCAACGAACCCTTCTCTTCATGTACAGTACGCTTGATGGAGAAAATATTTAGCTAGAAAAAATATTTTTAGCGGCATCCCTCGACATTTAGAGGGCGTTTAATAACCTGAAATTTAAGAAAATAATGGAGATATTGGCGCTTGCAGGTGGACGTCTGCCAAAATTCAGATTTTAAACGCTCCACAATAATAAAACGGGTAGATACGAATAAATGAATATCACAAGGAGGCATATTCGCTGAATATTATAATCCATATACTTCTGTAACTGGATATAGAAGGGATATGAGTAATCGAAAAGTGCTCCGTAAATTATCTCAAAATGTACCAGGGGCTAAGCCCATACAAACCAAACAGAATCTGCTGACTAAGAAATATATAGTTCCCTCAGTTGCCGTTCTAACTGTGAGTTGTCAACATAACTTGTTTTGTTGCCACCAGACATTGAATTGCATTGGTCCTACTCAAATAAATCATTGCTTGAAAAGTTGCGATACCGTGCTGACACTAGTCAAATACTCGCACATTTGCGCATTGAGTGATCTTAAAGGACACCTTAAAGGACAGAATACCGTCAAGAGGTTTGACATTTTTTCCGTATTATCTTGTCAAGTCACCTACACTATATATTTCCTAGATTGTAGGGTTACAAATTATTTTCATAGACACATAATATACTCAATTTCGACAAAAATGTGTTGACAACTATTGAAACGACAACTATTTGTTCAACTAACTTTTGATATTCGTCTCATACCCGGAAAAACTCGATCGATTAGATAAAATCTTCCGTGCTGCGAAACAATACCAGTATTGACTATTGATTTGAATGCTTTTTCTCAACTATTATTAGCCAAGTTTGAACCCAATGAGTGTTGTGATGAGATTCATGATCAACTTGTAGTTTTTTGTATTGAAGGGATTACGAGTGACTTAAAATTACTATAAAAGACACAATTTTGTCAAGTTATATAAAATTTTAATGTTTCAACATTGACAGGTAGTCGCTTGAAACTCGTCTTCGTCGACAAATTTTGACTGTTAAAACCATAGAGATATATCTGGTTTCGTAACTACAGTTTCGATTTAACCATGATTTCGTTGTAATGTGTCACTGCTAACCATGGTTTGCAACTTGGTTTAAACATGGTTTTGGAATAAGCTATTTTTTCTCATCCCATGCATTTTAGTGACGACAGTGCCAAGTTATATAGTTAGTGAATAGCGAATACTATAAATATTGTTTCTTTCTTGTATTTGTTTATTATTTTTTATTAAAATTGAAGTTTTCAAAAAAATAAATTAATACTGAATTCGATAAATTAACGGAAAATAAAACTAAAAATAGAAATAGGAAAATTTGGGTGGAGCGCGAAACAAAAATATTTTTTAACCACACAGTTTACGTAAAAATTTTAATGCATAACGATAAACTGTCAAATTAAATGAGAACTGTATAGTGTGTCAAGTATTCTCATTTGGAAAATCATAGTTTCATAATTATGGTTACGAAACTAGATATGTGTCTATGGTATTAGGTTACAAAATGGTTACAAAATTTTACTTCGCCTCCATTATTTGTTTGGATATTTGCGGCTTACTTTAATAGGGTTGATAAGGGGTTACATTGATATAAAGGTTAGCCGTCACTTTCGAATGGCTTATTTTAGGATTAGTCTAAGTAATTTATTCTATTTTAAGTTACCTGTCTTAGTTGATTAAGAGAACCAGATGACAAAAAGCTCGATTTTAATCAAATGTCGAACCTCCAATAAAATTACATCAAATTATTAATCAAGAGCCACTTTGTTTGGTAGTAATTTTGAAGGTCTTCAGTAGTTTTGTCTGAACTGATGTTGCATTGTCTCACCAATGGATAAGCTTTTCAAAAATTCAATGTTTATAATGTTCCTCTCTTCCTGAGCCACTATTGAACTAATATTGTATTATTAGGCACTTATTCGATTATTACTACATCCGATGAGCCGGATAACGTGAGAGTGTCTATAATAAAATTTTGCATGTGAGGTCTTCCACGCGTGTTTTATTTCCAAGTAATAAATCAAAGCTATTTATCAGATCCCTCTAGTGACTTAGGATTTTCAGCGGAATTTGTTTAAACGAATTCGACATCAGTTAGTCCTTAATCTCTTTGTAAATAACAAACATATTTTGGTATTGGCAATAAAATGTGGTTTTATGTTGTAGAATTATTTGTGGATGATTACCATGCACCTATCAAATAACCGCACAAAAATAATCAAGAGGTTTTAAAGCCGCCCTTCTTGGTGGCCAAGAAACTGCACAATATTTGCTGATTTAAACCAAAGGTCATTGACACGCAATTTAATTAATTTGGGACACAAACAACCCGATTAACATCTAACGATAACGTGCCATTCACTGTATAAGGGCATTTTCCTTTTCGTTCTCAAGAAAACTAACCCATTAATAACACCAAACAATGACTTTTGACGGATGGAGTTCTGCTTCCTGAATAACAAGAGGTTTCTCCGCTCCGCTCCGCTGGTGGCCCCAATTTTTTTTAATAAGTTGACGTTGGTCTGACGTAAATGAAGGTCAACATGCAAAATGCGTTGCAGTATAGCTCGTGAAATGTTTCGTTCTTGTAAATGATGCCGTTGTTGATTCGTTGTGATCATTTTCACTAGCAGCTGCCACTACATCAGAAAACAGAACAGGAGGAATAAATGTTGATACGATCAATAATTTTGCCAATTGCTCAGTAGGACGTCTACGGCGAAAAAACACTCACGTAATTGACGAAATGTTGTTCCTTTGAACGATTACATTAAGTACTAACATTCATTGATTGAAAAAATGGCCAACAAGTGGCTCACCCTGTATATAAAAAAAGCAGTATATGATGTGATCGAAACAGGATGCTTGCCAAATTTTACCATGTAAAGAGAAAGGAAGATTATCTTCACTCGTACCTCAAAATAATAGAAGATTTCGAACGTTGCATGAATCTTATACATAGATCATACATTTTATGTATTATCTATAATTTATTTGACAGTAATCTGTATATACTCATACCACGGATAATAAACAATTATATTGTATTTTTTACCTTCTTGGAATGTTTTTGTGTATAAACGAGAATTATGCATGCATAATTTATATTGTTTTAATCATCATCTCAGAACCTAACCTTTTTGTTATGAAATTTATTGCTTTATAATAAAAACGAAAACTTTTAACCAACTATAAAAAAAACATATTAAAATTTTAAAACGAGAACGACGACAACCGCAAACTATCAGTTTTTTTCTGCTAATCCAAGGTACTCGTACTACAACAGTATTATATACATAAGACAATCCATTTTGTATTATGTGACTCACGACCTTTTTATTATGTCTTTGAAAAAAATTATTGCATTCTTTCGAAAATGAATCATTTTTATTATTATTATTTAAATAATTTATGAATTTCACTTCTTTGTAATAAATATTATAATATTGTGTTTTCGAATAATCGATTGCAAAATGCTGATAAGTTTAGAAAATTTAATAGAAAAGTTTCGCTAGTAGATATACATTACCAAAATCGTTGACAATGTCGTGTTGTAAAAGGTCGTGGTTCAGAAAACCACATAGGCTAAAATAACGTGGTTCAAAATACCGCGATGTTGACATAGTACGCGTCAGGTTTTAATGTAACGTCAAGATATTTTGTACAAACCGCGATACAAAATATGCTTTGTACCGAGAAATACGTAGTAACGTAGCAATCCAACCTGGAGCTTTACATAACATACCCATAAAGTCGATTTCATACGCGACATTTTGTAATACGCGGTATTTTGTACCGCTTCGCGACGTTATAACCCATGAACATACTTATAACATCGATTTGAAACACAACATTTTGCACTACGGGGTATTTTGTGCTGCGCGATATTCAATAAGGTGGTGTTATAACCCGGACCAAAACATTACATACCTATGACATTGATTTGAAACGCAAGATTTTGTGTAATGTATATTGTACCATGCGATGTTTACTAATGTGGCGTTATGACCTGGACCTTTACGTCGATTTAAAAGGCGACATTTTGTATTACGTAGTATTTTGAACCGCGCGATGTTCAGTAGCGCGACGTTATAAACCATTAACATACATATAACATCGATTTGAAACGCAACATTTTGCACTACGCGATATTTTGTGCCGCGCGATATTCAATAAAGCGGTGTTATGACCCGGACCACGACTTCGATTTGAAACACGACATTTCTTTAAGCGTGATGTATAGTAACGTGGCGTTATGATCCGTACAGTTACATTACATACCTATAACGACGATTTCACACGCAAAATTTTGTACCGACTGCATGAGGTATAGTAACGTGGCGTTATGACCCGGATCCTTACATTACATGTTTATAAAGTCGATTTGAACCGCGAGATTTTGTGCTACGTGAGGCATTGTACCGCACGATCTTTAGTAACCTGGCGTTTTAACACCCATCCTTACATAACATGCCTATAACGTCAATTTAAAACACAACGTTTTATACTACGCGATTTTTTATACTTCACAATGTTAAGTAACGCGGCGTTATGTTTCAACCTTTAACATAACATACTTATAACGTCAATTATGAAACGCGAAATTTTGTACTATGCTAAATTTAGAACTGCGTTTTATCCCGGACCATTACACTATAAACCTATAACGTCGATATGAAATGCGATATTTTGTACTACGTGGTTTTTGTATCGCCCGATGTACAGTAACGCGGTGTTATAACGCAATCACTGACATTACATACATATAACGTCAATTTGAAACGCGGGATTTTCTAATAATCAATATATTGTGCCGAACAATGTTTAGTAACGCAGCGTTATGACCAGAAATCTTTCATTACATACCTATAACATCGATTTGAGACGTGTTATTTTGTACTACGTGGGTTTTGTGCCACGCGATGATCAATAACACAGCGTTAAGATCTTATGCTTAATACGTGATACTTTAAAGCATGCTATGATTAGTAATACGGCGTTATGTCCCGAACCCTTACATAACATACATATACTGTCGATATGAAACGCGATATTTTCTACTATGCGATACATTGTACCGCACAATGTTCAGCAATGCGGTGTTATGTTCCGGATCCTTACATAACATACCTATAACGTCGATTTAAAACACAACGTTTTATACTACGCGATATTTTGTACTTCGCAATGTTAAGTAACGCGGCGTTATGTTTCAACCTTTTAAATAACATACCTATAACGTCAGTTATGAAACGCGAAATTTTGTACTATGCGAAATTTAGAACTGTGCAATCTTTAGTAAATGTTCAGTAACGCGGCGTTATGGTTCGACTATGACCCAGAAGACCCGAAGGGCTATTTAAAACGAGACATTTTGTGCTACGTGATACATTGTATTGCACAATGTTTAATAACGTGGCGTTATATCCCGGACCGTTACACTATAAACCTATAGCGTCGATATGAAATGCGATATTTTGTACTACGTGATTTTTGTATCGTCCGATGTACAGTAACGCGGTGTTATAACGCAATCACTGACATTACATACATATAACGTCGATTTGAAACGCGACGTTTTGTAATAAGCAATATGTTGTGCCGAACAATGTTTAGTAACGAAGCGTTATGACCAGAAACCTTTCATTACATACCTATAACATCGATTTTTAAACTGGTTATTTTGTACTACGTGGGTTTTGAACCGCGCGATGATCAGCAACCAGTAACGCAGCGTTATGACCAAGTCTTTTATGCTTAATATGTGATACTTTAAAGCATGCTATGATCAGTAATACGGCGTTATGTCCCAAACCCTTACATAACATACATATACTGTCGATATGAAACGCGATATTTTCTACAACGCGATACATTGTACCGCACAATATTTAGTAATGCGGTGTTATGTTTCGGATCCTTACATAGCATACCTATAACGTCATTTTAAATGCGAAATTTTGTACTAAGTGGTATTTTGTAACGCGCGATGCTCATTAACGCGGTGTTATGACCCGGACTTTTACGTTACATACCTATAACGTCGATATAAAACGCAATATGTTCTACTACGCGATACATTGAACCGTACAATGTTTAGTAATGCGGTGTTATGTTCCGGATCCTTACATAACATACCTATAACGTCGATTTAAAACGAGAAATTTTGTACTAAGTGGTATTTTGTAACGCAAGATGCTCATTAACGCGGTATTATGACCCGGACCCTTACGTTACATAACTATATCAAACAGTTATGAGAGGTGTTGTGATTTCGATTATCTTTTTGACATATAGACAGATTTATTTTTAACAATGGATATATTGGTGATACAGATACTAGAATGCTGACAAAACATTCATCCATCAATATATGATTCATAACCTCTTATTAAAAAGACATTGGTTTTGTGACAACATGTCAACGTCTTAATATTGCATATTTTATACATTTAAAGTGATACTTTCGTTTGTAATTTATATAGTCTTATTAGTATTCAATATACAACAATAGTGAAATCAAAATGTGATATATTTTTTATGGGCAATGTCACATTTGAATATTATTAAGAAATGTTACAAAGAACATTTTGGTATTCTAAATACAAATATATGATTTTGATAAATTTATTGATGACATATTAAAGAAATGTGTTATGACAAATACAAAATATTGTTATAATATTGACAATATATTGTTTATATATGGAGAAATGCTGATTTGTTTTTTTATATACAGAAATTAAATTACGGATTTGGGGAATTCTGGACATGTGGGGTGAATAATTTTTAAAATATGCGAGTTTCATTTTGTTTTCGGATTTGTGTTTGAATTATTTAGACGTATCGTGTTGATATTGGAGTTATGGTTAGAACGTATCGATTTTATTCTGAGAAATAGGATAAAAGCATCGAAATGATGAAGCTCGAATCACTGCAAAACATTATTTTGAGCAAAATAGTTGAAACAAATTATGGAAGGGTTTAATTCCCTTTCGAGAAAAACAACGAATTCGATATTACTTAAAATTTACTAATCGATAGTTGACTGATCTATAAGGTCCACGAATGTTGTTACCTATTTACGGCAACCATCATTTTTGAAATAATTTTGCAGACTTTGAAATGAATAGTAATTATATAAATGATACCAGAATTAGGAAACTCAACTGACCGGAATTGATCAGTTGAAAATGTACAACCCTTAATCTTACAAAACTGAAAGTGTTGGATTTTTAAGATGCAATTCAACTTTAAATGTATTTAAGGCTGATTTAACCATCCCATGATCCTTTTCGAATTTTATTATTCCGCCAGAATCCTTCCATCCGTAGAGTGTTGTGTTGATCTTCACACCGAGTGGACGTGTTTTTTTTCCTCTCGGTGTTGTAAAATAAAATAAAATAAATTCGTTTGTGGTGTGTGTGTTTGTGTGTGGTTTTAAATCGGATCACAGATGAGTATCGCTATTATATTATTATATTATATTTTATTATGGTTGTAATTACATTACATATTATATTATATTGTGTTGTGTTGTATTTAATTATATTTTGTACGATACTATCTATTACATCTCCTACGCTATTACGCATTGACATCTCACAGGCAATGCTTTATACTAGTATTGGTATTGTGTTACATTCAGTTCTTGTTTCTCCGTTATATGTATAATATTGTAATATATAACGATTTGTCTTTGTGTCTTATATACATCAATTTTCAAATCACACGCACACCACAGTATTCCATTGAAAGCGATCGCATGCTTTGTATGTTTCGTCTTCTTTCGTTTGACTAGCACATCGCTCTTCATACAATTCTCTTATTCCCCTTTCCTTTAGATGTTTTTTTTTTTTTTTTTTTTTTTTTTTTATATTTTGGTTTATGTATCTTTCAAAACATACAGTAGTAGGGATTTTGTATATTTACATTTTAACACGATCACTGCCATTGTGCGATCGTTGTGTAGGAAAATGTTAATATATTTAATGTAATTGGCGAATTACATTTTATTTTTATAAATTTTTGGATTGTGTTTGTGTTGTATATACATCATTATTTGATTGTTGAAAACGCAAATTGACACACGACTGTCTACATTTAAATGCCTAGGTATTCATAGAATACCGTATATAAAAAAAAAATTTTCGTTTCGTCCATCAAAATTCTGTTCCCTATGTTTATTAGATTTTTTGTTTATTTTTATTTTATATTTTATGCAGGTGTTATATATACATATATACAGGCGATCCTTGACTTACGTCGTAGATTGTCATATACATATATACAGGCGATCTTTGAGTTACGTCGTGGATGCGTTCCTGAATAGTGCAACGTTACTTGAAACGACGTAAGTCAAAAAAGTATTCAAATATATAATGAAAAAATATGTTGGTTCTGTACAAAGTACAATGTATTTGAATTCTAAAATCGTAAAAGTGGAATAAAATTAAATATAATTCAGTATTATGTACGTGGATTGTTGCGTTATTTGTTTGAGTCTATAACTCTTTGAAATCATCAGATGATGGTATACTTTCATCATTTATCCTGCTAGGTTAATACATTTTCTACGTCAGGCGGATCAGCATCTCTGAAGCCAGTTTTTTTGGCCATGTTGATGATTTGAGTTTGTACTTCAGCTGCATCTTCAATAGAACTGGTGGACTGATTCGACCAAGACTTTTTTCACGATCCAGACATGGTGGTGCCGCTGACTTCATCCCAAGATTTGCTAATGTTGAGAACTGCATGTCATTTCGTGTAATTTTTCCATTGATCTATTGCAGTGACCTCGTTTTCTTCGGATCTTCGGTCAATTTCAATAAACATTTCAAATCAGTAAAGAGACTGGCGGTAACCCAAGCCTTTCTATAACTTCTTCAAACAACAAGTAAACTTGTTTTGGTGATACCCTTTAAAGCTCTCGGGTTCTCCGAATGGTAAATCAGCAAAGGATTTAACTTGAAGTCGCCGACGGCATTACCACCAAGAAGAAGCGTCAAACGGTCTTTTGCTGCTTTAAAGCCGGAAGCATGTTTTTCTGCTGTGGCCAAATATGTTCGCGAGGGCGTTATTTTCAAGTACTAAGAAGCTGTTTCGTCGTTAAATAGTTGATCGCTTAAATGCCCATCTGCAACGATGCTTTTAATTGGTTGCAGAATGGCGTTTGCTGCAGCTGTGGCTGCGCTAGCTGACTCACCTGAAATTTTAATATTTAGGAATTCGTTGTGATTTTTAAAATGTTGGAACCAACCCCGACTATATTGGAAAGTATTTGTTTCTTCGTTACTTAGTTCGGCAAGAGGCCCGCAAATACTCCTAGCTTTGGTTTGGATGATCGACGTACTAAATGAAACATTTTTTGGATTGCGCCTTTTATCCAATCTATCAACAATGATTTCATTGTCTCGATTCTAAAATTAGCAAAAATTTTCGCAATTTCTGAGGTTCCTGCTTTAGCATGATTTTGGTTCCCGCTTTAGCGAATATTTTTTTCTTGCGTAAAAATTGTTCTTTCAGTCTGGAATATTTAAATTTCTGGAAATTTGTTTTCTGTATTCCAATTCGAAATGTGTGTGACACATAGTTAATAAGGAAGGTGTACACATCCTCAGGGATTTTGTAGGACAGGAGTGTTTAGATTTGGTGCAGAACACGGGTATGTATCTTCCATTATCGGAATTACATTTTGGGATTGCGGTTGAGGGTTGTTTTAGACTGGAAGATTGTGACGGGTCGGGTAGGGATTTGATTCTAGTGGCGAGAATTTCGAACTTTTTAAATGTTTGGGTGTCGGCGGGATTGTAGCAGTTTTGCAGTGGTGGTTTGGAGGCATTCAGTTTTACAGAGTAGTGGGAGGTTTTGATGTTTTGGTTGGATTTTTGAAGGATGTCGGAAGCGGTTTGAAGGAAGCGGTTTTTGTAGGTATCCTGGTGATTTGTTATTTTACTCATGGTACTGCTGTGGTTGTTGGGGGAGGGGTGAAGGGGGCGGAGAGGTTCGAGACTGGATTTGATTGGGACGGGCATGAGGGTTGATCTAGTTGCGGTGGCGGTTGGGAGCCTCTGTTGGCATGTGGAATTTTGGACGCGAGTGGGATTTGTTGGGGGCTGGAGGATTCGCCGGAATGTGGGGTGTTTGGATGGATTTCGGTTTGCTGGATGTCAGTTGAGATAGGTCTGCACTTTCTAATTTTATTTTTATGTAGGTTGGTGTCCCGTTGTTGAGGGTGCTCTGAATGAGTTTGTATTTTGGATGCTTACGATTGGGTTCTCGCGTTAGAGTTTATTTGCTACTAATAGATGTATGATTGGTTGAATTTTGAGTTTGGATCGTGTTTGGTTTGCTTGAATAGGGTTCGCTCCGAGGGATGTCGATTTCCTCCACTTTTGGGGTGCTTCTGCTCCATACTTTCTGCATTATGTGGCATCCCTGCCTGCTTTATGGCCTGTGTGTCGTGCGTACGTGCCTGTGGGTTATCCATGCGTAATTTCAATTTATTAAGTTTCGTATTTGGATTTAAGGGTACTTTTTGAAGACCATATCAATTGTTCTTTTTTGATTTATGAATGGTGAAGGTCGGGGCGGATCTACTACATTTGTAGTAAAGTGACATACCTGATCATGTCCATAATACGAGCATTGCATTACAATTACATTGTATTGCAGTAATATAAAAATAATAATAATAATTTATGGAAAAAGTTTGATTTTAATTACTTATATAAGTGTAAATATGATTATAGTTGGAGGGGGTTTACAAGGAAAGTTTATTTTATTTTAAAAAAGATGTTGCATAATTTTGGAATGTAAAACGTTTTCACAGAATTATTTGGATTTTCTGATAAACATATTCTAATATTATGGTATCATCAGCGTAATGCATATCATATTAATTTAATTTATGGTTACAGATTCAAGAGCCGTAAGTTAGTTAATAAAGAGTTTTGAATTTTATTTTAACTTTGATAGGTGTACGGACTGGAGTTTAAATAAATAATCAAATTAATAATAATTAAGTTACAGATTCCTATCTAGTAAATTTATTTTTATAATTTTATTAAATGATTTAATTTTAATACGTTAAAGCTAAGCTGCAGGTAATAGCTAGCTTACTCAATTATTTATTTAGATAAATAGTTTACTCTATTCACAAATTGACAGTTTATTAGGTTGCCATAATGTATGTATATGAAATGCTGTCGGGTCATAAAATAAATAAATACTGCCGCTCGCGTTAGATGGTGGTGGATCTGAAAATATAGGGACGCAACTTTATATGCAGCATATGATGAGAAGATCTCAGGATAATTAACCTAAATACTCCAGTTTCAACTGTTGAGGTAACACAAATACATATGATGGAATAAGGAATGTCCTCTATCCTAATAAAAATAATAATGTTAATGTGAAAATGATATAGATTTTACTAACAAATTATATTATTGTACTAATTATGTAACAGGAAAATGGTTCTGCTGAAGATTGTCGCCCTATAGTCTATTTTGACTCTCTGATGAGCATGTTACAGTATTTTGGTAACATTATCGTAATGGATGGCTTAAACTATCAAACTAAATTAATTCAATTGTTTCAGATACCTGAGCCATAATTAAAAAAAATTTCTTTTAGAGTTCTGCACTTATGTTCTAATTAGGTTAGTTGTGCGGATGGGAGTTAAAATAAATAATAAAATTAATTAATTAAGTTACAGATTCCTGAGCGAACTAATAAATTTACTTTAGAATTTTAATTTTAATTTAGCTTTAATTTTATTCAAAATACAGAAGAGCGGATAGGTGTTGCGGACTGGAGAATGCTGATTGGCAATTGCAGACTAGTAGATTAAAATTGTGATTGTCTTGTGATAATAGTAGTTTAGTACCGACTGTCATGGTGTCTGTAACCGGGTCGCTCTTTCCTAACTAACATACCTCCTATCCTTACCTATCGTTTTATGTAAACGGCTGTAGGAATAGGCCCGGCGTTATCCGGGAATCTTGCCTAGCGCTTGGTCCTACAGTCCTATCAATCAATCAATCAATCCGCCAGAATCCTTCCATCCGTAGTACTTCTATTCTTTACTATAAAATACTTTTGTGGATTATACCACTTCGTTTTGAAACCCAATTGCATATCCCATCAGTTCAGTTTTCATAGAACCATACACCTTTTAAAGTGGTAAGAGTTGGAACTAAAATTTGGCAGATCTATAGAGGAATGCGCTATAACACATGTTATTAAAAAAAATTATTACATTTATTAGGTTCGACTGTACACAAACGGATACCTTTTGTGCATATGGAGTCTGTTTCGGGATCTGCTTTACTAAATTCAAAGAAACTACTACTATGTAGACGCTGATCAAGATATAGATGTGAATACCTGAAAATCGAAGTCGGCTATAATCCCACAAAATGATCAAAAATATTTTGGCCCTTGTGTGCCTCTACGATAAACCATAGTAAAGACAATGAACGGCTTTAGATAAATATTAATTTTATAATTAGTGCGGGGACAAACAGTCACATGTAAAAGTTTAAAAGTTTCACGACAGATACAGTAGAGACAATCGTGGGATTCATACGGCATCTGTGGTTTAAGAAATTTTATATTTGGAGACTATAAAAGTAGTAAAGGTTGATTCCAACCGATTTCATTACCACATATGGAGCAACCAACAATCAACTATACAATCAACTATATTCGAAAGATTAAGCTTATATTTGGATAATAAATTTCAAACACTTGTTCTGGGTTATTTTGAATAGCTATAGCTTCCAAGCTATAGTGCATCTGCAGATCTAAGGCCTTTGCAGTACAAAAACCCAATTTACGGAATAAAACTGGAGACGTTGAGATCATATGAATTTACGTATATTTCATAACATTGGACAAGTACCTCACGCTAATATTATGATAAATTTAGCTTCCAGTTATATCGCATCCGAGTACGTAGCCCTGGATGAATAAATCCTCACATCTAATTAGTATATGCGGTTTACCATATATTATTCATCACTGGCTATACATAATATTTTGAGCTATCTATAGCGAAACAACTCGATGGGCCGTAAAGAAATCAAGGATAAGTTTATTTGAAATTAGTGCCAATAATTTAACGGTAGAAATGTAAACATATGAAGTACCTTTTGATTACATTAGCACGGTTGTTATACCAAATCACGAAAAATCCCCAAACTAAGCAACGATACATAGGAAGGCGCTCAGCGCCTAAATTGGATGAGAACCCTGAAGACAATAGAGAACAGGCAGATTCTGTGGGATGAGCCAGACAAACTGTGAGCAGTAGCCAAAACACTGGAAGAGACGTTGGATCAAAAATACAGAGGTCTAAAGCAGAGGTGTATGTAGTTGAAACTTCAAAGTGACGGTGACCAAGAAAGTGTAAGCATAAAATGTTAAAATCAGCTCTTCCACGATAAATTAAAGGTAAGAGGAGGTCAAGATGGACTTTAACTTGGTCATCATAGTAATAAACAGGGAATTTCTTGCACTCTCGTTCAGAAGACTATTGAAGTTATTAAGTAAGATTTAGAGCTGATGAGTCTAAAGGTTTATATTACCAATAAGGCAGAATTAAGGTAAGTGAAGAACACCCAACCAAATCAATGGAGAGGGTACTAATGGAGAACAATGGTGGATAATCTAAGGACGAGTTGGAACTCGCAGAGACCATCACTGCACTCTTTAGCAAATTAAGGGCGGGTGCGTATACCAAACTTGACAGAATAAATAGTGTCGTTAAAGACGAGACCCGAACAATACGAATAAAAAATTGCAGATCCTCGGAATCTGGCCTACCTGTATAGCATCAGCAAAAAAAATTATTGTTTTATAAAGAAGTTTGTTGTTTATTTGAAAGTTGGTTAAAGTAACATTTATCGTTCAAGTGATGCTAACAAATCTTCTACCCAGGCTGAGTAATTCAGTTGATAACAAAATCTGTAGCTACACGATGAAGAGTAGCCAGAATTTTCTTAGCAATTTATCGACAACACCACCCAGCCTGAAAGTTGCAAATTTAATATGCTCGTTGGTCTCAGCTTCGTTCTATTATCAAGTAGAAGGAATGTCAGGGTTATACTTGGATATTATGAGAATACTCTTTACACCATCGTTTGATAGGACGGACGTCAGTAAAAGGAAAGTCGTTATTGAGTTGTTATTCAGCCAATTAATAATACACTTTACAAGTTAGAAGGCATTACTATTTGGACTATTATGTCACTAGCTGCCTCTTCATAAATTTTGGCAAAAGAGTGAGAATTGTGGCATCGGATTGATACTGACGTACTCCAACGCATACTCATGACAGCCAAGGTAACCTAATATAACCTTATCGAACAATCGTTTGTACGTAGTATTTCAAAACTCGAACAGTCATTTCCCGACATAGAAAATAAATTAAGAAAAAATCAACGTCAGTTTACTCATTTTATCAAGAGTTCAATATCAAATTCTTGTCAAATTCAAAATATTCTTAAACAAGTAAATAATAAGGAAATATTTCGTATTGATTACGAGCACATACCAATCACTAAGATTTGCAATATTGATTACCTAATAATATGTGTATGTATATGTACATTGTAATAAATACCACAACTATAATTTTATTGAACTTTTAACAATATTTCTAAGACAACATATCGTATATGAAATAATATATAAAAGAAAAGCATAAAATAAAAGAAAATCGAACAACATGACAGGAAACATAATAAGAATAATAAAGTAAAGTTCATGTGTTCCAATTTCATAACTCGTTATTATTTATCAAAATAATATTAAAAAAATATATATATATTTCTTAATACAATATATTTCTTGTTACTTTTTCGATAAACTTACATGTTTGGTTTTCTTCCACTTCTTCCATATTTATATCCACCATAACTCTTAACTTATGGAAAAATATTGCCATATTATGTTTCAAAAAAAAAAAAAAACTAAATAAAAATAAAATTTTAAAAGATTTTCATGATCTCACTCCAGGAACTCATGTCGTATTAAATTCTCGAACATATACACATACATATACACTATATAAAATGTGTTTACGAAGCTCAAGTTTTAAATTCATCCAACTTGACGTTTACGTAATTGAATATCTTTAGCTGGGGTAATTACATTCTTGCACAAAAGTTTTTAATGGTTTTGTATAAGACAATGGTCGAACTTCCACGAACGAGACTATAAATTTATAATTTTTCTTTATTATTTTTGAATCGCTTTATACAAAAGTTTTGGGCACGTGACTTTATAATAATACAGTATACTTATGTAAATTAAATATAAATTTCTAATTAAAATTTAATAAGAATATTAATAAAGAAGAAGACCGTAAGAATATAGATATATATATATATATATATATATATATATATATATATATATATATATATATATATATATATATATAAATATATATATATATATATATATATATATATATATATATATATATATATATATATATAAATATATATATATATATATATATATATATATATATATATATATATATATATATATTATATATATATTGTCTTTAACCTCACGCGTCACATGTAATATACATAAGTATATGGTTAGGTTAGGTATATAGCTGGTCTAGGAGTAACAGAATATTATATTATAAAGAAATAAAATTATGTAAATCTTTTTGACATAAAAAACATAAAATCTAGATTCATAAAAACAAATAATCGAGAAATATAAACACATTTTGCTAGCAGAAGTAAGATTTTCAATTCTCAAGTGCCCCTGCGCTTGCTTTTTGTTTTTGTTTTATCTTCGAAGAGTATATATACCATGCATAACTTTTCTTATAACCATGTTTTGTGTACGCTCCGTATTTTTATTAGTTTCGTTTTTTTTCTAGTCCAAATATCGTATAAAGAAAATCTTTTTTTCTTTTATTTTGTGTGTTATGGAAAAATCCCATGATGGCAAATAATATTATTCTAAAAGTTACCATAGCATTTTGTTTGTCTATATATGGAAATGTTCGAATCACATACTCTGAAGAATTACCGACGAATTGACAAAAAAAAATATGTCTCATGGGTTTGGATATACAAAATTATTGAGTGAACGAGTTTCGTATACATACGAACGGAGTTACAAAAGTTCGCGTAGTAGGCGACCCTTAAATATTAAAAAAATAATAATTCCTTTTCATTTGTTTTAGACTTGTTTCAAAAATTCAGAAGGAACGCACAGAAATTCGTGACTGTCTTTTGTTTTCGGCCTGCCGAAAAGCCTAAGCTATTGTAACGAATATGTTTATGTCAACGCAGTCAAAGTTATAGCAGTCAATAGTCGAGTGGCTTAGTCGGAGAGCGAGAGATGTTATCTCTTCAACGACTCAAGCGATAGTAGTAACACAATGAGGAAAGAGATAACACAAAGTAAAAGAGATAACACAATGCAACGTGTGAATCAACATCAGGAAAATACAGCAATGTATATAAACCAGTTGGAAATACTACTACAGTGACGCATGGAAACACTTCGAAGTATACGACACCGAAATTTATGCATCCCTTCATTGATTGTTGAGAATAGCATGGAAAGATCGAGAATCACACTGATTTGTGGGTTAAATCACCGTATCGAAAAAAGTTTTGGTGTTCAAAAGTGAAGTGAAGACTAGTGACATAGCCCCCATCAGTGGCAAGCGGCTAATCGTTCCTATTTATTGAGTGGCATTGAACAAAGTGAAATGGTCGTCTTTAATTTTGATCCACATCAGAATCGTCAATTTCTTATTAATTTTCAAGATTCAAGGCGGAACTTAAGAGGATCAGCTCCGAGAATGTCGACCAACTTGTTTCATTGTGTTCCACTGATGACGTTACTGTGGCTGTAGTGGGGTCCAAACTTGACAAGGATCGACGATTGACACAAGAAATTGTTGCAGATGAATTGCAATTCATCTTTAGCCGTATCGCGAATATTAAATAATCATCTGGGATACACAAAGAAATCAGTTCGATGGGTTCTACGAATCGAGTGAGATATGCTAAGTGTTTCCTAAGTAAATTCGAAAATGGCCAGACTAACAACTTTAGTAAGTCGTTACTGCGTGACGAATCCGAAATCCTACTTTTTACATCATGACAACGGGCCAATGCTGAAAAAACGAGTAATTTTATTGCGTTCTCTGGCATCGAAGAAATACGACCAGCACCATATTCCCGGGATCCAGCAACTTGTGATTTCTGGTTATTTCTAAAAATTAAAACCAATTTGAGAGGATTTTCATGGTATAACCTAAGGACTAAATTAAATTGTTCCAGAAACATTATCGGAGGTGAATTAAATGCCAAAAATACCTTCTGGGGTTCAAGATTAACCTCTCCAAAAGACTCTGTGAATTTTACTCAGGAGGATAACTAACATAATAACAAAATGGGAACTGTTTTACCTGTAAGTAGAGGAAAGGATAGAACTTGAAATGAAATAGAAGAGGAACTAGACAGGCTCCTTGACATACAATTGTCCACTTGGGAATGTACTCCGAAATTAACATCCAAAAAAGAAAACTCCATGTTTTACCAAGTGTAAGTAACAGAACTAAAGTGTAGAAAAAACGAAAGGCCCGAAAGAAATGGCAGACTACGCCTGAACCGCAAGATAAAACCGCCAGATAAAGGAACAAGATAAAGGAACAAGATAAAGGAACTCATAAAATCAGTGGAAAATAAAACAGTTGGAAAATATCTTTGTTGTCTAGCTCTAACTAAAGATACTGACTATTCCCTTTGGAAAACAACAAAAAGGTTAAAACGACCAAATATACAGATCTTCTCAATCAAAACAAACGATGGGAAATGGACTAGAAGTGCAAAAGTGACCTGTTTGCCTAATACCTTGAAGAAATATTTCAACCTCTAAGTCGGCAGACCAGTTACAAAAACACTGCTGATACGCCCAGAACAATCAGGCCTGTAACATTGAAATTAAGAACAAAAAAAGCCAAAAAAGCGGCTGGTTAAGATCTGATAACAGAGCAAATATTAAAGCAGCTGCTTGAAAAAAGCACCTCATATAGTCCATGCGATTCAAAGGAAAAAATATGAACCGATGCAGTGGAAAGTAGTAGAAGTAATATTGATTTCGAAACCGAACAGGCCACCGAATGATAAAAAATCTTACCGGCAAATTTCACTTTTACCAACACTAGCGAAAATGTTTGAGAGACTTTTGCGAAAATGTTTGAGAGGGTTGTGTTTTTGGACTTAATATTTACCTGTTCTACACCAGAGATTTATTTCAATTAAAGAAAGTTCAAGAACAAAGCAAGGAGACACTATGATGGAATTGACAACGAAACTTCAAGAAGCATGTGACAAAATCATGAAATGGACAAAAATGTAGCGTATCGGGCTCAATGAAACGAAATCCATTCATGTGAATTTTATCAATCTAAAAGTCATCTACAAACGGTCAGCTGAATAAGCTATGCAAATAAGGTTTAATATCTACGGATGACTAAAATGCCAGGCTCGTTAAATAGCAAAAAGTTGACCCTAATATCAAATATCAAAAAATGTATTATGGTTGTTCGGGAAAAAAATCGGAATTGTTAAACGAAAATAAATTTCTATTATATCGACAGGTGCTAATGCCTGTATGGATTTACGAAACAGAGCTCTGGGCCTACACAAAAAAAACTCTAAAATAATACAAACTTTTCAAACCAAAGTGCAACGAAGCATATAGATAACCGTGGTACATTAGGAATGATGCCCTCAATAGGGACCTAAATATCCAGACGGTTCAAGAAGAAATAAAAAAAAATTCATGGTATGTTGGACACTTCGCAGTCAATAAGACGATCGCAGAGAACGAAACCGGTTCATTTAATGGAATAAGGACAGAAGTGCAAAGAATACTGCAGCAAATAACCTATAAATGAAGTTGACCAATGGGTCTTTTCACATTTTTCAGGTTCTTTAACAGTCATACAGCGATAATTGATCCAGTTAATGCTGAACTTGATAGTTTTAAAAATCAAGATTTTGAAGACATGTCCTCAGGGTGGAGTTCTGTCTCCACTCCAACTAAACGACAATGGATTTTGCTACCAGGACTACACTTTGTGACATCCTACCGCTACGGTGACGATATGACGATCTTTACTGACGGATCAGTATGCTGTAATCTAGCTGGTGCCAGGTTATACATAAAAAACCTTTAGGTTGAATTATCTACCTTGGTAGGTACGCTACTGTCCTTCAGGTGGAAATTGCTGCAATTTTCCAAATCTCTTGTCGACTATCCAAAATCTTCTTTGGATTATTAAATCAGGAAAGATACTAGTCCTTGCTGAATTACGATAGACGCACTTGAATAAGCATATGGTCCGCATGAAAATTCGGTTCTTCACACTCTTCCCAAAGTCTGCACTACTTTCGATTATAAGAATGACTTCATAAGAAGAACAGACAGATTTTGGGACTAAGACTGTATACGTCTGGAAAGAGTTGTCACAACGGGCCAATTGAGCCTGTGAATGAGGCAACAATGTAGAGAAGATACAAATTTAGAATTTTTGTTTAACTTTTGTTACTCCTCTCGTATATACTATAAATACACATGAAAATGAACACGTCATGCATGCGTCCATTAACACTTTAATCCCAATCATCAATCAACAAAAAAGCTCAACAAAGTAAAAAAAATATTCGATCAATTCAAAGACGATTATCGCTACCGTTCACTGTACACAAATCAACATTAAATCTATCAACTCCATCGTACGTTGGATTTTTTATTTCTTAACATTCCAACAATATTTATGATTAATTCTATTTATAATTTAAATATTTTTATTAATTATATAACCAAAAAAAAATTGAAACAACACATAGGTACTACATGTCAATATATCTCATATATGATTGACAACCAAGAGCACCAAAAATTCTCAAGACAACATTTTTGTTTTATTTGAACTTTTAAATTTTCACCGCGCCAGTCATAAAATTATTTCTTGTTCGACTGACAAAGAGGCAAAATTACAAATTAATTCATCAAAAAAAAAATAAAAATTAAATTAAAGTTTTCAAATCACGTCAAACTAATAAATTTTTAATATTTTAATAAAAATATTTAGAAGTTTGTTGTTGTTGTATAATTAAAATTACTTTTAATGGATTTCGATTTTTTTTCAACATTCAATTGAAAACTATTAAAATGTCAATTAAATATTGGAAACGATTAGTAATTTTTTTTTATTTTTATTCGAAATAATTTGATTATGAAATTAAAGAATTTTGATTACACAAAAATTATTTGTTATTTAGTTGAGTGGGTTGAGTGAAAATGATGTGTATAATTCGTGGATAATGTTATGGTTGTCGATTAATGAAATTGTTTGATTGCGAAATCTGTTGTTGGCTATCGATTTGTTTTTTAATATTCAAGAATCTCGAGAAGATTCATCGCTGAAATGATTTCAGCAGGAAACCTGAGGCAGGTTTAAAACTCTTTTGATAGAAGCAATATCCTGAAAGGTCACTGTCACGATCAGTATTTAATGCAACTAAAAAGTAAAAGAAAGACCTGGCATTCTCTTAAGGAAATGATATATCTGTATCATTACAAGTACGCGTCTCTCTTTTAGTCCTGTGAACTGGAAAGTGAGTAAAGAGGAATAAAGAATGAGGTTGCTCCAGAAAATAATCTGCTAACGCAGAAAATAATCTGCAAAAGTCATGCGCATAGGACCTATCGAGGATGACCTTTAAAAGTGAGCGAGGGTAAGACATATTTATGTGATGAACTCTGGAAGATACACCTACAATTCGCTTAGAACCGATTTATTTTTTATATTGAAGAAAAGGTGGATCGAGGGAACGTACACCACATGCTTTTCTCAAAACAGCAGATCTTATGTAGCAATGTAGCAATAATAACAGATGATACAATAACTCACCGGAAATTTTCAGCAGAAAACCTGGACGAGGTTTAAAACTGTTTTGATAGAAGCAGTATTATGCAAAAGGGCACTGTTGAGATTAGCATTTAATGCAATTAAAGAGAAAGATTCCGACCTGGAAATCTCTAAAGAATATTATATATCTGTATCATTACAAGCGGCTCACTTCTATTCCTGATAACTGGAATCTGTATAAAGAGCAAAAAAGAGTGAGGTTGTTCTAGAAAATAATTTTTTATCCGAAAAGGCATACGCACAGTACTTAGATAAAATACTGGAAAGTATGACTCTATAAACCCTAAATAAAGAAATAAAATCTGATGTGCAACACAATGGGTGAAGTCCTTTCAAAGTGACGAGCGAAGAGGATGAGACAAATTTATGTAAGGAAATTTGGGAGACACGCCTACAGTTCGTAGCTAAAAACCGATTTCTTTTCTCATATTGAAAAGTAACAAAATAGAGGTTCCCATCGCCTCCTCTGGTGGGAGATCGAAGGAACGTCCACCAGATGCTTCATACAAAACATCAGATAAAGAGGTTGGTTCATTCTTAAATATGGTAACAACTCATCGGAGGATTTCAGAGTTTAACAACTTTTTAGGTAAAAAAAAGTATCATACAAACCACCTCAATCACAAGATAAGTACAACCGATGGCGAAAACGGAGTAGAAGGCTCTGGAGAAAATAAGGGGGACTCGAAAATAACTATCGAGATCAGCGGACTTAATTGTTTATCCATCGGGAACGAAGTGATCAAGCTACGTCCTTAGAGATCTTAAAGAGACTACTGGAGAGATAAAGACATCACTTATAAAACCAAATTTTTAACAATGGCTCTCGTTAATATTGCTGCTTGTGAAACACCAAATAAAACCTTACCACATGCAAGTTGGATATTTTTACTACATTATAAAAACCTTAGTCACAACGTTATGCCTCGATACGATTTTGATCATCATCAAATAATATGCAAAAGGGCCACATAGAAAAATGCTTGGAAGATTGATGATTTGGCCTTACAGTTAAACTCCACTGGTTTTTTCGTTGAGCATTTTTTTAGGTAGCCAATTTGTTGAACTTCATATCAATGGCTCAAACATTTATGGAATTTAATTTATGTTAACGCTAGTTTTTGGATTTTGATAACGACCAGGCCAATTTTGAGCCTAAAAACACAATGGGTTGAACATATAACAAAATCGGACCCTCTGGATACAAAGTTGGGAATCAAAATTATGAAAACTCCAAGTTCGAAACCAAAACAATTTAAGATAGGACGTCCTGACGTTGCACCATTAGATGCAGTAAATTGCGATCTGTCTGGAAAGATGTACCTCATATACATGGAAAGAAAAGGGTTATAAATGCGAAAAGAAGATGTGTTATGGCCAATGTAACAGGAGTATTGAAAGCCAATACACTCCCAGACATTTTCAATTGATAAATTATAACGAAATTATTCACAAGTCTCTTAGAATATAAACAATTAGTAAAAGATTGTTGGAGTAAAGTTTGGTAAATGCATTCTGGATAAGTGTGATGATGTTCACTTTCTGGACTAGGTTAATAAATCGAACAGCAGTTTACCTTCATCTGAGTGAGTTACACGAGTAAACTCCTGTAATGTACAGGAGTTAAAACGATTTTGCGAATTCACAATTTTTATAGACAGTTCATTTCAGCTGCTGCTTGAGAATAGTCCATCTAAAAGTATAAGTATAAAGATTATTAGAAAAGACAGAATTCAAATCTGGCACTCCTCAAACGCAAACTGTTTGTTTAGTTAACTTCATTCGGCATGACTTAGAATTTCAAGGAGCAGTGAACTTCTAGGACCAAAAACAATAAAATATGTAACCTCATAATGAACGGGTACAGATTAGATTTTGTAGATTTGTGCAATGCTGATGTAAATATAGGTCTTCTCTGACAATATAACGAGAGTAGTAAAAAGGAAACTCGGTTCGATATATCTGGGAAGGCGCTATGCATTAACGAAATGTGTATGAGAAGTTACAAGGTAATTCCTAGACACTATTTGCGACTAACCAGATATCACCCAACCGCATTGGATTATATTATAATGCCGTTATTCAGACTCAGGTTGGTTTTACACTCATGTTGACATTCGTTAACCAAAACGAGTGTGGTGAGAATGATTCGAAATTACCTACAAGGAAAGAACAGTTAAAACAATGAAACGGAATGAGGATAATCGGCTCCCAAACAGGCAACGAAAATTTTATGGCGTCAGTATGGATAGGATGTGCATATGGGATAGTATACCAAAGTGTTGTTTCATCAACCAAAGCATAAGATCACGATGGCTAAAATAAAAGAGGTACAGTTCGAACTCCGCCCCCTCCCCACGCAAATAGGATGTGTGCCCAGATTTAGTCGCCTTAGATTTTTATCTTTTACCAAGATTGCTTAGTAGTAAAATATTTAAAACAATGAAAATTTCGAAGCTGGTTCGAAAAAGTGTTCTTTGGCAGGTCCGGTACCTTTGTATCATATCAAACAAATGGTAATTCATTAGTAAGTAGTAAAACCTTCCTTGGACTGAAATTATCGTAACATAAGAAACCTTTGAATTGTATCTGTCCTATATCGTTTTACATCTATGAATTAGTTGTATTCATTTCTATAGTCTAATAGAGACATTCAAGACACATTCAAGTACAAACGATATGAAGAATATATATTAAGAACAAACATCCTACTTTGTATCATATTATATTATGTGTGCTATTATGTTGTATTCATTTCTTGTTACCTGTTTGTTTTTATTCCGGAAATTTTCTTTGTACTCTTATCAAACATAATGCACCTATATGACATCATATGTACACATTAGTAAATTCGAAGAAATTGTACCCAATGTTTACTAAAAAACAAAATTTATAATTCTTATTGTTACAATTTTAGCAAGAATTGATTATGTTGTCTATCCAAATGTTGATCGATAATCCATCTGCCTTTTTTTTTTAATATGGAAGTAAATCCCCTTAAGCAGTTTTCTTAAAATAGAGTTGCATACAGTTAATAAAATAACCAAAAATTAATTTATTGCAGATGTATCACGATTTAAAAAAAAATTGTAATTATCTGTAATATTTTCTTAACAAAACAGAGTAGCAGCTATCAGATTTCTTAAAATAATATCAGCTTCGTTGAAGTTGGTTTCGAATTATAATAGAAAGTCGTTTTTAATAATATTTCGAGTACAATTTAATAATTGGCAGCTGCATGTTGCAGTACAGTTGTAAACAGTGGATTCCAATTACTTGATAGGAGGTACGAGTAAGAACTTATTTCAGAGTCCTCGGGCAAACTGTACGGGAACATAATCAAATTTATGAACCTTTATAATACAACAAACGAACGGTAATAGGTGACACATACTCATTTTGCAGACTAGAAAAAATTTACTATAAAATTAATAAAATTTAAGAAAGGGTGGGCTGAGCCAAACGGGCCCAACTTCAATAAATTACTGTTGAAGAAAGCTATAAACGAATGAAAACTCATTATTCGATTTTAACAGCTTTTTGTTTAACATGAGGAAAAGTTTTTTCACAGTGAAATCCAGACTCAAATAATAGTAGTTTTAGAGTTTTCGATTTTTGGGACTAATAAGACTTTCGGGAAGGAGATTTTATTGACCATTCCATATATGGTTATTTGATTACCAAAAATTATTTCAATGGCTCCTGTAACAGAAAAGGCTCACAAAAATATATCCAACGTCACATATAAATGTCGCATTCATAAATTTTGTCGTTCAAATCTGGCTTCAAATTCAAATCTTGACCACACAACCTCGAATAGTTGACTTTGCAGGATTTTGATAGTAGATATGCTGTATCCTAACAGTTTTGTTTGTCCTTATTGAAAGACACTTTACATATATTTAAGTGTCAATACGTAAGTCACAAAAAATACAAGCACAAGCTTTGCAGAAAAATTACCATCATCTCATTTTTGAAATCACTTCAACGTCTCTTCAGACTTGTAAAATATTTTCTAATAATACTGAGACTGAGAAAATTCCAGAGTCGAACAAAATACGTGTAGTACTTGACGCCTCCATGAAATCATCAACCGGCTCGAGTCTAAATGACACCATGTACATACGTCACCCACTATACAAACAGATCTGTGGGTCATTTAATTAAAATGAAGAGCACATCGTATAGTATTCTCGACCGACATCAAGAAAATGTATAAACAAATCAAGCATGAGAATCATCACCCATATCAATCTTTTTTATGGAGAAAACACAAACATCAAACTCTGCAAGAGTACCCCGCACATATGGAACGTTAGCTGCACTATATCTGACAATTCGAACGTTGCATCAATTGGCTGAAGATGAATTAAGCAATCCATCCAGAAGCCAGTCACATACTAAAAAACGATTTTTATGTAGATGACGTGTTAACTCGTGCGAGTTCCGTAAACGATACTCAACAGTTGAAAAACAATCAAATTGTACTACTGAGTAGGCGTCGAATGGCATAGGAAAATGGTCCAGTAATCATCCTAACATCCTGGATGAGATAGCCGAAGATAAAGTTCGGTCCCAATTTCTGTCAGATGTGTCCAGAATCTTTGATGGATTAGGATGGTTGACACCACTAACAGTGAGTTGTAAAATGGAGTTTAAACCTTATGGAGTTTAAACTTGGACTGGGACGACACAATACCAACAGAGTTTGCAGAACGCAACTCACCACATTCAGAACCCTAGGTATGCGACGCAACTAAATCGAAACAACTATACGGGACAGTTGTCTACAGCAGGGTCATACGGAAAAGTGGCAGTGAATCTTCGAACCACGAAATCTAAAGTCGCGCCTCGGAAATCTATAATAACCATCCAAGTAAAGACTGTGTGTGGCAGTACTATTAACTCGGCTGGTTGAACAAGTTATTAAAGTTCTCAATTAAATAAACATTAAGTCTGAAAGTTCAATAACCTTTTTCTATACGTCACATGTATTTTATACTTCAATATGAATTTTTTATTGTGCAGCTCTAGGAAATACTGGTAGGGTGAGAATAACAAGGAAAACTGGGGCTTTACAATTTTTAACGAATGACTGTAAGCTGGAGGAACTGGTTAGAAATGGCTTACTTTGCTAATTGAACAGTGGGTAAATAAACACAATTGTTACCGAAATTCGACTTGAAGTGCTCAAAATAACTGATTTTATAATAAAGACGTCAATTTAGAACAATTTCAGGACACTATTCTCTAGGAGATCATGCGAAAATCATTAGCCTGGAATATGTTGATTTCTTTAAAATATAGACAGATGTGGAAGAGCAGGACTCCAGGAGAAATTGGCTTATTTTCTCTGCACATATCTAATTGCATTTCAATAGAAACCCCAATCGGTTTAATGATCAAGTATATAGAAGATTGACATCTGTGGTACCATAATGAGCCAATTTCGGTTTAAGTATACTTAAAGATAGCTACTGCAACCTAACATATGTATTTGGTTTTTGGCTGACAGATATATCTAAAAATCATGGTTCAAAACCAACACGAAACTACAATCGAAACTCTAGAAAGAATGGTGAACTTTGCGATCATCTCAAAGTACTACATCCACTTGAAAAATAAATAAATTCATTTAAAATATCCCGAAGCCAAATTTCAAGATATAAGATCATACAGATCTTCAATCGATATCGACGGCAGTCATTACTAACCAGCGATTGAAATTTTTGTATCTCAGAGTTGATATAAGAATATCTTATGAAGGTCTGATAAACAAAGTATCGAAAATATCAAGAATTACAGTTGGCTATCTAGTTATACCGTGGTTACCGATGCTACAGTGACCAGTGGATAAAATTCAAATTTAGCTGCAAATTAGCTAATTTATGAGGAGTGTCGTTTTGCTGTTATTACGCAACGCCTATAATGAAGCAACACCTATAATGCCATATAGATTAAAAAAAAGTGCAAACTCCATTTATAATCGCAAGACTGTTCTTGTTCTAGGAAGATAACTAAACGAATCTATATAGACAGAAAAAAATGAATGGAGGCTATATAGTCTAAAGAGTCCAACACGTATATAAAGACCATAATTCTTGACGGTAATTCTTGTCCATTGCATCATACCGTATAAGACCTTGGCCAACTGTCTTTTTAATTAAATGAATACAATACTTGATCTGATCGAACATATATGCATCTTATAAGACTAAGACTCAATTAATTCCAGTACTAGTTTACGGTAGGTGAAAGATTTGCTCTTCATTTTTCCGGTTGCTATGAACAAAGATCTTAATTTTCTGCTTGTTAGATGCATAATAGTAGAACTATTAAGATGAAGTACAGTAGTAACGTCGTCAGATTAAGTACTTGAACATAATTGAATCTGTTGATCACATTACATATATATTTTATATTTCGATTACAGTTTTGAAATCATATGCCCCTCAAATCATGAGACCTGGAAAAACTAGCCAGAAATGGTTTTACATTCGAACTACTATATGATTAACAGTATAGGTATAAAAACACAAGTTCTGGCCAAAACTGGACAAAACTGATTTAATTATAAAGACGTCATTTTAGAACAACCACAGGACACAGTTCTCCTCGAGGACATGCGAAAATGTCTAGTCAGGAATTTGTAAATTTTTGTAAATTTTTCAGACACTTTATGATCTAAATAGTATATACAGTAGGTCGGCAATACCCGTAATTCCCATGGTTTTTATTCAACATACCGTACAAGACCTCGGCCAACTGTCTTTGTGATTAAGTGGCAACGGATTGAAAGGAATTCTTGGTCCAATGGAACATATATGCAGCCTCTAGGACTGATTAAGAAGCAATTAACCCCAGAAGTGGCTTAAAGCAAATGAAAAATTTGCGTCGATGATTTCATGGCATATATAGAGATTTTCATTTTTTGGTTGCTATACAGATTCGACTCGCGATCTGAACCGATAAAGTCAGATTGTTGGTACCGTTATGACCATTAAATACCGTAGAATTCACTAGCTCCTCTGAATCAATCGCTGATGACATTTTCAATAAACAATTTATACTGCATAATAGTAAAAACGTTTTCAGACAAAATACTCGAACATAATTGAACCGGTTGATCACATTACATATATTTTATATTTCGATAACAATTTTCGAACCTTGTGCTCCTAGGGGTATACTGGATGGCAATGAATAACACAGACAACAAGGCCTTTAAATTATTTTACGGGCGGCTAAAAGATGGAAAAACTAGCCAGAAATGATTTCACACTTAAACTGCTACTTGATGAACAGTAAGTAGACAAACACAAGTTTTGCCAAAATTGCACAAGAGGCGCTCGAAAAAAATGATATCATTATAAAGCCGTCATTTTAGAATACTTACAGGACACAGTTAACGGCTTACGGCAAGTAAAGAATTTGCTGTCAGTGTCCATGATTTCATGGCGTATACAGTCTAAGACTTAGACTCCCTAAACAGCCCTTATCGCGTTTCAACTGAGAACTTTTTTAACGTATTGGTGCCAATTGAAGGTGGTCAGCCCAACGCATGTTATTGCACACAATCGTTATTTATGCCATCCGATGCATGTTAATTTTTGGCCAACGGCGAGGATCGAAAGCGAGACTGCTCACTTAACTATTAAGCTACAACCGACCACCATTAAGTTACAACCGATGGCGTATATAGAATTTTTCACTTTCTGTTTGCTATGAACATTGGGCTTGCGATCTTAACCGATTGAGCGAGATAGTTGCTACCGTATTGACCTTTAAAAACCGTAAAACATACTAGCACCTCCGAATCAGCTGCTGATGACATTTTCAATAAATCATTATGATGCAGACCTATTCACACATATGTACCGTTTATAACAATATAATACCGTCAAATATTGCCTCTAAGACGATATACATAAACAATTGGCATACAATGGCATAATTCAAGCTTAACACACTCTGTAATGTAATTTTTGTATTGGATAGTTTTTCTAAGAAGTTCGTAGTGTTTAAATCGATGAGTTTAATAACCATTATCCAAAACCAAACCAATATTTTCCAGCTTCGCGTTTCTAAATAACGATAATGTACAAAATAAAAATTGACAATAAAGCACTTAAATGAAAACATAACGGTGTTTATAAGAAAGCATAACGAACAGAAGAATATAAAGAAATTTTGAAAATTTTCTTTTGAGCACACATAAATACTCATACCATAAGATATGTTCTTTTGTTACACCATATACATAAGAAATAAAAGTTATATATAAATAATATTATGTTGCGGGTTTCACTTGTTCAAACGTCTTAAATTCTCTTTATATGTATATATAGGTGTATGACTTTGAATAAATATAAGATTTGAATATACGATCTAATATATTCTAATATTTATTTTATTTTGAAATATTTACAGAATTTAGATATATTTATACCGTTTCAACTCTTTAAGACATGAATATAGATCAGTGTTAGTTGTATATACATATACCCCCCATATTTATGTACACCTTATCGCGTTTATAAACTATTGAATGGAACAAATTGATTTGAATGAATTAGAATAAAATTAGAGAAGCAATTTAGATGCTATTTTAAATATTTTTATCGTTGTTGGTTTGTTTGAAGTGTGTTTTAGAGAGCATTAATGAACATTAAACATTAAATATTAAATAGTTTAAAATTTTATAGTTTTAAAAACTTATGCTTGAATGATTTGAAAATTAATATATTATTTTTTTTTTAATGTGGTTGAGATGTGTTCCAAAAAACCAGATTTTAGCATATTTTTTATAGTGATTTATGTTGTTTTGTGTTTATGGTTAAAGTTTAATAGTTTTGTGGACAATCTAACTAAAAGTTTATACATAATTTGTTTGAATGCAGGGTGGTACATTTGACAGATATTTGAGTAATGTTTGGTTTTGGTTTGTAGTTTTATTTCGAGAAATGCTTATTAAATTATGAAATCAAATTTTGACCAACTTTACTATTTGAATGATCTCAGACTCCTTGTGTGACTCAGCTATGTTGGCAAAATTGTGATGCAATCATAATTTGCTGCAATATGAGGTTCACGACTTTAAGTTGGCAACACTGCTGTATTTGACAACCCATTTAACAGCTGATAGTTGATTTTGGTTTAGTTTGTCAAACTTATCGTACACTTCGTCCATAATCGTCCTTCAAAGCAGCTAATTCGAATAACAATAGATCGTTTTCGGACCATGTTTACTCTAAATGATAATATGCATCTCGTGAGGTGCCGAACAGTGCGCTCTGACGAAGCTGTAATCGCTATACAGGAAAGAATTGAAGAAGATTTAAATCAATCAATTCGTCACCATTCTCAGCAACATGGGGTTGTATCCTTCCACCTTATGGAAGATTTAACAAAAGGATCTGGGCTTTAGAGCTTTCAGGATTCAACTTGTGTAGGAATTAAAGAAAAAACGATCACTGTATGCAACCCAAATCGGCGAACGGGCTGCAGCACAAATTGATATTGATGTTGAATTTTCATTCAAAATTTTGTTCTCCGATGAAGCTCATTTTTGGTTACATATAAAGTAATTAAGCAGAATTGTTCCATTTGGAGTGAGGATAATCCACAAGCTTTTGTTATCCACCGACAATTACTGGTTGGTACGCTTTATAGGCTGGGGCGGAGCATTAGTCCATATGTTTTAAAAAATGATGATGGTCAGAATGTAACTGTCAATGGTGAGTGGTAAAGGTAAATAATTGGAAATTGTTTCGTACCCCGATTAGCTGGCATTAGGTTCTAACAGGACGGAGTCACATGCCACACAGCGCGCACTACAGTTGATTTACTCAAAGAAACTTTTGATGAAAGAATAATTTCGCGTAATGGCGACCAAGGTCGGGTGATTTAACCCGATTGGATTATTTCATCCCTGGCGGCCACATGGCGAAATCATAATTATACTGTAATGTCATAAATTGTCTATCTAATAGAGCCCGCTTGGGGTATCAGTTTTAACCCCTGGTTGAATATGATTTTTGCCATGCACCGTGAGTTACGCGTATATGGCACAATCTAGTGCTCCGTTTATCCGGCAAGTGTATAACTTGCCGAATGTTGTTTTCTGAGTTTTCAATCGTCTCTGGTTTATAAGCGTAGACAAGATGTCTGTGGCCAGCAGGACCATTACGTGAAATAAGTCTTTCATGAAAAGTTAATTTAAGTAAATTAGTTGTGCCATGCTATATGTGGCATTAAGCAACGACCTGTTCGAACCACATAAGAGCAAGATTCATGCCAGCCAATTAAGGTACAAAAAAGGTAAATAAAATGTCTCTATCTATACCGTTCACCACTTATCGCTTTTGATAACATATGAGTCATTGATTCTGCTAACCCATATAAACCGCACCAAACAGTGATTTTCTCTGGATATGTGGTGTTTCGGCATAGGCTTGTGGATTAGTTTTACTCCAAATAGGCAAGGCGCCCATTCAACTAAAAGTGAAGTTCATTATTGAATAAAATTTTGTTTGAATAATCAACATCAGCCATTTGATTCCTGCACAAGTTGAATTTGTAGTCACGTCAATCAATATAATGAGATAAAATCTTCCATAAAACGGACACATATCGAGATGCTGCGAGAACGACGTCGAATTAGTTTATTTTGGTTACCAACAGTTTGATAGTCTTCGGACTCAGTTGGGAGAGTCATGGAAGAAAATGTGAAAGCTCGAACGAAGAAAAGTGATCAATTCTATTTTAAAGTTACATGATTCCATACTTCTGAATCAAACGATCATGAAAGATTATGTAATAGCAAGTAGGTTTAAATTGTATATTTTACATATAATGCCTTTGTCAAATGGATCTCATCTTACTTATCCAATAGACAACAATATATTGAAACTGGGGTATTGTAAAATATTGTAAAATAAAACCAGCTCAACGACATAACATTATATGATGCTCAACTACTGCCCAACAATAATGAAAGTTGTCCCAAATTTTGACAGTACATCTGAACTGTACGATGAAGGAACGGTAAGACATACCTCGTACGAATCAAACCACCAGTATATGATATCACAATAATATGAATAATATACATTAACAGAGTTATTATATATTCATAAGACCATTGAAATACAAAATTTCAGTCACGTTTCTAGAAAATATGACATTCAATAACCATATCGACATTATAATAGCTCAATCAAACTCAATATTGTGGTTTATTGAACGATGGGCTATTTATACTCAATCTCTATTTTGCCTATGTCCGGTTTCAAGTATAAATTCGTTGGTATTATCTGTGGTGTCACTATCAACAAATACATATTAGGCGCATTGAAATTATTTGGACATTGTTCGAGAAGATGTAGACTTGATTTATATAAGATAGTAATTTACCATACTATGAAAATCTGTGCTGAAAGCACTGAAACCCCAAAAGGATATAATTTAGTCAAACTATACTCCAAAGACCATTTAGTGAAAGAAAAGAATAATATTTCATAAATTTAACCATTCTGACGAATAACGATATTGTGGAACTACAATCAAAATTTTGTAGGTCTAAAAGATATAAAAATGATTTTCTAAACTTGATGCTGCTTCTCACGAACAGTATTGTGTCAACAGAAAGAATGATTGGGGAATGTACAAAACAATTCAATCGAGTATAAATCTGTGATGAAGACGTTTAGAAGTATAGCTTTTGTCATCTTTTGATAAATTGTTACATGTTCCAGAAACAGAAAAGGTGCAGGTTCAAAAATTGCTAAACCCAGCCAAAGACCACAAAGGAATGATACCACCACATATATTATAGTTCAGCGAATCTGGATGAAAGAGCTTTAACTGGAGCTATTTATATAATGCAGCCTTTCTGGAGCTATAAAATCTAGTGAAAGAAGTTGCGTTAAAATGGCTCTGGAATATAACCGAAGATGGAATGAAAACACTTGTGACAAGTTACAAAAAAATCAATGCTATGCCTCTGAATTGTGTATATGATTGTGTACTTCAACTTCATACACTAAGTGAATCAAGTTTAGTAGACATGAAGAAACATGAATTAGCAAAAAAAATGAGCTTCACATACTAGATGAACCTAGTTTAGAAGGCATGAAGGACCATGACTTTAAGATTATTTACTCTTCAGAGCTCAAGCTATACGAGAACTATCCGATGATGCTGCAGAAATAAGAAGCCTCACACTACATACACATCCACAACGTGTTGATAAAATTATAATGATAATTTCATAATAGCATGGATTTAAGACAGTGACATGAGTGACTCAACTAGTTTCAATTTACTCTTGGGCTATTTTATTGATCGATACGTGGGTGCCATGAATTATCTGCAAACCCAGTTTCTTATTGATTAGGCGTACGTGCAAAGGAATTTTTTGAGTGCCTTTGATTTAACTGGATCAGAGACAAAATGATAGAAGACATCATTTTATTAAAGAAATGATAGAAGGCATCATTTTATCGAGGTTTGTTAAATTAAGAGATTATGAATTTCACTAACATTGGGTAGAGTGGCCACAGATCGGTGTGGAATGTGTAAGAGATTAATATTTAAGACATAGTTTAAGAATAAAAACGTATACATAAATGCCAAATAAGGAATCACTGGATTAGAATTGGAATTTTGGTAAACTTTTATGATACCAATCCCTTAAATTAAGTGACCATAAAACACCAGAATACACATGTCAGCGTATACTTATAAGGAATAAGAATGTTTTTCGTCTTAATTTTTATGCATGTATATAAATAATCATGTTGTTTATAAAATTTAAAAGACAAGCACGATTTTGCATAAAACAATAGAACAGTAAAAAAACGAGCATAAATATTTATTTACTGTAGTCTGTGAATAAACTAAATAATTTTAATATCTAGTTTATAAGTTATATCGCGATATTATAAGGCAAGACCGAAAACCTATATAACTATTCTTTATTATATAAAAACCATAAACTATTTAATTTTTATATAAATAAAAAATATTTTGTTTTCGTATTTAATAAATTTTCAATAAAAATAAAATATAACATAAAAATTATGTCACGATCACGACTATAGTCTTCTCGTACACACGAAATCTTATATATGGTATAGTAAGAAACTATGAATCGAAAGAAATTAATAGTTTTATAAGAATTATATATACGTTTATTTATCCTTGGAAAGTTATGCTGTCTTATCTTTTTTATCTTAGCAACTAATCCAATAATAATAAATAAAATATACCAAATACCACAAAGACCCATTTAATTAATGAACAGAGAACACAAAAACCCGTAATCCAGGAAATCTACTTTAGTTAAAACAAAATCTACTTTATATTTCTTATATATACATATATAATCAAAGAAGAAAATTTTTATCCCCACTCTTGTTACGGATTTTCGTCTGTTTTCAGAATCATAAAACATAAAATCATATACCATAAAGAAAGGGCAGATGATATTTTTTTATGTCCTTGACATTAACACGCTATCAAATCGTCGATCATAATTTTTTTTTTGTTTTATTTTGTTGTTGTTCCGAATTGAATGTGAAACCATAAAAAAAAAAAAAATTATAAATGGAAAAATATGAAAATGGAAAAACAATTAAATTTATGGTTTTCCTTTTTTTTTTGGTTTACATATTTTTTTTTAAATTATTAAAAGGAAAATGGTGTGGAAATTTTAATTTTTATATCCAGTTTTTTTATTTATGTGATTTTATGTCGTTAAATTATATGAGTTTTCCGTTTATAGTTAACAAAAACCGCCAGAATATGGAGTAAAGTGTAATCCAGGCTGGTTGACAGACGTTGAAAATAAAGTTAAGGTACTACAAATCGCAGGTCGCTATGGATTACCTTTTATACATGAATGGTGAAAATACATTGAAGTCGGTTTCTTAAATTGAAAATTGATTCGTAGTCAACAAAAATACTCCCACTCATATTATAATTTATTCTTAGAACTTTAAACGCAAACATATGACGTAGAGATATAAAGACACGTAGTCATTTAGCACATATAAGCTGGTTGATCTCCAAATGTATGGATGTACCAAGAACTAGGCGTAGGGCCCCCACTACATTGGACCACCTGACTCTATTGAAGGTTATTATTTTTAGCTCTTTCTGTGTTTGACCGACAGTTTTTGGCTGGTTTGGTTTGTTTGCCGCAGAAGTGCTTCATTTTAGATCTTATCTGACCGCGCAGAAGCATTTTATTCTTCTTTTCAGGCATTTGTTTACAAACACCTGCAATTTATATGGCATCTTCGATGTCTCTCACTCGAACAGCACAACTGATTTGACATATGTATTGAGCAACTTTATTCGACCAGACTGGACCTTCTTTACTGTGGAGTCCATAGTATGATAGTTTCTTTAACAAAATCAGCCACTTATTTGATCACCTACTACACTAGTTCATAGCACATCCAAGCTGAAACCGAGCTTTTCGTCTTACAGAATCAAAACTGATTTGGATGATTATGTTATGTTTCTCTAAGTTATTTACCAAAAGATAAGCAAGATCCACGGGATTGATAGTAAAACCGTTCCTGTTCTTAATCCAATTTCTTGGCTTTTAAGCTAAACGTGATAACGCTAAGATTTTCTAAAATATCGGTTTTGTCGCAAAAATTGGTGGGAATTCCAGCAACTATATCATGTTTCAAACTTTTTGCTAAGAAAATTAAGCTCGTTTGTGAAAGATTTCACTGCAGTGTTTGTTTTATTTATCTCACTTTTTGCTTATACTTATCCCAATTTCTTGATTACTTACTTATTGCTAGTATCGACAAGACACAATTGCACACAAATATTTGAATTTCACAGTCAACTCCATCATCAGGTGTTATGTCGTATAAAGATGGATATCATCTTTTCTTTCAAGAGGTCATTCATTTACGCGATGGGATGGAAACCGACCTAGCGAATATACAACGAACAGCTCAATTTAAAAAATTATAAAGCCTATACACGCTTATAAAATCACGAAGTGAACATCAATGTAAATTATCTTTGTTGAATTAAGCCGAACATGGCCCAAAAATAACCCCTCCTCATGGAATTTCTACATCAAAACCAAATGACTAAGACAAGATATTCGTACTTGTGGCGAATGTTGGCAGCCAAAAATTCAGTATGCAATTAGGTTCTTTTCGTCACAAACCTAATCACTAGCAATTGGGCGAAGACAAGGCCACGCAAATACAATACGAGGCACATATAATAATAATCGGAAGGGGAAAATTAATTCTCTTCCTAGGGGATACGGTTCTGTCGAAAATGGGGAAAAATTCTTTACATCAATAAAAATAAAGCAATTGGTATTTTAATGACACTTTTGGAGAGCTCTTGAAATTATTTATAATTCTTCAGCAATTATTGGTAAATTTATTAATTACTATTTCTTGAGGAGAACATAATGAATACCCCACACGTGTAAAAAAATCGTTGAGCGCATTAGCAACGCCAATTGATCCATGCAATGTAAATGGTACATTTTCGAAAAAGCCCTCTATAAATAATCAAGAAGGTAACGAATGTCAGCGGCATCTATTTAATTATAAACATCCCTCATGTATGAGTAGTATTGTAGTCAGGATCTTAAGGTAGTCGTAACTCTAGTAGGTTTAGAAACAATAGTGTCCAATGCCATTACTAGAAAATAGAACTACCAGATTATCAAGACGGGAATTATGTTGTAAAAATGCAATATCGAGTCACCTATTAGAATTATATTAGTATAAGATAAATCTGTTCGAAACTTTCTCAACATTTTATGAAAACACATCAATAGCTCTAACTCAATATATTTAACCTTGCTTTAGGCAAAATGACAAATAAGAAAGATAGACTCTGCCCATTATTCAAATCGTATACGAGTATAATTTCTGAAAAGCACATAAACCTTTCAACACTTTCAACAATTCCAAAAGTAGAAACTAAACCATATATTGTCTCTAACTAGAAAGTAACTAGAACAAAAACTAAAATTCTATTCTCTCGAAACACTTAGAAACACCAACAACAAAGTAAAATATATACATACAAAAAAAATTCACTTAATTAATTAAGATAAATTAAAAAAAATTGTGCTTAAAAACTAAAAATATTTTTAATAGTTTTTTATGTTCGTTCTCCACACTATTTATTTTTATATACCATACTTGTTTGACATGGAGGGTTGAAGTTGATAGATAAAAGAACTTTTAGCTTCTAACTTTAATAAATTCAATTAGAGGCGAGTAGAAGACGAAACATTATTAAAATTAATTAGAGGCAGTATCTATAAAAAGGGAAAACAAAATTAAAATATTAGATAAAAAACTAATTAAATTAAATATTTTTTTTTTATTAAGTTTGAGTCCTTTGAACCTCATAAGGTGTTGGTAGCTAAGAAGTTTGAAAACTGTTTAAAATTGTAAGTGAATTATTCTATGTTCACCACCTGGTTTTACAATATTCCTACACAAATTTATACGTTTCCACGTGAAATCATCGAAATCGTTTATTAGATGCGAGCATTTGAATAAAATTAGAATAAAATTAGAAATTCAATTTTTTATCGAGTTTCTTCGTCTTCTGCTTTTTCTTTTCAACTATAACCATAAATTTTTGGTATAAAGATAAATATTTAAGATATTCACTATGTAAGCCAGATGTCATAAGAGTACTAAACTATTTTAGAGAAATAGGTGCAACAAAACATAAATATTTTTAAGAAGAAAAAGGTCAATTTAAAAAAAAAAATAGTAACTCACCAAATTTTATTAATTTAATTTATTAAAAAATTTTTTATTCCCCCAAACAAAATTTTTTTTAAAATATTAGTCGGAATTTTAACAGTTTGGAAGATTTTAGTTTTTTAACATTAAATCACTTCACCGCCGAACTAGGTTGTGTTAATTTTTTTATGAATCCTATAAATGAATCTGGAAAAAATTTCGAAAAAAAATTTTAAAAACATAATTAAATTAATTTTGAAAAAATAGGATTAACTTATAAATAATATTAGCCGAATAAAACTTAAACTAAACTAAATTTGAAATATCAAACAGTCTTTTGGAAAATGTTAGTTCTTAAACGTAATATTAATTTAATTTAATTAAAACAATGAGTTTGAGTATTTTTCACCTTACTAATCGCCTTTTGACCCGAGTCAGTTAAGGTGATTTTTAACGGAATCAATTGGTTAATAATTCTAATTTGAAACAAATTCTTGTAACATTCAGTATATAGTCGTAAAAAACTTCGGCACAGCTAATTATTTCATAAATTCTATTCGTAAAATAGTAAGAAGGTTTTATAATAGATGGGGCTTTAGTTACAATTAAATTTGATAAGAGATGGCGCTATTCAGTTTTTTACACGAATGTGAAAAATAACCCTTGATTGAAGACAACAATATTTACAGTGCCATCTATTTTAAAATATTAAAGATTTGCCGTTTCATTACAAAAGCTTTGTGAAAACAGTCCAGGATATTATTGTCCACGATTATTTTTAGAATACGTCTCAAGAAATATGAAGACGAAAACAGAATGAACCATGGAGGTCTCGAGCGGATTGCCAGGCATTTAATGACAATGCCATCATATCACCAGGACTTTACATATAATTTTCTATTTGCAAATTTACTACATTATATATACATAGGTACGAGCTCAGCATCAGAGTCTAGTGGATCCATTTGTCATCCCGAAAACACCTTTTTGGTTATTTCAAGTTGTTTTTGAATGACATTTGGGATTTATTATTTAGACGATATGTTACCCACTTCATTTAAGCAATATTTAACACATCTTCAAAAAAATTGTAAAGGTTGTCAGCATTCGGTTGGGTTAACAATTAACATGAATAACTGCGATTTTGCAGAATCTATAAGCTTTCTTGTCCACGTTATTAGTTTGGCTCGCGCCAGGCTAGTTAGGGTGATTAACAAGTTAATAATTCTAATCTACAAGAAAAATTATTTTGGCCTTCAGTATATAAAGTCTTAATTGTTTCACAAATTCTATTCGTAAAATAGTACGAAGATTTTATAACAGATGGTGCTTTAGTTACAAGAAGATTTGATAACAGACGGCGCGTCTAAATGTGAATTTTTTTTTATATAAAATCATGTTTTACACATAGAATGTAAGAAAATAGCCTTATGTAAATGACACGTTTTACATGTAAAATCCGTGTAAATTACATTGTGTAATTTACACGCCCAACTGTGTCTATGATATCGAACAATAAAGTATTGTATATTCTATTTTTTTTATTTTATAACCTTCATAAATTTTAAAACAAACGTCAAAGTAATAAATAAGAAACAAAACATTTTCCAAAAAAGATAAACATAAGTATAGTTAAGAGATATAGAAACACTAAACAGTAGTTGACCATCTAAGTTGTAGATAATTTCTATGAATCATAAATTTGTCATGATTTTGATAATCTATTCAAGAGTTAGAAACACACACAGTATATAGTAGAGGACTATCTAGCCACATTTAATTTATTATTTATTAATTTAATTACAAATATGTTTTATTTATTTGTGAAGCTCTCTGTATTACCTCGTTTGATGTATCGGCAGTAAGAGATTAAGGCAGTAAAGAGCGCCTATGTTGGTCGATGAGTGTTGTGCTATTGAAATTCGACAAATGGATGGGTTGGTCCAGATAATGAAGTCCGTTTATAACACAATATGTTACGTTCGAAATTAAAAATGGGAATACTGTGCAAGCAATGAACTTTAGGAGTTAGAGCTTTAGAGACACAATCCCGCCAAATCAAGACTCAGTTGCAATAATTGTACTTCGATCTTTCCTAACAAAAAGATTTTATTGTTGAGGGTTTTGGTTGTACTGATGACATTGCTCAACGAAGTCAAAAATACTGGTACCCATTAGACGGAGGAAGAGGTCTAAGTATCGATGCGTATAAACTAAAATCTCTCAGAGACTACAAGGAAAATTTCATGTTCGATCTTAGTATATCGGATAATATTTGAAATTTGGCGACTTAGACATTGCATTCAGTCCTAATATGTTAGAATATGGTCGTAAATTGGCGCTAATATTTGTGCTTTATTTGGAATACGATGATAAAAATGTATAAGTACTTTAAAATATTATGTATATACTTGACTGATTTGGTTGCTGATAAACGATAATTGCTTGAATGAGACAGTTTAATGGTTTCATCACTGGCAACTGGTATGTCAAGGAATGCAAGAGAGATAACCTTAGCACAAGTATGAGCTGACATCTTTTATATAAGGAATATCTATCTCCGTCTGTTCTAGCACATTAAATCGATGGTAATCACGGTTTCAGAACATGAAGATTTGGATGGATATGAATCATGTAATTTTTTAGCAATAAATAAATAATAATAAGTTTTTAGCAATTACAATTTTTTCAAGATGTTTACCATATATGAAATCGTTAAAAATGACTATGGTATTGGTGTTGTGCCAAACCGATTGACGGTACGAATATGCAATAAAGTACTATTATCAATTAAACGATGTTTGTTGGGATCAACTGACAAATAAATTAAAAATTCGCTTCAATTATCAATCTAGCAACACTAGGATGAATCCGTGACTTAAATCTCAATGCAATCCCAAAACCAGTTATTAAAACATTGTTCCCTATGCAGAAATGGTTGTACCTTGTGCAATGAAGGAGGACTAATTTGGTCGACGTTTGCAGTTTCACACCTAAGTTCTGCATCGCGCAGATCAGTAACCTAACTTTTACTGATGCCTGCCGGTTCAACCGCCTCATCTCTCTTGCACATTCTGAGCGTGTCAGCTGTCGATAGTCTCTTTTGAGTGGTTTCGAAACGTGAACATTGCCACCTATTAATCCACTTGTTAATGAGACGATAGCTTCACTAGTTCTTTTTGAAGCAGCGCCAGCGTCTATAGTCAATATATTTTCTGGTAACATATTTTGACGAAACTATATAGACATTTCCGTTAACCTACCTATATGTAGGCGGTACACTTTAAACCATTTTACACATATAAATTGAAAGTACATTGTAACACTCCGTATGGGTGATTGGCATAGAGAATGAAGGAAATTATAACATTAAGCAATAAAAGGATTTGTTCTGTAGCCAAATAATCTTACACAACAAACTATATGAAATTTTCGGGCCTAATGTATTTATACACTAAAATTTGTTTGTTAAGCCTATAGTTGGCCCATAAGTTCTGCACTTGATAGGGGGTCATAGATGTGTTCATTCACACCACCGATCGTAATTAGAAAATGAAAAATCTCATTTTGCATGCTGCCCCTATCGGGATTCGAAACCGGTACCTCCCGCTCCAACTGCCGCAGCTTTGTTCACAGCGCCTTTTGATCTGTCACTTCAAATCTACTGACTTAATATTAGAGCCACTAATTATAATTAAGATTATCATATCAAGGTCGAATAAATTTTCAACAATTTACTTCGTCTAAGGCCAATATATTTTCGAAATAACAAAATTATAAAAACGAAAGAGGTTTACAAAGACTTAATATCGAATTAAGCTTATAAAAGCTTAAAAACAAAACTAGAGAAAATGGAAAGTAACGGCTATAATGCTTTACACAACATACGCTAATCCATTATTCATGATGCGATTTGTTTCAAAAATGACATATTGATGACAGAGAAGCCGTTTGTCATAACTTTGGGTTAGTTAACAGTTGAATGATTTCATTAAAATATGACAAAAGCAACTTAGCATAACTAGTCTCGACCACAAAGAATATATACACAATGTTGTACAAAAATGTTACATAACTATTAGATGTCTTACTGCAATCGTCGAGTGGACGTGTGAGTTTCTTAAATAGAGCCTTTTGAGTGTGTGTTGCATTTGAACTGAAAATGTAGAATTTGTGGAGTTTGAGGAATCATTTTAAATATATGAAAATTATTCTTTGGTTTTTTCTGGTATAAAGTTGAAATTTTGACATCGGAGCTTTTTGCGAAATTTTAATATTAAAACGGGTTTTCAGTGTTAAATGAATTCATACGACTTTATATGACGGTGGGTCTATTGCCATTTGATCAAATTGTGGATCAAATCGTGTGCAATACTTGGAGTTAACCGCCTGAAGGATAAGACAGTATTTTCAGCAGTGTTAACCACTGTCAAATATCAAGAGCTGAGCGGACACAAAAATGACCAGATGCTCACCATGGAGTCGAAACATGTGTTTGAGAAACTATACAGTGTAATTATCAGCGTAAAATATAGTAATCTTTGGTGCTGGGATATACAACTAATTTTATTCACTTAGGTAGGTGCGTCACTGTTTTTTAGAGAGAATTTTTCAATTTTTTATAATGAAAAGTTATGTTAACTAGTCACATGGGTGTAAATTTAAACGCGTTGACCGATAACTTGGCCCAGGTGAATCCATCTTCTAGTTTTCTTTCCGCAAAAGTATGGAACTTGAACGGGTACTGGACGTTATGTTATTGTATCTTTATCTTGCTGAGTATTTTCTTGCTGAGAAAAGTCATAGCCATGCAAACTATATGAGTAGTACGGAGGAAAATAAATTAAAAAATGCTGAGGACTTCCGGTATTCCTGGTACTATAGTGTTAGGATTGTGGTTTCTATTTGAGTGTCACCGAATGACCTTGAAAATATTGGATATATCAGACAAATACATTTCGGAACTGTGAGCGTTCGTTTGGAAAAACAGGTTGTTACCTTAGGATCTCGTAGCTTAATCATATCCTAATGATGCGTCAAGACATTTACTTGAGGTTACATCATGTCTCTGAACTCATTATTAATGCACAGTAAATTTAATTTATAAAATTTAATAAAATGAAATCGATTTAAATATATTGAACTTGATTGCTCCCCAGTATGCATATTTTGTTATTAGCCTTATGTATATAAGTTATAACATGAGCTAAATAGTTGAGTTCAATAATAAAATACCACATGATTTTCAAAATTAATTACCTCAGCCGCAGGTTAAACACTCTCGAACTGTCAAAAATTAATATTGTATCACCTTAAAATTTTTTTAACCCGTTGATAATTAAAACACAAAGATATATCGACAAAACGGTTTTAAAATGACTTTCTAAATTACATCTATTTGTAACGTTAACACAAATATATGAATGTGTAAGATGTAGGTTGTATACACTATATACAGTTTCATTTCTCTGAATGCCATATACGAGTACATAAACAGCTCTATACCAAATTGAAAGGTAAATCTAATCAATTTTGAAAGGTTTGATCAGTTTAGTATATGTAATGTGCAAATTGACTTATATATATATATATATATATAGTCTTGCTGGGTTAAGATGTTGGGTGGTCGGTCATTTTCTACACACAATTGATATGATTGATTTGTTTTTCCAGGGAAATAGAAAGTTCGTATATAATTGGTTTTTAATCGCATGCCGTTTTACAGGTCAAATTGGTTATAACCGCATGCAACAATGATTAATATCTATAAGATTATATTTATGTTCCCATCACAATATTATATAACGACAAAGAAGATTACCATTTTGGTTAATTGATAACCGCATGTTAATCGACTAATATGGCAAACAGTGATTGGCATTATAACTATGTAGCCAACATCTTGTGTGTGGGTTGTTTATTAAATACCAAGGAAGTTTTAGGATAATATTAGTTGACTGTTGTTCGTGACGATACCATATCTGTACAACAGATTACTGGTATATAAAATTCCGCGTTCGATAATGACGCATATAATCTATACATAATCCAAATAAAAATGTTTTATCACCTTTCCGATAATCCTTTAAGACTTTAAGCCATTCCAATTCAACATCTATTTAGAAAACGAATTATTCGACTTTAAACGATTCTGTATCTAGCTGCTGCCAGTATTAAATTTCCATAATCCAACGATATAAACATGAACTATGTTAATAGATATAAAAACTATAATATAATAACAATGTTTATTTATTACAAAAACAAAAAATATTTGGATTTATTTATTTCATATATATATATTATACGAATAAATATTTATGATATGATGATATAAACATAATTTATGTTAATTGTGTAATTGATATCGTTTTATCTGTGGATAGATATCTCTGAAAATTTGTATATATAACGTAATTATTTTGTATGAAAATTTGATTTTTATTTGGTTTGATATATGGTAAGTTATGTGAGAAGAAGGTGGTAGATAGACTGTGGAGAACATAAATATGTTGTTTTATCGATATGTTGTCTCCAATTGTGAACAAAATTAATAATTAACTTGAGTTTTAAATTATTTATGCTGTTAATATGTAATTAGATGAATGGTTTTCTCATGCTGCTTTAAAGCAATGTTATATATAATGATTTGACCACAACTTGTGCACATATAACGAGAAATTTCAAGTTAGAGTCTATATACTTAAAAGTATATAGCTCGTACCACCCATTTTGTGTAAGAGACGATAGTATCTAGAGTCTACTAAAAGTATTAGATAGGTTAGAGCAACAAAACGTATTTATTATATATGAGAAACCACGGAAATATTCATCTATTTTTCGTGACCTAGATGAATGATTTTTAACTTTAAGAAAGACAACCTGAACCAAAAAGCCAACATGAATTATAGCATTATACTCAGGAAGATATTCAGGAGTGAGGAAATGAATTTCTAGCGGTCGATACTAAACTATCACAATTTCTGCGCATAGCTGCACTAGGCTGCCACTGTTGGACGTGTAAATGACACAATGTAAATTACTCGGTTTTTTACATGTAAAAACTTGAGTTATTTACATAAGGTTATTTTTTATATTCTTTAAGTAAAAAACGTAAAATATAATTTTATATAAAAAAAACAAACCCACCATCTCTTATTAAATCTCATTGTTACTAAAACACCATCTATGAAAAAAAATTCTTACTATTTTATGACTAGAATTTGTGAAATAATTAACTGTGTAATTTTTTCGACTACAAACTGAATGAAACAATGATTTTAAAATTATCAACAGGTTAATTTCGTTAAAACTCATGCCTTGGGTGAAGGTGAAAAAATACACACCAAATTTCGGTAGATTTTTGACATTTTAAAACAGATGGCACTGCGAATTGTGTTGTCTTCGTTTTTACATGTAATTTACGCCGTTGTCTACATAATTTACATAGCACATGTAAAAAACATTTTTTACATGTAAACTCCCGGTTTTTACATATAAATTACATGATGTAGTTTACACAGTTATTTTCATGTAATTTAAATGTAGATTACACAAGTTATTTTTTACATTACGTTATGTAAATAACGACTTTTCTTTTTTTTAAGGGCGCTATCTATTATATAATTTAATAACTAATAATTAAATTATTGTAAAAATTGACTGTGTTAAAATAAAACTAAAACAAATTAATATGTCAAAAAATTTTGATATCTTTTTGATAAAAAAAAAACGTAAGTATGTATTAGAATTGGTAATATATGTATTTTAAATTTGAACATAGATGGCAGTGTAGATACATAAATGAACTATGCCTAGAATTTGTAGATAACTAAAAGTCTAAAATAATTATGATTGACTGTCTAAATGAACGGTTTGATTGATATTTATGATGCGTAACCCTGATAAGTTATTCCAGTTATTTTTCAGAGTTTTCACGTTTTTTACATATTTTATGTAAGTTACACGTTTTTTACTGTAATTTACGTTATTTACATAAAAATGTAAATAACGTTTTTTTATATGCAAAGTGCCCATCACTGAGATCTAGACGCAGAAGGACTCGAAAGAGAAACAGAACTTATTTTCAATGAGTACTAGTAACCAAAAATACAAGGAAACCTCCTTCATTTAACATAAAAGGTTACGATGCAGAGGAAGAATCAAGCTGATTGAATCGTGAAAAAAAAACAGACAGAAAAGAAGAGCAGAATCATGCAACGAACACAGACCTACTTACAAGAAAACGAAATATCCTTCACCTTTAAACATTGTTAGTGTTGACTACTATCGTTTACAGCTGGGTAGTCTAATACCCCTAATGACATATATACAGACAAATCCTGTTAGCTATAAATTCACGGTGGGAAAGTTCAATGGAATAAAATGAAAGACAAACCGAAAAGACTATTTGTGATTATGACTACAGGACTACACTCACATAAAAGAGTAATAGATTAAATATTCAACTTAAGGGTTGCTGTAAACATAAATAAGAAAGAGAATGGTAAATGAGTAAAACAAGTGTCGTTACAAAATGTGAATTATCACTTTTCATGCTAACATTTGGAAAATATTTAAAAAATTCATAATATTCGATCAATTCAAGATTTGAAAGTCAGAATTGAACCAGAAGCCAAAGAAAAAGTTACTAGGGTTTCAACCACAGTCAGAGATAGCTAAGGAGTTGCAAAATATAATGAAACGTACAAGAAAATTCGGTCTAAACCGTAAAGCTCCCACTAACTCACAGATAAATCAGGCATCGGATAACTTGCCGCAAACAACGGCTGCCAAATTTATAAATGTTTAAGAGAAGCAGGACTCAATCTTGAAAGGATTAGGAGGATTGGAGGGGATAAAGGATTAGGAGTTCAAGCTCAATTGGAACCTTCTTAAACAATATTATGAAATCCTGATAAACATTTCTCTGTGAAATATGATGAACTAGACTTGCAACTAAAAAATATTTCACCAAGGATTCTCGTTCTGTGAAAAATAAAGTGAAAAGCATTTTCAGTGAGAAATATTCACTATCGATTCTCGTTCCATGGAAATGAAAAGAAATACGTCAAAATATTTTCATATGAAAAAAACTTTTTCACCGACTATTTTGGCTGTGAAAATACAAAAATTATGTTAAATTACTTCTTTTTAAACTAGAAAATGTACAATTTAGATAAAAAATTATAATTGATGGATTTCCAAATATATTTTAAAATTAATTTATATAAAATAAAATTTTAAAAAAACTTCAAAGCACTTTCAACTTATTCGCAGTTCGCTTTTTACGTCCTAACTTACGCCATTACGACCAAATCGAGGACATACGGCTATAGGTCCAATTTATGTACAATCACTATGCACGTTGCATAGCTCCATGCCAGCCTATAGTACTCACATGGAAGATGAGTTCGTCCATCAATTTTGTATTTCAGATTGTACGCAAAAGAGAGATACTCACTAATAAAGGCCATTACCAACAAGAGCGGTGAAAGTAGGTCAAAAGCCATAAAACCATTAACCGAACTTGAGCAGAGGATTGGAATAATGCCATAAGTCACTGATGAAGATGTTGATTTGCTAGAACTTAACCCACAACAATCCATTGTGGAATTAATTAATGCTATCAAAACTTCATTTATTAGAATAATTGATATTACATCCATAGATTCGAGCTTGATGGCAGCTTTCAGCCATCAACTGACTTTTGCGAATCAGTGGGAATCGCTAAAGAGGTTCCACGAATTCCAGAAACATCAGTGGATATTGAAACTGATATAACCTTAACCGCGCACCAACTTTTACTCGGTCATCAGTCAGGCACCAACTTTTACTTTAAATGTATTCAGCAATCTAGTCCAAAATGAAAACGGTTTATTCAGCGTAACTCACCAATTTTTTTTCATAAGGTCAACGAAAATCGCATTATTTAGTTTTGTGAAATATAAAATGAAAAACGTGTGTGAAAAAAAAATGAAACATTTTTTTTTCACGCAATTTTTTCACAGAACCAGAATCGACCCCTGAGTAGCATACTATGCGCCCCAGCTTGAATTTTCTGTATATTTGGAACATACCACTTAATGAAGAAGCAATTTTGGCAGTAAGGCACAATGTATAGAAGAAGGTAAAAATAAACTGTACAAACGTTGACTGATAAATTTGATAGAGTAATATTTACTATCATCAATGAATTTCAGATCAAGTTTGGGATGGAAATAAAAAGGAAGAACTGAACAGAAATAAATTGGCTCTTCGAGATTTAAAGATGAAATACTTTGATTAAGTTATAACGTACTATGCTCTCAAGGCATGAATAATGCTGTATTATAGTCTGTCCATCTGAAGATGTTGGCAAAAGGATTAATGTTATAACAAATAGATTTAGTTTGAAAGTAGAAAAACATTTTTTAAAGCGATTGTCTGATCTAAGAATGTAGCTCGCATTGCTTTGAACTATATAATTTTAAGTAAGAGCTTCTGTCGCACGCATAAAATTTAATTGTAGTCATACAAGCACTTCCAAATGACAGGCCATATTTAAACCATCGATATAAGGATTCTTATTTAATTTTGCAACCAAGATATGATACCGAGATGCCAAAAACTGAGTGTCCAATAGTTTTGAATCAACAAAGTTCTGTGTCTCCATATTCATGATAGTTTATCGAATGAAACGATCACTTCTGAAAATAATGGATAAATGAGAGAGGATTATAATAACAATAGCAGAGATCTCAACCCGGAGGCTTGTGAACTCTCAACAAATCTACAAATCTACGTACACGTCTGTGACATTTACAATTTCGTTGGATAATAATTTTTAACTCGATATCAAACAATCGTTGTGTCATTATCAATTTTGTCGATCAGTTCCTGCTTCAGAAACCTATGAAAAAAGCCGACTGAAACCACCAAGAATAAGAATTGAACTTCACGTCAGCAAACATTCACAAGTGAGGTAGACATAATGTTCAGAATCCACTCATGAAACATCAGAATGGCCAAGATGATTTAGATTAGAATGATTTCAGTCAACGGACCTTTTGGCTATGAGCATTCGTAAATAACTGTAACAGTTATAAATGACAAATAATTTAATGAAAAAATTGGTAACCGCGCCAAAGTAATACCGAAGTATTCGAATACAAACTCTTATGTTTGACGATTTTATCTCATGCATCAAATAGTTTCGGTGAGGTATTATTTATAGAGGTGGGTAGGTAGTTTTGAAATTAACTCGTTAAGAATGCTTATTTCGTCGTACGTACCAACTGTACTAGACCTCACTACACGTTTAAGGGAGTACTGAGCTTGAATTATCATAAATATTGACTGCTTCATAACATTTATATCCACTTTTAAAGCTAGGATCTATCGAAAGGTGTTGAAACCTAAATATTAGCGAGTTTGTAGATTAGACAATCATTTTTATTTGACCTTGACGAATGAGTCTTAATTTTATGCATAACATTTAAGGACAGAAGGAACACTAACTTGATCATGTTTTATGTCAACTGCGTCTAATCTTAAGAAACAAGCGTCACGATGGTCATAATTTCCTTCAATTTTTTATGTAACATAGTTAATAATTTTTTATGTAATTATGTTGTTTTAATTTTCAATATAACAAATATAATGAAAGTCGATTAACATTAAGATTTCTGTGTGGTGAAGCAGAATCATTATCGCGATAAGAAGTAGTCTATATGAGTATAACATGGGAAACACCAACTATAATGAACAACAAGATTGAAGCTTTTAGTACAGTAAACACAAATTAACCGTATCAGTTACATGATCTAAATTTACAAAACCATAATATCAAGTTGCCGGCTCATAAGTCAATCGTTTGACAAGTTTCTCATGAAAATGTCTAATAAATATTCCCATTCCGTCTATACCCAACAGTCCATATGGCAAAACCGTCTTCATTTTTTGTAAGTTTGTGTATCTATAAATCATTGTCTTTAGTTTCAAAGGGGTTAACATTTTAAACATAACAACATATGATATTCGTGTTTAATCTTTCTAAATCACAAAACCAATAAAATAAAAACTTTAACTTCATAAATATTCAAAAATAATTTGAACAAAAATATATAATTTTTTTTTCCGGTTCACACTCGTTGTAACATTAATTACTACCGATTAATCACTTAACCAGACGAAAGAAATTAAATAAGTTTGTCTCTCGTTTAAAATGCGTTTACTAATGGCCCATCAAATTAACATAGAAACTCGAAATTTATTTCTCTTGAAAAAAAAAATCGTATAAATTAACAATTAATCGACATTTGGTTCATTAGTGATGCGCAAACACAACAAGTATAAGAAAATCTCGTTTCAACTATATACATACAAAACCCACGAACTATAAGCATCCAAAATAAGATTCATGTTTTCTTTTGTTTCTCAAACTAAAACAACATGCACACACAACTATAAGACAAGCCATTGAGATACAAGGAATTTTCTTTCGTGTTGTTGTTGCTGTTCTTGCATTTTATATATTCCACATACATTTTTTGATCATTTTTGTTGTTGTTTTGGAAAGTGATTAAACCTGCTGTTCACTTATACTCGTATATAGTCGTATATATATCTAAGACAAAATGAATATTTAAAATATCTACTCACCATTAACAACGGTAGCATGTTTCACAGCCGATGCAGACGCCGCCGACGACGCGGATGTAGAATTATTACTATTGCTACTACTATTTGATGTTAGTGATGGAAATTTTTTCCATCCCTTTTTCCAAAAACTTGATTTTCCTAATTTTTGATCTTGGCCGGTGGTGCCGACAGGGCCCGCAATAAAATTACCATCGGAATTTGTTTTATAATTACCATTGTAAATCGAACCGCTACGATTTTGAAACGACATAATACCCGAATCATCTTGTGATCGTTGCGACGACCTTGAACTACTGCCGTACATTGACGAACAACCACCGCCACCACTACCACGTCGATGATATCGTAAACTACCAACATAACTTGCACCGCTACTACTACCACTAAAACCACTGTCGATGTCGCCACCGCCGCAGGCACCTAAATTCGAAGGCGATAGTAATTCTTCGGTTGACACCACCGAACTCATCATTTCAGCTAAATTATCTACAGGTTCGTCTGATGAAATTTCTGGCCCATTATCGTTTAGCGTTGGCATTATCATTGCCTCCACCGATAAATCTAATTCGCCTAAAACACGTCTATGTAAATTTTGTACGTGCTTAAATTCTTCCTTAAATATATTTTGATTTATCGAATCTAACGAATTGTTATCCATCTGTTTCCATCCCTTTCCCGTACCAATAATTTCCTCATATGGATTTTCATGTTGGGACGACGACGACGATGATTTAGCTGGTGTCGACGATGCTGATAAATTTGGATTACGTTTCGATAGAAGAGCCCGCATTGAATTTGGCGGTGGTGGATGATGATCATTACGCGGCGGCGGTATATTCGAGTGTCGCATTGCAGCACCCGGTTCATAATATGCATACGAATAGTCATGATGAAAATGGGACGAGGGTAGAGTTTGACATTTTTCGGTTGTTGGCGAATTAATCGGTTCGAATTTCTCCATTGTTGCAGCTATATTATTACGCGACCACTTAACTTGTGCCTCGCGACTTTTTTGATTGCGTCCACTTTTTCGCCCTCGATACGAGTATCGACATTCGTCTTGATCCTCTACATACACTTCGATTGTATCTAAATCGTCGGGATAGCGATTGTTTAGTTTACGATAGGCGTTATGTTCGGGTGGATAGTCGGGCGGTCCCGGAAAATGTAAAAATGGTGCCGAATTTGAACACTGATTTGGAAATAATATCATCGCCGTACTATTATCATTGTGATATTGGGGCGATAGTTTTTCACCATTATGATGTATTTGATGGTGATGGTGATTATGCTGTTGTGGTTGTATATTGTGTGTTTGGGCTTGCGGATGTCGTCTTACTGTCATGCCTGGATAATCCATTATTCATTGCCCAAAAACTATTTTGATTCTTTGTTTTGATGTGTATAAACCACAAAAAATACTCTGATGATTCCTCCTATTTGCGATAATCCTGCAACGAGACAAAATAAAATTCGTTATTGAAAAAAAATGTATGTAACATCAACTAAAACTTTTCACATGCAACTATAATAAATTTTCTTTTATATAGTGACAAGAGCTTATTTTTTCCATCGCTACGTTTCGTGTAACCGACAGTTAATTCTTGTCATTCTATATTTGCCATCACTAGATTTTTTGTTGCCTATCCATTAAATAATCTGCTGAATAAATAAATATCAATTCATAGAAACATGCGTTACCTTAGACTGTTAAAGCTTTCACTAAACTTATTTAAATGTCGTTGTGGAAATTAACTTCCACCGAATCTCATAACTCCCGCTCATTTATTCTAGCGTAACAATTTTTCGATTTAATTTAAAGGAAATAAATACAAAAATAAAATCGAATTTTTATTTTGACATTTTCCACACTCCCAACTATGAAATAAAAACATCGATTTTCCAATTATTCATAAGCATTTCCTTTATATGTAAATATAACAACTGTATTCATTCTGTCTCCAACTCGATCTATATACTCGTATATATGATATCGGAGCAGAAACAAACAGAAGTATATTTTCCAGGAAATTTCTTTCACATATATACATATATATGTGTGTCTGTGTGTGTGTTATTAGGAAAATGCCAAATAACGAAGAAAAAATATTTATTATTATTTTTATTTAAAATACTTACGACGAGCGACAAAAAATATCGTTTTCACTTTCTGAATTCGGTACGAACCCTTGGGTGCCTAAAATAATCTTGTTCGTATATAACTTCACTATATAAATCATACACACATGGGTTACATAAATACGTATATAAGAAAATCGTCTTATTACGATTTTTCCATTTCGCTTTTTCGTACTTTGAGCTTTTTTTAACACTTTTGTATTTGAATGTTTGTTTTTCCACTGTGTTATATTATTTGGAAGCACAGTAGCACAAAAAGTTTAAATGGTGTCAATGGGTGTTGTGCTTTTACACATATACTCACATTATTATTTGTATAAGGTATAGTAGAGCGCTTTCGTCATCTGTTTGTTACTGGGTTATTAGGTTCGAAGTTGTTAGTTGTGGATCCAATTCTTATTATGGATATATATATATATATATATATATATATATATATATATATATATATATATATATATATATATATATATATATATATATATATATATATATATATATATATATATATATATAATGTGTTGATTATTTTGAATTATTTATAAAGACAGATGGTGAAATGGGTAAATATGATATTGAGCAAACATTGTTTATAGTTGTTGGAATATTTTCTTTCAAAACATATTGATTATCCCGATCACATGTATATACAATGTACACTCGTCTATGTATATAAAAACTCTGGTACAAAGAAAAGATGAAAATATTAGAAATGCAAATAAAAAGATGTTTTATTGAGTGGAAATGAATTTTGTTTTGAAATAAATATATAAAAATAAGTTTATGTTTTGAACTTTTATTATTTTTGTTTCATTTACTTCAAACTTTTGAATTCATTTATTATTGGAAAGATGCACAGTTGAAGGATGTTTGTAATATGGTTATCATTCTTGCTTAAAAATGACTTGAAACAATTTATAGTGAGTTTCACAAACTGATTGGCTCCTCAAAATCAGCAGAATCGATCGAGGATATATTATTAAGGAATTTCATTATTTCTAAGCGGTTAGATTGCAATACTCTGTACTTTTGAGATTGGGAAACGATTGGTCCCGAGTTCCGTCGACGGTGACACGTACATAAGTAAAAATAAAGAGAGAGAAAGAGAAAGAAAGAGAGAGAGAACGAGCTAGATATCAGTGAAATTGGTCGGATATTAGAGACTTATGTGATTCAGGGATCGTTAAGCTCTTGGATCTTAAATGATACATAACGCTTGGAAATTGAACAGCATTACAAGTGCATACCTATAGTTATCAATCGGCTAATATGAACAAACCTCAACATTTTTTTTTCAGATCCACACACCTAAATAAATAAGACGTTTTCTGGATGAGTCTAATTGGTATTATAAAGCAAAGAGGTTAGCGCATTCTCTCGCTTCCTACTCACGGAGCTAGATTATGAAGTTCTTACTATAAAAAACTAAGTCTATGAAAATGACTAAGAGTTTATTATAACAACTGATCATTTTAATCTGCAATGGTAAATGAGTCTATATATAGAGTGCTGGAATGATTCATAAAATAAAGTCCTGATGCACTATCTACTTTCTAATAAAGCAGTCCAGCTGATTTCAACGGAATTGTACCTAAAATAACGGCTTGGATCTACATATCTCTAGGACTAGTACGTTTATTTTATCTGTTACGATATTTAAGACTTGAAGCAATGGTTGCCATTAAGTATGATTGGAATGGTGTTTCTTTACATCAACCTCACATTACCACGATGAGTTAAAAAATAGTTTAACTCACCGGATGTTCATTTTTTATCATAGTTCGCCGTGATTTCTTCATGAGCTTTAGGATTTAAGTTCTAAAACGAAGAAGTGAGTCATAACCATATGCCGTTTGAGGGAGACATCTCTCAGATTCCTTCAGTAAAATTCATAAAACAATGATTTTTACATTGGAATATATGAGGAAATTGTTTTACGGGATGGTCATTTTTTATCATAGATTGCCGTGATTTCTTCATGAGCTTCAGGGCTTAGATTCTTAGTGAATAATTTGCTGAAGTTACATATATGTCGATTAGGAAAACAGTTGTGACTTCTTTAAAATTTGTTTGGTATGATATTACATACATTTATGTATATTTTTTATAATGAGTTTTCTATAAGGTAAATGATAAAACGTGGTACTGCAACTGTAAGGACACCTCATAGAGACGGGTTAACATTTTCTTCGGGATAATTTTTTTTCCCTTTAGAAATCCAAAAAATTTCGGGATGGGTTTAAAATGTATATATATTATAGCAAAGACACATATCTTAGCAAAAAAAGATTTTTCGGGATGAAAGGTTTTTTCGGACTAACTCCTAATACAGAAACTATTTGGCAATCTTACTTCTCAAATTTAGAAGTGCAGATTTAAAAATTTCTAATTGTGATTAATTAGCTTCGAAACTTATTAACCTTTGTATCGATGTAGAAAAAACTATACAATTGTCTATATTCGCCTCCACACGGTGGCCACATATCTTTTACTATATCAATGAGAACATTTAGCGTTCTCAACTGTAACATTTCAGAACTAGGCATTAGTATGTATTGGTTAGCCCAGCAAATTACACAAAATGCATTTTAGGCCCGGAGCATGTTAAGTTTCGGTCAACGGCGAAAATCGAAATCGAGACCTCGGCATGATGAGAAACTCAGAAATTAGGAATATTTGAAAATTGAAAACCTAAATACAAAGATCAAGAAATCCAAATTGAAGTGTGTGATGAAGAGGTTTTAAGCAATAGCGCTAATGAAGAGAAAAATGTGGGTCCTCTATATTTAAAAAAAATGAAAATTTTTAACGGAAAAGGAATTTGAAACCAACCTTACCAACCCTATGAGGGATGTACACATGGCAAAGATCCGGTTCTTAGAGATCAGCCTATTTCTAGGATTTGATAACCAGAATAACAGCGCGATTCCACTTAAAGAGACGGATAAAGTGAGTCCTGGAGAAACATTTTGCACCAAGGCAATATCTCTTCTATAGCCATCCGGAACGAAACATTGACATATTTTTGTATATAACTTCTCCCATCAATTTAGCACTCAACATGCTTATTTCAACAGAATATTTATTCGAGCTTAATAATATAAAGATGTAAGTTTAATGAAGCCAAATCAGAGGCATAACTGGAACTCTTTTAATAAAGAGTTGTAATATTAAAATTCTTGAAAAATTGTTCATCTTTGTTCTTAAAGATTTCTTGGAAATTAAAATCCGTTTGAGTCGCAAAAAAATTTCAATTATTTTCCATCATTAAAATGCTATCTAATAAAAAATTTACGATGTGAAATAGCATGAACATATAAGGCTTGTTACTTAGAGATTTACACAAAATTCAATTTTAATCAAATTTTTCGCGGAAAACGTTATACAAACGCGATTCGAATTTCTAAAAAATTAATAAACTGCCGCTCATTAAGTAACAAAGGGTCGAATCACACCATTATTCAAAGAAATATATGAGACCAACTGAAGCCGAATACCGTTGCAATTTAACTTAATCATACAGATGTTTTTCCAAAGAATTTATTCCAACATGATACTAAGAAGTAACGGAGACTGCACATCTCCTTATCGAATACAAGAATTAAGGGCATACGTTTACGATACTTTGTTGTCAATTTTGACACTGCGTTGCTGTCATTTTACACAGATGCACGTCTTTGTTTGGACGAGCACATAAACCATCGCTTTACTAGAATGACCGAGTCATAGTGTCTCGAGAAGTTATTTTAGTTCTTGAAAAGAATCATCCGTAGCCAAAAAACTTGATCAGTGCCTGACCTATTTGAACGGAATCCTTCTTTCCATTCTTCGGCTTTAACTTCATTTCGCTATACCAATCGTATAAGGTCGAGAAGACAGTTCGACAAAGTTATCCCGCCGAATATCAAAAGCTCTGAACTATTGCAACCAACTCATGAGGAGAACGATTTTTTTTAAGTCTCTCTATAGTCTTAGTAAATTTCTCATAGAATGGATGCTCAATCAACATCAATTACAGATTGTCGCAGTTGTGGGACATTAAGTAGGTTAGAAAAATGTTCACATCTTGTATCGAGGACCGCATAGTAGCGCAGATTATATCATTTTTCCGAAGAAATTGACTGACATCTTGATGTATGGTACAATCCAGCCCTCGTAACAGGAACCGCTTTGTTTCTCCTTACGATTGTAAACCAAATTGTCAATTTTAGGCTATGTTTCGTTGATCACCACATGACAATCTTTATCAAATTCTTTTCGGCCTTTTTTAAAATAAAAGAAGGCGGAAAATATTCCAGAACTCAATGCCACTAGTGGCCCACGGTTGGACCCAAATACAGTTACATATTAAAAACGGCCAATCGTGATTGTTAGCAATTATCGGGAGTTAAACTCGAGATTCTCGAATGACAGAGCAAGCACGCTCCTTTCTCAGCTATTAAGGTGACAGACTTAGTTTTTACTAAATCAAAAGTTTTCAGACCTACACAGGTGAATCGCTTTGTATATTGCCTTAGTTGTACGAAAACTTTCATTGTTGGGAGCATTAGCATAGTTCGAGACGATACTTTTATATACATGTGATATGGTCGTCAAAGCTTAATCTCGTGTCCAAGTACTTTAGCGGAGGGTTTCTTGTTATGTCTGCGGTATTACCGATCGGCAGTCCATATTTGCGAAATATTTACTAGATATGAACACCCCCACCTCACAGGACACGATACCATTTAGTTTAAACTACCGCACTCAAATAAATTTCAATGCCAATGAATTTGAAGTACTTCGTGTTAACTTTGCTTGTCAGTTATAAATAGAGCAACAATTTAATTTTTAAGGGTAAAACCTTTATAATGCTCACATACCTAATAAATTTCGAGTAGAAATCCGATAAAGTACCATAACACTACGATGTGTTCTATTGCACACTTTTATACAGTGCATTACAAATAGATGTTCTATAAGTAATGCTATTTATTTAATATTAGTTACACAAGAAAAGAATACTAAAACGATTTAAGAAAGGGAGAAAGTCAACCCAAAATTATATATAAAATTACAAATTTGACCATTTTCCAACATATGTATATCGATACACATTTAACAAGAATATATTTCCCAACAACGTTTTAATATTCCATTGAGATTCACGGTGATTTTCTAAACCCATATGAATAATTCAGTCTTTATATTCGTACATATAAATCTGCAACACATAACAAATTGTATAACCTGTTGACCGCACATCACTATAGCTACCTTATTAAATGTATAACAAATGTCCTTTCGTATATATAATATCAAAAGAATTCATCCCTATAGAGATCCCTTCATATTTACAGCTTGTATTTGTTTTGCAAAAGGGAACAGTACGATGAGTATGATAAACAATTTTGACAGTTGTTCATCGGTTTGTTTGAGCGCAAACATTAAACCACAACAATATATACGAGACCGACCAAAAAAAAAATGTAAATTTAACTTTGAAATTGTATTTATATTGCCCGTTAAGATGATGGTGCGATGACGAGAACGATGATCAACTCGTAAATTGTACTAACTTTGATAATCAAACACAACAGTGTATATGTATGTACACAAATAACCAAAATTCTTTTAAATTTTTTTTATTTTTCCACAACTCTCCCGAGACAATTTCAAAACAAATATTTTCCCAGCAACAACAGAATATGTTTACATGGTGAAAATATCCACCCAGAATTGAAGAAAATGAATGAAGCGATGAAAAACTACATTAGAAATTCTATTTTCATATTTTATTATTAAACCAAACAGCAACAACAAATCATCGTAAATCAATATATGTATGTATGTAGATGGTACATGTACAACGAGATCTGGATAAATTGAACTCTTAACAGTTTCTTTACATATACTGCTGCTCTTGTGCGAACGTTTGAAACGAAATATATTTTTTTTTATTCTGGTTGAGTTTATTTTTTTTTCGTGAATTCGTTTCAGTTTGCCAGATATCGTGTGATTGTGATATAATCTTCAAAGATAGATATTGGTATATAAATATGAGATGAGGGTGAATTACACTGCATATATAAAGGGTGTTCCAATAAGAGGTTTCATTATTAATAGTCTACTTGGGCAGTCGTTAATTTTGAAGCTGTCATCTTTTCAGATTTAACCATTAAAAAATACGCCAAAAATGGTGAAAATATTGGACCTTCTCGACCGGCAACAATGAAACTGGTGGAAAAAAGTGAGCTGTTAGGATAAGTAAGTGATGTGAAAAATCGAAACCAGAATTAGTTATTACACCGTATTTTGCAAAACGAATTGGGTCTTAAAGTTGAGATAACACAAGAACTCAAGCCAGTCGATCATCTTAACGTCGTATCATCGCAGATTGGGTCCTTGTCCTTCAAATGCATCAAAATGTTCCGGATTTTCATCGAAAAATCATCTCGAAAGCTACGGGAATAAGCCGAGTTAATGCATTTGAGGTTCAGAAAATCCAAGAAAGATTGTTGAAAAGCGGTTTTTGGGCTGGCAGTGTGATTAAACCTTACGAGGCTGATGCAACTGTTACGGTGAATGAATTGCGCTATGGCCGGAAATGGAAGATATTGATGTGGACGATAGTTATTTCTTGAGAGCTTGTGATTTAACACCTTTAGACTTGTTTTTAGGCCAAGCGAAATAAAGGTCTATCCAATGCTTCAGAATCGATTTAAGACTGCAAATGGATTTCATCCATCAAAATGGATGCTCAAGGCATCCCCTACTTGTTCGTGGTTCGATTATTTTCGTCCTTGCTTTTACGCCATTACAGCCAATTCGAGGACGTACGTCTATAGGTCTGATTTTCTTAACCATCTGCACATTGCATAGCATTATGCCAGCCTACATAAAGTGCTGACATGGAAGATGGGTCGGCCCATAAGTTTTTCACTCCAAGGGAGGGTCACAGTTGTGTTCATTCAACCACAGATCGTAATCTCATGGTAAAAAATCTTTTTTGCATTCTGCTCCTATCGGGATTCGCACCCGGTACCTCCCGCTCTAACTGCAGCAGCATTAACTACTGCGCCACTTGGGCGGTATTTCGTGAAGTTATCGAGGGCATTTTTTTATGATATTGCCTCAAGCATTAATATTATACAAACGTTTATACGGTGATTAAAGCACAGCTGTTGGCCTAAATTTACTTGATTAAAACGACCGATAATATATTAGTTTAAAATATTTTTCAAGTTGTCTTTTGTGCTTTTCAGGTGTTTCTCGATTAAAAGTAGTATCAAACCTTAAGTTTGTTTGGTTTTCTGCTTGTATGATATATTTGATATTCATTCTGTATATTCTGAAGATAGGGAAAAATAAGGAATTCTACGCGAGGCGACACTATTTATAATAATTTCGGGATTGGTGTGGTATGGACCATATATTAAGGAATTATTAGTATGGTTCGTTGATCGGTGGATGTGTTGACATATAAGTTTTATAATATGCAAATCTATTCTCTCTGAATTGAATTTTGGCATATTGGTATTTATTTGATATGTAGTGATGTTCGTTGCTATTATGACTTTCCTGAAAACGTTCTCTTTCGAATATCCTTATATTATGGCCTGTAATAATTGGTCGAATTAATGTTTGACAGCATATTCTTTTCACCTAACATTGCTGTGAATGTATTTTGTTCTGAGTATCCGTCTGTTCGCGATGAAAGCTCTTCTTGCTTAACTAGTCTTAGTTTCACATGTTCGTAGAGATAGCTGAACCTAATTGATGTGTACACCATAACTTACTGCTTTTCTAAAAAGTATGGTATCGCATTTCTTTTCGTTAAGTTTTATTCGCCACGGGTGTAAGTAGTTGTAAGTAAATCATCTTCGACATCTTTTATTCTATGGCATGAGCTATATAGTACAAAATTGTCCGCTTACGCAATACATTTTTATCGGAGTTTAAGTTTGAATTTCCGATTAAGCCTCTAGTGTATAAGCTGAACAGAACAAGAGCTGTATTCGAGCCTTTTTGTAACCCATTATGTGTATAGCATCTCACGTAGGATTAGAATTAGGTCTTGTGGAAATTTTATTTAGTTCTATTTAAATAATAGTCCATCTAACCATATCGACTCGAACGCTTTTTCCATCTCGATCATTACTGCACCAGTACATATGTTCTTATTAAGTTTGTGACGTACGTCTAATGTCAGTTTTGTATTAGCATGTATCGTCGATTGCTCATGTCTAAATCCGAATTGATTATCTGGTATAAGACTGTGCTCTGTAGTGTATTCTGTTATTTTGCTGGCAATGATTATTTCAAAAAATTTACCAAAGTTACTTAGAATAAGCTTATGGGTCGGCAACTATTTGGTTTCGTTGGGTCTTTGTTTCTTTTCCTTATTGGGTATATTTTTGCTGTTTTCCAACACTTGGGAAACGATTTATTGAGTAGGCGAATTTGCCTTGTTGGTTGTGTCACGATTGTGACGTCGTTTGTAAATAACTTAAAATAACTATAATTCCCTTATAATTCCCTTATCGAGTTGATATTATGTGCCAACATGATATAATTCCGGAGAAGATTAAAAGATGGCACTAGTAGTAGTTGATCGAAATGTTTACAATTTTTAACTGCTTTTTTATATTCAACGAATTATTAAAAATACCAAAATTTAAAATCTAATAAAAAATTTAATTTTATAATCGAAATTGGAAGTTTTTGAAATAAATGGGATTATATTTATAAATAATAATAAATAAATAAAACAAAATTTGTTTGTCAAATTAAGTGATTTCATTAAAAAATTATTTCGCGTGCCATATATTGTTCTCGTTAAAACGGATTGGTATGCCATCTAGAAATCTTCTCCGAAACTTATATTTATCGAAATCATGCTGTCGTTGGCATTTGTGAAAATTGACCTTTTTCTTATTGCCATATTATATATTGTGTTGTTGTACTGTCCTAGTATTTTTAAGTTGTAGTTTTTATTATGCCAATTGGTTTTGTTTCGGTAAACTAGTCTAATTTATGTTTAATGCAGCTAGTTTTATTCTTACATTTACAGGTACTTTGAGGTAGTAATTAGGGCTCTTGGAGTGGTCTTTTCCTATTTTCTTAAATGTCTAATTCTAGTTTAATTGCTTCTATTTAATTTTTCAGTTGCTGGTTTACTTCTATTTTGAGCAATTAACTCATTTATTCGTTTAATTATTGCATTGAATGTTATCGTCTGTTGACTATTAATACTGCCTTTTAGTTTGACTAAAAGGTTATAGTATTTCTTTTGTGTTGGTACAGTTTTTCAATGGTTTTGTTTGTAAAACACTCCATATTATTAATCCTTCTGACCTTTCGAAGTTTTCATACAATTCTTTGTTGTATAAACACCATGTTTATGTACTCTTCTATCTCCTGATCTTCTATATTCCTATCGGATGGAATAATAGGTGTGATTCCGGCCCTTAGTAGATGATGTTTATACCGACTTATTAACTTCTTTTGCCACTGTCCCCAGTCCATATTTGTATAGCTATAGTTTCTATGCTGTCTTCTGTTCATACATCCATTGCCCATCCAGCATTTAGAATTTTGACTACTATAGCTTTATGGTCGTTTTCGTATGACAGTATAGATATCTAGTTTTTACTATTTGTACTATTTTACTATCTGTTATTGCAAGATCAATATAGTTTCCTGTGTCCGTAAAAATGTCCGTAAAAAAACCCCGTTGGGTTTGTATAATTTTACTCGGTAAGATGTTTCGTTTTCACCTATCTATTTATACCGTTTTATGTCGAGCATTGATATCACTTGCGATTATGAAGTAATTCTTGAGATTGTCAAGGTGGAGCATTTCGAAAATTTGTTTCCATTCTTCTTCAAATTTTGCTGTTGTGAGTATTTTTGGTTGCTGGTGCAGTATATAGCTCAGTGGCGTAGCTACAAGGGCGCAAACCCCGCGCTGCAGGGGGGCCCGAAACGATAGGGGGCCAACTGCAACGCGGTCCCGTGGTCTTTGTTATGTGATCCGAAATTTGATACTAGATGTCATTACTTGTTTATGCGTTATAATACATCATGGACACATATGTCTTTTGATAACCCTATTCAATACCTGTAAATATTTAATACCTGCTAAAAGTTTTTGTTTTGATTGTGGACATCCATGATCATTGATCAAATTTACGAAAAAAACAGCATTTGCGGGAAGTTTTGTTGAGTCACTTTTTCGCAAACAAAACTGCAGCTGAAAGTCATCGTTTGCTCGTGGATTTGTATGGTGAGCATGCTCTTCCAAAAACACAGTGCTTTGTGTGGTTTAATCGCTTCAAAAGTAGTGATTTTGACATTAAGGACAAAGAGAATCCTGGTCAGCCGAAAAAGTTGTAAGCTGAAGAATTCGAAGCATTACTCGATCAAGATTCATGTCAAACGCAAGAAGAACTTGCCGAATCATTGGAAGTTGATCAAGCAACCATTTCCAGACGTTTGAAAGCCTTGGGATTCATCCAAAAAAGATGGGAAATTGGGTGACATACGAGTTGAAGCCAAGAGACGTATGGAAAGACGATTTTGCAAGTTCGAAATACTGCTCGAGCGCCACAAAAATCCATTACGATAATCTCAAGCGCAAAAAAGCGTATATCAAGAAAGACGAAGCAGACCCATCGACACTGAAGCCGAATATTCACGGAGCCAAGGTTATGCTGTGCATATGATGTGATCCACTATGAGCTGTTACCAAGTGGCCAGGCCATCAATCCCCAACTCTATCGTCAAAAATTGTTTCGATTAAAGCAGAAAATTCAGGCAGAGCGGCTATCACGTATTCGATCAGATATGAGTCAATTATTTTCCACCACGATAACGCTCGGCCATACATTGCGGTGCCGGTCAAAAATTACGAGAATAACGGATGGGAAATTCTGCCTAACCCGCGTTATAGCCCAGACCAGCTCCTTCCGACTACCACCTATTTCGATTCATGCAGAATGCCCTACCAAGAATACGCTTCACTTCAAGGTATCGAAAATTGGCTCGATTCGTTTTTGACCGCAAAGCCGCCGCAGTTTTTCTGGGACTGAATCCATAAATTATCAGAAAGATGGGAAAAAAGTTGTGGGTAGCGATGGGCAATACTTTGGATAAAAAATCTTGTGACATTTTTCCACAATAATAAGAATAAAAAATCCGGTTTTTAATGCATACTTAATAGCTTCCAGTATTTCATGTAGTATTGACATGTTTATTATTGTTTCTTACGTTACCTGTAACAGTCGCAACAGTGGAACGATCTTTTTCTAAATTGAAAATAATAATAAATTAATTTTTGATGAACATTTTTTATTACTCTGAAGGGAAAGATATGCAAGGTGGAGGGAGGATAGTCTAAGGGCCTACAATAAGTTTTGCGGGGAGGCCAAAAATTTGTAGTTACGCCACTGATATAGCTATGACGTATTTTTTATCAATATTTTCTAGAGTGATTTTAATAATGGTTGTTTCTATACCGGTAAACTTTTGTATGAAAAATCGGAGCCAAACAACACGAATCTGGGGACAGACATTTTTTTCGATTGTTAGTTTTCCCGGAAAGTGCTGTTCAATTTATCAAACGCTGGTAAGTATTTGACTTTTTTTTAGCACATAAATGATGTTGGCTTATGACAGTGGCTGTATTTGAATCTCCGTTTTTTATTATTATTATTTTGTATTTTTGTATTTGTTTTTATACGGCGAAATGTTGGCCTATCAATTTAGGAAGATTTAATGGATAGGCATCAGTTGGAGTAGCATGTGAAAAATCACCTTCCATAGGTGCAGCGACAACGCCAGTGAAATTATCTTCGTATTCTGGTATCATTATAAGGGAGTGTGCGATTTCAACTCTTAATTCTTTCCGTGGGTATATTGGTTGTTTCTAATGGCGACAATTAAGTTGCCAAGCATTTACAATCGATAAGTTTAGCAGTGCAATAAATAACGGCCAATGCCCTTATTTCGAACTTATGTTTATGTAGTAATTTTGAGCAGCGTTGTCATATAGATCGAACATTGGTAGCAACTAAGACTTTTCTACTATCATGCCAGCGATAGAATATATTTTTGTTATATGAGTCAAACTTAAAGTCATGCTCGCCTTTTTTTAATTGTTTGCCAGTTTTCATTTCAACTCCACATGTTAGACCACACATTAGACTATACAGTTCCTGTTGCACGTATTTTTTTGTCAATTAGAAGACAGATAAGCTGATATGAGCCAAAAAAGTTATCAAAGTATACGATGTGACAAGTTGGATGTTCAACATTTTCCAATAATCAAAGTTGTTTGTCGTATTTATCCGATGCACCGGCATAAGGCATACAATACTAAAGATAACCAGCTGTAGATCAGAGGCACCACAATTTTATCCCGACACGAATCGATTTGCTATATACATAATTCATTTTGCATGCCGTTTAAAATATGGTACCATCTGTTTATCTATACTGATAGCTCTTTGGTTTTACACAGTTTTAAAAAAAGAATGCTCAAAGCTGGAGTAAAATACCAATAATTACGTGTGGATACCAGATAGCACTAAGCTACCAAAAAATCGGTTCAAAATAATTTGATTTATTCTGAAATAAGTATTATGTTATTCAGAATAGTGATTTGTATTATTAACTATATCATGTTGAGATTATTTAGTATGTTTAGTCAGAAATCATACTAAATAATTCACTTGGTGATTTACCATTTAGTTTGTTATATAACTCTTCTAGATCGTCATCTATACCCCATTATGAACAGGTTTAATGTCATATTTAAATTGTTTTTGGCGATTTCTTCAGTTTGTCCAAATTGGTGCACCAAACGAAGACAGTGGTTTATAGGTCAATCGTGGTATTATCGTTGGTTGAATTTTACATCTAAAAAAAAATTTCAAATAGTTATCAGCGTTCGATTAATCGGACACTCAGCTTAACACAAACATGGCGTAGTCCATATATGGCGTACTCCAACCACAAACCACTTTTCAGCATATCTGCGAATGTGCCATATTCTTAGCTTACAGGTATTGCTGTTGTGAATTCAGCTGGTAATTTACAATTTTAATTTTAATAGTGCGTTTTGGTATGTTGGGCACCCTCGACGATGCAAGGTGTCCTGTTTATTTACAATTTACGCAATAAATGGTACTGTTGTCGATTCTTTCTTTAATAGTACAGTCAGTTTTATCTTTGACGTGGCTCCGAACAAGCTGTCAAAATTGCTTGTTTAGAGCCACGTCAAAGATAAGGCCAATGCTCCACAATCGATTCAAAACCATAAAGAGGGAATTCATGGAGTTATCGAAGACATACAGCCACAAAAAAGAGAATTGATCATGAAAAATTTCATGTAAAGAATATGGTGTTGCAACCGTAAAGCTGTGGCGGCTGATATCGTTTCCAAATGTTAATGGCGCATACCTTCCCCTCTTTACAATAAAATACATTAATTGATTTCTTTTAAAAAATATTCGATTTTTAAATACCAAAAAGAAACCTCTTATTGGAAAACCCTATATATACATACATTTCCCAATAAAATATCGATGTAAACGATACAAGAAAAACTAAAAAAATATTAATTGATTATCTTGATATGAATAACAAAAGAATTAGATTTCATGTTTTGTATATAATCATTTGATCGACCGAAACCCTCCCTTAACCAAAATCGGACAAAAAAAAAATTATACATATATAAGACTACCACCCATGGGTCGGATATTTTTTGTTATATTTATCTAATTTGCAAGCGTTGAATAACAATAAAACGAAATCTTTCGTTTTGTATACAATATCTCTCCGGGTAATTATATATCCAATATATTGATTCTCGCATATACAACAACAAAAAACTCGTTAGATAAACATAATGATAGACAATCATTTCAATAAATCGGAAATCTATTGTTGACAAAAAAAACAAATTGCCATTGACAAAACATTCGAGATGTATCAATTTCACTTCAGAAATATCTAAACGATAATGATACTAATTAACATAATAAGCGTGCTATCTGTCGATAAAAATTTCAATTCATTTCGTCCTATCAGTATACGCATACATTGATGACGGGGAACCGACTTTCACCCCAGACATTTACATTTTATATTGTTTACCACCCTCTCGTCTAAAAATAAACTCTTCCCACACTCATCTCGTAACATTTTAATTTAAATTAATTTTTCATGTAAAGAAATTTTTTTTCTCCGTATAGTTGTTGTCCGGAAAAGATCTTTTCGTAACAAAAAAAGGAAATGAACGAAATTTTTACTAGTCACGTGACTTAAAATTGTAATTTTTTTTTTTATAATGTAAGCCTAATTAAGGGAAATATATACAATTACTTTCTACATGTCTCGTATACTGTTGTGAAAAGTGTAATCGTGTTTAGAACGTAAACCTATATAGAAGGGTGCGGTATGGCATAAAATGTGCGTATGTGAAGCGGAGTTAATATATAAAGTCAGTAACCCTTACGCTTCAAAATAGGGTAGGTTATTTTAATCTAAACCACTTCGTCTTGTATATGTGTTTAGGACTAAGATGATTAAATTTGAATTTGTTTTTAAATTACTTACGGGCGTATCGTGCACGAGATTAACCAGAAATTTTGTACGGAAGTCAAAATATTTATACAAAGTTAATAAATCGATAGAAGAAGGGTAATCTTATGCAATTAGAAAGTATTTCAACTATTTATCCCTATTTCAATTCATGTATTGCATAAATACACTCTATTGTATATTTGAGATATGAAGATGATATTTTAAGATTAAACATCTACAGCCCTAAGTATACGGCTTCGGAATAGTATATTCACTAAATTTTAACAAAAAAGAAGCATATCGGATTGTAACTCATTGTGGACCTATCGAAAACGACAGCAACACCTGCCGAAAAGAAGCTTTTCCTTGCTGTTCCTTACTTGCTTTCTATTGATTTCATGCACAGTATGAGGTGTCCTCCCTATTTGTACGTTAACGAAAGCTGAATCTTTTTCATATTTAAGTTCACATAAGACTTCAATCACCTTCATGCAGTCTGGAAGTCAATAATATCGCGAAGTAACTGAAACTTACGCTATCACCTGCTGATCTGACAAGTTCAAATAATGTCTACGAAATCCTTAGTAAAATCCTCATTATCAACTGACCTAATTGAAGTGTTCGACCATCAAAGTTCAAAATTTTAGATTTTTGGTCAGTTGATTTGATTTGTTATATCATAAACAAACAATGAAATGCATGAAAACGGATTACCTTGATGAGACAACAATCTCTAACTATTCTTGTGACATATGTTGTCCGAAAACTGGATCTTATATTTTTGCTTGTGCTAAATATTCAAAGAACAAGTATGAGCTCGAGGACTTGTTTAGGTGGTTAGGTTAGATAAGGTTGAGTGGCTGCTTCAGGATCTTACTTTCGTATTACCCTAAGGAGAACCAGTTTGAGCTACTTATGTAGCTTGATGACTTTCGAACCTTATAGTTTTCGAGATCAAAAGGGCAGTCTATTAAGAATTTACCCGAATATTTATTAGTGTGCCAAAGCCAGGCATGAGCATAAGAGGTGGACTACCATTTCTTCCTCCTCCTCGTCCTTACAGCTTCTGCAAAAGTAATTAGCGTCTCGACCTAGCCTTCTCACATGTTCTCCAAGTAGGCAGTGTCCTGCAAGTATCCCCACGATCGTTTTTAGTTCAAGTCTTCGCAGGGAAATCAGTGTCTTTGAGCTTTTCAAGTCCAGTCTTGCCTTGCTACATATACATGAAAGGGTAATCACCCACGCTTCATTCACTTGTATAGGTGATTACTAGAAATTAAATTGGAGCCCATACTATAACAAACAGGATGAGTAGTTACATAACAGGATTAACAAACAGGTTAGTAATTTAAATTCATTATAAGTACGTTCCAAGCTATCTTCAACGTTTTGCCATCCTTCTAGTGATATGTAGATTGACAAGCCAAAAAATGAGAAATGTTTTCAGGTTCTTAACAATATTTGGTGACAAAGATGAGTCTGGTAAAACACCCCACTTAACTCATTTATTACTTCCAGTGGTGCCTTAACCCATATTTTCGAGTGACGTGGCCTATTTTCATTCAATGTTTGACATAATTGTTGTTCGTTGCGTGTATTTTTAGTTCGTTTGAAATACACCAATTTTTATTGTGTTTTAGATAAGGTACTCATGTTTTGCCACAGTTAAATATAGGATACTTATTTTAGCGCATCTTCGAAGAAACCTTAAGATCGTTTCGCACCTTTCGATCTCTGATGGCATTAACTAAAAGAGAAATTCCAGTGGGCTTCAAATGTAAGAGGTCAAACAACCGATTGAGATAAGCTGAAACGGGAACGATTGTAGTCAAAAAATACAATGATGGGTTTTAAAAACATTAAACCTTTCTACAATGATGAAATATTTGAAAAAATTTAATAATTTACTACGGTTGAATATGAGATGTCTTCAGTATTTCTTCAAGGTGTTAATGAACTTAGGTGAAACAGCAGAAATGTGTACTTCTGATTAATTTTTAGTCAATCTAATGTCTAACTAAGTCTGGTATGGTTGTGCACCAGAGCACATTCGAGTTCTGAAATTTTATGAACTCACTTTTACGATACAGAAAATATTAAAAATTTATTGATCGAAACTTTCAAAAATATTAAAATCATATAGAATCATATAAAATACAGGATGTTCGTCAGAGAGGTTTGCTACAGTTCGTTTGGTCATATTTTGCGGACGTGAAACTGTTCATTGAATTATTTTGAAAATAGTATTTTGTAGCAGAAAATAAGAGTGTAAGCCTTAAGACTTGGCCAAAATGTACAAAAAGATCAGATCAAAATATATCTCCCATCCTAGTAAGGTATTCAAAATAATCCCTCAGCCACCTAAATTTGAACTTAAGACCATAACTTTGAGAAAAATTATGCATAACGATTTCCAATTGTAAGAATTCAGTTAGTACAAGATCAAAATTTGCATCTATTGAAAATCGGATTAAAAGTATCAAATTGGTTTCATAAATATTAGCATTTGGAGACAGTGATCGAGCCGATTGAGCCACGAAGTGAGAGATCGAATTTGAATTGAAATCGACTAAAACAGAATAAATTTTACGAAATTCACTATTGTATAGAAGTATGAATACCACATGACAATATTTGCCGATAATAGTTTTATCATTTCAGCTGGGGTATTGGACGTTTACAAAAGAAATTGTATTTTCAAACATTTTCGAAAGTGACAACTTACCACTTGCGCATGCAATTTGAAGCAAAAATCTAGTTGGTGATACATAAAAGTCAATAAAAAATCGATGGAAGCGGAGGTCAAAATAAGAAGTTCATTACCATGTGAGTAATCATAGGCTTTTAAAAGGCGCCAGTTTACATCACATGCATGGTATTGATTTTCTTGATTGCCGGAATCTTCCTACTCATTTTGCGAAATAAAAAGCGAAGCTAGAATATTTTATCTTATCCCGTAGTCAATCAGATATTACCACCTATAAAGATTCAATATATATAGTACTGACATAGATGACGGCTCGGTCCAAGAGATGTACATTCCAACAAGTAGTCGTAGGGGTGTTCATCTATAAATTACCGATTGTAATGAAATGATGAAAATCGCTTTTGCATCTAGCTCATATCCGGATTCAATTTTCAGAGGAAGTCAAACATTTAGGCATAAACTTACAAATATTTAATATCCACAATAAGACCACAAAGACACTTTGAACCAAAAATCATCTATACGTAATTCCAAACAATCATTAGGCCTATGAACTTTTCGGTAGTGTGGTGGCCTAATACTGAGGAAAAGGGGACTTGGTAATATGGATGCAATGGAACACCTTATCACCTGCACATCGAATTGGAAACCCCACGTATAGGTACAAAATAACATGAAACCAGGAAATATTAGCCAGGAAAGGCCTGTAACATGTATACTGAATCGGAAATTTTAAAGCAGAGAAGGACCGTCATTTGAAAGAGGATCTTTACCGTAGAAAGAGTACATACGCATACGGCTTAAATAGAAGGCGGATTTTAAATAGAATCGCTTCGTACCTGGTAAACATATTCTAACCAGAAATGCATATCACAGACCTATTTGCAATTAGAAAACTTAAATGAGGCCCTAAATAACACAGTGGTTTATATTGTATTGGACAGGAAAGCAGCTAATGATCTTGTTTGCTACCGCTTTTAAAAGACTATAAATCCTTCAGTGGAGTCACTAAGGAACACCCTGAAAAGATCTCGGGAAAACCTTTTACTGACATCAATATAATGAACGCTTAGAAGAATTAATACTTTTTCATAAATGAAAAAAAAACAACAAAGCATTATATCAAATAATGTTACATAATTATCAACTTCTAAAGTCTGGGTACTTTATAAATTAAGTCCAACATACAGCCTGACGGATGCAATGGAAGTACGGATGCAATGGAAATTTGTCCAACAATAAAAGTTTTCCTACAATAAAGGTTATGATTAACACTTTAACACATGGAAACCAAATAGGTGACCACATGTGTAGGGGGGAAATATCTTAAAACCAGGAATATGTTATAATCGGTCACATAAAAATTCTAAAGCAGTTTTAGGCAGACCATTCAATGACAATAGCTTCAGATTCTGTTAGGACTTAAACAAAACCTGTAACATGTATAGCCATATTGGACCGGGAATTTTGAAGAATAGAAAGACCGTTATTTAAAAGAAAGAAGATCTTGACAATAAAAAGAGGAATTGGAATAGGAATTTTCATGAATCGAGTTATCCTTTCATAATCGCTATAGGCACCTGTTAACCATATTCTAACCAGAAAAGCACATCAGAGACCTTTATCCTATTGAAGGCTTAAATGAGATCCTATAAATTGTATTGGACAGCAAAATACTTTTTGCTTCCACACCATTAATTCTAACATTGTATAGAGTAACATTCATGTATTTTCCAGGTGATACTAGAGTGAAATGGAATTTGGCAGCTGATGATCTTGCTTGAGAAGCCGCTGCCACTGCTTTTAGCAGACGAGAACACTTTTATGGAGTAAGGAACACCATGTGTAGCTTTAACACCCTAAAAACGTCTAGGGAAAACCTTTTACTGACGTCAATACGTACGTCAACATTACGTCAATTGTTTTTCAAAGAATTAATCATTTTTCATGTATGGAAAATAAATAACAAAGCATTATGTCAAAAAAGGGTTACATAATTATCAACTTTTTATTTTTCACCATAAAAAACAAGTTTAATTTGAGAACAAAAAAAAACGTAACAAGAATATTTCCATAAGCAAAAGTTATTAGATTTGTCAGTGAGCTCATTCTTTTATGCTGTAAAGGAGGGAAATAGAAAACAGCATAATTTATGAAATATGAAAACTATAAATTTTTTATATTTTAATTTCATTTTCATAATGTCTTTCTTCTTCTTGGCATGTACTATATAGATATATACTTAGTTTGGTTGCATGATTTATGGGAATGATGCTGGAATTGGAAATATGAGAAAATATGTTTTGTTGCGCGCACACAAACGGTATCGGTGTCATTTTTATTATGTGTATACAACGTATATATTATTATTATAACCATTCGTAATGATTATATTATTGATAATTGGATTGTATATATAAATCGATATACGTATAATTATTGTAAATATATTCGGTCCTCCTATATATTAGGTGCCCAGGGCCACACAACAATCGCCATATATATTCAACACAACTATATACACACATTTATAAATTATTAAGTGAAAATTAACGAATATAAATCAAACTTCTCACACCATAAATAATTTATATAAAAAAAATATAAATTCGAGAACGCCATAAATACATCATCTCGCGTATATAGATTACATTTATAGATTAGAAAAAACGAATAGTATAAATAGAAAATAATAATCGAATAAATTTTTAATATTTAATTTAAATTCTTAAATATTTTTTTTATTTACAACATAGTTATAATATACATATATTTACAGATCAATCAACATGGCATTTAAATACATAAAATAAAAGAATTGTAATGAAAATACCATCACCATCAATTATAACAAAACACAAGACGAATAATAAAAAAAAGTTAAACTGGGAAATTTATAGCAACAAAAAATGGAAAATGATGATAATAAAAATAAGATAAGACTCATTGAAAGATTCATTTTTTATTGCTATTATAATATTATTATTGTTGTTGCCATTTCTAAACAATAGAAATATACAAGTCAATTTAATTTAAAAAGAAAAAAAAATTAAATTTAATGGATGAAGAAGAAATAATGTTAAATCGTATTGTTATTTCCTATTGAATGGGCTTCTTTATAGGTTTGTGAAACAAAGATCGCGAATCAATGTGTTGATTCTCACTTCAAGCGAACGAAGGTCTCCTGTATATTATATTTTATCGATTCGCTTAACGATAAATAGCACCAACTATACGCGACGAAACACTTTTGTTCTACTTACATACAGGTATAAAGATGTAGATGTCGTTTCGTCACAACTTTATGTTGGAAATGTGAAAACTATTAGGTTTCTCAGTAATTCGTTAATATGTATCTAGTTTAGATCCGGTATTGATATATTGTCAAAAGTTTAAATTAGTCTTAGATGGTTAAGTTTGACAGAACTCGGTGGAGACAAAAATGTTAAACTTAAAATAACGATAAGCTCTATTTTTTTTTTTTTTAATTAAGCTTTATTTGGGTGCAGGGCGGCCTTTTAGACAGTCCTAGCTCCTTGTTACTGTCACAGCTCCTACACCCAACGCGCGGTTCTTCAAGTAAAGGTTGATGGTTGCCTTAAACTTGTGCATTTTATACTCCAACGGAAACTCAAAACCGAATAACGAATTCCACTTCCTGGATGTCCGATAAATGAATTCGCGCTTTGCACCTTCTGTTCGAGGTTTCGGCAGCTTCACCGTAAACCTATGCGCATTGACCGTTCCCCGTGTTACCCGTCCTGACGTAACAAATGGTGGTATTTTCTCCTTTAATTCTGCAGAACATTTACCATTTCTTAAAGTGTACCATTTATTAAAGTGCAAATTCGTTCAGACAATAGGTCAAAACGTCTTAACATATTTAAACTGACTTATAACGGATAACAATACCCAAGATACACGAAAACATATTTTTTCTTAACAGCAATTTGAGGTTCAGCAGTTTATGACATTATTTGAAACTTTTCGACCGAACGGTAGTCAAAAACGTAACGCATTAGATCGGAACTGGCCGAGCGACGCAACAAACACACAAGTTACAAAGATATTAATCCAAAATCACAATAGAAGCTGTATATGCTTCAATAATTGTCCCATTTCCAAAAATTTAAAACCTTAACCTAACCTAAAATTATTTCTGTCATGTTTAATTGTTTTAGTATTTTCCAATATTCCTTTTAATTGTTTTAGTATTTTCCAATATCAGGATATACTTGAAACAACATAACATATTGAGAGTTACTGTTCGTAACACAGTCTCGTAGGTTCGCCAGATAACTTAGAGGATTCAGTACATATCATATATAGTACATTTGTCCCATAAAAATTTGAAATTTTTGTGGGATGGTAGATGTCTAATACAAAGAGTCTAGTCTAATACGCACCAATACCAATCACCTACCACTTAACAACGATGAAAAACTCATCTGTAAAATTAAAATGTATATTCAGTTCATATATTTAGAAAATAAATCAGTAATCTTGTTGGGTTGTCAAAAGTTAGCTACTTCAGAAGAAATCTGAAGCTTTCTATAAGCACGTTTTGATAAAACTTTAATCAGACAAAAAAAAATTAAAATGTTTGTAGGATACAATCGTCGCCGGTTATAGCTTAATAGTAAGAGAGTTTCTCAACACGCCGCGGTCTCGAGCTCAATTCTCGCCGTTGACCAAAAATTAACATGCCACCGGGTGACATAAAAAGCGGTTGCGTGAAACATTCGTTGGGCTGACCACCTGCAATGTGCACCAATCGTTAAAATGGTTCATAATGTCTCAGTTGAGATGCAGTGAGGGCCGTTTACGGATTCTAAGCCATAGATTATGTAGGATACAATCAAAATATAGGTGTGTTAAATCGTCATCATTTTCGTTCAAATCGTAAAAACAGAACCAAATCTGTACCTATACCGAATAAAACAAAACTATGTTGTCCTGTGAGGTTTGTATCATGATATCATCCACAAACAAATTATTATGAGTTATGAGAATAAGCCTAGATCCATTTTGAGCACACCGCCTCTAAACTGTTCCAGTTGAACTTCAATATCTTAATGGGTGCCCTGTTCTGTTGGCTTTCATGTTCGATATGTTGCTGAACAAACTTGGTTGTTCGTCGGCTAAGCTAAACGTAAACACAGTAAATAAGTTTTGAGGCCAAAATTGGATTGAATTGAATTAAATAATCTTTGGTTTCAACAAGATGGTTTCACATGTCACACAAATCGTGAAATACACGAATTAACCAAGTTCAATGAACGCATAATTTCCAAAAATTCTATGTTACGCATCAAGATTATGCGATTGTTAGAATATTTCCATATTATTTGGAATAGTGTATCGCAATGATCCAGAAACTATCTTTTAGTGCCAAAAATAATCGATAATTTTGATGTTGGGGTGAAGGTTGTATATAACAGGAGCTATAAATACCAATAAATGGTGTTTCATTTTAGCATTAAATAGACTACAGCATAAGATTAAAAATAATTTAGCTTTAAACACTTATCACAAGCTACATCACTTCATAATTACTTAATTGCTATCATTATCACGTATACATATGGTATAACGTATCAGGCTTATCACCTGTCCTCGTTTAACGAATCACATTATGGTGTTTAATGAGAGCAGATTAACTGCATACTTATAGTTCAATATTTACTATGCCCGCAGTCCAATAGTATTTTGAATACTGGAATCTTGCAAGCTGTTTCCATATTTAGACGTTACTATATCAATTAGAGTAGACAAAACTAAGCAGTTGTGTAGAAAATAGTGGTTATGCAGTGTATAAAGAGCTAATGAAACAATTGACTCCACACTCTAGCTCAATTTCCCACTGTAAAAGTTTTATTATCAGCACATTTCATAGGTACATCCCAATACAAAAGTGGTTGAACAATTATTCGGTTCATTTGAGGTTCTCCATGCCAATTATGCATCTATAAGTGAATTTTATAACCGAAGTCATCATTAGAGTATATACATCATGACATGTTTCATAGCACTAGTAACGAATTATCCATAGCGAAAAACTTCATTGTGTCGTATCGACTTGGATATACTTCATCCTTTTTAAAGCCATAAAAAACTTCCTCATCTTTAATGTATGCTGTGGACATGAATGGTACCAAGTCCTTAATTAACATTTATATAATTTTATCACAATGACTCCGCACCTTTTTGACGTATCTTTATTAATATAGCCGAGGACTACTGGTTCTAGAGAATATCGCAACTTTAGATCTGAGCTGTGTTCCTGTCCAGATTATATTCACACTCATAATGAACTTTATAAAATATAAATTATTGGGGTCAATAGCAATTCGAATTTATTACTTTAAAAGATAGAAGTGTGTCGGGCTCCTTATTGATGGAGAAAAAGAAATGTATATGATCGGGTCCAACCGTTCTTATTAAAATATTTAATACTTAAGAGGAATATCTAACTATTATTTATATTCAATTAAATCATCCGACTAAGCGAACAGTCGCAGAAATTGAAGAGATTGTAAGCATTGGGTCGTTTGAGATGAGGTAATATTTACACCATTCATGTGGATCGAGCGGAAATATTGCTGTTTACGTGAAAGTGTGGTCAAAGACTTCGAATTGTTGGTTCCGTGACTTTCCACAGCTTTTCACATTTTTGTTACAAAGATTGGTTGTTAGAGAGTCCAGAATTGATAAAGATATGAAACAGATTCGTCTTTTTATTTGTCTTTATTCCTACCGCCATCTCAACCATTGGAAAGAGAAGCTCGTTTGCTATACATGGTTTGTGAAGTGAGACTTTTGATCAGATCCAACGTACTAACCGAAGGCAGAAACGAAAGGCAAAAATACGTCAATTAATCTAGTAAAGAGGTGAAATGGTTACAAAACCTAAACAAGTTATTTTCAGACCGAAATTTTCTCCTGATCGTTTAAAAATTTTAGAGATGTCTAACGTATTTCTAAGCTAGAGCAACCGTCAGTGTATTACTACTGTCCGAGGGCGTCTACATATATAATAACAGATCTGCAATGACCTTTGCTTTTCTGACAATCAACCTAGATTATGACACTTGTTGTATTATGGTGAGATTCGTGCATACCCGAACAAACCCAAATCTTAAGACTTCCTAAAACGTTCACTGTCGCACCGTTCGTATACCGTATCATATACCTTTCTTCAAAAGACGACTCTTCTTGGCTCTAGTCATCTCGATCATGGGCAGATGGCCCACTTTAATGTCTGATCTCCCTTTGATTGGATCTTCAACATACCTATGCAATTTATTAATAAATACTATTTTGCTTTATGCCCCAGTTCTCCTTAGATGTAACTTGAATTAACCAAACCTTAGAAGAATGAAAATCGATTACTGATATATTTTACTTAAACTCTGCAGCACATTGTTTCAAACGTTTATAATATGCAGCGTTAATATTATAGAATTACCAATCTGAATATCACATTATATTCGCAATACAATTCTACCAGCCAATCTATACAATCCGAAGCATATTTTTCAATATTACAAAAAAATTTATTAATAATCGGAAAATGGGAAAAACATTGTTAACTTTTCATCATATTTTCCACAACAGGAAGAAAATAAAAAGATGATTGGATAATCGGAAAAACGAATTTTGTATTACGAGTATTCTTTGGTATAGGGATGAGATTTCACCCTTTCACCAACATCGCGCTACACAGACATCCTAATGTTGTAGCGCAGCATCAACGATTTATTATTATGGAAAACCCAAATAAAAATTTTATTTTTTTCTTTATTGTTGATCGAAAGACAATTCTACATTGTTTTGTTGTTGTTTTAAATAGAAAATTAGATTAGGTTTTCTTCGTTGTTTTTCTTTTATCAATTTGGTTATACATTGAGTTCTATATCTCCCAAAATAAATGTTTGGATATAAATGAAAACAACAGAAACCGAATAAAAAAATTCATTTTTAATGAAAAAAGTGGTTATTGTAGAGAGAGATACACAAACGGAAAAATAAACATGAAAATTGATTGTGTCAATTTAATTATTTATTTAGTAGAGAAAAACTAAAACAAAATAATGAAAAATATACTTTGTATTGTGGTTTTCCGTTTACATCTCCTATATCTCATCATTATACATTTTTAGGTTTTATTCGACCACCCATGTTAACTTTTCTACAAAAGTTTTTCCTCAATTTTCGTCGTCATTTGCGCAATATACAAAAAATATAAAAAGTTTTGGTAGATGACAACATGTGTTTATGACATAACATTATATGACGAAAATCTCTCAATAGGTGATCAAATATGTAATTGCATTTGTTCGAAGGGAAGCAAATGATAATATATTACGTTACGTAAAAAGAACAGTGAACCAACTAAATTAAATTATAGAAAATTTGTATATTTTCCAAATTCACATTGATCGTACTATATATACAGGTAACCCTCTTGCAACGCGGTAAATAGGTTTCTAAAGTTGTACTCCATATTATAATCGGAGTTTGGTTCCAAATCACAAAATAAGTTTTTATGTAGTAAATGAAGGGTGAAAAGCTTCCGGAAGCTTTTAAAATCAATTTATGGATTAATAATAAAAATTTGTATTTGTGACAATAGAACGGTTTATGACATATAAAGTAGGATTTCTTTTAAATGTTGTCCGAAACTGCAGGCTGTTAGATGATCCTTTCTATGGGTTATCTTTTTAGCATTCTTTCGAGCATTTGAGCCGACATTTCGTTAATTACGCGTGTTATGTTTACTTTTGATGCACAAATCGACTGTGGTTTATCGATATAAATGAGTAATTTCAGACACTCCTATAAAAAGTAATCTAACTGCGTCAATTCATGAAATTTGAGATAGGAGGTCCCTTTCTTGATATGAATATGATATTCTCATTAACATTTTCATTCAATAAATCGATGTTTTGGTCTGTTGTGTGGCGCGTTGCACCATCCTGATGAAACTACAAGTTGGCTACACCAATATTTTGAATTGTTGGCAATAAAAATTTATTGATCATTGCTTTGTAGTTTGCGTTACACGCTGCCTTTCTGCATTTATTAAGAAATACGTAAATAGTAAACGGTGCATTTTTCAGGATGCATTGAAATCTCTTGAATCTCAACTCGCTGTTTATCAACCCAAATACCACAATTCGGATTGGTGACATATCCATTCAGCCATGAGTTTCATTGTTGACTACAATTTGTTGATAAAAAAAACGGATCAATTTGGAGCTGTTACAAGGCCCATAAACCAAATCGATGACGTAAAGGAAGATCAACTGGTTTCTATTCTCGAACATACTCTATTTGTATGCCTGCAAACCAAGATCTCTCTTCAAAATACGACACAATATGCCATATGAGAGACTCAGAACTTGAGAACGGCGACGAATTGATTGATTGCGGGCTTCACGTACATTTTAAGCTACAGCAGAACATTAACATAACATCTATGTGTACACTCTACAAGGGGTGATGAATATCCAATAATCAAAAAGTGGTTCGAAATTTATTGATTGCTTCGCAGATATTCAGTAGGGCGATTATGAACACCATGAAATGGCCGAAGAGCACGAAAACAATTTTTCACTGAACACTAGTTTTTGGGTAAATTTCCAGAACATGACAGTTGTCGCGCATGAATCTTAATGTGAATCCCAATTGGAAAAACTACATCCTATTGGATCACTCTTTATTTAATATATTTTTGAATTTATTTATTTAGTCTAACACTTTTATACGTTGAGTCTAACAATTTGATAACACTTTAATTTATTTAAATAAAAATATCTTCGAGTTTAAAGAAATCACAACAAAACCACAACTTTCTACAAATCTTACTTGTTCTTCATCACTTATCTGTCATGAATGGATCGTTTTTGTTGGTGGTCGTTCTATCTCCAAGACTACTACTACTTACTTACTGACCGTAATAAATACTTACTCTATCTTCTCTAATATTAATATTAATATTAACTCAAATGATTTTCGTAAGTAGAAGGTAGCTGCTTTGAACGTTGCTACAATCTCTTGACCTAGGACACGGTAAAAATAGCACTTGAATAATAGGATGAAGCGTATATAGAAGCTAACTGTATGATGATTGAACTGTGCTATTTGTATATCTACATTCAGGAGGGACGTGACAGTGTAAAGTGAATTACAAGAACTAAACTCGAAATATCGATTTTATTAATTAATTGTGGCGTGAGATAATTTAATTGTATTTGCGATTTTATTGGAGTTGCTCAGAACGCCACATAACTCCCCCGAAAGTGAATTCCCTCTTCCGAATGCTTAAGATTATCTGTGTTGCAAATGCGTTGGGGTCCCTGAATTCGCTTAGTGTAATAGGCTTGTTGTGACATGAATCGAATCTGACTGCATGCTGTATTTGTGGGTGCCCCACATTCTCCCACCTTATTGAATTTGGCTTTCTTGCAACAGAAAAAAAACTTCCTGGAAGTATCTATGCCTTGAGCGAGCAACGAACTACCGCACGTATTGAAAGAGAACGCAGAAAAATACCATTATGAGAAGTTAACTTTTTGTCGGATTAGCTAGGATGAAATTATCGGGTGATTTGTGTCAGAAGATCTTGACGTGTAAATTTTCCCTAAACATAACGTCGGGGTCACCAATAAAGCGTGTAAGCTTACTGTGAATTTGAATGGGTATTGTAATCCGAGTTGTTTCTTGTAATCAACTAGGCCGGTTTCGATCTGATGATGACGTCATTCAATAAATGTGTGATCAAAAAAGATCAAATCCATCTCATCAGGCATATTCTACCAGACTTGATGTTCATACTGTGCGATTCGTATAAATATATACGTTCAGTCGTGACGCGACAGTGCTAGTGGATTACAAGAACTTAACTCGATATCGATTTTATTAATTAATTGTGGCGTGAGATAATTTAATTGTATTTGCGATTTTATTGGAGTTGCTCAGAACGCCACAAGGATGACTTAAATCAGTTGAATGAGATGGCGCTTTATCATAAAATAGTAAAACCTTAAGTGCAAGATTTGTTTTTAAATCATTGTTTACATCTGGAACGAAACAATGATGAAACTATTCATTAAATAAACTGGCAGTCATCCGTGCCCGTGAAGGTTGTTTTTGTTGGATCCTTTCATATAGATTGGATTTGATGATCGATTAATAAACATTGGTGTTGTCATAAAATCACCAGCCGTATTATTTCACAACAATAACATTATTCGATCTTTAGAAACTTTAAAGCCTGGAGCTAATAGTAATTATTTGACAAAAATTGCGTTATAAGAAAATGTTCGTGAAAATCGCGTTGTAGGTGTACCGCGTCGAAGGGAGGCTACCTATGTATATACTCGGTACTATAAAACTATCAAAATAAATAAATTTCCATCTAAACAAAATAATATTTAGACACAATATGATGTTGATTTTCCTTCAAATAATTTGATTGAATAGCCAAATATGAACACCACATGCAGTTTCGAACTATTTTGAATATATAGATTACTAGTCAGAGCGAAAGGTACCGTGTATAACTCATGGGAGTGCGTCGGCTCTTAAACATATAGTAGAGCCAACAACTAGTTCGATAATTGAAATGTATATCAATAAATTTATGCAACAATCATTAAACATTGGATATACAATTATAGTAATCCCAAATTAACAACTATAAATTTTCCTATTACGTATATGTTTAATCCCTAATTTTCCAATGCATTAACATTAATTTACAATTTTACCATTTACAAAATAACTAAACGTGCACAAAACTAGCAAAAAATTAAAATTCATATCATACACCTTTAATCAATGCACAATGTTCGTTAGTAAATGATAATGTATATATGTACATACATAGAATTACCGCACCAACCAACGAGTTTTCCGATAGTTTTTGTTATTTTGTCATAATCAATTCAATATGTACATCGTATATACAGTCGAGGCCACAACAACAATTCCTCAAACTATTAGTGTAAAACTATTTTAAATGCATAATGCAAATTTAATGAACACAATACGATAGAGCAAAAAAAAAAGCTAACTGGTAGATGATGGTCGATTGGTTTGTTATTACATTTTGTCATGTGAAGTTAAACGATTATTTTGTAGCCATAACACATTGGCCACCGCATATCAACTCGTACGTACATAACATATTTGTATGTATAGTGAATTTTAATCTTAAATCTATATGGAAATCCCTTTTACATAAGTCTGTCCATGTATGTCCATAGTTTGGTTTATAATGTGTTACTGTATATAAAATAATATATTCGAAATGAAAGAAATGAAATTATAATCGTACATATATAAGATGGGATGACATTCAAACGAACATATAAATTTTGTGTGACGAGTGGTATGAAGTATTCATATATAGTTAGAAGATGGTATATTGTGATAACGATAATAGAAACTTTATATCTATATACGAGTAGGGGGATAGTTTTTTTCTCTTTCTTTCGATATATATATACTCGTATAGAAATGTATGAAGTTCCTCGTTGAACTAAATCCAAACATAAAAAGCAAAAATTGTAAGATGGTTGAAATTATCCTTTTCGTAATATGGATTTTGTGTCACATGGGGTGGTCAATGTTATCTCAAGTTTTCACCCTATACATATTTTTTAATTCATGAAATTGTGGTCAAAAACTCTACATGCATGGTGTGAGAGGGGTTATAAGTTATAATTTATATAAGTAAATGGTACTATGTGCTCATCTTAGCTTGTTATATATAAGAAGACGCATAAGGGTGATTTTGTTTTATAATATATTTTTTTGGATTGTTAATGGTGACAAACATTTTAATGAGAAGATTGAAAAATGATTTACATGACGTGTGTGTGTGTGTGTGCTAACAACAGAAGGGACATTTTTTTATATAAATGAAAGCGGAAATTAAATTTTATATATGCGAATAGGAGACACATTTGTTTAAAATGATTATATAGTTACAAGGGTGACCGATTAATTAAAATGGTTAATTAAAGACAAATACTTTTAGCTTGACAAGAGTCATTTAGGATGTAACTTTCTCGACTATAGACTGATTACATAATCATCAAAGTTTAGTCATGCGAATGGTTTACATTGAGAGGACAAAAAGCACCCCATGTTTATTGGATCTCGGTATATACCTCGGTATATTTATAGCATTAAAAGTCGTAACAAAATCAATACAAAGTTGAAAATCACGTTGGACTGACATTCAAAAATATGCAAAAACTGCCTAAACGGTCAAAAACGTTCACAATATTCAATACGTAAAATTCCAGCCGATTACTGCAAATAGGTAACACAAGTCATTGAGATCCAAGAGTATAGTGGTGCATATGCCTTTTGCGTGATAGTAATGGAGAGGAATCTAAAGTACCTGTATTTCTATATTATTAATCCACCATGCAGTGTCAAAAAAAGACCCTGATAATATTTCTGTTTTAAGAAAATTGGATTGCTTGGCGCAAACAATCTAAATTTCATACCATAAGAAAAGAAACCTTGAAACACTCAATAACTGCATTGAATCAACTTTGCACCATTATACACATCAGTTCCAAACTGAAGGCGAATTTTGAAATCAATTGAATAATTTAATAGTCTTGTTATTCTTCAGTGTCTTAAAATTAAGTACCGCAGAGAGGAATGTTCCTAACCATTATATTGGAGTAATTTTAGTTTGCGCACTTTTTGTCGGATAAATTTTAAATTTTGTTTTCGCACCTAATCACATACATCTCTCATTCTATCCGGGTACTCGTATGTACGACGTCACCGTAGTCTATAAGGACCGGTGGAATGAAAATTTTGATATTATTTATTACAATCCTTACAAAATAAATAAAACAAAAAAAAACAGAAATTGTGTATTTAATAACTGACAGATCACAAAAAAGCTCCATAAAAAAGGCATAGTAAAAGTATTGGCTTTAATTTTTTTAACAGCTTTTACAGGCCATTGTTGGCTTTTTGGGCCATCGAATTTCGTGGAGCGCTACGAGTGAAAGCCGATACTCTTTCATACATAAGGCCGTCAAACGCGCTACGTAACTGGATGTTTCATACGATTTCTAAGTGACTGGATGTTAAGTGGCGACATCTTTAATATTTGTTGTTTTTTACAGATGCGGGTCGTCAGCCCAGCGTTCCAACCAGATTAAGTTGAATCATTCGACAAGCTCTAGATACTGTGGTGGTATTCTATGGGTCTTATGTTTCGTTCAAAATATTTACGAAGCATAGATTGACTATCATACTAACCTTGAATTAATCAGTAACATCGATAAAATTTGAATAAGTTATGGGTTGAATCTCCCAATCTCTATAATAAATTCGCAAAATATATTTTTAAGTGTAAACGGGAATAATATAATGCATTTAGTATGTGTATTGTGGTTCTGTCATTCATAATGATTTATTAGTGTGAACACCAAGAGAGAAGAAGGCAAGATGCATTCCCCAAGTGCATATCTTTTGAGTGATAGTGCTGGGCAAAAGCAGAGATATTTTTACATACATGTGCTCTTCAACGTTCCTATGACCTGCAACAGAAGCTATTATATTCCAGACCGATCCTGCTTGCATATCTTTTAAGAAGTCAGTGTCTTAATACTGTCAAGTATAACTATTCGGTCGCAACACAACAAAAATTCATGTCGAAGAAGGAATGTGGTGGATTTATAGTAATATACCTATTGGAATCACTTTCGAATAAGTGAGGTTTGACGACTTTATTAAACTAAAATCAGAAAGAAACAGTGTCTAGTTGTGGGTGGAAAGGATACTCCCGAAAGCGATACTTTTGTATAAGATCGTTGAGAATGTTTTTTTAAACGGCTTGAACCGCTTGTTGATAAAAGAATAAAGCATCCAACTAAAAATTATACGGCGCTGGAAATAGCCTGCAAATGCATGGCTTTATAAAGATTTGTAACAAATTATCTTTTTACAACATTTGATAAGAGGTGATTCTGTGTATAATTACATAGAATGCGAATTTTATTAACTGTACAACATTCTCACTAGTCCATTAAATATAAATCTTAAGTAGCCAGATTTTAAACCGCGTTATAAGAAGCTAACTGATTGCGAATTATTTTCTATCGAGTTTACTTTTTGACTCCCTGCACTGACAGTAATATAGTCAGTAACGATATTGATGAGTAAACTTGCTTGTCATCAATACATTCGGAACAAGCCTTTATATAATACTGAGCTAGGAGACTACAGAATAAAGCTACAGAATCTAAACTTCATGATGATTCAAAGTTTATAAAAAAGATCTAAGACCAGCTCACAGATCCTTTTGGTAAAAATTCTATGAGGTGATCAGTATAGTGTGTTTGCTATCTCGTTGGACTTTGGTCAAACCAATATTTACAAAAGATTAGGTCCAACCAATGTTTATAGTCTTAATGTTCCTTGTTTTCCAGATGACCAACTCAAAAGAAAAGTTAGAATTGCATTTTCCTGGATGCTGGATGCCACATTATCAGTTCTGATTCGGTTACCACAGAGTCGGATTGATAAATAGTCCTAATAAATGTTTCCAGTAGAATTGTAGGATGATTTTCCTTTCATTTCTGACTACTTCTTTCATCCACTTCAAGCTGACAATGGATTTAGCACTGTTCCAATGGAAAAGGTCCACTTGAAGCAGAGTTGTCTTTATCTTGAAATCTTGTAAGTATGGTCGAAAATCGTTTCTGCCAATAAGACTGTCGTATAAGTATTTATGTAGAAGAACTTTTGGTAAATCCTAGTGGTTTAAGCCCAAAACTACTACAGATATTACTCAAACTTACTTATCGTTAGAATATTGTTGGTATAAAGCGATTACTTGTGCTATGGCTTCGGCTATACTGCTATGGACTTGACCAGTCCGTGAATGCCTTAATTGATAACATTTATTTTAAATTCAACAAGATCTGTTGCGTTTAACATAGATACATTTTTATATATTTTCACTTCAGTTAAACCAGAGATTGATATAGTTAATGATAGGTTATTACCCAAGTTATTTGCAGCCTATTCTTCTCGAGATGTATGATTAGTTAGTTTTAGTCCTTTTCTTGGTCTCAATTTGTTGTTTTCCAAAATCTACGAATAAGGATAAAATCTTTCTCCTAATTCGTATCTTTATCGAAAACCGTTCTTGCCAATTTGACTAAATTGCAACTTGAAAGCTTTTCAATATATTTTGTATAACAAATCAATAAATCTCAAATTATGTATTTAAATGGCAGCCAAATGCTATATAAATATTGTTTTTAAATGAGAATCTATTTCACAAAAAAAAATTCTATTATTAAAAATTAATTAAAAATCGTCGACAAAAACACAATGTTTTTGTAATTCCAATTTGCATAAATATTGGAATAATTAATAGCGAATTTCAATGTTTATTTTTATACATAATATTTTCAACAAACCACAGTGACATATTCATATATTTTGTATTCCAGCTAACAAAATAATTAAACTACAGTCGAAAACGTAGTCTAATTTTTGAGTGACAGTTAATTAAATTTGTTACAATTTCCAAGCTAGTATATTAATTGTTGTATATGTGATTTATTATAAACAAATACATGGATCATTGAAGCAGCGATGCGGAATGGCCTATTATAAGTACAGTTCCCAATATATATCGAAGCGTGAACTTGTTGCTATATACTCTAAATACATTGTAATATGAAATTTTGTTACTAAGAAATAAAAATTTCGGAGAAAACATGAAACCTTTTAAGATGATGAAATATCAGAACTAATCCCTGCTTAGCAAGTACATATATGGTATGTATACATATGTGTAGTATAGTAAAACCGTAACAAATTAAGGAAATACAAAATACGATTTTAAACGAGAAAATAATTGTTGTGTGTGTGTGTGCACTAGTACCTCATAAGTACAAAGAGAATAGTGTTAAACCATTTTCTTTTGAATTCTATTTTCCCATTTATATGTTAATTTGACACTTGAATTAAATATTTTTTTTTTGCTTATTTAATTTAATTTAATGAGATTTTTCATAATATACTACTCGACTATATATACATATGTATATGAACACGAGAAAATTATACAAAGTGATTATACCAAGGATGTGCTGGAAAATGATATGATTGTCGTGACGAATTTATGAACATTCAAAAAAAATGTTCTTATACTTACAAATGCTGTATACTATTAATTGCGGTGTAAGGAGGTTTTTGTTATCTACCTGAAAATAAATAAAAGAGATATAATTAAAAATTAATTCGAAATAATTTCTGAGGACTGATGAGCGATTTTAATTTATATGATTGGTTTACTACGATATAGTAAGATTATATATTATATCATACAATTTCAAAATTTGAGCTCATCCTACGAAGAAATTCTATATAATCATTGCAGAACACAGTGTTACAAAATCTACGTAAACTCCAAACAATATCAAGTTAATGAATTAGAGCAAGAAAATCGAGAGTGTGAAGCACTAAACCTACCACTAATTGTTGTACCATTGTCTGTATCGGTTAGAATCAATCGATTACTCCGCTATCACTATGAATAGTATTACTGGTCTCATATATTTTAAGATTAGTGAGAGATTCAACTAAACTAGATTCCAGACAATCAATAATTTAATTGCATCAAAATGAGAAATGAAAATTGGGTTTAAGTCAGCTGATTTTGTAATTATTATACATAAGTATATATTTTTATATTATACATACATATACGGTAAAAGCTTGATAACATTTCGATTTGATTACTATTATTCTTAAATTTAAAGCTAATAAATCTCCTAACCAGAGTTAAGAAGAGATGGCAGTAAATTAGTCATATTTAGATTAGTTATAATTTAATATAGAATATTATATATATATATAAATATATATATATATATATATATATATATATATATATATATATATATATATATATATATATATATATATATATATGTATATAAATATATTTATATATATATATATATATATATATATATATATATATATATATATATAAATATATATATATATATATATATATATATATATATATATATATATATATATATATATATATATATATATATATAACGGGTGATTTTTTAAGAGCTTGAGAACTTTTTTTTAAAAAAAACGCATAAAATTTGCAAAATCTCATCGGTTCTTTATTTGAAACGTTAGATTGGTCCATGACATTTACTTTTTGAAGATAATTTCATTTAAATGTTGACCGCGGCTGCGTCTTAGGTGGTCCATTCGGAAAGTCCAATTTTGGGCAACTTTTTCGAGCATTTCGGCCGGAATAGCCCGAATTTCTTCGGAAATGTTGTCTTCCAAAACTGGAATAGTTGCTGGCTTATTTCTGTAGATTTTAGACTTGACGTAGCCCCACAAAAAATAGTCTAAAGGCGTCAAATCGCATGATCTTGGTGGCCAACTTACCGGGCCATTTCTTGAGATGAATTGTTCTCCGAAGTTTTCCCTCAAAATGTCAACTAAGTTCAGTTCTTCCATTTTTGGCAACAAAAAGTTTGTTAGCATCGAACGATAGCGATCGCCATTCACCGTAACGTTGCGTCCAACAGCATCTTTGAAAAAATACGGTCCAATGATTCCACCAGCGTACAAACCACACCAAACAGTGCATTTTTCGGGATGCAGGGCAGTTCTTGAACGACTTCTGGTTGCTCTTCACTCCAAATGCGGCAATTTTGCTTATTTACGTAGCCATTCAACCAGAAATGAGCCTCATCGCTGAACAAAATTTGTCGATAAAAAAGCGGATTTTCTGCTAACTTTTCTAGGGCCCACTCACTGAAAATTCGACGTTGTGGCAGATCGTTCGGCTTCAGTTATGAAATGTCAAAGCATACTGAGCATCTTTCTCTTTGACACCTTGTCTGAAATCCCGCGTGATCTGTCAAATACTAATGCATGAAAATCCTAACCACAAAAAAATCACCCATTATATATATATATAATATAAGGTTGGCAAATAAGTAATTGCAGATTTCACTCATAGATGGCGTCAGTTGACTTTTTAGGATTGCAGACGCAGTACAAATGTTAAACACATTTTAATTGCTGAAATTCATCAAAAGAAGGTTTTTTTTATCACTTTGGTGGGATTACAAAGGAATTGTCTACTTTGAAGTCTTACCACCTAACGAACGATAGATTCTAAAGTCTACATTGGACAACTATAACGAAATTAAACAATGCAGTTGAAGAAAAGTGGCCCGAATTGACAAATCGAAAAGGTGTTGTATTCCATAATGACAATGCAGGCCACACACATCTTTGGTCACTCGGCAAAAATTATTGGAGTTTGGTTGAGATGTTTTGCCACATCCACCATATAGTCCTGACCTTGCACCATCTGATTAATTTTTGTTTCGATCTTTACAAAACTCTTTGAATGGTAAAAATTTCAATAATGATGATAATGTCAAATCGTACTTGATTCAGTTTTTTGCTAATAAAAACCAGAAACTTTTTGAACGTGGAGTATGATGCTGCCTGAAATATGACAAACGGTCATTGATCAAAATAGGCAATATATTACAGAATTAAGTTATTTGGTTTCCAACAGTTAATAATTAGTGTCTTAACCTCCTACAACTAAGCAGCTGACCTTGTCTTGATACCCGAAACTTTCTCGCAATTAATAGCAATAATATCCCTTCTCTTTGAACTTTGGTCAAAAGTCTCCACCAATATACTACTGCTGTAAAGAGGTCTCAAAATAATTGAGTATTTGTGGTTGGATTAACTTTTAATGCCAACCAGTCATTGGGTTTATACTTTTAAATAACATTGTATTCTGATTTCTTTAAAGGTTTTAATATTTTATTAGATTGGCTAAGTTATTTCTAACTAGGAACTGGAGACATGCATATAACGTATATCATAAAATGTGGAACGAGGATGTAGAATAAAAATAATTATCAGGATCCGAAAGACAGCCGCACAGATGTGATATTTAATTTTTACCACTAGATGTCACTACTGTTGGTTCAGTCAGTATAATAATGTTTTATAAAAGATGGCAACACTTTATTAATAAAATAATAAAACGTAAGCACTTATATATCCTGTGGTGTTTAAATAGTAATAGTTTTACATAAATAAGTTGAAAAAGTCATAAAGTAAAAAGTAAAGTCATAAAGTAAAAAGTCAAAGGCGTAAAGTAGGACGTAAATAAGCGAACTGCGAAAGAGCTGGGATAGCCTTGGGCCCCAAAAAAGATAGCATAGAATAAAATATATAAAAAAAAAAAGTTGAAAAAGTCAAAAAACAAATTTCGCAACAAGATTCCAAAGTATGACTTGTGTACATATAATTCACCTATGTTAAGTGCTGCCATCTTTTGCAACATATTGGAAGTTGGACGTATTTATTTCATTTTTGCAAGAGAACATCACTAATGATATTGGGAGAAACGTGACCATTCGATATAATGTATTGTTCAAACGACAGTCTCTACGTTTCCATGAATTTCGCAATTCAATAAATGACTTTTGGGAAATTTGCAAGTTCAGTCAAAGTTACAGTGTCATCGTATTTTAAATATTTCTAATGGTAATAATGGATAGTGAAGAAGAGATTGCTATCTTTTACGAATGGCTATATTTGAATGATTACAATATATAAATACAGTAGGTCGGAAGTGAGAAAAACTGCGCGATGATAGTATGTAGTTCTATAATATGAGTCAAACGATGACAAATATTAAAATTGTTTGACTATAGACAAGTAGATTATGTATATTTCGTCAAATATATCATCTTGTTTTTCTGAATGATAATCAAATCAAACAATATACGCCTATGTGTGATACATCACACACTCAATCAAATTTCGACAAAGTAAAAAATTAGATTTATCCTGCGGATTTCCAGATCAAAACAAAAACACACGTATCCCGAGATATACACTAAAAGAAAAACAAACAAAATCTATTTTCTGCATCAAAAAATCGAATTTTCGTATCTATATCCATTGTCCAATATTCATACTCGTATACCGAGGAGAGTTTTGATTTTCATTGTTTTCCTTTTCTATGTGCTTCCCTAACTGTTTTGTTTTATTTTCTGGAAAATGGAAATATACGATCTAGTTTGTTTTATTGCACAATTTCACTTCAATGCAGTACTAAGTTTTGTTATTTGTAGTATTTTGTATAGTATACCCACCGCCGTCCTCTCTATAGGTACAGTATTCTAGATAAAATTTATATACATTTTCAAAGCTGTGTAAATGATTTATTTTGACATGTGTTTTATTGTTGTTGGTGTTATTCGACGTAATCTAATAATTTTCAAGTACTAATTTTTGTCCTTGATGTTCACGGCTGTTTATCGTCTGTATCTCTATATACAAGACATATTTCAAAAATCATATTATTTTTTGGGTTCAACGAGTACATATTCTCCATTATAACAAAAACCTAAGGAGATACACGTAAATCTCATAAATTAAATGTCTTTCATTCATAAGAAAACAATAGGAGAACTGGCAACAACAAATTCTGAACATAAACAGATTTTCGTTATTATTTTTTTCCCCAATAAATTATTTTATGGAAAATTATTTTTATTTTTATCAAAATCATGAATTCGTTTTTATAAGTTGACTTTGAGCACTCTGCTGGTTGTTTGTATATTTTAATATTTGTCAAGACATAAATACAACAACAAAAAATATATAATTTAGCGTGATTTCAGATTATATTAGATTTTAAATGAAACTTACTAAGTTGTCGTATATACGATAAACAACAGTATAATGGAAAAACTATTTACCAAACTAAACGAAATATAATGGTTTTGATATGAAGAAGAATAATGTCAAGAAACTATTAAGATTTGTTTATTACTATGATTTGGAAAATGAAATATTGATTTTAGTTTTATTGCAAATAAAGCAGTGTTTCCCAAAGTGAAAGTCACGGAACACTAAATTCGAAAATTTTATATAAAAACTTTTTTCTCATACAGAATTTCAAAGTGGAGTATTATTATCAAAATCAAAGTTTCATTACTACTGTACCAAAGCACATCACCGATATTGTAGATGATATACATAACTATTTGATATATAAGTTCATAGATAATGCTGGGATAAACAATTTTACTTGTTTTTGTTCGATAAGATTCAAAAGAGATATTATAGAAGTTAAGAAACTATACAATTTGGCAATCTTTTAAAAGTCGATAATACAAGATGGTATAAATGACGACCTATCATCTAAATTATTTACAGACACACGAACAAAAAATATTTCAGTAAGATGAAGGACGATTTTAGACGAAATTGTAAAACTTACTAATTTCATTACAATTCGACCGAAACAATCACATAATTAATGGTTTTTGTAAAGGGAGTCAAGCTACTGCAAGGTAATTAATAAAAATTTTGAACTGATGTTTCTTGATGTATTGAACTAATATTGGAAATTAAAATTAGTAAATTCGTAACAAACCATCTTTGTGTTTATAAAAATCTCTAAAGTTTCAAAATTAATCAAAATCCGTTCAAGCACAATTTCGAAGATAAGGTCGAAGCTAATGAAGGCACGATGGCCTGTTTAAATTATTGTTTAGTAAATTGAATCGATAAAAATAGAATCTAATTTCAATAGGTACCTTAATTTTAATTATTATAATTAAATAGTAAATAAAAAACTATTTTCATAGATATTCAATTAGATTAAGGCTTTCTTCTTTCTACGTTGTCATAGACGTGTTAGAAGACACTTATAACCAGTGTACACTGGTTAAAAGTCCTTTTCGCTCAAGATTAGATTAGATAACTACTGTCGTAACTGTTTATGTTGACCAGAGCTAATGCATTATCCTTATTAATAAATGATTAATCAATAAAAGATTAATCCTTTTTAATAAATGATTAAATGTGGCGTACAGAATTTGTTCGAAATAGAAGTTGAAAATCGTTTAGAATGATTGAATTTGTAGCAGTCAGGAATTGTTCTGTCAAACAAATTTATTTCTCAGTATAATACAACTACTTATTGCCTGAGTAATTTTTCAATTAGATACTCGATCCTAATAGGATACCATATTTATTGATACACCGAAAGCCTTCACAAAGTATTAAAAACCTTCACAGTAACCAAGTCAGGGATATTCGAGAATAGGTTTATAGATTGTATACCTTAAGGAATATTTGAAACCGTCTTCCAACCATGGGAAGATACTCTGTCAATTAAGAATTAATATATTTAAAAAAAAAAGAACGAGAAATCTAATATTTTTATAAATTATGAAAGCCATATAACATTGAAAGCCTTGAAAAATTCGGTTTAGTATAGAACGAGTTGATATTGTATTTTAAAACCTATTTTTTTAATAATAAAGTCTAATATGGCCATCTGGCCAGAAGGGAATTGACTCTGGAATTGAACGAAAAATGCGATCGTTAGTGGCTAAAGTTAGTGGCAATGTTACCTTAACTGGTTCTGTCATTGCATGTATATTATGGCTGTCAAAAGTTGAGTGCATTCTTATTCCCTATTTTGTTCTTTTCAGACCATTCTTTATTGAAAAATCCCAAGCAATCAATTTTTTGCTGCGCATAATAAAAACGAAATTTAATGGAGATACGAGTACATGAGTGAGATGTGAAATAGAACAAATTTTAATATGATGACAAAAAAAGATTGAAATACTGATGCCATATTTTTAACCATCTACTTGAAACCATAACCATTTTTGCCTCCAATTCCAAAGTTTGATTTTTGGAAGCTTGTTTCTTAAAATATTTACTATATCGTTATAAATGTCATTACACTATGGTGTTACTACGTATCGACGTTAGAACAACACACGTACTGCAAGAATGCTTGCAGTTAATGTCAGTAAATGTAAAACTTAACCATCGAAAGTCCTGTAAAATATCAGTGGTATAGTATAGAAGAATACATGCATTTGACGATGAAAGGTAAATTCAATATTGGAGGGAACTTTTGTACGTACAAATATATTTGAAAGTTCAACTCTAATGTCTCCAAACAGTATAGAACTATTTGCATCAGGAAAGATCTTAAATTTAAAAACTAAATCCATTATTATCGAATACATGAATACCAACTTTCAAATTTAGGAACATAAATTGGCCGCAATTGTAGCAAAACTTCGAATTGTCAATATAAAACAGACTTTTGTTAAACGAACAGGTGTTAAAATAGTTGGAGGTTTCTACAAAGAACATTAAAATGAGACAAACCTTTCAAAACAAGGTGCTATCTAATCTATCTAATCTAATATTATAATACGAGCAATAATTGTTTGTATATATATTTCAACGATATCGGAAACGGCACGCAGGATTTACATGAAAATTTGCAGAAGGAGGTTTTCTAACACCAGAAGTCGATTGCGATGGGTGTTGATTCCACCAAAACTCGTTAAAAGGGCGCTCCAGTGGGGCTCGGGCCCCATTTTCTAGTTATATTCTTTCCATATCAACCTAGATTGATGAAAATTACTGACGGGGGGTTTTCGAGTACTACGAAGCGATTGCGATCGGTTTTGGTTTCCGGAAAATTCGTTTAAGGTTGGCTCCAGTGGGGCCCGGGCTCCTTTTTTTAGGTATTTTCTTCAAATATCAACCTACATTGATGAAACTTATTGACGGGGGGTTTTCAAACACCAGAAATCGATTGGGATGGGTGTTGGTTCCAGAAGCACTCGTTTAAGGGGGGCTCCAGAGGGGCCCGGATATTTTTTACCATATCAACCTATATTAATGAAAATCACTGACGAGGGGTTTTCGAGCATTAGAAATCGATTGCGATGGGCCTCAGTACCAGGAAAACTCGTTTAAGGGGTCTCCTATGGAACCCGGGCCCCATTTTCTAGTTATTTTTTTCCATATCAACCTACATTGATAAAAGTTAATGACGGCGGGTTTTCGAGTATAAGAGATTGATTTGTATGAATTGCCGGTTGGGTTTTCGTCGTAAACTCATAAACGTTCTCCGATTTGTTTAAGAGCTATTAAGTTCCAAATCTGCTCCCACACTGGTAATTAATCTTGCAGTATGAATTGGAATTATCAATGTTACGATACCACAGCGCAGTTCGCAATCCAACCGCTAATTGTAAATATTTAATGATTTGTATTAAAAAAACATTGTGAATAATTATAAGACTTTATTTTGTGATAAAATAAAGAAACACTTTACTAATACTTAACTTTACTAGAATAAAGTTTGACATTTAATTTTAATATTAATCTTCAATAACAAAACTACTGATAAAAATAATAGCACGTATCAGTGAGACTAATTCCACTTTTGAATTTGCATTTAAATGATCCAAAAGCCTATTATCTTGGACGTCAAAAAGGAACCAACATTTTGCTGAAAAATATACAAAATAGTGTAAAATGTTTATTTTATACTAAGGAATTTAGGTGCATACAATACCTTTAAGAGAAATAGCCAAATTGAAAAACGATTGGTTATCTTGTCCTATATAACCATACATAATCCGTTATATTTCGCGAATATTAAGTCCAGCATATCAGATTGTTTATAAATGGCTAGCTTTACAATCTCGACATTATCGTAGTTTCGGGTGGCTTAATGTAATAATGGCTAAATAATGGCTTTTACCGCATAGTTTTCTGAGAGCGTTTTTAATAGTTTTAAGACCTCATTCGTATGTTTAAGATTCAATCGTACATTTTAGTCCATTTGCTGTTCCTACAATTAAACAAAATTCGTTCCGAACGGCACATCTCGGTGAACATAGTACGGACATGTATATTAGCTTTCTCAAATTCTACATGAATATCATCGTCCAACATTACGATCATCGTGGGTCATTAACGGCTAAAGATCATTCACAAACTTCTCACTCATAATATTATGAAGATTCATTATTGGTCTAGAACACAGACTTTTTGAAACCAAAATCAGCCTTCTATGTATGGTATTTTATGTATTTGTTTTTTAATTTGTTGCGGTCAGAAGTTTCCATCCAAGAGGTATTTTATGTATTACTTTCCAATATTTTGCACTCGTTTTACATTGAGTAAATTTACTAACGAAATGCTCCCGATAATTTAACTATATTTTAGAAACTAGATAGTGATATTACATTTATTCTAATTTAATTGAAAATAGTTTTTTTCGTTCAACTTCGACCGAAACAAAAGAAAAGAACTCAAATGAGTACTAGAATAAAGTTTGACATTTTGTGACAGTTTGACATTTTGGTCACTTGTGGTTTCTCGGGTAGATAGATAGTTACCCGTGTAACCAAAATTTGTGATCACAATAATTTACAGAAAATTGTCACAAAACGGAATTTCCTTTCTGTCATACATATTTTGATCATTTAGCACATGATTTAAGTGAAAATTAAGTGACAATATTGTGATCACAAAATTGTTTACTAATTAGTCAAAATTGAACCTCATTGTTGTCACAGATTCGGTTCACAATTTTATGACAAATTTGTACAAAAATTACAACAGATTGTCACAAAATGGAAATTAGCTTTTGTGACATATTGATGTCATCGTTTGACAAATTATTTATGTGAAAATTAAGTGGCAGTGTTGTGACCATAAAATTGATTTTAAAAAGTATTTAATTCGCAAAGTCAAAATGTTATTGTTTTATTGAAAAGGATGAAGTATTAATCATTATTTTTATAGGTGCTCAGTGCAGCCTGTCGAGAAGACCATGAAGCATGGTCAGAGAAGAGAATTATAGTTCTTTTTACACTGTCTGCCGTGGGCACTTGGCGAAACACACTTAATACACACATTTTTTTAGATAAAAAACACTTGTTTAATATTTCGCAAAATAATTTACGTGAGGTTTAAAAAATTATTCGATCGATTTCGGCTTGTAAGGCCATCATCAGGAGTATCTCGGCTATGTCTGATACTCCTGATGATGAAGTTCTATTCTCAACAAAAATAATAAATTAGAAAAGATTTTTTACCCTATCAAATGTATATAAATGTAGTTATATTTCTTTAAATTGAATATTAACCAACTTTGACCGAGCGACGCTCGGTGCTCCAGGGACTGGTGTTTAATTAGAGCAGAATTGCTCACAAGGAATGGTCATAGGAATTTATATGGATCGAAGTAATAAAGAAAAGTGAGATGTTATAAGGCATACACTATGCGGGCACGATTTTTCTATAGAGTAAAAAAATACATCATAAGTGGTATGCAATATGGTTGCAATATCTTGTAAACATAACCTCATAATATTAATAATAAATTTGCAGGCGATTAAACATGTTAATTTATCATGCATTTCTTTAATATGAAGAATTCTTGGGGTTGAATTCACTGAATGTTGAGTTGTATTTACAAACGACGTTTTAGGATGAAAAAAGGTTTACTACGATAACTCCAAACGTCGAAAATCATGGAGATATTTCGGTTACGCTTTCACGCCGAAAGCCAAAACTACTGTGTTCACGACTCCATATGGCCATGCTCTGTAATTGATGGAAACGTGAGGCCCAATAAATGCGTTTGAAGCGACCGTTTGAAATGATCGGCATCATGTTACGATAGTGGTCGAACATACTTGAAAACGTTGAAATGGTAAGTCCTATATCTTCTTCATTTGACTATCATCTGTTTCACCAGCAGTTCGCGGTGTTATAAATATTTTCTATTCAAATGCAGAATTCGAATACTGCCTGCAAAATAGAAGCCAAGAGGCCAACGACGGGATTGTCTATTAGAATTATAAAAGTATGTATACCGAGTTTATTGATATTTAATTTTAAATTTAAGATAATTAAAACAAATTATATTTCAAATGTCAAACACATCCTAATAAATCAAAAATTAAATTTCTTTAACATTTATACCAAATTATATATTAGACAGTTTAATTGCTATAGTTTTCAAAGAGATTATCTAAGCACATAACAATATAAATGTAATTGATTTCTTTTTACCATCAATATCACTACCTTATTGTATTATCAAGAACAGTTTATTACTCAAATTTATATTACTTCAACATAATGAGTTGAGTGGTACGTATACACCATCATATATAACTACATATATATACAGAACCTCATACTGCCGATATTATTGACATATAAAAGTGAAGATGTACGAGTATACACAATAACATAATAGGTTAAACTATTAAAATGCTTAACTAATTCAAAAATAAATTGTAATTAATAAAAAACATTATTTAATTTATTTTAATAGTTTTTTTGTATAGAATTAGTTCCAATCGTTGAAAGCTTTTTGTCTTAATACAATAACAAGTCACAACTAAATACAAACCGAATTGATTTCGAAACTCGTAGTTCTCTTAATAATGGACAATATGAAGTCCAGGTTTATGAAAAATTCGACATCGCTTCCGAAAGCGGATTTTGATATTATAAAACTAGAAATCGGATTTTCCGAAAATCGAATGTCCGATTGGTATCAATCGAATTTGAATATTCGCAGTTTAAGAAACAAAATTCCATTTTTAAATTTCGTCTGAAAAATCATTATTCAGTTAACCACAACAACAAAACAAAATTAAACAAGTTTAAGTGAACTACAAAAAACATTACTGCTAACTTCGTGCTTTCATTTGACAAATTCGAATTTTAAGGTATCGGAAAAAACCCGAGTGGCTGTTATTAAATAATCCGTCAAATGTCAGCATGAAGTTACCAGTTATGATTTTTGTAGTTCAGTTGCAAATGCAAAGCTTCGATAACGCAAAATGAAATTCGTCTACTAAATAGCAGTCGGATTTGACTTTTTAGTTTCATAATAGCGTATTTTTCGATATCGGATTTTCATAATACCAAAATCCGCTTTTGGTTCCGATATCGAATATTTTATAATAGCCCTCCTGGTGACGGAACCGAAAGCGGATTTTGCAACTATGAAAATCCGATATCGATAAATCCGCTATTATGCTATTATGAAACTAAAGAGACAATATGAAATCGGATTTTCCTAAAATCGAATGTCAAAATCCTACTGGTATGTAGTAGGCGAATTTCATTTTGTACTATCGAACATGTGTTTTGAATATTCCACAGTTTGTGGAGCAAGAATTATGTGACAAGTCATTGGTCAAATAAACCACAACAACAAATTAAAATTAGCAAGTTTAAGTAAACTACAAAACACATTATTGCTAACTTCATCCTTTCATTTGACAAATTCGACCAAACAATTTCATAATAGTAAAAATTCGCGGCGCAATATATTTTTCGATATCGGAAAAAATTCGACATTGGATTATTTTCATAGCAGCCTCCCTAGGTTGTTCCGCCATATTATTCGAATAGATGTGCGCTATCATCAAGAGGCATTTCGCTTGAAAATCGAAAAACAATAGACTGTACAAAAGGTCGATACTATTGAGTGTGTGTGTGTGTGGCACCCTATTTGTTATATTAGGTATATAATCTGTAAAATATGTATCTCACAATGTTTAAAATATCTAAGTCCTGCTGTCTCTCCTCACATAACATATATGTACGAGAACACACAGATGAAAAAATCTTATATTTATTAGTTTTGAAAGGATAAAAATGTTCATTCACATTCATATTGATTTAATTTTTGTTTAAATTGGTTTTTGATATCCAAATTTGAAAACGACACACACACACATACAAACAATATAAAAGATAAAATATCCTTAAAAAATAAAGGATTTAAACTTAATTTAAGGAAAGCAAGAATTTTATTCTGTTGTTGGCATAAATTAGATTTTTCTTGTCATTAATCTTAATGTTACTTCGCACTGTGGAACTCTCTCTCTCTAGCTATAATCGTATATATTGAAAAAGGAGCAGCAACAACAAATCTTTATACATATATCCGTATATATCAGGATATTTATGGTTGGAATGAGAGTTCAAACAAATTTGAAAGTTATCAAGGATTGTCATCGAAATTAAATTGAAAATGGGTTTTTATTCTTTTGTTGCTACGACATTTTTGTTCGATGATTATATTAACAAATAGAAGAAGTTTATTATGTAATATATATATGGGATCGGTTGATTGTTTGTCGAGAAGAACAAAATTGTGTTATATATGTGTATGCGTGTACAGGAGGTCAAAGGATAACAATCATTTATTATTTTATTGGGTATAGTATAAACCCGAGGTGAATTTTCGATTTTATTTTATTTAAATTTAAATTGGCATGTTTTGTTCATCGTGACATTATATACTAAAAACACAATTTTTTTTGATTATATTTTATGGTATATAATATACCTTAGGATATTGTCTTTTGTGTATAACTAAAACTTATTGTTTTATCGGTGTACCGCATATTAATCGTTCAAGTTTCTAAATTTCATAATAAAAATTATTTATAATTTTTAAATCAAATCTTAATTAAAAATCTATAATATTTTTCAAACTGTGGGCCCCTTAAGTTAAATTAATCATAGACCTTCATATATACGATTGAAATTATTATTTATAAACAGTTTAAACGTATACATAATTCTTGTGTATATATGGATGGAATGAAGAAAAACTGAAGAAAGAAATGTTAAATTAATTTTTGTTTTTGTTTTTAACAATAAGAAATTATTTTTTTTATTATAATTAAATCGTGACCTATCAACCAAAAAGTTTATTCAATAAAATAATAATTTGATATTTTATAAATTTTTGTTTAATAGTTTTTAGTAACATAACAACAAAATCACTTAAATGAACTTTCAAACAAACAATTTTTTTTTGTTTGTTTGCTTGGAAGTTTAAGTTTGTTGTTTTATTTAAATATTTATCTTTACATACTTATAACAAAATCAATTATAATAAGAAACTTTAGATTAAATTGTTCGTACTAATTACAAATTAACTTTATACAGAAGCTGTTCATAGAACAACATTTTAAGAACTAAAAGCTCGAAAGCTTTCGAAATCACATATCGTGGCCTTATATATATATTAGGTTTAAAATTGATTTTTAAGTTCAAAACAACATTGTTGGTACAAGAAACTTTTGCACTTAGTCACCTTTGTTGATTGTAAATTGTAATGGTCTTTTGGAACATCAACCATGATCACGTGAAGATTTAAACATTTTTGTTTTGTTTTGTTTTGTTTTAAATATTAACGTTTTGTTTACGTATGATTACGTATTATTTTGTTTTAAATAATACGTAATCATCAACGTTCCTCAAATGGTATAAGAGTATAAAAGCTACAATATAATTTAAAGACAAAAATTTAATGTAAATTGTTATCTTATATAATAGATAAAAAACAGAAGAAGTTATAAAAGACCAAAGATTTATCAACAGTACACACCTTGTCTATATCATATATTGCATATTGTTAGTACACACACACACACTGATATAATTATAATCACATAACAAACATAACAAAGCTTTCAAATTAACTTAAGAAACAAAAATCACTCAAAAATCGACCAATTTCACTCCCGCACTAAATTTTATATGTTGTGCTTTAACACATTTTTTACATCACTTAAAGTTTCTTGTGTGTAGACTTTTTGTGTTTAATTTTGGTTTTCGTAAATTTATGTATTCAGGATAAAATTAAAAAATCATATCCTTAGTCCTTCGTTAATATTTAATATTTTGTTTGAAAGTTTTGTTTAAACATATCATCCTGTTAAGTTATATCTACTGTAGCTCCTATAATCGTGTGTTTTAGATACTTTTTTATCTAAACGATTTTGTCTTTAACATTATGTGTCCTGTCACTTTTAAAAATATATTAAAAGCTTATTTTCATTAACAAACTTGAGGTGCATCAATATCATATATAAATTCGACTTTCTTTGGCTGAAATTCAATTAGTTTATTTTTGATCTTAACAATCTGTTTTTGAACCCGAAGAAAACCAAACTTTTTGTTGAGCGTCGCTTTTAACACCCTTCACATGACTGGTTTAATTATAAATATGATCGAACTATCGATTAATAATTATAAATATGATCGAACTATCGGAGTAGTTTTACTGTTGAAACCATTGTAACAATTTTTAAAACAAGAAAAGTACTAGAAAGATTACATGAGAGGAAAACTTTGGGTTGTACATTTCTGGGTGTAAGTTTTATGTATTGAATATGGATGAATTTTGTTTGTTAATTGATTTTCGGAAATGTTTTATAGGCATTGCAACCTCAAATTCCTCTACACAATTAGAGTTTCCTTAGTATGGAGATATACTCGTATACGCAAGAAAAAACACAAACAAAAGATGAATCAGCGGTGAACAGTATGGAGAGTAGGGAACGAACTCGAAACGGTGTCGATGAATGTGAAATTATGCTTAAGCGACTTTCTTTTTGGTTTTGAATTCGAAGGGAGCAACATCAAGACAAGTTTGCTTGCTTTTGCTTTTTTGATTCGGAAGGAGCATAATCACGACGGGATACACATTTCTGCCAGATATACAGTATAAATGGGGGACTAAATGGTTATTGGATTTGTATGGAATTGAAGTGCGCTTTCCGTTTAAATTCAGCTAAGTATAGAACAATTATTTGAATTATGATATAAACACTAAATAAAAACAACAAATTATTGTACAAGATATGGCCATATGATATAGATTTATAATTTATAGTGATAAACACGCTATATATATGAATATATGAAATACAGTGAATAAGTGAAACGTTTAAAGTCAGAAAGTGCTAGTGAATTTAATATAAGGTGCAAAATCTAATAATAATCCCAGTTGGAGGTATAGTAACCCGATGGTCCACACGGTTTGTCGAGGAATACAAACAATTCTAGTTGCTTTTCTTCCGTATGTTGGGGTAAGCCCTGTAGTATCATACCCTGTAGTTTTCCGTAAGTTATCCATATCCTAACCTGTTGTTTTCCATAAGTTACAATATATATGGAATGTTTGGTTGGTTCTGAATTATTTTAATGGAATTCTTCTATGGTTTTACTAGAGGTTACTTCAACGAAATAACTTTAACTCACGCTTTTGGTTCTCATGAAATCTTAGAGCTATGGTCCGGTGAAAATAAAAACGTAACGGGTTTTACGTTACCAGTAACAAAAAAAATTAAATTATATGCTTTAGTCATTCGTAAAAGTAATTTCGAAGTTGGACAATTAAATAAAATTTTGTTTATTGTTGTAATTTTTTTCTTAATACAATTTTTTTTTCTGATTTAGTAGGTGCTTTACTGTGCTGGATACTGTCATCTTTGCAGAAAATTGCTGAAGTATATAAGAAGAATAGTATAACTAGTGTATAGTTAAGCTTTAAAAGCTTCCAATTAAAAAAACCAAACCGGAAAAAATTACTATTATTTTTTTTGTTTTATAGTTAAGTTTAACAATGTCATCATGTAATTTAATCCTAATTTTTTTTTAATTAATTTAATTTATGTTTTGTGAAATATATAGTATACGTTTTATAACGTCATATAAAAAATTTATATAAAGTTTGGTGTTAGTTTCGTCAATTTTGATTAAGACCCGTTACACCATATCATAAGATGATCGTAGCCAAACTACTGTAATATTCCGAACATGCATCATTTCACGATAATTCGACTATTTAAAGACTAGGAAATCAGTGATAAGTTTTAAACACAACTTGGACTTTCTGCTGGCGTGCATAACGAATGAACCGAACCATCTTTCATGTGTGGATCAGAATGGAACACTGCAAGATGCAGGTAATACTAAAGGAGCTCACAGTTGGTCAATTGAACCGAAGTTACGAATTTAAAACAGGATTGCCTTTTCATAGTGAAATTTCAATATTAAAGTTTAAGTAGAAAGGTGACCATATTCGTGATCTATAACATAAAGGTAAACTTACAGAATTTTTGCAAAAATTATTTACTATCATAATTAATTGGTAACTGTGAGAACTAGTACAAGTATTTAGAAGACAATTTCAGATATACCTATCTGTGATACTCATCATTACTCGCATCAGACATGACATTAAAAGTGACGGGACTGTTAAGGATGTCTACAAATTATTTTTTATTAATAATAGATTATCAATACTGGTGCCGTTTACTTGTTTTTGATGCTGGAAAATCTCATGCCAAATATTCGTGAGTCTTCACCTATATATAAATATATATATATAATATATATGTATATATATATATATATATATATATATATATATATATATATATATATATATATATATATATATATATATATATATATATATATATATATATATATATATATATATATATATATATATATATATATATATATATATTTATACCACATTGTCATTAAACTCCAAAATGTTGAATGGTTTCATTTAATTGTTTTCTTAAAAGAAAGCTTTCACAGGGATGAAACGTGTCAGTTTCAATTACCCTCTTTATTTGTCAAAAATTATTATTTTTCGATTCTTAATAAATCAGTCGATTTAAAATGGTTTAACAAATCACGCTGGATTTCGAAATTTGCTCGTTAATTATTGCAATTATTTTTGACTAAAACAATTCTCTTAACAGCAGTTCAAACTATGTCAGATGTATTCTATCTAAATGGTCTTTAGCAAAATTTGAAGTGACAGCACTCCGTTGAGTTCATTAAAGACGATAAATAATTAATTTCAATCATCTTAGCTTTTGTGATAACACGAACACAATAAATCTCATCTCTTCATTATTGATTTAATTGGACGACAGAAATTAAGAAACAATAGATTGTTCGAAAAGTTTTTAATTAATTATTTTATTTATTAACGTGTTCGTCCGTTTCTTAAATTTTTCTTTGTGTATATATGAGACAATTTTTCTTCAAGACAAACGAAATCCGGAAGAAAATTTTTAAAGAATCTTCGAGAGTTAATGTTAGAGAGGAACTTCTTTATACGTAAAGGTCTTTTGTGTTATGTCCTGAATAGGTCGTAAAAAGTATTTAGTGTGTGTGGGAGGTGGACCACTTTGTGCGATACATTAAACACGAGAATGCAACAAAACCAGCGCCTTCAGTTAATTTTCGCATCTCAAATAACACACACACACACACACACTACTCGTGTACACAACAAAAAGCGCTTTACTCGAAACTTGAGATTAATTGAATGAACATAAACAATAGATTTTTTTTTAAAGAAATACTTTGGTCTTCATATACACATATTCCTGTTTCTCTATTGAATGAAATCATATAAAACTACACAGTATAAACGTGTGTGTGTATACAGAAGAAACGTAACAAAGAGACGATAATTAATAAGAAAATATTAAGAAAAGAGTAAATATATCGGCTTCTGTGTTGTTTAATTAACCGAATTTCCTTGAACATATTTCTTGTGTGTTCAGATTACGCCAACAACAAAATATGCTACTACATCTTTACACAAAATAAGAAGTATGAGAGTATTAAGTTTAAAAAAAAATTAAAACTTTTAAAAAATGATATCTTATCTTTACAAAAAAAAAACAATAATAATAATGTGATGTAATATAAGACGATATAAATTGTCTTATGTGAAATTTTTGTTGTTGCTATTTACCGGGTTGGTACCTACCTATTCCTGCTGTTTAGTTGAATACAGTAATTTTTTTGAAATACAGGAAATTAATTAGTTAAGATTAAACTAATTTGGTTTATATTTTTAAATTAGAAATTAAATAGATGGTGACGAGTATTACACATAAGTAAGTCTATTAGTATGTGTATGTATATGTGTATATATATACTTTTTAATTAATCTCGTTTAGTTAAGACGTTAATTTTATGGTGTTTAAATTGAGTTTTAGAGACGTCTCATCAACTTGGATACTATATAAGGTTGTTTAATAATGTTTTGTGATCGAAAATAATTGTCTTGTACCTACTTACAATTGTAAATACTTAAATTTCGAAAGTTTTTTATTTTATTATAATTTATGAGGATGTGGGTGACTTAATCGATATTGATTGATGCTAGACACTTTGGTAGGAAGTAAAATATCATTAATTTTGGTTGATTGAGAAATTTTAATATATGAACAACTGTTTAAAGATGGTAGATTACTTCTATGTAAAGACTTTGTTTTGTTGAAAGAATTTTTTTTTTATATATATTGTGTAACCTTGTTACAAAATGGGAGCGGCGTTCTTATGGTTAAATGCATTTCGACATTAGGTACGAGTATTAGGTTTCATGAATTGAATTAAGATTTATTATATTGTACTATACACTCTTGAGCTCAATTATCTTCGAATGTAATCAAATATTGAGTGAGAACATCTTTATTGTACTCGGATTGGCGGGAAAATTAACTTTTTTATAATGACTGAAATTCTTAATGTCGAAGACATACCTAATTTAATGATAAACACAACTAAATAAAGGTAATACGTTTAGTATGAACTTCACACATAGTTTATCTGAGATTCAAATCTTATTGTTGTGTTAAATACTAACATTATAATCTAGGTCATAACCTAAAAGCTTTTCTCAGAATTAGCTTTAGAGCTATTTTTACAGTCTGTAATGAAAACCGCTCAGGGGGGTAAGGTTTCATTATGAGTAGAAATTCTAGCAAAATTTTGGAACCAACTTGCTAATTGGTTCTCTGATTATGAAACTACGCAATATTGATGCTCAAAACAAGCTTTGGTGCTAATTAACAACATTGCCATCTTCTATAATTATTAAGTTCAAAGCTTAAAAGATATTATTACTAAATTAATTCACTGGTTTGGGGCGTTACCATAAGCAAATACGATCTAAACAGTTTCAATATTTTTCTACGTCATCAGTATATACAAAAGCTTCGAACCTAGCCAGAAATTGACCCTTAAGTAAACTAAAGCTTAATCAGTCTGCTACGTCTGATTACATTGACAATGAGTGATGAAAAACCAAATTTTGAATACGTTGAAACTGAACTTCTGTGTAAATTTTCAATCACGTACAAGTCTCTCCTTTTTAGCACATGCAACGTAAAACTAAATATTGTTGGCGATTTGCTATACAATTTGGATACGAACGATTCGTTGGAGTCGATCACAACTATATCCAATATTTTTGGGATAATTCAGAACTTACATTAATTTTGGTTTTCTGGCTGATGGTAGAAACTTTATACACACTACCATTATTTCCCTCAAACTAATTGTTATATAAGAGATGTCAAACGAATCACTGGTAGTCCTTATTTGCTGTTTTTGGTACATAAATTGTATATTCATAAAATTGAATTTTTGACGAATCGTGACATTAAAGTAATCTCTGAAAGGTGGTTGTCGAATGTATACCATCTCAAAATGGGTTATTATGGTAAATTACCGTCGAAATTGATTTTTCTAGTCATGTTAAGAGTTTAGATAATTTTTCTGATGTTTAGCTTAAATGTGAAAAACAAGTCAGTGACATTCGGAAGTCTTAGGAAACTGTATTTTTCCAGATTTGCTAGCTTGTCTTATAAAAAACAAAACCTTGTTGACCTGCAGAATTCGTCACCAAAGAATATCAAATCGACTCTTCCTTCATGCCAGTACTATAGGTCCTCGATTTGGTGTAGGCGTAAGGTAGGACATTAAAAGGCAACTGCGACGTATAGTTTGTAAATACTTTGGCTACAAAAAATGGATATTAGAGACAGGAACAAACAAACAAAAGCAATCAAAGTATTTTTAACTAAATTTAATGGCAAAATACTGGTTGGTCTAAGGTCATTAAAATTTATTGCATTGATTTTTGGTATTAGACTGATTTTAACTACCATCGATTGTTTAGGAAAAGTAGATTAAAAATTGATTAGCTCAATAAATTGTTTGCACAGGCCGTCAAACCGGATAGAAAGATAACCAGCTCGAATATTATTTACATATGACCCACTAGTTTTATAGAAACTCTATTGTCATATTGTCCAAGGCCTAGCTCAGTACTTTTACCTGTGTCAAAAGGTGAAGTTTAATTATCATTCAAGTACTCTGATTTTGGCTAACGAATAATTTTACTTACGTACTTCTCTAACCATCTCATTTCGTACAAATACTCATCATCTTTATGTCGTTTTAAAATTTATTTGTTTAGTATTTCGATTACTTACATTACATCCTTCATGTTATAAGAGTGAAAGAATTTTTAACCCAATTCTGGAGGCCTGTATAAGCCGTGTATAATATGACGAGTGTTAGTGCAGAATTTGATTGTGGACTTAATTTGCCAACACAGCCAAGGTTTGAAGTTTGTAGGGTTTTTAAGATCAAACCAAAATTTCTAGTTCCAGACGATTGTAGATTGATTCTATTAATTGCCAACGGTGGTTGAGAATTTTCAATCGTCTAACAGCGGCTAAAAATTGGATCTAAAATATGAATTATAATTTTTGAAAATTAAATTAAATTTGATATGCACACCCTAATCAATGGAGTCAAACTAAACTTCGTCAGCAAAAATCATTATAAAAATTTTCATTTTCTTCCAAGCGCTCCACAGCCCAATTAACGAACCGAAATAGAAGGCTTGTAGGATATTGAAAATGATGATAGGAGCTCTAATCGTGACAGCTATAATAATGGAAGTTATACTGGAACTTCAAAGTGACATTGATTGACAACTAGAGCTCTGAATCAACCAGCCGATGAAGACGTTTGTCTTTTGAATGTATGGCATCTTATGTTATCTGTAATTTGTTGGTTCGTTCGCTAGGCCAGTCACAATCTGATGTGTTGTGTGATCGAAAAGGATCAAATCCGTCTCATCAGGCATATGCCACCGGACTTGATTTATGTTTCATTTTGTTGTTTTCTATATATTATAAGTTGACCCGCTTTGTTGCAGCAGTGCTAGCGAATTACAGAATTTGAATCGAAATCGTTTTTCGAGTTTAATTATTTCATTTTATACTGTGGCGTGACTATTCATCGTATTTGTGAACGCTAAGGCTCACCACTTTGAAAGCAAAGTAACCCATTTCGTTATTGTCAAACAGGCAAAATGATCTGTAGTTCAAATCAAAAACGCTAAATGGTTATCTGGCAGCTCGAAAACAGATAGTCTCTGTAAGGCCATGTTAGTTCATGAGACATGAATGCTTTTTGAGTACGTTGATCAGATACAAGGTAGATCTACAGATATCACCTTCATTTTATACCAAATATAATATCTGATTATACAATTTTGTGATGTGACGAAATTTACCCCTCCGATGAAACGCAGAACGAACCAGGCCTTCTGTCCCTAATGTCAATTAAGACATACATAAAATACATGTTCAAACTATAAATAGTGTCATAAGTAATAAATTTAAGAATTAACAAAAAAGGAATGAAAATTGTCTTACGTTTTGTATCCGCAGTTGCAGCAATATAAATCATCTTATGTTTACGATATTATTTTTGTTATTGCAATCGAACTTGTCATTTAGTATTAAAATGAAAAATAAGAACATTTTCTGGTTCTCAATCTCGAAAGTATAAAGCGAATTACCATGTACGTATATGTATATTGTTTATGGTAGGTAGGACGGAAAATTTATTTATAAATACATGTTTTGTGCATGCCAAAGTCGCTATCTATAAACATACTTGTTTGTAAGATGATTGTTATATGTTTATATATTACGAACGTATATGATGATGCGCGGTTATATAAGACTATATTTTCATTTTGAATTACATGATTTGGATGCATTATGCATTCTCAAAGCGAATTGAAATAAAATAATACAAAAATGCAATTTAATTGGATTATGTAAAACCACGTATTTTTGTATTTTATTATATGTTATGTATTTTACCGTTTTCTTTTGCAGTTCGCGTTTTTCGCAATTCGCGAGTGTTTTCAAAAAAAAAATTATGTCAATCAAAATGAATTTGTATTACGTGATCGATTGATGTTAAATTAGTACCAGTCCCGTCCTATTTATTTATGCACCTTTGCATAGACTACAGCTGCTGAGGTTTATATAAATGGGAAATTTCTTAATTAAGTCTGTAAAAAATAATATTTTGTAACAATTTACGGCTTTCAGACGTACCTATTACAAAGAGCAACTGAATTAAATATGTACAAAAAAAATAAATTAATAATTTGTTCACGTACACATTTTGATTGCGAATAGTGAGTAGAAATGAGGAATGAAAATAAAAGATGACCAAACCACCGAAACGGTTTTTAACAATTAACATTAACAAACTGTTTCATCACCCATGAGTTAAAAGCTCAAATTATCCCCTCAAACGAAATATGGTACAAACTTTTTTTGCTATAACACTCAACTTAATTTTTAGTCTATGTTTATATATTTTATTTAAAAAATTCAGATTTAAACACAAAAAAAATACTAAACGAATTAAAAGCAAAATATTATATTTTTTAACATTAAGCTTCAAACAGAAAGAAAATTCTGATCACGTAAGTTGCAAACTAAAAAAAAAATAAAATGAAAAACATGGTAAGCAATTAAGTTTTCGTTTGCTGGCTTGTTGTTGTGAACTACAAGTAAATTTTATTAATTATAGCACATACCATATGTACCTAACTATACTTCATCCACTCCTTATAAAATAATTAACATCCAAAGTAATTCGAGTCGAAATAAACCCTCATATCGAAGGCCTCCAATTTTTTTCAAAAATAATATTTTGATACCAAAACGAAGATTATATTAAACCACGTTCTGTGTTATCATTTTCAAGTGGCCTTCAATTAGTGTTACATTCAATTTTGCTCAAAACTTTATAGTCTGAACTCTAGTAAATATTGCTTTTCCTGATATTAACTGCCTGATATTAACTGCCTGATATTTATCTACCCTTCCTACAATTTCCAAATTATTCGTACGAGAGATTCAAAGAAATATTCATCATTATTACGCTCAGTTAGTACTCAGCCATTTTATTATATGACATTTTATTTTCTTGGAAGGTATAAAACAATTCCAAGACCTATACAAAATAGCTTTAAAACGTTTCTGCCACCTACATTTTAACCACACCATTAATGGCGGTATCATATACTTATGTTGAATGAGGTTATTATAAATTGAGATGGATCTAGAACGAAAGTGTGGGCAAATGAAATTGATAGAGTAAAAAACATGACACCAGGAACAATTTAATTTAGTTGGAGTGTATTCTTGCAGTTTGATAAAAATGGTTGCCAACGAAGTTGGATGGATCAAAAATTATCATCAGATTGGAAGAAATGCAGAGGTAGGACCTACGAAATATTGATCCGAATGCAGCAACAAATAATATTAACTGAATGGCTGAATGTTGTGGTTTATACAAAATAACATATACAGGTGCAGCAGCTTTTGCTTCGGTTTTGATCTTACGATTTTTTGCCATTCAAACCTCGTATTTCATTTGTCAAGTGAAGAAAATTCAGTATTATGTTTCCGATGAACCAAATGTCGATTTCACCGTCCCACTCGTACGATGGAAAATATGCATCAACCAGAACACCTTAACACGGACGATCGTTTACAAGAATCGTCAGCGAACATCAACGAACTTTGCAATTAATTTTACGCAAACACCTCGGTATGAAGGCGTAGTTCAATTGCTACAAAGTTCAATTGGTACAAGAATTGGAAAAAGTTAATCAACCTTTGCGCTTTCACTTCACTGAAAGGTTAAATTATCGTGTCGAAGAAGATTTTACCGAAAAAAAATAATTTCCACCGAATTTCGATTTCATCTCGGCGATTATTCTGAACAAGCATTTTTTGGTTATATTTGAACATAAGACATTACATATAAAAGGAATAAATGTTCGGTATGACCATCTAAAACCTTCATAGTGTCTTTTTCTCTTATTGTGATTACTGAATTGACTGTTTATTTTCTACGGCTTTATAGCCCATAAAGCTTATCATATACAATCGGTGTTTTATGCGCTATCTTCGAAAGTCAATTTACTAGCCGAATTTAGGAAAACCTGGTCACCTAGGAGCGCCATTTGACTTCGTTGAATCATTTGTTCTTAACATTTAGAACAATTCAAGTGATTATCGCTACCATAAATTATTGCTACCGATTGAAAATGTTCCAAAAAATTTGGCCAACGGAAAGAGATACTCCTGACCTAGTGAAAGCAGTTTTTTCTAGGTATACCAAAATTGGATTATTGAATACAATTATGAGACGGTTTTACCGATGCCACTGTGTAGGTATAGGAATAGACATATGCCAAGTGTATATATCGAAAAATCGTATTACTAATGTTGAATCAATTGCAATACCTGAAAGTAATAAGACAGCTATGTATGACGAAAGCAGGCAAATCATTTTAATTTTGATTCTCAGAGTAAGAATATAAATGTTAAAAATGTTATAAAAAGTACGTGTTCGTGATTTTATGAGGAGCTTAACTGGCCCTCCACAAAAATATCAAAGGAAATAAAAGAGCTTATATATGCTTGCCAAGAGGTGCGAGTAAATGATAATATACAGCTATGTATATGAAAAGAATGATGCAAGAGATGTTTCAGGTGATTGGAAAAATGGATATGAAGTTAGCAATGCTGGAAGTCTCTCTTTTTCAATCAGCTAAACAGTACATAATCTGAAATCCGAGGAAATTTTCACCGATTAATCAATTTTGTTTAAATTTTACATCACTTGGAAATTACTTAGTACGACTTCACTTATATAATACTTTCTAATTGAACCTTAGGGCTTAAATAATAACTTAGGAGGAATTTACATTCTTCGTATTTGAAACTAAAGTTATTAGATTTGGTAAAGATGGAAATTCAACATTTATCTGTGTCACGAATTTATGAAAATTTCTCAAAATATCAAAGTGCTATCGAAATATAAGGCATCTAGAAAATGAGTATAGATACAAAATTAAACACAACCGTTTTACAATTTTCCCACTACAAAAATTATAACGATGACTTTGCACTTGATACACATTCGTGTTGGTAGTTGGAAAAACCAATCAGCATAAACAAAAATCCACTCATCTAATCCGTCATGGAGGTTAAAATATATTATTATCTGGAGTAAAATAAATTATATATGCTGCGACCTCTAACAATAAATAAAACCTACAGCTATAATTTAACGCAACACCACCCTAATTTTCACGGAAATAGAAACATAACTAATTAATACCTCTAATTCGCGTGTGTTACGTAACAATTTTTTTTTAAAGTACATATTATTATAGAAATTATATATCATCGTTGTTTTTATGAAAAGGAAATCAATTTTATGTATAGAAAAAATTAAATTAAAAACTTAAATAAATAATTAAAATAAGAAAAAAATTAGAAAACAATAAGAAGGCGTTAACCGGTAAATTAATTTGTTCCACTTTGTACCGCGCCCTTTTTCTTTAACCGAAAATTAATAATATCTGCGATGGGATTTTTTTTGAGTATTGTCAGTTTGACATTTAACGTGTATGATGGATTGATGGAATCATGGCTGAATGAAGGTGGTTTTTAATAAATTGTGGTTAAAACGTTATATATATATATATATATATATATATATATATATATATATATATATATATATATATATATCCACCCTTCGAATAAAGCTTTTAATCAAAAAGTCAAAAAACTTTATTGAAAAACACAGCACAAATTTGTTTCCTTTTTGTTTTTGGAACAATTATAGAATTCTAGTTTGTCGTCATTTTATATTTGGTATAATAAAAATGCCGTGTCATTTTCCACAAAACTATTTTTGACATTTTACAACAATTTTCTTTCACAAAAACATACATACATAACTCAAATATAGCATAAAACTAACAAAATTTGAAATACATAAATTTACTTATATATAAATATAAAATGTCACCATAATTGTATTTTTTTGATCATTGTGACAAGGAAAATTCTAACAGAAAATTTTCCGTTTCTCATTTTTTTTTATTTTATTATTAACAGTGGCACCATAATAAAATTTACATGCGGAATGAGTGTATATCATAAAATTTTTTTGATGTGCCAGATGTAAATTGCTATGTATGTATAATTCTAGTACAAGTCGTGATAAATAAAAGGTGATCCATCAGTTTTTTATTGAATCAATGATTATCACATCATAAACTATTAAAAATAAAATTTTGTTACCGCAGTAAAATAATCTCTCCGGCAAAAACACGTACTTTGAATAGAATAATTATTCAATCAACCAAAGCGATATATTATTCTGTCGTAAAATTTCGACGAGGGCTAACAAATTAATAATACACAAAACGATTTTTATTTTTTTTTTCACAGTGAAATATGTCATATTCTAGTTTTTGGACAAACTCTACACAATAATAACAGCCAACCAGCCGACCAAAAAAAATGATGAGTTGTTATTTTCGGAAAAAATTTAAATAAAAAAAAAAATCCATCAACATTATTTAACACAACACGACTACATGACATATGCCATTTCCTTTTAATTAGTTTCCTTTTTTTGTTTGAAGTTGTACGATAGCTATAGCACCGCGACATTGAGGAAAATTCTTGCTTTTGACATTAAATAAATAAAGGTGCGGGAAAAAGTTTAATCGATATAATTTGACTTGCTATAGATCATCTTCGTTAAAGTTAACATATAACTTCGCAAATAATTTTACACAAAGACCTCGTCATGAAGGCTATACAAAGTACAATTGGTACAAGAATAAGGAGAATTTAACCATCCATTAGATTATCACTTCACTGAAACATCACACTATCGATTTTCGATAGAGAATATTTGGGAATTGAAAACAATTGGAAAGTCAATATACCGAAAATTATTGACTGGTTGGTGTGGAATGGTTGAACCATCTAAAGGCATCATAACGACATATTTGATTTGAATGATTTTGAGATTTTATGGGAAAGTTTGAGATATTGTGGAAAATTCTTGCTATTGACATAAAATAAACAAAGGCGAAAAAAGTTTAATCGATATAAAGTACAAAATTTGACTTATTTTAGAACATTTTGATTCAGTCAATTTTATCGTTACGTATACATACCCAAACTTTATTATAAAGTTAAATAAATAAGTGATATAAATTACACTAATCGATCAGAGACACACACACACACACAAATTAATTATGGGAACCCGAATAATTATTTTTTTAAACGATAAAATCCCGCGCGACTAAATATAACTTTATACTTTGATTTATTATACTTTCTTCTAACTCTGTTTTAAGTTTATATCAAAACATCCCCCTCATAAAACCAAAAAACAAAACCACACCATCTGAAAAAATAAACACAACCAAAATAAAAAACAAACTATTTATACTAAAAATAACAATCTAACTTAATTTATTATTAAAATCTAATAAAAACACACAAAAGCTTCATGAAGAACTACCTCCTACTATCCAAATACAAACACTCTCATCCCAACAAATAAGGGGGCGGTAGGGGGGAAAATACTAAAAATTGAATTTTCCTTAATCATTTAATTGAATCAACAAGAAAATGAAAAATAAACAAATAAAAAGTTAAATCAAATCGATTAAATAAACTTACAAGAGAAAGAAATTAAAAAAGTTGATCGGTGGGTGGATTAAGCGCTTCTTGAATTTTAAAGTTCAAAATATACTATTTGACTTGCAGCGAAGAAGCTTTGTACTTCTGTATATTTTATAGATTACGCTATTTTTATTAATTAAGATGGTGCTGTTATCAGAGATATTGTGTTCTTACAGTTCGTATCGATATAACGTGATTGGGATAACAATTTTTGAAACTCAATCAGACATTATTTATAGGATGCTATAATTTTATGAAAATAGCCAATTGCTACAGTCTTCGAAAATATCCAATTTTTATAAATTTACTGTGAAAATACAGCCTAAATTCTAGCCCTTTTTTTTAAGTTACAGCATCTGATGTCAAAGAAATGGGGGCTAAGAGAAGTTAAGATTTAAGACGAATTGATCAGTGGTTCAACATTTATATCTTGGACTGAAAATAGATGTACGTTAAAGAAAGAATTCTCTTTAATATACCTAAAGATATTATGCGAATTGTTTAAGGTGAGTTAGCAAATTATTTCAAATGTCTACTAGCAACCAACCGTCTAGTTCTGTAAACATGGTTTACAGAACTAGACGGTTGGTCTATAAACATGGTTTATATAACTAGACATTGTGCTCCCAGCAATCATTGTATTATAAAAGATATTAAGGTTATTATGTTTTATATCAGACATAAAGTAGAAATATCAGTTCTGAATATAGTTAACGCCACAAAGGAAATCGCAAAATCATGGCAAATAAAAATCTACATTTAACACATATCTAGGTGAGGTGGATATAGCTAAAACAGCATACCTCTAAACGAATTCATACTTAGTGTGACCCAGAGTAACTGATGCCTGACATCATTATAAATTAATGATGAAATAAATCTCGCAATCAAAGTTGATAAAAAATGCCGAAGTATGGGATAAATTATGAGAATTATTCAACCTAGCTCGCGTAAATTGGTGCTAGAACGATATTTATAAAGAAATAATCTATGAATAAAAATACATAGTTTTCTATTCATTGAAAATAATTATCTCTTGTTCAGAAGATAAAACTTAATCTCCCTGTAGAGAAGGGTATTTCTTCGCAATGTTCCATTTCTTTTATGATTTTTTGATATTGAATTCTCAGTCACGAGACCAAAATATTTTCATTTCCATTCGTATCAATATAATACTCCCATGATCATCTACTAAAATCGTCGAATTTAGTCTTTTAGAAAAGTTCAGATGTTATTTGGACAGAAAGTATACAGAGATATTTAATGATATTTCGGATATTGGTTTTCGAAATACAAAACCTAAATACATTTAGAAAAAATGCTTTAATTTAAAATGAAGCTTCGCTCATTTATTTCGTTTTGATTTTTGATAGTTCTGGTATTAACATTGCCACATATTTCAAAGCCATACCAGCCTATATGTATATAGGTTCTCCAGAAAATGTTCAATCATTTTAATGTGTGAACATTAAACAAAGAAAGTTGAGCCTTTATGGCTGAGATCTCCACGAAAACTGTCTAATTCTTGCCACTGGTAACGATTAAGATCATAAATATCAACAAACCATAACAAGACCGATGATCAAAACTGAAAACGTTCACATACATTGAGATGAAATGATCGTATGTCTTTCGAACAAGTATTTATGGGCTATTATTGCTATGAGATCCAGATGATAATCGTCTCATTCCAACAGTTTTATTCTGAATATAATTTATGACCTTTAATTTCTTTTAGGTTGTTTTGTTCATATATATATATATATATATATATATATATATATATATATATATATATATATATATATATATATATATATATATATATATATATATATATATATATATATATATATATATATATATATATATATATATATATATATATATATATATATATATATATATATATATATATATATATATATATATATATATATATATATATATATATATATATATGTATATTTAAATCGCACATATCTATAAAATTATCATGATAGTTCTGGTTATATATGTTAGTGTTGCCAACATTAAAAGACGTATGTTTTGGGATGTGGTTTAGGCCAACTTCACAAAGGTAGTGTTTTGCAGATTTAGTATAACAATTACGAAAATAAAGCTCTAGGATATATCAAAACGATGAAGTCTAGTACAAAAAGAAACACTATAATTGAGTGCAAACGGACTTATGATGGGGTAAACAAAGGATGACTTTTGCTTTAAGATCGATTGATCAACCTCTTTCGTACAGCATATTGCTCTCGGTCAATGTTAAGTTTTGTAAAATCTCTCACTGCGTAACTGAATTAGAATTAAAAATAACTGGTCTCAACAATCACTAAATGTATGTAATATATATAATTTCACTATCGTAAAAGATTTAAGAAATATTTATTTTGGAATTCATGAATTATAATGAATCATGACTATCACGTCAATTATAGGTTACTCTTTTGATAAAGAAAACCAACTTATATATATATATATATATATATATATATATATATATATATATATATATATATATATATATATATAGATATATATATATATATATATATATATATATATATATATATATATATAAAGCAACATAAACAAATAATTTTCAACACAAATTACTTATATTATCATTCCTCCACCACGTTAAAAGCCATAAAGACACATTATCCATTTAAACATCCAAAAAAATGAATTAAGGGGGAACTTGAATTGTTGATCAATCAAAACTAATTGACTTAATCGAAAAAAATAAAACTTGTCTATTGTAGGAAAAAAAATTATTTTAATTTCTTAACATTATGACGAAGCAATTTTCTTTCACAAATAGATCAACAATACATTCGTAAATACATAAACACAATTGTCTAATTTATATATTCTTTATATTCATTCGAAATTTTATTGATTTAAAAACGTAAAATTTCACATGACAGAAAGTGAAAAGATTTTGGTCACCTATATAAATAAGAACAACATACACTCAGTCACAGCCCGTTCGTCTATTGTCACAACCCTTATAAATTATTAATATATAAACCAATTTTAAACAAAATTACCCTCGAAAATTTTTTTAAAATATGGATCATGAAAATTAATAAATTTTTCATTTTTCGCTCAGTGGGTAATTTACCAAACCCATAATCGAATATAAAAAAAAAAATTAAATCAAAAATTTGAAACCCTTCAAAAAGTTTCTTTGCAAATATTTACTTCTTTGCTTTATGGTATATATGTAGAAGAAAACTTAAAGATGAGTTTTCTCCTAAGATTTTTTGTTGTATTCGTTTTCGAAATTTTATTTAATGGTTTCGATAATCTCTTTTTTGAAGTTGGTAAACTTTTTGGATATATAAGACCACAGGTTAAGTGGATCAAAATGTACAAGTGAAAAAATGATTGAGGGATGTTTTTTTTTTCGAATGTTTAGTTTATTTCTATATATTATATACGATTGTTAAAGGCCACTACTTTACAGTAATATGTGTGACATGTCAACAAACCTTAACAACGGACTACAAAGTATTTTAAAAATCTATAATCTTCGATACTAAGTCGTTTTATTTTACGACCTAAATCATGAGATAATTTTATTTGACTTGTAGTTCAAAATTCGATTTTCAAACTGTAGACATTTTGTATAATTTGGGATTGTGGTGACACAAGTGATGATAAAGCACTCAACGAAAAAACGAAAAATTTACGATCTAATCGAACATCGAGTGTGAAGAAGAATCCAGCCGTGGAAAATATTCTAGATTTTGAAATTCAATTTTAATCTCATTTACTTATTAGGAAATCTGTTCAAAATTTCCGGATAAATTGTTAAACGAAAAATTATCTAACAGCTCTCGTATAAATATATATATATATATATATATATATATATATATATATATATATATATATATATATATATATAAATATATATATAATATATAAATAAATATATATATAAATATATATATATATATATATATATATATATATATATATATATATATATATATATATATATATATATATATATATATATATATATATATATATATATATATATATATATATATATATATATATATATATATATATATATATATATATATATATATATATATATATATATATATATATATATATATATATATATATATATATGTGTGTGTGTGTGTGTGTTTGTGTGTGTGTGTGTGTGTGTTTTTTTTTGTTTTCCGTAGGAAGATATAAATTTTAATAAAAACATTTGGAAAACCGTGTTTCCAAAAGGTACCGGATTTGTACCGGGTAAAACCATCTCCCTTTTACCGTTCTGTTTTATCCCTGCGGTACCACCAATCAAGGCATTTCTTCGCAGGGCAAGGTACAGCTAATAGCTCACTCATAGACAAGTCACGATTGGTCCATAGAGTATTTCTGTGGTGTCACGTTGCTGCAGATATGGCAGCTCTTTGTTCGTCTTGCCTGACATTCTGCATTATGCTGGCAATGATCAGGCTCGCCTTATTCCAGTTTTCTTCAGAGCCAAGCATGTATTGTACGAGATGATGTGGCGTTATTGGCTCACGTGTATACTGTTCGATCAAGTGACGTTCTTCTTCAAATCGTACACATTCCAATAGAACATGTTCTGCAGATTCCGTTTTACCCTCACAGTAGAGGCAATTTGGGTCGTTCACATGTTTGTACTTGTACAGGTATTCCCGAAAACAACCATGCCCCGATATCAGCTGCGTTAGATGGTAATTAACATCACCGTGTTTTCTGGTTGTCCAGTCCAATATATCAGGGATCATCGCAAAAGTCCAACGACCGTTCATGGACGTTCTCCATCTATCTTGCCATTCTCTGATGCTAGAAGCTTGTACGTCCTCGCGTGTGTACTGGTTTTCCCCAAGTCTTATTGCTCTGAGTGTTTGAGCCTCTCTTACAGCTATATTAATTGGCATCCTGCTCGCTATAACACAAACAGCCTCATTAGACACCGTACGAAATGCACAACAGATTCGTAATGATGTCAATCTGAAGACTGTGGTTATTTCTCTGACGTAAGATGGCGTTTTGGTAGCTCGTGCCCAGATTGGCGCAGCGTACATCAAAATAGATGTGTTTACACTGGCCAACAGTTTCCTTATCTGCTGCTTCGGTCCACCAATGTTTGGCATCAATCTTGCAAGGGCGGCTCCAACTCTCTTGGCTTTGTCACCAGCATACTTCAAGTGCTCCCTAAAATTCAGTCTGTGATCTAAGATGACCCTAAGGTATTTCAGGTATGGACTTGATCGTACCGCTTGATTTCCAACTTGAATCTCAATGGTTTCTACCACTTTCCGGCTACTCATCAATAAACCTCCGTTTTTTATTCAGCTAATTGCAATCACTTGGTTACAGTTATGAACAACGTCTAATTTAGTTTTGGCTACTACAACTATGGCAATGTCATCTGTATATCCGACAATCGTGGAGTCATGCTGCGTTCGCTCTTTCAGAATATCATTATACATGACGTTCCACAAGAGAGGTCCTAGCACTGATCCTTGAGGTACGCCTCCTGTGATATTCTACGTCTTGGGTCCTGCCTCGGTGTCATATATCAGAATTCTTCCTTCAAAGTAGTTGGCTATCATCCGGATAAGGTACTCAGGAACATGCATCTCGTTTAAGGCACGCATAATTTTACTCCAATTAGCAGAGTTGAATGCCTTTTTGACGTCTAGAGTGATAACAGCACAATACTGTTTCTAACCGCCTAGCCACCTTTCACCCGCTAACGCCTTCTTTGCTAAGCCACATACTAAGCTAATTGCATCTATGGTAGACAGCTGTTTTCTTAAGCCGAACTGCAGTTGGAAATGTGTGTGTGTGTGTGTGTGTTTGTTTGTTTGTGTGTGTTTTAAAAATGCATTCGCAAGGTTCAAATCAAAATTGTAATTCAACTCACACGCATAAATACATCATCACAAATCAATCTTAACAAAATCTCACCCGCATTCTCAAAACATAAAATTCACATTTTATTTTAGTATTATATACATATTTAGTTCGTTATATTATATATCTTGTTATATAATATTATATTATATATAGCTAAGACATAATCAAATTAAAAAAGAATTATTTCTTTAAATAATCTTTTCAGATTAAAAATTTAAATATATAAAGAACGAATAAAATAAGAGATATCTAATTTTTAATTTTATTATATATAAACCGCGTATATAAATGTGTATCGTCATGCCACTCCCCGTAATGTATTTTGATGGTTTTACAATATTTAACATTATCATAAAAGAAGGGTTAAAATTAGTATCACGAAACCCCTTAAGAATTAACACAAAAAACTCACCTTGAAAATGTATAATTCCTCAAACGAAAATTAATCCAAATTATAGAGACGTGTTACTGGTATTCCACTGTAATCAGAAAAAAAAATAATTGAATATTAGACGAAATTTTAACAATAGAAAATTAAAAACAAACGTATATATAAAAAGCACCGTGTAAATCAAATAATCGCTGATGCGTGTTTAGAAATATATAAAGTCATTCAACCAAAACTACCTATAAACACTATATAGAGTACACTCGAATTTCGAAAAGAATTCGATTTAGAAAAATTTAATTAATTTAATAAAATCTATTTAGTTTAAAATCCCCCAAAAAAATAAATATTTTATCGATTTTTTATAGATCAAAATTCTTATTTAATAAATATTATTATTTAACATTAATTTTTTCGGTAAAAATTTTACAAATTAAAGAAAATTAAAATACTTTGTGGTTTTAATCATATTATTTTTTAACAAAATTAAATATTTAAAATTAAATTATAATCTATAAAATGTAATAATATCATAACTATATATACAAAACAAATTATTGATGAAAAATGTTTGCGGTTTTCTTATTTTTTGCAAACATACAAAAAAAAAATTGAAAATTCAAATTTATTAATTTTATCGGTTTTGTTGTTGTTATTATTTTCAATTAACTTTTATATTTTAATGGATTATATATAACATAAAGCTGAAATAGATTTTATTTTAATATATGACTTATTCACTGGAAGAAACTGATTGAATATTACAAGAACATGAAAAAGCTCAAATTGAGCTTTTGGAAATTCAAGGTTATATTGAAATAAATTTTATACAACATAAATTATAATAGCATCAATCATCACAAATTTTACCAAACTGTATATATAGAATAGCAAAATGAGTTAAAAAATGTACACAAATTTACACAAGTGGACACAAATAAAATCGAATGTTTAATATTTAATCGATGAACTTCGAACCATGTTACCGAATACCTTCCAAATAGCTATAATGTGTAAGATATGTACAACTTTAGACAGATGTCGCAACGAACTTTATATAAAATATTAAATTTTATGCCAACTAAGGCGAAATATATATGTAGGTGGGTAACATTCTAACAGTGAGAGAGCAAATAAAACAATTTTGGCAATTTTAACATCAATCAGTCTTCTGGTGTAATTAGATGTGTGGACGTTACCCATTGTCGAGACGATTGAAACATTGCATGAGCGCAAAAGTCCCAATTAAACAAGAATCGTATGAAAATGCAAAATTTGATTGACGGGAAGTATTTCTTAAAACAACAAAAAAAAATTTAGGAAAATTTTTAGGATATACTTCACGTATGTGCGTAGGAATGTGAAGTTTTTGCTAATCCTAATTAAATACGAATGTGTTAGTGTAAATAATATTTAAAATCCATATTACACGAAACATATATTATGTAATAATTTATTTATTCATTATTACGATTTAAGTAAAATAATTCAAATATGTTAATTATTGTTTTTAAATATTTGCCTTCTAATTTTCATAGATATGTATCGAAGTTAAGTGATGACAGTGTGATTCGAAGCATTCAGTGCAGAATTATGGTAAATTTAATTGTCCCAAGATTCCTCGTGTACATTTTGTATAAGTCAAGATCTATGCTCTATGAAAAGTAATTTAAATGTTTTAAAACATGTAGTTTTAGGCACTTTGGAAAATTAAGGAAATCTTTCAAGTTACTGTACAGAATTTGTTGATGTCGACTTTACGAATTTTCCTGTTATTCTTAAACGATATACATTCTGAGGAAAAACATCATTTTGAGAAGAACCATTTGTTAAGGAATATAATTAATACATTTTAGTATTGAAATACTCGTATAAGTAAATAATTTTCCTAACTTGGGATGTATGTCAGTAAATACATATATACAGTATCGAATTACATTATGCCGTGTTTTCGGCTATTCCTTTGGGGATTCTGATAGAGTGGCAGTGACAAATTGCAATTATGCGACTCTCTATCTCACCATCGTTCTTTAGCTATCATACCCACAAATGAACTTTAAATACAGCATGTGGTCCTTCATTTATCTCAATTCATAACTCGAGCTTTTCAGGAGCGACATTACAAGTATACGAAGGTATAGTTCGACTTCGTCACGCAAACGCAGTCGAGATCTTCCTGTATGAAGTACAGCGGTTAGAATCCATTCAGAAGAAGTACCGAAATATTTCTATTTGAGACAAAACTCGGTCAATTCCTAATCGATTATGATGGGACTAGGCATGTCGGATAGAAGTTGAAATTTAAAATGGTTTTTCAAAAAAGCTCTAGAATATGACCACCTGGGATTGAACTCGACCATTTCTTAATCGATTCTAATAGAAGTGGGTATGTTGGATGGAAGTTGGATTATAAAATGACATTTGAAAAAGTTCTGGAATAACGCCATCTGGGACGGAACTCGGCCATTTCTTAACCGATTTTGATAGAATTGAATATATTTGATGGAAATGAGATTGGAAAATGTTTTTTGGGCAACCCGAAAACCCGATGTGTCTCTTTAAATATATGGTAATGTCTTCAAATATCCTTAATCCTAACTACCAGAAGCCCTACTTTTTTAAAATTTTATTTGATTTTCCGGTTGCACAGGTCTAGACCTACTCAAAAATGTTTGTCGCTATAGTTCCCACCGTTTAGTATAATCGGAAAACTCGGAAAAACCAAATTTTTTTAAATACATGTTTTTTTGTTAAAATATTATTATTCCGTTATCTTTATAAATTGTGATAATTTTTCCAATGGGCAGTTGTCAAAAATTTTCCAATGGGATAACAATTTCCCGTTTTTATGTAGTTTTCGAATTTGTCTGGTATTACGTATTTTCAAATACATATATACATTTTTATTATTTTTTTTGATTTTAGGAATAACTTTGTTTTTAGGAAATACTTCACAACCGTAAAACCTGAGGATACTTTTATATAAACGAAGCATTTGTATGAATGATGTTAACCCAAGTAAAAACAGTCAATGTTGGGGTGCTACAAGGTTCAGTATTTAGGTTGAAATGCCAATTTTTTTGTTACAAAAACCGTTTTGTAACAAGCAAATTGGCATTGAGCGATCAGTCGGAAATAAAGAGCTCTAATGTTAGTTATATTAATCCTGTCGAACTGATAAGCTTATATCCTACAGTTATAAGTGTTATTCTTTAAAGGAAAACCTGTTAAATATAAAATGGTGAAAAAGACGACTGGAACAGAGTTGAATTAAATTGACTTCTCAAGTTTAACTTTAGAATCACTTATTCAAGGCAATATCTATTAATAAATGTGTACAGACACATAACAAAGCTTTCAACTAATATTATTACATTTCTGACAGATTACTCGTGATAGCGTATTGCCATCTTTCGGGAAACACTATAACAAACAAATTCGTCAGTAATGAAATCTAGCGATAAAAATATTAGACTGCGATCAATTAGTACTGTTGTTGATTTCGTAGATTCTACTTATAGTTTGGATTGCATTTTGATTCACAACTGAAATACAAAGATGATGTTGCTTATTAAAAAAATAAATATTTGAGAAATATTTGCAGTCTTGAATATTTGAACTCGCATTTACAATTCGGCTTTATATGTAGGGGTGGAATTTGTTTATCAAGGAGTCCATACAAGCTACGCAAATTTAGTAATTTATAAGCTTTTTCCTAATAAGACCCCTTGGAATTCGGTCAGTAATTTTTTCTAGCCTTTATAAGCTTTCTTAACGATGACTAGTCAACCATTAATATCTGTTCGTAATAATTTTACTTATTTTCTTCAAACTGCTAATGAATTGTAAGTTATAGAGTTTTCAAGAATTCAGTGACTTCACAATTCATGAAGTTGATAACTGAGGTTGTATTAGTAGCCTAAAGACCGTCAAGATTTAACATAAAAAAATCTATACCAATGACGTGCTATCGTTAACTTTCAGATTATATTCAGATTTAGGTTATATATGAAAGAGAACAAGTTATTAGATGTGTTTTTTGAAAGGCCTGGGCCAAGCTACCACAAAACTATTAAGATACATTAGAGAATGGCAGAGAAATTAGAGAATGACAAAAGAACGTTACCAGTCGACTTCTTCTTACTATGAGATTTAGTAAATCATTTAGCAAAACATGTAATCGTGTCATTTAGAGATAGTGAATTTCTGAATAGAAAACTTAGTTCAACAATAACTATGATTGAGTAATCTTTTGAAATCTTTAAGTCGGTTCATATTATTAAAATAGTTATTTTGTCATGGCTGTAATAATCATCCACAACTTCAGTATTATGGACAAAACATATTCATCATCGCTTAGTGATGACGCTGAATCTGAAAATGAGAACGTGAATGTAATGCTGGATAATTAATATGAATTTATTTATGCGAGCTTTTATGAACTTTTACAAATCAATTTATGTCTTATAACACAATTGTATCAAATTAATTCAAGAACAGTGTTCCTATTTTTTGGAAATGGTATCTAAAATTTATCGAAATCATTCGAAGTTTTGCTTTTCTATCCAATAATCTTTCAAAACTTCCGAATGACAGAATCATGCATGCTACTTTCTCTCCCAACAAGAGCGACGTAAATAGTCCTCATAAACAGAGTTAAACTGTTCCAAATAGCACCACTATATACTGTGCCACGAATATATTTTTTTTTGTCACGAGTAAATTCTCGAACTGATGACCTGTTCAGATGAAATCAAATCACATGGTTATGGTTCTCTCGTCATTCTAGACACAATTTTTTTTTTCTTGACATTTATTTCATACTGTAACATCTATGAGTTTTGTTTCATAAGACTAAAGTCTTTGGAGCTGGTTGAATTTATGAAGATTTGGAATATATACGGAAAAAACCCAAATTAATTAGCTCACTATAAACCCAAATTAATTAGCTTACTATAAAAACCAAACGTGTTATAATCAATTCTTAAGGAAATTTTGTTTTTTTTCGAAGACCGTCAAACTCCAAACAATCTACTATGTTGATTCTCAGAGAGGCTCAGAGATTTCCATAGATTGTATAATGGATGCGTCCACACTAGTACTGGGTCGTCGTAGGATTATATTTAAACGTAGTGCTTAAAGATTCTGTATGGGCATCACAGCATGTTACATTCACTATTGCTCTAAAGATGAGAAATAAATCTCTTTAGAAGTAGGCTCTCATTATCAATAATTGGTGCTTTAATAGGTGACATAACAATTTTAAATTGGGTTAATTTTTTTCAAAACTGACAAAACAGGTCAAACTTAAGTTTTAGACAAGGTAAGATATGTTGCTAGTTTTTGTCAGAATGTGAGAGAAAAAAAACAACCAACACAGTTTTAAAGCTGCGGGAGTTCGAGAGAAAGAAATTGGATGCAACTGCGATTTTTCATCATATTATTCTGAAGAACTCATGGCCAGACCCATCATTCATCTAAGTACGCTGTCATGGAGCTATTGCCAGACGTTTCCAATTAGTACCCATATTCTCGTTATATTTGTGTAACTCCGAAGCACCAAGAACCAAGCAGTTATGAAGTTACTCAAAAAGCTCAAATACAGAATTCATGTCAACACAATTATAAACAAATCAATCAAGCTTACATCATCAGAATCGACAAGCACATACTTTAACGAATAACAAAGCATATTTTATATCCGAATATAACTTCTATAATCTTTCAAATTTTTAATGGTAAATTACGAGCTCAAAGCAGCCGCAAAAATTTAGAAACCTTGTGATTGCAACCAAACGTATTAGAAGTGATAAAAAATGAACGTTTCACAACATTTACGCATCTTTCAATATAAATTATTGATTTCACAATTAAATAACAATTATTAATCCTTGAATATATGGTTGATTAAAATATTGCGGACCCTAATGAATAGAGACAAGAAAAAATTATTTAATCGGCTTTAAGCTTGAGTCATCGTGCTTTTGGTATATTTAAATAATTTTTTTTTACAGTACATTATTATACCATCGCATCACAATTCCTAGAGCGGTTTATGTATGTACATATTATTATATTTGTACATCGACATCAAAAAGATTTAAAAACCATGATAATTTTTTGGTGTGTAGCACAAACATTAAAAACACCACACACCACAGACACAAAACAAAATCATATAAACATAAACACACAGAACATATAACAACAAGCAGCAACAAAAAAATGTTTCATCATTTTTAAGTTGAATTTATAATTCCTTTTTGCCTTTTTTTTATATATCCTCTTCCCGTATCATCATACACCATATTATAAAGTGAGTAATATGTAAGTAGACGATACAAAGTCATATAGCACAGTTTACAAAAAAAAAATCTGAATAAAATTACATATCCCTTTTTCATTTTGTTGAGATTTTTGTTTTAATGTTTCGAGGATGGAACCTAGCTGCTCCTCGGTGTGTGATTTTAAATTTCATTCCATATTATTATCATCCTTCCATATCTCTAATGTTTATGGTGTATATTTTTATTTATTTTATTTTATTTACAAATGAGTATGATCACATCACACAGCACCACCACATCACATGATAATGGTAATGAGAGGGTTGTTACAAATTTTTTTAATGTTTTATTTAGAATATTAAAAGCTCCTAGTGTTTATTATGTTCATACATAAAAGTTCAAAGTTTATATATATATATTTTGGTGATGTTGGTGTTGGTGGTATTACGAATTTTCGGATGGGATTAATTTAACTGACTTGAAATTGGTTTGATATCGTAGAGCTATATGTAGCTGAGGTCTACAGTTGATTATACGATTAATATATTCTTAATTACTAAATAAATTATCCTCTCATACGAATATGTCGTTATTATGCACATTGAATCACAAATCACTCGAATTTTATCTCGAATATTAGAAAATGTCTCTCACACTTTTAATTTTTGTCATATCGGAATTATGACGTAAAGTGCTCTCTGCAGTTACTTGAGACAAGACTGCACGATAAATATACTATCCTAGACTTTATAACATGTACACTATTACAGCTCGTCATACTTATTGATGGGTTCATCAAACTTATTAAAACTATCATGTATTGGATAATTTTAGAGTTATATACCATATGGAAGTTCCTCCTAATATAAGAGCTAAGAAAGTACCTTATATGTTTCATAGTACCTAAGAAAGAAAATCTCTTTTGACATGCTTGTAACTTAACAAACCATTGGGATTACATTTTAACCTTGAGTCAACCAAAATGATCAGTTTGTAACCGATTTGGACATAATTTTCTTTGGTAGTCTAACGATTTTGTCCATCAGAGAACACGGTTGTTTTGATTAAAACAACTGAGAGCGATAATATAACTGAGATGAGTCGAAATAAGACAGTTTGGAATTACAATCGAATAAAATCATGAAAAATATTCAAAAAAAAAGAGACGAAATCAATAATCAGGAGATACCTTTGACAGTATATATGATTCATCTATTTGGTCTTACAAAAAATAGTGGTACCATGTTTAAAAAATGATATGATGCCTTTAGAAGTCGATGCTTATAAGATGAAGATGAGCTGAATATTTTGGCAAGCCTGCTGGTATGATTTGAATCATAAATATGTTGAAATTTATTTAAACTTATCCCAAGAACGATCCGATTTCTACAAAAAGCTATAGAACATTTAAGTTCCATAAATTCTTAGAACAAATTGGAAAGTGCAAAGATATACCCCCAGTCTTAAATGTGTTCTTCCCGAACACATTCTGTAAAAAAATTAATTGAAACATCTCCGATTTATATGTCAAGTTTTTATTTGCACTTCAAAGACATATGGACTAATGACACTATACCAGCATACCATCATACACACCAAACATTGACTTATTTTGGATGTTCAAGTTTTTCGAATTAATGCTGTATTTTTCTCATCCCAAATATACCAATTTTGTGTATTAGGTAACCTAACCAACACGTTTGACAAGATCCTATGTTTGTTCCTTTGTTGTTTGAAATAGTCATTCAAAGCTAAACCTTTCGTAAAATACGCTATATAATTATGGTTTAACTAAATCCAACTTGTAAACGTCGAATAATAAAAATATTTTACAGACTTCAGCTTCACGAACCTAAAAAATGTATTATTGACGTAACGATCGTTACGATTACGCTTTAAACTTATAATTCTTTTTTCATAGTGATCTGAGATGGACGATGAATCGAATTCGTTTAAAATACAACATACCACAAGATGAATCCTCAATGGACAATTCTGCAGTAAAGATCTAAAGATAATCAATACATAGCATGTGTTAAACAATAAGAATAGCAGAAAATGTAAAAAAAGCATTCAAAAAATCCCATGTACAATTAGCAAATTACTATAGTCTTGTTAGTTTAAAATACAGTTCTGTCCACAATCTTTCCAACCATGTACGCTTTTTAATTGAAGGCAGAGAATATGACGACGCCCCTCACCGAATAACATAGCTGTGTATTTTAAGTCTGATAGGCAACATCGACATATATTACAAAGTATATATTACTAAAACAGACCGAATACGTTTTTAGCTCAAGTTCACTTATTCGAAATCAACTCGTGTTCAATTTTCATTTGACAAACTCTAGGCGTATGTGACCTTATATTTAACATCATCGAGTGCTATGGTTAAGATACCACATCAAAAGGCCAAAATTATTGTGAAATGAGTTTTATATTGGGATTGACCAACATGTTGGGACTTTAAGCTTCTTAGACAAACGAGCTCGGCAATATGCTCTCATAAATCAGATAAGACGAAAACACAAATTTTCTAGATAAATATGGTAGTTTTGTGTGTCTTATCTTATTCTCGTGTATGAGTACTCGAGTTCGTTGGGAATTAAGAGTATTCAAAATTTACTCAATACTTAAATTGAAAACCAAAAATATATCCGACGAAATATATAATTTCGACCTGCATTTTGCCAATAATCAGTTCCTCTTTATATATTGAAAACGAAACAGGACAATTGTATAACAGCATGTTAAGAGACCATAAAGTATCTGATTACAATCGACTTGTCCAATTAGTATTTGAGGTTAAATTTCTTTGATTCCGTTTCAAACTATATTATGATGACCTTGAAATTCGACCAATTATAAACAGTAGCTTTGAGTAACAACAACAATCGAAATATATAGTTGAGGACAGATAGTATGAACACGAGAACAAACTATTATTTAAAAAGGTTACCAGCATTTCGATTTAGGTGATCAGGTCATTTGTTACGAACCAGACCACCTATATCATATTGTTTGATTCACAGTCATTTGAGACGAATAGAACAGACAAACGACGTTCTTTCATATTATATAGTTATATCTTAAATTAATTTCAAATAATGCCACTCATCAATCGATTCATTCAAATTTAAAAAACAAAAACAAAAATCAATTACCTAGCACTGTTATCTCGTTAAAATTCCAATGAAGAACACCATAGACTTTTAAAAAAAATCTTATTTCCACTTTCTTTATTTACTAAATTATACGAGTTAATTTTGAAGATATCAAACGAATATATTTAACTTAATATATACCAATTCTATTGTCATTGAGACAAATTATCTATGCATTAATAACATCGGAACCAAAACAAAACCAAAACGAAGACATACCACCCAAATAGTATAGTAAGAAACAACTATCGGATCCATACACTATAAAAAAGTTAAAACTCGAATTCAAATTTGATAAACACACTCAACATTTTGTTATTTGGGTTCTTTTCTTATACTCGTATATATATATATATATATTCTTATATAACCAACAACAAAATACATTTTTATTTTATTATCAATATAAAACCAACAACAACCACATCTTATGTATTATATTATGTATATTACATAAAAAAAAAGAAAATAGTTTTTCTATATATGTACAACAATGACACAACATAAACTAAGTAGTGCTTGGCTTAAAAGGAAAAACCTTTTTTTCTTTTTGCCTATTTTTGAGCCAAAAAACTGAGTGGCAATGAGTACGGTGTGTATTTGGAGGAAAAATAGAAATATCATAAAAATGAAAATTATGTTCCTGGTTATGTTGTTTTCTCGTCTTTTCGTTTTTTGTTGTTATTATTAAAATGCTAGGTTAAGTTAAAATTATTATTGTAAATTTTCCGGTTTTTCACGATATAAAATATTTTATTCGTTTATCATAATAGTTTTGGAAAATTTTCATAATATGTATGTATATAGGTTTTTGGTGAAATTGGAAAGTTTTATGGGGATATAAAAAAATTGAAATGAATGACAAGCTCGTAAACTATTAACTATAAAAATACAATATATATATATATATATATATATATATATATATATATATATATATATATATATATATATATATATATATATATATATATATATATATATATACATAGTGGAAATATATATTTTAGGTTATTTGTTGTTGTTGGAAAATTAAAGTTGAAGAAAGTTGTATTGTATATATGTTAATTTTTCCGTTTGGGAATTGTTTTGTCGATAAAATTATTGTTAGAATATTGATTTATTACCAAAATAATTTACTATTTAAATAATTTTGTAATTTATTTAGCTGCATTAGAACCTATATATGAATGTATGTAAAACAGTGTACGTTTGTTATCCGAAACGTTAATTTATATGTTAAAAAGGATTTTTGTGTTTAAATATCGTGTGCGAGTAATCTGAATACAGTCGAATCAGTATTCTAGGAATAGTTTAGTGCTTTTAATATATAAATTTGTAAACATAAATGACTTGAAATTGTTTTATATCACGAAAAATGAATAATAAATCATTAGATCTACTGATTAGTACGTAAATACCAGGACCAGGATAGTAATTTATATAAATAAAACAAAACTTGAAATTATATAACATATAACAAGTGTGACTCAGATTTGCCATGAATAGATCTTAGTACATTTATCAAGACAATGAAAGAAGTTTAATTTCAATTTAAATACACCCTGGGTAGATATAGGAGTCACTAGACCAAATATAGATACAAAACACCATCCACTGAATTTTTTATACATAAAATTATTTCTTGAGGCTAATATATGGCTAGTCTGTATATCTAACGTATAAATATTTCACGTTGGCCTAAAATACAAATTTGGAATGAATTTGAATGGAACCAAAAAAATCTATTTTAAATAATTTCGCTTGATCTACCAACTACGATAACATAACTGCAACATCTGGCCAAATAACCTCTTCCAAATCACTTTTGAACAAAAGAAAAAATACAAGAGACGCCATTTCGAAGTCAATGTCAGAATTTTTTAACGAGAATTTTGCCCTAATATCATGACCTTCATCATATTACTACGAAATTGGGAATCTATACTAACAACTTGAAAGAAATCAAACCACAAACAACAAGGAATCAAACATTATATTTTCAAAATGTAAATAAAATGTCTTAAAGAAATATTTGTTAAAAACGTGGTACAAATCCTGGTTTACAGATGTAATCATTCGCAACAAATAAGGAATACAAAAGGTAACAAAGACCATGTTCTTAAATCATCTTAGTTGAAGGAGATTTGATATTACCATCAAGTATCGGATGTCCTAATAAATGAGTCGCCATCACCATTCGTTACTAACCACAAAGACACTCGCAACATTCGTACTCACGATCGCCAGAATCGCAGAATTAACTATAACTTCAGAACAGTCGCAACACTTATATCTGAGCCAATCATCTGGAATCTAATATATCCATTTTCAAAGCAACGGTATCATAACCATAAATATTCATCGAGTTCTTTAAACATTTCAAGATGACTGTGATCCTGATATTAATAATCTTCATAAACATTAGCCTTATTGAAGTGATACAGCATTAAAATTCCTAATGTTTGTTGATGAAAAAAAAATGCTATGAGGCCATTGATTACGACATCACTATTACGTGAGAATACCACATCCAGTCAGTGTTACGAACAAGTCAACGATGTTATTTGAAGTTGAAAAGTGAAATCATAACAAATTCATTCTATGACAGCAAGCCCGATATTTTCCAGAATATTTGTAGATAACATATTGCATTGATTGATCATATTGCAAAAGCACAAAAAAAATTCCGCGTTTGTGCTTCATCCGGATATTAAATATTTATACCATGACTTGACAAGACACCAAACAAATCGAAAAAAATATTGAATCAGCGATAACCTTTTGGCAAGACAAGATAAAATTTGATTTTATAATATTTTAGAGGTGAGAACACACCTTAATGATGTAAGACATAATTTAAAGAACATCTATGCTAAATATACAAATCGACATAAACATATACAGTGAAACCGTGTTATAAAATCTCCAAATATAACGAAAAATATTTTTAAAAATCATTTTGCTTAGTTATTAGCATCAAGGTATGCTGTATGCAAATTGAACGAAGGCATTTCTTCCTAAACTTTATATGTTGAAAATAATAATTAAATATACGATAATTAAATAAAAGAGTTCGTTTAAAGTTAAATTCGACGAGCTTTAATTATAATTGATCGTATTCCACAAACCCAAAGCGGATATTTCAAAACTAAAATCTGAATGTTTTAGAAAATATGGCTCTACGTGCTTCTAACACACACTTGCAGTGATTCTCTGGTCGTGTTTCAGATACGGTCTTGTGGTATTAAGCAACACTATTTTTTTATTTAAGCCGACTGAAGGTTTCCTATTTCAATCATTCCTAAAAACTAATTCATAATCCGAATAAAAAAGGCAAGAGCCTCATCTTCCATTACGATAAAATCCTGTTCTATATACGAGCACATGTCCTAAATAGCTAACCTGCATGTCTAAAATAAACCACACACAATTAAGAATCCGTTATGCAGAATAATTAGGACAACATGTCCTTTCATTGAAATTCGTCACGACACTATAACTAAATCGCTACTAAAAAGAAGTCGTACATTGTAGCTTGGTGGTAAGTTTTTAAGAATTCTTAACATAAACTGCATCTCGTTAAACCTATTACGAAAGATCTGCCCTGGATTGCGTACTCGACTAGTTTATAAACATCATTTTGTGGATTACATGCACTTGAAAATCGATTTTGAAAGACCTTAAGTCTTAAAAATCTTTCATTATTTGTACTTACTCATTACTCTTTGACAACCATGTCCAGTGTGTCGAGTGAAACGATTAATCTCTAGGAGACGCTTCCATTATTTCACAGTATATGCTCACCGTATCTCGATTGACGACATTCATCGAGTGGTTCTCACCTATGATTGCAGTATTTGAAATAATAATCATACCATAATCATTATATATATATATATATATATATATATATATATATATATATATATATATATATATATATATATATATATATATATATATATATATATATACACATACATATAGAAGTAGGTTGAAGAACCATTTCCCGCGTCATGATTTTGGAATATTCCAAAATTTCCTTTTATTTTTTCAATTTTGATTAAAATTCATTCAACCATATAGTGAAATTTTGTTCGCTCTTCGCACTCGAAACGTTCATGTTGATTTTTGGTATTTTTTTTTTTTTTTGATATGTCAGTTAATTTATAAACACCGATATCGGATACACTAGCTGCTGACCCAGAAAAAGAAAATATATAAGGAAAGCTTTTCTCTCATATTTTGTTGTTGTATATGGGATATATGAGGGATAAACATAAAACAAAACGAAAATATTTTTTTTTTTGGGAAATTGTTGGTGTTGCTGTCGATTTTCTTTCTATATATCGTCCATATTATAAATTTCTATGTATATATATGTATGTACATAAGAAGAGAAAATAGCAAAAATATGCTGAGATAATTGAAATGAAAATGAAAAATTGATGGAAAAATGGATTTGAAAAAAAAATTATGTTTTATAGGATTTTCCCATTTTGATCGGTAATATATTAGTTTCGCTTGACCTTCATTGAATTGATTATTTCTCTGTTTTAATGGAAATGTTAGTTTATGATGTAATGGAGTGTTCATTATTTATTGAGTCTGTTGGTTAAAGATGAGGGAAATAGGGTATGTGAAGATATCTAAAAGGATGGATTTGATAGGTTTTATTTAGCTACGTCATGTTTGTATTTGATTTAACAGGGTTGATTTTTATGGATAGAAGGTATTTAATGCCTACTTTATGTAAGCTATGTTTATTGATCGATTTATTACGTACATTTTTTTAAAGAAACCACGTAGACAATAGTAGTACAATAATTAATAGAATTAAATATTGATGGTGTAAGGGGTACCGCAGTACGACTCAAAATATTTCCGCCCAATTAAAATTTGTGATGAGTTATTAAAAGGATACAAACAGAACAAACCAGAAAAGGTCAATTTCCCAAATCAAAATGCCATATAATTTGATTTCTATTTCATTATTATCGTGCAATAAAAATTACAATTCAATTACTATCGAATAAATAATTCATGTTCGTCCTAAAAACAAAATTAAATAAAAAGATGTCAACATACCGATATAAAAGGCACCCCCTTGTATACACCCAATATAAACATATACCATAATAATTCAATCAAACTCCTTCAGCGTTATATAGGTTATAATTTTCCTCTGTAGAAAAGTTTTTAATTTTTTTTTTGTACATTTCCTTCCGCTAATAATTTAATTTGTATACGAAATGAAAAAAAAAGATTAAATTTTAATTTTTCCTTTTTTAACCAATTTTCCTTTTTCTCTACGTTGATAGGGAAAATATTTTTTCATTTCTAATCGATTTTAGACTACGCGGCGAATTATGTTGTTACTTTGCCATTTTTGTTTGTTATTTATTAATTGAATATTATAATAACCGGAAATGGGATGAAACAGTTCGTGAGGTTTGTACATTTTGAATATTCAATCAGGGAAGTTGTGAAAAGACTTCTGATTCATTCGATACAATATAAAGGTAAAACAGACTTCGAATGGTACATGATAAAAGAAACAACAGCACTCTTATTTACCATAATGGATATGTATACACCACCCAATTTTTTTTTCAGATACATAAAAAACCAAAGCTCTAACTCTAAAAAAATAATGGAATGGAAAAATAGGAAAAAGGCAAAAAATGTTTATAAAAAATACTAGTCATGAATTCTGTCAGTTACACTGTTATCTCCTTTAGAGAAATCAATGGGTCAAAAGACTCCATAATCTGAATTTAACTAAAACCTCCGTCACTCAGGCTCAATTACTCCATGTGACATGCCTTTTCAGACGTACCCTCTCTGTCCAGAAATCTGTTTGTTCTTGCAATAAAGCCAACGATATCCGGTATCCTCAATATCATTTTTATGCGGAACATGATATTGTTCAGAGAGCAATGTCCCATATACACATACCAAATCCACAAAGTAAGTCTATCATAACTAAAAAGGACTGGGATATTTGCTAATTTATTGTTGTATAAATTTGGGATATAGGATAAGGGATGAGGTTATTCCATTTTTTTCTCGTGCAAACCACCACAGAGTCGAAATCTTTCTTAATACGTAATAATAATACTCTTAGAGTTCACCCAGCTCCGACTAAAGTGGACGCTGTGACCATGCGACTCAAAATATCCTTTGATATTCATGTAACTGGGTATCCAGTGAAGTTTAAATTCATTCAGACTGCCTTATCGTTTCAAGGCAATAAACGTCTCCAAAACCAGTTGCGATGAAACAGTTTTGAAGTGAATCACTTATTTAGTAAAAGTTGGAATAGTAAAAATGTGCTTATGAATATAAATTGATTTTGTCTTAGTTAAACTGAGAATATTGTTCTGGTTAAACTAAAAACCACATATATATATATATATATATATATATATATATATATATATATATATATATATAGATATATATATATATATATATATATATTCATATATATATATATATATATATATATATATATATATATATATATATATATATATATGTAACAGGATAAAAACGACATCCGACATTTCAAAAAAAGTATTATTCGGATGAGCAGACATAGAAGATATCATTTAAACATATAATATGCTAAAAACTAATTTTAAACACTACTTACTTTAATACCTAAGTAAAAATTAAATTATCTACTTATTATTCAACTTTAAAAAATTTTCAACTTTAATTTCGTACTAATAAAATTCTAAACTAAAACAAATAAAGCAACCAACCTCTCCTAATTATCCTTCACCTGAGCAATAAATTAATGGAAAAGTTAAATATAAAATGGGTAAAGTCTTATCTTTACCCTGAAAAAAAGCCAAAGTGTAATGGAAAACCCACCCTATATATACAGATTGAGGAAAACATAATATTGACATCAATATTATGGAAAATGTAAACAGACAAATTTTCCATTCGTCTTCTGTGTGTAATGTTGTATATAAAATCTGCCTTTCGAGTCGAGGCAAAAAGTAGCAAATAAGTTTTCGAATTTTATTTTTGAAATTTTTATTCCATTTTTTTTCTAGGTGAAATAGAAAATATTTTCTAAACCTTTAAAAATAAATCAAACAGTTTCTGAGTAACAAACAACATCAAATGTTGGAGAGAGTTTAAGAGACTTTATTAACAAACGCAAACGAGAGGTGTTACTCCATTTTCCAACGACTTTATTAAGTTGTATATATATTCAGAAAATCTTTTAATGTTTTTTTTTTGCTTCGTACACAAGTATTCTTATACGAGGGGTTTAAGTCTAACTTTACAGTATGTACATGATCTTGAAATTCTCGACAAAATACCGTAACTTTTTTATCCGGATTCAAATTATTTTTGTTTCCATTAATGTAATAACAAACGTGACCACAATTAGTTGACTATTCAACAAAAAACTATCCCTTCAATTCCAATTACTTTTGATTACCCGAACACAAAAAATGTAGTTACAACAATTGGTATATAACTACTTAATATTCATTAAACACCGAAGCAGGATAGCAGTTGAAGCAGTATATTATATGTGGGTATATACATATATAGAGTTGAAAAGAAAAAGTCATCCCACTTTCACATATTCATTGGGCGCTCATTCCACTTCCCTCATAATTTCACATCATTTTTCTTTTCTATTTTCTCCTAAGTCAACATAAAAATGAAAAACATGAAGTCTCGTATATGGGAAAAGAAAATTAATAATTTTCTTTTATTCGATGTAATCGACAAAAAAAAAGTTAATTTTCTTTAATATTCATTAGATTTTATTGTAATAAGACGGGAACGGGAAAATGTGGGAAAGCAAGCAGTTAAGTGTATCGACGTGCTTTTTGTGTGTACATATTACATATTGTATGTCAGAAATATGACGCCATGTAAAATAATTTTAGAAATAGCCAGTATAAATGAAATATATTTTTTTATTTTTGTCCGTACAATCTGTTTTGGCCGAATCCAAATCGTATATATACTCAGCAACCGTAATTAAAAGCATTAAAGTTGCTGGGGTAGAAAAAATACACAATATACCTAACATGTGAATGAGCTCACTGTATAGTTGGCACTATAGCGTAGAGCAATGTTTATAAATCGGCCTTAATCATTTTTTAACAATCGTTTGGTGGTAAAACTGGAGTTCAGTGAAATAAAAATGATGTTCGAATTCAAAGGTATTCTGAAATGAGTGATCGCTGAATCTGCTTTATGAATAAAAATGAAATGGTTTGCCATACAGTTACATTATAGCATCGACAATTTGAACTGCAGGAACGGAACTGATGTACGATGTTAGACAATGAAATCAGTTAATGATTTCAATATTTGTTAATTATCGGGTGCTGTAGTATCGTGTCGCTCACTCCCTGAGAAGACAATATATATTTTTTTAATTTGATTCCATTGTGCATTAAAAGTGAATGAGATGAATAAATCTGAGCGACCATAATCATAATTATTTGTCATTGCATTTTATGTAAACTCTTACATATGACGGTTAGGAAGAATAACAATATCATCCACAGACCACAATCCACATATTTTCGTTGTCAATCATGACGCTAATGCACATCACTTTCGATCTAAGCGAGAAGAAATATAAAACAAACAAGAGCGTCTCTTTCATGATTTATTATAGGCCAAAAATTAAACCCTTTCATTCAACTTCAGTTAGGACGAAAGACTTCCAGCTATCGGTAGATAAAATAAGATCATGCCTTAAAATGACAATTGTGTTACAGTAACCAAATGAAAAAAGAGGAGGGTCAATGTGTTGCTTTATTTCCTTCCAGAGCTACGTCATAATTAGCTAGGAACTTGTTGCATCGAACATATTGGTTCCCTCTCAGTAAATATCACCTGCTTCATCTATTAAAAGGATGGTTTTATTCGGTGAGAAAATTCACAGATCTAACCAAGTTAAACATGTTGGGGTAATTTTGGAAAAAAACTGACAAAAAAATTGAGCTAAACCTCTAAATTATTTACTTCATATATAAGTCATTAGTGTTGCCTATTGTAGTATGTATATGCTTCACTTATTTAGCAGTGTGCTGTTAAAATTACTACCTAAAAATAATAGTTTAAAGTATATGACTTATATGTAAATACAGTATATGTAAAGCTATCACTGGATCTATACGCTCTATACGTGTCTACTAGTCATGGAATCTTTTCAGAATAGAACTAGGCCTTTATTAGGTTCTGTATGACCTGCTGATAGTAGTCTCAAGTGTGGAATGAACTTGAGCTATTAATCTACTCCATTACCTTCTTTTTCTTCTCCCTCGGAGGGAAATAAGTTTGGATTCTACTGTTCCTCTAAAATTTGTACATCCTCTGATAGCTTGGAAATTCTGTGCACTGTATTTAAGACATAAATTATTGCTTTTACACATTGTAATGTACCTTCTTTCATCAAACAATAGGCCCACGGTTATGTGGCTACAAGCTGATTACAATATTGAAGGTTTTATAACCAAACAAGTTATACAGGTTGTTCAGCAAAATTCTTGCTGGTGAGTCTAGCAAAAGATCAACACAGTTCACGTTATCCTTAAAAATGATCAATTTTCAATAATTATCATTAATCATCTCCATTAACTCGAAGTAGTTCGGGAGAATCCTGGTACACAATGTGGCCCCACTATAGCAAAAGTGACATTTTAAGAATCTAACCAGCGATAAGAATAAAATAAATCAACAAGGTCAAAATAAAACATAGACCCATTTTCGTATATATCTTAACTCCAGCGCACCTAATGCGTCCAAATCACTATATATACAATATTTATGAGGATCAGAATCGGATCACCTAATTTCACGTCAATCCTTAATTTTCCCATGCCTTTTCACTAACCAAAATACACGACACCTAAATCAACCATTACAATCGATAATTGAAAATTAAGTATTTTCAAATATTTGTCTGAATTATTTATGGATGAGATTTGGTAACTTCAAAAGGAGAAATAATGAGCGACAATAAATCGTAGCCGTAAGATTTATATAGGTACAGATCATGTTTTTATAACATATATTATCGAATAATAACCTACCGCGACACAATTGATAGTGTGACCAATAACCCAAATTAATGTTTGATGTAGTTTTTTTTTTATGAATGTAACACATTAACCATCTGTATTGTTATGATAAGTGGGTTTTTCTTTAAAAAAAATAAAAAAAAAATAGTTAAAACCACTTAAGACAAAAAATGTATTTAACCGTATGAATATACATCGTGTGATTTGCCTCTAGCTTGTGTTCAAGACGGAGGAACACATAACGAATTGAAATTTGTAATGGAATGGAATATAGAAACTAACAGGTAGGTAGATGAGTATAGGATTGGTAAAAGGAAATGTTTATAGTTTTTTTTATCTTGACGAACCTAAAAAAGGATACCGCTTTTATATAGGGAGATTTTTAATCAGGCAGATGTTGATTTTTTTTGTCTATTAATAACATTTACTTAGGAGCCGTTTTCATTGATGCTGATATGCTGTTATTTTTCTTGAAGAGGCGACAAGACAAAATGATTCCATTCTATTTAAAAGTTAGTTTTGAAGATTTATGAATTGAAGCGGCATAGAAAATATATACTGTTGATTGGATCAAGACAGTATGATGTTAAATCATAACAACCGCTCTAACCAAATATATATACAAACCACAATCACCATCTGACACAAAATTGCGTATTTTAATATGCAAAATTCATCCATTAGAGTTTGTATACACAGTTAAAAAAATTTTCAATTTCACAAAAATCAAAAAAAAATTACAACAAATAAACAAGAAGCATTTCCCTATTTAGAAAAGTACCTCTTGTATTTTTTCCTTTTTTTTGTAATCCTGAGGTTATGTTTGAAAACCAGATTCGTTACATTTCCGTTTTTCTGTGGTTTTAATTTCATTTCAGCACAAAAATTTTATATTTTTACGGTAATGAAATAAAAATTATGTTAAGTATGACGAGAGTACATCTACCTGACGTTACGAACATACATAATCATTTGAAATGTGTAATATAATAATTTTATATAAAACCGTGATGATACAGTTATATCGCGATACAAATTATATTTATCATATCCTTGTGTAATTATGCTGTAACTGTATATACTCGTATATATATAGGTATATGTATATAGCGCCAGGAAAATGTTATTATAAAACATGCCCTCACTTTTTATTATCACTACTGTGTGATGTTTTTGTAACGAAATAAAAAAACAACGTAAAATTGATTAAATTAAAGATGGATGGGTATGAGCTTTCCCCTTTTTCCCATTTTTTATTTTTAAAAACATTAAATATAAAACCCATCATTATCATTATTATGATTAATTTAAATGATGATTACAATTTGAGTACAATTAATGATTATTATGATGACGTTGATATGATCACAATGTTGCGGTGATGATGATAATGACGATATAACTAATGTATTTTTTATTATAATCATGATAAAAAAAATTTAAAAGCTTTTTTCGTACACCAACATATACACATACACTCACACAAGACATTTTAATTTCGTTAACGCTTCAAAAAATATTTAAAGTTGACATTAAAGAAAGACATTTTTATATAAAAAGATGTTAGACGTTTTGTTTAGGCAAAATGATGGATTACACACACTGTATAACTATTTAGTCCAAAAAATATATCATCATCACAATAATAATAATAATAATTATTATTTTTCTAGAAATTAAATTAAACCAATTTCACTATATATATACATATTATACCCACTAGCAGATTAGTAAAATGTTAGAATCGCGTGCAAAATAACAATTAAAACACCCTTCTCTTATGTCGTTTTGATCACACCCAATCATAAAATTCCATTTTTAGCTATATAGTTTTGTACATTGTACGCGCACAATACCAACCACCAAACTAACCTATGTACAATATATACAAATGTATTCCACCAAAGTTATAAATGAATGGTTTAAGAGAACATATAGAACCCTTTTGTTTCGTACAAAAGAGCATATTTCATAAAAAGAAGGTTCGAGCAAAAGAATTGAAGAAAACCTATTTATTTTGATTTATTAAATTTTATTATTAATTAAAGTGATTTTATTGGGTTAAACACAAAATATAGGTGTAGTTCGACTAACGCGCGTCTGAGTATATTTGCAATATTAATTTATGAAAATAACCGCGACAGAGCTTTCACCTGTTCAGTACATAAAATTTAACAAGATCGATCTTATTTTTAATGATCGCACCTACATAAGAGGGGAGTAACAAAAGTTCGCTTATAGTTGACCAGAAAAAAAAACTAATGTTTTCATGTTCTCTACATAATCGCCATTGATTTCAATGAATTTCTTAAGCCTAAAGACCCACTTTTCGATAAGGTTAGGTCTACGATGCGAGAGATCGTAAGAAATTAGCTCATTATTTAAGCAGTGTGAGATGGCCCGTTGTCATGTTGTCAAAAGTTCGGATAAAAAATTTAGTTTACACCGAAAACTGAAGAGACTCAACTTTGATTTGATGCATCTTCAGCTATTTTGCATTTTCTCGTCTCCAGTTTAACCGACAGTTCTGAATTTTTGAAAGAAGTCTGATAGAACCATATGTTATCGAATGTAAATTAGAGAGGGATTTAGAGAAAACTGCATCGATTTTTGTTCCATGTCTTGTGGTAGGTTCCTTTCGGTTATTATTCTAATTTATCTTGTAGAAAGTTTGCCAAAAGTTGTTGACATTCGGACGCGAAATTAACATTGAAATCTCCTGCTAAAATTAGTGATAATGTATGATAGTTTTCTCCTAATTTTTCAGAGCCTCAACCGTAAATCATAAATCTTTTATATAAAACTTTATAATATCATTAACTGTGTTGTTGGGCGAAATTTCACGAATATGTCGAAATAAATGTCCATTTTCGAATTTACTATATTTGAGACATTATTTGATTTCTGATAAATTGCCACTCCTGCTGATCTAACATTTGTATACGATTAAATTTCGCAACACAATCAAAATTTGAGTCAACATTTTCATCGTCATTTGACCACGATTCTGATAGAAACAAATTATTGCTTGAATCAATTACGAGATCGCTCAAGTCCGTGTTTTCAAAGACTTTGTGATGAATTAGAAGATAGAACGTCGTCGATGACATGAAGACGGAATTTTTATTGTTTTTCATTTGCAGATCTCATTGTTTGATGGAATTCATCTAGTTCCATAATATTTTCTTTCTTCCTCGCAATAACTTACTCAATGCTGCTCAGTGAATATCCAAATTAACGTCTGCATTTGGTTTACGATACAACTGTTGGAAAGGCTTGGGCTCTGGAAAGCGATACGCAACATTTTGAATTTCAGTTTCATTTAGATTCCATTCAAAATTAGCTCTTCCTTTTCATCGTAGTTATTGATAAATATCATTTCAGCTAAAATTTCAGCATCTTCATTTCTAAATGGAATTTGAAATGTAACCATTTCTCGTCTAGTTTCATTGTAATCTTGTGCAATATCATAATTTCGAAATCGAATAACTTTGGGCACTATTCTCTCAGCATAAACTCCAATATTTCACAATCTTCCTTCCAAATATCTGTGGAACTTTCATCGAGTTTACTCAATTCTTTTTTAGTCTTTCAAATCGTTTGCCGTTCAATTTGCCACATGGTCATTATATAAATAACAACAATTGAGCTCTTTGACATTGGCTCGCTAAGCAGCTTCTTGACTACTCACCTCGATTAGTTTTGTTTACATACTCAACCACGTATGCAGGAAGCACAGGATAACACTTCTCAGTGATTATTTGGAAATCCATGTTCGACCTCAGAATATTGAAAACAAAGAGGTTGATGAAGAAAAATACCGTGATAGATTATGGTTTCTATCAGTCATGAACCCAAAAATCGTTCCTCCTATGGATGACAATGTATTCAACGATAATTGGTGAAATTCATCTTGCAAAGTGTATAATTTTTTCGACTATGATAAAATCTATTATCATTATCTATTCACAAACAACTTCATTGAATGTTCCACCTTACGATTTATGAATTATCATGGCACATTCTGATGCTTACTCCCCAAGTCAAGTGTGCCTAAAGAAATTTTACTTCAAAAATATTTAAGAGCCTCCGACTAAGCAAACTTTTGTTACTCCTCACGTATCTATACAACATAAATCGAATACCACCTATACACAAAACATCAAATTGTATATTTTATAGTTTATGGTTTTTATACTCTTCGCCGTATATTAATAAGACGGCTATTTAATTTTTAATGATCTATTATTGCTATTACAATTATTAATATTAACGGTGTTAGTCATTAATCATTTTTCTAAATTACAGTGGAAACGAAAAAGTAAATCTGCGAGATAGTTTTTTTTTTGTATGCACTACAGTTTTGTTATGGTGATCATATCGAATACATTTAATACAGTTTTTGTTACTTCGCTGTTTACGATTTCATCAATCTGTATAATCTTACATTCAAACAACTATAAAAAATTTACATTATATACAGTTCGTTGATAGCATTGTCAATCATAAATCTATCTTAAAACTTATCTCTGTATGTTGCGCCTCCGGTATACGTTTTAATTCAAATATTATAGAAATAACGAGGCAAAGCTAAATCAGGAACTTCAAATTTAATTCATAAAATTTTAAAAAATTAAATTCTCCCTTGACCATAAAAATACGATAAAAGTATTTTAATTTTTTTTTTTCAGTGATGATGATGCTTGAATGGTAAAGTTTAACCACTTACCAGTAAAGCAATAAATATAGTTTTTATTACTACATAGTTTCTATTATATATTTTCAATACTAAATATATTAAATATTTTTAAGACGAAGATGCTTCATACATTTTACATGTTTTAGAGTTTAATAAATTCAATGTATTACTTTAAGAAAAAGTAATTGTATATCTGCTACAAACACTTGTGATCTGAATGTATAAAAATTCTCATCAGTTTTGACGTAAACTAGGCGAAAATGTATTGCGTATATGAGTATTCAACCATCTTTAACGTATAATCTAACTAACTCAGGTTTTGAACTATGGATATTTATATAATTTGATGGAGGCTAGGAATCAATAGGTATATAATTTGAAGAGGATATTTTATTTATAATCACACACTTCTGCTACAAAGGTGGTTAGGAAAATTTAGTTTTCGATTCGGAATAATATATTTGTATTGAGATGACACTGCTCGGCGTGTCTACCACTCTAGAAGAGGGTTATTCATCAAATTTGAAAAAAGCAACCATAGTTGGGATTTTACATGTAAAAAACGAAGCCAACACCATACGCAATGCCACCTGTATTGAAATGTAAGAACAACTCTTAAATTCGTTATTGGGTTAGAGCTAAACATGTCGAATTTTGTATATGGTTGTTACAGTACACTGAACCAAATGTACCACTCAATATAACAAATTTTAGCGACAAAAAAATTGATAAATATTTGTCAGTATTTTTAGTGTTTTTTTGAAAAAATTATTGAAATCTGATAATTTATTTTCATTTCGAATTAGAATATTACAGTTATATCTTCATTTATATTTTTCAACAAAAATATAATTTTTTATTATTCTTAATGAACATTATTCTTAACAATATTTTATCAGTATGATAGAAATGTATTCTATATGAAAAATTTATCAGTTTTTCCTAAATGTTCTAGCTGATCAGTTTTCTATCACAGTTAACATCACTTAGATCGATAAAAAAATAGAAATTTGCGAAAATGACCGATATTTCGCGTAAGTTCTTGTAATTCGCTAGCACTGAACGTTTAGGACTGAACGTATATATAAGAATTGCACATCAAGTCAGGTGGCATACGCCTTAAGAGATGGTCTTTGATCTATTCGATCGCACATCCATTTAACATGACGTCATCCAATACATCGAAACCGGCCAAAGAAGAATTCATTGGATATATTTTAGAAATAAATACAAAATTCCTACTCCGAAACCGGCCTTTAAAAACAAAATGAGAAACTCTAGTAATAATTACTGGGGGAAAAGGTTATTATGGAGAGGAGAAGTTCAAAATATATGTACACTGCCACTCGAATGTTCCAAATTAAGAAAGCTTTTTCTTTCTTATGTATTAACTTTAAGCATGTATTTTTATAATTGAATAATTGCTACAACGTATTTATGTGCATTTACTGAAACATATGTAGTTAATTTAACGGAATTGTTAAATCCGAAATTTATTAAAATCCAAATATAAAATATTCTAATCGATAAATTCACTTTTCTTATTGATAATATATTTGTTGAACTTTTTAGTTGGTGATAAATTCATAAATCTCATTGATAGGAATCTTTATCGGTTGTATATTGATAACGAATTTTTCAATTTGATCGTAATTTTTATCAGTTTGAACTTTGAACAATTATTTTTTTCAGTGTAGATTTTAAGTTTAAACAAATCATCGATCACTTAGCGCAACAAACCAAGTCGTTGTTGAGAAATTCTCTAAGTGAATATCCAATTAAGTTCGAGTTTTACTTAGCGAAATATACTGAATACTTGAGTTTAACACCAGGAAATCGCATTAACAAAAACGACTAATTTGAAAGTGTGATGAATCAAAGAATATGCATGCCAACTGTATGCATCGTAACTGGTTCCGATCACATCACCAATATGCATATTTACTACATACATTTTACTACAGGTTTAGTACAAACATACGATAAGATTCTATTGAAACCAAGTGTTACATATTTCAAAAAAAAAAGAATTAACACAATATGAGTAGTGCATAACATATAGTTCAGATTACAATGCTGTTATGTTTTATGACAAGGTGCTAATATCATCAGGTTTATTAAGGCAATATTTAAAACATCTCAAAACAATTCGTAAAGGATTGTTGAAGTTCGGTTTGAACATATATTGTTAAATGCTTTTTGGCAAAATTTATGGTTTAGACCATAGAAGTTAAAACGATTTCTGGGAATGATCAATTTTTATACGTGATTATTTGAAAAGCGATAGATAGAAGAGTAAGCATCCCACCATATGGTCGGAATTCACGGTTGATTTATTGGTGAAGAAGAAGAGTTACAGCAGATTTACATTCAGATTATAGTGTAGATAGTTTAGTTGCAAATGCATGAGAAGTTCGAGATACATGATTAAATTATTTATTGTGGTGAGTTTACAGTTTAGAGAATGATTTAAATGAGTGTTTTTAGATCACATAATTTTAATGATAAAGGTTAAAGCAACAATAATTTATAAATTCATAAAATGGAACTATAAATCAACAAAGATGGTAAACTAATGGCAAAGAATTGTAATGTATGCCAAAAATTGAAGACCGCAAGATAAACCAAGTTAGCTGGGAGTTCCGTGGCCATATTTTGTAACGTTTTGGCGAATAACTTTTGATATATTCAAAGTCTTTAATATGGTTTATATACAATTTGAGCTGATCCAATACCAATAGTTAATATTACAATAGCTTGAGTAGTTTATGGTTATGTCGCAGAGTAGAATTTTGTTAATTCGATTCATCGAAGTTCACCGAATCGGTGTTTTATGTGGTTTGGAAATTTATGTAAATGTCTGTTAAAACTAAACACCTCATATTAATAATCGAATTATTTGGACACTTTGACAGTTAGAAAGAAATTTAACACATTTATTTCACGCCGTTTTTTCGCTAAATAATAAAGGGCTTATCAAGAGATGGTTCTTTAGTTACAAGTAGCTTTCATTAGAGCTTCCCTGTCAGTTACAAACAATTTTTTTTTTAAATTTGAATGTTACATCACGTTTTATACATAGACAAAGCTATACATACAACTGTGGGTATACAACTGTGTACAATTGTGACAACAACATTGGGTTGAGACTTGGCTTAAAACACCTGATTGGGTTGAGACTTGGCTTAAGTCACAATAAATAGACACCAAAAGAGAAAATATATCATCAAACTCACAAAAACAGACATGATATGCGATGGAGTCAGGGACAAATTGTTAAAGAAAACTGAAATTATCAATAAAATTAAAAATGTTTCACAAACGTTCCAGTGAGACGGACAATATCAATGTACTTACGACCAAAACATGGAAGAAACAATTAAAACAAAATGTCAATGGTCCCCCAATATCCTTTCAAATAAGAAAACAATCAAATAGTTCAAAATAATCAAGTTACCCGATAAATATTTCTATACTTCTAAAGCTTGTTTGTCGATTTTATTTTGAAACAAACCTCGACGAATTTCAATTTTTCGACAAGGTTATAAATTATGTACGGGTAACTTACAAATGTTTCTATCAAACATTAAAATGAGGCATTACTTGAACCGAATTTCGATAAAGCTTCTTACATAGAATGGGTGTGGAACAACGGATTGTATATTAAACACCAATGTTTTATAATTTGATAATACTTCGAAATGACAACAAACAGCGCTAGGGTGTAAGTGACTTATATGACTTAATCAGAAGACTTTTTTCTGTACATTTTCCAGGTGTAAGTCCAAACTGCTAACATTTAAGACTTAATTTGGTCAAGACAATAATAATCATTTCATGAGTTTTTAAAAGATGTTGGTCTATAGTTAATTAAATTAATCACATCTACATTTTTGTAAATAGGGATTACTATTGAAATCTTTAATAAATCTGGAAACAAACCAAACAATTTTTAATAAAAAAAGTATCGATTCAGTCATATAATTTCAAGTCAATTTGTCGGTTCTACAAAACAAGACCTGATATCATTTTTAGGAGTACCAAGTTTGTAACAGTAGAACTCCATTTAATGCAGCATAAGGACAAATAAGGATATTATTCATGTTTTTAAATTCAAAATTTTCTTGAACTTTTATCTAAGGCCTTATTGCCATACACAAGCTTGGGCTTGCTATCCATTTTGTAGTCAGCACTTTAACATTGATAAAATTAAATTTTAAGCTTCTCGTAACATTTTTAACAAATTTTTGTAATCTACCATTACTGAGAACTACAGCATCAACAATATTCAATGTTGGTAAAATACACAGAATTGTTCTAAATTAATGAGCTAGTTTCATTTATTCCGGTTGAAAATGCAATTTCTAAAAAAAATTTAGAACAATTTTATAAAGAAAATTAACTTAACGTGGCAACTATAAACAATTTTTGGTCACGAAAAAACTGCCACATTTCGTATATGTACTTCAAAAAAATAGGTTTCTGTAAATATATTACTGTGGATTCGACAATGAACTGGGGATGAGAACTTTAATAAATCAGAGGCGAAACATTTGATTGGTAACAACACATTAGGAATCTTTAAACTGCAAACATATTTAAGAATGAACTTAAAGCTCAAAATCTGTATAGTTACAAAATTAATATTAGTTCCATCACGCCACACGCTCCCTCCACACACGCAAGCTAAACGCGATCGTGTATTCATATCGAAGTAAAGTATATATGTTTTTATCAAGAATACTTTGAGATAATAAGACATCTTGTTGACGGATTTAAATTCACCCTTAGGCCTAATTTCATCATATTTTAATAATGTTTTTTATTATTTTTAAATGTGTACTGTACTGTATGTATATATGTATATATAGATGATATAAAACACCAAGATAATTCAATCATTTTCATTTTACCCAACGCTATATGTAATCATTTCGCTCTCATCAACATCTCATATTTTCTTTTCCCCAAAAAAAAAAACGTTTACATTTTTCCGTTCGCTTTCTCCCGCCCTGTTGATGTTCATCTTCATACATTTTTTTTTTCAAATGTAAACGTTTGTGTACACAATATGGTATCTCTGTGTATACATTTTCAAAACTTCCTGCTTTAAAAGCTTTAAGGTTTTTTGTATATATATGTATGTTTGTATACATAAATATATATATACATTTTTGAGTTGTTCATCATCATCATGATGATATCGATCTTGTTGATGAGATAATGGAATTTATAATTTACAGTGGAAATGAACCAACGAAAAAAATAAATGTTTTCTTAGTGGTTTTGTTGTTGTGCCATAATAAGTTCAATATTGGCTGGAAGTATTTTATTTTATTTGATAAAATGCCTTAAACGTTGTTTTTATTTTCATTCACTGTCGTAATTAATCCAAATTTTATTTTTAATTAGAAAAAATTTATATTTATGCTTATACGTATGTGAATAGAAGGAAAACATACCATATATGTATACGCATTAATCAAATTTATGTTACATTAATAGAAACTAATAAATTTTCATTTTCATTGTTAGTTCCTATTTATATACACATACTTTATACCAATTATTTATATACAATCGTACACATAAAACTATAATCCCTTCAGTTTGGATTATACGTATGTGAACTACATAAAACTATCGTAAATTATCTTTCTTGCCTAGATTTCGTTTCAATATTAATTGGTTGGCTTTTATTCGTTATTAATTTCAGCTTGCTTAACGTAAATAGGTGTGTATAAATTTCACTGTCTCTGAGAACCATTTTCTGTTCCATTTAAGAATTTTCCATTTTTTGACAATTAAGTGCCTAAGGTGCAATATTAAAACAATATTTATACAAACAAAACGCGTAAACCTTCCGAATCACCAGAAAAAATCTTTAACTCATGAATTGGTAAAAATTTCCCAACAATATTCCAAAAGTCATAAATGAATAATTTTACAAGATTTCAAAATCAATAAAATTTAAATATATTTACCAACCATACGTTTATTTATGTTTTTATTTTAATATTTATAATTTTATTTTTATTTAATATTAAAATAAATTATTTTCGGAATAATAAAATTTAAATTACCATTAAAATTATCATCATCCTGTTTGTTTGTTTTCACCTGAAAACCGAGGAAATAAAAAAAAATGTAATTCGATATATATATATATATATATATATATATATATATATATATATATATATATATATATATATATATATATATATATATATATATATATATATTTGTGTGTATATATTGAGTGTAAATTTCATTTTTAAATTAAAAATTATTGAATTAATAATTTGAATAAAAATATACACTTGCAAAAACGTTAAAATAATATTATTAATAATAATTAATTTATGTTAAACGTTTTTAAAATACAATAGTTACATTTAATTAACAAATTATGCAACTTTTTTATTTATATAATTTAATCAATGAAAATAATAATGAAGAATTTGAACGTGTTGATTTTACGTTAATTACAAAATAAAATGATATTTAATTATAATTAAGAATTTTATCTGTATGTATGTAAGTATAAAAACAACTTGTTGCCAGCACACATGCACACATCAAGCAATACAATATAGAGTTTAACCAATGACAAATTAAAGCAATTACGTCAAACCAAAAATATTTCAAAACTTTAACAATTTAACACAATAACAATCATATTCAATTAAAATTAATTTAATTAATTTGATTGACAAAGTGATTTTAATGTGAGACGATGATCTATATACCATCATCATATAATCATAACAGACACATATATTTTAACAGAACCACAAACAAAACGAAAATTTAAATTTCATAAAACATAAATATAGACACTGTTTGGTCTAGACTCTAGACAAGTAGAGATACATATAGATACAAAACAGAAAACACTATATAGCCACATAGTTTTATCATAAACCCGCATAATAAAATTAATAAAATAAAAAAAATTAAATCTCAAGAAATAAAAATATTTAATTTTATTTTTGTTTCTGTTATCAAAACCAGAAGATAATTTTAACAAAAAATAATTTTGTGTTACTAAATCATAACAATAAATAAAAATTATTCACACTTCACACATATACATAATAAATATAATACCCCCCCAAAAAAAAAATTAAAAGATGTGGATATGGCATTAGAGATTAGTGAGACGAGCACACAATGAGAATAGGAATCATTCATCATCATCACAATCATCAGTCATAATCCCGACCAAAAACCTAAGTTTTTATATTATTATTATTGATATTAATTTTGTTTTAACCCTTGCTGTCATTAAGTGTTGCTATATATATTTTTAATAACGAGTGTGTATGTTAGTTGTACCATGGAGGAAGGATGGCATTTTTATGATGGCATTTTTATATTTATGAGAGGATGTTTTATGTGTATACATATATAGACGGTGAGATTATACAATAGTACATGTATGTATATACCGATTGAATTCTAAATACCATATCATATATATAGTTACGGAATAAATGATTAAGTGTGAATTATATATTTGTTGAGGGGATGAATCATTCATATAGACTGGAACGGAATTAAGAATCGTACAATTTCAAACAAATAAATTAAAATAAAACGCTTAAGTGATCACACCCATCGATGTAATCTTTTTTATTGAAATGCTTTTAGTTGATTGTTTGGTTGTATTAACTTGACAAATGGCAATATGCATCTATTTATATATTTACAATAATTTGTTTATAGATAGATAGCACACCTTATGTCGTACATATTAGTTTAGTCATAGATATGCATCATGTTGATGCAACCTACTCGGTCAGACCGAATGTTTAAGATTCAGCTCATAATTTTCACAAGGATTGAACAGTGTTTGTAGGATCGGTCCATCGATGTGGGTTAACAAAATCAGACAACAAATTAAATAAAGACAAAATTCTAATAATTAAGTCAAATTGAATTTCTTAAACTGGACCACTATAAACAGAACCACTACTGTATATATCTACATTTATGAAGGAAATACTGTCATGGATAAGTGAGATAATCACGTTTTAATGATCTTAATCATTTTGTTTGCGTAGTTAGCAGTTTCCATTTCCGTATTGCAAAACCGACAACTGTCGAAAATACTCAGTCCAATTTTTTAAGGTGGTGTCTTAACGCGATGTAACTCGTGAGAAAGCTAATGGATAGCCTTAGCTCTAGTTTACTGAGTGTTACTTCTTGATTTTATCGAATGAAGGAGAGACTATTTGTTAAGACTGTTAAGGACCTGGACTTTCGGACACACTCAGTCCAATTTTTTAAGGTGGTGTCTTAACGCGATGTAACTCGTGAGAAAGCTAATACTTCTTGATTTTATCGACTAAAGGAGAGACTATTTGTTAAGACTGTTTAAGACCTGGAATGCTGCGTCCATATGTAGTTATTTTGAAACCATCCAGTGATCTACAACAGCGCTTTGCGGTGTTCTCTTGTGAGGCAGAAGTGTTGGTATGATCGACTAAATCCGTGTAACGCAACAACACGGTTAGGTCATCAGCAGCCTAATCTCCCCAGTCTTGCCAAATACTTAAAATATATAATAACTTATTCAAGGTATAGCTTATTCAAGTTGTTTAAGGTGTTGGACCTGAGTGTCTTTAGAATATAAATATTTGCTCTATCTCGCTTTCACCAAACATTAAAGTTCGCGCCTAAATGTTGAAGTCAACGAACAAGATATCCCATTATATCTCAATATATATTGACAGTGGGCTTTCGCACGGAAGATAGAAAGTTAAAATACAAATTTCTACAAAAAAATATATTTAGTGCCCATGTGATCTATAGGAAATAATTCGTTTATCAAGATGGCTTTACATAAGAAACTTTTCTAAACATAAGAATTCATGTAATTAAATTTAAACTATTTTGTTCGAACGATATAAAAAATTATAATTAAAAATTGGCAATGTTAATTAAGAGCTTCAATGGTTAAAAAGTGAGCTTATTTATCATAGAATGGCCGAATAGTAAAAATTAAGTTAGATTATTGGCCAAGTGGGATTAGAAGCAGAATCCCATCAGAACTACAGCAGTCAGCAGCAGTTATATTACCAACAATAAATGTCTGCATTATACTAATAGGTGTCGGCAATACGGTAATATATATCTCGAAATGCAACTTTATAACCTTTTTCGAGCTTTAAAAGAAATCATTTCCAAAAGTAAGAATTTTACGTTAAAGAAGTAGTTTTTAATCTGTTAGGGGCACATTAAAATGTTATTTATTTATTCTTGGAATATAATTATTTAATACTTCATGAGAGGGACTCCTATTTAAAATGCACTTGGATATTTTAGCATTCAGTTCTTATGACTTATTTTAACGCTCTAATGTTTACTTAGAATTGAGAATTTATGTTTCCTTCCAAAGTTAATACTTACTTTATATAACAGTAACACCTAGTGTCAAAGTAGATGTTTCGCATCGAAACAATATCTTTCTTTTGATCTTCATTAATTTATATTACTTGGTCAACAACTAGAAAGCCTAGATATCAAAACTTAGCCTAAAAGAGAAAACTTGAGCTTAAAAGCTTGGATTAAAGTAAATACCATTCTATCAAGGTTGATGAATTATTTGAAAATATCACATCTGTATTTGTCTACCAAACACAACACATGTAATTAAACGGGGATTTATAATGCTCGAGTCATGTACTTTAAAACGTGCACTTTTCAAATAAAAATAAATTTTTAAGTTTTCATTTATTTTTCACAGAATTGACAATGGTGATACGTGGAACTTTTACTTGATGGTTTTTGCTGTCCGTAGTGGGTAACTTAGGTTATTAAATCTCAATTCATATAGCAAAAATGACTTAGTCGATATCGTTCGAGTACAAGAGTAGAAGTTAGCTCCATACTGTTTGCCCCATTGTAGATAAGCTTAAATGAGCTTGTTTTCAAAAATGGAGCGTATGTGCAATGTATTGATTTATTCAGTAATCAATTAAAGAGATTTTGATGCCTAGTGAAAGGCATAATTTGTACATATTTCTTCCATAAATCATTAGTCATCATTCAAGATATAGTAATTAAACAACCTGTTAGTATAATGAATTTTAAAATCCAATTATTTAAGACGTTGTTGTTTTTCAGCTATGCAAACCAATTTTCCTATTAGACGATTTCTGAAGCCATCGACCAAAACAAGTAAAAATAATTATAAACGCCACTAGACAGCATAATTTTTCAATCAACTAAGAATCTGTTGATTATAATTGTGTACAATTTACAAAATGCTTATACAAAATTTCCATAAAATCGTGACCTTTAAGCGACTATCTAATTGAATTAACACGAATTATTACAGTTTTTTTTAACTTTAAATAAAAACAAAAATAACTTCTAGCACCAACGTACATAGCACAAAAAACCAACTCATTTCGGTCGGACGGAATTTTTCTTCTACTTTTATTGTTATTTCAGTCTTTAGAAAATTACAAAATCATTTTATTTCAATTATCACCAGAAATATACAATAACAACAAAAACTATAAATTTTAAATTACACAACAGATGTAAATCTCCAGACAAAAAATTAGAGAATAATTTTTTTTTTTAATGTAAGATAATTTTCGTTCGTTCAAGATGATATTCTAATTAAAATTTAATCATAGAAATTATTTTACACACCATCAAAATTGTTTATATAAAATATTGAGCAAATTAGTCAAAACACACGCTGTACAAAAATGATTATAAGCAAATAACGCGAAATGAACGATGATGAAGTAAATTTTATATTCTTAAATTGTATATACGTATACTAACGGTAGTCAAAATATTTAAGAAATCATAAAAAAAAAATATTAAAATCAGCGCGAACCATATAATTACCAATAATAATACCAACACTTGAATCGCGTTATTTTTCGCGATAATGATCTATTGCAAATTATAAAAAAAAATCGAAATATGTAACATGGTCTGCTCCACCCATTTATCAATGTGTATTCATGGAATTGCTATAAGTAGTAAGTATATACAAAGGACGATAAATAAGGATGGAATTATATGATTTTCAGATAAGAGACCTGCTCCGTAATTGTTAAGTGTTTTTTTTTGAGTGAATTTTTATTAATATTTGTAACCTGTCATTTTGAACTGATAGTACTATACTGTCCAGAAATTCTATTTATATTCCTTATATATTAAGGAATGGGTTTAAGGCATTCTCAAAATATATCATATTGATAGCAGGTTGACAGCTAATGCAAAATAGATAACGAGGGATAACTATAAAAAGAAATATTTTGATTTTCAACTAGCTATTGCAATAATAGTAAAAATTTAGATTCTGGAACAAGACAAACCTATCGAATACACCCCGAGTTGATTAACGAAATTATAATAATTTTTCTTAATATGGAATCCTTTCAAAATATTGAAAACATTTTTTCATAAAACATTTTTTTACAAAAGCTGTTCAAAGTTTCAACATATTTAAGGAGTCTTACTTAACCTAACGACGATGTTCAAGATGTCAGTAAATTTTCTTTGGTCCAAATTCAGCCCGAATATTATTATTAGCTGAATAATATTTTATTATTGAATTTCTGCCATAACAATGTTGAAAATTTATGCAATGGCAGTTTGAGAAAATTAAAAAATATGACTTTGAGTGTGTACAATAGAGTGTGTACAATTGGATTGAAATTGCTGGTACAGTTGAAGGAAAAGGAGGACACTTTTTTCGAGGAAGACGGTCATTGAAAAGATAATCCTCCTCAAAGGATTATAGATAATCCTCCTAAAAGGACTTCTGGCTAGCTTATTTATCATCATATATTATAGTTAATGTAAAACAGTAAGCCTCACTTCATTCTCACAGTGAACGTATTGTTTACTAAAACTTTGTCTGGTGACAGTGTTTAAAGAAAAATAGTGATATCGATTAATTAGTGATTAATTAGTGGAAATTTCGAGGGATAGGAAACCTACCAAATGTTTCTATATAAAATACCTTCTCAGACATTCATAACCTAAGAAAATAGTAAGGATGAGTATTTTACAGATATTGAATGTATTAATGTAAATTTTTATGTAATTCGTCTTTAATAAAATATCCGTAATAAAAGTAATGGAAAGCAGTACATTTACAAAATCTTATAAATCTCATAAATGAATTTACATTCAAAACTTTTGACTTAAATTTCAAGTTCACAATTAGTTTTTTTTTTTTGGTTTTACAGTATTTTTATTACTGAGATTATAAACTTTCGCTAGGTAGTATGTTAGTGTAATGTATATCTTTCTTTGTTCTTTAAACGAAGAAGTTGATTATGTTAATCTACTCGAAGATGCTTTATATAATTTGCAATCTATGCAGGAACTCTGGTAATTTATACTAGAAGCAGAATAATATTGAAAGACGAACTAAAGAATGGATCACAAATAAAAACAGACCACCCAGGTGGCTCAGTGGTTAAAGCTGTGGCAGTAGGAGCGGGAGGTACCGGGTTCGAATCTCGATAGGGGCAGGATGCAAAAGGGGTTTTTCACCATCTGATTACGATCGGTGGTGTTAATGAACACATCTATGACCCCCTCATGGGCCGAACTCATGGGCCGACCCATCTTCCATGTCAGTACTATAGGCTGGCGTGGAGCTATGCAATGCGCAGATGGTTCTACGAAAATCGGACCTATAGCCGTACGTCCTCGATTTGGCCGATAAGGCGTAAAGTAGAACGTAAATAAGCGAACCGCGAAAGAGCTGGGAGAGCCCCAAAAAAGATAGCATAGAATAAAATATAAAAAAAAAAATAATAATAATAATAAAAACAGGATTTAAGAGATGCAAAAAGCTCATTTAACTGTATTAATTCACAAAGTACAGCAAGTTATAATATGAAACGAATTTGATGAGCTAATGTTGGATTAGCACATATACTGCTTAAATATAATTGTAAGTAAAAATGAGCGAAATCAACATGATTTAGCTATCTAAATATTCAAAAATGAAAAGAAACGCAACCTCTTAATAAATCATAACAACATCGTAACCTACATAATAATAACCAAAGACTACAGTGGCTTATGATAATTAATGTTGTAAATTATTGATATCAGGTACAATATAAGTACTGGGAATCTTAAAGTTAATATCTCAGACTAACAAAAAACACTAAAGGAAACTAAACTAGAAATTTAAAGTATTATTTCGAGAATAAACAGTCTAGATCAACAAAAAAGCTGTAAAAATTGAACCAGCTAGAGGAAATAAAGGAAGAATCAAAGAAGTCCAAAATATAGGGCCAAATAAAGCAAATAATGGATAAAACATTCGTCTATTGATGTCCATGCTCAGTGTTTAAACTCAAGTAACAAAAAATGTTAAGAAACGCAACGTGTGCGAACTATAAGAAGTCATTAATTTGCTACTATACAAGAGGTTCAGTCGCTTATAACCGCAAAATATTCGTATAGTTAAACGAGCATAAACACTCCTGGATCAATTATTGGATCAATTATTCATTTCTACCAAGTCTTACAAAACTAAAAACCGTATCAGCATAGCTCCCGAATTAAACAGATAGTTCTCCATCATCGCTTGATGTATGTAGTATCGCACCTTTTTGTATATTCAATATAGATTTCGCAACAAATCACGTAAAAGAATTTTTTATCGACGTATAAAAGAAATGGAAAACTGAGAAAGGGAAAATCATTACAGGGAGCAAAAACCAGGTGCTACAAAGAAAGTAGACTTGATCAATTCTGAAATAAACCATTGGTAATTAATATTCAAAGCAGAATAATATTAGATTTAAAAGATGCAAAACGCTTATTATTTCAGCAAAAATAGCCAGTTAGAATATGAAAAGAATTTAATGGGCTGATTGAACTACTAGTGGATTGGCATCTACTGCACAAATATAAATAACCTATACACCTATACAATATACACAATCTCCTAGTAAACCATAACAACATAAAAATAATCAAAGTCTGCAATAGCTAATATTGTCTTGTTGAAATTCATATTAAGAATTTCTCTAATGTGTGACTTATTCCACTTTTTATTTGATTGAACTAATATTGTCAATAGCATGTTTATGCAATCTTTGCAGAATAGAAATTATGTACTGCCCATCTTAAAGTTAATTACTCAGATGTTAAAAAGACAGTTATTATCTGCCTAACCGGAAACAGAAATAAAAGAAAAACTTTCAAATTTCAGAATTAGAGAAGTTGGCTAAATTTTGAAAAGAATGAGTAAATTACTTCTATCGATGGGTAACTTCGTTAAAACCCATACATTCATAGTTTGCTAACTATACGGTATGAAGAGTCGCTTATAACCGCAGAAGATTCGTCATTAAACAGACATAAACAATTATTCAAAGTATTACCAGGTTTTACAAAACTGGAAAACCGTATTAGGATAGCTCATGGATTAACAGTTTAAATTTCAACGATAACAGGCTATTAGAATTGGTTTTTGAAAGGATTGTACAACATCAACCAGAATTGCAAATACTTTAACGTTTGTTTCATATCCGTGAAAATAATCACAAAACTAAGAGATATCTAAGGGTAAAACTTGAAGCCAAACTGCGATTGAGATATCAAGATGAAATTGGTAGAACTTCATCTAAACCACTGACTTTGGGAACGGAACTTCTAAATTCGCTAACTTTACAACTTAGGTCTCCAAAGTACAGCTTAGAGCTGAAATCTTAATAAATAAATATATATATATATATATATATATATATATATATATATATATATATATATATATATATTATATATATATATATATATATATATATATATATATATATATATATATATATATATATGTATATATATATATATATATATATATATATATATATATATATATATATATATATAAAGCGGAAATAGGAGAGGGCAATGAGGAGATGTTAAAGAAATCAAACAGGACGAGAAAATCGCTGATACACTATACCTACCTTCCACAGATAGCCAAGTGGGGCGGACATAAGCGGCGTTTTGAAACAACAGAGATGGAACAAACAAAGCTCATAGGAGAATTCAGTAGATAGAAAAGGAAGCCACTAGTTTAAGTGCGCTTATTAAGTTTAATCCGACGACCAAAAACCAAATCAAAGACTTAGTGTTACAATTTAACCAACTATTAGCAGCAAGTAATGATGATGAGTAACGAGGTCGGTGAAAGTGAAAAAAAAAAATAAAAGACGACCCAGATAACAATAGTGGTGCGAAACAATGTTTCCTTTACAGAAACAGATATCAATACAGAGCTGCAGGTAATTTGTTCTACTACAGAAACACTACAATCGAACGAAATTGAGAGCAGTCTACAGGCACTCAAGATACATAGCAGGATGCATTCGGCGATGACACACAATTTAATCAAGGAAATCGCGTTGCCGAGAAATGGCCGCAAAATGTGTATCGAGCGACAGTAATGAGCCGCAATAGCATTTTGTGGTCCAGCACCCTCGTACGAGGAATTTTCATAGTAATTCCACGTTGTCCAACAAACCAAGATGTATGTAAACTTATAGAGCAGGTTCTAGGACTTCATTGTTAGCTGGATGATCAATGCTTTAAAGCGGGAGAAGTCGCGGTCATTCAAAGCGCCGATACGATTGTTTTGGAAGGAGAACCAAGAACAGAAAAGGAAATCCCAACATTAATCGTTAAAGCGACGGCACTATTCTAGAGGAACAGTGCATGGAAGTGGCAACGAAAATGAGAAACTCCTCCCGAAGTGTGAACGATATCAGCGTTGTCTCAATATCTCATAAGATGCCAAAACTGAGAAAAATATTAGAGTGCTGTTTAATCGACAGCGGGACAAATGTAATCTGCTGTATAGTAGAAGTCAGTAAATAAAGACTCTGGACGGGGAAAAAGTGGTTGATTACTTCAATACCGATGTACTAGGGAGTAAACTATAAAAGAATTTTATTGAGGGTAATAGACATAAGGGAAGGAGGAGAAACAGAAAGAAGATGATTTATAACCGATAACAAGATAGTAACGGCGGAGGAGCAGTCATATGCCAATCTGCTAAGAAATGTAAAAAAGGTGTCGATATTAAAGAGGTGGGAGTGGAGATAGTCGGCATTAGAAAAACGAAGTCTAATGATCTAATGATACAAGTGATAGGCGGAAAGAACAAAGCCTCTTAGGGAAGCGATTGTAGAAAAAGTTGATGGTGTAGTGGCATTGCAACAAACAGAGTTAGCAGTGGTACACATTAGGGATCTAGAAGAAGGAACTAGGGACTCTGATGTAAAACAGAAAGTCCAAGCAGTTCATGGAAACGAGAATGGCGACGAGATATTTGAAACCTCAATAAGTCGGGCCTACTCTGGCACAAAGAAAACCACGGTATATATATATATATATATATATATATATATATATATATATATATATATATATATATATATATATATATATATATATATATATATATATATATATATATATATATATAGCTAATTTTTTTTATGAATTTGTAGTTTAAGCAGATAAAATCAACAAATAAACCTTGGAAGACGCGCAATTTAATAAAGAATATTGTATCATTGAGCGGACAGACATACAGACCAAACAATCACATCATAACAAAACTGTTAAAAAAAATTAAAATTAAATCATTTGTGTAATTAAACAAGAGTCCTCTCGAAAAACTACTGTACATATACACAACTACAACAAACCACAATAAATAACATTTTTTAAGTGTAATAGTTATCAATTATATAACTTTTATTAAATTAAACAATTCTTATAGTATACACAACAACTCGTATAATAAACTTATTGCATTGTTTGTTTCTTTATGACTTCAATTAATTTTATGAATCGTCGTCTCTTCTTCATCTTACAAAATTATGTATGTTGTACTCGTCTAAATAATATATATTTAAGATTTCTATTTTTATTTAGATTATTTTCATTTAGATTCTGTTTGTTGTTGTTATATAAAGTATATAACGACAATTAATTGAGATAAAACCAGAAATCATGAATTTTATTGAATTTAATTAGAATTATTATATTATTTTTCTTTGATGAATTTAAATGAAATGCGTTGAATCTGTATATGGTACATGTATATATGGATGTATGAAGACGTTAAAGCATCGCCGCATATCTTTTCAGATTTTTTTAAACTATATGTATATTATATACAATTTGTGAAGGGTGAATAGTTTATCACAAATACATGAGATTTGTTTCTAAAAATAGAATTGAGGCGCGCGGATAGAGGGTGGATGAACGATTAAAGAAAATCGTTCTATAGGGGGTAGAAGAGAAAATTTTTATTGTCTCCAAAAACTATTGTTAACATTTTAATGAGTCTCATTCGTTCATACTCGTACACACATCTATATACAAAAACTATTCAAAAATCTGGTGAAATATTATGTGATTTATGATTATAATTATTGCGTTCCATATAGAGTTGTTGTAATAGGATTTTTAATATTCTTAATTCGTCATGGGGGTGGAATACATATATATGTATATATTCGAAGACGATGTTCGTAATATATATACTATATATACGAAAGTAGTTAAGTTGATTGTTTAATCTTTTGGGGTACATAAATTTTTATTACATGTCGAATTTTTATATTTTAATTACTTTTGAATTTTAAGTGTTGTTTTGGGGTTACATTGTATATATGTACATTTATAAACAGAAAGAAATGCGGTATTTTTTTTTTATAAACTAAGCATAACTAGTTCGAAGTTCATTTGAAACAATTCCAAACTCGAAAACAAAATATGTAATAATTTCATTTTCGTGATCTTATGGCAATAGAATGGGTTAAAGATTTATTATTTTTTTACGTTTTTGTATTTGTAGCGTTTTTTACCAACTTATAATAAGATATGTACACAGGTATTCCCACTAATCCACGACCACGGATATCAATATAATTTTTTAAGCGAAATATAAAATAGGACACATCCCAAGAATAATTATTAATGAAATCCGGGATATACAACAAATATATTAAATTTTTATTAATATCACGTAAAAAGGTGGATTACTGTATAAACAATATACTTTCGGTTAGGATTGTCTTAAATGTTGATTAAGAAATTTAGGTCTTGTCGTCTGGCGAAAATTTATGGGAAAATAGCTAGGTACTTTATCATTTCGTTTCTTAACTTTTTGTTTGCACGTTGTACAAGGTAATTTTAATTTTATGTAAATATTTCCTGTATATGTGTTATACCGATTCAAAAATTTATTTGGTTCTTTAGTCGTCGCGTACATGCATAAACGTTCTACAATTTACACAAATCACTGAATTTTTACAATAAAATAAAATCAATTTCTTCGTATATCGATATATACATATATAGTTGTATATAGTCGTCTTTATATGTTCAATATTTGATTGGTATAACAACAACAGACTATATAAACCGAATATAAAATAAATCTTATTCTTTTTATATATATACACCATATATAAATATGTATGTTTTGTATACATATATATGTGATTCCGGCTTGATTATGATAATTTTCTTGTTTGTTCATCATTCATTGTTGCTCGAACGAAGGTAATATTGAAAATGCGGTGAAAAATGTATAAAATGGTAAGATGAAAGTATATTAAATATTCATATCACATGCATTGCATATTAGAGTTAAGAAATATTTCGTTTCCATTCATACAAGTCGAACATATATATAATGTACACCGAGCCAGACACAAAAGCACGATGAAAACTGATTTTCTATAAATCAAAATTAAATTAGGTAGGCTTAATATAGATTTTCATGTTGATATCCCATTTCAATTTTATGATATCGCAGTTTTAAAGGATAAAATGAAAATTGCCATTATACATATATACATAATACGTAAATATTACCTAATGTAATAAACCATCCTAATCACCCTACTATATTGTCGTCATAACCTCATCGTTCACATGACATATCTTATTTCATTTTCTACTAAAAAAAAAGTTAACTTTAAAATTTGCAGCCGAAGAAATGGGAGACTCACATTTTTATGTTTTCGTTTTTCTTTATATTTTATGATTGATTTTGTGACACAACATTAAAAATTATGAACGATTATGATTGATTAAATTAGATAATTTATATATACGAGGGAAATGCTTTTGATAGTTGATACACTTTATGCATGTAATCATAACGATAATGACCAAGTATTATAGAATTTTTTATCGATAGAGGTTATGGTGTTCTGCCTTTTAGGAATTTTATAATTTTGGCATTAATATCATACAACCATTTATTAAATATTCATAAAAAATATCAATTTTGTATCTAAGTATATACTAAACTATCTATAAAGAGCCTGCAAGGTTGTAAAATATCCCCAGGTTTAAGGCAGGATGTATAATTAATTTTTTCTAAAATTTGTAGAAATTTGTCACCCAGCATTACAAATACATGCACTACAGAGAATAACTCAAAGGAGTACAAAACCAAAAGTTAGCAGAGAAATAAAAACACGGTTTGCTACCCAACTTTAACTTACTCAATGATAACGAAATTATTCCAGAAAGTGATTGTAGTGTATAAACGATATATCACTGAAAACACTTATTCAAATTTGGGGTTTTTAAGCCCTCAACATATCGACTTGAATACAAAATCGCACACAAGGTTCTCATAATAAGTGGTGGATCTTTATTCTGTATATCATACATAATTCTGATATTTTAGTACCTTCCTACACCCTAAAAATATTAAAATTCTAACATTTTGGTGAAAGACCAACTTTCTTTGAATGTTAAGCCTTAGCTTACTCCAGGTTTGGTTTCATTAAACGGTAGGTCATGACGTCAGATCATATCTAGAATATATTTCAGTTATTCGTCTTCAGAAATTGGAAAATGTTAAGAAAAAATTAACCCACCATATATTGAAAAGATAAATTACGTGACACAATTACCTTCATATTCAGGTGAGCGTATACGTTGATTGAGAAAATTAGAGAACAGACAGAAAGTCTTTAAAAGCGTACGTTTCTTGTTAATATTGAAATCAATTAATATTAAGACACGTCAGAGAACTGCGAAGTCTTGAACTCCCAAAGTCAGATTTTAATACAAATAAAATTGGCCACCCGATTTATTAAACGGGTCAGATAGGTATAACTAAAGCTTTTATAGTAACATTTTGCTTGTTCTGAAGTTAAGACAGAAACTGGGAAGTTTCGCGAAGAATACTTTATTGATAAACATAATTAACAATGATGATGACGCTATATCGTTCCTGTAACACAAATCAACTTTTAGAATTTCATGAGGAGCAAAAGGGTTCTTAGATACTCTCGATAGAGTTATAAAGGATTAGAAAAATACAAGAAATTGGAAAATCGATTCTTAAATGGTAATTGGAAATGAAAGTTGTATTAAAGCTAATTATTTGGTTGCCATTGTGTACGAGATAATATGTATCGATTATGCCGTAGTTGAGCAAAATATGGAAAGCACTTTGAAAAGCGTTTTAAATCTATCTATAAAAGCTTTATTCATGGTTATTACTAACAGCATGGTTATTTCAACAAACGCGGTTACCATACTGACCAATTTAAAAGTTATAAACAAAGTTGTCTCACCAAATGGTCTTACTCGGTTTTATGTACCCATAGTTGGGTGACGTTTTTACATAAAGATTGATTGGAGGGACACAACCGTTTGGTGTCTTTGGGATCATATTGTTCGAGGTAATGGTTTAGACTTGAAACGATACTTCATTGAACACTGGTGTATGGTACTTTTATGTTTAAAATGATTTATGATAATATGATTCATAAAATGATAAATAAAGTGCATTAAGCACACTCTGGATGGACCCTCTGGTAATGCACACTCTAATTTGATTTTCTTGATGAGGCACCAATGATATACTAGCCGCCTATAGCTAATTGTGAAAACTGTAGCTAACGTACCAGTGGAAAATAGTACTTTTCAATATTTTAGGTAGGCCTAAATACAAGATAATTTTCAAATTTTAGAATTGCATGGTTAAAGAACGGAATTTAAAATTCTCACAGAAATTCAGGTAAAATTTCCTATTTATTATGACCTCGCAGATCTGGGGCAAGTCCTCTGACTTCCAAATATAGCTATAACTTACCTCACAAAAAATCGAGGAGAAATATTTACAATAAGCTTTTGTCGTCAAAATGTATATACTAAATGATGTTGCTGTATAGTTGAGTCAGTCTGAAATACATGCTATTCACCGATGATCTTAGAGGAGATCACGTCAATGTCGAATATTAACAATTCGTTTTGAAAGACATATCACGAAATTTAGCTTGGCCAAGTAAAGAATTTTTACAGGGTGCCATTTAAATTTTCACACCTAACCAGTTAATTAGTCTATAGAATCCTTGTGCCAATTGATGATTATTCTCAGTGATACAATGACTTATTCTTACATAATTATTCTTCATTGCAGAAATTTCAAAATTCACACAATCATCGTGTTCAACAACTGCAAATCACGGGTTTCTTTTCGAGGAAGCCGTATACTTAGTAGTTGCAGTTGAGAGTCAAATTTTTCTTTTAGTTTCTAGCAAAATGATTTCGGATAATATGTTCAGGAAGGTAATTCTACTTGTAAGTGTGCTTCAGCCTACTAATAATTTATAACTATTAAAATGGTGGAATAAAATAATACAAACCATTAACAAAGCAACAAATTTACAAAGCAATGAAGCAAGCATTAATTGTAAACTAGGTACAAGTTAATGAGTGCTGACATTTTTAATATTTGAAAATTCAGAGATTGGAAAACTGTATATAACGAAAGATCCACCTGCTTAACCAGTTATCGGTAATGAGTTAAACAAATTGTTTATAGATCCCGTCCCTTTTAGTGCCACTTTGGGTTTGTCATTTGTACTTAGAAAGCTGTTCCATCCTCCGCCATCTACCGGTTTCAATCTATACCGGTTTAGTTGCATTTCTATGTTTTTTCACTACAAGTTCTATTAAATTAAATTCAGGGGAAGATGATATCTCACTAAAATTTAGGTGTCCGTTATCCCACCATTTATTTGTCACATTTTCAATTCACCATTGTCGATTCAACATTTCCAGCGAATGGAAAATTTCGAAGGTTATTTCAGTTGCTTAGGTCGTAAATTATTGGATTTTTGTAAAACATTCGCCATACTTAACCATGCAGTTTGGTTGAATCGGAGCAAGCTTTTGCACTGGTGAGGAACTATCTGAAATGTAGTAGTCAATATGTTTTTTGGAATAATTATGCTACTGTTCGTCTCACTATATTTATTTATGATATCATCCAGGTGACTTTTCATTGTAAATACCATCAATACACAGATAACAGAAATCAAGATGACTTCAAATCTAAATTGCGATTTTGACGTTATCCAAATCGGCTTCGTTAAATATACTAGTGGTGTTTTGAAGTAATCCAAATCTATACATCATTAAATATAGCAAATATCTAAGTTTAAAAATTGTTTTTCTTCCAAAGTTAAAAAATAACTATCATCTTCGCTACCTTTTAAGTGAGATAGTATACTAAGATATAGTTTTTGGTTGCTAAAGTAGCTTTTAATTCTATTTTTAGGTCTGCCTACAACTTAACCAGATTTGATTATATGACGCCGTATAGTCTAAGGATCTGTAAGCCTGAGAACTACTTCAAATATAGCCAAGCCTAAAGTTCTGTAAGAAATATTTTAAGTAGTTCTGAACCTTACAGAACTTTAAAGTATATGGCGTAATAGCTATAGACTATATGGATACTAGTCTAAAGCTCTGTAATGCTGAAGACTACTTGAAGTCTCACAGCTTCACAGGACACTTCTCATTAATTGTATAGGGTGTATACAATTTAAGACAGTCCTGAGCAGCTGTGAGACTTGAAAATATACATAAATCATTGCAAGTTGGCATAAAGTATGCTTCTACACGTTATTAAAACGGAAGTGCTTTTGAATTTGAATACGACAGTGAAATATGCTGGTTAACTATATAAATCACTGTCATCTTCGCTATACCTTTAAAGGTTTAAGTCTCTTTCAGTTTTGTTACTATAGGTATGCTTAAACTATAAGTCTCCTCAGATGTATAACAGCAGTTCCTTCTATAGTCATTGATCCTCGTTTCATTAATCGAGCTTAAGCTTTGAATAGTGTGAGAAACACAATATTAATCGTTGTTCTGGGGAGCTCTGAGATTTAATCCCAATACACCGAAACGCTATCAAGTACAAAATAAGCTGAATTATACTTTCGAAATAATCAAAGAATTATATATTAATCACATACCATATAAATATGCAAATACTACCCATTTATGATGAACAAATAATCTTAAACCGACCAGTTAAAACGCCATATATTGTAGATCCAATAATATTTATTATATAAAGTGACATTTATAGCTGAATAGGTTTGATTTATGTATCCAATAACTCCTAATTAAAATTAATTTTTTTTCACAGCTTCAGCTTTAATAATCTAACATGCTGTAATCATCAGACTTATGTTCATATATAACATATATAACATATAATACGATGGAACTAACTTAATAACATTTGGTAGCTATTAAATGTACGTGATCTCTTAAAATTTATTTTAAAAGTAAGTAATTTTTGCGTGGTTGATGAAAATGAAATGAAAATATCAGTACAATGTTGTGTTGTATGACACAATAAATTCCCCCTACATATAATAAGTAGATATAGAAAATCGCGTTGCCTATACAGTAGTGCTTCTTGGTATATATAGATATGCTGCAAAACAAAAAGTTAATCTCTTAATCCCGATATTTATTACACATTTTTATTGAAGTAAAATTTAATTTTCTATTTGCTGTTCTATATAAAATTAAATTACACAAGAATTTTATTTTATTACATTATTTTTTTAAGTCAATTATTTAATTTTTGACAAATAATTCCACGAATATCAAAAAGATCAGTCGCGTAACACAACGCACACACCAAATGACAAAATTTTTTGTTTCTGCTTCTGTCACAATTAATCTAATAAATAGCAGATGATCTGTAAGTATAACATCTTGCCAAATGTCAAAATTATAGTAATACTCGGATCTCGTATAATTGTGTGTTGTATATATATATATGTAAGATGGGGGTTTCCTCTCGTTCTATATAAATATACGAATTTGGATTTAAAATTTCGTTGCGGTTGAATTTAATAAGAAATAATTAATTAAATTTTGAATGAGCAAAAAAATTATATACCGCGCGACAATTTTTTTTTGTTTAAGTTTAATTCAAGAGGCTGTTGTTATACTGTTGATTATATTAAGAAGCATTAAAACAGTTGTTGTTGTGTTTTTAATTTGTTGGCTCATCTCTCGCACTATATGTATATATATTTATACAGAAGACCACACATACGGGTGAAATAGTATACAGATCGTTTCAAGTTTAAATTTCTATTCTATCTCGTATATAGGCAGCGATATAATATGTACATATGACTTAAGAATGCAAAGTAAAAGATATAAATTAAGAATTTTATATTTTGTATTTTATACATTTCCATAAGATTATAAGAAGACGTATTGAATTTATTCGTTTTGTTATTTTTGTTGTTAGAGATGAAGATGATATGTTTATGAGAATTTAAAATTCGCAGAAACGGATTAAGCTAAATATTGTGTTTTTATTTTCAAGACAAGATAAATTATAAAATTTGTTATTACTTATATGCCTGCGATTTGTGTGATGGTTTGGTATAATATGATGTATTAGCATAATACATATATAATGTCGCCCGCAAATCGATTAATCATACAGCTGGCGATGTAGTTCCGTTCCTATAAACTAAACCTTGTCAAATTATACCCAAAATATAAAAATAAATGGTTTTTGAATCGCTCAATGGGTTTTCACAACATCGAACAAAACCACACTCAAACGAACCACCTGTTTCGCTCTTTAAATTTTACAGACATGTACATAATGTATATATGTTTTTTGTCGAAGCATAAATGATTATGTTAATTTATATATTTCATAATATTATATACGATCCCATGAGTGTCTCTATGGGAAGGGATATTCAACCACCGACATACACATATAAAAAAAAAACTCGTTAATTATATTTTAGGTAATAAATCAAATTAATTTATGTATCACGTTTAATGTTTACCTTTGCTATATATATGGTTTTATTATATATATGGTTTAGGTAAAATCCAATTAATTTAACATGATTTTCATTTCAAGGTAGAGAATTTTACTACTATCGATAAAAATACACTAAAACTAAAATGATACCAAATATAGAGACTGACCACAATCGGTCCGGATATATATGTACTCGGTACATATGTAAATAAATCGAACAATTTATGTACTGTTAAAAATTAGTTAAATATTGACTTTAGATTAGTAAAATTGGATTGAGTTGTTTTTCAAATTACAAAATGAATGATTCAACCAGTCATTTGACCATTCTCAAACCACCATTTAAAACTTTGCATATTGTTCGAAATGAAACAACTCCAGTAAGAAATAAAAAGATTTATTTAATGAATCATATAAAATAAATATGGTATGAAATCATCAGCACTAAATTTAATCCCCATGGATTTGCAAACTGCTTCATACATCGACATGCGCCATATATATAGTTAGAAAAAAATCAAAAGGACGTTCACTTTAAAAAGGCCATCTCATTGTGGACGCATAATAAAAGGAAGCGCATATGAATATTAAATCGAAGCTTGAATTGTTATCAGAAGCTTAAAATTTGAATCGGTTATATTTTGGCCGTGAACCAACAAATTCATCGAAGTGAAATTCATTATGAAGTTCATCCTTGTATCGGCATCTCCAACCAATAAATGGATTTTATATCAAAGTTTTGCTTTGACGCCCAAATCAATTTACGGATTTTATCGGCTTTATTGCGTCTGGAAAAAAGCCTCTATATGTACATACAGAAATGTTTAAATCATCATTCTATACATAATTAAACTCGACAAAGGGAAATTTTATCTAAAGCTTTTGGTTCCAAGTGAAAGAAAACTTTTATATCTGGTTTTCAAATTTTAAAACAATTTCATCAACTATATATGTGACGGGTGACTTCATCAACTGTGAAGAGATGATTGAACAAAACTAGTCAGATCAATTAGTGATGTTGGACCGCCTGGCCAATCTTTAATAGTCATTTCGTGAAACGTGTTGAAACTATATAAAAAAATTAATTCGGCACTATGTTCAAGAATTGGACATTGGAAGCTTTTTTGTTTCTAAATTTCAAGTTATGAGTAATATTTTAAATGTTATTGGTTTCATATAAAAATTGAATTATACATTGCCATAAAGATATTCCTCGATAGAGATAGAGGAATTGCATAGGAATCTAAAAAAAGTCTGTTCAAAATAATAAATTAAAGGAAGTAAGAATACGGTTTGACGTGCTGGTGGCAAAATGATATGAATTTATAAAACATTTATCGACATTGGTGAGTTTGGATGAAAATTAACTTGGGTCGGACACGCGTTTTGGAGTCGGGGATAAGCTGTTAAAAGCTAAACAAAGCTCTTTAAAATGTAGTGTTTGAAAATAAAAATCCAGAGAAGCTTGAATAGTTATCAGAAGCTTGAAATTTGAATCGGTTATATTTTGACTGTAAACAAACAAATTCATCGAAGTAAAATTTTTGGTTTTGTACTCGTGTGAGCATCGTCCAACCAAAAATTGCATTTTATATCAAAGTTGACGCCCAAATCAATTTACTTGATTTTGATCGACCTTATTGCGCCTAGAAAAAAAATCTCTATATATACAGGAATGTTGAATTCACCAGTCTTCCTCTAGTAAGCTAGACAAAGTTATATTTTCTCAAAAATGGAAGCCAAATATAGTTTGGATTTGCTTCGTTTTGGGTTCAAAGTAACACATTACGTTGCATGGATTTTGTGGATTTCTAATTTTAACACAATTTCATCAACTGTGAAGAATGACTTCATCAACTGTGAAGAGATCAATGAAAAAATTGTTTGGGCATCCTTGAATAGTCATTTCGTGAATTGTGTTGAAACTATGTATATAACAACATCAATTCAGCACTAAGTACAGTAATTGGACATTGGTAGAAGCTTTTTAGGTCTTAACTTCATGTTGTAAAATTTTTATATTAACACTGCCTTCAAGATATTCTTCCATACAGATAGAGGAATTGCAAGAATCTGTGAAAAAACTGTTCAAAATAACAAAAGTAAATGAAGCTAGACGGTTTGGACGTAAAACTTATGTTTGTTTAAGGCCAGCAACTAAAGAAAGGTTAGACGAGGTTAGAGTAAGACGGAACCCAAACTTCTCAAACTGAATGATTAAAAATTATGTTTAAGGTCGTCTGATTTCTATGTAAACACTTCACTTATCAATAGCAACAAAATTTCATTGTTTCAGATTTATTGGATAATATTGTTGGAAAAGCCACTGAAAGATTAGATTTTATTTATTCGAACTATTAGGAAGTCTGCCAAATATTTATTGGTATAGATTATAAAGAAAAAATTATAAAATTGAAGAGCTGATTAACCTCCTTAAATTTGCTTGATAAATTCATTAAATTTGCTTGATAAAGTTAGCTCACATTTACATCACGCAATAATCATTGCTGTCCAAACAAAGTACAAATGAAGAGAAAAAGCACATATTAATGCACTTCCTTTTTTATAGGATATATGTAAATTTATCAAACAAGCAGCTAGCCCCAAACCTCTAGGTCAACTTTTTGATATGTCTTCGAATCCCTACAAAGCACAAAGCAATCTTTCAATAATTTATTTCACATAAATACTAGATTTTCGTGCAATTACTTCGAAACAAAACGACTTGTGTTTTCAACAAGATTTTCCGAGACATAATATACATTTACCACATGAGTTATTTTCTAGACAGTAATTTCCCATTTTAGAGATCAGAATTGTTCTGAAAGGAAATCTGCAGGGAAATTGAACGCGGTATCAACGAAATTCATCCGCATTTCTCCACAACTTTTAAAGTCGGTAAAGCTTTGAAGATAATTTACAGAATGACTTATCGACCTGAAGAATATAAAAAGTAATACCAACCTATCATTGATAGTGAGGACAAAGACGATAGCATAGTTAAAATTTTGGTTAAGTTGTATAATTTCAGTTTAACCGCATTGGAAAGATATTAAGGTCTTAGAAATAAGGTTAAACGTACCTATGTTATTAATGGCGTCTTGAACTCTAAAACTAGAAATAAGATAATAAATTTTTGAATCAGTGACTTTAAAATCAATGAAATTCATACATATTCTCTCGTAGCAGAGAAATTGGCGTGCTTGTTCTGTCTTTCAAGGGTCTCGAGTTCGATTCACGGTGGTGGACAAAAATCACAACTGAGTGTTTGAGTGTAGGTGATACCGTGAGACCTTGTATGGCATACTATCCGCCATTTTTATATGTTTTCAAAACCGGATAATAATGAATCAGAAGCAGTTTTTAAAATATCAATACAGTCATGGAATATAGTTGTAAACCAAAAAGCTATACTTTACCGCAAAGAAAATAACTTATTAGTCTGGTGGTGCCCGAATTTTGTTTAAGTATCGTTCCCATTTATAACTTTTACGGTATTTACGGAGGTGGAACCCCCAGTGATTCAATTATTTCGGAATAACCTATTAGTTCGTATATTTTAAGCAATTTATAACATAAACCATTAACTTGCAATATCACTTAATTCCACCTCCTATTTACTACAGAGGAAACCTTTGATAAAAATGTATATATAGTTAAACACATACCACAGAACATATTTAAAATGTATATAGTTACCATTTACGACATACCCGCTCGATTTCCTATAAAAACAGTCTACCAAGACAAAAATAATGTCGTTAAATACTAAAGATAATTTAAGTGTACTTAATTCGTATCATTTTTCGCCATGAACACATAATAATTATAATTTTATTTTAATTTTTATTATTATTTAGTTAGTTTCGGGTAGAATAAACAATGAGACAATTATTTAAGATTCCAAATTGTTGTATAATGTTACTTTAATGAATCTTCAGAAAATTATAAAAAAAAAACCAACAACAACGACGGCGATAAAAATAAATCTCCACACATGAATTAACATTAAATTAGAGAATTTGAAATTTTATATAAAAAATGGCGGCGTTTTGATACATATATATGTTTTTTTTTAATTTCAAAGTCATTAAGGTATGTCATATAAGTCATCATGGTCATATAAAGAAAAAACGATTAAAATATAACAAGGTACGTTTTAATACATGGTAAGATAATACATATAAAACATATAGAGTTATGATTAACTATATGTAACCACTACGGTGTACATAATATACAACTAAATCACATACATATATGAACTATGTGTGCGCTTCATAAAAATAAATTTACCATAAAAACAGTCTGCAAGCAATAAATTAAATAGCAATCATTAGTAAAAAATAAAACATTGACATAACATGGAAAAGATGAAGAAACATAAAATCGTCCATAAATTTCTCACAAATATCAAACTGTACGAGAGAGTATATTATATACTCGTATATAACAACAAAATGAAAATCTTTGTATTGTTTCTGCGATGTCTTAAGCATTTATATTTTTAAATACCGAAATGAAATTCATCTAACCGAAAATCTAAACTAATGAGATTTTAATGAAACATTTTCAAATATATATTTAAGACAATCGTGCCGACGTTTTGTATTCACTCAGATGAATGGTTGCAAACGAAAACTTTAACAAACTTTTGAAAGCAAGTACATTTACATATTGTTCATGTATAGACATGAATAAAACAAATGAAAAGTGGAAAATTTCTTGAGTATCATTAATAGGTTTCAAACAGTCTATTCTTTTGTAGAGAAGAACTTCCAAATTTTTATCCTGAGCGATAATGACGATGTCTAATATAAACCAAGTTTTTTCAGCAGCCACATAGTATACTCAATTAGTAAACAAACTTCGGTAACCAAATAATAATGGGGCTGAATTAGAAGGACAACCTAAATTATACCACATCCTAACGAAGTTGATTCAATTAACTTGATCAATTAAATTATTTCGACAGATGTGAGCATTGATGTTATATTACAACTTCGAAAAAAAATTCGAAAACTATACGAATGACTGCAAAAAGGTGCTGTGATTAAATCTACATTAGTTCAAGAAAGGCCCAAGTTTCAAACACTAATAAGGACTGGATTCAAAAGGGATTCTTCATAATCCAATCACGACTGATGTGCAGTGATTGGAGTGACCTACAATCGGAATGAGAAAGTTATGGCCCAATTTTCTTGTCAGTACTTTAGGCTGGTATTGAACAATACAATAAGTCTTACGCAGTTACATGTAAAAACATTTTTATGTATTATAATAAATTGCTTATAAGAGAAAATGGCTTATAGGGCAGATCAACACAGAATCACTTGATCGAGCCTGTTTCTCTTGGTAACAACATCAAACGAAAATGGGTACCTTGTGGAGATTATCTGTTCCTGGCCACATCTCAGACTACATATATCAATCTATTGGTAACTGCATATTAACTGCCTTAGATGAAGTACGATTTTATTAGATGAAGTAAAACTACTATCCTAACACATTTTGGGATGATCAACTCAATAATGTAAATAAAGATTTCCATTCACCTTTAAAGTGGTGCCTAGGTGATATAATTGGTTTGCATTTTACATTTAACGGCGAATAGGAATAGTCTGTATTCATAAACGATTATTCGGGTTCCCTTCATATGATTCCATTTCATCGTTGTCTTTAAAAAGTATAAGTGTATCACTTAGTCCATTAAATAATGTCAGCAAGATTAGTAGGCATGCGTTTTACACATGCCTACTAATCTTGCTGACATTATTGAATGGATCAGAAGCTGTTATCTTTTCAAAATCCAGAAAAGAAATAATCTCAAAAATGTAGACATTTTGACAATATAAATCATTTTATTGTTGGAATGCAAGCGGAACCTTAAGGGACTCACTAAACGTGTAATCGTTGAAACTAGTGCTTTCCAAGAAACTCAATTGGTTTGAAGGGAAAACGATGGATTTCACTCAAGTGTAATTATTCGATAGAGGTACATTATATCTCAGGTTAAGCTGGGTGGGCAATCCCGAGCAATTAGTAATCGAATGGGTATTAAATCAATTTTGATCATGAGTATATGACCTAAATAGTATATGACCTATTTTTATAAAGTGAACCCAAAAGGCAATCATTGATATTGTGTTAATTTTGATATTCCAGTGATAAAACTCAAGTTTTTTCGTTGAGAAACTGGGCAGTTGAAAATTTTCAAATTTTTAAAAAAAAATTCAAAATCTGTCTCTAAAGGCAACTCGGTTTATTTGGTGCGATAAATCGACAATTCTGGTAATCGAAATTTCCCACAGTTAAATTTTTCAAAGATTTCTGTCAATATTTAATTTTATTTTGATTATCTCGCCAAATTTTTTTTTCTGCCGTATTATGTATGAAACGAGATCTGTATTATAAACATTTTATATTTAAGGCTGAAATTGTTTGGTATTTACAATGAGGCATCCCTAATGGTATTGTCTGAACAGTAAATTAACCAACTATTCGACGCAATGGAACTGTTCAAGTGAAAATAATAAACGCTGGTTGAAGAACAATTTGACAATTTTGTGTAACTGTTGGGCTCAGCACAAATGTACCACGAGCTGAAACACTCGTCTCTAGTCAATCACGAATGAAAATAATGCGAGTATCTATATAGTAACAAAGGTATGCGTATCAACATTGAGAAGACCACCACCAAGAAGAATACACCATTGCTTTCTTAATGGACAATGCCATCCGAATATTTCTCATCATCATACTCAGCCACGGTTGCATTGAAATAAATTACTAAGCTCAAGATGATTGAAATAAATTAAGATGGAATTCCAGACCCGGGAGTGGAATATATAATGATTCTAATTCATATGAGAAAGAATTTAGACTCCTGAAGGAATCATAAGTAATTTTATGATTTCTTACAATAATTTTTTAAAAAGTCTTTACAACAAATAACAAATGTATTTAAATTTGAACTCGTTGTTTTCATAGGGTAAAAGCTTAAAAGTTTGTGAACCATCACCTAACGAGCAAAAAGTTTTTTCTCCGAATAACAGATATTTCTGTTAGTAAATAGTAAAAGTTTTATCATTGGGGATGCTCTGTAGCAGATTATGATGCAAGATTAGTGATTATACTTATCGGTGACCTTAGTCAATAAGCACATTCAATTAATGCATTAATTAAAGCTCTCAATATTTTATGTGATGAGTGATGAGTAAAATATAAAAACGTTAATATTTTACCAATGGAGATAATCTGAAATATTCAGATCGATTATTTTAAGATTTGACCCTTTACGAATGAACACAAATCTGGCTCGTGATCAAAACCGATAGATTCATATTGGTCACACCACATCAAAGTCCATATTACATCATAACGCAGTAAATCAAAAACATGACCCATTTCAAGATCATTGTCTCATTTTGCATGTTTACCATTAATTTAAACAAAAAGCTATACAATAAAATTAATTTACTTGAACTAATAGTTAATAACCGTTAATTTATACGACTGCAATTTATGCTTTAATTGTGTAACATAAATGAAGCCAAACAAAATGGAAGAAAAATAAAGTTTGTGGAAAAACAAGTATAAATTTTCAAAGTTTTATAAAAGTTTAGATTTTTTTTATATTGATAATGGATTCCGTATAAATTCAAATTTATTAGAAAAATGTTTTATTATTAAAACTTTATATAAACGAGACTATAAAATACATTGGCTTAGTGTAAATCTTCGCATGCCATTTCTATGGTGTTACGTACCGTGTTACTCGATCCTATATATAATATACAAATATCTTCAGAAATATTCATCACACACTTAAGGCAATCAACCAACTAACTTTGCTGCTTACAACAACAGTAACAGAATATTTTCAAGATAAAAAACGAAACATTTTTTTTTGTTGGTATGAAACATGCTCTCCAAAGTCTTAGCACAAGAAGGGTGAATTCTTTCTTTCAAATATACCAAACAACGTTGTGTTATTGTTGTAAAATACTTCATGATATTATTGTTGATTAAAATTCATAGATATGAAAATTATATATTAGCAAAAACCCAAGACTAAAATACTTTGGGTTTTACAAAATAGTATTTTTTGTTGTTGTTGTTGTTGCTATATAGTTATATATTAAACTTAAGAGATGGATGGATATAGATGGGAGGAAGATGTATTATATTACAATTCTACTTTACATATTCTAACAAATGGGTACATATATACAAAATGTTGATTTATTTACACACATTATTCCAGGCGTGACTTCAAAAAAAAAATGAAATTCGTGTGTTGTATTAAGAAGATCAAAGTTATGATGTCTTATAAAATTTTATCACTCTTAAGTAAATAAAACTTGAATATCATTTCCGCAATGCAAACCGCAATTCCACACTAACAACAACAAAACCGTAAATCATTGTCTTATTACTTATTTATTAAATATACACAACCATCTTCATAAAATAAAAACAATTAACCTCTGAGGTTAATTGGATTGGTAATTTCGCATGTTTTGTAAAAAAAAAAATTTCTAGTCTTGTATATAATCGCCTCTATGAGAATGTACAGTAGTAAAAGTCAATTTCACGGTTTTCATTATAGTGGATCGCACTGGTTAATCCAAGATGAAACTAAATATTACATATAATCTCATTACTATCGAATGACTCCGCTAATCGGCTTTCTTCACATAACTCGCTGTAAAAATCGTCAAAAATAAGATGATGAGAATTATGTATGAGTCGAAACTAATTTGAAGAACGTGACTTAACTGGTAACATTCATAGCACTAATGACAAAACAAAAACAATAAGAAGAATATAATTTTCTTGTCTTATTTACATGTACTAATTCTTTTTTTTTTTTTTTAACTTAAATCAATTTTAATTGAAAATGTATCTTAAAATTAATGTTCTTCGTATTTTGTTCATTTCGGTTTCTTAATCATTTAACAAGTTATAAAATATAAGAAACTCGAATTATTCCTTTGATTTAAAATAATAAATCATTTTTTAAAAAATGTTAAGGTTTAATTCGTGTAAATTGTATAACACGTTAAAGGGCAGGGCACACAATTAATTTTTAAAAAAATGTTAAGGTTTAATTCGTGTTTAAAAAATGTTAAGGTTTAATTCGTGTAAATTGTATAACACGTTAAAGGGCAGGGTGTGCAAATATCTTTTATATATAATTATACTTATATTGAGATGTACCAACAAGATTGTATACTTAAGTGAGTTAGTTACGGTATTTATTACCTACTTAATAAATGTTCAGAGAAATTGGCATAATCTGCAAGTACACTAAAGGAAATTGGTTAAATCAATACAAACGAAGTTGTTTGATGTTTTACTTGATTATAAGGACCTGTCCGAATTTTGTAATAAGTGTTTTGTAATAAATATGATCAAAATATTATTTCGTGAATTTCTTTTGTAAATTAATTTTCTCTTCCACATGTAAGCTCATTCCACATGTAAGCTTCTCTCACATACAACCAACCACACGGTATGCTTTGTTTCATTTGTGATACATTACGGAAATCGTTACGGAAAGGGCGGTTTGATACTCGATAAAAAATGAAATGAAAACAGATTTTGCAGAGAAATTAAACTGAGATAATAGATTTAAAGGTGCCAGATCACTCTCTAAGCCGTGGAGCCACCGGCGCGGATAGCGACCTCTTCACCTACCGAACGACGGATCTCCGTTTAGAGATCACTGTATCATGGGTACAATTTCAGTTTATCCGTATTTGCATGATATTTTGATTTCAGAAGGGGACGTAGGGGACATAAAGCCCGATTACCAGCGACAAGGTGAACCTTGATACCCTACCCCACTCACATTGTTATCGTGAGTAATTTCAGATCCAAGATACTTGAATCTCATGTTACCGCTACTGAAAACAATGGCGTATTGGTCTCGAAAACCAGAGATCTCATACTTGGTTTTCGACTCTTTGATTTTGAGGCCAACGAAAGCTTCCCACTTCCACTGTGGATCAAGTATCTCTTTCACTCCGTTGCCACTTAATTCAATCACACAGACTAACCGATTTTGATGAAATGCTACTTGGTAGTCTCCGATAATTTCCTCCGCCATGGGAGTAATTCTTTGGAAGATAATGTATGACAGTTACTAGTATACTGTGCAAAGGAAAGCTATACCGCGATAATCATCATCATTCAAACGATCACCCTTTTTGAAAATGGGACATCACCCGGCCACTTTCCATTCATTAGGCATAAGTTTATTTCGCCATACCAATCGAACAAGGTCGAAAATATAGTTCCACAAGAGTTCTGAATCAATACAATCATTAATGAATAATCTATGGTTTAAAGGCCATAAACGGCCCTTACCGCGTCTCAACTGAGACTTTATGAACCAGTTTCTTAACGATTGGTGCACATTGTAGGTGGTCAGCCCAATGAATGTTTTTACACAGAAACGCGTTTTTATGTCATCCGGTTGCATGTTAGTTTTTGGTCAACGGCGGGAATCGAACTCGAAACCGAGGCGTGATGAGAAACTCTCTTAGCCGGTAAGCTACAACCGACGACAATCATTTCAGAATTAATGCAATCTTTATTGGTAGTTAATCTTATATAATTTTATAATGACTGTGCATTGTAGATTCACCACGTTGTATCCAGTATTGTTAGGGTTAAACTCCTACAACAATAATACAAAACTATAGTCAAATATCTATATGTCTAAAAGAACGTTTTTATTTTGTTCTTTCTGAAAGTTGGTTCTTTCTTAAAGATTGTAACAAGAATTGCATGTTCGTCATGTTGTTTATTGTTAGTTTGTATATGGTTTTCATTTCTCAAGAGAAAAGATTAAGAATTGTTTTTATACGTGAATATTCATTCTGACGTCTTTTGACTTCGAATCCAAATCCATATAATATTATAAAGACGACTAGTGTAAAAACTTGTTTGTATACGAAGCAAATTATGTTTTCAAGGTTTCGAATAAGATTGGAACTTACTATAATTTTATAGGAAAGCCTGAGTCCTTTGAAAACTCTGCATGGTACAACCTGACAGAAACTATATCAATTTGTCAGTGATTAGCATGATTTTCAAATAAACGTCAAAATAATGCTGAAAGTTTGTATACACTGTGTAAAAAATAATTTAAAACTTTTCGAAAAGCTCGAATTTAAATAAAATATTTTTATCTAACAACAGTTAAATATTTCTCTTCTGAGAAATAAGTAAATTTAAATTTTCAAGTTTAATTTATAAAGTAAATTTTCGGAAGCTTCAAAATATATTAAAAGTTGAGTAATGAACCTTCAATTCTGAAAACTTTCTAATTTTTATTGGCAAATATAAATCTTGATTACATTTTGTAGATAAAATTATTTTAAATGATTGGAGTGAGAATCTTAAGTGTTACAATTTATTTTTTCATTTTGAAATAATAAAACCAAGACAGATAAACCGCAGATAAGTGTTATTAATGTATATAATTATTTTATAAAAATGAACTGATGAAATATTTAGGGTATCCTATCCAGTACAATATTTTAAAAATGTTTGTAAACCGGATGAGTTTATGGTACATTTGCTAATTTATACTGATAAAAGTATTATAGGATATGCTTATAGAGTGATTCAAGAACTTGTGAAAATTTTTAATTTTACTATGACCAAATTATAGAAGTTACATTTTGTTCTTACATCTTGAGATATGTGATCCAATTGAAAGAAAATCGAACATTTGGCTACTATCGCCAAACTGCGAACAGTTTAATAATAAATCATCGATATATACTCCAATTTATGTAACTTTTACCATTTCGAAGAGTCAACCTCACTCGTTCTACTGTTCGTGTTATTGCAATGCTTAAGGACGATTTCTTTAAAGGACACAGACAACTCAAAATGTACTTCCATTCTTTCATTGGAGTCAATTTTATAAATTCACTTTATACTTTTACACCACATATTCAAATGAACCGTATAAAGTACAGCTTTAATATAAATTCATATTGTTAAGCACACAATTCATTTTTGGTATACGCGAATTGGATTTTCATGATAAACAATCTGTATAGATAAGACTTTCAAAATGTTTATCGTTCTCATTTATACAAACACACTTAACTGTTTTATTAAATCTAACCCACTCTTGGAGTCAAAGAAAAGGCCTACTTTCCTTCACCCTTACTTCATTTTCAACGTGATTTCTTATATTACTGAGCATTCATGATAGATATAGTAATACCTATGCATAATAGACATTTCTTCCTTTTTCATAGAAGTAATGAAAATTCACACATCTACTTGTCCCCAAATTCACTAGCATTTAAATCCAATATTCTATCATGCACGTGATCCATTCACATGTTTTCAATGCCATTCACAATTAATTATTCACAGCAAGATGAGCTCGATATTTCCGTCTGCTCAGCCGTTTGTTCAACCTTTATATATATATATATATATATATATATATATATATATATATATATATATATATATATATATATATATATATATATATATATATATATATATATATATATATATATATATATATATATATATATATATATATATATATAAAGGGTGTTTTTTTAGGAGGTTTGTTTTTCCGATAGATGTCGTTTTATTTTATGACAGTTGTTTTGACAGCTCAAAGTGGCATTTCTACTCAGTATTGTTTGGCAAATCATTATGAATAGGTTAACTCCAGAACAACGTTTTCAAATCGTGGAAATTTATTTTCAAAATCAGTGTTCAATTAAAAATGTTTATAGAGCACTTCGTGAATTTTATGGTGCACATAATCGTCCGTCAGAGACCACCATAAAGAACGTAATTACCAAATTTCGGTCTACATTCACTCTTTTGGATGCCAAGCCACCGACAAGAATGAGAAGAGTTCGTACAGAAGAAAATATTGCTGTCGTTGAGGCCAGTGTCGAAGAAAACGACAATTTATCGATTCGTCGTCGTGCTCAGCAAATTGGACTTTGTCCATCGACTTTATGGAAAATTTTACGTAAAGATTTGGGTTTGGTGCCATACAACATTCAATTGGTGCAAGAATTAAAGCCACACGACCATCGTTTGCGCCGTGAATTCAGTGATTGGTCGTTAAATCAATTGAACGAAGATCCATTTTTTTACCGTAAAATTCTCTTCAGTGATGAGGCGCATTTTTGGTTAAATGGATACGTCAACAAACAAAATTGTCGCATTTGGAGCAAAGATAATCCACACGCCGTTCGAGAATTACCAATGCATCCTGATAAATGTACTGTTTGGTGCGGTCTATGGGCTGGTGGGATCATCGGTCCATATTTCTTTAAAAATGAGGAAGGACGACGCGTTACCGTGAATGGAAATCGATACAGAAGCATGTTAAATGAGTTTTTGTTGTCAAATCTTGAAGATATGGATATGGATGAAATGTGGTTTCAACAAGATGGTGCCACTTGCCATACAGCACGTGAAACAATCGACTTATTGAAAGAAACTTTCAACGACAACATTATTTCGGAAATGGTCCGGTGAATTGGCCTCCGCGTTCGTGCGATTTGACGCCACTCGATTACTTTTTGTGGGGATACGTGAAGTCATTGGTTTATGTGGATAAACCTCAATCGATTGACGCTTTGGAAACCAATATTCAACGTGTCATTGCTGACATACGCCCTCAAATGCTTGAAAAAGTGCTGGAAAATTGGACCTCCAGAATGACATTTGTGAAAAATAGTCGTGGTAGCCATATGCAAGAAATTGTGTTTAAATGTTAAATGCCAAAAAATTATCTACCAAATAAAAAAAAATTTTGGTCATTTCATAATTTTATATGTGTTTTATTCAAAAAAAAAATCGGCAACCTCTTAAAAAACACCCTTTATATATATATATATATATATATATATATATATATATATATATATATATAATATATATATATATATATATATATATATATATATATATATATATATATATATATATATATATATATATATATATATATATATATATATATATATATATATATATATATATATATATATATATATATATATATATGTATATATATATATATATATATATACATGTATATATATATATATATATATATATATATATATATATATATATATATATATATATATATATATATATATGCAGATGATTAGAACTGCAACATCGAACTTACTCAAAAGCTCACAAAAAGTTCAATCTCGGCTAAAACTAATAAAAATTTATAGAGGACGGACGAGAAGCTCAATTTGATGGTACATAAAGGTATATTTCGACTTCTTGCATATATCGATTTGGATTTTTAACTCGTCCTATGATTAGATAAATATCGGTTTAACCTTCGTGCTTTGTGCCATATTCTAAGTAAGGAAAAGAAAAATGTATTTGGACCTACATTTATCTCAGATCAGCACCGAAATGTTATTTTTCATGAACCGTCAAATAGAGCCATATCCACAATGAATTACATCTGTAATATGATTGACGGACATTATGCTTCAAACTACAGTATAATAAATACAGAATAGCAATTGCTTTAAAACCCAATTTTCTTTCAACATATCTTAAATATTTTAGGTATCCAATTCATACAGATAGAAGCTCATTGGTTCTTAAACGTGCACATAGATGCTATCATGAATACTTTACAAATCTTGAAATTCCATTATACTAATGTATCAAGAAATACACTTCAACGAGAAAAATATCTACGTGTTGCACGTACATATATGAGACCAAAATATGAGTCGATGATATATAAAGTGTGAATAATATATTATTAATATTATATTATTATTATGTTATTGATTTAGTTCGAATATTCTTGATAAACTATTTTATTATTATTTACATTCATTAGTATCTTATGAACATCCATTTAATAACATGGACTGACCCGCGTTAAATATCGCGAAATCAAATTGCTCATGTGATGATATAAAATAGGAGGCTTGGATTGATCAATACGTCAAACATAATGTAGTCTGCAACCAAATACGAAAGTATTAACAATCCCATGGTTATTGCAAAGCTATGAGGAATTTACTTCTTTTATAAAGGTCTGATAAATAGAAGAAAACAGTACATACAGAAAAACATTTTGTGAGTAAAAGTTACTACTCTGAACTGCATTCAATAAGGAAAATATTTTAGCTTTGGTTGCCAATGCTATCCTCTTGGCTCTCGGTATTGTGGAAACAATTGTGGAAGGCTGAGGTTTTAAGGGTGTCTCTACAACAACTTCAAAGGAGTTGCCAGATATCACCCCACAATACTATTAGTCCTCATTCAACTGCGGTACGAAACCTGGATAAATACTTATCTTATGGTTTACACTTTATAAGGGTGAAATAAAATTTCCTTAATTATACGATTAGATTCATTCCGTGGAATAAAAAGTTAACCTGATACATACTGAAATCCAAGTGATTTTAAGTTTTTTTTTGTTTTTTTTTATTACTATGCAATCTTTTTTGGGGCTCAAGGCACTCCGAGCTCTTTCGTGGTTCGCTTATTCTAACGCTATTAGAGGTTCGCTAAAGGTCCGATTTACCTAACCATCTGCACATTGCATAGCTCCATGCAGCCTATATAGTACTGACATGGAAGATGGGTCGGTCCATCGATTCTGCACTCCCACAGGGGGTCATAGTTGTATTCATACACATCACCGATCGTAATCAACTGGTTAAAAATCCCTTTTGCATCCGGCCGCTAGCGGGATTCGAACCAGGTACCTCCCGCTCCAACTGCCGCAGCTTTAACCACTGTGCCACCTGGGCGGATTTTACGTTATGAATAGTTTAAAATTCTTTTGTGCCACGAATTCTTTTGAAAACTTCCCCTTTTGGCGGAGAAAACTAACAGTGACAATCATAAACGATTTCGGCCAGTTACTGACCAAGTTCTATAATTCCTTGCTTCAAAAATGATACTAATTATATTCTTATAGATTTCAGACAAGCCTTACTACTGAATCAATTCAGTCAGTCTAACATACGCGCTTAAATATCTGGTAATGCGAAACCATCAGAACGAGTATAAACTTCTAACATTCGAGACAGTAAGTTTGATACATGAGCTCATACTAAATTTTATTGAATGACGAAATTACGAATTTATTGAAAATGAGTACGGGAGAGACTATATCGGGTACACTAGACGAATAATAAAGTGTTTGCACAAAATCTAATTAATAATATAATAAAAAATTATAAACCCACTGAATAAAACAATAAAATTCATTTAAAATGAACACGGTAACTTCATATATAGCCTACAGCTTTTGTATGTTAGCCTTATCCGAAATCGATCAACTTCATTCCAATGTTTATATGAAATATATCCATTTTGCATGGCATTTACAACTTTCGCTGTTTGTTTCTTTAAAGATATTCGTGACATTAACATTGCGTTTTGCGACTTATAAAATTATTAATTTTCTTTCTCGTCTACAATTTATAATCAATCCAATGACAGCAACAAACAATTTCATTTATAAATTATAGCAAACATTTGCCTATCGCGATTTTATATTAATTAGTTATCTACGATGAACAATATATAACAGACATAGGTTAAGATGTTTTTCAATATCTTGCGGGTACAAAATGTATATAAAGATACAAACAAATAGTTTACATAGGTATAGAAATAAGACTAACAACATGGAGTATTTATCCCATTCAATATGATTAATTTGGTTAATTTTATAGTATGACAAGTTACGAACCAGAACCATCCCGCTCCTCTTCACGGCTTGATATTCGTTTATTTCATATTTTAACTCTTTTAATGCATAATTTAATTTAAAAAATTTCGTTATAAATTATTTTCTTAAGTCTGACGACGAACTGTGTGTGTTGACAACGATAAATATGTTCATTAGTAAATTTTATACTTTACAATGCACACTGTTAGTGTAATTTTCTTATATAGTGTTTTTTAAATTAAATTTTTTCATCTTTTCTTAATTAAATTAATAACGCATATGTGAAGATGAATGAATGACTGAATAACAAAAACAAAACGTTAAATATATGAATGGAATGATTTTTTGTGTATACTCGCGTATGATGCACACAGCCAAGCCAATTTCAATGTTAATAAATTGTGAGTTGAATGAAAATGCCTTTAAGATTTCTTTCTTTTTCTTTTAGTCTAACATGATTCTTGTGTTGAGAAAATTGTATATTCGTGAAAATATTTTTTTTGTTTTTAAATTTAATGAAATTAAAAATATTTTAACATTTCAACATGCAATGTTTTGGTTGATTATTTTTTTTTTGTTGGTTTTCTTTCGAAATTTTCTAATTTCTAATGTGCTTGCGTTTGAAGTGTTATCGAATAACGGTGAAAAATCAACTACACATTATATATGTTTTTTGTTGTTGTTAAAGGTAAGATGGTAATCATAATTTAAGTACGTATATGTAGAAAAATAACAAAGTTAAAATGTTTCAAAAAACAAAATATAAACGGGCAAGCTTTATAATTATATACAGTAAGTGAAAGTTGAGTGTTGCTTGCTTGTGCGTAATGAACCAAAAAAATTTTTAATTTGCTCATTTATAACATAAAAAAATACGAAGAATTACGGTCCCATGTTTTATTTATTCATGCATTGTAAGAAATATGAATTTATTTATATAAATTACATGGATGTATGGGACTATATAAGTAGTATACCGAACTATGTATACTTACTGCAGGCGATTGCTGGTTAAATTTCAAAAGTCTGTCCTTACCTGCAAAAGAAAACATTAAATTGTATTATTTTAACATTTTATCTCGAAAATGTATGTTTTATGTTGGAAATGGACGAAATAAAATGGAACATGAGATGTTATGGTCCATTCGTCCAATCCGCTACCAGGATTTAAAGCATACAATAAATCTAATTATACATCGGTTCGTTGCAGTACTTTTAAAGTTGGACGTTTATATTCGAAGCTTTTTATGTGTAAGAGTGTGTTGTTTATTCAAAATGATATATATGTTGAAAAATGGAAAAGGCATACTTGGCCGACTATCTGACTCGATCAATTTTAATCAGGAGCCAATTCTTCATATTAATTATCAGAAATTGAAATTGGTATAGATTATTGTCTTCTCTGTGAAGCAGATATGTTGGTGTTCAAACCAACATATTGACATGCCTTGCTTGTTAGATATACAGTCTTTAGACCGACTCAAATCATCTTTTGTCATATTAAACGAAATATATCTATGTTTTAAATGTCTTCTGACTACTTATATCGATTAATTTCAGTAGGACCAAAATTATTTATTTGGTGAGATCGAATTCGAAATCCATAGTAAAGAATTTTACATATACATACATGATAATTATTTCACTTCATTCATAAGTTTTATTTATGCTATCCGAAATGTGTAATAATTTAATGGATTCCCGCCAAACATCTGTTTTGTTTTTATTATATCGAACTATACTTGAAAAATTGTTGATATAACCCTTTTGATTGGAAGTTTAAACTGGTAACAACATGATATGGTATCCACAATCGATTACGCAAAATTATATGAACAACCAGGTGGTAATGAAACCATTGGAATTAGCATAACAGTCATATAATCGGAGTCTCTGTTCACCCGGACGTCTTTGGAATCTGCATGACGGATTAACTATAGCTAGGCAGAGCACAACTCTTCAGGTAGGTATGGAATAGCCTATTACAACATATGGTGAGCATATAAAGCACGCCAAGTTTAACAAAATACTCTTCAAGCACTTATTCTACACAAGCAAGACACATAAATTTGGTGAGTTATATGATAGTCTCTCTCTCTCTTGGAACATTATGCAGATTCAACATATTGAAATGTGTCTTAAACATAATGAAAAAGTTTGGTATGAATGACATTACCAAAATCTTCATGAAACGTGGTTTGATTTAAAATTAAAAACATTCCATTTATAACATCTATGACAGAAGAATTACACAAAAAATCCTCTTCACTATAACAATACTGTAAAAGTCATTAATCCCGGTTTCACATGGTAGCGATCGTGTGTGGTATCGAATAAAAGTCTTTCGAACCAATCACAAAAATATGTTTTGACTAAAATATGTGTTTTCGGCATATGGTTTTGAAGGGACTTTAATCGTCTATAAACTATCCAAAAATAGTCAGATTAAAAACTGACAACAAATTGTAATTCATAACCGCCCAGGTCGTTTAGTAGTTAAAGCTGTGGCAGTTGGAACGGGAGGTACCGAGTTCGAATTTCGATAGGGGCAGGATGCAAAAGGGATTTTCCACCATCTGATTACGATCGGTGGTATTAATGAACACATCTATGACTCCCTATTGGAGTGCAGAACTCAAGGGTTAACACATCTTCTTATGCAATGCGCAGATGGTTCCACGAAAATCAGACCTACAGCCGTACGCCCTCTATTTGACCATTAAGGCGTAAAGTAGGACGTAAATAAGCGAACTGCGAAAGCTGAAAGAGCCTTGACCCCCAAACAAGATTGCATAGTATAGAATATAAAAAAAATTGTAGTTCAGTGGATTAATTCAAAATTTCAGTTAAAATTTGATCGGCGACGGAACTTTGTCAAACCCGACCGAACTCTTGTTACGTAATTGAGGAAAACAACATTTTCATCAAATTGGGTTTCTAAATTTTTCAAATTGATTTTCAGAACTATAAACTGAAATTTCAATAGTTGTTTTTTACGTAGAAGCAGAGAATAAATGATAATTTTTAAGCTCCTGGTTAGAAAACATCGAAAAATCTAATATCTGCCAAAAATTATCACAACAAAAGACTGTAATAATTCGTTATTATTCTAACAATTCTTGACTAAAAAATATTAGACATGGTTCGAAACCCATGTTTCAGTCTTAGAATGAAATCAAGAAGTAGCTTACCATTTATTTGGCTCTGTATATATCCTCAGATTGTGTGGTGTGAATTCAGGAGAAAAGTTTACTTTCTGTTTAACCAGGTGATATTAACCAGAGATTTCAGGTTTAACAGACAAACTGAAATTATGGTCCTTAACTCCCAGAAGTTCTGTAAAGCTCAAATTATTTTACAAACGTCAACATTTTATACAACCAAAACCAAACACTATAAATGTAAACAAATTCGTATAAGTATTTTAACTGTATTTATATACCTAATGGATTTATCAAAGAATAAACTTAAAAGTTTTTATAAAGCTTCAAGATTTATACCACCGCCCAGGTGGCGCATTGGTTAAAGCTGCAGCAATTGGTCCTATAGCCGCACGTCCTCGATTTGGCTATTGAATGGCGAAAGAGTTGCTATGGAATGGCGAATGAGAACCGCGAAAGAGTTTAAGGGAGACAGACAGATAAAAAGCTTTTCTCAATAATCGACAGAATTTTCATACAAATCAAATACAATTAAAATTTACCACCAATTTGTACAACCTTGCTCTTATCCGTTCAATACTGTGGTCGGTAATTTGACCCATTCAATAAGTTGATCAGCATTCGATTTATACATTTTTTGCATATGTTGGTTTACTATTACAACACTACGCAAAGAGCTTTTTTGATTTGTGCAAACAACAATACATCGATCAAAATTTAAAGTGTAACTATAGCATATTTCCTCCTTTAACTTATTTTTATTATGAAGTTAAGAACTTTTTTGTCAAATATCAGCTTTACTACATTATGCAGCTACAATTGTGTTCCAACATATTTGAATTAACTCCTCTTAAGACTCTACATCTTTAAAATTTAGACTCTACATCGTTTAGTTCCAACTTCGTCACATATCTTTGTTAATTAGTATTTATTGTATAGGTTCTAATTACTTGGAAAAAATTCAGCAGGGTCGATTATATTGATGATACCTTCAGTAGTATAGATTTTATTAAGTTAAACCACTTGTTTCTCTTCGGTTGAACAAGGACAAATTTATAAATGGATTAAAGTTAAGGACTTCAGCATGGTGATATATGGTATTAGATGTTTTTCTCTAAATTATTTTAAAATTCGTTTACAATTTTAATCATCTTTTACTTAAAATCTTATCCGTTTTAAGTCGTGACAAATTTCACTAATAGTACAAAAAGTTCTATACGTTCTGTTCCTTTATCCTTAATCTCGAATCCGGTTACTTTAATGACACTTCGGTACAACTTTAGCGATATCCGATCACTAAACTCTACACTCAGACTAATTATTATTTTATAGTACTATTATATACTGTGTGACCAAATCGTTCTAAAACTTAACAGATTGAATTATAATCGCGACATGATTGCGTGCTTAAATAAAATTATCAATAAATCTTCATTAGAAACCTCCCCACTATAACAAATAAATAATTTTATTTATAGAAAAATGCGCAATTAAAACTAATTTAATTTCAATCAATTTTACATCCATGTTTTAAGCGTAAAGTCATGAAAATCAAAACAACAAACATGTTTTGGTGAAAATAGTATTTTCAACGCCTCCAAATTAATAACAAAAATACGTTTATACCCGCCTACAGTTCTTATTGCATTGCTTTTTAAAATAAATCAAATTCCAAAGAAAATTAAAAAGGAATTCTGTTCTATTTGTAAGTATATTATGTATAAGGTACTCGTTTGTATGTGCTATACACATAAAGGTAAATATATGTATACCTACTCGTACATATAAACTTTATATGTACATAATAAATCATAAAACACCTTTTTCCGTCTGTTATTGTATTTTTCTGGAATACACTTTGCTCGACCGTTATAACTTATAATTTATTTAAGAAAATTTTTTTCTATATCATTGCTGAAAGGTTTCCTTTTGTTTTTAATGGTTTACTCTGGTATACCTAATATGGGATGGTATTTGTATTTTGTTTTCAACAACGATGATTAAATATGACATAAATTTGGAAGAAACTACACTTTGTGTGCTATATTGAAAATATATATTCAATTAATGTGTTTTGTGGTGATATATAAATTTAATGATTAGTATCCGTCTTATTAGATAAATTCACGCCTAAAATTTGTTCATAAGCATATACGGTATACGCCTTCATATATGAAAACGGTAATATCGAGAGAATGTTGCAATGACAACAACATCGTATAATTGTCATTGTGTTCAGATGTGTCTTGAAGATACTTGACAGATGGTAGATATACAAATAGATAAATAGAGACGTGGTGATACATAAAAAAAATATTTAAGCCGACAATAATAAGAAACATTAAAATTGTATATCGGTGGCATTGATTGTAACACTGAAATATACAGATGAGGAATTTGCAGCTTATTCCGTTTCATGCATCGTCATTCATGTAACCATAGAATCAGCTTTTTCTAGATCGTATAATGCTTTGTAACAGTGACAATAATAAGTTGACAAAAAGAAAATCATTGTTATACGATACGGTTTTTTTTATATCTTTTTATGACAAGTCATTTCACAAAGTCATCATAAAAGATTATACAGAAAGAAAAAAAATAAGAAGAATGTCCTTTTTTATACTTAGTTTTCACTCTGATTTTCATTCTATCCACTTATACACATTCTCCCTCTAGTGTATTTTGGGGAAAAATATTTCACTGTAGTTTATCTTGAAAATATGCAGATAATTACGTTGTCTGACACTAGAATATAAATATTATGATTGTAACAGACTTTCTTTGGAATGTTAAATTTACATGAAACGTTTCGACAGTATATTTAATTAAGATGAATGTTGATGGTATGTTAATCGGACATTATTGCATAAAAGGTTATAAATCTGACTGTATAATTATACTATAGCTATACTTTAGCTAAATATCTATACGTTTCTTTAAATATGGTCTCAATATCTTAAAGGTTTGATATCAGCTTACTCTTTAAAGAAGCCGTGCATCTTAATTTAGCAAAATTACATGAAGGATCAAAACGATATAATAACATTCTTTAGAGACAAGTTTAAGAATTTACATTCTTATCGTTAACATTAAGAAATACATAACACTTTTAAACCAAAAATATATTAATTTGTATTGATAATTCGAATTTTGGAAATAAATTAAGTAGCAGAATCAGAAACAGAAAGCCTACAAAGATTCTCAGAAAAGGATATACTTAAATAAATATAAAGTAAGTATCATGATTGAAATAAGATAAATATTTAGCTCTGTAATTTAAACCATGTGTACGAGTGATATATTTGGAATCCAATGATTTCATTAACTTTGTGAACTTTTAAACTTAATGTAAATTTATACTTTTTTCGGCTGAAATTTCTGGCAATCTTTAAAAAGTTTGTTAGATTAAAGCATCACCTATACATTTAATACAAATAGTTCAGTAGTGTGTCAGATCACTATGAAAGTTTAACGTTCCTTTATAAATCAATCGGTTTTATAAACGAGCAACAAATACCTGTACGTCACCGAAATTGACCAAACTGGCATTGTCATAACCAATCACGGCGAACGATACTGATCTAGAGCATGAATATTGCACCAGGCGACGGCATGAATTGACTACTAAAATCTTGCTATTTAACTATATTAGACTTCTTTCGTTCGAACTATCTGTGATTGCACGTCTATGCAAATAAACCGAAAATTATTGTTACGACAAGGTCATGGGAAATTGAAGCTCCCGAATAGTGTGTAATTGGAGTGGAAGTCCTGGATTGGAATGGGAATTTCGTTAATCCATTCATACTCGTCACTTATTAGATGAAAAGGCAGTGGGCTACCTTAAGAGAGTAATAGTTACTCCCGCCGTTTACCCGCGCTTGCTTGAATTTTTTCACGTTGACATTCAGAGCACTGGGCAGAAATCACATTGTGTCATCACCCGCTAGGGCCATCACAATGCTTTGTTTTAATCAGACAGTCGGATTTTCCTGGTCTGTACCAGTTCTGAATAACTTGTTAAATGATGGTCGTTTAAGAATAAAATAATTTATTCTCATATTTAGCAAGAATAATCCACAATGGTGACTTGGCGTATTCCTTCGAGTCTGAGGATAGTATATTACATACCTTCACTTAAATGAAAAAATACTATCAGTCATATTATCACATCCTAATCAAGCCCGAGCCATCTCAATTTTCAGAGCCAATCCTTATCCCGAAGTTACGAATCTAATTTGCCGACTTCCCTTACCTAAGATGAAGAGTCTCTAGTCGATTAATCTATCGACTAGAGACTCTTCATCTTAGAGATCAGCTGCGGGGATCGGTACCGTCTGTTGAGAATTTGTGTAACCCTTCCATAGATTTTCAAGGTTCGAAGGGAGAATACCGACACAACAGTAAATGTCATGCTCTTCTAGACTTTTTACCATATTTAACTGCGAAAGACTTACATGGTAGTATGTCTTTGGAACAGAAAAGATTCCAAGTTTGATTTAAAAATCTAGTGTCGGTATTGCAAAACCGATAATGCTACCTCTTTATACCTATTATACCAATTCTATTTTTTTTAAACCATTTTTGTCAACCTGAGTTTAAATTTTCTTGCCCAAGATATGCATGTTTCATACAATTTTCACACTAAACATGATAGTCATCGTTTTCCACTACAGTTATCAAACGTGGACTAACGATCAAATAAACAATCATAACAATTAATTCGTTTGACAACTTGATTGAATACCATATCTATATGAAAGCATTGGTTGGAATTCGTAGTCTTTCAAGAAACTCGAGGCTTAAAAGTGAAAATCAAGTGTCTCAATTCTTTCAAAAGCGAATTCAAATTAGTTACTCAAGTTTAAATTAACGTTGCTTGTAAAATGTGACAGTATTCAGAATCTTCCGACCGTAACATAAGCTGTAGGTGTATATATAGGTGTATTGTGATCATCACCGGATAATTGCAAAGCTACGATACAAATTCAAGTACAGCAGAGAAATATAAAAAAAATATTCCGAAGATCTGATAAATTAATTGATTGATTGATTTGTAATTTTCAACCAAGCGTTAAGCTAGTCCCGGCATGACGCCACGCACCCTTATTTTATGGTATAAACAAAACCGAAGGATGGGTATTTATAACAGGCGACCTTTTGTTCTATGGACGTGACCTTTTGTTATATTTAAGAGTTACATCATACAAAGGCACACTAGGATATACTTAATCAATCAGGCATTATACTTAAGGGATGTAGGATATACTTAATCAATTTCTAACTTAAGTATATCATATTATCTAAAATCATAATTAATTATACTTCTATTACAGAACCAATTCAATTAAACGAATCAAATAACAAAAGATACATCTTCCATACACTTACCATAGGAAGCCTTCATACCAAAATTTTACCTGTACTATAATAGAATTTTACTAGCTGTGACTACACTTCTTCATGACTTCTATTTTTCCATTATTCCTTCTATTACTGCACCTTAAAATGTGACTTGATGTCCCAAGTCATCGCCACTTAAAGTGAGAGATCTTGTTCACAGGGCACATAGCCAATATAAATAAATATTGAGTTCACGTCAGTCGAACTAAGCACATATTCCTCATAGCAGACCTCCTGACCAAGGACGTCATTCAAGTAAATAATGAGCCATGAGTTGGAGAACAATACCTCAAATTCAAAACAGAACGTAAACAATAAAAAAAATCATCATATCATTTCAGCTCAATATAAGAAATTCATGAACACCAATATACTTTTTTTTTGTTCTCCGTCGCTCAGGTTCAATTGGCCCATTTAACATCCCACTTTTACTTGACGTTCCGGCTTTTACGTAGAAACCATCTGCACATTGCATAGCACCATGCCAGCCTATAATACTGACATGAAAGATGGGACGGCACATGGATTTTAAACTCAACAGGGTCTCAGATGAGTTCATTCGCACCACCGTACGCAACGCTCAAATGATCGATGGTATATATATATATATATATATATATATATATATATATATATATATATATATATATATATATATATATATATATATATATATATATATATGTATACATATATATATATATATATATATATATATATATATATATATATATATATATATATATATATATATATATATATATATATATATATATATATATATATATATATATATATATATATATATATATATATATATATATATATATATATATATATATATATATTTATATGTATATATATATATACATATATATATATATATATATATATATATATATATATATATATATATATATATATATATATATATATATGTATAATATATATTTTAGAAAACAATAACATTTAAATGAAGGAACAAAAGATAAAAACTTGCACCCCGATTCCCTTAGTCGTGTCATTTAATTCGCCGCGACAGTTGTCGTGTCACTTCATCTATAAATTTGTATTCTGCTAGTCGATTGAAGTGACCTCATGCAACGAACGTCAATCGCTGAATTTTTCAAGGAATACTAATAATTATAACAGAATATGTCGACTGAAATTTTCACGCGTCTATAAATGTCGTTTCAAGTGACAAGAAATTTTTTAAACGACTATTAGAATAAAAAATTTGTCACTTCAATTAATAATTGACGAACAAATCGACTAAGAGAATACCAAAATTTGTCTGTCGCTACAAGTGACAAGTGACACGACTAAGGGAATTGGGGTATTGATGTTCTCGACTCATTTCGACGCGTTGATTCCTTGAAACTTTTAAAATAAAACTATGATGCACCAGTTTTTTATATAGACACAAAAGCACAATAATCGGGATTCAAGATGTAACCACATCTTAAAAAATATTTAAAATACCAAAAACAAAAAACATACCCAGTGCATTTGGGAAACTTTTGCTGTTGAGAACTGAGGTTTATATAACTACATGTAGTGTGCTAACGAACGAACTCTTAACCAGACCAATTTAGAATGCTTGAGATATTCTGATGGATCAAACTAAAAATCATAAACTAACGAACGCAAGAAACACAAAATGAGAGTTATACAGTTTGAAATAATAGGAACGACCTATGACATGAAGGAAATAAAGATCCTCACAGCAACCGCCATAGAAAAGTCCTCTGGTAAAATATGAATATCACTTCTTTAGAAAAAACCGATTGGAATCATCTCACAAATAAACGGTCGGACTTTAGTTCGTACATAGAACCTATGGTTAATGGAATCAACATCAAATCAGACGGGTTTTTTTGATTTTCTACAAGAGTGAACGGATATCATCCTAGACTATGTCTCTCATATCTTAAGGAACAGTCTACTTCTATGGTATACAGTTCACCATTGTGTTTAAAGGATAGAGTGTTGTTCATTACTAAGTATGAAAAGACTTAAAAGTCTATCCACTGATAGAGTGTTGTTCATTACTAAGTATGAAAAGACTTAAAAGTCTATCCACTTATCTACTTATGTGACTGAATTTATTGGCATAAAGATCTTTTAAAAATGAGACATTTTTTGGAAATCGAAGTATAATCGAGGTATAATATTGTTACATTTCCAGACGCTAGTAATTTAATTTGTCTCATTCTAACCTTTCAAGACTTAAAGTTCATGTTTCGGTACGCTTTTGTAAATTTATGTAATGCAAGTTTTATTTTTATTGTCTTATAATGACGACTCATTGTCTGTTATATTACCAATTTATACTGTGGCATTATATAAATATAAAATTATACTAACATGTCATTTGTAATTTATGTAATCTGGTTATTAAAGCCGGCAATTTTTTATGTTCATTCTAAAATTATTTTAATTACAAAAACAACAACAATAAATAATATACATAACATTAGTAATAATTTTTCTCATTTACAATTATTTATTTTATTTAAGTTGGATTAAAAAATTGAAGACGACAAACGACTTATACATATATGGTAAACGAGAAGTATGTATCCAAATAAGAATATGTTTTTGTATCTTATTAAAATATGATGATTAAAATTTTTATTTTTATTTTTAAAACATAAATGTATTACAAATGTAAATATAAAAATCAAAATAATGAATGTATAACTTAAAAAAATCTTAAGTAGAATAAAGTGCTTTTTCGTCTTAAAATTGATTTGAATCATAATTTTCGTAATGTACCTCTCTCTCTGTACTCATAATAAAAGGATGCGAATCATAAAAATAAAAAAATTATTGTGATATGATAAGTGATTTTATGTTCTGTCTGTTGTACTTACTAAAGACAAATCTCATACATCTTAGATACAGTACTTTTGGAAAATTTATATATAATATCTGTGTACTGTATAGAGTTTAATCCTTAGAGCATATATACATACATAAGAGTTGGAGTATGTATGTATTTGTTAAAAAGATTTGTTCAGATGTTTGGTTGATAAATTGTTTATTCGTCTTATAGATACAAGGATAATCATAAAAACAATTTATATTTTTTTTTTTTTTTTTTTTTTTTTTTTTTTTTTTTTTTTTTTCGGTTTTTACAGGCCATTATTGGCCCGTACCGTGTCAACAATCTGGCTCCAACAGTTTCGATCACGAGCCAGCTCTTCATACTGTTGCAAGCAACCAGAAGATGCCAGATCGCTCTCTACGCCGTGGAGCCATCGTCGCCGACAGCGACCTCTTCGCCTACCGAAAGGCGGTTCTCCCTTCAAAGATCGCTGTATCATTCGTTTCGGATCAGCACGCAGAACGTGACCGAGCCAGCGTATTCGCTGTCCTTTGATTTCATGCACGATATCAGGAATTTGCATTAAATTCCTGATCTCGTGATTGAAAAGAACTCGGTATGTGCCATCAACGTCGCGTTTTGGGCCATATATCACACGCATGATTCTTCTCTCGAATGTTAGAAGCCATCTTTCGTATTCATCCGTCAAGGTCCAACTCTCACATCCATACATGACAACGGGTCTGATCAACACTCTGTACAGCTTCAGCTTATCCGTATTTGCAAGATATTTTGATTTCAGCAGTGGACGTAGAGGATACAAAGCCCGATTGCCAGCGGCAAGCCGAACCTTGATATCCTCTCCCACACTATTATCGTGAGTAATGAGAGATCCAAGATACTTGAATCTCATCACTCCTTCAAACGTGTGGTTTCCACTACTGAAATCACTTGCGTCTTGGTCTCGAAAACCAGAGATCAGATATTTGGTTTTGGACTCATTGATTTTGAGACCAACGGAAGCTGAAAACTGTTCCAGTGGATCAAGTATCTCTTTCACTCCGTTGCCATTTAATCCAATCACACAGATATCATCTGCATACGCAAGAAGTTGATTGGATTGTCGGAATAAGATATTGTCCTGAGGTGTTGCACTTTTACGAAGGATGTATTCCAACATGAGATTAAAAAGTATCGGGGACAGCGCATCTCCTTGTCGAACACCGGAATTGATTGCAAAAATTCTCGATAGCCTGTTCTCAACTTTGACACAGCATTGTGACTGCGTTACTGTCATTTTACACAGATGTACATATTTTTGTGGTATTCCTAAATATTCAAGCGCATACCATAGCCTCTCTCGATTGATCGAGTCATAGGCTTGCTTGAAATCTAGGAACACCTGGTGTACATCGCGAGATGTTTCGTAGTACTTGGAAAGAATCATCCGTAGCGAAAAAACTTGATCAGTGACTGACCGATTTGGACGAAATCCTCCTTGGTAGTCACCGACAATTTCCTCCGATAGAGGAGTAATTCTTCCCAAGATGATGTAAGACAGTAACTTATATGCTGTGCAAAGGAGAGCTATACCGCGATAATTCTCGCATTTCATGCGATCACCCTTTTTGAAAATTGGGCATAACGCGGCCACTTTCCATTCGTCAGGCATAACTTCATTTCGTCATACCAATCGAATAAGGTCGAAAAGACAGTTCCACAAAGTTAGCCCTCCGAATATCAAGAGCTCTGAATTAATGCAATCAACCCCTGGTGAACGATTTTTCTTTAATCTCTGCATGGCCATTGTGAATTCCTCATAGGATGGATCCTCAATGAACATCTCCGCGGTCTGTATTTGAGGGTATTCAAATACAGCTTGTGATACATGTGGGACATTAAGTAGATCAGAAAAATGTTCACGCCATGTATCGAGTACCGCATCGACGTTAACACAGAGGTTTCCATCCTGGTCCCGAATGGCAGTTGACCGAGATCTTAAGGTATGGTGCAATTCGGTGATTCCTTTAAAGAAACCACGCGAATTGTGCTCATTACTGAGTTGTTGTACTCTTAAGACCTTGGCCTTCCACCATTCGCGCTTCTTCTGTCTACAAATGCGCTTAGCTGTCCTCCTAGCAAGAACTGCCTTGTTTTTCCTTGCAATTGTAAACCGAGTCTGCGCTTCATTGTGGGCTATATTGCGTTGCTCAACAGCAAGACGACACTCCTCATCAAACCAATCATTTTTGGGCTTAGTTTTCACTATACCGAGAGTGTGCTGGGCGGCATCGACAACCGAGGTTTTCAATACTTCCCAGACACTGTTCACATCATCAGATTGGTAATTGGATCGTAAGATGCTATTGCTGACAAGATCTTGGTATTTTCGTTGCGTTTCTTCATTTATCAGACCTTCACAGGAGAATCGCGTTTTATATTCTCCTGTCCTCCTTGACTTGTACGAAAATTTCCATCGCAGCTTTGCAGCAACCATAAAATGGTCACTGCCTACGAATTTTGTTGACGACCGATACGATCTCACGTCTTGAACAACCCGAGCTCGGTCTTTGGAAATCAACACATGGTCAATTTGGCTTCGGGATGTTTTACGTGGATGTGTCCATGTTTCCAAATGGATGTTTTTATGGGGAAAGAATGTACTTGCCACTTTGAGATCATGAGCGATCGCAAAGTACATCATTCTTTCCCCATTTTCGGTCGCAGTTTCGTGTCGGGAGTACGGACCTATGTTATTACATAAGTCGGTCTGATTTCTGCCAGCTCTAGCATTAAAGTCACCAATCACCAATCTGATATCGTGCTCAGGTATAGAGCCCATCAGATTATCCAAATTATTGTAAAATGAGTCTTTATCTTGGGGTTGGCTTACCTCAGTGGGCGCATGTACACAAACAATTGACAGGTTGGCTAATTTCATGTGCAAGCGAAGCTTACACATTCGATTATCGACTGCCTGGAAGTCCAAGACAGCCTTTTTTACCTGCGGCCCAATGAGAAAGCCAACTCCAAGATTTCCGAGGTCATCTCCACTGTGTAGCAACGTATAGCCTTGGGACACATGGACTCCACTTTTAGGCCATCGAGTTTCTTGGAGCGCTACGAGTTCCAGCCGATACTCTTTCATGCATGTGATGAGGCCGTCCAACGCGCCAGGTTTTCTTAGTGACTGCACGTTCCACGTGCTGATCCTCATTCTCGTATCCGGGTACTTAAGCGGGGGGTCATTGTTATTTAGGCGGTATCCGATTTTTTTAGTTTTGTTGACATTTTTAACTGTAATTGGTTTTTACGGATGCGGGTCGTCAGCCCAGCGACCCAACCAGATTTAGTCGCCTCCTACGACAAGCTCTGGATACTGTGGTGGTATTCTATGGATCTCATGTTTCGTTCGAAATATTTACGAAACATGTTTGCCCCCAACCACAGGGTGTAAAAACAATTTATATATAAATTACATATGTACAAACAAATCTTGACTAATGTTATAATGTCCTGAATTTTTCGATCGGAGACCAATAAACGGAAAATAGTTTGCGATAGTATATATTGCACTTAAATAAAAGCATTAACGTTGGAACAGCATGTACAAGACAAATCAAAACTTTTAATTGCCATGACAATTTAAAACCGTATGGTACATGGAACACAGCAACCCTTCTATATACAAATGGCATTCCATAACAGAAAATTCGAAATTCTTCACCCTTCCATTAAAATTTTTCATCGTCATTAAATAAAAATACTTTCAAGTAAATTAAAAATAAACTGGAAATAAGAACATCAAATAAAGAGATCGTATTTCACTTACTGTTTAAAAAATAAAAAATAAAGGTAGGAAGGACACATAAGCACATAGCAATTAACCTGATTACAAATTATTGCTGTGTACATATACGTGTATGTTAGATATATGGTTTATTTTCAATTCGATTATATAAATGTGAATTATTATTTTCGATTATATACTTGCATCAATGAACTTGCCTGAATATAAAGGAGACAGAAGCAATATAAAGGAAAAAAAATCCTATATCACCATGTGAGAGTTTCCATTACCACTTATTCCTAGATCCGTTTTAAATTTCAAAGAATTTTTTACCGACATACATCATATACTAACTACATACCAAGAGTTCATATATCATATTACGTGATTGAATTTCCGTAATCACCCTTATTCAAATGCTTAAGTATATAGAAATGTGTAATTATACGAAATAGTACAATTGTCTGCAAGTTGACCATTTTGAAATTGTCAATTAATAATGTTATTTGTTTGACAACAAACTTGGTACTCTTGGTATATTCTAGACCAATTAAAGGCCAGGTAATGACTTTATATTTGCTAATACTTAAATCGAAAGTCAATTTATTTGGCGGATATATGTATAGAATAAAGCAATTACACTGAAATGGAATAATATGCAAATAGTCCACGCAAATTGGACCTGAAGGCGCACGGTCTCTATTTTGAGCTATAGGATGTTAAAAGCGAACTAAATTTTCCTAATGTACTAGGGCTCTTTAAGATCACGTATAATGCATGATACATATTATATTGAGAAAGAGTAAGATTTCAGTTATGAAACGATCCAAATCTATCCGAATACAAAGCCACTATTATCTTACTCATAGAAAACCAGATGTCTTAGTAAAATCGCTAATCGATCATACTCCAAGTAATAAAGTTCGGATAGGGGCCACTACGCTGACACCATCTGTCGAGTCCGTATTTCCCAGTGCTTGTTTTGTCTACCAGTGGTATCCACCGGGTAAATAGCATACTATGTCAAGTGGTGAGTCAGGCTAAAACACGGCAAGAACCAACTGGGTTGGGTTAAGGTGTAACACACCAATGACTAACTAGTCTTAAATGGTGTATACGAATGACTAGTGCTTTTCGAAAACGTAAGCCTATCTGTGTATTTTTAATCTCTACATTTGCTATTTTTTTACCTGCAGTACAGTGAGCTTAAACACTTGGTGCTTTCGGTTTATCACGATGCCAAAGCTCTGTTGAGTCCTTGAAACCCTGCGAAAAAAACGATGATACACCAGTTTTTGATATGGACAAAAAAGCACAATAACCGTGGTCTGAAAAGAAACAAATTTACCAGCTAACATATCGATTCAAACGACAAATCATCTCTTCAAAGACAAGCGTAAAAAAATGCTCATGAATTTTCGAAATAATTCCCCAAAAATGTTAAACATACACTGAGCTTCTGAGGAAACTTTTGATATTGAAGACTGAGGTTTATATAACAACATGCAGTGTGCCAACGACAGAGCTCTAAATTGTACCAATTGAGGAATCTTAATATATTCTGATTAATCAAAATAAAAATTGTAAACTAGGAAACCACAAATCATAAACGAAAGTAATTCTCGTAGCAGACACAGTAGCGTGCTTGCCCTGTCATCCATCCGGAGGTCTCGGGTTCTTTTCTCGGTGGTGGACAAAAATAACAATTGGATGGTTTTAATGTCTAAGTGTATGTGGGTTGAACCATGAACCCTATAGTGGCTTTGAGTTCTGAAATTATATCATCTACCTTTTTTATTTTTTTAAGGAACCACAAAACGAGAGTAATACAAACAGCATGTCACTTCAATCTTCAGTAATGAAAACCAAAAAATTTGAAAGAATAGAAACGACCAGTTACGTTTCAAAAAACGCACTCCTATGAGATGAGTTATCATTTAAGTAATCCCAAACGAACTTTAACAACATGGTGGACTAGAGGGCTGCGCAAACTGAGTAAAGATACAAAAAAACTTCTTCACAACGCCATTAAATCTATAAAACGGAAAGCTACTGCTTTTACAGATTCTCTGAGAAATAGTATAGTAAATGTATTTGTATGGAGATCTTTTTATGCCTCAAAACAACTGAAAATAGAAAAAACCTCTGTTGAAATTTGAAGGCTATTATTGGAACTTAAGAAAAGACCGATGAAAATCATCATAAAAATCAACGGTCGGGTTTCAGTTAGTAGAATCTGGAAGCTAATATAATATTGTATTCAACATCAGGCCAGACGAGTTTTTCTTGCTTTTCTACAAGAGGGAATTGATATCAAACTAGACTACGTTGCATATATCTTATGAGGCAGTTTGCCTATAGTATACAATCAGAAATTGTGTAGAAAGGTCAGATCATTGTTTATTACGAAGTTAATTTATATTCTCATGGGATGCGATATTTCTAGAGTCAATTTTCAGAAACCAAATCTGCCTGGAATAAGCACGGGCTAACCCGTTTTATTATAGAGAAAGAAGTAAACTTTAAGCATAAATTTGTATGTTTGATTCAGAAACCGTGGATTCACGGAAATTAAATACAAACGACTCAGCCCAGGGACCTCATGGTTAGTGATATCTCCTGGTTAGTGATATCTGCTCGACACTTAGAGTCTGTGTTTTTGTTAGTATAGTAACACGAATTACAGACTTAAATTTGGTTGTAATGACCTTACAATAGTCGTCGTAGAAGTAAAGATAGGGTATTCGAAGTGAGGTTCTTATGATCTCTGCTTATTTCCCATTTGATTCGGAACTTCATCGTTCTACTCCAAAATTTATCAAAGCTATAGAGTACGCAAATCGTAATGATATCCCAAGCATTGCCAAATGCGATGCAAACTCACATCACGTATGCTGGGGCAGTACCCATATAAATCCTAGAGTGATTTATCTCTTGGAATACCTATCCGCGTCTGAACGAGTCATCTCGAATATAGATAATAGACCTACCGTTTTGACATCCTCAAGGCAAGAAATAATTGATATTACTCTTGCCTCACGGAGTGTTAGTGGAAAAAATCTCATCCTGGATTAGATGACGGTCTTAGATGACGTTACCCTCTTTGACCATCGCTACACCTCCTTCTTTCTAACTAGCGATACACCTTAAATTACAGAATTTAAGAACCCGCAAGAAACACTGATTGGGAACTTTATAGATTCATCTCAACCAGTCACTTCTATCTTAAGTAATGCAAATCAGAAAATTTGGAGGAATAGAAAAAGCAGCTGATAAATTTTAAGAAGCACTAATTAGCGCCTATGAGAAGAGCTGTCCTCTAAGTAAGCCTTAAAGAACTGGGACACCAGGGTGGACTAGGCAGACTGGAAAGCAAATAAGAACATTTCTTTACAAAGCCTGAAAACTGGTACAACGAAAGATTGAGACTTGTACAAATCTCCACAAAGAGAGAACAAGAAATGTATCCGAAGTGAAAAAACATCGAAATGGAAATCTTTTTGTGAGGAAGTGGATAAGATCGGAACTCTAGAGAAACCTGACGGAACTTACACGAGTACAAATCAGGAAGCTATAGATGTACTAATGACAACTCATTTTCCCGAAAGTGAGAATTCTAATGTAGTAGAAAAAAATCAACTTACACATCAACTTCTAAGTTTCAGAGATTAGAACTTGGTGGCATGTATTATGCGTTTTTGTTTAAATGTTTTTTTCATTGTCAACTAACTTAGAAAAAAAAATCACACGCATAACACGAAACTGCAGCAGAAATAATTTTTAGTATCAGACATACGGTTCCACTTAAGACACGACATTAAGGAACCGTATATATACTCAAATATATTAGTTATGTTGTTGCCTGGAGACTTGTTATACCTGATATGAAACAACGTAACAACATATGTGACTTTTTCAAATAACCGAAAAAAAAAATATTATTAACGCAAATTATAATGTAAATACATTAATAAAAAAAAAATTCTAAGAGGAATAATAAAATGCCTAAATTTCCCAGCATAAGGATAATAATGCTTTTACCCTTATTGTTTCTGTTATATATGAATCCCAGTGATGTGTCGTATGTGTATTTGGATACAATATATATATTTATATTTACATATGTATATTAAAAAGGATAAATTTATCTTATTTACCATATCTATATTATGAATATGTACACAATGTAAAAGACAACCAACGAGACAAACATATCATAAAATCACATATTTCATGATTTAAATAAATCAAAATTTCATAACTTCGTGTATTTTCTTTTAAAATTACAAATTTTCTTTTTATTTTATCTCGACGCTCATCTTCATTTATACAATATATACACATATGTACACACATTTATGTATATAAGAAACCGATATGTATACATTATATATATATATATATATATATATATATATATATATATATATATATATATATATATATATATATTCATACATGAAGATAATAATTCATTTCTTATATACATGTAGAAGTTGTTCTTGTTGTATGTCTAACAAACATTGGAAGTTTCTTTTAAATACAAAAATCAATAAATTCAAATTTTCTTCACTTTATCTATCTACTTATGGTTTGCTTTTTCTCGTGTATCTCCCATACACATATTTATACATCTTATACTTTGTAACAGACAAAATTTATGAATCTCTAGATCATTTATCATCTTATTATGTATCTTTTATATTGAATAGATGAAAAAAAAACAAAATAAGAAAGAAAAAATTAAGAAAGTTCATTTCAAATTAAAAATTAATTTGTACTTTTCAATTTTATCTCTAATTTCTATATACAACGATATATTCGGCAAGGGATCATCGCGCGCGCTGTGTACAAATATTTATGATATGGGAAATTATATATACATACATGTGGTAAATACTTAACAGACACCCTTTTAACAAGTTACCTTTAAACTTTGTATCGTTTTTTTCAAGATGAATGGATTTTTTTGTGCGTACACAGGGGTTAGGAACGTGTTATGTTGATTCATTGAAAAATTAGTTTTTAGAACTTCAAAGGATATAAGCGTGAATAGGGGTGAGCATAACCTCGAGACGAAAATAAATTAAGTATTTTACAGATGCATTCATATGTATACGTTATATGTTCAGATAAGACGTTTGATGTTTCAAGAAGTATATTTTGTGTTTAATTGATTAAAATTAGTTGTCTGAATATCAAGTTGTTCCTCGAACACCAAATTTACGAAGCCCAACAGCTAAGTATATTACCAAATTTATATTTTGTTTGACAAGTTCAATCCTCCTAGTTTATTATGGAAAACGATTTCATTCAAATGGCTGACCTTCATTTACTCGTTTCAATTGAGCACATTTTGAATCGTGTGCGGGTCGATTTCGGCAATGGTTGCTTCAATGTTGGCTTTCAAGTGCTCAATTGTCCGTATAAAACTTGTCATTGGCGGCCTCAAACAAAAAAAAATTCGAAAGACGTCAAATCACAGCTTCTTACCAACCAATTCACGTCACCATTTCGACTAAAATTGCGGCAATCGAATCTTTGACGCAGTTTCATTATTGTGTGGCATGGTTTAAGTTGACCGTAACAGGAAATGATAGCCAAAATGATAACCAAAACTTGACAATTCTGTTCACGATCATACCCAAAATTCGACAAAAAAGCTCACATTATTTTTTTTTACCAGGTACATGCCATAAATCTAAAAATAATCCGCACTCAATTCTACAAACGGAGCCATAATGCTAACCGAGAATTCAACCCACAATTTTCAAATGAACAGAGTGACCATCAAATGTTGGATCCAAAAGAGGTACGAAAGCTGACCAACGTCGATTCACTAAAAGTTGAACCACAGAGGTATAAATTTTGCCACTTTCAGAAATTCCTCGCTTATTACATCATGAGATGAACGTAAACATTCAAGTAAGAATCAACACCAAGACCCAACCCCTCTTAAGGATTCAAACTGATTTGCATGCAAATTATCACAATAAACGGAATCGAGTCATAAGAAATTTGCAGGGTTGAGTTATACAAAAAGCTGAGGTCTAGTTGAAAAACAGCAACATTGTAATAATTGTTTTGACATTTATAGTTCGGTTTCAATATTTCACAGTTTAAGTTCATCCGATTTCAGCTAGTAGAGGTATCAAACCACTTTAACCTTAAATTTATCAGTGGGAATTTCACTTTCTTACCATAACTAAACGATAAGGGTACGGCTGGTTAAGAACCAATATAGAAACCCAGTGAACCAAATTAGCTAAATAATCTCATTACTGTTAATCTGACAAAGGGCAAGAGAGTTCTTTCTGCGATTTCATTACTGGTATCGTAAAAACCTTTACTAATTATTCGGTATCAATTCGATATTTAAATTACAAAATTCGCCAAGCTAGTTACAGTCAACAGATAATTACAGATTTGCTTTAAATACAAAGAATTCTAATTAATTTTATGACCAACAGCAGGTAAATTAGTGTCTGGCTCCCGGGATAAATTTCCTAGGATTTTTGGAATAATTTATAATTCCGGAAAAATCCATTTATTATTCCCTGAAAACATTTTTCTTCTTCACCACATTAAAAACAAAAGCAAAACATGTGATAAGTACATCGAATGTAAAGGGTCGTCAACTAATGAACTAAGTCGACATTTAGCTTCGCTCCACAGCATAAAAGACTAGACGAGTGAACCAGCATAAAAATACCTTAATCTTAATTTGCATTTCTAAGGCGAAGATTTTATTAATTTAGTTAATTCAAATAAATGGTAATTGTTCTATTGCCGTAGTTCTTAATTTGAACAAACCAAGCTCGCAGAACTTAGTTTATATCCAAATGATCAACAACAGATGGCGCATCCGTTAGGTTAAAATTTGAGCGCTTCTCACTCTATCGTCACCAAAAGTGTTATAATCATGCAATAAGTCAGGTGAGACTGTGCTTGACATTATAGGTAGTACTAAAATCAACTTGAATAGTGACAGTAGTAAGTATGAGTATTCTAATTCTGATGGTTCAAAGTCGGATAAATGTTCAGATATATATGATGATACATTTTTCCTGTTCCTATTCCGTGATCTGATATTAAAGCTCTAGAAAGTGGAAGTACAAGATGGAAATAAAGTTTAACTAGAAGCAAAGCGAGTGTTTCAGATCACTGGTAACATTGTTGCTTCAACGATAAAATTTCAACCACAGAACTGGCAGTATTGGATGATCTATTGGCTATAGCTATTTACCGAAAAAATTATAGTAACAGTGTGTACAAAATTGCAATAAAATATTTAAGAAAGAAATGCTCATTTGTAAAGGAACTGAAAAGATGACATCCAATTTGCAAAATTTATTTGATGCCCTAAAACGTATTTAGCCAATGTTTTCCGAGAGTAAGTGACTATTTTCTAGTTCAAACTACTAACAGGTACAATATATTCGAGTCAGGGCCTCATCTTCGAACAAATACGGCCAAAATAAAAGAAAATAATGCCGCCACGCCACAAGCCGCACCAAACAGTAACAAGCAATGGATGCATCAGCGCGTTAACATATTCTTGCAAATTTTCCGATCCCCAAAAGCAACAATTATTGGTTTCAAGATTGTCGCAGCTCCACGAGCTTTAAATTGCTAGACCAACTAAACCTTATAGGGCCACAAACCAAAATCTTTACGCGGAATTCGTTGCAATGAAGACCGGTTCATTGTTTCTTTTCGATGCACGATGACGAATTGATGTTCTTTGGTCGTTTACATGCATTTTCGAACCAATTGTTTTAAAAGCGTTTTTTTTTTTTTTTTTTTTTATATTTTATTCTATGCTATCTTTTTTGGGGCTCAAGGCTCTCCCAGCTCTTTCGCGGTTCGCTTATTTACGTCCTACTTTACGCCTTAACGGCCAAATCGAGGACGTACGGCTATAGGTCCGATTTTCGTAGAACCATCTGCGCATTGCATAGCTCCATGCCAGCCTTTTAAAGCGTTAAGCGATTCATTTTGTCAAATAAAAATCATACACAGAGTTTATGGCAAATAAAGAATGAGGTTAGTGTTGCCAGAGCCAAAATAACCGATATGTCAAATCTGAACCGTTTATTAGGACACCCTATAGTTAAATAAATACCATTAAATTGTTAATATAAACATATTGGGATCACATTTGAAGTTCATCTTCAAAACTAAAAACCTAAAAAGTAGCTGTCCCTAAAATTGTGCAAATTCCACATAAAATACAATATATATTTATAATCAATCAATATATAAAATTTTGATGACAACACAGAAGACAAACCGACACACACAACAAAATAATGGATTCAGTTTTTATTATTTTCTTTTGGGACCAGATGGAGTCTATATAAGGCCAACCAAAGGTTTTCTTCTATATGGTATACTCATACATATGTATATATCAAAATACACAAAAAGGATAATTTATTTTTATTTTATTACTGCCATCAACTTGTCATGTATATCATCGAAAAGCTAACCTGTTATTCCCTACATTCTTATTGTTGCTTTTTATATTGAAAAAGGATTATTTCTTACAACAATATTGTCAATCTTCTTTTTATATTCTACTTACTTATTTATTTATCCATTTTCAAGGATCTTAAATTTTATTTTTTGGAATTTTTTGCCATTTCGACTTATTTAAATTATATTTGATGGAATAGATAGCTATACCAATTCAATTTACGCATTTCAATGAATCGACTGAATGGCCACCAACTATATTATATAACCCTTTATTAATAGACGTCAATATACTGTTTATGTAATTATCACTAGATCAACACAATATTTGAAACGTTAAACACAAACAGGAAGCAAGCATTTTTAAATATCTTCAAAGTGAAAGAGTATATATAAGAACTGTATAAAAAACCAATATAAAACCGCCCTGAACGTCATTTGAGCTGGGTTATAAAAAAATCAACATATGAACATAAATTGTAACTTCCTGGCTTCGCTTGTACATAATATATTAAAATAGTATCTAGGGTTTACAACAATTACTCTCGCATTATTGATATAACCTTAGAATTAACACACAAAATCTTTTATGTACAATGTAACATATAGCAACATAGGATAGTGAAAACCCAGAGACAACAAACTAAAAATTACAATACACAAAGCCAAATAAAAGCTTGTATGACCTTAGGTTATATTATAAAACGAGCTTTGGGAAATTTACCTACACAATAATAAACTGACTAAAAAAATTTGTGTAAACACAAAAGGAACGTGTACGTAGGTTTATACAGCATCTGAGCAATATATACATACATACCTATATAATACATAAAAGTGTGGAAGGCAAGTTATTATATTTTACTTCGTGTCTTACCTTATGATGCGCATAAATAATGTTGTGTTTAAAGATTTTCATGTTTTTCCGTTTTTGTTTTGTTTTCATGGAAATTTTTATTATAAAACGTAAATGATGTGGATTTAAGATGATTTTATATGCAAGTCAGTTAGATTTATGTCATAATATTGATGTGTTTAAGCATTTTGTTGTTGACAGTATGTGTGGATCAAGTCAATATTTTTTTTATAATTTTACGAGATTTAACGTTCTTGGTATTAATTTAATGTCATTTTATTATATTACCAACCTGAAGTACTTTAAAGTAAAAATAAATTTTGTATATTTTTTTTGAAAATGTATAGAGGAAGCTTTAAAAAAATATACGAAATTTATTACTGACGTTCTTTAATGTTGAAACCACTTAAATATTATAAGCGTTGTTGAACAAATGACTTAGTTTATGAAACTTTTAAATGTGTCAGGTCATATACATACCATAAACAGATCACTATCGCCACCTGCCTTTGTGTTAAGACAACTACACATTGCAGTTATTTAGGCTAGCATGAGTCAACACATGAATGCTAAACTACAACAGGAAATCGTAGATGTATCCATTCAGGCACAGCTTCAACCAGTAAACAATTTTAGGCAATTTTTATACCTTTTACTTAAGCAAAACTATCACTATTTAAGTACACGTAAATGACTAGATTACATCCTCAAAATATGATTCAAGTTAAATTTGAAGACAAGAAATAACCACACAAGAGGAAACTTATGAGAAGACTGGTTATTAGTTATACAAATTGTCTTGCATCAGAGCTTTAACAAATGTTCAAAAACAAATACTCACTTTTGAAAGAAAATTTCTATATATTGGCAGTTATTATTTCGGCAAAAAATTGATATCCTTACCTGAAATGAAAAACGAAATATAATAATTAATATTTTAAACATATAAAAGTTAAGCATGTGATTTGCTACAAAAAATAATTATTGACAAATGAATTAAATGTATGTCACTAGAACACGCTTTTCCAAAATGAACTTACTGACTCCATTAACAAAAATTCAGAGGACCAACTTACTAGTATAGCGATGTAATCCGAAAGAGTTTGATAAATGAACTACCAACGAATATACAAGTAACACGGATTCGTGATATGAAAAGTTTTGAAGACAACAAAGAACTCTAAACTACGCCGTCTACTCATGGCCCTTTTCTGTCAGGTATAAATGGGGCTTTAAGCGATGAATTACTTTTAAATATCACTAAGATAACTAGAAAGGTAAAACAGGGTCGTATTACTTTTGCATACTATAGTACATGCTACAACCTCTCTATACCTAAAACATTATTGGCTCCTCTGAAAAACAATTTCACTGAACCACCTGAAATGTTATCCCTCTAATCAAGAAATTGATAGCATCCTCCTCTACAATATAAGTTCCAGTTTGTATTAAAGCCAATAAATAAGACCAAAGGAACTTGTTTAGAGAGCACTTTGGGATGGTCTTTTTCTGTTTTCAGGTTATAAATATAATGTGGAATCCAATTAATAGTAGACAATGGGCCTTTAGTTAGATGCATTGTTCATGTATCTAACAAAAGGCCCATGTTAAAGATTAAACTTAATTAACATGTGCACTCGTGAGTGAAAGCATTTTTAAATTATATTTCAAGATTTCCGTCTACATTAAACACTTCAAATTTCACACCATCAATTCAAATACAAACTATTCAATTCAAATACAAAATATTTCTATCTGGAGTCATTTAGAGTAAAGTGACCAAAAATCTCTTCTGTTGATGGTTCTTAAATATATGAATAATATGGATATCGAAACCACATTGTCTATTTACACGACTTGTAAGTGCTTAGTCATTATGAGATAATTCACTTTGAATATATGACTGCAAATAAATTGAAATCATTTACAAGTCGAAATATGGCACACTTTATAGTTTGAATTCGGATGAATGAATAAATACTTTAAATCCAGAGAAATAATACCTGTTTATAACTCAGGACAATCTTGCATGTTTGATATCTAAGTGAAGATAGAAATGAGAATTTAAGAAATTCCCAAAACTGTAGTTCGTCCAAAAGCAATTAGAGCTAGAACTGGTGTTCTACTGTAGATGATATAGTTAAACTCATGAGATTTTTTGATAAAGACAGCCCTACTTGTTTCTACTCTGGTGGAAACCGGGACTATGCTGAACGTGTAAGATAGCTGACAACGGAAATTATTATCCCTTCGATGCTGTCGAAAAAGGAAGCGAAATTGGAACACCATAAGTACCATGATAATGGCTTTATTATACGTCAAAACAATGCAAGCACAACAATATAGTGAACAACATAAATTAAAGGAAAAACTAATAAAAGCGTTGGGTGCACGCTTGAGAGAATGCAAATATTGCGATCCAGGTCGTATGAGAATTAAAATTATATTTATCGAATTTATTTATCGAACATCTAGTGATGTTCGTTGGCTGGTTTTCAGTTTCCGTTGGAGTATAGAATGGACAGGTTTAAGACAGCTAACAATCTTTACTTGTAGGATCGCGCGTTGGGTGCGGAAGCTCTGACAGTGACAAGGAGTTAGGACAGTCTCAAAGTCCACCCTGCACTCAATTAAAACTTAACATAAAAAAAAATTAAATTATACAATAAAATGAAGCTTTCCATCATATTATATCGAATATTTTACAAAATTTTATTATTTTAAATATTCGGATTAAGTATAAGAAATTTTGTATAACTTTGACATAAGAACCTCTAGTACTGCCTATTTTTTGAGACAGTCCTATATAGCATAAAAATACATAATAGAAAATACAATAAAAATTATTAAGAAGTATCTATACGTGATAATTTTACCATAGTTAATCATCACGACTTCAAACGCCATTAATTATTGGTTTGACTGATATTTCTATCACTCAATAGAAACAAGTAAAAGTCCTTAAAGTCTCTTGGCTATATTCGTGAAAAATATAGATATTTGCATTACTAAGCACTTTGGTTAAACCAGCCTTTGCACATATCGGTGGTATTCATTTAGGAATTTAGAAATATTAAGTTATGTCAAAAGTGTCCTATTTCCGTCCCGTCATTTGTTTTTTACCTTTCCACATACCATACGATAGATCCTGGTTCCAATGTGTCGTCTTCTTGGTGTAATCTCATTAAATACCATATTAAAAGACTGGTTGAATTTTATATGGTCGTCATACAGTCGGAAGGCATGGTAATGGATAAATGGCCTAGTAATTTCGCAGTCCTAGTAGATCTCAGCCCTTGGCCACCATGCCAGGGCCTATATGGCTTTTTATATACCTTGTTGACTGGATTTAGGCTTCCTTATAACTGATTGATTTTGAGTAAGGGTATAGCCTACCAAAGTAAACAAAGTGTTTCAGTAGAAATTCATATTAAATTCATTAATAACCTCCAATGCAACATCAAAGTGGTATAGCTTGGCATGCGTAAGTGGTTCTCAAAAGAACATCTGAAATAATTGTTATCTATGCTGACGGTTTGGTTTATAAGACAACATTATTTATAAAATATGATAATATTATTGACAAAAACCTAAAATCTCTTTACTTTAAAAACTAAGACCAATCCCAAATGAGATTGCAATTTATTGCTAAATCAAAACTTTATTAGTAAATAGACTTAAAAGCCTGGATGATCTCTAGAGTTTTAAAATCTTATTTTTCATGTCCAACGTTAGGCTATCATATCTCTCTGTCAATACAACAGTCGGTTGGCTCGTACTTGACAACGCTATAAAAACAACATGTAAGGCTAAGTTCCCAGATATATACTATTATATATATAGAGATGCAAAACGGCCACCAAATAAAGAACCTAATAGTAGTCATTTCTTTAATTAGACCATCTTTCATAAAATTATGAAGTTTTAGAAATTGTGGATTACTAGCAGGTACACTATCATTCGAATGGGCCACTAAAAACGGATATTAATGGTTTAACAAATTGCGACTATACATAAGATGAATCCCATAAATTAAACAACACGTTTATATTATCTCTGAATCTGTGAAATAGTAGGCGAAACCTGTGGGTATGTAAATGTTCCAGAAAGCCTCTGTTCAATTGGTAGGAAAATACCAATGTTGTAAGTAGGATGTTGTAATCTATTTTCCATGATTTCGTCTCCAGTTCTTGAGCACACAATTTCCTTTATTTCTTTGTAGCAAGACTAAGACCAATTTCAATTTTGTTATTTCAATTAATTTTAAATAACACTAAAGTTTTCAATAAACTTGAATGTAGTTTGAAATAGCATTGAGCAAATTCTAAAGATTCTAGTTAGTTGGTTCTATATTTGAAAATTTGTTAAATGTGATGACACAGCTTATAAATATGTATGTTTAAACTGTGACCATATACCTCGTCTCTTCAAAACATAAAGAAACTATCATAAATTTCATTTAACTTAATCCCAAATTATAATCATTAGCCCATTCCCAAACAAAGCCAATACAATTTGACAAAAAAGGTTAACATTATATGAAAACAAAACACCCCAAAAAAAACACAATACTATTGTAAAAATATCAAATCTTTAAAACGAACCACATGATGTTTGGACTGGTGCGAGAGCACACCAACAACTGAAACGAATTTTAACTAAAATACAAAAAAAAATTATTTTTAAATTATATATCAGAAAGCCAAAGGATCTCAAGAAAAAATTGATTATTTCCGCTATAAAGAAACAACCAAAATAAATTATTACGAACCTATAATTTAAATCAATTTGCCTCATCCAAAAACCCAAACAAGTCAAGTGATAAAAAAATGAATTCTTAAGAAATACCATATATAATTTTTTTTTTGTTAACTATCATTCGTGTTATTTATTTATGGTTTGTGTGTGTGTGTTTGTCTTGAATCAGTTTGATTAACAACTGAAATTTAATTTCATTTAATTAATTTTTTGTTCGAATTTGATTTAGATCAAAACTCATAAAACAGTGTATTCGTATATGAGACACACTATTGGAATTTGGGATTATATTATAATGATGACGCGTTGCCAGTCACGGACAGTTAAAAAGAGGCGCCAAATGTTTTTGCAATCAATTCAAAAATTCCAAAATATATTTCGCTTTATTTCAATCTATTATCAGTCGCCCACTATATTTTATACACTTGTTGGTTTTTGTTGTCCCAGTTAAATTTTAATTGAAGATTTCAGTGCCAGAGATTAATTAGCTAGCTTAGAAATAAAATATTTGATTTTTATTTTCAAGAAGCATTCATTACTTATGTTACAATACAGCTGACTGGTATTGTTTTTTGACTGTCTCTTATATTTTCAACGAACAACGCGAAAAATACAATTTCCCCCCAATTTTCTTGTTGTGCGCTTGTTGAAAGACAACTGTCCAAGAAAAATATTTTTATAGTACGAGTATAAGTTTGGTTACGTTTCTGTGTTGTTAATTGCATTCGCAGTAAACCAAATGTCTTGGTGTTGTAATTTAAGAATTGGAATAATTATATTTTTTTTTTATATATTCAGAATAATATATTATTTATATATTCTGAGTAAGAACATAAATCATAATAAGACGAAGCCGAAGAATTTAATTTTTTTTATTTTTTGGTAGAAAGGCGAGAGAATGAACACCAAATAAAACAATGAAATTATGTATAACTGGTTTTGTTAATAACAATTTCATGTATCTGTGTATACATATTATATATGATTTAAATTGAATTAAATTATCTTGAAAATATATAATTAATTATTGTAAGGAACTATTCATATAATATATGTGTAGTCCAAAAGTATCATCGCGGTGCGGTAAAATTAATTACACGAGTTAAGAATATGTTTGTTTGTGTTTTTTTTTGTGTTAGGATAGAGTTTGGTTGGTCTATTATTATAAAACACGCGGGTTATTCATGCTATAATTAAAGTGGTGTATATAGATATAAATTAGATAAAGTCGATAATGGATAGCGAATTACCTTTAGAAGGGAAGTCTAAATTTTCCGGTGAGTAGTTATGTTTGTGTTGTTTTTATTTTAAGTATAGGGTATCAAGTATCAATGTTCTTCAAGTCGGAAACAGTACATTTATAATTTTATTTAATTACGAGCTAATTCTTAGTTTATGAAATTATAGTTATAAAATAGGTAAATTGAATTTTTGTTTTTTTTTTCACAAAATACCTAATCTTAAATGGATTGTTCACTTGATAAATATTCTCTTGAAATTGGGGAAGTTATTTGAAAAACTTAGTTTAAAATATATTCACACGCATTTTAAGAATGTGATAGTAAACAATTCATATTAAAAAGTAAGCTTAATTAATTGAAATAATTAATATACTGATATAAGTTACTTCATCGCCACATACTGAGAGAATCTCATCAATAGCTCACCTTTCTTGATCAATAAATATATTTCCCGGAAAAAATTGTCCAAGTCATAGTATCAAAATACTATTTTCCCAGCAACAAAATATATTGTTATTTCTGGACATTGCTCCAGATTATCTACAAAATTTATTCGATCAATCAGCATTATATGATTTGTGAAATCAATGAAGAGCTGAGAAGTTATATACCTCCAAAAGCTCTAATGTCATCTGCCAAGTGACAGAACTTCAGAAAAATTATTTACAAAGTATTGAGTCAGTTGGCAAACATTATACGTAAAAACAGTTGTTACAAATGAAGCACCAACTATGGAAACAGTGTGAGCAGGTTGATAAAAAATTATATACGCACGTTTTTCTTCAGCTCGATCAGAAAAAAATTGTTTAAAGATATATTGCAGAAAATTGGTTTCCAGGTTCAAACAGATGTGTTGTAAAAAAATCAAAATGAATCCTGAAATTTTATTTTGGTGGTAATTGTTGTTCCATCAACTCCGATGTTGATATATATTCCGCAGTATTAAATTTAAATTAAATTATTCACTTTACCAGGTGACTCAGTGGTTAAAGCTATGGCAGTTGGAGCGGTAGGTACCGGGTTCAAATCCCGATAGGGGCAGAATGCAAAGGAATTTTTCACCATCTGATTACAACCGGTGGTGTTAATGAACATATCTATGACCCCCTATTGGAGGCCGACCCATCTTCCATGTTAGTACTATAGGCTGGCATGGAGCTATGCAAAGCGCAGATGGTTCTACGAAAATCGAATCTATAACCGAACATCCTCGAACCGAACGCCTTTAAGGCGTAAAGTAGGCCATAAATAAGCGAAAAACGAAAGAGCAAGGAGAGCCTTGAGCTCCAAAACAGATAGCATAGTATAAAATATAAAAAAATAAACTCACTTTCACATGAAACGGAGTAGCAAAGAGTTTTCCATCGATAACTATAATAACCTATAACTTAGGGGACGTAAACGGCACTTACCACGTCTCAACTGTGAATTTACGAACCATTAATACGAATTGGTTCACATTGTAGTTGGTTCAACGAATGGTTTTACGATTTCGAGAACGAGGCGTGATGAGAACCTCTCTTAACCATTAAGCTACAACCGGCGACATCATCAATTACTGCAATATGTGAAAGGACGTCGTATGTATATGTCGGGTATTTGCTAAAACGAAAGGCCATTTTAGATAACAAAATTCATATGTAGTTTGAAATTTATGGTGATCCAAAATTTAGAAAGTTATTGCTGAGTTCTTCCGTGTGGTATTGGAGTACAGCTATGATAGGAGAAAATTGATAAATACTGCAGATATTCTTCAAGAATGTTATCTCCCTCACAGGTACCAATTGAGCACATTTTTCAATTTTATGTGTTTGTTTTCTTCTTTCAGCTACTTGCATATGTTTCTTTCTATTATGAGAAAAATTCTTAAAATTAAATTATAGTTGTGAAGAAAAAGGTTGGATTGTAAAGAAAAAAGTTGGGAAACTTAGAGTCGACCACCTAGAGGCATTAGATATATCTTATCAATCAATAGATTAAGCAATCGTCGTTTAAACATTTGGCATAATCGACTAATTTATGCCACAATAGTGCAACCTATTCCTCCTAGATCTAGATATTTCATAACCTTGCGCTTCTGAAATTTTTATAACAGTATTTTCTTTCTAAGAAACTTTGATATTTTGAAATAGATTTTTAGAACACATCGCTGAAAAAACTACGATTAACCTATGTAGTAGCGGTTTTTTTGTGATGCTAGAACAATTCGATTGTCTTTGATTTTTAAAAACTTAAAGGGCAGTATTGTACCAATGACCTACTTGCCCGTACGACATAGTAAAATTGTACAAATACACGATGGCTTAGGTCCCATTTTCTGGGCGTACAATAAAAATTTCAGTACGACGGATAATAAAACTTTTTATTTAGGGGCCTTTTAATGGTTCGTGGGACACGTGAAACACTATAGTTAAATATATTTTTTTTTATTTCATACAAAATTGAGTGGAAGGTTTCCATAAGTGGAAATGCCGAAACACCCAAAAATTAAATTGTCTTAATTCATATACTAAATATAATTCTGTGTAATACCTTACTAAGAAAATAATGAGATCTTATCATACAGAAGTGTTATATTCAGTATAAAATATAAAAATAAAATAAGGACACCTCCGACGCAATATAAGGTTACAGTAAAGTTTACAATATTTACATGCACTTTTTGTGCAAAATATATAAGTATAAACCAAAAGGATCCTATATATTGGTTCGAGTGAACCCAACCTTTATTTTTATAAAATGATATAGTGAATGGTATATTTTATAGAATGATGTTGGACCATAGGCAATTTGTGTATTAAACCCTGTAATTTTGTTGTAGATAAACACATTAATGCTTTCAATGTTTTATAAATGGACAGACAAGTGTCTAAGACTGTTCGGTGGATGGTTATTTTACCGAGGTGGCTCTTTCCGTTTCAGTACTGTAGCTCAGATGCTTTGCAATAATCGAATTAAAGCTTTCCAAGCTTAATTCATACTGAAAAGAATAATACAACATACGTCTATTGAAAAAACGTTGATTATAAGACAAGATGAAATAGGTTTAGAATAATTGATATTGAATAAACAAATGAGTAAATTTAACAAATAAATCCAAAAAAGACTAAAAGGTATGCAATTTTATGAATCGGAAGATAATTGTCATATCTGATTTAGAGATTGTTCATGAAGTTGTTTATCACCGTATATAGAACTATAAGAGGATTAGAATTCTTTTCTTTATACTATAAGAGGATTAGTATTATAGAAGGATTAGCCATTCGTTCTTTGTTGTTAAATTCCTTTTTACTCTATTGTAATACTATAAACAATAAATATAACGACAAATAATTTTTTGGTGATAAAAAGAAACCTAAGTTATTTTAAAAACAGATACAACCTATAATCAATAAAAGCAGCAGACATTCTATGATTATTGCAGCAAGATAACACATACCATCAAATTACAAGGCGAACAGTGGTTTGTGCTGATATAACAAAAATAAACCAAGATAGGGTGAATGGACACCAGTCGACATCCATTGGACTACCAACATGAAGCAATAAATCAATGGAACTGTGAAAAAATATAACACTGATTCGGTGCTTTAAAGGGTAATTTCCAGGAGATTAGACATATTTAAGCTACTTCAACTAGTATATATTTGATCACAACATATAGACTAACTTTGGTTCTATTTTTGTAGTCATAACTATAAATTAGAGCTATGCTACACGCAATACATATTTTACCTTTATTTTATCTATATTATTACCTCATTGAATATTATTCTTAATATGCATTATCAAATAAAAATTTGGAAATGTAATACATCACTTCAGTTGAGTATTCTTAGTTGTATTTAATATCAAAATGTGATAGTTCAATCGATTTAAATATATATATATATATATATATATATATATATATATATATATATATATATATATATATATATATATATATATATATATATATAAATATATATATATATATATATATATATATATATATATATATATATATATATATATATATATATATATATATATATATATATATATATATATAATGTACTAATTGAAACAATTAACAAGTATATGACTTTCACTTTCCTAATTTTATGATTATAAATTATAATCTCGGTTTGCTTATACCCATCAAATTAAATTATTTCCTAATTATAGATTACTAACAAAGTCACACTAAGCTTCACAAAAATGTAGAAACCTATAAATTTTACATTCAATCCTAATATAATCCCATTATACTATACGTATAGCCGCACCAAACCTCTACTAATTTATTCCATTTAATACCGATTTCTATTCTTAGGGTGAGAGTAACTTCAAGATCTCAAAATTGACACGATTCATTAGATTGTTTTTGTTATATCTCATTTAAGTGATTTATCGGAATATGTTTTTTTTAAACTTAAATCTCCAAGCTATTTTTAAACATGTTGGATTCATAAATTTAACATGCATCGGATTTTTTGACATACAAAATTTAAAAACATATATATTGTGACTTGTTAAGCACGATCAAGGTATAAATGCCCGGCGCACACACACACGCCCATCTAAATAATATCCAAACGACTTATGTATGAGCATAAGAAAAAAAAACCAAGAAATTTCATACATGTTGTTTCTTTGCCAAAACACAGATATTTCATCACCCATTTTTCAATTATCAGCTAGCATGCATCGAACTGAAAAATAATAACAAAATAACTTTTTCTTTCTCAAGGCAGACCCATGATCTTAAAGTACATATCTTTAATAAAAACAGACAAAAAAAAACACCACTCATTAATTTTATATTTAGTCTATCATCAGTATCACGATCAACACAAATTCTTACAACACGTATATATTCTATATACGTTATGTTGTTGCTGCATCTGCGTTTTTGTCTTAAGATTATTGAAAGACATACGAATAACATTTTTGTTTTTTAAATAAATTTTTATTTTTAGTGGATCCACAATAATAAAACAAAATTATTCGATTGAAATGATCGAGAAGATGTGCGTACGATGACGACAATAATGATGATGATGTCCATTATCGTCATTCATCTCATTCATTCAAATCGTTCTATGATATCATTAAGTATAGTTTTGAAGCATATTTTCGTATGTAAATTATCGTCATCATCGTTGCGTTTGAATCAAATCATTCAATCATATATATATAGAGTTAAATAGACGGTGGATACAAGTATTAAAACTGGGCAAGAACGGAACATAATTTATGGGAATACCGAGAATAGTTTGAACTTTTTTAGCCTTATACACACAATGACTATAAGAAAATGTATAAGCCGACTTAAGTATATTACACAGACGCATTATATAAATCTATATAAATGGGAAAGATGGATGACAATTCGTTATGGTTCCGAATATTTTGGAGGGCATTTGTTGTTATTTTAAACCATATATGAATCAGTGTTAATTTGAGACGATAGACAAGTCATGAAATTTTCTTTTTAAAAAATTGACCCGCATGTTACGAGTATATAATACTTATATGTACATACATAGACACAGTATGCTGTGTATATCTCGCAATTTAGAATTATTAATGCAATTTTAAAGATATGCTGTTATACGAGATATAGATAATCATCTCGGTCATTGCTTTTTCTTATTTTTTGTTATTGTATATGTATACATAATTTGTGAAGGCTTGATGCTGAGTGTTAAATATTATAATTGTTTGGTATAAATTAATGATTGATGAATTTTAATCTGATTTGTTCAAGATTTCAATGGCTTTGGGGAGGGCATATTGCGCAAAATAATTTTTGATTGAGCAATAATTAGTGTATTGTCTGAAATATATGTATATGTGGATTACGTGTACATAGCAGAGTTCAGTTAAGGTTATTGAATCTTTGATGGATATCGATCATTGATTTTTATGAATTGGGTATATATATATATATATATATATATATATATATATATATATATATATATATATATATATATATATATATATATATATATATATATATATATATATATATATATATTCCGTGTTGTACCCATGCATTACATATTTGTATAATGCCGAAGAAGAGCTAATGCGAAAAAAAGGTAGAAAATAGAAAATTTGAATTTTCTCTTCAAATGGTGGTTGCTATTCATTCAGCCAGATACAGCACCAGAAGAGAAAGTGTAAATTTACCTCCATTGGACATGAATATTGTATGTATCCAGTTATGCTGTCAGTGATTTTGGTAAAAATTTTGTCACTGCTAAAGAATAAAAAGTCGTTTCGTTGAAAAAAGACGAATGTAAAATCAAAACTTTGTACAGCGAATCCCTCACAGCTTTGACCAAAATGAAAGTAACAAAAAAAATCTAGTTTATCATAGTAACAAAGACAAGCGTATTTATCACTCAATTATATATGGTTATGTCTAGAGGCTTTCATCCATCCTGCAAATTGGAAACCATTATTTATGAAAGACCTATATAAACAAGGCTAAAAATGGTGTAATATAATCAAAATAGGACAAATACAATAAAGAAAAAATCCAATAAGGATGATGAATTCCATATAGCTCAGAAAATATTGAGAACAACTTTGAATATCAGAAAGGTTATGTGAAGATGCAAACGTTGAGATGTTCCTAAATGAAATGCGATTACGATTCTTGGGCCAAACGTAGTAAATAAAAAGCAGAATTATTTGCAGATCAACTTAAAGCTTTATTTCAATCATTCCCACTTCAGCACTAAATTCGACTTGGACAATATTCGAACTGTCTAAGTATCAGAATTGAAAGATATACTTTAGCGCAAAAAAGAGTCTCATTTATGATCTAATACGAGGGAAACCATCTCTATAACAATAAAACCCGATTTCTTTGCTCCCATAACGATTTCAAAACTGAAATAAATAATCGAAGTAAGAAATTTAATACCAACTTACTAATTTGGATTAAAATAAAAACATTCAACTTTACAATGGGTTCACAGATACCTTTATGTTAAAAAACATGCTAGAATTGTTTCTTTATGTAGCTCAAGCATTTAATAAAATATTTGAATGAGGATTTACTTGAAAATTCGACATGGTATTAAAATGCAATACCTCCATTTTTTCAGAACAAGGAAGTGTGCTGAGCAAATATTATATAGTCTATATATGAGAGACATGCCAGTTACAGACGAGGCAAGTACTTATAGAAACATAATGGAGCTTCGTGAAACGTTAAAACTGCAAGTCAAAAAATAAATAAATAACCATAGGTGAGAAAATATGTTCAACATGTCAAGGAGGGCTTCAACATGGGACATTTAAATTGGAACGGTTGAATCGATTACTGGTGCAGATTATTATAAGAACTACCAATAAAATCATAAAAAATCAGAGCTTTAGGTTTATGATACTTATTTCATGTTATCTTACCAAAATCCTAAAATACACTTCCCCGAATATTTAACAGTGTAATACAACAAATAAATATTGCAAGAAAGTACTTTGATTAGATTTTAGCCGTTTATTAAAGTGTTATAATGACATACGTAATTTTATCGACTTTTAAAACATCAAACAACTTTATTCATTGAATGAAAGAATTCATTTAATTTATAATCAAAATAATAGAAAGTGAAGATGACATTGCAATTGCATTATATATGTATAACTTATAATAAATTACTTATCTACAATAAATCTTTAAAGAAGAAATTCAACCACTTAAGAACACCCAGGTAACAATTTCTACACTTTTATAGTACGTAAATATATTAAAATGACAATAAAATTGAAGTGTAACCTTATTTTTAAATGAATAATCATTTGAATACCTAAATTGTTATTCATCATTACAAACCGTATGCAAATTAATTAAAAGCCAATCATCGAAGTGAAAGCTTTTCAAATTATTCCTTTAATCACTAAATTTATTATTCAAATGGATTTGAAATAGATATACAGATTACATATTAAAAGCTGTATTAATTTATAAATTTCAGAGCGTCTAAGAAAATAATTCAACTTTGACAAGAAAATTATATCAATATCCATAGAAAAGATAAATGATTCGCATTAAAATATAAATTGCATGCAGCTGAAACACACGATTTTTAACGTACACATATACTAAACACCAATTATAGTATCATTAAAATACAATTTATTTATATATTTATTCTTAATGCATTTAAGTAGCCGTGTGCGCACTCCACATTCAACAATGTCATCACAATGCAAGGTATTTATTGAAAAACTTTTCCACTTGGAATATTTACTTTATGCCACTCACTCTGTGTAAATTTTAGAAAGTTCAATTCATTGTGTATATGTATGATACATAAGCAAAACAAATCAATAAATTACTTAACACCAATTTCATCATAAGATACGGTGCTGCTGCTGCTGCTGCGCTACTTGAATATGTACACTTATTATTTCGAATTTTTTTCATTTAATTTGTGTTATCGAAATAATTTTTATTTCATTTCATTTATCCATTTTATTGTCGTTACTGTTACCGCCAATTATTTTTCAATCAACTTCAAAATAAAAACTTACGTTTTTAAGATTTTCTTATAGTTTTCTGTTTCTTTGATTATTTTTTTTTCCTTAGCTGCTTCACGCACTTATATATAGGTATAATACGAGTAATACAAACTCACATGTTTTTCAATTGGTTAAATATATTTGATAATTGAATTTCGTGATATGTTTCTTATTATTTTTATTTATTTATTCTTCTTAAATATTACAACAACAACAAAAAAAGCTTTTTTGATAAATATAAGTACTTTGCATTATATAATATAAAGAAGAAGATAAAAGAAATAATGATAATAAAATAAGAAAAATCTGTCGAAAATTTGATGAGAAAAACACGAAATTCAATTATTTATTTTTTGTGTATACTTTTCATGAAGAAAAATTGATGATAAATCAAAATCTTATATGCCGATATATACGAGAAAAACAAAAACAAAAATTGAAAATTAAATTGAATTTCTTTTTCTTGTCATGCAACTCTGAAATTTGCCGATTTTGTTTCTTTTCCAATATATTTGCGGGTCTTTGATGAAAAGCTTACCGAATATTAAATATGCATGTACGATAAAGAAACATTTTATTTTTCGCGATGAGTTGAAAATGTCAATTATATGTAAGTATTTACGGTAAAAATAATCAGAACTCTTCGTGTTGTGAAAATCGACGGTCGTTGATTTAGTGACATCCCAATGTGGTATAGGATTTCTATGTGGCTCATTTAAGCATTAACTCGTTGACTACTATTTTCTACGTCTACTTGTCGACATCGTAGACTACTCTGAGATAACGTCAATCACGTAGATAATGTAGTGATTATATATATGTAATTTCTCAAAACGTTCCTATATTTATGCAAAGTTAAAGAGAAAAATTAAAGATTGGCTCTTTTTGAATTAAAGAAAAATGCATTCTTCATCGTTGTATTCATCAAGTAAAATAATAATTAAAATATAATATGTAAGAATTGCATAGAAATGATTCGTGTAGAAGTGGATTATTGTTTCGGCAATAAGCTGCTTAACTGGACCATAACTTTTCAATTGTTGTATATGAGTATATAAAATCATAATTGGCACTGGGCTTTGAAAGTATATACTGTTGTATCTTAAACTAACATTTAAATCACAAAAAACTACTCTTCGTGACATTGTATAGGTCATTGGCCTTGTGTCAATACGCAACAATCTCGTGGAGAACATAGCATCGTCTAACCTGGTTCATCTCTGGTTGCTTGTCTTCCTAAAGGTTATATGTGTTACATTCTAAATGAGCTGCAAACTATGTAAAAACCTAGTGAAGTACAAGGTGTCTCCAGAAGTAGCTTACATAGTGTTTTTTAAAGAAATCTAGGATTGAACATAAAAGCTTTCTCTAGTTTTTAAATAAGTATATGCTTGGGAACAATTTAACCACTCAAATTTGGTTTTAGCCTCAAATCAAAAAACAGATTTTTTTTAATAATTATTGTTTAACCTACAAGCTCGCTGCAACTCAGCTATTACGCGAAAGCTCATTAAAAGCTGAGCATATTCTAACCCAAGTTTTGATTGTTTTTAAATGATATATGCGAAAGAGGAAAATCAACTCAGTTTGATTCATTGTTATTTTGACAGTAAGTCGAGCTTAGTTTAGAAAAAACAAATAAATTATGGGGTTCGGAATAATGAGACAAGAGATGTTGACCCTCCTCTTATGGAATTTGCATGCGAGATGGTTAATATCCAATATTAAATTATCAGAAACAAGAAAGAAATAAACCTCGAAGACTGACAAATAAATCAACCAAGTCGCATATTTATACAGGAACCCCTCGTTAGCTGCCAGGTGAAATGTATCGTTTAGTATCAAATGTATCGAAGATGACGAGTCGATACATTTGATACTAAACGATACATTTTGTTCGCCAGCTTTTTATAAATGTGACATCGTGCTTAAGTAAAACTGTACGCTACCAGATAAGATTGGTCGTGGCGCAAAAGCGAATTGGAGCAGTTTAACCTAACATTATCACACACTTCTAGTACCAATTAAGTAATTTTATTTCGAATGTTGTTTTGGAGCACCGAGTTTAGAGCTGGTTAATTGGAGTTCACATTTAGCTTCCAAAAATGCAATATAAAAAGAAAACAGGAACAGTCAAATGAGAGGAACGTAAGGTTCAGTATATATTACATGATTTTGGCTTGTTGTCCTGTAGGCCTATAGTGGATTCAATTTTCAATAAAGAAAGTTTTCTACCATGTTCCGAAAACGGTCAATAACTGTTATAGCATTGCCTTGAATATTATATTTAACCTATATTTAAAATATGGGTTAAGATGTCCAAACTGAGAACCAAAAAATTACTCTACGAAGTTGGAGTGGTGTTTGGATTATTTTCAGTGCCCTATTGGCACCTATTGTTTATTAATTTCGTTTGCAAAAATGGTAGTTACTTGGCTATTAATATTGACCTGTAAATTCAAACACTTTAATTTCCCCACAGTTCATTGTCATTGCCTTGCAGTCGTTGTGTAAATTGATTTTTACGTGGGTAAAACTACAAATCGTTTTTTACAATTTTTAAAAATCATGATTGATTAATTATTAATTCTTGGAAACGGCATTGATAAAAGCTACCAAAAGTTTACTTTACCGGTCCAGTTTCTGCTTGATGTCCTATCGTATTCTACTTGATCTCCTAGCGTATAAATTTTCAAAATTATTACACGGTATATGGTTGACTTGCTCGGCACAAGATTAACGCAAAAATGAAATTTTTATTTAAATTAGTTGAATCAGATATTTAAATAATTTCCTAGCATTGTTGCGGCGTTAGGTGCTTCATTATTATTATCGACCACTTATACGACTCTCAATTCACAACTGATAAATGCTATCCAAACCATAATGACTGCCAAACGAAATTGACCAAAAATTATTCTTTTTATTTATAAAAATGATTAAATGCTTCAAAAATGTCCACACTTAATACTCCATTAAAGGTTTAGATGTTCACTGAGAAACTGATAAGTATGAAAAGGTGTGATATTCGTCGGTTTAAATTACGAGACACGAAAGAGAGGATCGTTAATTTACACCCTAGTTAGAATTATGTAGAACGTACTGCACATTGAATAACTCTAAACCAGAGTAAAGTACTATATGCAGGCATTGGAGAAAGGCAACCAACGAATTCTTCACTCCAACATATCATAGATGTTATCATTCATTTCATTTTAACCAAATGGTGTAAATATTTGTTGATTCCCATCCCTATATCGCTTTACCCACTGTGCCATATGATCGACAATCATGAAGGTTATAAAAACACAGGTACTACCAAGCGGCCGAAAATTGACAAATTTATATGAGACATGGTACATAATCATACAACTAACGTCTCTGTCGTTAAAGATTGAAATAATCAAAAAGATTTATTAAACAAAGTTCGAAAGCCAAGTGAAAAGAGCTTGTAATTTTAACGTACTAGTTTTGACATGCAGAAATAAATATTTTTGTACAGTCGAACCGAACTTCACTTGAAAGTATTTTACTTCAAAACCCATTATGAAAATCTTAATCCTAAACAACAATATACTTTTAGCGATTAGATCAAATTCAAGACTATTCCAAATCAAAAGAAAAGATCAAAGTGAGGCCAATTTTGTTGAGATAGCACATACAGTATGCACGACTGCTATGTCTATAACAGGTGGTTAGATAAGTTTCCGGAATAAAAATGAAAATAAGACAAATAAAATTCTAAGACATAAATAATTCATTCGAAAATATTTAGCATATTGGAACGTCGAAACAAAACTTTATTTTATTTTTAAATTGACAATCGTTTGTAACTGTCATATAAATTAACCACATGGCAAGTTGCTCACTGAGTCAAAATAATTAATAATATTCATTTAAATAACAACAGAAATAAGATGAATACAAACAAATATATTATTTTGTTAGTTTTGGAGTTTTTAAATTATACGAATATACTTATATGTCATACTGTGAATTAAGTCAAAATAATTATTATACGATTTATCTATTAGATATATACATATACTCTTGATTATCGTCTATTTATCTACTATTATTGATCTCTATTATATGTGAACGGAAATATGTGTATATAGATTAAAAAAAAAACTACTTACTTTGAAACGAAAAAAAAAAATAGCGGATCGAAAAGATTTTTTGTAATGATTCCCACTTTGAACAACGAACGAACATCTTAAGAAATAAATAAATAAATACTTATCAATTTCTTAAGATCATACGTAATAAATTGGAATTTTTTTGTGTTTCTTCTCCGATGATATTTTTTGTGACCAATAAAATAAATTTCTTAATTTAAAAAATATATATGTATACACATTTTTATTTCTTAAAAAAAAAACTAAATAATCTTTGTAAGTAATCTTGACATATTACATATTATATTGTAAGGAGTCGAAAATAATCAGTATACGTATAAATATTTATAAACATTGTATGTATGTATAACGAATACTTATATTCTTAGATGCATATATACGATGGTGATGTCACAGTGTGTTAAATTTTTAATTAAAAAGATTTTAGTTTACGCGATCACGACTTATTGTTGTATGTGTATAAATTTCAACATTATTTATAATAATATTTAGTATGTTTGATTAGTGTCAGCTTCTCGCAGCTGATATACGAGTAGTGTAACAGTGACTAATTCCAAAAATGTTACTGTCAATACTAAAAATAATATTTAGTTGAATTACTGAAGATCTTTGGATACTTATAACGCAACAATTTTGAAAGGATTAGTAACAGCTAGTAATTAAAATTTTACACTTGGTTTTGAATAAAGCTATTTACTAATTCCTGGGCTAATGTGTTGGGGTGATCTAATTTTAACTGGTTTTTCTTTTATGTACATGTAAGTGTAAATTTTGATGTTTGCATTGCGTCAACTCCAGGAATCGTTTACCATTGTTCGCAGCAACATATGTTCAGATGGGTTGGAGTATCATATTTACAGTAGGATTTTACAGTCTAGACATAAGTGTGAATAATTCATAATATACTGAATCAACCGATTTCCGTTTAACATATATTCTGACTTGATTTGTTGGTTGGAAAATTGGACAAGTTTTCATTTTCACTTTGTTAGCAATTTTTCTTTTTAATCTACTCTAACGAATTTGATGTTGGTAGATCCTTTTTATAATTCAAATATCACACTGGACTCAGGACAGCGTCTTGGGGAACATTTACATGAATTTATTATAAACTGGTAGATGCGCTATGGTTTTGTCGGTAATTCTACTCTAATTTTATGAATAAGTTCCTAATAACACATTTGATTGAATCGTTGGTCAATATATAAAAACAATGCAGTACAGTAAGTTCGAAGCAGTTCCTGATTTTCGATATTTTATTTATCGATATTTAATTTATTTGTTGATTTTAGCTAGCATGAAAGGTGGGTCGACCCATGAATTCTTTACTCCAACATATCATAGATGTGTTCATATTCATTTTATCTTAATCAGATGATAACAAAATTCTTTTGATTCCCACTCCTGTTGGGATTCAAATCTAGTACCACTCGCTTAAAACGCCATCTGGTTGGATGGAAGTGAACTGTTTTCATTAGAGCGTGAAATGTAAGTTAAACATTTTTTCTAAAGATTAAAAGCATTTGTCACTTATCAGGTCAAATTCAAGAGCTTTTTGTATCTACATATGTTCTCCTTCATCATTTGTTGTTTGACATTGCGATACTTGTGCTTGACTATAGCTGTTGATTTTCAGATACTTCTATAATATCTAGTAGTGATTATTTCTTTATATTTTGCTTGTTATAATCCGAGGTATATTGAAAGTGTTTAATAGTATACCAGTGAGATAATGTAGAACCTCTTCATCACCTTCTTTTAGTAAAAGCTAATCTCAGGGTTTTAATCATTTAATTTAAAGAAAGCCGGGCTTTGTAGTTGCCAATGATTACATATCGACCGCTGTTAATTAGAAGTTTTTGAATGTTTTTGGAGAAAGTTTGAAGTGAGCAAAGTAAGTCGGCGTATATGCGAGCTCTAATGCGAGCTTATTTTTCATCTCAATATAATAGCCTATAGCAAAATATTTTTCATAAACGATATAAATCTACACTAATTCTGATGCCCAGTTCTAGTTTTGTGAAAAATAATACGAACAACTTTTTAGTTCAACTAAGTATCAATTGAATAAACGAAAAGTTGATGGTGGGATCTTGCAGATAATTTTTAAAGAAAAGCCGAATTAAGTGAACGAACTAAAAACATGTGCATCCATAGCATAATGGGATTGTACCGCCTATATTGCGCGATCGAGCGGGAGGACCATGTTCGAATCCCAATAGGGACAAGATGCGAAATAGGTTTTTCACCTTCTGATTACGATCCGTGGAGTAAATGAACTCATCTATGACTCCCTAGTAGAGTGCAGAATACGCTTAATTAAGACTATTCTTAATTATCCGGAGTATCTTGAATTATATTGAAATTGAAATCACAATCACCTAAAAGTTGACAAATCAAAACCAAATACATATATGATTAATTGAAGAACGTATATCGATAGATTTACATTATGGATTCATCTATATAAATGCATATATGTACGCACTACAAACAGAAACTGTCTAAAATGATGTGAGCAGCTATTCAACGGTAAAATGAAACTGCACGTATTCTTTTATTTCATGAATTTCCTTAACAAAACTAATCGAAACTTCAAAAGTTATTTCTTTATCAAAAGAAAATTATAAGTCAACAATTAATTCTAACTTTCTTACATGTTCCGAAGCAGTCAGTGAACGTAAGTATTCCTATAACTGTTGGCTAAGTATTTATATACTGTGTACGTTCATTTAGTGCCGTAATATGAAATCTCCACACCTGCTCATTTAAGTTTATATGGCATAACAAGCTTTCAAAAAAACGTTATAGTAAGTAAGCTTCCAAAAATACTAACATCAGTTCTGGTCATACTAGACCTCTGGATGTGGCATTGATTGACTATAATGGCACTGAATCAACAACCAGCCACGTTGAAACGTTGAGCCTTGTCCTTTTGAATTATATGGATAAAATGTTGGTTTGCTAGGCCGGTTATCCTGATGACGCGGCTGTGTGACCGAAAAGATCAAATCCTCATTTGGGCATAAACGACCGGAATTCATGTATTTGTGAGTCGATGTTGCAACAGTACCAGCAAATTACAGATAGTTTGAATCGAAACTGTTATTCCATTTTGGCAATTTTTGGGCGCGACTGTTTATTGTATTTGAGTAAAATATGATTATTTTGTGTACTTTGCTGTGAACGTCACAAATTATCATCATGTGTTTTTGCGAATTATGACTTTTTTAAATTATTATTATTAAGTTGTTCACAGAAGAGCCAATTTGTTATCTTCAGTTTTAAGATTATGCACAGTTTTAATTTCCAAATGTTTAGGAACAGGTACATTCTAGTTTTTGAGAGGTCACCTTTTATTTATTCCCGAAGAAGATACAATAATTTTTCAGATTTTATATAGAAGATATTTGGTTAATATGATGTCAATAAGATTACCTTAATGTCGGACCGATTAAGGGCAAACAAATATAGTTGAAAGCTGAGCTTTTAAGATATGAAAGTTTTTATTAATTCAGCTAGATGGTAAATCGAGTCACGTTAAGATGAAAAGTGTAATAGCCAGACTGTTTATGAAGAAAAATGGAGATTAATTAGTACCTGTTACATGGTAATTATATATTAATAAATTCAAATTAATTTAAAAAGATTCACTTTCGTGGAACAAATTAAAATTAAATCAATGCAAATAAATTAATTCAATGTTATAAAAATTGAATTTATTATAAAATTTTGGTTTAGAAAATAAATTTATACAGAATAATTTTTAAAATTAATTAAAAATCACTTTACATATTGTTACCAACCATCGAATCGATTGGTACATTGCATGGATCGAAAAATCGATAAAATTCTTCTTCACAGTAACAATTTAAGAATTTAAGCCATATCCTCGAGCTAAAACATTAATTTTATTTCTTTATGCATATACATACTTATATTTATAGAATTAGGTAGACAATAATATTCATAATTTTATTTTAAAATTCATACCACGAATACCATATTATGGTACATAAAACAGAAGATAAATTTATCATAATAAACCACTATAGAGTACTTTTCCAAAAAACGAAAAAAAAATAGAACAGAAAAACCCCAAACAGACTTACAAAGATTATAAAGAACTAGCATCTAGTTTACAATAAATACATTCTCTTATATCTGGATATATATAGATTCGTACAGTTGACGTTCCGGTTCATAGTTTCTAATGTAGTAATTTATCATTACACAATAAAATTATATAGTTTTCTATCGAAATCGTTTTATTTTTATTTTATTTTTTTTTGGGTAAGACCAGCAGAAGAGAACAAGAAATTTTAATTTTATGTAATTTTAAATTTTTTTATGTTCCAAAACAATTAATTTTATTGTATTTGCTTCACGACGTTTTTTTGGGTCATATAATTTGTGTCTCTTTGTCCTGCACCAGCCGTATACTATATATTTAGTGTATGTATTCACCACATTATAATTCATTGTAAAACAAAAACCTTTATAATATCATATAAGTCATGTTGTCAAATTCTATTCGATATAATCACTGATTGAAACCATACATAGCAAAAGCTTAGAGGTTCATCGAAATATTTACATAAAAGAAATTTTGTCTAAAACTTTGCAAATACCAATTCTAAAGAATATTCGTTTCGATCAATTTGTTCTGTCTATAGATTATTGTTGTTCTGTATTAAGATTGACAAGTTGAATAAAAATAACATCCTTGTAATCGTTTTAAAATCTTTAATTAAAATCAAAACTTTTCTTTGTTGATGATATACTTTGATTGCTTTGTTAACTTTATGTAAGGTATGCAAGAACCGAAGTTTAAATGGTGTGCTTTATAACAGAACCTTCTATTTTTTTGGTTCAATTAAACAAAATACAATATGTCAAAAACTAGTCACTAGATCATCCTAATCTCGAAATAGTGCTCTCGTTTACAAAATTTATTAATAATATACTAAACTGAGACTACCCAGTGGACTTAATCCACTTGAAGGATAATCAGAGTTTTACTCTACTGCAAAATTCTGACTTTAAACTATTTTTTTTTTTACGTTTAGTTGCAATTGGGAGCAGAGCGGACTTTTAGACTGACCTAGCTCATTGTAACTGTCTGAGCTCCTGCACCCAACGCGTGATCCTTCAAGTAAAGGTTGATAACTTGTGCATTTTATACTTCAACGGAAATTGAAAACCAGGCAACGAATTCCACTTCTTAGATGTTCGGTAAATAAATTCGCGCTTTGCATCTTCGAGGTTTCGGCAGCTTCACCGTAAACCTATGCGCATTGACCGTTCCTCGTGTTACCCGTCCTGGCGTAACTAATGGTGGTATTTTCTCCTTTAATTCTGCAGAACATTTACCATTTATCAATCTATAGAACACGCATAGTTCTGCAACATCTCTGCGGTGCTGTAGGCTGTCTAGATCTTTCGTTAGTCTGGAGTTTCGTATTATTCGTATGGCACGCCGCTGAACTCTATCCAGCAACTGGAGAGCAGTGCCATATGCTCCCCCCCAAACTTGACAGCAATATTCTATACACGGTCTAATAAAGGTTTTATATATCTGGAGAACCTGATGCGATTTAAAAAACCATCTGCATCTATTGAGGAACCCGAGTTTACGTGAAGCTGATTTGGCCAATGCGATAATGTTTTCGAATGAGGCACAAATGTATAAATGAAAACTAGATGGTATGATTAACACCCCAGTTGGAACAAAAAAGATATGTTTAAATCAACACTTCCAATCGACTGTAAGTGGAGATACCATGTCCATTGATTTATATGGAGATTGAAAAATCAAATGGTTAATGTCACTACCACGATCATGGACTTTATATAATAAAGCAGTATCATCTGCAAATACCATCTGGAAAGGTATTTTAAACGTAAGTAAAGGATGTCATTTATAAAAATTAGAAAAAAAGACATTCAAGATATCACGGTATACCACCAATCATAACGAAATGATTTGTACTTAATAGACAGCTTTTCAATAGTTAAAAAAAAGGGAAATCACCGATGATGCAGTGATTATAGCTGCGATAATTGGAGTGGGAGGATTCAAATCCCGATAGGGAGCAAAAGAGATGTTTCTCAGGTACAGATTGTTCTACTTAAATCGTACCTATATAGTTGTACTACCTCGATTTAATGTAATGGTGTAAAATAGGACGCAAATGAGCCAACCTGAAAGAGTTGAGAGAGCCTTGAGATCGAAATAAATTACAAAGATATAAACAGACAGACTTTAAAGTAAATCACCATTGAAATAATCAAAGGTCTTCTGCAAATCCAAAAATAGTGTCCAAGGTACTTCTTATTGTCAAAAGCATTATAAGTGATACTGGACGACTTGTTTTTTGACAAAACTATTAGAATCGAAAAAGTTGTTCAATCAGTTGGAAATTACTTTTCACTAATTTTATCAAAAACAGATAAAATACCAACTGCCCAATAATCGCTAATTAATAAATTATTACATTGCATAAATACAAGAACAACTCAATCAAGCAATCGGGATAAATATCTGACAATAAATTTCAGAAGAATTCAGCCTGCATTTCAACATTGATTAATTTATCTTGTCACAGCATCCAACCTTATAAGACACTACTAATTGAATTAATAACGTTACAAATTTCAGGTGGTGTTATTGATGAAAAGTTCATGGAATGAGACTTCCAATAAATTGTTCCAAGCCTATGAATATCTCGGTCAAAGTTGAGAGATTCACTAATCTGAGAACTCACAGTAATAAATTTACATATTCGTTGGCGCAGCCATTTTTAGTGAAGGAAATGTTCATTGCAATATACTATTCTTCATGTCATTTCTGATATATAATGCAAGTAAACCACTTGACTTAACTATATCATGTCTTCATGAAAATATACTACTATAATTATTTATGGAAGACTCCATTACATTATTACTCTGAATAGAAGTTTCCGACATTACTAAAATATGAATATCAGTATGTAAATTATCAATGAACTCTAAATCATCACCAAATTTATTAATAGTTGAACCACGAATTCTTGAACAGTTGATTTCCAAATTCCACTTCAAATTAATTTTGGAATAAAGAGCATCCTAATGAAATTATAAATCAACTTAGAAATGATCTAATAATTACCCAATGACAAAAACTTGTCAAGTAGATTAAAACATTCGACTATTTAAACTCAACTTAGATATCCTGAAATATGAAGATATTTTGCCCAGACTTAAGCAATTAATAATAAAACCAACATACAAGGGCCCTACAAGTGAACCCACTTGGGAGGACTAACACAACAACAGTGCTTCGAATCATTTCGTTCGAAATTTGGCGACGAAGTATTCCATCCTTGGCTAGTGCTTATAATTGGTACGATGAATTTAAACGCGAACGACGTTCACTCAAAGATGAGCCTCATGAATGTTGTCCAAAAAAAAGATGTTGTACCAAAAAACATCGATGCTGTAAGGATCGTAATGTCTTGAATTTCAATTTAATGTGAAATCGACAGACGTACAAAAAAAAGCTCGTTTGTGTCATTTATATGTACGTATGAGCCGCAAAGTAAAGTGCAATCGACCATTTGGGTCTTGCAATGCGAAGAAAAACATAATAGCAACATATTTTTCACGAAAACCGGTCGTGTAGCTACTATGACGCTTGAAAATCGAAAGACAGCTTGGTATACGATCAATGTTTTGCCCGAGGTTTTGAACAAATTGACAGAAAACAACCCAATACGACACCACAAGTGCGAGCTCAAACACATCGGCGTATAAAGGGTTTAGGGCAATTTTTTTTAAAAACTGTTACAGCAACCTTCGTATTTTGTAACTAAGACACCTGTCTTGCAAATTCAAAATATACTAAGTACTAAGATTTAGGTTAAACACATTAAGACAAATACACACATAAGCTACCAAACTGTTAAGTGGTTAAGTATTTATAAATGTTATATTATTCAGTTCTTGTTACATTTTATGATTTTTAAAACACTATTTCATAAATCAATAGACAGGCAGATGTCAATAAAAAAAGATAACGACGAAAATCAAAAGTTAAGAACACCGGCATATCACAACTATGTGACGCGTGCAACCAATATTTAACTATAAATTCCAAGAAATCCTATCTTCAATTTCGTATATATGCGCTATATAATTGTTAACTAAACTAACAAATTTGATTTTTATCATCTTAGATTTGCCGTTTTCATCCAAAAATATCAATTTCACGTAAAGATATTTTTATGATCAATTAAATTCATTACCGGTCTAGAGTTATATATACCTGATCTACCTGTATCGTATATACATAATTCTTATTCACCCAAATTGCCTGTATCATCAAAATCCATTAAAATCTCAAACGAAAGAACTTTGGGTTCTATAATAATAAAAATTAATTTTAGATTAAATTAGATTTAATTTAGATACGAATGGTCATTAAACCCATTGAATTCATTTCGGTATACATATGTATGTGTGTGAGTAAATTTTTAAAAACTTTTGACATATCGAAATCTTAAAAGGAAAACGAAACGTATATATAAGATTTTTTACGTAAAGAAATCATTGATAAATATCATCATCAATCAAAATAATAATAATATAAATTTTATTAAAAAAAGATTTCGCGAATTTATATTACATTATTACTTACATATTTTAAGATTATGTTTCTTCTTTGCGAATCACAAAGCACGATACATGTATCTTAACACTTTTATATATATAAAGAGGTTTTGGGTGATTTAATTCGTATTGGAATTATGTATATTATATGAAGAAGGGCAAATGTTGAGTAAGGTTAAATGAAGTTAAGCATATGAGGGAAGAAGCGCAACATTTTTCATGGTTCTATCGTGATAATACGGTCATTGACCTTGGTATCTTGCATTCGAATATATGGTTAATTGGATTCGAAAAAATCAAAATAACATTATAATTAGATAACACACCATATAATTTTTGGGGTCATAAAGTTAAGAATGCGATTACGTTCATATTCGAGTAACTACATATATACAAAATATTCCCATGTGTGAATAAGAAACGAAACCATAAAAAATTTCGTGCCATGCAACTAGACTTTGAATTATTTTCTAACAAATAATATTACACAAATTATATACATAGTTTTGTTTAATCAATATTGATTTTAGATTTAAGTTGTTTAGTTTCAAATTCATAATTATATATCTACATAAAAATAAAGTTTTATTTTGATTTTTAGAATCTTAAACAAATTAATTTTTAAGTAGGTATATTATAACATGGTCTCTTTGGGTGGGGGCATCCATGTTTCGTAAATATTTCGAACAAAATATGAAATCCATAGAATACCACCATAGTATCCAGAGCTTGTCGTAGGAGGCGACTAAATCTGGGCTGGTATGTGGAACATCAGTCATTAAGATAACTTAGACAGCGTTAACGGCCTTATAACATGTATCTGAAAGAGTTTCGGCCGGAACTCGTAAAGCTCCAAGAAACTCGATTGCTTAAAAGTGGAGACAACGTGTCCCAAGGCTATACACAGTGGACATGAGCTCGGAAATCTTGTAGTTCGATTTTTCATTGAGCCACAGGTAAAAAAGGCAGTATTCGACTTTCAGACCGATTCGATAATCGAATGTGTATAGGCTTCGCTTGCACATTAGATTAGCCAACCTCAAGATAAAGAATCATTTTCAATAATTTGGATAATCTGATGGAGCCTATAACTTCGCACGATCTTAGATTGGTGGCTTTACTGCTAGAGTTGGCAGAAATCAAACCGGCTTATGAAATAATATAGGTCCGTACTCTCGACACGAAACTGCGACCGAAACTCGGGGGAAAGAATGATGTACTTTGTGATTGATTGCAAGAATGATTGCTCTTGATTGCAAAGTGGCAAATAACTCGTTTTTTCATAAACAAATCTTTTTGGAAGCAGGGATACATCTGCGTAAAACGTCCCGAAGCAATCTCAGCATTTTTTCTTAGAGAAATCACCGAATTGCACCAAACCTTAAGATTCGAGATCAGGATAAAAACCTATGTGTTAACGTCGAGTGCCACAATCATTACATGTCGTTAACACCTTAATAACCTGCTTAATGTTCCTCATGTATCACAAGCTGTATGCAGATATCAAAGAAAATTGTTATTTTTGAATTGATTAGTTCGGATCTCTTGGTATTCGGAGGCCTAACTTTGTGGAACAGTCTTTTCGACTTTATTCGATTGGTATGGTGAAATGAAGTTATGCCAGAAGAATAGAATGTGACCTCGTCAATTATCGCTCGAAATGCGAGAATTATCGTGGTATAGTTTTTTTTGCACAGCATACAAGTTACTGTCGTAACGCAGTCAGAATGCTCTGCTAAAGTTGAGAACAGACAAGGAGATGCGACAAGGAGATGCGCTGCCCCGATCCTTTTTAATCTCATGTCGGAATACATCCTTCGTAGAAATGAAACACCACAAGAGAATATCCTATTCCAAAATCCAATCAACTTTTTGCATGTGCAGATGATATCTGTGTGACTGGATTAAATGGCAACGGAGGGACTTGAGCCATGGAACAATGTTCAGCTTCCGTTGGTCTCAAAATCTACGTGTTCAAAACCAAATGAGATGAGATTCAGTAACTTGCATCTCTCATTTCTCACGATAATAGTGAGGGAGAGGATATTCTGGTTCACCTTGCCACTGACAATCGGGCTTTATATCCTGTATGTCTATACTTCTGAAATCAAAATATCTTGCAAATACGGATAAGCGGGAATTGTAAAGAGTGTTGATCAGACCCGAGTTGGACCATGACGAATGAGTACGAAAGAAAGCTTCTAACATTCGAGAGAAGAACCATGCGTGTGTTATATGGCCCAAAACGTGACGTTGATGGCACATGAATTTTGTTGCTGATATCGTGCATGAAATCAAAACACAGCGAGTGCACTCGCTTGGTCACGTTCTGCGTGCTGATCCGAACAATAAAAAGTAATTGAATGATTTTAGTAACGTCCACTATCAGTAGATTATTATTTTACCACTACCGGAAATTGGTAAAATCGTACATAATATTTTCAATTTATTATCGCTCAAATTAAAAATAAATAACATAAGACATATATGTATAGTTATCTTAAAAATATTATTTACACATTGCATTCCCTATCAAAATAAAACAAAATACATTTTCAGAAACGAACAAAGAAATCATTATTTATATACATTCACTGATATGATAAGCAGACAGAAATTGAACGATTAACACTGTAATTATCTCTCAAAATTCATCAATTATCACACACAACATCCCTCTCAAATCTCAAATACAAAATATCACCCAAAAAAAATATATTTAATTCCATATCAATTTCTAGCATGATAGATGATCTCACTCAACATTAATTCGTTCACATAATTTATCACATAAGTCAGACAACCAAAACAACAACAAATTAACAAATATACAAAGAAATCCATTCAATTAACATTATATTGTACATGAGTACGAGTACACTGTGATATTGATAAACTTAATTTTTAGTTAGTTTTCCGGGTTAGAATTTTGTGCTTCCGGAGAAATAATCTCTCTCGAACATATACAAAACTACTTATGTATGCACATAGTATATAGTATATTAATATTTAATTCCAATTAAGTATTTCATGTATATAAAGATAAATTAAACCATCACCCATTCAAACGCACATACCTATGTACATATAAGTAGGATAAGTATGTATCTTGTACAATGTGTATGACCGCACATATTTACATTTTTACAAATCCCTTAACCACTCATTAGCATACACGAAACATCTGTCCAATTTTACAAATAAATAAATAAATATTAATTCTTAAAAATAATATGTTGTTGTTTTTATTATATCTTATCACAAAACCATTTTGTTAATATAAATTTGCAAATTTATTATTAATATAAAATAAATTTATAGTCGTGTGAAAATGTGTGTTAAATTAATGTAAATTCCATACAATATAATAAATAATATCGAACAATAGCTGCTGAGTCGAATTTCTTAAGAATGGTAGTATGTTTATGTGAGTGTGGTGTCTTAATACCAAACCGTATATATATATATATAAGTATATATGGAATGAAGAAACATTATATTTTGATTAGCAGCTCAGACTGCAGGTAGAATAATTGTTCATGATTACCTTATTTTATATATAATGGTAATTTGTGAATAAATTTCGATTCTTGCTGAAGAATACAATTCTTGATCATATACTTGTCCATAGTTAAATTTAAGGTTTAAGCCTGAAATCACTTAACAAGTTGCTAGAATGTGTTTAAACTGTCGTACGGCACAGATAAACATTACCCGACCAATAAGTGTTTTTTCGCCTTTAACTCATTGAGGTTTTGTCAAAATAACTACCCATTCAATGTTTGTAATATAAGTTCTCTACTTAACTCAGTTAGATTAGACTTTGAGGATGGCAAATTAACATTTCCATATTAAGTCTGATATAGTTACATGGACAAATGTCAATCAAATTAAAAATGAGGTTCAATTTAAGAAATTATCTATTAGGACCCGAACAAAGCTACATTAGCTGATATGTCCATAGAAAAAACTGTTAGTGCCTTACTAGCAAAGAAACATACTAATGATGATGTCCCGCTTAATAATATATATATTTGAATGAAAGCAAAATATTTAGGAATTCTCAACAAATGTCAACAAGACATAAACAAATAAAGATATCTCGAAAATTGTAGTATTGGCTTGAAGTACAATCAAAACATTTATGCATGGAAATCTGACAACGTTCATCTGATCACCACGGGCATGTTTGCAGGTATCGAAAATGTCCGGTTCCAAATCACATGATTTAGGTGGCTAACCGGTCGAACCATTTCTGGATATAAAACGTTCATCGAATTAAGATTTCAATAAGTCGATTATCAGACCCACTGTGTGTAAAAATATGTATAACCACATATATGTATAACGTGACAATCATTTTCATAAACGAAAAAAATCCGGTTCAATGACACCACCAGCATGAAAAACCACAGTTATTTTTTGTGCATGAAGTGGTGTTTCTTGAAGCATATGAGGACTTTCACCTGACCAATAATGCATATTCTGTTTGTTGACGATGTCGTTAATGAAAAAGATTATTTGTGACATAAGAAGGAAAACGATCAATTGCCATTTGCACACTCATTAAAACTAGAAAATAAGAATGAAGAGTGAAATGTAGAGGTAACTATAGTTGACAGTGCATAAGAACTTTTTACAAAGCACACGCCCATTAAAGCTTAAATACTGAGACGATTTCGGATCAATAAACACTCAACCATGGGTATCACAATTATAGCTGCCACACCATATGGACTCATTTATGCGCAAGCTTGCCAAATTACAGCATTACAGCATTCTAAATATTTCCAAGTTTGTTCGAATGGTATTCATAGAATGGAGACCAGGGTTGGAAGAGTTAGATCAAAATAGAAGAATACAACAGAAGTATTCTTATTCTTAGTCTTATAATACAACAGAAGTATTATAAGATAGCCATCGGTCAGAAAATTGATACAGCAACCATTTCGAGAGGATAAATTTATCAATTAAATTTCTCTAACTTTTCAATGAGAATTTAATGCTCAATTTTATCGCAGTCCACAGCAAAGTTGGTATAAATTGCGTCCTCAAGTTGAGTCTACGATTTGCTAGAATCGTTTGCCAAACCTATAGTTTATTCAAACATAGTTGTGAGATGAAGTGTACAACTATATGTGTTTAGGAAAACTGTGTGGGGTTGAATTCAGTACAAATATGGAAAATATGGAACGTACCACTGATTCATGAACTAAATGGAAGAAACTGATTTCTAGAGTACCAAGGTTTGTGAAATTGGAATGAATATGAATATGATTGAATAAAATTGTTCATCTTCTTCCAACATTTCCATAGCCCGATCCAAGAACGTGTCGCTTTATATGATCGAGTTGCTTTAGTTCTTGTTTAAACTGGATCTTATAAGGGTTCAAGTCAAGTGTGGTCGGAGCGATGCCCAATTCTCGAGAACGCCGTGGAGTCGAATGAATTGGTTAGTTTGCGACGAACGTACATCGGCATTACTATTCTCAGCACTTCGACCAAACTGTTGTCTCACTAACGAGTATTTCGACTCAATTTTTTTCACTAGACCATGAATGGCTTCTCTACTGGGACAATGATTGCTTGTCTTTACCGACTCGGATTTTTGTAATAAATTTTAATTATTTATAAAAGTTCATGTACTTAACCATGATGTAAATGTTGTCTTAACTGAATGTTTTGACAATGAAAGTTTGGGTTCAATGTCAAAACATTCAGTTCAGTTATCTCCCAAAAGCTAGTGAGATGGTATTCAAAGTCCAAGAAACTATCGAGAATAGAGCGCCTTACCCGGAACATGGATTAAGAAATTTATAATATACGGTTAATCAACAAGTACATTTCCTGAAACGGGTTTGTATATTTTGGAGTGTGATTTGTAGTATTTTCATCTCTCTCGGTTTATAAAGTTGAAATTTTGTGACATTTTTATGATTTTACATAGTCGAAATATAGCGTCAATAATGAGGATATGTCTTAAAATGCTCCAAATATTGAGTTCTCTTTGACTATGGCGTTATTTTTATGCCTATTGAACGTTATGTTGTATATGAATCCAGTCCCCGGATCGATAGTTTCACAGATCGACGGTGGGAATCAACTCCGTTTCTGAAGTCTATAGATCCGTCTGATATTGCTTTTTAATTTTACTAACCGTTTTCCTAGTAAATCCTACTTTAATCAAATTATTTTGATTATAGTAGGACTTTGTATGGTATGTGTTCGGCCCATCTCCATCACTGATACATAGTGCGGACAATATATTTGGCAATGATAGTTGATATTATTGTAAGACATATTTATCGGATACTCCTCAATGTCTCGTTTAGATCTAAAAAAAATTCTTAAATCGTGTAGGATTAGTATTAATTTTATCTTGAAGCCTGCGGATGGAATATTTATTTTTTGTAAAGATTATTTACCCTTCATATAATATACTAATTGATATGAGAAAATCTAGTTTACCAAGAATTTTCCACATTAGATATTTAAAACTACAGTACTGTGCAAAAAATTCGAACAGTTCGAGTCACAAGTTCAAATCACAAAGGATGAAGGTAGTTATCGCTTTATGAAACGAGAGGGTTGTGTTCTTGCAAGAAAAATAATCTGTTATGATTATCAAATATAATTCAGCTGTATAGCACTTTCTAAATATTCAGTCGCATCGAAATGCCCATGCGCTTTTCCTCAAATTCAGTTGCAACAAACCATTCAGCGAACCATATAGTAAAGTCATACTTAAATGAACAACAGCATCAAAATGTTCAACTGAACTTAATCTTTATGGCAAATATTGTAAAAGAATAAACATTTAGCACACGTATACAGGCAGAATATGAACTTCCTGGAAACGATTAACTATACACATTATATTACGAATGAGCTTAAAAGCTCAAAATAGGATGTGTAAATAATTCAGTTCAATGGTCACAAAGATCTGATAGAAAAACAACTGTAGTGGATTGTAAATGTCTAGTTCTCTGTTTCAAGCGGAACCAATTTTGACTATTGCCAGAACTTAAAGCTTATCTTCCCAACTATGCGATAAATTGTTTTAAATAGAATATTGTAACTGCGTCTAAACAAGTAAGTCCATTTCAGTGCGACAGGCCAACCAATGTGCGAATGATCTAACATAAATTGGATATGTATAGTTAATCATCCTCGGTGAGACCGTCAATGGCGTACGGCAACCAAATTGCGAGTATTTTAATCCCAAATCAGATTGGATATAGATAAAAAAAGGCACGCTACATGCTGAATCGGGTGGTTTAACGTACCCAAATCGTAAATACACAATACCAAGTAGATTTTCTTTTGAAAAAATTTTGACCATTATTCATAAACTCCATTATCATCACAGAAATGTCCAAATATCGAGCAATCACTGTACAAACACAACATTAAAATCCATAAAGACAAAAATTCCTCCAAAGAAGAGAATTTCATGTTTAAAAATATTCTGTTCATTTTATGTTTGTATATTATATCAAGAATTGTGATCTTGTATTATGTGTTTTTTTTTTGTTCGTAAGAAGAAAAGAAAAGTACAACACACATACAATAAAAAAAAAACTTAAGAAAAGTAGAAGAAAGATAAAAAGAAAAAATTATGGTACAAAGATTTATGATTTTGAATTTATATAAATTTTTTGTCTTCTTCGTTGTGTTGTGTTATGATTTTTTGTAGGTATAATGTAATCTTAGAAATTGGAAAAGACTATATAAACACACACAAACATGCATACGCACACAATATTACATGAGCAACAGAAGAAGAACATTAAATGTTAAAATGAGAATATTTATGAAAATTATGATAAATTATGTTTTGATTATTTTGATTTATTTTGATTGTTTTAACTTAATTTTGTTGTTGGTTTATGTTTTGGTAAAAATTAATAAGAAATAAGATCACAAGGGGATTTGGATGGCTGGGATATATATTTGAACAAATTATTAAAGCAATTCCCAACAAACTTTCTTAATTGGTATTGAGTATTGTTTTGTAAATGAATGATCATTTTACCTATAAGCTCTGAAGAATTCCGACATCAGAATTTCGACAATATTATCTTACATTTAGCAATTTATCTTATATACATAAAGATATAAACAAAAAATTGAAATATTAAATAAATACGAACAATAACAATGTCTTTTTTCAAACACGAATCAGAAATTCTTACAAAATAAATAAAACAATGTACATAAAAAAGAATTTCAGAATCTCACCTTTACACATTATAAGCAAGTGGCTACTGATTGTTTTGTTTTTCCTACCGTTTTCGAGAAAAAGGAAACTCAAATATTTTTTGTTTGTATTCGAAAGAATGTTTCAGGTTCAGTACAGATGATGATGTTTTTATATTATAGCGTATAGATACAGTGCGATAAAATTATAACAGTACATTGTAAAATGTCATTTTCAGGATATCCCATTTCTTGAGATTTCGTATTCTATTTTGTATGTATGTCTGTATATATATATATATATATATATAGTAAATATAATATATTGAAAACACAATAAAACCACTTAAAATAATTTCCCTACATTTTGTCATTTTCCATATATACACACACATATACATAGCATGTAAAATATACGAAGAGAAAAACTGTCGAAAAATTTTTAACAGACCAATTTTTTGCGTCTACATACGAGAGATAGCAGTAGTGGATATCAGAAGGTTTACATTTTGAAATTGAATTTTACAAAAAAAAATGAAGGAGCTATAGACGGAACGCACAGTATTACTAGTACTACTGAGTGGGATCTATACACGAAATAAAATATTTTACAATTTAAATCCAATTTGAAGGAAATCTTCCGGATTTTTATTTTTTTTTTTTATAACTGGATTTTCGTTTCTTTCTGGGGTTCTAAGTTTATCGTTGGAATATAATTCTTTAATTTACGGTTATGTTATATAAAATTCCTTCTCTATTATTTTTATTATTTTATCTTGCTTGACTTATACATACATTCATATATTGAATAGATGCCTATATACAATAGGGTGATATAAGAAGTTTTTTGTGTTGAAATTTATTGACAAGTGAGATTAATTTTTAATGAAATTTAAATATACAGAGGCGCAAATATTTCAAATTGTGCCATTAAAAATAAAAGTTTTAAGCACACAAACGTTTAAGGAATACTTAATTGATATTAAAATAGTTATGCCCAGGCACCGATATCTTACAGGAACTTACTCAAACAACTTTGTTCGACTACAACTCGACTCAATATATAAAAAACATTAAGGGAAAACTTTACCGGGATATAGGGAGAAATCTATGTATAGATATTTGACATCTACGGGACGCAAATATCTATATATTTATCACCCAACGTAAACCAAATAAACGGTGTTTTTAAGAGGTTCACAACGTTGACTTGGCACTGCGTTATTTGACAACCTATTTAACACCTTAACAAAAGCAACGAAATTTAACAAAAAGCAACTATTTTTTGTTAAGTTTGGTTTGACATTTCATTGTAGATAGACCTACATCAAGCAACACTTGCTGAATGACTGAAGCACAAAGTGATATTAATGTTGCTCTCCGATGAAGCTCATTTTTGGTTGAAACCACAAGCTTTTGTCGAAACACCATTACATCGACAGAAAATTACTGTTTGGGGCGCTTTATGGGCTGGCAGAGCCATTGCTCCATGCCTTCAAAAATAATGGCGGTCACAATGTTACTGTTGGTAATGTTGGTGAGCGGTTTAGGGAGATGATTAGAAATTTTTAGGTGTATACCATAACCCTTTAGGCATACCAAAACTATGAACTTAAATTTTTTATGCAGAAGTGCACCGCGTTAAACAGTTCCATTTTTAAAGCTTGCAACATTAATGAATGAGTTTAAAATATTGCTTGAGTCAAAATTTTGGGAGATAAATTAGTGTGATGGAATTCAAAGCTCCAATCTTGTAATTTTCAAGTATAGAACATATAGAAACATCTTACCCAACTCACTTTCAATATGGATCAATAGTACTTCTCTAAATGTTCGATCATGATTCGCCAATTACTGGTTCAGTAATATCGTACTCGAATTAAAAAACTTACTTAAGTTTATATCGGGGTTTCCATGATCTGTAATTTGCCATAATAAGACAAAGAAACGCTCGAACTAATGCAAATATTGCTGCTGTTCAGGCAAGTGTGGCTGAAGACCGCAATTTGTAGATTCCAAGACGTTCTAAAAAATTAGGACTGTCTCGAACCACAACCTGGCGGATTTTGAGAAAGGATTTGGGTTTGCATCCGTGTAAAATTATTCTCACTCAACAACTGAAGCCATTGGGCCACCGTAAACGTCGTGAATTTGCTGATTTTGCCTTGGAACAACTTGTAAACGATAATGGACTGTCGATTCTGGTGCGAAAAAAATCCACAAATTATTCATGAAAAACCATTACAATCATCGGTCCGTATTTTTTCGAAATGAAGCTGGTAACAACACAGCCGTCAATGGAGATCGGTATAGATCGATGATTCCCAACTTTTTATTGCCAAAATTGGAAGAAGTTGATCTTGACAACATTTGGTTCCAACAAGATGGTGCTACGTGGCACACAGCAAGTACAACAATTGAATTATTGTGAGAAAAGTTTGAAAATTCGATTATTTCAAGAAATTGTGATATTGAATGGCCTCCAAGAAGTGAGGTTAGTCATTGGTCTTTAGCAATAAACCAAACTCTGTTCAAGCTTTACAAGTCAATATTGAACGTGCTATTCATGACATATGACTTGATTTAGAGGAAAAATCTCGGAAAATTGCGTTCATCAGTTCCTGCAGAAGAAGTCGTGGAGACCATTTGAATGAAGTTTTATTCAGAACTTAATTACACATTAAATAAAAAACATTTCCATTTCCTTAGCAATTCAGCTGAACGTTTCATAGAACAAATAATGTGATATGAAAGGAGCTTCAGATCCTAAACATTTAAGAATTATACCTTTAAATAGTAACATGTTTAACATTAAGTGGATCAGAAAACTAATCAAGCCACGTCGAGTACCGTTTCTATTCAGATTTCAAATGGCGCAGGTGATCGAGCTTTTAAAGTAACATGCATCTACTGTTTACGTTTACTAAAGCTCAATCTTTTGCGATTGTAAACCCAATTTGCAATTCATTTATAATTATTTGTTACATATCAGCGAACTAACACTCGAAGTTGTAAATCTCTCTAAATAGAGTGTACACTTCATCAGACAGGTAAATAACAAAGTTACATTAATTTTCTGTATTAATCAGATTTCAGAGAAGAATCATTTTGTATATTCTCTTGTTCTTCCTGATTATCCAAATTATTTTATTGAATTAGCTTTAATCGTTGGGTTATATACTGACACCTTACGATTAATCGAACAACTTTAATGCAATATCTTCACTGTGAAGAAATACAAAGTCTTGAGACACATGCCCATCACTATAAGACAATTAAGTTGCAAAGAAAATTCAGACGACCCTCCTTTGTACATGTGCGATAACGCTGTCAAGGCACATTTTTTGATAAGCGTGGAGTTAGTTTAAATGGCGCAGAATCTTCTCATAAACTATCATCAGCCATAAACTATTAAGCAGTTTTATATATCATAAGGGAATACCCTACTCAAGTTAAGTTTGTACATAAGTGTTTTGGGATTATTCATTAAACTATTAGTAGAATTGATTATCAATTTTGGTATTTTATTTACAAAATGGTTATCAGTTATAAGTTCATGTTATATTACAATATATACATGTTATCTTATCGTCTTAATGATTTATGTAAATATATTTATAATTATATAAAGAACTATAATTCTGAAGTCATAAATATTCAATCTATATAAAAATTTACTTAAGAAATGTGGGGCAAATGTCAAAGAATTTCCTTTCGGCTATATAAGATAAAAGAAACATTTTACAGATATACTCATATATAAAAAAAAAGGACAAAAGTCAAAAACATTAAATGAAAATAAAGACAAAATCAGGTTATCACTTACCATAAAATTATGATGTGATCATAAAAATGAATCCTTTTCTTTCGTTCTGTTCAGCGTTTTTATTGTTCCGTTGCTGTGCGAGACGCGATTTACGTATAAACAATAAATTAAATAAGACGTTTAATTACCAAATACCGTCTTGTCTTTGTGGTGGTGTATACGTTTGTGTTTTTCGTATATGAAATGTATTTTACTTAATTCACAACATACATAAATATTATGTCTTAAAATTTATATCCCTTTTAATTTTATTTTATCACTTGTATACAACAATATAACTTTTATATTATTTAGCTTTTCTTAACGGGGTGAATCAACAACAAAAAAAAAAAGAAATTATTAAACGGAAAAATCAAAATTTATGAAACAAAAGACACAAAAATATAATATACTCTCGAAAGAATAAAAAAGAAAATCCACCAAACGAATAAAATAAATAAACAACAGAACACAACAAATAAAAATAAAACGGAAATTTTCTTTTTAACACTTTGCTTTTTTTTCGGTTGTTTTATTTGGTTTTCCTCCGGGGAAAACGCAACAACAACGAAAAAACGAAATTACCGAAATAAAAACAAAAATCACAATTAATTTTTCGTTTTCTTTTCTTAATACACATACACAAAACAACAACAACGTATAAGAACAAAAATTATGTGGATTTTCTTATGCTTCAGAATCACTTTATTCTTCTATATAAGATAATTTTTATCACAAACACATCACCTCATCATCATACCGAGAAAAATGAAATAATTTTTTTTTTTGTTGATTTTTCGTATCTATACAAAGATTTTCCCGACTGCCGGCTGAAAATGAAAAAGAAAATAAAAAAAAACGCAAATTAATTTGATTTTAATTAGGTTTAATGCGTATTTGCTGTTGGTGAGGTAATCCTTAATCATCCTCGTGGCAATTTTCATCAAGCAAACGTATTTTGCTATTTTGGGAATTTATTGGTTGGTTCGTTTTGTTAAATTGATTTAACAAAATTGAATTAAGAAATAGTCGAATTATCTTCGAATTAAATCATGGTTATAGCATCATTAAGATTTAACACAATCGTGATCAAATGTATATATATGTATATAGAGAGAAAAGGTCAAAATAAAGACAAACCTTAACATAAATACTAATCCACACTATATAATAATCTCAAGTGGATAACATGTTAAGTCACAAAGTACTAAAAATGAGACTGCAACTTGAGAACATAACAGTTCTTGTAACTACAAAAAATAAGAAATTATTTATAATAAATACGAAAATCAAAGAATCTGTTTTCTAAATTGGTAATGCTTATTCACGTTTTATTTATATAGCTACTTAAGGAACGAGGGTATAATTGTATTTCAAGTTAAGAACTCAATTTGTTGGAACGCAAGAGGAACCAAGCTCAAAACTTGATAAATGTGCGATACAAACAAATAATTTTTATCGCCTATAATTACGGTCGATTATGTGGACGACAAACTGACTCTATCTAATTTGAGTACTAAGTATAAGTATAACACATGTACTGTGATCAACACTCATTACAATATCTTATTAACCTAGAGTTGAGCACAGAAGAACAAACTCGGCCAAATATCCGAAACCAATGATATTTAAACCGACCATGACCAGTGATAATCGCCAAGACCCTGATTTTATATATTTTTAAATACTTATGTACAGGGTATACTTAGATAACTTCAAGTTAGATGCAGTAACAAACAGTTTAGAGCACGACAAATCACTTTGGCCTTAAATGTGTAAGAGAAACCCCACATGACTGTAACTTTATTATTGGAACAGATCAGTTTCATTAAATGTTTGCAATCCTTAAATATTTAAAGCTTCAACCAATAACACTATAAGCTTACACGATATCAAATCAGACATAAAACAGTATAAGTCCACTAGCACAAGAGATATTCTGTAGCTAAAAGATGTTGACTATTGATGCTTCTAAAAGCATCAATAATTAAAGGTAGCTTTAACATAAAAATATAACATTTTGGGGCTAAGATTCCAGGATTTTCAAAAGGCTCTTCTACATTGCGAGAGTATGGATTTAGAAGGTTGCACTCAAAATGATATTACCAGCCAAGTTATTCAAGAAAATATCTTAAGTGGTTGCTGTTCCCTGACCAAGATTGCTTTACCAATATACAGAAAAATATTGAGTGAGTCTATACGCTTAGTGAAAATAATTCAATTAATTTTAGACGGATTTACACTTAAACTCTTCTCTGAACACAACAATTCAACTATTGAATATTGTGTTAATTCAGATAACACAAGTTAGGACATGATCATGAATACAGCCATGTACAATAAAACAATCAAATCAAACTGCCTTAACCTAATAAGATGCTAATAACCAAAAGGTGCAGTAGCGGCACAATCATCAGAGGAGAATCTTTGCTTACTTTGACAGCTACTGCTAACTTATATAGCTCCGTTTCAATAACGCCAGACTTAAGTATAGGCTCAATTTACTACAGACATCAATGGCTCAATCGGCACAGGCATTAGTAGTCGAATCGAACAACGAAATATAATATCAAGAGCACCCTCTATAATCAGACATCAGTTTCGGGATGAAGTCAACTCTGCTTCGGTTCCTAGATTGTGGAACAGTGCTAATTCATGCTTGAAACGGTGAAATTTGGTCTCAAATTTATTATAAACCATGCTGTAATTCAGTTTGGAGATTTTATCAGAACCTCTAGCTTATATGGCACAAAGGAGAACAGACTACATCACCTTGTAGCTCAATATAAACTCTAGCTTTATATTTAACTATACTGGTATAAGCTTAATTTTTTAAGCTCAGAATTCCAATAAGACTTGTTCTTGGTTTTTTGCTTACAAATACAAATACATGAATTTTCAAAATAAACTGAAATGCCCGTTGTTCGCAAATACCCTTCCTTGTCAATGTCATTCAATGACTCTATATCCCTCAGTGGAAGCTTTACTCCTTCCACATTCCCAATTAATCTTGATAGAAAATAATTCTCAATCGGTCAGCTTTCTATTTTGGTAAGGTTCAGTGGTCGCTTAAGTTTTATATTAAACGTGAGGAGGAGATGAAATAGAATTCGTATTGATGAAGTACCTGAAGTACATCAAGAAGGTCCGATTAGAATTGGGTAATAAACGGAGAGGATGGAACGCCCGATTAATTTCTTTCCCACAGGAGGTATCGGTAAAATACAGCTTCACTAGTTGTGAATCATATATAAGGATGGGATATATACAAATAGTTATTAGTCTGGTTATGATCAGTAATGTGGACAAATATATTAATGATACTCTGGGTTCGTAGATCAGACCGTACGTTTTCAATTTAGCTTGCAACGGTTTAAGGTAAGACTTTAACAATAAACTGGCAAAATGTTGTTAGTGCTTCACTATAATTTTGGCTCCGAAACGAGATATTAGACATAATCTATCGATTAAATCAACATCCGATCGATTTGAACCCGGTTCACCCCGCTCAATAGACACAGCGTTAACCAATGTGCCATCTGGACGATTAAGTTGAAGAAATTCATATATGATGGTTTCGTGCCATTTGGTAAGAAAAATACCAGAATTCAATAGAGCCAGTGATAAAAAGAAGTGTAAAAAAAATAATAACACGATTAAAACAAACAAAACATTGTAATCAACTCAAACTAAGTTTAACGTTTTATGATTTTCTATAAATTTTGCTAATTGGTTCGGATTTCAGATTTTCAAGAATACTCTTCGAAATTATTCGTCATGCTTACGGGAAGTCTTAATGTTCAACCAGTGTATACAATTTAAATTATATTAATACTTCCAATTACTTAATTATTATTCTAATCCTTTATAACCTAGTCAACATTAACATTTAAAATTACAAGTCCAAAAATGTATAATACCCGCCAAACCAAGTATTTGTCACAAAACAAAAAAATTTAAACGAAAGCAAAAAGTCAATTTAAAAGAAAACAAAATTAAAATTACTTTTTGATTAAAAACAGTTTACAAATTACTTTAACATCTAAAATGGAATAAAAATGCTATAAATATCCCTTTTTGTATCTCCCACCCCTCCCATAAGTATAAGTATGCTGAGCTACCCATTAGTACCCCGAAAGTAAGTATATCTCTATATAAATATATTCATTTGCAAGAAGTATCAAACAACAAAATCCTTACTTAATTATTCCAAATTTAAAGACAAAAAAATCAGTTTTGTTTTTATATTTTATCCTTTTGATGATAAGACAGACAAAGCAACAACAACAAAAAAAGGAAACTAAATTCCTAATTACCTTTAACGGAGAATAAAAAAGATATCAAAATGAAAATTCAAGTAGCCTAAATTTGAATATATTTTCCATAACACAAACACTATGTATATATATATATATATATTTGTAACTATATCCTTGGCATCCACAACCAGCAGATATAAGTAAGATTTTGTTAAGAAAAAATTTTTATTTCATTTTATGTTGGTATTAGAATATTTTCTTAAAGTGGAACGAAATGAAAAACATGTACATCGACAAAAAAAAATATCAAAAAAGAACCTTTTAGATTATTGATTTTCCGTTTATTTCTATGTATGTATATCCTTATAGAAAATTTTTTGTTCCTTTTTCGAAAATCATTTCACAAAGTTATAAAAATTCGATTCAGTTTTTGTACTGTTGTTGTGTTTGTGTACGCTTTAGTTTTTCGTTTAAATTTCTCTTGTCGATTATTGAATTTTTCCTTCATTTAAGGATAAAAAATCAAGGATTATTATTATATCTATAAATATATTTGACAACAACAACAACAGCCAAAAATTGTTCTTGATGATTAGACGGATAACAAACAAACAAAAAAAAAATTTCTCGAGAGATAGAAAAGGATTTAAACTCACTCCTTCACATTGTGTTATGTGAAATGAGTTTACCAGACGTGAATGATAAAAAAAATATTTTGCGAGTCGTATGACATACATTATATTATGTGAGATGGTTTACATGTGTGTACCTAGGTAAGGTACACATAAGGATTTGATTTTTATGATTTCCTTTTTTTTTTGAAAAATTTTACATTTTTCGTACATAGATGAAATTTTAAATTCAAAATATTTTTTTTTACTGGAAAGTATGCGATCATCAGTTTCGATTACTCAATTTGTGCGAGACAAAAAAAAACGGATTATATAGCATAGATTGGAAATTTTAAGCTATGGATTATTTTGCAATATATTTTCGAAAATATTCAGGAGCTCATGTTACTGTAAATATTTGTTTTGATGGTTGAAACTAAACAATAGTGTGAACTGGGTATAACGAATGCTTATTATGTTTAAGTCTTTCAATAGTACAATAGTAAGGCGGGAGTTAAATTCGATTTTGATGTTTGAATTGACCTCTGCAGCTGTAAATCTAGTATGTTGTATAATAGACTTGTTTGAGTTATTGATTTTTTTTTCTTTCTTAACATTAGAACTGTATTTTTTAACCTGTGGCAGGCAAAGAAATTTTAGTGTTATTTATCAAAGAAGTAGTATTGTTACACAGAATGTATGAGCTAGTTACTGAAAAGTAAGCTACTGCCAATAAAAAAAATCTATGGCTTAAAGGCTGTAAACGGCCCTAACTGGGTCGCATAACTGAGACCTTAGTTGACATGGCCAAAATTATCCGGGTTAGTTTTTGGTGAACGGGGAGAATCGAACTCGAGACCTTGGCGTGATAAGAAACTCTCTTAACCATTAAAGTACAACCGGCTACAACCGGGGACATAAAGCTAATGCCAATAAAGTAATATAATTAACAATTAAGTCTTTACAAAATAAATGGCGTAAAACAAGAATTATTTGCTATGGATAAGCTTTTCAATTAAAGCAAACAAAATTAAAGAGTAAGCAGAGTAGACCACAAATCAAGTGAACCTATCTGGCTAACTATGACATTGTTCTGATAAAAATTATAAAATATGTATGTCATAACCATTAACCTTGCAACATTATGCAACGAAATGTCGCAGTACAATAACCGTTATCAGGAAAGTTTACAAGGGCGGAGTGTGAAGTCTGGTAAAATTGCAACAGAAGGCGACATAAACCAGACGTCATGTGTCAAAACCATCATTGCAAGACCACAGAGTAAAAGTGCTTGAGATAGCTGAAATGGTTGAACGTTCGGTGCTCCGTTTGCTACAACCGACCAATAAAAGGACTTTTTGCGTCGTTTTATAACCGTTTGTGAAACATAGATCCATTATACTATAAGCGGTTTTATCGACCAACAAGGTCATAGCCACAGCTTTTTGGGATGCACAGCACATAATCCACGGGTGCACACGTATGTAGTTGGCATGGCCAAAATCCATGAATTACGTTTCGAATTTATGCCAAATCCGTCATATTCTCTAAACTTAGTCCCCTGGATTGGAGAAATCATATTATTCGGAAGGAAGAAACGTTGGACTAAGAGTATTGAGCTAAATGCCGAACGAACATTATTTAACGAACTGAAAAGGATAAAAAAAATTAACAAATTTTATTAACCATGTTTTATCATTCATAGATTATTCTATTAGTTTTTTAGCCTTATATCTTTAGGAATAGATTCCATTATGAGACTAAGCTTTTTTGGCGTAATGTTTGGCATCAAGACCTCAGCAGATGAACAAATTATGGATTTCAAAGCTGATGATATAAATTATTATTTTATTAGCTAGAATTCGAAATCGGATAGTCTTGATTGATCTTAGTTTTAAAGAGTGTTCTAGTTTATTTTCATTTCTATTCAAGAGTTCACTGTTTGAAGTCGGAATCTTCTGGTACTGATTGAATCAAACTTTAAATTACAAACCTCAACCGCAATCATCATAAAATCTGGTAAATTACTGAATCTGCAAAGTAACCTTAAAACGTTTAATGATCCGCAGTATGAATTTATAGTTGAGAGCCACTGTTTAAGACTACATCGTCGAGCTTATAATAATGGATTAATTCAGGGATTGAACTTTTATTGAACTCTAAACTAAACGATTGTAAGATAAGTAATGCTTTTGTCACCGGATTAATAAATTCAATGACTGGAAGACGAAAGATTTGAGATAACATGCAATTTTGATCTTATTAAATTGAATGAAATTTAAAATCTTATTTTTGCAAGACACTTCAATAGCTGTTGAAATGCTGAAATTATCTCGAAAACTGAGTGCTATAACTTATTTTAAGGTACATTACATTAATTATACATCGTTCTATTAATTATTCGTTTGTATATGTAGAATTTACTCAGCATATTTAAATGTTGATCTGTAGTATTTCACTACTGTTGGCCGAAATTTGACGAAAATACTTTACCAGGTTCGAGATAGAATTTGATTGAAAAACTAAACTTAATTTGAATGATTTTGCAATATTGATTGATATACAGACACATTTTGATTAGTTTTATAGACTTTTATATAGTTATACGCACTGTTTTTTGTTGAACTTATATAGACCTAAATTACTTCCAATATAAACGATTCAATTGATGTCCAGTTTTTTATGATATACAACATCAAACGCACTCTAAATTACTGAGACTATTCTACTCTTTATAATGGAACAAATACGCATTATTTCTGTTTGTGCTTGACAACCCTATGTTCATCAGATCAGAGAGAAGAAGGAATTCATAAGTTGATCTAACCGTTGATTCCTTTAACTAAATTGTGATGAACTCGAATGAGAAGTGATGATCTCGAAAGCATCCACTGGTTTTAACTAAGAAAATATCAAAATTTCTAACCGAATGGTAAATTTAACTATGAAACTTAATAGTGCTGATTGTGGCATACTAACGAAAATAATAATATTCACTCTATTAGAGTTATGGTTAGAGTAATACATCCAAGTTATGGAACTGACCCTTTAACATAAATGGTATTCGATAGAAAAGATTTAAAATTCTGGATGCTTTGATCTAAGATATGTTAATGTTTGTCGATACCTTCGAAAACATTCTAAAAATTTACATCCAACTGAAAGTATATTGACTACCTTGGACGGCTCTTGAGAGAAGTAAAGGGAATAAAACAAGCAAAATGCTTTCAATCAAGCCAAAGGATGGAGAAAGTTGATATATTTAATGTTCTTCGAAGCAACTTTCCAACATTTTCAGACAAACAATCGCTGAAAATGTTTCCAATATACAATAAGAAATGATTCTGGGATATACTTAAGGTCTTTACCACTGAAAGTATGTACATAGTACAGCTAGTAGTAAATGTATCTTTTATATTTCGGGATTTGGCAACCCTGGTGTTGCAATATGTCAACTGATAGCTCTATCGTAAAGTTAGAAGTTTTTGAGGTTATACGTACTCAGAACGTTTCGACATACGAGCGCTATTTGTGTTGTTTACAGTAAATTAAAAGATTCATCTGTCCCCAAAAATTGAATTAAATCGTGAACATTTTTGTGCGATTATTTTTTACAACTTTCGACGTGGATTAACTCAGCAGCAGTTCATGAATCAACTTAATTCAACTTTTGGCGATGAAGCTCCATCAAGGACCAGTGTTTATCGATGGTATGGTGAATTCAATCGTGGTCGGAGTTCACTCCAAGACGAATTTCGTGAAGGTCGTCCAAAATCAGTTGTTGTTCCGCAAAACATTGATGCTGTGCCCGGACTGATATTGCAAGATCGTCATGTGACCGTGAGATAGAGACAACCTTACTCAATATTGCATGACCATTTAACTGTCAAAAAAATTTATTCGCGTTGGATCCCAAACAATTTGTCAATCGCTCAAAAAACGGCTCGAAAACAACACAAATAGCGCTCGTATGTCAAAACGTTCGAGTACGTATAACCTCAAAAACTTCTAACTTTACGATAGAGCTGTCAGTTGACAGATTGCAACACCAGGGTTGCCAAATCCCGAAATATAAAAGGCAACCCTCGTATGTATATAGTAAAGGTTTGCTACTTTTATATGATTTTCAAGTCAGATATATTGCTTACAGTGTCGGTTAGCAATATATCTAATCTGATATATGCCAAGTGACATATGAAGACATACTCTGAGTGAAGCTAATGATCTGATACCTGTTTTATACCCAAGAAACGTACCTTTCACAACCATTATTAATATTGCAATATTTCCTACGATACTGTGTTTTGTTCATTTGGGGAACGCAATGAGGAATCTAAAACAAATCAGAAACGAATCGATTGATATGATCAGTTTGAATAATATTATGATATATAATGAAATATCTTAAAAGACCAATGTGTAAAACCTATTTCACAAAAAGTGTCTAAATATGAAAGTAAAATTAAATCATGATTTGTATTGAGATATTGCAGCTGATTTATTTATTGACGAAATATAACGATGTAATTCATTGGTAGATATATAGTAAGCAGAACTGTCTCAAGCGTTATAACTGACGATGGGGAACACTAACCAAAGATGTACACAAACTGTACACAATTCAAATCAGTTTGTTCATTTACATTTGCAATTTTTTGAGGGGGGTCAAGGCACTCCTTACTTTTTCGTGGTTTATTTATATTTACGTCCTAAACCTTACACCATTGCATCCAAATATAAGAAGTACAGCTGTAGGTTCGACTAACGTAGAGCACCTGTTAATTGTATTGCTATATTGCAGTGTCAATGCACTCCGATCCTGCACTCCATCAGAGGATCTATTCACATCATCAGATGGTAATAACCGTTTTTTTAAATCACTGAGCCATCTGATCGATCAATTCGAGTCTTAGCCGAAAAAATTTAGTACGTTTAAACAATCTACAAACAGAAAATGATCTGAAAGCCAACATTATTTATATAAATTTATACATCCATAAAGGAGGTTTAAATGTCAGTCATATATGACCTGTTCATGGTACTATAGAATACCCATATCTCTATTGAAATTGATTGTTATCTCAAATTATGACCTAGCCAACTGTACCTTTCCTTAACGGAGTGTGAATGTTTATATCAAACAAAACCAGGTATTTGGTGTTTGTTAAGATTTCAGGATCATTTAATTCTGGGTCTCATCTATAAATCATACCTTATTCACATATGTACTTATGTTGGTATTGGAGGTATTCTGTTTTAGGACTGCACAGATTTATTTCAAGTTTCACTACTATATTCAGAATCTGTTCAATTTATAGTTTAGTTTATATGTTAACAGCTGCATTATTTATCTGAGACCACCAAATGTCGTAGATTTAAAACAAACAATGATAAGAAAACCGTAATTAGCGATCTACTTGCCAGGTACCGCTTTTTCGAAACTTACACTATCTAATTTCAGGCAATCGGTTGTAACTTAGTGGTTACGAGAGTTATTTATCGTTTCGTAATCCTAAATTCGATTCTCACAGTTAACCAAAATGTTAACATGCAAAATTACACGTTGGACTGACTAACCATTTACTGTGTGAACCAATACCAAGTAGTTAAAAATTAAAGAAAGCGGAAATTATTCCAGAACTTAATGCCACTAGGACCTACGATTCGACCAACATACACTTACAGGTTAAGAACACCCAAGCGTGATTAATATTGGTCACCACTCCGGGAATCGAACCCAAGGCTTTCGAATAACAGAGCAAGCACGCTACTTTTTCTGCCACGAAAGTACTCGTAACTCAAATCAGAGATTTAGTTATTTGTGAGGATTTCTCTTGTCACCGAATGTTAAATTAGTTAAATCCTTTTATACAACTCTAGACCAGATCCTATTTTTCTTATTTACTGAGCATCTTATACAAATTGTTAAGAATAATATTTAAAACTTATTTACAATGCGAATTGCGTAACTTTTTTATAAGGAAATAGACGATACACGTTAATCGGTTTGCTATCTGGAAACAAGCTAAATACTCTTCTCTGTGACTCCACTATATGGATAACGTGACACATCACTGAGCATAAATTAAATTCTTAATTGCTTTCTTTGAACTAACTATGGCTTTTTAATCAGGTGAGTGACAAACACTACTAGTTATATGCTAACGTATAAGTAGAAGTCTTTCAAAAACATCCCAAATATCAGGCGATTCTACTCACTACTCTGATGTTGGAAACTTTATTGAATAAAACGACCAACTAGATGTTTAAACTGTTAATTACACATAGTTGCTGACTAAGTTCACGTTTGAAGAGGTTTGAATAACCGGAACTTAAACCTTATCGCGAATCTCGAGCTTTTGTATGTTGAAACATTAACACCTGGGGTAGAAGAGTATCACCTAACCATATTATCACAATCAATTAGCAAAATCTGAAACAGTCACATTACAATACATACTAACCTATCTAAGGTTGCCAATCACTCCATAAATCATTAACTGAACTAATTCCACATATAACACAAATTCAAACTCCGTTATCGATTGTGTAACAAAAAAAAATAACTGAAATTAGACTACTTTGCAAACACACTTCCTTTTCTTTATAACAATGTGAAAAAATTATACCGTCCACTTCAAAACATTAAGGATGCAAAGTAATCACGTGTGTTTATCTTCATCATCATCACTATGCAACAACTATTAGCTCGATATTTATAAAAGAACTAAAGAATTTCACAAGACCAATAAAGCATTCAACATGCTTGATGAAATGCCACAAAGAAAGGGGATTTGTTTTGAAACAATAAATCCAACAACTACATAAGAAAATATATAAAGAATTTATTAATAAATATAATATTTAAAAATTTTAGACAGACCTCCGACTGTGGACAATCAAGTTCAGAATTAAAAAAAAAAATTCTACTTTTGACCGTTTCTCGAGGTTAATCTAAATATCTTTTATACAATTCTTCAACAATGAGTGAGTGGTATACAATATTTAAGTTATATATTTCCAAATAAACCACACATAAGATTTTGTATCTCAAAAATATCGCGATTTATGAATTTGCACTGAATTACACACTTCACACCAAATTAGAGCTTTTTGATAATTTTACCACTCATAAATAATTTCACTCAATATAATAAATTTTTCACTCAATTTAATTCACACTTTTTTTCCTCACAAATATATAAATGAAACAAACCACCCAAGGAAGATTAGTTCCTTTTTGTATTCAATAAACCGAACCGGATTTTTCCCAAACGAAAAAAAAACACAATAAAATATTTTATTGAAGTTAAATGAATTTTCAATTATTGTGCATTCGATTTTAAATACAAAAAAATTCTGTAACGTTTTCACTTCGAATTAAAAAATCGAACTGAAGTAATATGAGAAATAAACTTTTACCAAAACGACAAAAACCAGAATTTGTTAAGATGATAAACGAAAGAGAAACGGATAATAAACCACTACAAGACTAGAGACAAATATATTATATATTTTTTAAAAGACAGAGATCGTTATATAAATTGTATGGACTCGCTTTATCTTGAAACAAAATCGAATAAAATCAACGTATATGTATCGGTCTCGTTCTTTAGTTTTGTTTTGTTTTTTATTTTTTTTTTTTGAGAGAAGAGAGTGTAAAAATATTTGTGCAAAACAAAACAAAAGCACATGCCAAAAGCATCGATAGAGGCAGATGTTATTTATATTCTCGTTGTTGTTGGTGTGCATGCTGGTTGGTGATGGAAAAGAACTTGTCTTACTACTTTCTTACCTTTGGATTTGTTGTACTTGTATTTAGTGATTTTTTTCGTCTTATATACATATTCGTAAAGGTAAATATTTTCTCGTTTTGTTTTATTTGAAAGGTAATAATTGTAATAAATTGTGGGTATTGTTGTTGGGTTTTGTTGTATCAAATTAATTTTGTTTTACTTTAAATAAATAATTTTTTTTGTTTGTTAGTCTGTTTGGGGTCATGCATAATTGGATTGGAACTCGAATGAATACAAAAGGTTTTTGTATGTGTCGAATGAGTTAAGGAGACAGTGTACGATCGAGCACGGACCACGCTTAAATGGCATTTAAATCGGTTTTATTTGGAGGTCAGTTATATTGGGAAGTTTTATCAGCTGACCTGGATATCCAGATTCTTAATATGGTAATGTAGACTTTCTTGATATTACATACATATACTTATTGAAAATCTAATGCTTTCTGTTGCAGTCGGTCTTGTCTGGGTATCTACATTAAGTGATTTTGGCCCAAAGTTATATCTGGTTAAAAGCGTACCAATATTTCCTCCATCTAATTAGTAGTGTTGTTACGTCATCTTGGTCCGACATGCATCAACACGTTGAGAGAAACATTTGTGATTGTTTTACATGAAACATGGAACACTACTCGCATTTTGGTAGTTGTGCTTTCTGATTTTATGGCGCCATGATCTGGTAATTCATAAGGCCGTGATGGATCTAACGTCGAATTTTTGTGTATTCGCGCCATATGTTTTAATTCCATGTATTCATTCATGAACTTATGATAATCTCATCTAAATTCTGCATCCTTAAAAATTCTAACGTTTAACTAACATGGTCATTCTAGCCTATATAAGTACAACAGGCAAAATGGATTAACTTCAACAACAACAAGGAGAAATAGCAGATAAGCAGTTTTAAATATATTCGAATTATAAAAAAGACCATCAGGTATCTCGAAGCCAAGATAGACATTGAAAGCATTATATGCCGACTAAAAAGATAATTATGACAAAATACGGGAAAAGGTTCCCCAATTAGCAGGAAAACATGAGTACTACGAGCAACGAAATAAGGTTCTATAGACACGTTTACGACTTTCACCGAGGAAAAGTGTAGCCGTCCAGGTTCAGCTTCAACCTACCTGACGGGGCGGAAAATAGAGGAACAGAATAACCAGATGATTCAACAACCAAATATAAACCAGCAATAGTAGAAAAAAAATCTCCCAAATTATTAAAACAACAGAATGTAAAAATGAGTTTGTATACAAGGAAATAAGGCCAACACAAATCAAGCTGGAAGCAACAGATGACGATGAAGCGAACATGCAATGCTTTTTAGAATAACACTTTGAAAATATAAAAAAGACATACGACAACATTGGAATAGACGTCATAACAGCAATCAAGCAACAAGTTGGTATCAACCACTCAGCTGAAATAAAATTACCACAAATACAAACAACATATTTTACGGGAGAGTATATCGAAGATTATTTGGATGCTGGCAACACTCTGATATAAATATATACAGGACACTATTGCGGAACCGAATGCTAACACTGCTATTATTCACGATCAACTAACTGGTACCGGCACAGTTCAGAACAATTTCTGCAATTTATGGATATTAAGTACTCTTAATGCTATTTAATACTAACTAGTATCACTGAAGATGTGACGTTGTGTGTGTCTCAACCAGATTTGAGCAATACAATAGAAGAACTACCCAGACGAAATCAACGCTACCTATTCGTCACTTAAATCGATAATAGGTTCGAGATCACTGGAGGAATTTCTGGTAAGCGATTATTTTTATTTGTAAAAATTTATAAAAGGCTTATATCTTGCTTGTTTGTTTGTATACTATGGATTTTGGAGCCAAAGTAACTCATCCGCAGTTCCCATTTAACGTCCTATCCAAGCGTAATCTACACATTGCGTTACCCCTATACTAGCCTACAGTTCGGAACTCAAACTGAGGATCGTAGAGGTGTTCACTCACTGATCGTAATCAAATAATGAATACTTTTTTTGCATCCAACCCCTATCAGGATTCGAAACCAGTGTATATCTGGTATTGATCGATATGACCAGTCATTCAAATTAATGGAAGTTCTATTTTCTTAGTCGCAATCCTTAAAGATATTTGGCCAGTCATGAATTATCAAATTTAGTGCATAGTCGAATGGTTTCAAATCACATCAGCGTATAGATCAATATATCGATGATAAAATTCTAGAGTTAGTCCAGAGGATATTCACGCAAACCACGGTGAAGCCGACACCATTTCTGGACCTATGTTACATACCCACGTCATTAAATTTCATCATGCCTCATTTCACATAAGAATATTCAGAACAAAGTGTTTTCGTCACTTCTGATTGCAGCCATTTTACGTGAATTGCATGAATTGGATCTAGTTCTTCGATATCTGATCGATCTGATCAGACTATTCATTAAAACATCACCAGATTAACATGCAGATATTTCGCTTAACTTATAGTTCTATTTTTATGTCACGAAGGTTTAGTGGGTGGTTCCAGACCACGTGCAGAACGATTTAAAACGACTATTTACTCCGAATGCAGCGGCAACTCAGGAAATTTAAACATTCAGACCGCGATAATATTATAATATATCATCGAATCGGTAATTTACTGAATAATCGATGTCTAAAGTATCGATCAAGTACAAAACAGATTTCGATTTCCAATAACTAATTTGCAGTTTGCCGGTTAAGTTTGGCTACTGACAAGTTAAGCGGAATTCCAATCACGCAGTCATTTCGGAAAATCTTGAAAATTAAAGGAAGTTTTGAAGAAGTCTTATGAAATTAAATAGCAAATCTTGTTTCATTACAATCATCAATCTGAAGCAGACGAATTTGATGATCCCTATTATAAGGTTCAGATAGGTTTATGAGATCTTCTTCAAACTTGAGCTCCGACTGTTGGTTGAAAATCTATGTGGTCTGTTGTAATCAATGGGTTTTGTTTTGGTACAATAAGTGATGTTGGCCCTAAGTTACATCACAATAAGATTATTTGAATGCTGGCAATCCTCTTTTGCGGAACCGATTGCTAACACTGCTAATATTCACGATCACATCTATGGGTATTAAGAGTGTATACCAATAAATACCAAGTTAATCTCAAGCACTATCGCTGAAAATGTCAAGTTTTATACGACACAGAAATTGAAAATTTTCCGAACGGATTTAGACAGCTGACACATGGTATCGAATTATCGTTATATCACTGAACTCGTGATATCAACCAGGCGTGAGCAATAAAATTCCAGAACTATCTAAACGAAGCCAAATATCACCTGTTCATCACTCTTATCGACATCAGAAACATCCCTAGGCACATGAATGAGTGATAATGTGTCAGTTCGGGATTACTGGTAAGCGATTACTTTTATTTGTAAATATTCAAGGTTTAAACTTTGCTTGTGCTTGTTTGTTTATGTCTACTATTGGTTATAGGGCCGAAGGACCCTCACATTGGACATCACGTTGAAGCGTAATCTGTACATTGCATTGCTTCTAATCAAAAAATGAACACTCTGTGTTCCATTAGATGTCGAAATCAGTTAATCAAATTGATAGCAGTCAAATAATGTTTTTTCAAAAATCAAAGAACGTTCTAAAACGTTATTACAGTAGAACCTCGATTTAAAGCACTAATTGGGGATCGACCAGTCCGGTATTGCCGATTTTCCGTTAAACCTCAATGATAATGAAACACAAAAGGTTTCAACATGTCTTTAATTTTCAACCACTATCATTCAAAGATGATATTTCTTCGACCAACTGATTGATTACTGAAGATATAATCCGTTTTGGATTTGAATGGTTTAAAGTAACATATTTTATTTTAAACAACTTCTTGCAATTGTTGTTTTTGGATAATTTCTCTAAAGGCTCGTCCCACGATAATAATAAGGTTAGAATCCTACATCAGTTGACAAATCATTGTAAGTAATACCCTGATCCAATTTTGATCTGAAAACCACAATCGATCGGATTTAACCTCTGTTAGCGCTTGCTGAATTATTTCATTGGCTTTTTCTCCTGGTCAAAGCTAAATGAATATGTTGTGTGAATGAATGCGCATTTATATTCCACCAAAAAAAATGTTCCAGCCATTTATTGATATGGTATCGTTATGCCCATATGCTGTGCTGACGCAAAATTATAAATTCAAGAGAAATCCAGGAGGTCATTAGAGTTATACACCAGCCACCGTGAAAAATCACCGGTATGGTCAACTCAACAGGCTTGTGTAACTATAACATCATCCCCGACAAGGTGCCACCCACTCACGATTGTCGTCAACCGCTTCAGTTGCAATTACATTGACTCCACTAGCCTCGATTAGGAACCGAAATTATGGTTTCCCTTAATTAGCCGTTTGTGTTTTAGATTTAACGATGCTACATACTCAAGTCATGGAATCTGATCACAGTCACCCTGCCCCGTTTGAATTTGAACAACCCAAATGATACTACAGACCTAAGACATTTTACGTCGATTGAATGATTAGAATCTGGCTTGTCGATGTCTGATCGATCACGTCGGACCATTTCACCAGATTTCGGAACTGAATGTGTGCGTCTGGGAAGAGATATCTCAATGGGCCAAACGAGATTAAGTGACAGAAAAAAAATCACAAAGTCTCGGTTGATTGTACCAGATCACTTGCAGAACGATACAAAGCCGCAAAGTATTAACTACCAAAATCTGTGAAGAAAACTCAATTTTGAACAGGTATCTGAAAGAACGCAAAAAAATTACAATTTAGACTGATTACAATCCTTTTGTTTATATCTTTTTTTTTTTTTTTTTTTTTTATACTAGGTATGCTATCTTTTTTGGGGCTCAAGGCTCTTTCGCGGTTCGCTTATTTACGTCCTACTTTACGCCTTAACGGCCAAATCGAAGACGTACGGCTATAGGTCCGATTTTCGGAGAACCATCTGCGCATTGCATAGCTCCATGCCAGCCTATAGTACTGACATGGAAGATGGGTCGGCCCATGAGTTCTGCACTCCAACAGGGGGTCATAGATGTGTTCATTAACACCATCGATCGTAAGCAGATGGTGAAAAGTACTTTTTGCATCCTGCCCCTATCGGGATTCGAACCCGGTGCCTCCCGCTCCAACTGCCACAGCTTTAACCACTGAGCCACCTGGGCGGTCTTGTTTATATCTTTTTAGAGGATTATTTTATGGTTCGACCACGTCAATTGCGATAACTCGATTTTATCGATCAATTTTCCAAAACTCAATGCCGGTTTAATCGGTCAATTCGACAGCTCAATGGTAGCTGATCTAAATTTTCAACGTTTGAAATAAGAGCCATTAGTACAAACCAGATTCCGATAGCTAACTCCCAATTTGCGATCACGCCGTCAAGGTGGAATTTCTATCACAACTCGAAACCAGAATCGAAAATTTAATGAAAGTTTCGAAATAGTTTCATGCTATTATATATTAAATCTTGTTTCATTACAATCACAAATCGTAAGCTGACGAATTTGAAAATCCATTTTATAAGGTTCAGATATCTCTCAAACGTCTTCTTCTAACTTGAGCTCCGACTATTGGTTTCACAACCACCAATGCAAATGAAACGTGTAACAGTTAAAGAGTTTGCGACATAATACTGAGCAATGCCATGCTTCCGATTTAATATTCAATGTTGATGGTCCCTTTGCGGCATATCAAAATCTGATATTTTATTGTTAGGATTTTACGGGAAGAAATCTAGTTCCATCGTACACCAATAATCACAAATTTGGACCATATTCCAACAACTTACCAATTTTATTTTAATTACAGGAAAGACTATCTTACATATCTTAACGAGGTTCTTCAATACTGAGATTAGACTTTCTTCAGCAAGACTATAATCGTAACGAGACCGTTTTACTGTTCAATACGATACTAGGATCAACAGGTGCTTCCCAGTAGCTTATTTTAACAGAAATCTAAATGACTTATTGGGTTGTACCAGTTTTTTAAACCTCAATGAACTTGAGATTGTCTCAAATGAGTAAAAATGCGGTTGTTCGAAACCGGGCTGGATACGATTATGTGAACATGTACTAGTTAAAAACGACGTCACACATGCTGTAACCTCACATACAGATACCAAATGCATATCTTACAACTGAAGTTGATTGCATTTATTAAGAACTCTCGATACTTAAAATAGAAGATCTCTTAAATTACGTGAACTAACTACTCTTATTTTCACAGCATACAAATCTACTGTCTTACTGACGGAAGGACGGTAAGACCGGCCGCAAAGAATCGAAGCTTTAAATAACAAGAAAACGAGGCCATCCATTTTTCATGCTGCAAACGCAAGAATGTATAAAAGCTTGATTAATGGTTACCGAACAAATGCAAGGAAGTGAAGGTATAGCTATATAGTATTCTAATCTATAGTTAGCGAGATCCAACAGTCCTATTTTTTAAGCCACCGATCTCTGGACCTTTTTAATATTTCTCTATCTAAAGCATTGTGATGTTGCATGTCTATAATTGTTTTTAATATTAGATGCCCAAGCGGTGCTTTATGGCAAGTGTAGTTCAAACTATTTGTGGTTTGATAGTTTGATGATATTAAAGCTGAATATCTTTATCCTCCATTTTATTGACCAATTTTCCATTATATCTAAACGTATTTTCAGGTGTCTCGATGCTATTCTGGGGTCTTGATCTATAGGATTGATGTATCATTAGCAAAGATTGCAACCGTTACATAATTTGATCTCAATAGAACAGGTGTCCAAATAAAATATAATATTGGTGTCATTACACTGCCTTGTGGCACTCCAGTATTTCACCAGCAATACAGATATCTTTAAGGGACTGCGCATTATGGGCACCTTTGTTCTAATTTTGTGTAAATGCCTTTTATGCCATACAAATGCTTGAGCTAGTTCCAAAAATACTTCAGCACTAATGACTTTTTGTTCAAGTGATTTCATCTGATTATCGAACTTGTTGCATTTGCATTGAATTGACCCCAATTGATATGTTATAAGCATTCTTGGTGACTCCATTTTGTTGCCATCTCTTTGTTACACAAAAGTTAGTTAGATCAGGATTTTGCCTATAAGTTGAACCAAAGATTGGTTGTCCATTGGATATATAGCCTAATTTGTGATTTCACTGTCTAATCTCTAATCAGTTTTGGGGCTCAAGGCACTCCTACTTGCTCGCGGTTCACTGATTTACGTCCTTGCTCTTACGCCATTACAGCCAATACGAGGACGTACGGCTATAGGTCCGATTTTCCTAACCATCTGCACATTGCATAGCTCCATGCCAGCCTATAGTGCTGACATGAAAGATGGGTCGACCTATGAGTTCTGCACTCCAACAGGGGGTCATAGATGTGTTCATTCACACCACAGATCGTAATCACATGGTGCAAAATCGCTTTTGCATCCTGTCCCTATCGGAATTAGAACCAGGTACCCGCTCCAACTGCGCCCTACAAGAAATTTGTCTCCTATATAGAGTTTTTGAAATGTTGTCTTTTAGTTGAATATTTAAGTGAACAATAAATTGTGGGTATGACGCTTTTCCCAGACCATTTCTATTACACAAACTGTTAATCGGTTCGTTAGAACCATAGATGGTTCTATGCACATCAACTTGTAACAACTCAATTCTTCTTAGGTGTCTACTGGGTACTTTAATTTGATAATGTGGCCCAATAAAATGTTACGAGCACTTTAGAAGCCCGCTATTTTCCCGAGTTGCTATATTGTAGTTTTACAGCCATCCAGATATGGTGAAAAACGTTACAGGTTTTCATGGTACTATAAATCGTAATCATTTTCACAAACGCCTTTCCAAACTAAGTCCCACAGTTGGCCGCATCGTATGCGAAGTACAGAACGAAAATAACACCTATGTCTTTGATCTCAGTCACTCGCTGTTGCGGCATATTGTTTATTTCGTAATGTCGGTGGAATGATAAAGTCTTATACGTATTGATGTTCATGTAACACCGATTTGCTAAATTGTCATTGTCCTCTTGGATTTTCTCGGCATCGCTTAAGTTTTCGTCAGTTCTGTATATTTTTAAGTCGTCAGCAAATATTTCAATTTTTTAATGTAGAATCACTGTGATTGTGTCGATGAAATAGTCAAAATTCAAGGAAACTTTGTGGAAACTCCGATGTAGCTTGAATTAACTTGGAACTTCTGTTTCTAATAACGTTACTTAAGAAATCAAACGAATTGAAAAGGCCAGTCCACACCACGTCAACTTTCTTGTGACTTTCTGTATAACTTTGATTGTGCTGCTTGTGAATTCCATAAGGTTTGTAGATGTTGATCTGTTTAACATTAACAATAAATATGACGTGACATGACTTCTTTGAAGGAATTGGATATAACAGTTCAAATAGTTTGGACATATAAAGCTCTATTTTGGGTAATACCTCTCTAACCTGATATATCACCTCTATCCCCAGTTTTGAACAGTGGGCATATTCTGGTTATCTTCCATTTTTTTAGGAAATAAATTTTAGTGACTGGTTGAACGGCATGCAAAGAGATAATAGTTCCAAACTGGTATAATCTTTCAAAGCAGAACCAGGTATTTGGTCAGCATCACAACCATCGCCGAATGTTTTCAGATTCTTCTATTGTGTGATATGTGGTACCTCGATGAACAAGTAGACTATCCTGTTGTGGTGAGGATTTTGTACTTATCAACGTCTTCTGGTTTAACGACAGATTGAAAAAACATGTTGAAAATGTTTATAGTATCGTAAATTGTGCAACTCTTGATTTTGAGATGATGTTTATTTGCCGTGAGGATGAAGATCATAAAAGCCATAATCTATGGAAAGTCAATATGAAACATAACTTTAAACTCATTCCTTAAACCGGTCTTATCATTATATATCGGTATAATCGATGTCTGCAGTATCGATGAAGTACTAAATAGATTTCGATAACCAACTCCCAACTTGCAGTTGGCCGATTAAGTTTAGCTACTGACAAGTTTAGTCGGAATTTCAATCACGCAGTCAATTCGGAACAAATCGAAAAATTAAAGAAAGTTTTGAAGGAATCTTATGAAATTGTTGATATTCAATTTGTTTCATTATACAATCATAAATCTGAAGCAGACGAATTTGAAGATCCATTTTATAAGGTTCATATAGGTTTATGAGATCTTAAACGTTTTCTACAAATTTGAGCTCCGACGAAACCAATATTGGTTTTACTATAACCGATGCAAATAAAAGTCATTCGATGGTTGAAAATCCATGTGGCCATTCATTTTATAATCTCTCGGAAATACTATTAGCAATGCCATGCTTCTGATTTAATTATTCATAAAAGGATAAATACAACTTCGACATCAGTCTTAAAGCCTGTGAAGAGTTGTAAAGAATAACATACTAATGAATTACTAGCTCGTCTCGTTGTAGTGACATAACCGCGATTCGTGTCAAGGTTGCCCTAGTAACGGCGCAGTACATGTTATCTACGGGCCTACGGCACAGTCATTAGTTCGCACAAATGATCATATATTGTAATCGCTGGAGACTTGAAGCATTTAGATAACATCTTATATTTTCTATTGAAGATTTAGCGAATAAACTTGATTACATCGTACCTCAACAATCATTAATTTTCGACAATATTCCATCAGATAACAAGTTTAGTTTTAATAACAGTATAGCGTCTATTCTGCATGTCTTACCGAGTTGCTTCAATACTCATATTGAACAACCGTTTCATCGTTCAATATGATACTGGAATCGAAGTGGATTTCGTCACTAGTTAAATTCCAACAAAGATTCAAATGAGTTATTGGATTGAACCAGACTTTTAGATCTGAGCCAACTTTGCAGATAATAAATTAGTAATAACGATTGCCTCTGATAATGATATTGTACCTCAAAGCAATGCTCCTCCTATAATGGCGGTTGGCTTTCGAAACCGGGTTAGACACGATTGAAATCAACGTCTCACACGCTGTTATCTCGGAATAGTATTAATTATCAGTGTGTATCTGTTCACATCGATCGGTCACTAATGACTATTCTTTTATTGATTACTTCTTGTAATACACACTTGAAGTCGGAGGGACTTTGGTATGCTTTGGAGTGATGTAGCATGAATGGTTACAAAACCAATTTGACTAAATTTGGCAGTTGATTTACATGTTCTTAAAACTTTTTGGATAAATACCGGCCGTCGTGAATCGAAGTTTTAAATTACATATCAAGTAAAGGAAGCAAGAGTATTCACTATACACGCATTTGCAGATGCAAGCTTTGGATTGTGTAAAAGTCGAGCTGGTTTGTTTTCGGAGTGTGAATGTAATTTGAGCTGATTTACTCTCGATTACCTTAATCATCCATTAAATTGACCATTTCAGGTGTTTCAATGCTAATCTGAGGTTTTGATGCATGGGATTGCTGTATCCTTCGCAAATGTTGAGACCATTCTCGTAATTTGATCTTGGTAGAACAGGTGTATAAATATAATATAATTTTGGGGTCAATACACTTCCTTATGGTACTGCGGTATTTAATATTTTTATCAGCAAGTTTCGATTGAGTAGATATCTTTAATGGACTGCATAAACATTTATATAGGCATCATTGTTCTAATTTTGTGTAAAGTTAGTTCGCAAATGCCTTTTATGTCATACAAAGGTTTGAGTTAGTTCCAAAAATGCTGCAAATATTCAAGAGAACATCTGATTTCAGAAACGACTCTATGAACTTGTTGCATTTGCATTGAATTGACTCTAATTGATATATTCATTCGTATAGGTAATCTTGGTGGCTCCATTATATTGCCATACCCTTCGGCAAACGAAAGTAAATTAGATCAGGATTTTGCCTGTCAGGTGACCAATTGGGTCCATTGAATATATAGCCTAATTCGAGGTTTCACAGTTGGTCTCCTTTCAGATAATTAATTCTTTATCCAGTTGGATATGTTTGGCATTGAAGTCCCACAAGAAATTTGTCTCCTATATAGAGTTTTTGAAATATTGCCTTTTAAGTGAATATTTAAGTGAACAATAAATTGTGGGTATGACGCTTTTCCCAGACCATTTCTATTACACATACTGTTAATCGGTTCCTAACCTAAGAAGAATTGAGTTGTCACAACTCAATTCTTCTTAGGTGTCTACTGGGTACTTTAATTTGATAATTTTCCAGTATTGACGGTGCATCAATGTGGCCCAATAAAATGTTACGAGCACTTTGGAAGCCCGCTATTTTCCCGAATTGCTATATTGTAGTTTTACACCCATCCAGATATGGTGGAAAACGTTACAGGTTTTCATGGTACTATAATTCGTGATCGTTCTCACAACTGCCTTTCCAAACTAAGTCCAACAGTTAGCCGCATCGTATGCGAAGTACAGAACACGAAAATAACACCTAGGTCTTTAATCTCAGTCACTCGCTGTAGCGGCATATTGTTTACTATACTCTTATATAAGTATTGATGTTCATGTAAAAACGATTTGCTAAATTGTCACTGTCCTCTTGGATTTGCTCGGCATCTCTTAAGTTTTCGTCAATTCTGTATATTATTAAGTCGTCAGCAAATATTTTAATTTTTTAATGTAGAATCACTTCAGTGATTGCGTCGATGAAAATAGTCAAAATTCAAGGAAACTTTGTGGAAGCCCCAATGTAGCTTGAATTAACTTGGACCTGCTGTTTCCAATAACGTTATTTGACCACGTCAACTTTCTTGGGACTATCTGTATAACTTGGATTGTGCTGCTGGTGAATTCCATAAGGTTTGTAGATGTTGATCTCTTTGACATTAATCCATGTTGGTACGGCGAAATATGTCATGATATTACTTCTTTGGAGGTATTGGATATAACAGTTTAAGTAATTTGGGTATAGCTCTATTGTTATACCTGTCCTCTTTAACCTGATACAACACAACTATCCCCAGTTTTGAATAGTGGGCATATTCTGGTTATCTTCCATTTTTAGGAAACTCTCCCAATCACACCGACTGATTGAACAGCATGTCGAGACAGTTCCAAACTGGTGTAATCTTCCTACGCAGAAGCAGGTATTTGGTCAGGACCACAACCATCGCCGAATGTTTTCAGAGCCTTGTTTATGTCTTCTTTTGTGTGATATGTGGTACCTCAATGAACAGGTAGCCTACTAATAGCGTGGTGAGAATTTTCCAACTTATCAACGTTTTGCAGTTTAAAGACAGAATTGAGCGAATAGTAAATTGAGTAACCCTTGATATTCCGTGAGGTTGTAGATCATTAAACTCCAAATCAATTTACCCATTCCTTAAACTGGTCTTATCGGTATATACTGACTGCGGAACAGATAAATTCTGTCTTTCTCGTAACATGACTCTTATTAACATAATTCAACGTTCCCCAACTTTATGAAATCTAATACCTCGCGCTCATAAAATGCAAATTATAATTCTGTCACCTCTTTCAATCCGTTACAAAAACTATTTCCATAAAAATCTAAACTATATAGACGTTATCTAATTTCAACGTGTGCGGCAAAATTAGAAATAAAATGATGAATAAATTAAAAATGTAATAAAATAGAAATTATTCCAATAAATTAATTCATTGGCATGCGTTCGTGAATCCATAAAACACTTATAATTTATCCACACACAGATCATAGCGACCAAAAGAGAAAACCAAAACTGATTTTCTTCTTATTTCCTCATACATATATATACAGACACATGCATGTCTTTTATTGCAGACAGGTGACAAAGACGTTAAAATTGTAATTTAATTTAAATTTACTTTTGTGTTAAAAAAAAATTAAGATTGTCGTCCTCATAAAATTTTAAGTTATTGGCTTAGCTATTCAAATGTCAAAATTTCGTAATAATTCCATAATTTTATTTGTTCGAATTTATTATCGTTTTGAAATGACATTTAATGGGTTTTTAATTGGATGCGCAGGGCTTACAACAGTCGTAATTCAACTCTACAAATTTATGCAAATAATTAAGCAGTCATTCAACGAAAATTATCACTGTTCATCTCGTTTATATATGCATAAACGTTATACAATACTGGTTTAAGTCGTTAATTCGTCTTTGGACGTTTCATTTATGGAAGTGGTGTGATTTTTTCAGAGAGGTAGCCGTATTGCACCATGCTGTAGGACCTCAGTGTTTTAACATACTAAGGAGCTTCAATGCTTGGCATTAATTGTTGTTGAGACATTAACTTCAGTTATGGTTTCGTTAGGCTGGAATAGCTCATAATAGATAACTTATACTGAAATGAACACCATTAGCTCTAGGTATATGGATATCCGGTTTGGCTGTTGAAGTTGATACATGATCGAGCTTACCCCAGGATTTTCTTCATTTTTGGGTCCATTCCCAATCACGATTCAATGCAAAGAATTTAAGTAATTGTTGGCACGTGAAAAACCCGTGTTTGTCGTTTCGTGGCACTTCCTTGGTTTTGCACCATATCCATGGCCTTGATATACAATCGCTGGTTAGCCACTCTTAAAGTTTCTTGGATTTGGCATGAACCTGGGTCCAATAAAGCTTCACTCAGCGTTTTTATTGGCCTTTGTTCGAGTTTTTTGTTTCTGGTGTCAAATCACCGGAACCAGTACACAAATATTTTTATTGATAGTTGTTTGTTTGTTTGTTTTTATCTCTACAATCTGTTTTTGGGGCTCGAGGCACTTCCAACTCTTTCGCGGTTCGCTTATTTACGTCCTTACCTTACGCCATTACAGCCAAATCGAGGACGTACGGCTATAGGTCCGATTTACGTAGAACCATCTGCACATTGCAAAGCTCCATGCCAGCCTATAGTACTGACATGGAAGATGGGTTGGCCCATGAATTCTGCACTCCAACAGGGGGTCATAGATGTGTTCATTCACACCACCGATCGTGATCGTATGGTGATTGATAATTGTTCACACTCCAGCAAAATGACACACTAATTTTTTAGATGGAAATGATGACATTTTAACATAAATATAGTTACAAGATGGGCCGATGCGATTCAATACTAGTTACGCCATCTTTTGTTGAACCCTTGAAACTAAGTTGTTACATTCAACTTGTGTTATTGCCATAATCATATTTCAAAAAAAAACAGTTTGTTAATTATTCGAATGTCCTTAACGTGCAGAAGGTGTCTTGGTCTTATCGTCAATCTGCTATAAACCAGACTATATAAGACAGCTGCAGAAGAAATGGAGAGCAGTTTTCGCATCGCCACTATAACTACATGTCTTCGATAGTAATGAAAAACCTAAGTCTAGATATTATACAAAGTATTCTGGAAAGTATCCTGGAGAAAGTACTTAAATAAAAGGATTAAACTTCAATACCTGAATTTGCTGGTAGGCCAGTACAAAAGTAGCTGATAGAATACCATCAGCTGTACTGATTATGACACTTATAGACCACATAGTTGAGGGATCAACCATCGAACTATAAAAACTATAAATTGCCCCGTACACAATTTGGTTTTGGCACCTACCCAGATAGTACTGAGCTGTCTCTAAATCGATTTCTTAACTTTATCAAAAGCCTAAACGGCTGGAAGTGTCTTGTTGAAGGTATAGGTGTCGAAGGTTCTGTAGGTTTTGGTGAAGGTTCTGTATAGACCATATTTATCCAATAATATATTGAAGAAGAGATACTCCAAAATTAATGTTTACTTTGTAGTGCAAGGATGCATGACAGAAGAGAGGCGGGGTCATGGCAGTAAAGAGCTCATCTTAGCTGGAACATAAAATAAAATGTTTGCAGGCAAAGTTTTAATACACACTAAGGTGGAGCGAACTATTCTTAGCCGCTGGTTTATCAGTCAAATAGACATCGTCCTTATAGTCATGGGTTTTTTTTTTTTGTTATAGTCATGGGTAACTGGCAATGTAAGTTTTCTCATTTAAGACTTCATCTTCAGAGACTAAGGGTTATGAATACTTTCAGCGGAAGCTTCCCTGTGATCCTAGCTCACTAACACGTTGGCGTAAGCGTTTAGGCGAAGAGGTGCTTAATAAAATGTTGGCTATGACCATTCAGGTAGCTGTGCAATTAGGAGTAGTAGTCCCTAAAGAGCTGGCCAAGGTCATATCAGATACCACCGTAATGGAGAAAAATGTACGTTTTCCAACGGAGAAAGAAGCATGAAAAACAATTCCAATGTGTGGTCGGATTGTACCAAATAAAGAGACTCCAATGGTAACAGGAACGGTCAAATGCTTTAAACATTTGCTATCTACATGTTGAGGCAAGTGGTGCCAATTTAGTCCAATCAAGGCATCTAATCTAGCATAGAAAAGCGCTAGGTCTAAGCGCTAAAGTGCTGTTATAATTGAGATACCATGGGTGAGAGGAAAGTGCGAGTGGATAATAGCCTCTGCTTACGAATCAGTCCCTCCTGTCTCTCTAAACGGATTAGTCTAGTGAAAGCACATCACTAGTAGTAGACAGTAGTTCGCTCTCGTGGCAGAGAAGGGAGCGTACTTGCTCTGTCAATCGGGGGTCTCGAGTTCGATTCTCGGGGTGGTGACGATTCATCAACCACGATTGGGTGTTTTTAATCTGTATGTGTATGTGGGTTGAACCGTGGGCCTCTAGGGCATTGAGTTCTGGAATTATTTCCGCCTTCTTTAATTAAAATTATTAGACAGTAGTTAAAGGTTATGTTATAGTTTCTTTTGAATAAAATAGAGAAAGTGTTGGATTAAGAATGACTTCCTCCACAAGGATCTACTCCATAGCAACCAAAATGGTAAACAAGCTGATATATCACCCATTAAATTTACAGATAATCTGACCATAATCATCAGGTGAAAATTCGCTGGAATCGTTATAAACTGATGCAAGAAACCATAGGCACAATGCGGTCACATGCGGTCACAAAAAGTCACATGCGCTTTTTGGGTATTTCTACAGCTAAGGGGATCAAAATAGTACAACGCATAGCTTGTGTCAGTTAAGTATAACTGGATGAATCCAAACACGTCTGACTGTAGCTACATGCAGATTCACAGCATCTAAAAACTCGACTACCTACCTAGTTGAATGGACTCCAATTGACCCCAACTAAAAGACAATCCCAATATCCTTTGAATGTGTTATTCCCTATTGAATCCGAACAGGAACCTCATTCAAGCAGGGGCCTATGGTTCTCTATACGGATGGAACAAAGATGGCCGGTGGGAAAAGGATAGTTGCTTTAGAGATAACTTGGCGATACCATAAGTCCTTGGAAGTGAACGCAATTGTATTTCAAGCAGAATTGAATGTAACAGAGCTCGGCACAGAGGCTGATCTAACCAAAACCCTAAATAATCCAAAGATTATATTTTATAAGCCAAGCTGTCTTAAAGGCACACAGATGAACGGCCTGTTATTCAAAGCTGGGTTGTGACTGTTGATAAATTCGATAAAGTAACTGCCAACTATACAACTAAGATAAATCGACTGTGAGTGCCTTCAATTGCAGGAATTGAGGGAAATGACGCCGATGACGAAATAGCTTCAAAGGAACATCGCACAATGGATGGATTCAAAATGGGTCACATATTGGTGCAACATTCCAAGTCTAAAACAGTCTAACCGAATCGTCTCTCTCTTTTGAAATTTTGAAGCTGTCATTTTTTGACATTTGACACATAAACGGTCGATCCCATAAACGTCGTAACTTCGCTGATTGAGTCCTTCAAATGCATCAAAATGATCCGAATTTTCATCGAAAAATCATCTTCAGTGATGAGGCCCTTTTCACCTCAAAGGCTAAGTTAATAAGCACAATTGTCGCATTTGGGGCACAGAAAATCCAAGTATGATTGGTAAAACCCTCTCCATCCTCAACGTGTCATTGTTTAGTGCGGTTTTAAGACTGGTGGTGTGATTGTGCTTTACTTTTTGAAAATGAGGTTGGTGCAACTGTTATGGTGAATGGTTTGCGCTACCGTGCTATAATTAATGATTTGTTATGGCCCGAATTGGAAAATATTGACAACGTTTATTATCAGTAAGACGGCGCTACGTTCCACACAAGCAACGAAACAATCGCACTTTTGCAAGAAATTTTTACTGGCCGTGTTATTTTTCGAAGAGGTGATCACAATTCATTCAACACCTTTAGAATTTTTAAGGAGCTGTGAAAGATGAACGTGAAAGATTAGATCTATACCAATGCTCCACAATCGATTCAAGACCTTAAAGGACGAATTCATGCAGTTATCGATGACATACAGCCGCAAATGTGAGTGGTCACGGAAAATTTCAGGAAAAGGAAATGGTGCTGCTAGCGTAGCCATTTGGCTGATATCGTTCATTGATTTCGCTTAATTGTCAAAATGAAACTTCTTATTTAAAATCCTTTTACATTCAAAGAAAAATTCTCATAAATGTGGAGATACTACAGCAAGTTGATATGTCAAGTCCTCGAAATATGATATTATGCTTTAATTAGGTGCAGGGTCGACTTTGCTTCTTGTAAATGTCAGAGCTCCTGCACCCAACGCGAAGTCCTTCAAGTAAAGGTTGATAGCTGCCTTGTGCATTTTATGCTCTAAAACCGAATAACGAATTCCAGTTTCTGGATGTTCGATAAATAAATTCGCTCTTTGCACCTTCAGTCCTGGCGTAACAAATGGTGGTATTTTCTCCTTTAATTCAGCAGAACATTTACATTTATTAATCTATAAAAAACGCAGAATTCTGCAACATATCTGCTGCAGTTTCGTATTATTCGGATGGCACGCCGCTGAACTCTATCCAGCAACTGAAGATCAATGCTATATGTTTTACCCAAAACCTGACGCCAATATTCTACAGGGTGGCTGAGACCAAGTGTTACCAAATGAAAACGCTGTAATTTTTTTAATTTTGATTATTTTTTATTGAAATTTCGTGAAATATGTTGAAAACATATTACATTTTATGAAAAACATGTTACTGCTCGATATAACTTCCTTTGGCTCTAATTATTTGATTCAGTTTCCATAGAAAGCATTGCATGCTGACCGTACGTGGGCTTGCGGAATTTTATTCCATTCTCGAACAAGAGCTGACTTCAATGCATCAACACTTTCGTATTTTTTAGTGGACACCTGTGGCGTTCACAAATACGACGAATAGTCACGCCACAATAGTGAAGTATAAAAACAAAAATAATCGAAAAAAGATTTCGAGTAAAATTCTGTAAATTCGCTAGAACTGTTGCAACATAGCCTCACAGTATATATAGAAACGAAATGCAACATACATCAAGTCCGGTCGCATATGCCTGATGAGATGGATTTGATCTTTTCGATCACACAACGAGTCAATGACGTCATCAGACCACATACAAGATGCCATACATTTTCAAGACAAACGTCTTCATCGGCTGGTTGATCCAGCGCCCTAGCTGTCAATCAATGCCACTCTGTGGAGTTCAAAGTTTAACTCCCGCCATTCATCATTAGCTGTCACGATTACAGCTCCCAGCATCACTATCACACTTCAACACACCTTACTCTCCAAAATGGACCATATGGATAAATCCATGGGATTCAAGTCTAGTGAATATGGTGGCCATTTACTTCGATGAAATCAGCCGCTGAACGCAATTTTGTAAAAATTGCTGTGTCGCTCGAGCTTTGTGTGACGGTGCCGAGACCTGTTGGAATGTCCAACGGTTCGTACCAAAGTGCTTACGTGCCCAAGGTAGCAAAGCATCGTTTAGGATCTTTTGGCGGTACATCTCTTGGTTTACCTTGACTCCATGTTCGATGAAAACCAGAGGAGTGCGTCCATCTGCAGTAACTGCAGCCCAAACCATAACATAAGCTGGTGATTGCTTGCGCATGGCAAATCTTGTGTCCAAATTATCGTTGGACTTGTGCTCTAACCAAACACGATCATTTTGTTTATTCACATACTGTTGAATGGTGAAAATTTTCTCATCAGAAAAGACAATTTTTGGAATCTCATCACGTTCGGCCAAGGTCTTCAATGCTCGTGTTCTTTCAAGCCTAACTTTTTTTGTGCCTTCGTAAGATCTTGAACTTTTTGTATCTTGTAGGGCTTTAAGTGTAGTTCATTTTTTAATATGGTTTGAATGCTGTATCGTGAAACATGTAGACGTGCGGGTAATTGATTGGCACTTTGACGAGGATTTCGTTGGATTCGTTTCTTCACCTTTCGTATCATTTCTTTTGATGTTGCTGTCTTTTTAGGACCGACTCTGTTGCGTTTAGCGATGCTACCAGTTTCGTTGTTTCGAGTTATGGTTCGATACACAAACATTTTATTCACATTCAAATGCTGGAGTTGACGAACTATTGCTGTTTGTGAATTTCCACCCAAATACATAATGCAATTACACTATTACGTTTGAATTCCATTACGATTTTTTTATCAAGATATTAATTTAGAACAATTATTTATTGACCACATATAAACAACTAACCAAACTTCAATCTGTCAAAAAAACGCGCGAAAAATGATAACTACACAAATGACAGCAGAGTGAAGTTAGTAACATTTGGTCTCAGCGACCCTGTATATAAGGTCTAATAAAGGTTTTATAAATCTGGAGAACCTGATGCGATCTGAAAACCGTCTGCATTTATTGAGGAACCCGAGTTTACGTAAAGCTGATATGGCCAATGTGATAATTTGTTGCTAATCTGAACACCAATTGAGTTACAACCCACGAGGTCGTGGCCTTTTACCATAAAAGGATATTCGTTTCTTGTTAAACTCCCCACTCAAATATTATACTCAAATCGGAATTAAGCGAAGTGACAACTTCCAGCCGTTTACCGTTTAACTCTGAAGGAGCAGGCTCGATCTCGAATGAAATAAAAGTGTGCAATGTTGCATCATCAGAAAAACTGTGGATAGGGTTCACAGATTCAACCAGCCATTACTGTATAACAAAAACAAAGTTGGTGACAAAACTGATCCCTTTGGGACTCCGGGTAGTGTGTCGTTGATGATTTCCCATTTAGCACAACGTTGACTTTTCGGTCATTAAGAAAGCTTTCTATCCACTTGATATGGTCATCGAATACAAGCCGTATGCCACAAGTTTACAAATGATATTCTCATGCTAAACCTTGTCAAAAGCCTTGGATATATCCAAAACGATTGCAAAGGCTTCTCTGCGGTGCTCAAGGTCGAGATTATATTTGTTTGCTACATACGTCAAGAGATCGGTTGTGGAGCGGTTTTCACGGAAGCAATATTTTTATCTCAAATTATTTTATTAATCTCAAGATAATTCAAAAGTTGTGGATTAAACTTTAGCCACGGCTGACACAATTGATATTGGCCGGTAGTTTGAGGGGTCAACTTTATCACAACCACGTTTAAGGGCCGCGAATGCATCATTGCACTCTTCCAAGCGTTCGGCTATTTACCTTGCTTATAAAAAAGGAAAAAATGTTTAGTTAATATTGGAGCCAAGTCACTGGTATACTTCTTCAATATTAGAACGGGAGTTCTGTTAGTTAATGTCAGATAATACCCGCAGTCTTCATTCTTCATTTTTTTTTGCCGACATTAGCTAGACAACTCGCTTATAAACTTGGTATTAATTTTACTTTATTTAAAGATACCGGATATCTTGGGCATCATTAGAAGAATACTGAGAGTGTACGCCTGGGGATATCTCAATGGGCCAATCGAGCCTGAATGACGGGGGAAAAAATAGACGTATTGGTTTTCGCCTCAAGTATTGAAGCTACCCGAATCAATAGATCAATGACATTTGATTTAAGTATCTCTACGTTGCTATACAGAAAGTGAAGCCCCATACATGCCGTACATAGAAATATCTCTCAACGATAGTAAAATCCGTAGACATAAACTATAATATAACATGTATAGTGGGTGTCGGTAGTTAAATATAAAACAAAAACAAAAATCTAATCCAATCTAAATATACGCATCCACATACACATTCATTAATTCTAAAAAATGAGACTTGAGGTTTTCATTCCTTAATACTATTTGATTTCTTAAAGTATCAACATTTTTATAAACAAGATTAACGTCAAGACGGGCGCGCACGAAAACGAAGACAAAATTTTTTTTTGATCTTGAATTAATTTATTTACTTAATTTAATTTTATATTATTGTTCATACATAGATAGGTTTTTTATTTTTTTTTTTTGGCTAATTAATTATTTACAACGACCAAAAAAATTAGCATAATATAACAATATAATCTGTGGTCATCTAGCTCTAGACACTAAATTTTCGCTTTTACGTTTTATATAAATGACATAAGCGCGGGACGTAGCAATAAAAAATCCCAGAAGTGAACTAAAAAAATTAGTGAAATGGTTCTCTTCACACGTGTCTAATTTAAGATAAATTATACGATCCATATATGTCGGTACATACACATATATGTAGATAAATTGTGTTAGCATCGGAATGATAAATTAACAGACACAGTTTGAGGAGATTTATTATACCGAACACAACGTTTTATAGAGAATAAAATTAGGAGATGTCCGCATATGAGATTTCAATTGAAATTATTATAATTCAATTGTCCTCGTCCAATCATTATTTTCTCACTTTGATAACAACAAAACCTATATAAGAATCTTAAAAAACGAAGAAAACAACAGTAGACGATAAAAATAGTACAATTAATCATTCTTAACAATCCCTCTTTTTGGGTAGCGAAACAATGACGCGTTGATTGATTACATTTTGATATACGAAATGAGGGTTTTCATCCACTGTATATATGTACTCGTATATGGTCGATTTTCGAAAAACACAAAAATTGTCTTTTCCAACAAAACACCAAAAAATAAAAACATTTTCACGATGATAACGATTATTGAGAAAATGGGGAAAAAAACAAAAAAAAAATGTTTTTCTTGTCAACACTTTTTATACAATTTTGGGCGAAAAGCAATTAATAGGACGGGAAAAACTTAGAAAAGATTTGTAAATGATTTTCTTTTCTTCTAATTTGACATATTTAATAATTTTTTAAAATAAATCAATTAATTAATTGGATGTGAACCGAACACGTACAATCTTATTAAAAGAGCTGTTATGTTAGGTAAGGATGGTCCATCCAATTAATACTCACTCTGGTATCCAACTCACTGAGATCTCTCAGGTCAGAAGAGGTAAAATTCAGAATGCTTTGCATTGACGAGGACAGGTTCAAAGCAACGTTCTTCCTCTCTTTCTCTTTTTCTCTCTCTTTATTTCTCTTTCTTACACTATTTCTCTCTTTCTCTTTCACTCTCTCTTTTTTTCTAAACATTTATTTCTCTCCTTCTCTCTGAACATCACTCTCGGAACATTTCTTTCTCTGACTCTCTCTCTCTCTCTCTCTCTCTCTCTCTCTCTCTCTCTATCTCTCTATCTGATCAATCGCAATATCACCTTTTATTTAAGTATATATAAACCTGGAATGAGAGAATAAAGGAACCCAAGAAACACAATGTGTTTCTTGGATACCTAAATTCTCTTATTCCATCTCCATGGACATCTCAACCAGCAACATGTCTAGTAGATAACGTGTATGAAAAAACACTAACTAGCTCCAATGAGAAGAGCTCTCCTCTTAGTAAATCCAAAAGCTTTGGCAACCATTTGGAGTAGAGAACTGAACAGTCTGTTCAGCAGATAATAAAACTATTCAACAACGTCATGAAATCCGATGAAACGAAAGCGAATTGAAGATGTATCTATAAGGTAGTGGATAACCGCCCAACATCTTCTAAGGTTAGGAGGTAAGGTTAGGTTAGGTTGTTGTGGCTGCTATCGCACACTTAGACCGGCGATCGGTCCGTTGTAACACCAGTCTATGTACGGCTATAAGTTCGAGTTTTTTCGTAGTACCATCTGCGCATTGCATAGCTTCATGTCAGCCTATAGTACTGACATGGAAGATGGGTCGGCCCATGGATTCTAAACACGATAGGGGATCCAGATATATGTTCACTTTTCACACCGATCGCACCGCCCAAACGATCGAAGGTGAAAAACCCATTTGCATCTTGCCCCGAATCGGGATTCTAACCCGGCACCTCCCGCTCCAACTGCCGCAGCTTTAACCACTGCGCCACCTGGGCGGTTGACATCTTCTAAGCTTAAGCCAGATATTGTGGAAATATATCGGAACTCTAGATAAGCTTCATATGAGTAGAGATCCCGAAACCCAAGCAGTTTTAATCAAAATTCATTTTCGCGAATATGTGGATCCAATCGCAGGACCCTGATGACCAAGATGGTAACTAAAGATAGAATTCGATGGAGCTTCAATTCATTTATATAAAATATTTAAAACCAGGACCAGACGAGATCAAGTATCCTATAAGAGTGGCTGAAAGTCGTCCACCTTTCAAATATTTTTAGAGCCAGTAGGACTCTGGGAAACAGTCGAAAATCGTAGAGCTTTTATCACGCAGGTTATGTCGGGGTCATATTAAGTATTTGGAAGTATGATGCGATCGAAGGATGTGAACAGAAAACTTTTTGATTCAACTTGTTTGAAAGAACATTGTGAGGTCTATACACAACACACCCACTGCAGTATACAAAATTGTGACAGAACTAATACCGTTTGTTGAATCAAAAGAAGTGCATCACTTGTCTGTAGGGTGGAGATAATCATTCCAGCCAAGTGAGCACTGCCAAATATTATGGGAAGTGGACGAACATAACATAGGACACTATTAAGAGGCTTCAGGTTATATTCATAAATGGATCCAAAATAACTCATCCGACGTTTTTGAAATGAACACATATACAATCTTATAAGTTGTTTGGTGGCATCATTAAGTGAATTGTTATGTTGGGTTAAGATAGTCCTATACATTAATACTCTCTTTGGCATCCATTTCACTGAGAACTGTCAGATCATTCAGGTGCAAAGCAAGTGAAGTACTGTGCTTTCATTCTCCTCTTATTTGTTCTCTCCTTCTCTAATTATTTCTTACTTTCTCTCTCTTTGTCTCTCTCTCTCACTATTATCGCAATATTACCTTTTAGATCGAAACGACTTATTGAGATGGAGATGGAATTAGAGAATTAAGGAACCCAAAAAGCACATAGTGGGCATGGCTTTCTTGGGAACCTAAATTCTCTAGTTCCATCTCCATCTCAATAAGTCGCTTCGATATTTAGCAACGTGTGAAGTAAACAATGTGTTTGAAAAATTACTAACCAGCTCCTATATGAGAAAAGCAATCCTCTTAGTAAATCCAAGAGTTTTGGCAATCAGAATGAACTAAGAGCTGGGCAGACTAAGGGAAGAGATAATAAAACTACTCAACAAAGTCATAAAATCTGGTAATACGGAAGACTAAGACTTGTACAACCCATTCAAAGCGAGAATTGGTAAGACGTCATTAAATTTAAGATGCATATCTGTAAGGTAGTGGATAACCTAGTGGATATACTAGACTCAAGCCAGTTATTTGTGGAAATATATCGGAACACTATTAGCCTCCTATGAGAACAAATCACACCCAAGTAGTTTTAATCAAAATTCATTTTCACGAAAGTTTGGATCCAAACACAGGAACCTGATGACCAAGATGTTAACTAAAGATGGGATTTGATGGAGCATCTATTGATTCTCAGTATTTAAAACCGGGACCAGACGAGATCACGTATCTTTTAGGAGTCACTAGAAATCATCCTAGACCTTCCATATATCGAGCCAGTTTGATTCAAGGTGAGAGTAACGTTCATCACAAAGGATGGATACCTAACGGTGACTGTTCGGAAGGTTATTTCGGGATAATGATGACCACATAGGCTTTATTCTGATTAAAAGCACACAAATGTGCTATGTAATCACCTGTAAATAGCAACTAATTGTATTGGTGTCGTTATCATAGCCTATCAGTTAACCGTCTAGGCTTCTGAAAGTTCTAGCCTGGACATCTTCCTTTTGGGTATCATTCCACTCTCGTTAGAATATGGGAATATGGTTATATCGGAAGATTAATTTAAGGTGTTCCAAAAACTACGTGAAGTGAGATCGAAGTCTTTTGAATCACCTGCAACGACTTGTTTGAAAGAACATTTTGGAATCTACACATAATACACCCTCTGCAGCACGCGAAATAGCGGCAGAGGTAATGCTAGCTTGAATCAGAAGGTGTGCGTGACTTGTGTACAAAATAGAGACCATATTTTCTGCAGTGATGAGCACTATACCAAAAGAGAAGGAAAGTAGGCGATCACATAACTGTAAATCGGACACTATCGGAGCTACATAGTGATATTTACGAACCGATCAGAATCACTTCTGACTTATATCAAACGACATTGGTATCGGAGGAAAGGTGTTGGTCTTGAACCGAATAAACCACTTTTATAGCACCTGGACGATCTCTAGTGTGACGTTGGTACTTTGTTAGAGATATCGACAATTACTTTAACAGTCTGCATTAGGAGCGATGATCAACCTTATTTTAAGTTGCAACAAAAAATCCAGTAATTCTTGAACTGTGATAGGGGTACCTTAAGAGTCTTGCCGTGTGATCTAATTTCGGCACGACTCTGTTGTCGCATGTTTCGATTGAAATGTTGGAACAATGTAAACTATGAGTAGTGTTGAGAAATTGAAGGTCAGAAATGGTTTCGCTTCTCATATTCTCTCTACTTTCAACTAACAAAGACTTTATCTTATCGAATATCTTATTCGAAGAACAAACAGATTCCAGATTAGAGTTCTTTCATGTTTTGGAAAATGATATCACAATAGACCAATTGAGCCTGAGTGACAGTTTGTGTTCTCACGAGCGAATTCACCTGCTTTTGTGTTTTCAGTTGGATGTTGAACACTTCTACCATCTTCAGGAAGTATAGGTGAGATTCCTCAACCTGATATTTTCATTCAACCCAATACTTCAGACGGCTTCGCTTGATCAGTTAGTTCACTACTCAAACACAATTTGGTAGTAAATCATTTAGCTGCGGTATGACGCAATTATAAACACACATCCTTATATCAAACCAAAGGTCGGTTTAAAAAGAATAAGATCTTTGAGTGTAACTGGCATGGTTTCAAAGAAGTTATTGGATCACACCATACTTCGAGTTAAGACCTCTTACGTATCCGATTAATTCTGATATGTGAGCTCGAACAAGGATGTGGTTAGTGAACTCCATCCATGTGAATTCTCGATAGAGGGTCGGCTACAACATTTTTAACACTGCTTCGATGTGTGATGCAAAATGTATAGGGATTTAGGGATAGGGATAAAAGTTCGCAAGCCACTGAACCTACAAGTGATCGAAGAACGTTAGGTGGCGTGCTTATCACCCATAATCTCTTAGTAATAGAAAGCAGCGAAGTATGCAGGAACTGGAGAAGATGGGAATAGCGGTAGTTCCTAATGCAAACGAAGTAAAATCAAGAACGTACTCTCCACACTGTTATAAAATAGGCCAGTAGGTGTGAAGTAAACCTATCCAAACCTCAGTTGGTTTACTAAGAAATAAAAAGTTACGTTGAGTGCCTCGGTAACAGAACATATTCAACCGTAGCAAAGACTATATACTCATGTAAGCGGAGTTAGCATGTGGAAGCCAATCCTTAACAAAGTAACAGAAATGAAACAACTGGAGAAGGGACAAAGAATGTCTTGTATGTTTCTGAAAGTTGCGGTGCTCCTGAAGGCGATCTATAAATCATTGCGATTGTATGCAACAGGTCAGTGGAAATGTTTCCAATTAGGGCACTCGAACATATTTATGCTTCGATAACAGTTTTCGAACCATGTGGAAAGCCTGGAACAACGAATCGGCACGGCCAACGTCTATAGGCTGACGTCATCTGATTACTGCATAGCGTATATCAAACTGAGTTTAAGCACCTTATCGTGCAGTAAAGCGAAACAAGTCTGTCTAAAAATGGAGGCGCTCGAAAAATCTGGTTTCACTCCTTACTTGCAGGACTCTTAATTATTGGGAATCTGGGGAAGGCTCTTGTAGCTAATGACTTCTGCAAGAGCTGGGAAGCCGAGCTAGAGAAAGAAATGGAGCTTCTCACATTATCTGCATTTGTCGCAATAGTACATAGAAGATACATGGTATCCGCCGGGAAGGTATACTACTTTGTTTTGCCGCCAGTTTAGTAAACTTTAGTCTTGACAGTTCAATCATCGATTACTGTGGCGATGAGAAAGTTACGTGAAATTTTTGGGAAAAACAACGTGCCAACAAAACGCACTTTTTATCGTGTAGTAATGATTCGAAGAAAGAGGGTCTGTAAGTGAAATAGGCCCAAGCATGGGGCTCAACGTACTGCAAGATCGCCTGAAAACATTACTGCTGCTCAAGAAAGTATTCAAAACAGCCCTTCAACCTCAATTCGACGCCGTGCTCAGGAGCTTGGTCTTCAAAGAACAAGTTTGGCCACAATTTTGCACAAGGATTTGTATTTGTTTTCATTTAAGATTCAGTTGACACAAGAGCTACTTCCACAAGACTATTTACGCTGCCGTACATACGCCAATAGGATGTTACAGCTCGCCCATGACAACTCCGATTTTCATGAAAAAATCATAATGAGTGACGAGGCACATTTTTATTTGAATGGATATGTGAATAAACAGACAAGTCGGTTCTGGGCAATGGAAAACCTTCAAATTATTCATCAGCACCTTTTACATCCATTAAAAGTGACAGTCTGGTGTGCAATTCGGTCAGGAGGAATCATTGGACCTTACTTCTTTGAAAATGAAAACGGCGTAACGGTAACTATGAATGGGGAGCGATATCGTGATATAATTGAAAACTTTTAAACGCCACAGCTGCATGCTTTGGGCTTGATTAACATGTGGTATCAACAAGACGGTGCCACGTCGCATGCAGCCAGGATTATAATGGACTTACTGCGAGACCTCTTTTCACAACAAGTTATTTCAAAAAATGGTGATGTTGATTGGCCTCCACGGTCGCCTGATTTGACTGCTCCGGACTTCTTTTTTTGGGGATATCTGAAAGGCACGGCTTATGCAAACAAACCAGAAACGCTTGAGCAACTCAAACAAAATATTCGTGATGAAATTAATGAAATACCGCGTGAAATGTGTGAGAATTGTACTTGGGCAGTTACGTGTTGGAATGCGTCTGTGAACTCGGTGTAATAGCTACGTGCAAGACACTTTACGCTTCATCAGTAGCTACGTTTTATGTTAAGTAATAATGAGTATGATGAAGTAAGACTGAGATCTGTGGTATCACCGTCGATGGACACTGATTGTGGTGTGGGTTAGACGCCACTCTATCCGTACATAACCTTACCTCATATAAGTGCCTACACTACGAGACCCGGTCCTGCAGATAGGCACGTCTGATATGGTGGGTTGCATAATCCAAATGAAAACATTGATTCTTGATCAAGGGGAATCTATCAAAAGTCGTGCTTTAGGTAGATTCCCCTTGATCAAGGATCCATGTTTTAATTTGAATTATACGCAACCCCTCAATAATGGGTATGAAATAAGTCTCCTTCCTTCGTAACCTCGTTAACCTATCGAGACTATAAGAATTCTGGAAATCTCAGTATTTTAGACGGTGTTAGTTCATGCCAATTAGAAGATGATAACAAGGTTGATGGAGTTCATAGAGAAAAACCACGAATTCCATAGATTCATTTTGGCACCATTACCCAACCCGATGCTTAGATCCACTGCTATTTCTTAACTGTTGGTAGTTTACTACCTTGCATAAAGAATTTGAAAACTGCCCCACATATATTTTATCATCAATTCAAAAGTCTGCTCAAGATTTTCCATGCACTATCAGTAACGATTGAGGCATCCATAAATTTGGAAGTGATTATGCGAGAACGCCAGTTGTTTACAAATCTATGTGAATGATTAGGATAAAGGGGCAATGTATACTAGGTAATGGTTTTATAGTGAATAACTATGGTTTAACATTATAGTGTTCGAATTCGATGGTTCGGTCACTATTTGTTGCATAGCTTCTTTCGTCGAACGAATTTTCATTAAAGTTGGTAGATGGTGAAGTGCAACCGACACACTTCCAATTCAAATGAGGTTCATTGATACAGGAAAACCAGACACTGTTATAAAAAAATACAAGTTGTCGATACCTTTTTGATACATTTGATCATTTAGGTATAAGTCAATTCCGAACAATTCCGATACAATTCCGAACTACCTGTCCGAACTATTGTTGCGATTTGTATATATTCCATGATATTCGGTAAAGTTCAAAATCTTCAATCCCACCTTCACTTAACATATAAATTTAATTTAATAAAATTTTCGAGCTAACACTTTAACAAGCAACGTTCAAATTTTCACCTTTTCCATTATACCATTCTGATATAGTATTTTCCAACACGAAATTCAAAATTTAATAAGCTTACAATGCCATCTATATTTAGATAGCGTAACATTGTGTAAACGTGTAAATTTTATATTTAAAGCATAACTTTAGGAGCTAACAAATAAAAATGCAATTTATTTGGCTAGTTCACAATGACACAAAAAAAGTGGGTTAAGTATTTTTTTTAAGAAACCACTCAAGATGTTTTTGACCGGATAATTTTTTTTGTAAAGTCTGAGCAAATATTTAACAAACAAAAATCGTTTGTATTTCCGCTCATCACATTGTATAGTAGAATCATGATCCATTACCGCGAATATTAACCAAAATCCAGTCCAAGTAAAAGCTAACATCCGTATAGACACCAGGCCAATGGCTTCCACAGTCACTTGAGCCGAATGATACGATTCCTAGTAACATATATCGAAAGCCTAGCGATGTATTGAACAATTTAAAAACTGGACTACCGCTATCACCATTGCATGTGTCGCGACCGAGTGCTCCAGCGCAAAAGAATCCCTCATTTATTGGTACTGAGTACACGCGACAATCATCCAGTGGTAAAACTGGTATCTACAAAACATTCGACATCAGTCATAAAATACTTAAAAACTTTTATAATTAACTCACATTTACCGCCTGGAGTATTTTAGCACTGACCACTGTTTTCGGATCCACATAGCCCCATCCAATAGCAGTGACATCGTGACCGACCAGTTGGCCCATCACATTACTGTATTCGGGCAAACAAATCGGTTGAATCCAATCACTATATCGTAACGTCTCGTTAATTTTAAGCAGCATAATGTCATCTTCGTACAGCACATAATTCGGATTAAAGGGGATTTTCTTCACGACCGACAATACTTGTATTGGATCCGCACAAATTCGTTGGTCACAATCGATATCGTAATCCAAATTGTAATCACCGAATGCCACTACACTGTATATACACATATATATTATTGATTTCACTCGAAAAACGTTTATATACTTACAGCGGATGAAATCGAAAGCTCGATATGCAATGAGACGCTGACAACACAAAACGGTCACTTATCACCATTCCACTGCAAATATATTGAATATGATCGTACTCGCGATAATAAACTCCAATTTTTGTTATCCACGGATACTGGCCCAAATAGGAATCGACACCGCCGACAATTTTGGCCGAACGTTGAACGCGGCCACATTTCGATTCGATAACACCAATTGCGGCCACAAATCGAACACTCAAATTTATAATTAACAGTAATTGCGTTAGTTTAAGCATATTGTAAGCGATTTGTTGGATGATTGATGTTGACTGATGTCCACCGATCGACTATTTATAATTTGCGAGATCAATACTGAAAATAATTTTTTTTTTATTGTCTTTTGCGGTTCGGAAATTTATGCGAATTTTTTTATTTGTCAAGCAAACACAACAATATCGGTTGTCGCAGAGGATCGTTGCTCCCATATATATGTGCATATAGTATAAGAGCGAGATGATCGACACACTATGTGTATGTGATTAATTGCTGTCATTGAAACGCAGACTAAATCATGATTCACTTCATTTTGTGGCGATAGGTCGTCACTGCATCGATTTGGTATGATTCATCGATCCGGACATACTCGTACGTGTAGATGAGAAGTAAATGGAGGTAGATATTTGCTTTTGATCTTCAAAGGTGTAATATTTTCACTTTGTACGTTTTGTCTTGAAAACAGGAAACGATGTTAGATGGAATGTTGTTTGCTTGACTATATTTGAATAGTGTGGATTTGTAGTTGAAAGTAAAAGTACGAAAGTAATACTGGGTAATCCATAAAGAAGGACGTGCAAGTCGTATACTCAATTGAATGGAGATGTTGACTAAAGCGATAGAAGAGAAGTTAATAAACGATCTAAGTTGAGCATATAAGAAAGATCGAGAAAGGTTGCCAGAGTAGTTGATTGCTCAAAATGAACGCGTTGAAATTTTGGTCCCGGTACTGCGCGTATAATATTTCCCCCATTTGGTGAAATATTATTGTTGTGTCTATCGCCCGTTTGATGGCGGCACCCGACCTAAGGTTAAGTTAGGTTGAGTTTCTGCTACAACAAACTTAGACCGGCGACGGACTGTTTTGATACCACAGGATCTAACTTCCCTATTACACTTATGCGAACCAGTTTGGGCTACCTATGTAGCGTGATAAGTCTCGCACCTTACAGTTTTTAAGATCATAGAGGGCAGAGAATTAACGACTTTTTTATACAGCTTCCGCAAAAGTCATTAGCTTCTAGCCCTAGCCTCCTCACAGTGTCCTGTGAATATCCTCACGATCTTCTTCGCAGGGAGATCAGTGTCTTTGAGTGGTTCAAGTCCAGCTTTGGCCAAACTTGCCTTACTATCCTACATGAGAGGGTGTCCGTCCATCTTTTGTTCACTGAGGCTACTGCCTCCTTCTTAAGCACCACAGTATTGAGCGCCTTAATGGGCAACTTTCCCTTTCCGATAGCAGTTGGAGAGTTGTACCTTGTTCGTCCGCCCTGCAGTTCCCCATGACGACCCAGACTATCTAAATGTTGAAACGCTCACTCATCCCTTTCAGAGAGGAGTGTCAACCCATTGCTACTCTAGGCGTCAGCGACACAGAATCCAGCGACTTGATTGCCGCCTGACGATATCTGAATGGCGATATCAGTCGAGGACACCACATTATGTCTCCACTAGTTCAGGACCTCCTCAATCGCTATCACCTCTACCTGCTACACGCTGCAGTGATCAGGGAGACGAACTGACATATATACTTGCAATTTATAGCAGAAGACTTCATCTCCTTCTTTACCGTGTAGCTTGGATCCATCTGTGGAGTGCTTCCGTTTCCGCAACCGACCCTCTCCTCCAAGACTCCCTTGGGAGGCAGAAAGTTCGGAACCTTTTCTCGAAGCATAAAGTCGGTATAATATAGTCCAGATTCGCCAGCTCCTTCCTTAGCGATACAATTATCGCCGACTGTGCTGTCTAACATCGCCGCCATCTGCTTACCATAAATGTCCACGGGGAGAAAGTGGAAAATGACCTCCAAGACCAGTATAGGTATATTCCTCAGCGCCCGCTTATAAGCATGCGCATGAATCGTACCCATGCATGCTGTTCTTTGCACCTTCTCGATGCTATTTTTGTATGTAACTTTATCAAGAGCTGGTTACCACACACTCATCCCATACATAAGTACAGGTCTTACTACGGACGTGTATAGTCAGGGTACCAGCTCCGGCTTCAGGCACCATATCGTTCCGATGGAGTTTCTACACGAGTACATGGCCATATGAGCCTTGTTTACTCTTTCAAATATGTTGGGCTCTCAACTAAGCTTATAGTCGAACATTACGCCTAGAAATCTTGCCTTGTCAGTAAAAGCTAGTCTCCTTACATTAAAGAGAGGTGGACTACTACCGGGATTTTATATTTCCTAGTGAATAGTACCAGTTCAGGTTTGGACGAGGTAATTGCCAGTCCACCTCTGACGACCCTAATCGTAATGATTAGGAGTGCGTTTTGGATTACCTCCTTCACCGTGCTTAAATATTTACCAGAGACAGCTATCGCTACGTCATCTGCATAAGGAATCACTCCGATCCCCTCTCTCTCCAGTTCTAACAAACACCCATTAATTGCTATGCTTCAAAGAGGAGACAGGACACCTCTTTGCGGCGCCAAACCTGAAAATTATCGATTTTGAATAAAATAATGTCTTCTTTAATTATGTAGCGCCTGAATAGTTCTAACTAAGTTATATCAACCGTTAAATGTACCCCTTCGAAAAAAAGCCATACATATAGTTGTGAAATGATTATGATTGCCAATGGGATGCATCGCGACCTTGTAGAAATCAATTCATGGCATATCCCCGTAATCAATTGGCCGGCATGATGTCCGGAACCAGAAGATGCTTCCGAATTACTCATCTGCAAATTTTGAACTTGCCTAAAATCTATTTCCATCATTATAAAGTGAAAACATTTAAGTCGAACAGTTAAACCACCGTGGTCGCATTACAAGAAAACCAAAAAAATAGTCGAATCCGTTTTTAAGTTCTCGTAATCACTCATCCTAGAATGCCATACGCAGATTTCAATCAATCAATAGAGATTGGCTGTTGTTCTTGATGAAAATTACAAAGTGTTTGAATGACAGCGGATTTTTTCCCCGAAACTCAGGCTCAATTGGCCCATGTAACATACCTTCGCTGACGCACACTCTCAGTTCCGGAATCGGTTTGTTTTTCTGATGAAGTTCAAAATATCCGGTATCCTCAAGGTCGTCAATTGACCTATGGGAAGATTATGAAGAACCAGTAGTCCCAAAAAGTGCTCAACAGTTTCTTCTTCTGTGTTCCCACACTGTTCGCAGTATGAGATGTTTCGAATTTTTAATCGAAAGTAAAGATTATCATACCGTCACCGGAAGGGTAGGATGGACTGTTATAGTCCCATATGTGATTTTCGGTAATAGTCACATGAAATAATTAGCCGAAGACGTGGCCATAGTGTCCGAGGGCATGTGGGCAGTTGTGTAAAGGCTCACCTCCCTCCATATTTGGCAGTGCCCAGAAGGAACAAATAGATTGTTTTTCTGATCCAATGATCAAGTGGCAGCAGACCCACAGCCATCTTAAGAACTGCAGTAGGTGTGGTGTGCATAGCTCCTACAATACCAAGTCTTTGAAGGCGGTTTAGAGGTTCCATCCAATTCCACTCATTGAGTACCCTGATCAGATGTAATGTTGACTGGTATCCCATTATAATTCTCAACAAAAGTGGTTGCAATGGTTGCTGCAGAAATGTCAGCCTTGCAGTACGCTTCAGGTCAGCGAATAAATCTGTCGACACACGTTAGTAAATATTTATATAGCTTAGATGGTGGGAAAGGACTTACTATATCTAAGTGAATATATGTTCAAATCGACAAGTTTTAATTTCAAATTGTCCAAACGGTGATTTTGTATGTCGTATCGTATCACCTTAGATTTCTGGCAGGTTACATTAGACTTGGACCAATGTCCAACGTCTTTCTGCATTTTTTCCCGGTTTTTACGAACCATTGTTGGCCCGTACCGTGTCAACAATCTGACTCCAACGGTTTCGATCACGAGCCAGATCTTCATACTGGTGCAAGCAGTTAGAGGATGCCAGATCGCTCTCTTCTCCGTGGAGCCATCGTCGCCGACAGCGATTTCTTCGCCTACCGAAAGGCGGCGCGCCCTTTAAAGATCGCTGTATCATTCGTTTCGGTTCGTGTCCTTTGATTTCATGCACGATATCAGGATATTGCATTACATTCCTGATCTCGTGATTGAACAGAACTCGGTATGTGCCATCATCGTCGCGCTTTGGGCAACAGCCCTGTGGGTGAGGACAGCCATGTTTCGTAAATATTTCGAAAGAAAAATTAGACCCATAGAATACCTCCACAGTATCCAAAGCTTGTCGTAGGAGGCGACTAAATCTGGTTGGATCGCTGGGCTGACGACCCATATCCGTAAAAACCAATAACTGTGAAAAATGAGAAATATTGTGCAAGGTGTCGAACACAGTTCGACGTAGTGGCTCTGCGATGTAGGATCTATTAACTTCTATGTTCGTTTCGCAGACAATTTCTAGATCTCTAGATCCACATAATTTAAAAAGCTGTAGTTGCATCGATGCACTACGTGGACAAAGAAGTTCTGAAGTTCTAAGTCCGATCGTTGGGCTGAGATGATTTGGTTGTAGTCGAAACACTTTTCGACTGTAGTCATTTTCCCATCTGTAGTATACGCGACAACGTATCCGCGACCACATTGTCTTTTCCTTGTCCGTTAACTGGCTAATAAAATCGAAGTGCCTTGGATTGAATATCTCTTGTCAGAGGTTTATGATTGATAAAGATTGTAAACTCTCGACCCTCTATAAAATATCGAAAATGTTTAACGGCATAATAAATTGCCAACAACTCTCTATCAAATGCTGAATATTTTACTTCAGTCTCTGAGAGTTTCTTCGATAGAATCCCAATGGTTCCAATCCACCGTTGTTATACTGTTGCATTACTGCTCCTACCGCAGTCACAGATGTATCAGTGGTAATGCTGAACTTCCCGTCATTCGGCGGATGTGCCAATAAGGCGACGTTCGCTAATTTGCTCTTTAGCTTTGAAAATGTCCATTCGCTTTGCTTTGTCCATGTAAAGTTCTTGGAGGCTTCTTGTTAAGGTCCGCCTAGTGAATCGGACCAATATTTTCAGCCATTTTAGGTAGGAACCGGTGATAATAATCATACTAATGAACCGCTGAATATGTTTAATAGAAGTAGGTGTTGGGAATTCTCTAATGGTATTAATTTGTTCTTATAAGAAGGTAGAGTACCATTAGAGTAATCGTATGAATGAGAAATTCAAGTGAAATGGATCCAATACGCACTTCGAACTTTAAATATGCACATCAAACTCAGCCAACTTTCAAATAATTGTTTCAAATGAAGTTTGTGTTTTTCTTCACTTGCAGATGGTTTCGTAATCGTCGTTTTGTGGACATCTTCTGATGCAACTGGGATACTGGTAAGCTCTGAACAGATCGATTTTACTAAAAATATTTCAACCTTGTAAGTTCATGGAAAAATTCTGAATGTGGGGTATCGGATAACGATCCGGAATAGTGGCAGTCTTCGGTAATCCCACATGGTCTCCGATCATGATCTTTCTTGCACCATGTGAAGAGGGCAAGATACATGCGATGAAGAAGGCCTATAAATTCCTAATTCGACCATTTGTTCAAATTCCATCTGCACCGCTTTATGCCAAATGGGATCTAGTCTTCGTGGTCTCGACACTGGTAAATGACCTTCAGTGACGATATGATATGTTGTACTTCACGGGTGAACCATAATTCGGTTCGACCGTCAGTGAAGGAAACTTCTTCGATAAAGTTCCATAACCATTGTCGACTGCAAAATGGATTGTGCTCGATGTCGAGTCCCGAATCGTCATGGCATTGATGAACAGCTGAGTCGCTGAATCCACCAGCCGTTTTCGCTTTAAATTGACCATAAGAGAAAATTTGCTGAGAAAATCAGCGTCAATGACCGGATGGCTAACATCAGCCAAAATAAATTCGTGTACCGTATAAGACGTGGAAGACAAGGGAACATGTCTGTCCCGCGATCACGTTCTACTGCTCATTGCCAAATCACTCAACGTGCGCCGTATCCTTGCTAATCGTTCCCCCACAGTTTTTGGAGTCGTTGATATATAAGAATCGGGTCTCGCTTCCGCAGCTCACAATTTCGATATGCAGGTGTTTTATGCCGCACTTACAGGACCTTCAAAGCTGCAGGTTCACATTGATCCTGTACTTGGCTACCATACCAAACAGGTATAGGTGACAATCAGTCTGATATTATGTTGATCCTTTTCAGAAAAATAAACTGTTGTGCTATTCAGAACAGAAGCTCTAAAACGATGATACAGTTTATGTACGTTAGGGACAGCTCGAAATCGCTTCAAGCTTTTCCAAACCAACGACAACACTCAAATTACCTCAATCGTTTGACGGAATAACATCTCAAACATCTGTTCAAATGTCAGTATGAAATGGTGGCCACAAGAAACGATTGGCGTGAAGAGGATCAAGTAGCAGGATTAATAGTGGCATTCAAAGGAAGTACCGCAAGATTACTACAGAGCTTGCTGAGGTATAAAGTAAGGACTACGAAAAAATAATGTTGGCATTGGAGATCCATGAAGGTGACCACAGCCGAGAATAACATCGTAAGGTGTTGAAGAGACTATATATGTCATATAATAGGAGCGACGCTCCTGGAAATTGAAATCACCATAGCTCATTTTTCGAGGACCACTAGGTTAGGTTAGGTTAAGTGGCTGCTACAGCACCGTCGCCGGTGACGGTCCGTTGTAATACCACAGGATCTTACTTCCCTATTGCTTACACCTTACAGTTTTCGAAATCAGAGAGGCAGTCCATTAAGAATTTACCCAAATAGTCATGTCTTTTGTGTGCCAAAGTGGGTCATGAGCATAGGAGGTGGACTATCGTTCCTTCCTCCTCCTCGTCCAGACAGCTTCTGCAAAAGTCATTAGCTTCTAGACCTAGTGAGTATCCTGCGAGTTTTCGTTTTAGTTCGTCTTCGTAGGGAGAACAGTGTCTTTTAGCATTTCAAGTCCAGCTTTGGCCGGACTTGCCTTGCTACCCTACATGAGAGGGTATTCGTCTACTTTCGTTCGCTGAGGCTACTGCCTCCTTCTTAAGCACAGTCTTGAGTGCCTTAATGGGCTACTCCAACTTTGCTCTTTCCGGTAGCAGATGGAGAGTAGTATATTGCCTCACTAGTTCGTCCGCCCTGCAGTTCCCTATGACGTCCGAGTGGCCGGGGACCTAGACAACTTGACTGGTGAAATGCTCACACATCTCATTCAGTGACGAACGACAACCCAACGTTATTTTAGCCATCAGAGAAACGAAATCCAGCGATTTGATTGCCGCCTGAATGCCCACATAAATTGTGATATCAGTCGAGGATACCACATGGCAGGAACTTTGGAACCTTTACTCGAAGCATAAAGTCGGTGTAATGTAGTCTAGATTCCTCAGCATTCGCTTATAACCATGCAGGCCATTCTTTGCACCTTCTCGATCTTCTTTTTGTATGTAACTTTATCAAAAACTGGCGACCATACGCTCACCGCATACATAAGTACAGGTATAGCCAGTGTACCAGCTTCGGTTTCAGGCCCCATCTCCTTCCGATGGCGTTTTTACACGAGTACATGTCTATATTAGCCTTGTTTACTCTTTCCAAAATGTTGGGATTCCAACTAAGCTTTCTGTCCAAGATTACGCCTAAAAATCTTGCCTTGAGTAAAAGATAGTCTACTGCCATTTAAGAGAGGTGGATCTACTACCGGGATTTAATTTTTCCTAGTAAATAGTACCAGTTCAGTTTTGGACGAGCTAATGGCCCACCTCGTAATGATTAGGAGAGAATTTTGGATTATCTTCTTCACCGCGTTAAAATATTTCCCAGAGACAGCTATATTGCTACATAACTGCTTCCTGAAACTGCAAGTTAACCATCCTGCACCCAAGCATGTGATTGATTAACCCACTTAAAGGGTAATCAAGATCACTCTAACCTCTGTCTACCTCCGCGGAATACAGTTCAGTTTTAAACACACTTTGAAGATTACTTCAGCCAGGGGAGAATAATCATCGAGTTGTTCTGAATCTCCGCTGGAATATTTGGTCAGGACCAACCGATTTATAGGGTTTGAAACCTTCAAGCGCCCATAGGATCCGTTCTATTGTTACGAAATCTTCTATGTGCAATGAACGTGCTTCTCGATGAGTAGTAGTCTCTATCGAGTGGTCGAAGTTTCCTGGAAAGTGGGTTTCGATGAGAAGTTTCAAAGATTCCTCATTAGAAGCAGTCCAAGATCCATTCGGTTTAATTAAATAACTGGGACTGGTTGTATTAGTAGACAGTATCTTTCTAAGGCGAGAGGTCTCGGAGACTTGTTCCATTTTATTACAGAGGAATCTTCATCACCTCCTTTGTGCCTTCCTTAGTTCTTTTTTGTATACTTTGAGGCGCTGTTGGCTCAGACGTCTCTAGTGTTAATAGTTCTATAAGCGTTTTCCCATACAGGCTCTAGTTTGTCCTTCTATGTTTCCTAAAAACTTTCCGGGTGGCAGGGGAAATGTAAAGACTAAAGGTTATATAACGACGATCAGAGAAGGAGTGCTTCTCTACCATCTCCATTCACCGACCATAGGATACATCTTTTCTGAAGCGAAGGTTACGTCTAGAACCTCCTGCCGGTTTTTAGTAATAAATGTTGGTTTTGCCCAATATTACACACCCAAAGGTTGTTATTTAATAGATAATCAAAAAGTAACTCATCCCCTTCGTTGATATCAGTGCTGGGGTAGCGGGGATGCGCATTCGCTCATTCACCAGGAACTGATTTTCTTGAGTATATTAGGTTATACCCTTTCATTCTAAGGGCCACAAATCCTCTTGTTGTTTATGCAAGGTTCTTCAATAAGGACCACGTCCTCTCCTGATCCATTCAATCTGAGGAGTAAGGTGGCAAACGCCGCCTGCGTATGGTGCGGGTTAGTTTGTGTGAGATTTAGCATAACACCAAGTTTAGCTTTCTTACCTATTTCACTCCCCGCTACCACAGGCTAGTGTCCTTCGGTTCCATTGGAGTCACCGGTGTTTCTCGTATCTCCTCTCACGGATCTAAGTTCCCCGATGTTGGCAGGCTCCCCGCTTCTTGAGTCCGACAAGTCTTCCTCGACCGACACCAGAAACAGGCGGCTGCCCATCTCATCCCCAAGCGCAGCCACCTCAGAGAGCTCCATTTGTTTTGCTGTCTCTCCTCTTACAAGGTTCCTTTATGATTGTTTCAGCATCGTCCTTTTTGTAGACTCTGAGAGTAATCGAGCCGAAACCGAAATCGATTACTCCCTTAGTCACAGCAAGAGGCGCCAAGGACTCCTTATTGATTACGATAGTAGATAATCTGGAGCCTCCTTTGGCATCCTCTTGCCTCACGCTCTTCCAATTTCCTGTCGGAAGATTAGGGTTGCTCATCGTTATAATCTCCAGGATCTTTTCTAGGCAAGCCGATTCGGTTGGTAACCAGACGCGTGCTCTTGGCCTACTAGGAATCTTTTCCCTGCTTACAGTCGCCAAATCCGCACCTTGCCACACCTCCCCTACCTCTGCTATAGCCTTCTTGTACAGCTCCACTGATCTGGCATCAAAGCACACAGATACTTTATTGCGCCCTTGATACCATCCTTCATTTCTGCAGGATGGATAAGGTCTTGTATTTTCACCTATGTAGGACTTTTAGGAAAACTGAGTTTAGTGCATTATACACCAATCTCCCTTTTTCCATGGTGATGCTCCCGTTTTCATGACTCCTGTCAATGACGGCTAGCACCAAAACACGCTCCTTGACAATATCGCTGAAAGACTTTTTTTTCGGCATTACCCTATTTGAGGAGTTTCCATCTCCGCTTGCAATTTGGCCCGTTTTGTGTCGACAGCTTCTAGCGCATCCTGGGACAACTGTCTTTTCGACATATTATGGTCTCTCTCCGAGCAATGGCCAAAATCCTAAACCCCGACCGTCTATTCCTGTGACACCTGTGAAAATAAAAACAAGGTTCAAAATTGTTGCAGAAGAACAACTACTGAGTAACTCACTGTATCAAATGTCACGTGTCTAGTTCTAGTAATTAAAACTTTTAAATTATAATTAGTTGGTTATATTATAAATACCATGCCATTGCTTTATCAGCCAGTCTGCTTGTTGCACACAAATTAATCCGTTGCACACGTTTGTAACATGAAGTTGATCATATTGAAAATAATTATTGTGGCTCATATAAGTGGTTTGATGGCGCAAAAATATCGCGGCCAATTTAAAAACGTATGTGGTAAAAGTTCAAACACCGCTGCCCGAATCGTCGGAGGAAATCGAGCTGGTTTGGGAGAACACCCTTGGATGGTTCGCCTAGGTCTGGCAATGAATAAGAAATGTGTCGATTATTTTTGTGGCGGTACCCTAATAACCGATCGGCATATACTGTCAGCTGAACATTGTTTGTACGACATCTTCAAGTATAAACTAATGAGATATTTGTAAGATGCGGTATCGAACTACTGTCAAAATTATTAACTAAGAATAGTATATCGTTTAAGGATTGTCAGTGTAGGACATTATTATGCAAAGGGTGGACGAGCTTGTGTTGGTAAATTGTGCTCCGATCAACCGGTCGTTTATAAAGTATCCAATATGTCTGTCTATAAATTAGACGAGTCAACGTATGAGAATGATGTTGCGATATTGGAACTGTCAACCAAAGTAGTGTTTAACAGTAAGTCTGGCATAAAGTGAGTGAGTACATTGATTTGTTGGATAATGAAGAATATGTCTGCTTGCAGCATGGGTACTACCGGTATGTTTGAACGATAAGATTTCGGGAACGAAACTAGTCGGAGAATCTGCGAACGTCATAGGATTTGGACTAGTGAACAGCGTTAAAAGAAAATTAGCAACTGTTCTACAAAAAATCCAGGTAAGCTTCGGCCAGATCGTATTACATGGACCAGAAAAGTATTTAACATTACAACCCAATCCTTAGATTAAAATTAAACCACTAAAGGATTGCAAAATATTTACCGAATTTAGTGGCCCTGGACAGTTATGTGCTGGCAGTTCTGATAAAGATTCGTGCGATGGAGACAGTGGTGGCCCTCTGCTTAAACAAATGACAGAAAATAATGAGGAACGATATTTTCAGTTGGGAATCGTTTCGTTTGGGGCAGCGATTTGTGAAAATGACTTCCCAGCTGTGTATACGGATGTGTATCATTATTTAAAGTGGATTGATAGCCAGCTAGATAAATAAATGATATCAATTAGCAAATAGTTTAATGGGTTGGCGGGAAAATATGTCAGAGATGGGTAAGCAAAGATCTGACTATGCCACTATTTATTTCAAGGCCTATAGGGAATGGATCGAACCAATCGGTATATTAGTGTAACGTGTCTGATTCTGAAAGGTTCAGTTTCGTATAGCGCCATTGCTTTACGACATTGTCCCGATTCGGTGTGACCTGGAAGTTTTTGTAACTGCGTTCCTTGATCAGTTGTGATATATTGAGTGTCAAACCGAATTCCGATATGTGACAATGGTTGCTGAGAACCGTGGATCAAATGGAATTAATCCAGGGACCTCAGATTATCTCTTGGTGATTGATACCTGCTCAAGACTTACAGCCTGTGTTTTTGTTATATTGATAACATGAACTACAGACTCCTAAATGAAATTTGCTGTAAATACCTTACAGCAGTCATCGTTGAAGTAAGGGAACACAGTATTCGACGTGAGATTCTAATGGTCTCTGCTTTTCAAATGATTCGGAACTTCAACCCTATCTACAGAGTTTATCAAAGCCATATAGTACGCAAACCTGATATCCCAATCATTGCCGGATGCATGGCAAAACCACATCACGTATGCTGGGGCAGCACCGATACTAGCTCTCGAGGGACTTTCCTCTTAGATAACCTATCCGCGTCTGACCTGGTCATCTCGAATGTGGGAAATAGACCTAACTTTAAGACATGCTAAAGGCAGAAAGTAATTTATATTACTCTTGCCTCACGGATTCTTAGTGGAAAAGTCTTATCCTTCAGATGACGTTACTCTCTCTGACCATTGCTAAATCTCCTCTCTTACCAGCGATAAACCTGAAATTAGAAAATTTAGGAACCCAAGAAACACTGAAAGGCCTCCTTTATAGACTCCATCTCAACCAGTCACTTCTATCTTCAGTAATGCAAATCAGAAAGTGTGGAGAAATGGAACGGGCAGCTGACAAACTTGAAGAAGCACTTATTAGCGCCTATGAGAAGAGCTTTCCTCTAAAACAACTGGGACATCATGGTGGACTAGGAAATTGGGTTGACTGAGGAAGCAGACAAAAACACTTCAAAACAAAGCCATGAAAACCGGTACAACGGAAGTACAAATCTAGGTAGATTTGTTGAAACAGCACTCCATGAAGTCGTTGGATGGATTGAGAAATCGCTGGACAACAAGGAATTTGCCTTGGGAGCAATGCCCAGAACATTGAAGGCGCGTTTGACAATGCTTTCTTCAGTGCAATGATCTATGCAGCAGAAAGGCATGGCATGATTGAGACCACACTTGTTCGAAAGTTTAGCTCCTTGCTTATAGGTCAAAGAAAATTACTGTCGACTTAGGTGGTGATACAACGACGGTGGCCACCTGAAAGGGATGCCCTCAGGTTGAAGTTCTGTCTTCGCTCTTGTGGTGTCTTGTGGTCAACTCACTCCTTGTCCAACTGAACGACAACGGATTTTTCTGCCAGGGTTATGCTGATGATATCGCCATAATACTGGTAGGTACATATACGGATATAATATGTGAACACATGCAAATTGCGATCAACATACACGTTGTAGCCTGGTGTAGTAACCAGGGTCTATCAGACTAGTCTATTAAGGAACTCCTGTACTCTAGGAAATCTGAGATAGTTCTATTAACTAGACAAAGGATTTGGGAAACTTTAATCTTCCAAAAATAAGCGCTCATACGATCCCGCTCTCTTTGTAAGTCAAGTATCTGGGAATCTGGTTAGATAGGAAGATTACTTGGCAAAAACACGCAATATTGACTGGAAATGAAAACAGTCATTTAGTAAATCGTGGGGCCTGAAACCCAGACGCGTGTACTGGCTATACGTTTCGGTGATCAGACCCATAATCTCGTTTGCCGCACTTATTTGGTGGCCTAGAACAATGAGCGGAGTTGGAGAGAGACCTCTAAACCACCTTCAAAGACTTCTTTGTCTGGGTGTTGTAGAAGCTAACTCCTAATGCAGCTCTTCAGATGGGTGTGGGTTCTTCCTAGCCCTTCTAAGCATTGTCAAATATAGAGGAAGGTAGGCCGGCACAGAACTGCCCATACATGCTCGCGGACGCTATGGTAACGAAGCACGTCTCCATGTGACTGGGTACCAATGTACTCTAACTTTATTCAGTCAGTCTGAATAAAGTTAGACTTCATTTGATACCCAGCAACATGGGTATCAAAGGAAATACATTGGCTGATAAATTGGCTCGTTCGCAAACTGCGAACAGTTTGGGGGAGGAGAACTTCTTGCGTTCCTGTTCTTCATACTCTTTGAAAAAACTGCATTGCTTTGGATCACAATTCCTATTTGAGGACCAACTGACGACCTTGAGGATACTGGATATTTTAGACTTCATCACAAGAACAAACAAATTTTGGGACTGAGATCTAGGAAGGGATGTCACAATGGACAAATTGAGCCTGAATGACTGGAAAAAAAAGGCTTGAGTCAAGCTAAATTCTTTGGAATTTTGGACTTCTTGAGTAGAGTTAACAAATGAATAGTTGCCTGTTTCTGTTTCAATCAGAGGTAGTATAGTTTACTATCCATTTGCTATGGCTGAGAAATTCATTGTATTGCGTTGAATACACATTTTGACTGATTTATGTAGATCAAACTCTCCGAGCCTCTATTAAAGTGTGGTTCCAGATGGATTGTACTGCAGTGCAATGCCACGAAAATATCGTCAATGTCAAGATAAACATGAAGTCTAGTAGTAAAATGACTTCGCTGATCAAATGTTGCAGCAAAAATATGTCATGCGATTGAATTCAAAGAGACCTAATGGGGTTGTGAGAAAATGTCGTTTCCGCATGCAAGTTCGGTCAAGCTTTGCGATAGCGTGTAAACTGTGCTAGTTTTCACCAGGGATAAAATCACCGCTGGATGTATGAATGATTGTGTGAATTAACGAGATCGACCTAAAGCGACTTTATGGCGTTTAGGTGTATATGGTTGTGTCATGAGCGACAGATACTGTCGTCTTTTCAAAAATCTATGGTAGGTTGCATTTGATCCACAGACCAATATGTCTGTTTATTTGTTATTTGCTTGGACAACGCTGTCGAGATCTAGATGGATTGGATATTTGTCTGATCGATTTCACGACCCGTTAAAAGAATCGAGATAGTTGAGTTGGTGATCGGCTGCAGTCTGGCACCCTCATTTGACTGTCATTCAACATGACATTGTGTAAACTGTTAAAACTCTGTGGGGACAAATGTTAACCATTTTTATAGTTCGTCCAGCGATGATTTTGCGACCCAGAGAATTCTGTCTGTACCTGTCTTAGCAATCTGTTTTGAGGCTCAAGGCTCCTCCCAACTATCTCGCGATTCGCTTATTTATGTCCTACTTTACGTCATTACATAGCCAAATCGAGGACGTACGGGTATAGGTCCGATTTACGCAGCACCATCTGCGCATTGCATTGCTACATGCCAGCCTATAGTCCTGGCATGGAATATGGTTGACTTATGAAGTCTGCACTCCAACAAGGAGTCATAGATGTGTTTATTCACACCAGCGATCATAATTAGATGGTGTAAAATCCCTTTTTCATCTTGTTCCGTATCAATCCAGCACACATTATCTATTGTGCACTCAATTGAATGTGATCGGGAGTCTTTACATATTCTTTGTTGACCTCGTACAGGCATTCAACACAAAACCCAAGAACGCAATATGAGAAACAATATGTAAATGGACATCCCAAAGAAATTGATTAGATAATTCATATGATAACGTTTATCCACGATGAGTCCCGTCATTTGACTTAGACCATCATATGAGGCACCTTACTTACTTTACTCGTAAGTTACACAATTCAAATACTACTTAATGGGCTCAGCGCTCACAAAAATATTATCAACTAAAATTTAATTAAGACTTGAACCATTGCTTTTGTTAGTTTCGCCTTTCTACATTGTACTACCATCTATGATTAAGCACTATACTATTTATAAAGGCTGCTTACCAAATAAAGCACTGAGTATTCCAGTAGAACTGTCATCGAATGTCAAAAATTGTTTATTTCGAAAAAATTTATCACCGGCGACTGGTGTGATTGAGAACGAAGAACTTTTTTTTAAATATAATAAAAACTATTAAGTTAAGTTAAAAGTAAGTCAAAACCATTATTTATAGTCTTTGTCACGTTTTGAAGCTATTCATTTTTTTCTTGTTTAGGAATCTTATGTAAAACCAGCTGAAAATGGAAAAATTTAGTGGAAATGTGGAAAGTTATATTCACAGTTCGCGGGATGATTTGAAGCATCTAGAAAACCAACTCGATCATATAAATAGTGAAATTCTTGAGTATATTCAGCTTAAAAATATGCTCGAAACGTTTAAAGAGTTGAACGATGAACCACTGAAAACCCAAATGAATGTCGGAGGGAATTTTTTTATGCAAGCCAAGTGCCAAAAGTTAGATAATATAATTTTAAATGTGGGCCTCAACGTGTACCTGGAATTAACCGTTGCAGAAGCATTGAAAATGATTGATTTAAAAGTTCGGGTGCTAAACAAACATGCGGATGTTGTACGAGATGAAAGTATTAAAATTCGAGCTAATATTAAACTGGGCTTGTTGTGTATTGCAGAAAAAAGCCAAATGCTATAAAAAAAAACATTTTATTTCATTTTTTTGTAATAGTGTAATATAACAATTCTAACCGAAGTTATTTCAAATTTGTAAATTCGCCTGAATGTATGCTTTGACCGTACCCATGTAAAATTGGTTTGTTGTGCATAAATTAAGGCGGATTATGGCAGTGTTTTCTAAACTTTTCTCCACGAATAATTAGGGATACAAGTAGTTGTAAACTGTCGTAGAGGTTAGCCTACTAACTGTTTGGGCCAATTCACTGAAGAACTGAACAGTTTATAAAACGAATCTGCTTGAGCGGTACTGAATCTTGGGTTGGCAATGCTGTATGGTGAATTTAATCCGAATCATGAATTAAGTAGTAGTATTTGATGAGATATAGGCCCGATTAGAAATTTCAAGGCTAAATCAGAACCGTCATTGGTCAACCGTCATTTTGGAGCCGAAGCTTATTATATTATTTTGATCATTAATGCAGTATGGCTGTTAACATAACATCAGTATAAGAATCTGGCTTGTAATATTATATTGTTGTTTTTGGATCAAACTGAGCATAACCAAGATCCAGCAAAACGATCCGAAACTAAAGAAGAGGAAATAAACTATTAGTATTCAACGAACAATATCGATTGAAATGTTCGCAAGCAAAAAACGCCAAAAGACAGGTCAAAACAAATAAAATTATGAAATTGATCGCAAAGCGCTTATTTTTGAGTCGTACCGCATGCATGTACCGGATTTCATCACTGTCTGTTTTATCAAAAACCAACAAATTTTTTTTTTCAATTTTATGTTTGAATTCAATTAATATATCCATAATAAACACATTAGAACCATAGAACCCACTCCCATGCGGGGGAATCGAACCAGAAAGCACGGGTTCGATTGCCTCGCATGGGAATGTTTTTTCGATTTTTTTAGGTAAGAACATTGACAAATTCTCTTACGTTGTGACATATAGGACTGAAAACTTGACATATAAACGCTTACATCATCTCGATATTACATCAACACTCAATTTATTGCCAAGCGGTGCCATGATAAGCTCATCATTCTAGAAATGGTTGGATTCACCAGCTTACATTTACCTCTTAGTTTAAAGACTCACATACATCCAACATAACAGCTAAACAACACCTAGACTATGTTGCAATAACTTTTACGACCCAACAATTCGATAATCTGACGATTGCTGAAATTAAAAATTTTGCGACTAAATGTTGACGTTCAATAGTACACAATTTTGTGACGTCAGAAAAAGTTTTTAGCAAAAATTTGTTAAAATCGGTCAAAAAGTTTTTTTATTGCACCAATTACACTAACAAAATTTCTGCCCCTAAATGTTGACGTTCGGCAGCACATGATTTAGTGACGTCAGAAAAAGATTTTAGCAAAAATTTTTTTAAATCGGTCAAAAAGTTTTTTTATTGCACCAATTACACTAACAACAAAAATTTAAAAATTGTATCGCTAGGTCAACATTTAGGCGCGGTACATTTTTTTTCATTACCTAAAAGTTGTTTCATTACACATAATTTTTTTTGTATAAGTGACGTAATATTGGTCAAATCTTACAACTAACGGTGAATTTTTGGCTCCTCGTACAATTTATTTTCTGTACTATTTGCCACAAAGACTGTTGCACCCAGTTTGTGGAACACTGATTCCTCCACGTCCCGCAATAAACTTATGTCTTTATCAGTGTTTTAATGGTTCCTAATTCCACTTTAATTGTTGTTAACAAATAAAATCATGAAACTGACTGCATAGCGCTTATACTGAAGTGATAGCGAATGTCTGTTTCGAATTTCATTTAAATCGGAGACCAAAAATTTTAATGTAAAAAAAAACAGATAGGCTAACCACTGTCTGTTTTTCAAAAACGGACAAAATTTTTTTTTTTCGATTTTATTGTTGACATCGATTAATATATTTATAATAAGCACATTAGAACCATAGAGAACATTTCAATCGATATCGTTTGTTAAATATTAATAAAAATACAATACACATATACTTACAAAATCAAAAACGATCGTGTTTGAGGTTTCGTCACCATCTCGAGAATCGAACCCGAGACCTTCGACTGATGGAGCTAGAACGATACTAGCTCGGCCACTAGATCTCATGAGATACTTACCTATTTTTAGTTCCTTACCTTTACACAAATCAATTTAGCTTAAACCTCTCAATTTTTTATATTAATTAAAAATAAATTATTATTATAAAGAAAAACAATGTTTATTTTACGAGCATGTCTGTGGGCATAACTCTTGTCATAAATACATTGCCATGTATACATCGACCTTGGTAGATCAGAGACGAAATCTTTTTGATTCCCATATGTTGAGTGTGCAACGATTCGTGATGCTGCAGATAGTTGGCGAGTCAGTCACATTCATCGCATTGGACATCAACAACGCCTACATCATAGGTGTCATGCCACTATACCGAGTGTTCAATATTGAAAGTAGTCGAACTGTGTGGTTATATGGGAAACCGATAGTAGATGGGGTTTTTTGAGTTGTCGTTCTTGTAACTTAGGAGGTTCTGGCATCCTATGGAGTTCGTGGACAACTTTGGACCTAGTAAAAATACGGACCAGACGCGTTATAGGCACAATCTTCTTTATCCTGCTCGTTTCTGGGTACTTAAGCGAAGGTTCCTTGTTTTTTGGTGGTATCAGATTTGGGTTCTTTTGTACTTTTTTACGGATATAGTTGCCTCCTACGACAAGCTCTGGATACTGTGGTGATATTTTATGGGTCTTATGATTCGAACTACTTCGAACTATTTTTGAAACAAAGATGCCCTCACCTACAAGGCTAAGAATAGAATAAAACAAATACTTTATTTTTTTTAAATTTATTTTTTTAAATTGTTGGTGTGTAATTTTCTAAAATTTTTAAATTACAATTTTAATTATTAAATATATATTTTTATAAGTAAAATTATTTCTTGTATAATACTTTTTTATTTTACGAAATTTTAATAAATTTATGCGCATTTTCACTTTTGCTTTGGATTAATTATAATTTTTATACATTTGTATTTTATTAATAATAATAAAATTTATTATTTAATATATGTATGTCTGTATGTAATGAGAAAATAATTTATCATGCACGTTTAATTTATTTTATATGCATTATGTAGGTATATAGTACACGTTTCTGTCAAAACTGCCTAAAAAATTAATAAATCTTAAGCAAAACAATTGAATTAAATTAAATATCGACATGCTAAATGTCTTAGAACTAATAAATTCGGTAGAGGCATTTTCAATTGTTTAAAAGTATATTGTATCACGATCTGTTCGACCTGCATCGAGGAGGACTAAAAACAAAGTCATAAGTACCTAACGCTCAACAACTTAGAAGTATAGTTTTCGATTGAAATTGATAAAGTGTCAAAGTAATGAGAATTAAACCCCAAATGTCTACAACCTTGATGATTTTTCAGGTAAAGCGGACTAGGAAGTCATAATTATAAGACCAATATTGCACCAATTTGGAACTTTACCATTCCCTCTTGTTAGCTAGCTAAAGCTGCATCGTTTATGTATTAGTTGTTCCTTAAAAATCGGTGTGAGTATTACATTACAATGACATGCTATAGTGGGAGGATACTGACATATCTGGCTGTCTCATTTTGTTGTTGTCAGTATGTAGGGTCTATCAACCATGTCTTAAATATTTCCACGTGGTAATCGAACAGCGACAATTCAAAGTTGAAGTAATATAAAGGGCGACCCAAAACGATGATCTATCTGAATAAGTCTATGTAGACAAATCTAAGTTGTGAAGGAAGTATTGCAGTATACAGACAACTTCTACGTATAGATCACCATACAGGTAATCTTTCTTGAAGAAAAATGAAAGATTATCTCCACAAAAACAGAAAAGTTTTAGGGGTAGCAAATGACGAGATCTAGTAGGACCATTGCTCAGCCCAGCAAATATTTCGCCCAGCTAGACACTGCTAAAGAATAAAGGTAGACCGTATTCAATATTTTGGACAGAAGAGTTTAAACTTCTCCGGCAGAAACTAGCTGAAAAACAGTCTGTCGTGGACCAAATAACTGTGTGCCGTAACTAAAACCGTGAATTTGGTTTTCTCGGATCAAAAAGAAAGTGGTTCTTTCTCATAATTCATGTCGTTTACGGCACCCAATACTATTTTTCAATAATAATAATCTATGGCTTAGAGGCCGTAAACGGCCCTTAACCACGTCTCAACTGAGACCTTACGAACCTATTTTAACGATTGGTGCACATTGTAGGTGGTCAGCCCAACGAATGTTTTTACACACAAACGCGTTTTTATGTCATCCGGGGTTGCATGTTAATTTTTGGTCAACGGCGGGAATCGAACTCGAGACCGCGGCGTGATGAGAAACTCTCTTAACCATTAAGCTACATCCGGCGACAGGTTTTCGAATAAAATCTTGAAGCACCTTTACATTGTACAGATAACGGATTGCATCAAGAAAACGTTAAGCTAACTGAATGAGGGTTGTGACAGTAAGATCAGCTAATGAAACCGAAACAAACGACTCCACCGAAGGAAAAGCCACCAGATTTGTGATTACAACAGTTTATGCTTTGAAATCATTCATAGAGAGTCGTGGTTCCGATGATACGAAGTCCACGGCTCTGGGCAAAAAATTAAAGTGGAATTTGTCATGCTTTTGAGATCCGGTAGTGAAATTGAATTAACCGAACTTTCCAAGGAAGCTTCCTCTTTATATCGTAAATAAAGTGAATCAGAGTGCGATTCTTAATAGATAGCTTTTCCAGACCAGAACTGGCCCATTACCAATGTTATGGAAGTCGGGATTGAAACCAACGTTGATACTCTTTTAGGACTTACTACACTTGCTATCTTAAAAGAAGCCTTCAATGTGAAATTTCGTGACCAGGCTTCTATGGTATGATATACAGATGCGTACAAAGTGAATGGATGGTGCGGGGGAAAATAGAAATTTTTAAACTTGGTTCGGTTATTTGTAAGTCTATTGGAATCAACTCATGCGGTAGAGGTTTGTATGCAGCATGATTTAACTAAAGGCCTTATTATTGAAAGAGTCTATATTCTAACTGCTTATTTTGCCATCGGCAACAGATGAAACTGGAATTGAGGGAGTTTCGGCTTCAAAAGGTTTCAGCTCGTAAGCATAATCTAAAAGATTAATTTTTTGTCGATAGTACCAAAAGTTCACCAATAGCGTGAATATAAATTGGACGGCTAATAAACGCGCATTATTGTGTCTTAGAAATGAATGATCACTTATAACGAAGTGTTTAAAGTGATGTGTAAGTAACTATTATCTGTAACAGATGTATATAAAAGTTGGATCCTGACAATCAAAATAAGAAAGATTTATAGTCCAATCAATAAATACATCGCTTAGTAACGAGTGTGTCTAGTAACTGGACAGTTTTTGTGAACGATATTGAACTGATTTACAATCGGTATCATGTCATAAATTTGGTGGAAGACCCAAATTAGGTCGAACCTAATAGCCATTTGAAAACACCGTTTAAATTTAAGTTCGAGCTTTTCAAAGCTCACGGTTCGATATACTGTTTCGACAGTAAATATTTTCATTTTTTTATTTATATATAATAATTTAATTATGTAATTATAAAGCGGTAACATTATATAATTAATTTTTGGACAGAATTTAATAAATTTCCAATGATTAAAATTAGTTTTTGGACGGAAATTAAATAAAAAATAAATCAAAAATATAAACAGTACAAAAATATTAATTTAATTATTTTTTAAATTTTTTTCCAATTTAAAATTAACTTTAGCTTATAATTAACATATATTTTATTTTAAGACGGTTCCAATTATATTTTTGGACGTTTTTTTAATTTTTAATTATACAAATTTTAAATTACTACATTTTATATTGTATAAAATAAAGTAAAAATTATCAAAAAATTTCGCACCAATTTTAAGCACCATTTGAATTAATTAGTAATTATTCATTTATAGTTAATTTAATTATTTTAATGCTGTATATAGTCAAGCATTAAGTATTTAACTAATTAGTATGTAAATTTATTATTAATTTAAAATTTGTTGGTCGGTAGGTCTAAAAGGGGGTTTTAATTATCATTTTTTACTCTATTGCTCATTCTAAACCTGTTGCAGTGGAATCGATCACTGCAATCTATATGAAGAAAATCGTTTGGCCCATGATTATGCTTTAATGGATAACCTCACTATACAAAGAAGACTGAAAGACGTAAAGCCAATCCCCAGAACCATGTGGTCGATTTTGAGAACGATCGCCTGTTACAGTTCTAGGAGACTCGTTGAAGCAACATCTCTGGCCCTTTTCAACTCGTCCCATAAACGTTCGATGGGATTGAGGTTCTGGATCGAGCTGACCACTCCATAAAGGCACATCCACCTTTTGAAGGTACTGGTATACTACGCCAGCCGTATGTGGTCTCACATAATCTCTCATAAACAGAAAAATTTCACCAATAAACCCGGCAAAAGGTACGACGTACTTCTCGAGTACTACCTCAATGTACCGTTGAGAAGTCATTCCTCTTGATTGACAGCCAGTATTGTCGCGTTCTCCAATGCAATATTGTGCGTATCGCTCTCCTTGGTTTCTGTATACTCTTTCGCGTGCATCGGTGCTATATAAACACATCCTGCACTCGTCAGATAACAGGGCTCTACTTCTTTCTGTTTCTGTCCAATTCAAATGCTTTCTAGTGAACTCATGACGGGCTTGTCGGTGGATTGCGGTCAATTTCGGCTCGTTTGTTCATCTGAGTGCAGTCTTCTCGGAGTCGTCTTCTAACTGTTTACAGAGTGACTTAGACTTCACAAATTTCTTGGAGCTGCCGTCCCAAATCGGCCGAATTCATACGACGATTACGCAATGAAGTTGTTACAATAAAGTGATCATCACGCTGTGCTGTAGCACGACCAGATCTTTGTCGCTGTCTGAGGTCACCAGTTTTATGTAGAGCCACTTCACATGAGTGCTGCCCCGCATAAATTAGTGCAACTACATGAGTCGCTATCTCTGATATGGCATCCATTTCCTAATTCGGTTGAAGAAGTCATTAATAGAGGTTCTTTCAGGCTAACTTCGGCATGCGAATGATCACAATTCCGAGCGAGATACTTCATGGCATGCTATTGTATTGATCGTGTTTAATTTTTAATTTGAATTTAATTAAAAAGCCTACTGTATGCATTTGGATCACTTTGTTGGTACCACTGGACAAGTACAAAAAAGGTACCATAGGATAGGTATTCAAATAGACTTTAAATCTGCATTAAAAAATTTACAAATGTTGGATTTTTCGATATTTTTAAAGTTTTGTGGAAAATTGAACTATGTGCCATTTTTTCGCACCCAAGTGTAGTTATGATTTGTCTTCTTGCAAACACAAAATAAATCATAATAGTATCGGCAAACTAAACAAATTGAGAGCCTTTCCTCTTGAGTATTGTGGACGTCTGAATAAACGTTAACTCATCAGATGATATGGTTTCCTTCCCAACCGAACAACATAAGTTTTAAAGTTCTTAATTCTGAGTTAACCCACCGAAGAAACAACGGAACAGAACAGCTCACGGTGGCTTCAAAATCTTCAAGACGAGGAGTCAAATTAATAAGAAACACGTCCAAGGTCATCATTAAATATATATGGTGGTAAAGCATCAAATAACTGTAGATAGCAGTGAAGATAACCACTAATTTTTATGATTTAACATTAAGTAATAAAAGTATAGTGGTTTGAAGGTGGTTACCCTGCCCTAAGGAAACCTATGCCACACTTAGATACACTTTTATTACAACAAATCCCATTTGTAAAACTTTCGAGAAACCACTGGTCCGTTAAGCTTACATTGAATCTAAACTACCAAATTGTAACTACGGTGATATTTGGAGTATCGGGATGGGTCTTGAAACAGAATTTATACTTTTTTAACTGAGAATTATCAGCTCTCGAATTTCGAAAGTAAAGATTTTTAAGCTCACCGCGGTAAAAGTGATTGATGAGATATCCATAAATGCAGCTTCGATTTAAATGAGTTTACGGAACCTACCATTTTGGATGGGAGTCACTGCATCATTTTGCTAAAGTGTCACTTAAGTATCGAGTAACCAAGAAGAAACAATCGCACCTCAGCATTTAAAATAAGATCGGAATGTTAATCTTCAGTACCTTCAGTAATCAGGTAGTGAGTAGTCGATACTGTACTCTAATACAGTTGGAAATTATCATAATTGTCTTTATAATGATTTGCCTACGTTAGATGATCCCATTGATATGGCTCACTATAACTGGTGCCCTGTCAGAGCAACGAAAATAACTATATGAACGTGAACGAATTATTTATTATAGCACGCACAAAAAAGCATCATGGTTGAGCTTATGGTTGAGGTACCGAGGAGGTACCGAGTTCGAATCCCGATAGGGGCAGGATGAAAAAGGGATTTTTCACCACTTGATTACGATCGGTGGTGTAAATGAACACAACTATGACTCCCTGTTGGAGTGCAGAATCCATGGGCCGACCCATCTTCCATGTCAGTACTATAGGCTGGTATGGATCTATGAAATGTGCAGATGGTAAATCGGACCTATATCCGTATGTCCTCGATTTGGCTGCAAAGCGTAAGGTAAGGACGTAAATAAGCGAACCACGAAAGAGTAGGGAGTGCCTTGAGCCCCAAAACAGATTGCATAGTAATACAAAAAATAATAATAATATATATCTGTCTGATAGATTTATGAGCTCATCTATATGAATGTTTCTATTTTGAGGTTAATTTTTTGAAGGGCTAAGCTCCAAATTTGAATCCTTCATATACCGTGAGCTTGTTATTCGGTTAGCAATAATAAATACTAAAAGAATCGAGCTGATAGCTCATATAAATCTAGCAACAAAAAATCTCAAAATTTACATCCGTTATGATCGTGGAGAAGAACTGAGGTCCTATTGGTTCAGCTACGTACCGTACCCCCTCCCCACCAAATTAAATATGTAATATCTTCTTACCGGGGTGAACTCAAAAATTTTATGGTTTTTAGACCTCATAATTCTGAGCTAAATTGTTTTAGTGAGGTGGACGGCCGGCTTTCAAGTGAGGGAGGGCCAGCTCAACAAGCGTGAAAAATCGTCTTGTCTGAGTACCTTTGTAGTTAGACTTTTTTTTGAAAGTTTTAAGATTTCGAACCACCTCGGTATACATACCAGCCCTATTACTAATAACTTTATTTTAGCTCTCTCGACGGTTTACTCCATACCTCTAAACATTTGTTCGTGTCTAGTCTAATAAGCGACCGTTTACATCACGTCTACATTAGTGAGATTCCGCCCAAGTGAGTATCTGTTGAATATTTTCTTTTACTTCACAAATAGTGTTTTCTATTAAGGTTACTGCCATCTATGAATACGTTTACTAAACTATCGATCAATTTAGTGGAGTCGATTATTAGTCACAATTTGAGATGTTCTCAGATAGGTTAAATTTTTGATCTTTTTTCGCTAGATAGCGAAAAAAGGTACATAGGGTAGTCAGTTAAGTTTAGAACTAAAAGTAATGAGCAAAGACTCCAACCACCAACCAACAAAATTTAAATTAATTTAATAAATATTTGTGTTTAAATAATAGTTTTGTTTAAATATACTAATTATAAAATTAATTAATTAAAATAAATTAAAATTATAATTTGATATCAGAATATTTAATTAATTTTTTTAATTGAGTCTCGTCCTTATTTAATAAAACATATTTTACAAATATTCACAGCAGCTTATCTGCACTGAAATTTATACAAGACAATAATTAATAATTTTATGGTTTAATTATCAGCATAAAAACTTTTATAATTAATAATCATAATTAATTATGTATAGATTATTAAAAATTATAAATTATTATAGTATTTTTATTTAGCATCCTTAAATTTAATAGGAAAAATAAATGAATTTCGATATATTTTTAAATTTTAATGACATATTTTTAGAATTTCCACAACCATTTTTTTTTATTAAATTAAAATTAAATTAAACCATGTTTGTAATATCATTTTAGATCGTCGAGATTCTGCACTATCCTGGATCCACTTATTCTTAATATAGAGTTGTGTTCTATATCAAAGATGTAATGACGGTTGCATGACCGAGGCAAACGTTATCGTGCCTTATCGTGAAAATATTAATTTAATTTCGAAAGATGGACAGTTAAAAACTAATATAATTTTACAATCTCGATTTTTTAATTAAAACAACTTGTTTGATAAAATTTTGTATAGTCTGCTATTATCAGAATAATTAAGAAATGCTGCTTTTGTAAGATTATTGCATTTTTTATGTCCTCGCTTCGAGTTAAGTATTTAATTAAAATAAGTTAATTTTAATTAAATAATTATTGTATATAGTCCGATTCAAATGTCGAGAAAAATTATTAAGATGTCGGTTGTTATACCCTCGTGGCAGATGAAGAAGTGTGCTCGCTCTGTCATTCGGAGGTCTCGGGTTCAATTTCTGAGGTGACCAAATAACACGATTGGGTGTTTTTAATTTATAATTGGATGTGGGTTTGAACCATGGGCCCTAGTGGTATTGAGATCTGGAATAATTTTCCGCCTTGTTTAATTTTATTTTTAAACATGTCGGTAGAATTGCGGTCTGAACCTCGTTTGTGTCAGTTATAGAAAATACTGGTCAACTACCATACGTATGCTATTGTTTGATATAAAACACTTTGGTCAACAATGATCTTTACCAGTCGAAGTGTGTAGCCATACAACTCAGAACGAGTAGAGTCGGGTTTTATTATTCCAATCTTTATATGTCCTTCTGCAGATGCTTTGCCTATATGAATATAAAATAGTATAAGGTTCTTCAAATAATCAGGACGATTTTAACAAGCTATTGGTGGCAAGCCATATCAACTATCAGTCTTTGTTGGTTAAGAACACGTTTAGCTTTTGATAGTGATGTACTAGATCGTACTAAGATACCAGATCGTACTTTAAAACTTCTATCAGAAATGTATTTCTGACATTTCTTTACAATTATTCTGAAATGTACTTCATTCTTCCAAATCAGCACGCAGGACCTCACCAAGTCCTTGTATACGTGCTGATCCTCAATACGTGTTTCCAGGCTCGATCTCAAAGAAAAAACACAATATATCACATACATGCGGTCTTATATCTTATTCATCCGTAAAGGTTCAAATCATATATGACTATTGGTTTGATCAACGCTCTACGCCTTCTCTATTCCTATACTGAAGTGGTTATAGCCTCAGTGTATCTACCTTATAACTTTAAAACCCACCGACCAAATGGTGCAGTGGTTAAATCTGCGGCAGTTGGAACGGGAGGTACAAGGTTCAAATCGAATCAGCTGGTTGAAAGTAACATGAATCGGGCCTATAGCCGTAACTCCTCGATTTGGTTATATAATGGCGTAAAGTAAGACGTAAATAAGCAAACCGCGAAAGAGTTGGAAGCGCCTTGAGCCCCAAAACAGATTATAAAGATAAAGACAGACAGACTCTAAAGCCTTAAAGAATTAATCTTCCATAAGTTGGTGTAAACATAATAATCTTCCTCTCTTAGTATAGGTTGTGATGCTAATACTCATCACAATCCGCGGAGCAGTACAAATGTTAACATCAGAGTTAACAACTGTCTCTTGTTCACCTTTCCAAGCTCTTCTAATTTGGCGTTATATTGGGTTCGAGCCAGGTAGCTCTGTTTGTAGAGAAGTGATTGACATTAGTCTGTAGTCTCATCATCTCATCACCCATTAAATTATTATCAACCAGATATTGAGCTATTATAGGTTATTCCGCTGGCGAAAGCACATGAGTTTGGAATGACATACCCACTCCTCACCAACCAAAAAAACAAGAAACATTGGTGTTCTGAATATCAGAACCACCAGAAGGTTGAAGCATAAAACCAGAAGATTCAGTCTGATTGGATTACATTTCAAGCTGGACAAAAGATTTATAAAAAGGTTTTCCTGGATGGAAGTTTTTGTGAAGAATCTAATATCATGTCACTTAATAAAATCTTAAGTAGAAATAACACAAAATTATTTCGTGAGGTGCTTATTTTTCGGGTTGTAACACTCTGTCTTCAGGTAGCATTATCGGCGACTTGATTAGCACTCATATTGAAACCCCAGAACGGCTTTTAGCCAAAAAATAATACATCATGAGATTTTGGGTTGGAGTCTGTTGTCTTTCGCGCCTCATAAATCTGCCGATCCTGTAGATTCTGTGTTTTTGAATTAAAGTATATGCCTTTCCATTCATCAAGGAACACTTCGGTCAGGAGTTTAATTAATATCGTGGAAGCTGACAAATTGATTTTTTCTGACTTCAAGTCTTTTCAGTTTTTGGAACACCACTTAAATACTTCTCGGGTCCGTAACATGTATTGCAGTCCTTTTCAGTGACATACCTACAAGAAACTGATGGTATTTCGACAGCTACGCTCACTAATGCCCGACCCAGTTTGGTATCGAAATTTACACTGTCAAATGGGTTGAGTTTATGATGAATGAATTTAGAGGAATAGGTTGAAACTGCTAATTTAAGAACATTTGTCCATGTCGGTTTTTTAGCTTTGTTGGAATTTGGCCTGTTCTTTAATCGGGTTTGAATCCCAATAGGAGCAGAATGTATGTAGTTTCAGTACCCCTCATCAGAAAACTTGAAACCATATTCGAGTCCAAAGATCAAAATTTTCTAAATTGGTATTTGGTCTGAAGAAATAATCGAGCTTTGGTATCAGAAACCTTTTAAAATTAGATAAGAGATTTTTACTCAATAAGAGTTATAAAATTTATGGACCCATTGTGATATTACAACCTCATGGTAAGTGTTGCGGAGTTATTAATATTTTATAGCTTTATATAAAATAGTTTTATATAAAATATAATGTTATTACAATTAAAAGTTTGAAAAAGTTCTATTAAAGTTTTGTAAAATGATGATTAAGTTTTAAAATATTGCAGCGATTTTATTGTAATTGTATCCACACAGCATACACCCAAAACTAGACAAATCCATATGTAAAAATCTGAAACGAAACAAAATAAAACTGAGTGTTAGTAACTGATACACTTAATATTGACGGGTATATGGGGCTAAAATCCGACGGTATGAAAACCATGTTAAAAGCTTAGTGTCAAAATCTGATCCAGAATATTCCGTGTTATACGATTGTGATGTTATAGTGAGCGGTGCGATATACATAGACATTTTTATGTGGATGTACCCATATATTGTCATGACACTAATAAGCTTTAAGTGTGATGTATGATAAACTGTCTAAATTGACTTTGTTATGAAAAGTATGCAGATGACAGTCAATAACATTGATAAGTGCGCGACATGAGATTATAATCGTCAACATTCAATGCTAAATTATTTAAATTTGAATAATATAATGTGAACAACTTTGTGCAAGCAGATACCGCAAACCACTAACTAATATAGGTCCGTACTCGCAACACGAAACTGCGACCGAAGTGGCAAGAACATCTTTCCTCATAAAAATATCCATTTGGAAACATGAGACACATCCACGTAAAACATTCGTTATGTAAATATGACGTAAATATTTTTGTTTCGCCGTACACCCAAATTTTCCTGTTTTCCACCCAAATTTTCCTATTTATTGTTTTATTTTCCGTTCTTTTATAAATTCTGTATTAATTTATTTTTTTTGGAAATTTCAATTTTTATAACAAAAATAATAAACAGATACATAAAAAAACCTATATTTACAGTTTTCGCTATTCACTAACTGTATAACATGGCACTGTCGTCACTAAAATGCCATGGGATGAGAAAAATAGCTCATTCCAAAATCATGTTTAAACCAAGTTGCAAACCATGGTTAGCAGTGACACATTACAACGAAATCATAGTTAACTCGATACTGTTGTTATGAAACCAGATATGTGTCTATAGTATTACCTTACGTTCTCGGTTAATTGTTAGATTTTATTTGAAAAGATGATATATATATCTATATAGTTCCATGCAACCTCTGAATTATATGATCTGCAAAACACATAACGTAATTTGCGAAACATTTGCAGGGTTCCCGGATTAAATACATGTATACTGCGTTTTGAGGGGCAACGAATAGTTGTTTTGAGAATATAATGTTGTTTCATGGCTTACTATCGTCAGTGTATTTTGAAAAATGTCTTATTTATATATTACTATAAAGAATGGCAGATTCAGAGTTTCTTTTAAAGACGAATCATTCAGTAACTATTTAAGCAAGCTAACTAAGACAAGAGTACTGATAGTTCTCTTTGGAAGGCAATCAAAAGGGATATTCGGCCATTTTTTGGTATGTTGCTCAGTATTTAAATTATATCTGGCATGAAGGACTCAAATTAAATGAAAATGAGATAGTTCACACCGACCTCACAAACAAACAACTCGAATATAAGCCGGTTAATATTAATCGAGAAAAAGTAAGGTATGGGAACACAGTCAAGTGTCTCGGCATTACGTACCAGGACTGATAAAATTGTCCAAAGATTTAGAATAATTCACTCTGCAATATCAGACACGAAAACCTTTATAAGAACTGTTCAATATGAACAGGGTTTATGCTGACCATTCACGGATGCTTATGATTAAATTTCAATTACATTAAAATATCAGTGGTCCTTCGAGCCGGATTCTTAGTCAAAATACAACACCTGACTATCAGTGATCCTTTAAGCCAACGAAAAACAGGCGAAACGGCGTAGTAGATAGACTTCACATAGTGAAAGTGTATTAAAACTAAGTCAAAACAACAACAGTTGACGAAAACCAACAAAAATAATAAAAACCAATCAAAATGGAAACTGAGAGCCATCAAAAGATAGATGACATCCGTTCTATTAACAACACAAACATTGCGTTGGATCTAAATCCTGAACTACAACAACTAATAAAGCGACAAACCATCATGATGAGAAACCTTTACAGAAAACTCAACGAAATCAGGAACTTGGTGGAGACCAAAACAAAAGGGTCATGAAAATATCACTAGTGGCCATCCAGAAGCTAATGGATAAATAGTTGTACTCCACGAGTGAATCAGAACCACAAGTTACAACAAAGAAAGGAATAAATTGTCAATGGTCACCAATCGGGTGACAAATACAATCGTGCAACAATTAAATTTATTCATAGTAAATGATGCCATACAGGGCAAAGAAGTTACACTGAAGAAGAGGTAGATGCGGAAAAGCAATTCACAAAAATTACAGCTCGGCTACCAGACGGTAAAAATATGGTAAATTTACCATTGAAATCAGAACCATCTCTGGTAGAAGAATCTAGGAGATCTGTAGCACGTTTACTGCAGATCGAGAGAAGATTTATGAAAGATAAACCACTCGCCAAACTATATCACGACTTTATGCAAGATTATATACAACAAGATCATATGCGACTAGTAAATGAAAAGTATTCGGAAGTAACATTCAGAGTAATCTAATTGAAACCATCATGAGGTGGCGAACGCACAAGTTCGTATTTACAGCCGAAATCTGGATGCATCTTAGTGTCCAAAACATACAAAGAATATTGTGGCGAAAGAATCCCTCAACACCAATAGGAGAAGATAATCAACCCATATCAAATCTAGCAGAAAGCGGCGGATTTCGAATACACAAATGGGCATCGAAGTCAGTAGAGATTTTAACTAATGTTCCAGAGCTCATACGAGTAAAGGAAATCATCAATAGTTCAAGATATGCATGAGGGAACAACATTTCATGGAGGCCTACAAATAACATTGGCAAATTTACGTGAAATGTGTTACATGTTTCAGACATAAACAAAAAACCCTAAACCAACTAATGGGTGATCTACCCACTTGCAGAGTAATTCTTTCGCGGCCATTCAGTAAGGTGGGAATTGATTCCGCCAGACCAATTCAACTAAAAAACAAAATAGGAAGAGGTCAGACCACATACAAAGGGTACATTGCGGTATTTGTATATGTATGGCTGCAAAACCCATACATGTGGAAGTAGTAAGCGAACTAACAACTGAAGCATTTATAACAGCCAATTGGAGATTTACATCACGAAGGAGGTTGTGCACAGACATAAATTCCGACAAAGCAACTATACAACAGCAAATCTAGAACTAAGAAAAGCAAATAAAGAAAGAAATCAACTCTAGAACCAGAACTAGCAGGTTTGTTACAGCAGGATGAAACAAATTGGCACTTTATACCTCCTGCTGCACCACATTTTGGTGCTATATGAGAGGCAGGCGTAAAATCAGTGAAGATACATTTGAAAAAGGTAATAGGAGAGACAACATTAACGTTTGAGGAAGTAACAACATTGACAACCCAAATCGAAGCATGTTTAAACTCTCGACTATAAACCTTTTTGTACGATGATTCAGAGAGCTTTGAAATGTTAACACCTGGGCCTATTTTCTAATAGGTGGGCTAATGAAGATGGCTCCTGAGACCAACGAAAACGTTTACTCTTCGTAAAAACTAGCTGGCATCTGGTGCAAAAGATAGTAAATGATTTCTGGAGAAGATGATCCAGTGATTATCTGCAGTAGTTACAACAACAGACAAAGTGGAAGATAACCACTACTAGCACGTAGGAAAATGGGTAGAGTAATGGAGGTTCATCCAGGTTTAGAACATTTATAAATGTCCAATATAACAAAGCTATGCAAGCTACCAATTGAGGAAGAAAACTTTCTGGCCCAACAAATAAATAATTCAACTGTCGTTGAAGAAGTAAAACCTATTGTATTATCAAATAACAACATCCCAATCAGACGTCAACCAAGAATACAGGCAAAAGAAGTCAATAAGAATCAATAACACACAGTGGCAGCAAATACCGCTTGCTGCCACGCAAAATGTTCAATATGAACAGGGTTTATGCTGACAATCCACGGAAGTTACAAAAACATTTAGAATTAGCTAATGATTAAATTTCAATTACATTAAAATACATTTGTTTATATACTATGACCAAAGAGAATACATATAAAGAGGAACATTTTATATGATACGCGGTTGTATAAAATCTAAAAATATTTCCGAGTTATTTGGTGATGGCAAACGAAATAGGATGAATATGAATATTTTATTTCGTTTCCTCTTTCGAACGACAGCAAAAAAAAAAATTGACTGTTTCAAAACTTCGCCTACTATTTCATATTCTAATTGGATTGTAAAATGGAATAGATATATTTTCCTATAGTAAACTTCCATTTTACAATCGAATTATAATATGAAATAGTAGGCGAAGTTTTGAAATAGTCAAATTTTTTTTTTGCACCCGTGGTTAGCTCAGAATAATTGAAATAATAAAAACAGATATCAGCTGAGGCAATATCTAACAAGAACTTTAAAGCGAAGTACGTCTAAAATAAAACACAAATCAAGGCACCTAAACATATAGAAAGACTTAACCTGGTGTATACAGCATATAAAGGGTGTCCGCCGGGAAGGTATACTACTTTGTTTGGCCGCCATTTTAGTAAACGTTAGTCTTGACAGTTCAAATTTGGCAGTCATGAAGTAGACACGTGGCAAATTTTTTATGGAAAAATATTCGATAAACCAACGTGTTTTCATTGTTAAAACATTTTATCAAAATCAATCATATTGATTACTGTGACGATGAGAAAGTTACGTGAAAATTTTGGGAGAAACAACGTGCCAACAAAAAGCACTATTTATGGTGTGGTGAATGATGTCGAAGAAAGAGGGTCTGTCGGTGAGCCCAAGAAAACATAACTGCTGCTCAAGAAAGTGTTCAAAACAATCCATCAACTTTCATCCATCAATTCAACGGCGTGCTCAGGAGCTTGGTCTTCAAAAAACAAGTTTGGCCACAATTTTGCACATCAAGACCATTTACGCCGCCGTACATAAGCCAATAGGATGTTACAGCATTGGCTTCATTTGAATGGATATGAGTGAATAAACAGAATAGTCGGTTCTGGGCGATGGAAAACCCTCAAATTATTCATTAGTCACCTTTACATCCATTAAAAGTGACAATCTAGTGTGCAATTTGGTCAGGAAGAATCATTGGACCCTACTTCTTTGAAAATGAAAACGGCGTAACGGTAACTGTAAATGGGAAGCGATATCGTGATACGATTGGAATTTTTTTAACGCCACAACTGCATGCTTTCGGCTTGATTAACATGTGGTATCAACAAGACGGTGCCACATCGCATACAGTCGGGATTACAATGGAATTACTGCGAGACCTCTTTCCGCAACAAGTTATTTCAAAATATGGTGATGTTGATTGGCCTCCACAGTCACCCGCTTTGACTGCTTCGGACTTCTTTTTGTGAGGATATCTGAAAAGCAAGGCTTATGCAAACAAACGAAAAACGTTTGAGCAACTTAAACAAAATATTCGTGATGAAATTAATGAAATACCGCGAAAAATGTGCTCAAAAGGGCTCCCATTTGTGAGGCTTACAGAGGCGGAAATTTATCTGATATTGTATTCCACACATAATTGCTGACATTAAATAGAATATTTACCAATATAAGATCCATTCTCTTTCATTTAATCAAAAATTATAAACAAACAAAGCTGTATACCTTCCCGGCGGACATCCTGTAGTTATCGGTTCATAATCCACAACAACGATGTGGTTTATATAATCGTACTAGACACTATCGATCGCAAATGGATCACAGTCGACGATAAACATTACTTAAGTCACAGTCATATTGCTCATTAGCCCAGGTGACTAGAGTGAAATAAAACTATCTCAGTGAATACCATAATGACATAGATAATGGGACCCGTAGTCAAGCTATTATAGGGTTAGCATACAATCTTCGTTAATTTGATGAGAAAGGCGTTTGTACGTCGTTCAAACAATTTTTAATTATAGTTTCTACAACATTGAGCCTCTTTATAATTTATTAATTTTTTTGTGTAACAAACATACAATAATCTGTATGTAGTTGTTTTTCATTCAACATATTTCTATGTAATCATAAAATATCAATTATGTTTATATAAGACATCCAATCGTACTCGTATAAGACAAACATATGTAATTAATATTCGTGTATTTCAAGAATGCGACAGTTTTATACGTTTAGTCGTCGTTGTACTAGTATGTTAGTTCCATGTTGCTTTTACTATATGATTTTGTGTATGTAGTCCTCATCATCGTCTTAGGTATAGAGTCTATATATACAATACTCACATATGGATAAAACTATATTATATACGCCGAATCGATCTCAAAATAAATAATAATAGTAAAAGGTGTATAAGTCGTTAAGATTGCAACTTTGTATTTCTGTTTGGGAATAAAACGAATAAAATTCGAGATGGATATTAGGGTTTGTGTTCTGTAGAATTATTATTTCGATATGGTTAAACTTTTAATACGTTTAAAAAATTAAATTTAAGACATATGATAGGTTTTTGTACACGAATCTCGAAGAAGGTGAAGAAATATAATTTTGGCTAGATGATTATCAGTATACACGGAATGAGAGTCATATTAAATCTAATTAATTTACATTAACACTATACTCGACCAGTGGGTGGTTAAAATACAAAATAAGCACAGCAATTAAATGACGTCATTAATTGAACAAAAGCACATGAGATGCTATATACTACTACTTTTTTTTATATTTTATCCTATGCTATGTTTTGGAGCTCAAGGCTCTCTCAGATCTTTTGCGGTTCGTTTATTTACGTCCTACTTTACGCATTAATCGAGAACGTACGGCTATAGGTTCGATTTACGTAGTTCGATTTACCATCTGCACATTATAGTACTGACATGGAAGATGGGCCCATGAGTTCTGCAGTCCAATAGGGATAGATGTGTTCATTCACACTACCGATCGTAATCAGATGATGAAACATCCTTTTTGCATCATGCCCCTATCAGGATTCGAACCCGGTACCTCCCGCTGAGCGGTACTTACTGTACGTGACTGAGTAGTTTGCAATGTTGTTCCCGCTTGTCCAGTTTCATTCTGATGACGTCATTGGATAATTTAGTGACTTTGAACTTGATATTTGTTGCATTGTGTTCGTATTTATGTTATGCGAGTCATGTAGCAACAGATCTAGCAAATTGCAGATAGTTGAATCGAAGTATTTTCGATTTTTCTATTTAATTATCTATAGTGTGGTTGTGAATCCACAATTTTTTAGAGTTCTAGAAAACTTTAACTTTTGTCCGAAATGTTTGCGATTTATTCAAATAAAAGATTTCAGATGTTTTGCAGAAGATGATATCTGTATAAATCAGAAACCTGTTACCATGATAATGATTTTACTGAGTAATAAAAACAGTCCACGGAAGACTGGTTAATTGTACACTTTGCACTCAGTTTACAACCATAAAGCAGGCCACGTAGCTCTTATAATATGTTATCAATACCTAGGAACCTGTGACACGTTGATAACGATAGCACGATCTGAATTGAAAGTATTCCTATTAAATGTATATCACCACACGGGTTTTAGGTGTAAACAGGATCTTACCATTCTTCTTATAGTACAGAGATCTTAGCACACTATATAGTTTATGTCATCCAAGTGTAGTGTAACTATGTTTCAATGCGTTCTAATGTACAGATATATATATATATATATATATATATATATATATATATATATATATATATATATAAATATATAAATATATATATATATATATATATATATATATATATATATATATATATATATATATATATATATATATCATCTTGTTATAAGAATACGAGCAGCAGTCCAATTAAAAACAGTAAACTACGGATAAGTCCTCACTTTTAGAATTTTACGATCATATTTTTTTATTTATTTATATATTGCTTATAATTTTGATTAAGAAGGAAAAGCGCATATGGAAGTAACTTGTAAAAAAATTATTACTTCCATTAGGCATAAAAACCTCTTAAATTTTTTACTACAAAAGGTCAACACCAAGCACGCACATCCCATTTTGAGTACAAGCTCATTTACAATAGGATGAGCAGCAGGGATCAGACAATATATAAAAAAAAATCTTAATAATTAACTTAAACTAATTATATTGTCATTCAGACACGCCATTCAAGAAACCTCGATTTAAACGAATCGGCAGATCTCAAGCTCCTAATACTGTATGGAACAGAATTCCATAAAGAAATACCTCTAACAAAAAAAGATGAATTTAAAGACCTAGAAGAATTTCTCGCAGGAAGCAATCGTAGATTGGCGTAATGCGACCTGCTAAATAATAATTTTTTGAATAAATAATTTGGTTCTTTAGTTTTAAGTAGCTTCCTAATAAAAGCGCAAATCCGAAACTCATAAAAACTAGTTAAACTACAACCAAGAACAAGCCTAGTATAGGGTGATATATGGTCAAATTTCCTAATTCCGAAAATAAAACGAGTGCACGCATTAAAACATCTTTTTAGAATAGACATATTTTCCTGAAACATACCAAATAAGACAACATCACCATAAAGAAAATGGGGAAGGAGATAGGACATAAACATTCTCTTTTTAAACTGACTATCCGCAAACCCTACCACTTTATACAAACAACTAAGTAAACCAAACACCTTTCTACTAACTTTTATTAAATGATCACCCCATGTAAGAGTTTTGTTAAAAACTATCCCCAAATTCCTAACAGTAGTTGAAAACGGAATGACTGACCCATTAAGATTAATACAAGGAAACGAAAACGTATCTAACGATTTTTTGTAAATAACAATAGATTGCGATTTACTAGCATTTAAGACAAGTCCATTGGAAATAGACCAATTAAATACTCTATCTAAATCCTCGTTAACCAGAGAAATATTACTAACAATAGAATGCTGATCTAACTTACTATTTCTATAAATTTGGACATCATCAGCAAAAATGTGAAACGAACAATGGTGAAACGAGGATTCTATGTCATTAATGTACATAGAAAATAATAAAGGACCAAGTACCGAACCTTGAGGAACACCTGAAGTAACTGGAAGAAAATTAGAATAACAACTACCAAAAAAAACTGTCTGTGAACGGTCCGATAAATAATTTTTAACTAATCTAGCAGCTGAAAGGGAAAATTTAAATTGTGCGATAAGCTTGTTATACAGAATGTTGTGATTCAAAGAATCAAAGGCCTTTGAAAAATCTAACAAAGTGAGAGAAGTCAGTTCCCTGTTTTCCATACTACGCCGAATATCATCGCTGATATTCAATAATGCAGTATTTGTGCCATGACACTTTCTAAAACCAGATTGAAAGACATTAAGTAAACTATTATTAATTATATGGGACTGAATTGAATCCAAAATTTCGATCCATATCCTTCATAGTTTACATTCTACAACCAAAAAGTTAAGAATGTTTTGATACCTTTGTGAAGTTAGCCCAGTGTTTCATCCCCGAAAATGAAAAAAATTGCATGTGGTAATACAGTTAGTAAATACTATCACGATATTACATTTCGATAAAAATACTATCACGACATTACATTTCGCTTATACATATTTTTAAAAATATTAGTTAAACACACAAAATAAAAAAAATGTAACTGAACAATATCAATAACCAATCTATTATAAAGGGTCACCCAAAAAACGCGCCTACATGTTTCTTTTAAATAAAACACAAACTGTTTGCAATTTTTTCAAGCTGTTTTTTTTTATTAAAAGTATGATCCATTACAATTATACGTGGAATAGAATATCATTCAAGTGTCCACCACGACTGCGTCTGCAGGCATCAATCCGAATATCGAAATTTTCAATGACTTTCCGACATGTTGCTGGTGTTATTTCACGAATTGCAACTTGAATGTTGTTCTTTAGATCATTAATTGTTTGTGGCTTGTTAGCATACATTCGACTTTTCAAAAAACCCCACAAAAAAAAATCTAATGGTGTTAGATCACATGACCTTGGAGGCCAATTGAAATCTAAATTTCGTGAAATTACACGTTGAGGATATTTTGATTGCAAAAACGTAATTTTTTGTCGAGTTGTGTGACATGTAGCACCGTCTTGCTGGAAATAGACGTCAGACACATCAATATGACTCAACTGTGTCCATAAAAAGTCTCTCAACATTGATTGGTATCGCTCAGCATTCACAGTAACAGCATTTCCAGCATCATTTTCGAAGAAGAATGGCCCAATGATTCCATTTGAATGAAAAACACGAGGATTTTCATCACCCCAGATACGACAATTTTGCTTATTGACGAATCCATCCATTGTGAAATGAGCTTCATCACTAAACAAAATTTTGCTTGAAAACAATGGATCTGTCGTTCGTTGTTCAATAATCCAACTAGCGAAATTACGACGTTGTAAATGGTCTCTTTCTTTCAATTTCTGGGTTAATTGAATTTTGTAAGCGTGTAAATGCAAATCTTTATGCAAAATCCTCCATAAGGAGCCATAAGATATGCCCAATTCTTGCGAACGACGCGAAATTGATGTTGTCGGTTCATTTTCTACATTTTCACTAACAGCAGCAATATTTTCATTTGTGCGTACAGTTTTTGGTCTTCCACTTTTTGGTTTATCAGTAACACAACCAGTTTCATCGAATTTTTTCACTAATCTTTCAATTGAAGATTGATTTGGCCGATTATTTACACCAAAAAAATCACGAATTTTGCGATGGGTATTTTTCAAAGAACGCCCATTTTCATAATAAGTTTTAATGATGTAAACCCGTTGTTGCAATGTGTACCTGTCCATGGTTAAAACTGTACTACCTTCTAATAAAACAAAATGGCTTATGTCATTTGAAAAGATGTCACGTGTAAAAATTATATACTGCTGACATCTAGGCGTCACATTTGGATGACCCTTTATTATAAAAAATATATGTGAAATATAAAACATAGAGTTCGTTAAAAATTAAATCTTAACATTATTTATCATCTATCTATCATTACTCTCAGTCCCGAAAAACGTCTGTCGCGACACTTTTAGTATTATTTATATTAATTGATCATAAGCACAATAAAATAATATCAACAAAAAAAAACCAAACCAATTTTCCTTACAACATATACAATCAAATATAAAATGTCCAAACAAAGAGCAATTTACTATACTGATAGTTTTTATATAACCAGCCCAGAAAAATTAACTATTATGATAGCTTTCTCAGCCTAAAAAGATAACTGAAGCAACTCCTGAGGGGCAAAAGAAATCCGGGGCAAAAGGAATCCGTGGCATGGACCAAGAAAACGGTTGGCAGCGACAACTAAGAGAGGGACCATGTGTCGAAAAGACAGCGGTCTCAGGATGAGCTACAGCCCATCGACACAAAACGGGTCAAACTGCAAGCGGAAAAGGAAACTCCTCACAAGGTTTTGCCTCCTAATAAGGCTAAACCAAAATCCTTTAGCGACATTGTGAAGAAGCGTGTGTTAGTGCTTGCCGTCATTGACAGGAGTCATGAAGATGGAAGCATCACCATGGGAAAATGGAGTTTGATGTACAATGCACTAAACATCGTTTTCCTAAAAATCCTGAAAGATAATCCAGGACCCCTTCCATCCTGCAGAGTTGTGGGCTAGCATCAAGAGCGCGTTAAACTTTTAGCGTGCTCTGATGCCAGATCAGTGGAGCTTTATAAGAAGAGTGTAGCTGAGGTAGGAGAAGTGTGACAAGGCACGAAACTGGCGGCTAAAGCAGGAATGAGATTCCTAGCAGATCAAGAGCACGTGTCTGGTTACAAACCGAACAGCCAGTTCAGAAAAAATCCTAGAGATAATAAGGATAAGCAACCCCAATCTTCTGACAGGAAACTGCAAGATCGTGAGGCAAGAGGATGCCAAGGGGGGCTATAGACTATCTACTATGGTAATCAATACGGAGACCTGGAGCCGCTTGCAGCGACTAACGGAGTAATCAACTTCGGTTTCGGGTCGATTACTCTCAAAGCATACAAACAGGACGAGGCTGAAACACAAAGGGGCCGAAAGCCCATCCACAACTGATGCAGTTGCACCAGGAAAAAAGACAGCCCAACCAATGAAGCTCTCGGAGGTGATCACATTTACTAGCTCAAACCTTTTTTAACTCAAATCAATAATCAGTTGGTCCGTCCAACGAATGGTTTCTATGTTTGAGGGGCGATATCGCAAGAACCCATCATAGAAATAATGTGAATTAAATACTAGAATTTTGACTGTTTCCGAATAAGTATTCACACATACAAAAATATGTAACTTGCGTTAATTGCAATATGATTACTGTTTGTATTAATTTTGGTGTATACGCAAAACTGTTATTATATGTTTTTACACAGTCACTATAGCAATAAATCATGAGAGATAATTTTTTTGGGCTGAGTATATGAAAACTATCATGATATTAAATTTTTCTGAAAACTATCATGATAGTTGATTTTTTCGGGGCTGAGAGTAAAACGTGTCATGATAATTGAGATAAGTGTTGCCATCGCTTTTTTCTGGGCTAACTTCACATACATTATTTCACATTAATTTTAGACTTTTTATGGAGAGCTTTCTAAAACTTATACATATAAGAAATTTACGCTATTGTTAGGCCGTAATGTATCAAAGCTTGCCTCAATCGGTGTTGATAGCCAACTCTTCAACAACATACTTGGGAGCCTACACTGTTATGGTATTCCAGTATATGTGACTAAAAAGTCTTCAAATGTCGCCAACTGATTTCCTTCTTCATTACGACTTAACCAAAATCTAACCTTAACTTGTCCTCTAATATTTTCTTATCTAACGTTATAAAGTTTATTTTTTTTTGGGTTTTCGATTAAGTACTGGTTTGAAATTTCTAGTCATTGTACCGTTCCATGCTGATATTGGGTAATTTTTTTTTGTAGATATGTGATAACTGCTTCTCAGACACAGCAACTATGAAGACCCTTTCGATACTATCAATATAAAGTTGATACGGTAGAAAATGTTACTGCCGGTATACTGAACCATATACAATCGCCTGTTATTAATTCGAGCATGTGGTTTATGACTTAAATTATAATTTAATGGTATTGTTACGGATGCCCAAGCGACAGTGAGTCAAAACAATAATGAGTTAGGCATTTCCGAAACATCGACGTATAGGATTAGATTTATATAAGATTCACTTGATTCAAGAAACGTATTGGGCGGAAGATTCACTGTTTGGCGTTTAGAGCAACTAGACATTTTGGGATGAGAAGGAGGAGTGGGAAACAACCTCACTAACGAATTACATTTCTGGGCTGGACAACATATCAATAATAATATCGACGTTGATGACATGTAAAGTTTTAACAAGTTTGTGTTCCATGTCGTTCATTTGCCACCATCGATTAATTAGCTTTAAAGATCATGCAACATTACATAACCGACCTTTTAATTTCAAGTTTAACAACCGTGCGTCATCAAATTCGATACATGCAATCTATCATGCTGATAATGTGTTAGCTGATTGTTTTAAGCGAGGTGGTAAGCTCATTCATTATGAAAGAGAGGTTTTGGACTCAAAACTATATATTAGAGTAGGAGTTGAATTACTTTTGGTGTACGAATTGAAGTTTCTTTAAAAGTTAAGTTTTTCCAAATATTCAACAACTCCTAATGACAAAACGCTCAATACCTATGCAATAGTAACTCCAAGGGTCACGTACTCTTAAATCAAGGTTAAGTAAAGCGATTAATACCCTGAAAATTGCTTTGTTAGGTACACGTAAGCTGAAACAACCAACCCTCTCATTCCTTCCAATACAGCTCTCTGACGAAAGCTGGGCAAGAAGTGATGTAACCTAACGATTTCCAAATGAATTATTACATTTAATACAATACTCTCGGTCATTGGTAAATTTCTTCTAGAATTTCAAAACAATTCGGAACATGTTCACTTAATTTCAATGTTGTGTATGTGAATACTTTTAGTTTTGATCATCGGTCTCGCTGTGATGTTTTTGGACCGATCTAACTTGAAAATGTTCACTTACATTGGAATGACGTATATAACTTCCGAATAGCTATATATGGACTATTACGGCTATGAGACCCCCATTGCACTCGTCTAATACTTTGCACTGGAGATGATTAAGACCAGAAGAGATCATACAGCATGCTAGTTCAGATGTAATTTAACTGCTGAAAACCAACTTTTTCCTTGAGTTGCATACTCATACAACAGAGGAGAGCTCTTTTCAACAACATATCGACGGATCACTACAAATAACTATACTACAATACAAATAATGTATCACTTTGAGGATTGGGGAGTATTAGATGGAAAACCTGCTTGATATTGTTGTTCATAAAAATTCCAACAGTGTTAAGTAAACGCTGGTGATTCAAAGAGAAGTTTTACCAACTAGCTTGTCGCTGTAAAGCCTTGGGATAAAATACAAATAGAATTAGATGCACCTTTAGTAAGTTTGTACGAAACTTACTAAACGGTCCAAGAAAACGTATCCTGTGTATCCGACAATGATTCTTAAGTAGTATCCAAAATTAAAACAGGTTTTCAAGCTTATACATCAATAAACCATTTGATAAATGTACCATTTCATTCAGGGTCAATCAAGTCAGCCATTGTTTGATGAACTTTGCTGGCATTTTTATCACTCTTTCGATAAATTTTAGCTTATATCGTAGCGTTTCTATCGTACTACTGTACTCAAAACCTCATTTTAAACTATGTAGATGTCGTTTAACAGAACATACCAGAGTTGTGATACGAGGGCGGAGTGAGAAATCTAGTGTAAATGCAACAGAGGGCGCCACAATCGCAAATTCGGTACATCATTAGGATCTGTCACTAGAACTAACTAAAATTTTAAGACAGATCTGTTATTTAGTTCAGTTTTGACAGCCATTGAAATCATACAATCCATTGTTTTCTGCAAACATGGAAAAATTTCGTCAGTTAATTAAACAAAAAATTCATAAATATTCACCATCGATTAAAATGAACACTAACAAGACGCCCAAATGGAATGACCACACCAAAAGTGATTGACAAAACTATATGATAGAGCGTTGCAAGACCGCAGAGTCAAAGTGCGCGAGACAGGTGAAATAGTATGGTCATCTTAGATGAACGTGTGCGCAATACCATATAATACACGACCATTTGAATATGAAAAGGCTATCCGTGAGTTAGGTGCCGCGTATGCTAATAATCAACCAAAATACACCGGAGGTCAAAGAACAGTCTAAACAGTGGTTTCTACTGGCAAATCTGTGCCGAAGAAGACTAAGATGGTTTTATCCAAGATAGATGGCAAATATTACTGCAACCGGATCGTTTCAACGACGTTTTGAAAGAAATTTTTCTTCCATCAAGACAATGAACGGGTGCACACGTGTGTAGTTGTGATTTCCAAAATCCATGAATTACGCTTTGAATTGCTTCCACATCCGGCACATTCACCATACTTATCCCACTGCTACTGTTTTCAGTTTCAGAACTTGAAGAAATGTCTTTTTGGAAAGAAATTCGGCTCTATAATGAGGAGATTTTCGATGCAAAAAATACCGATTTTGAAGGGCTGGAGAAATTGTATTATTCGGAAGGGATCAAAAAATTAGAAAAACCTTGAACTAAGTGTTAGAGCTAAAAGACAACTTCGTTGAAAAATAAAATGTTTTTGATTCTTTGTTTCATCTTTACCAGAATTTTCACGCTGCCCTCGTACTAAACACTGGGCAGTCGCAAATACCTTGAAAAACCTTGTTCGCCGATACTGTAAATTCTCAAACATCGATACCAGCATTGTAGGGCTAGCTAAAGATAGCCAACTGTGTCAAGTAACCTCGGATGATAGACGTTTTCCAGTTATCTTGCCGCTGAAACACCTTGGGATTTCATTCACAGATTTTAGCGGAAAACTTTAATGAAACCATTGCATCTGAAAATGTACCACAAAACAATCATCGATCCTGAAAACCTTATCTTCATGGTATACTACTGTGCAAAGTGAATCAATTCGAATTTGCTTAGAGTTTTTCAAAATATATGTGGATTGATGGCCGAATAATAAAGAAACAGGAGTGGAGAAGAGATGAAACCCAACTACATTCTATAAAAGAAAGCTATTTGGTCGATATACTGAACACCATCATATGGTTATGGTCTACAACTACAACAATATACACATACCGATTATTACAAGCTCCATTGATAATGAGTCACTGTACATCAATGGTCAAGTTCAATTCCAATACAAGAGATGGATAACAACAATCGGATCAACCCGATTAATTTAAACAGTTTGATTATCTATTGTTAGAGAGCATAACTAACCCGTCCCTCCTCGATGTTGTTGGGAACGGTGTTTGGTGGAAAATAGAAACACACCAAAACAGAGTTGTTTCTATCTGAACAACATGCATCGTACATTTGTTGTTATAATTGTTTACATCCGCTTGCATATATGCAGTACATGTGTAATTATTATTTTCTATATTTAATTTGTATTAATAATTAAACACAATATTATGTACTTAAGAAACCACACGTTAAGTCTTATAAACAAAATTATATTGGTAGCACGAACTCGTGTACGCGGTATACAGACTTGTCACTCATATTGGAATTTTAACTATTTACAACATAGTATTCAACCATTGGTATAAGAACAAAGTGAAAGCGAAAGAATTATATAGAGAGTGATCCAATAGGAGGTGGTTTTTCCAATTGGGATTCTCATTTCTTGACCACTGTAGTACTGTCATGTTTATCTGACCACCTTTTCATTATTCATCATCACCCGATATCGTACATTGTGGAGTATTTTGAAAAGAAATTTTGGTTTGCAGGCATAATTGACACGATTGGCCTTCCTTATGGATTCGTCCAAAAACCAAATTGTCGTATTAGGGCTGACAAACAGCCAGAGAAGATTCAAGAGCTGCCAATGCATCCTGCAAAATGCAATGTTTGGTGCAGTTTATAGACAGGTGACATCATCGGATGGTATTTCTTTAAAATGAACAGCGTGTCAACGTCAATGATACAAACTTGAGAGCACTGATCAATGAATTTTAATTGCTAAAAAATTTAAGATATTGGTGTATCCGACTTGTGGGTTAAACAGGATGAAGCAACGTGCCACACAGCTGGCCAAAATATCGATTTATCGAAAGGGACCCGTGAATTGGTTTCCATGATCTTGTGTTCTGACATAAACCTCATAAACCGAACTTACTTCATAAATACAAAATTTGATTTTTTTTTTTCGAAAACAAGAGATCAGATGTTTGGTTTTGGACTTGTTGATTTTGAGACAACGCATCTTCTTGTCCAACAACGGCATTAATTGCAAAAGTTTTCGATAGGCTGTTCTCGGTTTTTAAATATGCATGCCATAGTCTCTCTCGATTGATCGAGTCATTGGCTTGCTTGAAATCAAGGAATCATCCGTAGCGAGATAACTTAATCAGTAACTGACCAATTTAGATGAAATTTTCCTTGGTAGACACAGATAATGTTTACCGTCAGAGGAGTAATTCTTCCCAAGATAATGTAAGACAGTAACTTGAAGGCTGCGCAACGGAGAGCTGGACTGCGATAATTCTCGCATTTCAAACGATCACCCTTCTTGAATATTGGGCATAACGTGGCCACTTTCCATATAACTTCATTTCGCCACACCAATCGGACAAGGTCGAAGAGACAGTTCCACAAAATTAGCCCTCCGAATATCAAGAGTTTTGAATTGTAATCCTGGTAAATTATTTTTCTTTAAGCTCTGCATGACCATGGTGAGTGGATTCCTCATAGAATGGATCCTCAATGATCATCTCTGACCTATGTATTTGACGGTATTCAAATACAGCTTGTGATACATGTGGAACATTAAGTAGTTCAGAAAAATGTTCACGCCATATATCGAGTACCGCATCGACGTTAACACAGAGCTTTCCATTCTGGTCTCGAATGGCAGTTGACCAACATCTTAAGGTATGCTGAAATTCGGTGATTCATTGCTAAGTTGTTGTATTCTTAAGACCTTAGCTTCGACCATTCGCGCTTCTGCTGTCCACAAATACATTTAGCTATCCTTCTAGTAAGAACTACTTTATTTTTCCTTGCGATTGTAAACCGAGTCTGCGCTTCATTGTGGGCTATATTTCGTTGCTCAACAGCAAGACGACAGTCCTCATCAAACCAATCATTTTTGGACTTAGTTTTAACTATACCGAGAGTGTGCTGGGCAAATGCTATTTCTGACAAGATCTTGATATTTTCGTTGCGTTTCTTCATTTATCAGAACTTCATAGGAGATGCGTGTTGGATATTCCTCTCTCCCTCCAAACTTGTATGAAAATTGCAATTGTAGCTTGGCAATGACCAGATAATGGTCACTGCCTTCGAATTTTTTTGACGACTACTATAATCTCACAAGGTCTTGGTCAAACCCAAACTCGCTCTTGTGAAATGAACATATTGTCAAATTGGCTTTGGGATATTTTACGTGGATGTGTCCATGTTTCCAAATGGATGTTTTTATGAGGAAAGAATGTGCTTGTCACTTTGAGTCATGAGCGATCGCAAAGTATGCATCATTCTTTTCCCATTTTTGGTAACAGTTTCGTGTCGGGAGTACGGACCTATATTATCGTATAAGTCAGTCTGATTTCTGCCAGCTCTAGCATTAAAGTCACCAATCACCAATCTAACATCGTGCTCAGATATAGAGTCCATCAGTTTATTCAAATTATTGTAAAATAAGTCTTTATCTTGCGGTTAGCCCCACGTTGGGCGCCACTGTAACGACCTACAAGACGGGCGAGAGGTCATACCATTAGAGAAACAGCTCAGAAAGTGCCCAGATCGAAATCAGAAAAAAAGTATTCATGCAGACCTTCATAGGCGAACTTAATTAAGCTCAGCTATGGCTCAGTGGATGTGGTGGGTGAGGGAGGACTGCGTCCCAATCCCGAAAAGGTTAAGGCCACTGCAGAGTTTCCTGTACTAAAAACAGTTCGTCAGGTGCGAAGGTTTTTGGGTGTCACCGGATTGTATCGTAGTTTCATTCGCAATTACTCTGGTGTATCGGTGTATCATTTTATTGGAGTGAGGAAGTTCAACGTTCATTCGAGGAATTGAAACTAGCGTTAGTTTCAACTCGAGTTTTAGCAACACCTGGATTTAACCAACGCTTTTTCATCTAGTTTGACGCTAGATGGCGAAGACAGACCATTGGCATATACATGTCGCATAAACTTTCAGGTGCTCAACGTAACTACAGTGTAACGGAACTTGAATGCCTGATGGCTATCGATAAATTTCGGGCATATGTCGAAGGGCTTCCGTTCACCGTAATCTCGGCTCACTCAAGTTTAACATGGTTGATATCAACTAAAGACCTCACTGGACGATTGGCTCGTTGGATCTTAAGACTTCAAGGTTTTAATTTTTCTATTGAGTATCTCAAGGGCTCACAAAACTGCGTCCCTGATGCTTTATTCCGTTTGTATATGAGTGCCTTTTCAATGTCGGATCAACCTTTACATATTCCATTTGATTCTCCTGCCTTTCAAAATGAAAAATACACCGAACTTGTACTTGCGTTGCAAAGAACACGTACCAAAACCAATGTTAAAACTGTCGATGGTAAAGTATACATTAATCTAAAACCCCAGTCACCATCTGACAACGATCTACCTTGTTGCAAATTAATTGTTCCTGATGAGCTTCGACAAGATTTAATAAGTTCTAGTCAAAACTATAGAAATTCTAAAACGATATTTCTATTGGCCTGGTCTAGCATTGGATGTCCAAAATTTTATTAATGCTTGTGAACTATGTAAAGTGAATAAGGCGATCAACTATTGCAATCGGCTTCCACTTGGAACTCTTCCTGCCATCTCGAGACCCTGGCAAAGAATTTACCTGGATTTCTTAGGACCCTATACCCTAGAACTCGAAGTGGTAACACATATATTGTTATTGCTGTGGATCACTTTTCTAAATTTGTTTTAACTCAGGCAGTACGCCAAGCTACAGCAAATGAAGTAGTCAGGTGTGGTTAATCTCATGTGCAAGCGAAGCTTTTTTGTTTTTTTTGCGGTTTTTACAGGCCATTACTGGCCCGTACCGTGTCAACAATCTGACTCCATCGATTTCGATCACGAGCCAGCTCTTCAAACCGTTGTAGGCAGTTTGAAGATGCCAGATCGCTCTCTACGCCGTGGAGCCATCGTCGCCATCAGCGCGCCTCTTCGCCTACCGAAAGGCTCCCTTAAAGGTTCGCTGTATCATTCGGTTCGGATCAGCAGAACGTGTCCGAGCCAGCGTACTCGCTGTCCTTTAATTTCATGCACGATCTCAGGAATTTGCATTAAATTCCTGATCTCGTGATTGAAAAGAACTCGGTAAGTGCCATCGAAGTCACGTTTTGGACCATATATCACACGCATGAGAATCATCTCTCGAATGTTAGAAGCCATTTTTCGTACTCATCCGTCAAGGTCCAACTCTCACATCCATACAGACAACGGGTCTGATCAACACTCTGTACAGTTTCAGTTTATCCGTATTTGCAAGATATTTTGATTTCAGCAGTGGACGTAGAGGATACAAAGCCCGATTGCCAGCGGCAAGGCGGACCTTGATATCCTCGCCCACACTATTATCGTGAGTGATGAGAGATCCAAGATACTTGAATCTCATCACTCCTTCAAACGTGTGGTTACCACTACTGAAATCAATTGCGTCTTGGTCTCTAAAACCCGAGATTAGATATTTGGTTTTTGACTCGTTGATTTTGAAACCAACGGAAGCTGAACACTGTTCCAGTGGATCAAGTATCTCTTTCACTCCGTTGCCATTTAATCCAATCACACAGATGTCATCTGCATACGCAAGAAGTTGATTGGATTGTCGGAATTAGATGTTGTCCTGAGGTGTTTCACTTTTACGAAGGATGTATTCCAACAAGAGATTAAAAAGTATCGGGGACAGCGCATCTCCTTGTCGAACACCGGAATTGATTGCAAAAGTTCTCGATAGCCTGTTCTCAACTTTGACACAGCATTGTGACTGCGTTACTGTCATTTTACAGATATGTACATGTTTTCGGTATTCCTAAATATTCAAGCGCATACCATAATCTCTCTCGATTGATCGAGTCATAGGCTTGCTTGAAATCTAGGAATACCTGGTGTACATCGCGAGATTTTTCGTAGTACTTGGAAAGAATCATCCGCAGCGAAAAAACTTGAGCAGTGACTGACCGATTCGGACGGAATCCTCCTTGGTAGTCACTGACAATTTCCTCCGCTAGAGGAGTCACCCTTTTTGAATATTGGGCATAACGCGGCCACTTTCCATTCGTCAGGCATAACTTCATTTCGCCATACCAATCGAACAAGGTCGAAAAGACAGTTCCACAAAGTTAGCCCTCCGAATATCAAGAGCTCTGAATTAATGCAATCAACCCCTGGCGAACGATTTTTCTTTAATCTCTGCATGGCCATTGTGAATTCCTCATAGGATGGATCTTTTAAGAAACCGTGCGAATTGTGCTCATTGCTGAGTTGTTGTACTCTTAAGACCTTAGCCTTCCACCATTCTCGCTTCTTCAGTCTACAAATTCTTTTAGCTGTCCTCCTAGCAAGAACTGCTTTGTTTTTCCTTGCGATTGTAAACCGAGTCTGCGCTTCATTATAGGCTATATGTCGTTGCTCAACAGCAAGACGACACTGCTCATCAAACCAATCATTTTTGGGCTTAGTTTTCACTATACCGAGAGTGTGCTGGGCAGCATAGCCAACCGAGGTTTTCAGTACTTCCCAGACACTGTTCACATCATCAGATTGGTAATTGGATTGCATAATGCTATTGCTGACAAGATCTTGATATTTTCGTTGCGTTTCTTCATTTATCAGACCTTCACAGGAGAATCGCGTTTTATATTTTCCTGTCCTCCTTGACTCGTACGAAAATTTCTATCGTAGCATTGCAGCCACCATAAAATGGTCACTGCCTACGAATTTGGTTGACGACCGATACGATCTCACGTCTTGGACAACCCGAGCCCGCCTTTTTGAAATCAACAGATGGTCAATTTGGCTTCGGGATGTTTTACGTGGATGTGTCCATGTTTCTAAGTGGATGTTTTTATGAGGAAAGAATGTACTTGCTACTTTGAGATCATGAGCGATCGCAAAGTACATCATTCTTTCCCCATTCTCGGTCGCAGTTTCGTGTCGGGAGTACGGACCTATATTGTTACATAAGTCGGTCTGATTTCTGCCAGCTCTAGCATTAAAGTCACCAATCACCAATTTGACATCGTGCTCCGGTATAGAACCCATCAGATTAGCGAAGCTGACACATTCGATTATCGACTGATTGGAAGTCCAGTATAGACTTTTGTAACTGTCGCTCAATGAGAAATCCAACTCCAAGATTTCCGAGGTCATCTCCACTGTGTATATGCATTGTGACACTTGGTCTCCACTTTACGGCCATCGAGTTTCTTGAAGCGCTACGAGTTCCAGCCGATACTCTTTCATACATGTGATGAGGCCATAAAACGTGTCAGTTTTTCTATCAGTCAGCCAGTTGGGCTTACAATTTTAGATTATTAAATTGATTTTAAAAAAACTGCTCTTATTGGATCACCCTTTAGTTATGTCAATTCGTCGAACCATAAAGAATAATATAGTGGGGCTAGTAATTACTCAACCACTGCAAAATAAATTTTTTATGAAGGGATTGTATTTAAATAAGGCCAACCCCTAAATTAGTAATTCGTATATTTATTCACAATCTGCCATTTTTTCAACCTAACCGTGTACATACCGTGGGTATCTGCTGTTTATAGTTTATATAATATAGTTTTGCATCGATACAGTCAATCTCTGTATAATTGCATGACAGAATACAATCAAAGCCCCAACAGTTGATTAAATATTATCGTAACATTATGTATGGCTATAATATTGTTTCAAACACGCAGATATATAGTTTTTAAAAACTATTTAATTACATATTTAATTGTTTATTGAAATATGAATTAAATTATTTATAATGGCGGATTGTATTTAACATTGAATGATTTATTATAAACGACGGTACATAATGTAATTGTTAAATACATATACAGTAATTAAATAGTAATTAATGTAAGATGAAATGTTGTATCAAACAAGTCGTGATAAGGATCTGCTAAGCGGGGATTCTATAAATCATGTCGCTTATATGAATTTTTTTTAATATCAAACTAAATCGACAAGATAATCCTTTTAGTTTAATTGTTATTGCTAATTACCTACCGCACACTGTTTGTTTATTTGTTCATGTATAACGAATTGAGTGTATCTCAAGAATGTAATCTGCAGCATGCACATGTTAAAATAGAAAACTGTTGTTGGATTTTTATTACAAATTACACATTGACATTTAATATTATGTCGGACACTGTGGTGTCGAGGCACGTTTATGGAAAATTATTTCAATTAAACCATCACTGTATCCATAGCTTGTCGTAGGAGGCGACCGTAAAAAACCAAAAATATTAATAATGTCAACAAATCCGATCCCGTCAAAACAACAATGATCTCCCGCTTAAGTACCCAGACACAAGATTAAGGATCGTCATGTGGAACTAAACCCTGACACGTTTGACGGTCTTATCATATGTATATAAAACAGTATCGGTTAGAGCTCGTAGCACTCCAAGAAACTCGATGGCTTAAAAATGGCTCTCTGAAAATGGCTCAATCTGATGATGCGAACAGTGTCTGGGAAGTATTGAAAACCTAGGTTGTCGATGCTGCCCAGCACATTCTCGGTATAGTAAAAACTAGACAGCAGAAGCGCGAATGGTGGAAGGCTTACGACTTAAGAATACAACAACTCAGCAATGAGGGCAATTCGCGTTGTTTCTTTAAGGTATAATCACCCAATTGCATCATACCCTAAGATCTCGGTTCAACTGCCATTCGGGACCAGGATGGAAACCTCTGTGTTAACATTGATGCGGTACTCGATAAATGGCGTGAACATTTTTCTGACCTACTTAATGTTCCACATTTATCACATCCTGTATTTGAATACCGTTACCACCAGGAGGGTTCTATCTAAATTGGTCAGTTGGTTGATTAAGTCATTTTGCTACGAATGATTGTTAGATTTCAAGCAAGTCAATGACTCGATCAATCGAGAGAGACTATGAACTATTAGAACAGCTACTATTAGACTATGAGAACAGCCTTTCGAACTATTGCAATCGGTCAGTCACTGATCAAGTTATTTCCGCTACGGATGATTCTTTCGAAGTACTACGAAACATTCTGTGATGTACAACTGGTATTCCTAGGTTTCAAGCAAACCTATAACTTGAAAGTGGTTATGGTATGCGCTTCAATATTAAGGAATACCAACCAAATGTGTTCATCTGTGTAAAATGACAGTAACGCAGTCACAATGCTGTGTCAAAGTTGAAACCTGGTTATCGAGAACTTTTGCAATTACTTCTGGTGTTCGACAAGCGGATGCGCACACCCTTCGTGAAACCGTGTTCATAGCTTCCGACCAAATATATGATCTCTGGTTTTAGAGACCAAGACGCAATTGATTCACCCGTAGTCATGTATGGATGTCAAAGTTTAACCTTGAAGGATGAGTGCGAAAAATGGCTTCTAACATTCGAGAGAAGAATCATGAGTGTGATATACAGCCCAAAACGTGAGGTTGATGGCACATACCGAGTCTCTTTAAATAACGAGATCAATGCGAATTCCTGATATCGAGCATGAAATCAAAGGACAGCGAGTACGTTCGACGTGTTAAACCGAACCGAATCATACAGCGATCTTTGAAAGGAGAGTAAAGTGGTCGCTGTTGGCGACGATGGCTCCACGGCGTAGAGAGTGATCTGGCATCTACTATGGTTGTTTACAACACTATTAAGAGAAGGCACGTAATAGAAACCGATGGAGTTAGATTGTTGACACGGAATGGCCTGTAAAACCCGTTAAAAAATCTGGTTTAAGTGGCCAATTTGGGAAAAAGAGGATGCTGGTTCGGATGACATTATTTCTTTAAATATCCAACCAATCACCACACCCTTCATTTACCACAAATTTACTTCAGTAACTTTTTCTTGATGTGGACTTAAAACTCTCGAATCAAAACGAACGAAGGTGAGATGGGTGAATCACTTGTATGTGTCCGCCGAATTTTAAGTACATACTCACTATATAAGGTGGTTAGAATCTTTAACCTTTTTCGGTTGTCCTGATTAATTACTTCTATATCTATAAGCTGTACACTTCCACACAAGTAAACCACCGGATGTGGATGCTTCTTTGAAGAACAAATGAAATTATCTATATGCCTTGGTACGCCTCTGTTTTCGGATGGAAATGGCTGCAATCGACTAGACTGCCTAGTCTGGAATGACTGAAGTTAGACTTCACATGATATGTGGGGATACCCAGTCTCATGGATATGATAGGAAACATATTGGCCGATAAATTTGCCCTTGGGTGCATCTTCCATGTTTTGTGGGATCTGAGCCACTCTAGTCGTGACGATATTATCTCTTTATAGATATATCGATAGGTAGTTTGGTGGTCTGCACCAGAAGAGATGGTTCAACCACATCTTGCTGGTTATTCTCACGGAACATTCTTCCCTGCATAATCACATGTGAGCTGCTCTCCTACATATTCTTGCTAGAGACAACACTGCTTTTGTTCACGATTTCGATGAACAAACAGATTTCGGGACTGACAGTGTACCTCTAGAAGAGGGTGTCACAGTGGACTGACAGGGCCTGAGTGACGGGGGAAAAATATAATAATGATCGCTATCTTCCACTAGGTCATAATACAAAGGTATATTTGAGCAACACGATTACCCTCAAAATAGTTTAGCTACAGAGAGAAATATATTGACATTAGCTTTGTCGAAAATAATTTAGATATACTGAGAGAGATTTTAGTGTGCAAAATAAATCCTTAGACAGTAGGACGCAAAGATTCAATCCTAATTCGCAAATGCGCGTTTTAAAATTCTGGCAAACAGATTTATAGCTAAAAAACTGAGATTAAGTACGTTAAGATTAAGTACATTTTTTCGAGACAGTTAACACACAAGGACTCTCCACTATGTCCCATTCGTTGTAAGTTTGTAATGACCATAAACATGTTCTAACAGCTTTTGGCAAAAAGGTAAGAAGTCATATATTCGTCAATACTCAATACTATACATAGTGGGCTGGTACATACAGCAAAGACAGCAAAAACTAATATAATATAGGCGTTACAAGTGCTACCAACTCCACCAGAAACACCATACAAAACGAACCTGAACTGCCAGATGAGCTTAACGTTAAAATTTTGTAATAATTTGATAGTTACTATACTAACTTCTGGTGATGATTAATAGAAGTATTGAAAGATTGATCTATGCGACAAAGTATAAGATGAAAATATACCTTCCGCAATGGTCTGTAGAGTAGAGGTCGAAAACAAGATACCAGAATTTTAACTGAAATAAAAGTTAATAACAAGCCAAAGAGAAAGTGAATGAACACGTCACTAGTGACCACTATATGATGTATGAGACAATGGTTTGGTACGAAGTACTCTCAAAAACACCTGCAATATCCTCGAATGTATCCATAATGAAACTTTATTCTTATAAGCAATCTTTCAATCCTTGTTATCTCTAAACCCCGTCAGCACATGTCGAATGTTATTGAGTGTGAAGATGGGTGATTAACGATCTGTAATGAATTTGTATTTCTCTAAGATCTGTAGTTTTTTTTAAGATTTTTATTTAAAGATCTTTTAGAAAGATTGAAAACATATTAATAGCTTGAGTAAGCCTAATGAAAGAAATCTACCCAAAACGCGACCATGCCGGCAGTTGGAGCAACAGATACCGGGTTCGAATCTCAAATAGAGACTAGATGTGTTATACTAATTTGATATAACTGATAACATAGAGGGCAGAACATATTATGTCGATCCATCTTCCATGTCCGTACTAAAGGCTGGCATGGAGCAATGCCATATTCAGACGATAATCGGACATATAACCGTACGCCTTTGATTTCGGACAAAAACTGATAAGTAAACCGTAATCAAGCCGAAGATTGAATCATTATTCTTAAGTTATCTAAGTGCTTGTCTTAGGTGTTAAGTATTCAAACACAGAAATGGTTTGTTCCAAGTTCTTATTTTATTCATAATGAAATAATTTTTCAAAGCAAAAGTGATTGCATTTATCAGGTACGGAGCTACAACTTCAGTATCTCCAATCGAATGAATTTCACTAACTGCAACTAACCGGGTTTAAATTCCTGCAATGAATATTAGAGCACCTCCACGTCACACTTTGGAATAGCAACCTACCCACAGTAAATTATGTCATCGGCACATTTTGATTCATCACTCCAATGTCTTTAATAACAATAAAATTGTTACACACCCTAGAAGCCAAATTAACGGATTTGTGAAATCATCAACCGATAATTGATAACCATCTCTGAAGCTCTTTAACTTTTAATATCGAACATTGGTGGGCATAGACGTCATTACAAAGTATTGAAATGGTGCATAGCAACGATGTGTGCTACCAAAAAAAAACAGTGGTGAAAACTGTGGCAATTGGAGTGGAAGGTACCGGGTTTCGAATCCCGAAAAAGGCAGGATGTAAAAGAGAGATTTCTGATTACGATCGGTGGTGTGAATGAACATATCTATGGCTTCCTGTTGGAGTGCAGAATTTATAAGCCAACCCATCTTCCATGTCGGTACTATAACTGGCACAGAGCTATGCAATATGTAGATGTCGGACCTATAGCCGTACATCCTAGATTTGGTTGTGTAATGGCGTAAATTAGGACGTAAAACAAGAGAAGAGTAAGAAAAGCCGTAAGTCCCAAAATAGATTGCAAAGATAGAAACAGACAGACAGATGTTGTGTACTGTGAGTATCTTGTGCGAGTTTTATACGGTATAAGACTTTGTCACATAAGAGAGCAACAAAAATAATCTCAAGCAGGAGTTGAAACATTTATGTCTAATATTAGATGAAACCTTGTCTCAGTTCTTCATTAGGCACTCTTATAAGCAGTTAAATAAATGAAAATGAACAGCACTCGCGTCTAGAAAATATTCTCAACCGAATGCAGAACTGATGAACGGTTTCTAGATTCACAGGTCATGAAGTTGTCATACAATTATGAGTAAAAGTATGTGATACGTAAGCCCATAATCTCTCGATGCTACATTTAACAGAGGTTTCGAAAGAACTATTATCGATATAGTTAGGGGGGAGGTAGGCTTCATATAGACAATTATGTGATAATTGCATAGTGTAAGTGCAAAGATTTTATGGTCGGTTTGTAGTTGGCCGAGCAGTAGGTGGTGCTGACTACAACTTAGAAAAACTGGAAAACTATCACCAAACCATATGATAAGTACGGAGCTTTGGTTTATTTAAAGATTATATATTATGTGTATACTAGTGACAAAGTATAGTGACCCTAACCAAATCTAGAAGTTGACGTCGTCGACTAAGTCGTCAAAAAGAAGGTTATTCAATGGATTTCGAGTCTCATCGACGCAATGAATGAGATTTCGTCTCAAACCTTCCATTGATGAATGACTAACCCAAAAACGTAGATTTTTATCTGATTGATGCAGAGACTTCACAAATCTGGGAATTATCGTCTTGCAAATAGCGGTCTGTCATATATGATGTAGATGGTGTATAGCTTCCCAGTAGATATCCCCTTCTGACGTCAATTGACGTTGTTTGGTTTCATGCCTAGTGGTAATAAATATAACTCAGGTTCTACCCAATCTGATTTTTTGGTTGGCGTAAAGGATTCGAATCACGATTATTTATTGCCCAGAATAGGCGATATCCGATGTAAAGTTTTTTTTGACATTCAATCCTTCAAATTTACGAATGGAGCTGTTAACTCTAGAGATATGTTCGAAGGCTAGGTATCGATACTACGGTATCGATATACATTAGGTAGATCGCAGTCAAATTTGGAACTACATATACGAGATAAGAAGATTCCAATGTATTATCAAAATAATCAGCTTTGAATTATAAAAACATCCCATATGCGAGTACTTCACGCTTTGATAACCCTTTATAGATTATCAGTGAGAAACGTGTAATGTAATTAAATAACTATTGATAGTCTATAGCCTCGAATGAAAAGATTTCGAATCACATTACAAATGAGATAATTATTTTAAACAACATTTTCAAGGTCATTATATAGCAACTCAATAATCTTTTGTGTGGGTGAGTGTATTCATAATCGTAAAGAATAAATAAACTAATACAACTGATTAGAATATTTCCAAGCGATAAAGCTCGACTTGTGAATAATTAGACATACTTATACACAATATGTATCAGCATTTAAATAAATTGACGAGATGGATTAATAGATGTCTAAAATATAAACGAAGTGGCGCTCTTAAAGCAATGTAAGTATAAGGAATTCATTGGACTCAATTCGCTTAGAGACGTTTAAGTGTTCAGCATATGTCACTATATTCACCATTATATATAACGAGAAACAGCGAACCTTACACCAGAAGAAATACAACCTCCAACAAATCGAAGTTAGGGTGAATCATAGATGTTCATCGCAGAAATGATAGTCCCACCCACGTTGCTACGTTTAAAAGCACCTACAACCCGAAAATGTCCATCACCACGTTATCACCACTTGATTCTCGACAAACCTGAGCCAGAAACCTTTCTGTACCATAGCACGAAGACAAAAGCCTAGACTTAAGAAAACATAATAAAATGGGTCTTTCACCAGGCCGCTTGAAGTCGCTTAAATACTGCTCCACCTACCTGAATAGAATAATTCAGACATTTCGATAATGTCGCTAGAGTGCAATTGCTAACGACCAGAACGTAGAAAGAGGACTCTGGATGCTCGAGCAGGATTGCAACTATATAAGACATATCAAATGCGATCGAATCCGTTGTAAGAATTACACAAGTAATTTTCTTAAGAATGGTTGGACGTATAAGGTTCGTTACTCCTGCAAATTTAAATTGAGTCAGCTTCATGATCGGGAATGTCGAATCCTTAGAAATAAACTTGTCAATCTGTAAATTAGGCTTAGAACCGACACTCTATAAATTCCAGAAGTTCTGGTCAAGTTAAGTTGATGTGAGGTCGTTACATACATATTGAAAAGGACAATGTGTCATTATCAATTTCTAATGACCATAACAATTTCTCCATCAAATATATCATCTGTATAGCAGTAAAAAACCGAGCGGTAGGTACCGGGTTCGAATCCCGATTCGACGCAAGATGCAATTGGGTTTTTCACCTTCGATCGTTTGGGCGGTGCGATCGGTGGTGTAAAATGAACATATATCTGGATCCCCTGTCGTGTTTAGAATCCATGGGCCGACCCATCTTTCATGTCAGTACTATAGGCTGACATGGAGCTATGCAATGCACAGATGGTTCTACGAAAACTCGGACCTATAGCCGTACATAGAGTGGTATCACAACGGACCAATCTCCGATCTAAGCGATAGCAGCCACAACAACCTAACCTTACCTAACCTATAGCAGCAAAACCTCATCAAAGTTCAATAAAATACGTAATCGTACGGAATTCAAGGTTTGACATCTCAAACATATCAGTTTGAAAGAGCGAGTAATGTTATTCCTTAAACGCTTCAGACATTCCACGAACCACATTACAACGTATTTTGCATGTTGATCTTCATTTGCATCCATATAAAATTCAACTATAACTCAACGTTTGAGAGCACCAGACCATATTTCATCGCTAATTTTTACCTTACTGGGTATGTCAATAAGAACTTCATCCTTCAAGATTCATTGTTTGGGGTGGTTAATGGGCCGGTGCCATAGGGCCGTTTTTCTTTGAAAACAAACAGGACAAGCTGGAACCCTTGTTGAAGGTTCCGCACTTAATGCCACAATGGTGGCTCATAGTGCTAACTTTGGATTTCATCAAAGCCCACAGACACAACCTTAGCAAACTGGACCAGTTTGAACCAGGGCGGAGAAGACAGTATAGATTTATAGGAGTATTCCTAGAGCTGAACACAGCAGAGCTCATACGGTCGACAGCTGGACAACCGCTGATGAAGTGTAGGCTATCTCCATCAACATCTTCAAGATATTCGTCGAATGAAGTACAAAGCCATGAAGATGACTTTTGAAACGACCATGGTCAGTAAGTATAAAGAAACTTATATTGTCAAGTTGTCCTTTTTTAATAAAATAACGTGATTGGCAGCTTCGAGTTAAGCCTTCTGATAAAGTATTTCACCTTACGACAAGTAGGCTGATCACGACAGCTTTAGATTCGATGGCAACAGTTTTATTTGTTTTTTTTCACTATGTGGCGAGGTAACGGAGCAATTTCATTGCCGTCAATGTCAAAATGGGCAGTAATACACATGACGGTTAACATATTGTTACAACCTATGAGGCTCAGAAATTATTTACATTCCCCTACCTATTTCAATGAGTTAAGAACAGATTTGCTATCCGTACAAAATAGAATCTCTTTGTCGTTGGCAACGAGATTAAAAGCTGAAATCATGGAGTCAGTAGATCCCCAAACCAATAGACATTGTCAAATCATGCAATGGACAGTAGTAACGAAAGCCAGCATACTGTTCAAAGACAGAGCCATTTGAAATTAGTACTAGCGATTCGGATATATGTTTAAGCAAATCTGATGAGAACCGCAGACCTCTGGATGGATTAACCACTTCAAATGATCTATGGAAATTAAAAACAAGCAGAAGCCTATCATTAACCACATCGATTTCTGGCATATCTCGTTTAAATTCATTAAGAATTGTACTTTGGCCCGTAGTGGTGTCGAAAGCATTTCACAACCCAGAACTCCTCAAACGAAGGATTTTTACTGGGGTAAAAAAAACATGAGCTCCATAGTTAGGAGCGGATTGAAGACATAGGTCTAGTTACAGCCACACAAGCGATGCTTTCCAAATTGTTGGTTAGCTCAACAAATTGAAGATTTTACTTAAACCACTGACCACCAAACAAGCTTTTTGTAGTTAAAATTCAGATGATGCTACCAAGAAAGTTTGTTATCTAGGAAAACATCGAGGTGTGCGACGTAGGCTGAGCTATTAATCTTACATCCAAAAAGTGACGGTACAGAAAAAGTTGCACTGTTCCTACGTCTTGTAAATATAACCAAATGGTTTTAGAAGGTTTCATATGTAAACCCTTATCTAGACACCATTTTGATATATAATGAGAAGAGCGTGTTGTGTTAAATAATGGACTAAATTGCAGTTTCTCTATTAATAATAGGTCATATAAAAAGACCCCGCGGTTTTTTGGTGCATTTTTGAAAAATAATTGACCTTTTGTCATTTTTCGGTAGCTTCCTAATTCTATCGGTGTAGAACTTCGGTCGTTTATGGTTGAAAACTTTAGCCAAGTGGCGCTTCAATCTGCCAATTTATTTATCAAAGATATGTGTGGCCGCGAATTTTCAAGATGGAACACAACTACCTTTCTACTGGCCAATTTTAGCCCTCTTTCTGCATTGCTTCGTTCAAACGAACGAGTTGTGGGCAGTAGAAGGCCGAATTGATTGTTCACCGCGTTGCAGCAGCTCATAAAAAGCAATTCCCTTTAAATGCCACCATTAACACTCAATATAACTTTGTTTGCCATTAATCCAATTATTCGCTTCAAAAATGATTTGCATCTTTGACATCCAAATTACCGGTACGAAACCAACCAAACCACTCCTAGATTCTCTGTTCTCCCACAGCAACAGTACTCGTACATATTAAAACTTTTTGGCGGCGTTTTTACCTCTTTTATATAAAAAAATCCATCCACATGCACAATTGAGACTATTGGGTGCGTATTGCTCAATATATGTTAAAGGCATCAACACCATCTTGTGGCATAAACCGTGGAGGCTTTTATATGACCCAATAATTGAGTGAACTGGCTTGACACAGTCCTCTAACACCGACAATATCTTGCAACAATTAAGATCAAGGAAATAAATCCTTTGTCGGGATTGTGCCTATCAAAACGTTAACTAAACGGGTACTTGTCGTCAGTCCGTTGTCGTCTCCTACACCAATAACTAATTACTGGAAATCGACCTGAATGTCAACTACACCCAAATCCCGATCAGTGATAATCTAATTATTCACTTTAAGATTTTTAATTAAATTATTTTATAACAAAAAAAAATATTTCTTTAATTAAAATTAATTTAGGAAACATTCATTTGTATTCGATTGGTTAAATAAAACAAAAATTCAATAAGCAAAACTCTCCCGTACCAAAAAAATATCGTATTTCTTTTATTTCTCTCGCAATGATTCATTTTGAGATTTAAGATCAAAAACAAACAAAAGCAATATTATTGTTGCAAAGATAAATTACATGGAAGAAATATTTGTTTTTAAGATGTGACATCAAAGATAATTTATTTAATATCATTTTATCGAATAGTTTAATTCATGCTTAAGTAAAATAAGATATGCACAACATACAGATGTATAATATATGTACGTCATATGTCCTAGACATTTTTATGTCTTAAAAGAATATTTGTGTGTTCTTTTCGAATAATAAGAATTTATGATTTTATTGATGAGATAAAATAGTTTAGACTATTTTTATGATTTTTCCAAATATTATTCAATTATTTGACAAAAATGGTTTTTCTTTTGAGAACTTTGAAAATGGTTCACTCATACGAATCAGACATCAACATATCGACAAACTCTTAGTACAGAGAATGACGTTTGTTTTGTTGATATTATAATATCAGTTATAAATATTTTTTAATATTTACACAAAGCTACTATCGGAATTAATTAATTATAAAATACCTATACGGTCTACATAAGACAAATATTTTATATTTATATATTAAATACTAAAAATGTGTTAATTAAATATTAAAAAAATATTTTATTAAATTTTAATATTCATGATATGATATGATAGGAGAAGTACAAGCCAACCAGTTACGGTGATCCAAAGTATGTTTTCATAATCCTGGAGTATATTCAGAAGAGTTCCAAATAGATATCTGAGAATTCTGATTACAAAATTATGCGGGACTAGGCCCTGCTTGTATCTAAACATATAAGGTTATATAAGGGCACAAAAGTAGATTTCATGTATAATACACTACAAACCAATGAGAGAAATCACCAAAGCGACATCCGTTTCAGAAAGTTCAAAAGTTTGTAACAGATTTATTAAAATAAAATAAACTTTCTGGTCAAGACCACCGGTCAAGTAATCACCAACCATTCTTAAGCATGTCACTCAAGAAATCCTATTCATTTACACTTATATAAGTAAATAAAACGAACTTATTTCAATAAAATTTTATTTTCCATGGAAGTTTTGAATAAATACCCAAAGTGAATAGACGCATTTTTCATAAATATGATTTTTTAAATAATTATACTTATTAAAAGTGCAAAGTCAATAACTATACTCACATAACACAACAAAAAACAATGTTTTGTTTTTTGTAACTAAAAAGTGCAGTGTTCAGAAAAAACTTTATTGTGCAAATCATAAGTGAAGTGTGTGTATTATAACATGATAATGACCTAGATTTGGGTCATTATGCATGAAATCAATAACAATACCAAAGCCATCGATAATAATGATAACTTAATTTTCAAAAAGGTGTTGCCAAATCCACCCTCTTTGGAGGTTGGGCCGAATGATTCTAGGGTGGGCCAATCATTGTTAAACCTATTTGGACGAAGTTCCAAACTGCAGAGATCACCAAAATCTTCAACTGAAAATATATTTCAGTACGAAAAAGAAAACGCCAAGCTCCACGAACAACTGAGAGAAATAAAGCAATTCACTGCTAAATTGAAAGAAGAATTTACAATCTTAAAGAAAGAAAATGAATAACTTCAGAAAGCTGTAAAAACACCAGCAGTAGTTGAGACGACACCCAAACCTATAATCAAGGATGTCAGTGATTCATTCTATACGGATGAAGAAGAACTTGAAAGAGAAACTAATTGGGTCTTACATCGAATTAGATGACCAAGCAAGAAAGGAAAACTCAACGCTCTCCGGAAATGGCAGAAAATTTACCTTCAACTTTAAAAAGATGTTTCTAGAAGTCAGATAATATGTATTTAAAAAAACAACTGATTTCTGAAGAACAGCCATCTAAACCAAAAGAGAAAGTATCTCCACCAAATATAGCATCTAAGTATTCCACTATACAATCGATTATGAAATCGGTTACTAAAGCTGAGTATAAACTTGTATCTCTTAGCAATGGGGTCTGAAAAATTAATGTGACGGATTCTAACACCTATAGAGCTTTAGCTACGAAGCTAAATTCCGAGGGATATCAGTGGTTTACCTATGAGGACAATAATAACCGTCCAATAAAGGTTATAGCTAGGGTTCTTCATCCAACCTGCGCAACAGAGGAAATTATTGAAGGTTTCAAGCAAAAGGGTCATCAAATAGAAAATGCCATAAACATCATAAAGAAATAAAAAATCGAAACCGAACAAGGAGTTCAAATAAAGAAAAGAGAGCTTCCACTATATTTATGCTCACTTTCAATAATAAAGAAAAAGTAGAAGATGTTTATACCGCCGTGCAAAAAATGTCAAGGTTTTAACCATACTCAGAAATATTGCCAAAGAGATGCTAGATGCGTTAGGTGTGCTGGTAAACATCATGCTCAGGTATGCCCGGTTGGTAAAGATGTTCCTGCAAAATGTATTAATTGCTTACAGCCACATCCGACAAATGTAATTCCGAAATCTATCATTCGTGGTAATGCCGAAATCTATCATTTCAAGGAGCACTGAGGATACAACCGTCCTTCAAAAGATACTAATAAGCATAGAAGCACTTAACGTTAGACTAGCTAAACAAGAGAAATGTCTTGAAGCCCTAAGTAATAGGCTAGACAAGCAAGCCTCTCTAAATGAAATGGCATCCATTCTCTATTAAAATGTCTCAAATAGCAATAAATAAAACATTAAGAATAGTAATCTGGAATGCAAACGGGCTAATGCAACATCTTCCAGAACTAGAAATTTTTCTAAATTCCGAGAAAATAGATATATGCCTAATATCTGAAACCCATTTTACTACAACTTCATATGTCAAATTATATGGATACTGCTGTTACCATGCCATTCATATAGCAGGAAGAGCAAGAGGAGGATCGTCAGTGGTAATTAAAGAAAACACCAAAGATCTATATAATATAGATCTTAAAATTGAAGAAGATTTATGCAAGTAGTCACAATAAAAGTTTATATAAATTACAACCAAAAATATAGCGTATCGTTAATATATAGCCCTTCAAGATTTAATCTACTAAAGGAAGACTATTGCACATTATTTAAATCACTTGGATCTTGTTAGAAATAAATAAATACGCAAGACAACACGCACGCAACGGATTAGTCAACATAAAAATGCTAAAATTCGTCGGATGTTGGATGACACAAATCCAGTAAGAAGGCTGCGAAGAAAGAAACCACTTGATCTGCTAGATCCAACCTGGATCGGCTAAAAAAAAAATATAATCAAATTATGTAAGAGGTACTAGCCTAAGGGCTATACCCTTCAATCGTGAATTTAAATAATAATGCAAGATAAATTACTACATGATTTGTAAATCAGTTGTAATAAATAAATAATTAAAAAAAAAATGTCCATGGAAATAAATAATAAAAGTTCTTTAAGAATACAACATACCATGGTACGTATCAAGTAAATACCAAGAGTATAGACCCAAGAGCAAAAAAGTGGACTTTATTGACAAAATAAAATCAATAGCTCTATAGTGATGGGCTGACAAGATACTTTTTAAGATCAAGATCGATGGATTCTTTTTTGTTATTAACCTGATACTTTTAACCTGATCTTTTTGATCAATTGATTCTTTATTTTTATTGGATTTTTAATCAACAAAATTATTTTAAAAAAATATTTTTCATCCATTTTCTATCTAAAAATAATTACAAATAAATTAATATGTATTACATAAAAATATCTTCAAAAATAAATTCATTTAAATATCAAAATTATTAATACAAATAAAAGTTATTTCTATAAAACTTCAATCAATCACACCATTGAAACGGAATCATACTACAAAAATTCATAACAATTTTTTTATGAAATCAAAAGAATCAGTTCGGTAAAATGATCAATTCGGTCAAAAGAATTCATTCGTTCAAAAGAATCATATCGATCAAAAGATCAATTCGTTTAAAAGAATCATTTCGTATTAAAAGATCGGATTTTGAACGAACTCAAAAGAATAGGTTCGATTGAAAAAAAAACGAGACGAAAAGATAAAACGCGAGTAAAAAAAGTGATTTTCTCTTTAAGTTGTAATAAAGTTGAGAAAATTATGCTTTATATTTAGCTCCCTTTCACATAAGTAAAATAAGAGTAAAGATAGCAGTATAACACTAAAGGCATACAATCATATGTTTGTGTTAAAATGAGAAAAATATTTTATGTGGTTTATTGCGTCTTATTCGCAAAATAAAGTAAAAGAAAAAATGCAATACGATGATTTTACAGAAATAAACGAATCGATTCGTTTGATTCTTTTAAACCTGATCTTTTTAAAACGAATCAATTGATGTTCCAAACTATTTAATGATCAGGATAAAAAGATTCGATCAGCATCGATTCGAACATCACATTAGAAATATAAACCGTTCCGGTAAAAGCACGACGTTCCTAAAATATGAATAAGCATATGCTAAATCAACATTTTAGTCAATTAAAAAATCACTAATCATTATGTAATTTTACTGATATATTATCGTCAATGTAAATTATCGTCAATGTAATGATCGTTTAATGATAATGGAGGTGATCATATTAAAAATATCTCCAATCCCTTCTACCATTAATATACATGGCACTGCATAAAAAACTAAATAGTTTTAAAGTAGGATAAAAATATATTTTTTCTTAAAGTGCGAAATAAAAAATATTCAGTACTGAATGAATTTTTATGGTTACTGAAAAAATTATTATAGCAGTACTGAGTTACTGACAAAATATATCAAGAGAAGTATTTTTATTCAGTACTGAAAAAATATTTTATAAGAAAAATGTATTTGGATGAGAAATCGTTTATATGACGTCATTATGAAGCATTTAGTAGTAGTTATTTTATGGTCAATTCATAATTTTAACATTTCGTTTTGTGTCATTCATCTTGATTCATTGTGGAAATAATTGAAATAATGAATAATTATGTTAAGTTTAGTTTTGTTTAATTTATTGTTGTAGATTCAAAGTGTTTTTTGTCTTTTGGTTATGTTACAAGCATCTGTCAAAATATATCCACTATAAAAAAATAAAAAATTATCTCTATCACTCTAATGGTAGTTTTGATTTTTTTTCTCGCTTTGGCTTTTTCAGTAAAAAATAATGACATTTTTTTCATAATGGAAATCAGACTTAGGTTTTGATATAACACCTGCTAACAATAGGTGCGTTCGTTTGTAGTGAATTAACTGAATTTATATTGAGTTACAATTCAGATAATTGAGTTACTATTCAGATAATTAAGCTACTGAAGTGAATTGGATCGTTCGTTTGCTACAATTCAGATAAATGTCAAATTATTAAATTCGTCAAATTATTAAAATTTTGTGTTATAAAATTATTAAAATTTAAATCTTTAATTATATAAAGAAATTAATATTAAAATTTCCAAAATCTGAATAGAGTTTATTATAAGGGCAACTGTGGCTGCTATCGTGCTTCATAATTTATTTAACAGGGAAGCAGAGGAGTTAATAACTGAAATGCGGGACCAACCACAATATTTTGACCCAGAGGACATCTCGAAATACTCGGACCAGAAGTCGACAACAGGCATTTTTACAGCTATTTCCAACTACTAATTAATGTACAATTTTATATTAAATAATATTAAATAAATCATCTTAATACTTATAAATATATATTTTTAATTCAATATCACAAAATATCAGACTTCATTTAATGTTTTTCATATTAATAACAAAAATGTCTACATTTTTTCAATTCAATTAATAGTATTCTTCTTTTGAATTAATTTTTCTCTTTCTTCGATTTGGTGCCTAAAATAATAATAATAATAAACAAAATGTCAAAAAACAAGAAAAACAATTATATGATTTATCTACACAAGCAAAAATATTATTCAGTTAAATCAGTTGCTCAATATTTTTAACTGAAGTGAAGCGTACCAAACGAACGCGCAAATCACTTCAGTAATTCAGATAATTTAATTAATTCACCACAAACGAACGCACCTAATATAAAATAAAAATAAACAAGAAATACTTTATCAAACATGGAAAGAGAATTTTGAAAATGTGTTATGTATATACATAAAATGAATACATAATATGACATTGAAATGTAGACTGTAGTGTGTGTATTTGAGTTTTCAACATCATATAATGATGAATATATAACACACCCACACTACACAATACAAACATATATAGAAATAAAATATAATTCGCCAATTACATTGAATATATATATTTGCCAATACAACGATCTCACAATGGCAGTGATCGCGTTAAAATTTAAAAATCTCCAAAATCCCTTCTACTGTTTGCCTTGATACATACATAAAACAAAATATGAAAATCGTCTAAAGGAAAGCGAAATATATAACGTTTATGTAGTTAGAATTTATTTGAAGAGCGAATTATGGATTGGGCAAGTGAAACGAAAGAAAACGAAACACATGTCGCATGCAAACGCTTCCAATTGAATATTATGGTGTGATATGAAAATGATGTATATAAAATACGACTAGAAAGACAAAAACGTTATATATTATAATATATAAACGAGAAACAAGAAACAATATAATATTAAAATATAATATTATATATTAATATAATATAATAGAATAATAAAATATAATATAATAACGATACTCATTTGTCATCAGATTTTAAACCACACACATACAAAGATCGTGAAGATCGACTCAACACTCATTATTTATTTTTAATATTCATAAACTTTTAATTCTGTGGATGGGCGTTATTTGACTCGAGAGTAAGTCGCAGGAAGTTATTAAATCTGGTTGGACGCCAGCCTTCACCCGTAAAAACACCTCAACAAAAAAGAAAATGTATATAATGCCGCAAGAGGAAGGACACAGAATGCTGTATTGCACTTCAAGCAGTAGATAAACGACTGTATAACATGCCCGAAGAACCCTTTCCAAAAGTTGTTATTTTGTTTTGGTGTTTGTCCTTATAAAATAACACAAACTCAAGAACAAATTTAATGGCCACTACGCTCATAGTCATGATAGATTATTATAGGTAAGGAAAGTCAAAAAATTATATCAACTTCGGCATAAGGATTGTCTCTGAAAAAATTGAAATTGCTCGGAGGTTTCATTTAAATGAAGGTATTTAATATAACTCCTCACACAAATTAAAGGATCAAGGTTTGTTTCTGATACAACTTCACTTTGATATGCTTTTAAATATTAATATTGACCCGCACGATAAACGAAGTAGTCAGTTATTGTTTCATAAAGCAACTGTTTGTATCCGTTGATCCGTTATGTGAACTCGCAGTTAATTTTACTCGAAACAATAGAAAAGCAGAAAATGCTCAGTTTTTTTGATTATTTTTTTAAATATTTGAAATCATAAGTGAAAGCAGAGGCCACTGAAGATAATTAAGTAATATTGAGGTTTCACGGACTATCATTCAATTCGATAAAGAGAATACACAGCGCCTCGTTACGCATTCCTTAGTGGTTTCACAATATGTGTTCTGTAGACTGTGGATGCGATTTGTAGAGACTATGGTCGTTTCACTAGACGTCACGTGCAAGGTCGTTAAAAAGTAACGAGTACAAATTATGATAGATTTTTAGAACTTTCTGCTCATCAATATTCGTTTCGGGGTATATTCGAAATAGGCTCAAAGAGTTAACAACAAAATCCGGAGTACGCAAAAAAGTTTTGCCGTTATAAGGTGCCATAAAATCGCAAGAATTATCTTCGCCAACAAACACTTTACTTGGAAACTGAGGTACTACAGAGTCGTATTGTTTATTGATGAGTCCAAATTTTATTTGCACTCGAATGAAGCACGCGTTCAGTCTGGAGGAAGCGGAACGAGCACTATCAACAATCAACCATGCAACGCCGAGTTCATTTTGATTCAGTTATGGTGTGCGGAGGGAATTTCTATAAGAAATTAAACGGTTCCTAACTGTGCGACGTTACATTGACGAAATATTTAAACCACAGATTTTGCACTTAGAGGTGACAATTTTATATTAGTGCACGATGGAGCTGCCACACATTCCTTTAGGATTGTCACTGAATATTAGAAATTCAATGATATTCCTAAGATGCCCCGAGCTGAATCCGATTAGACACTTATGGGACCATCTCAATCGTTGTATTCAAGGTCGACCGAACAAACCACATGCTATTAGGAAGTAAGTATCAAGTTTACTCGAGAAATGGCAACACCAATTTTTTAAAATTAAATTTTCTTTTGTTTTCATTGATTTTTTGTTTAGTCTTAGAAAACTGAATCTGATTGTCATCAAAGAAAGTAATGCGATTGTAATTGGTGTTCAAATCGTTCCCGAACATCGATGAGATGCACAAAAGAAAGGTCATAAAGTACGATAATGATGATTTAACAGAGATTAGTAACTTTTGCTACTCTAAAGTGGCGACGTAACTATAGGTTTGATAAAATAGCATATTTAAACGTTTAAGCTATCCTGGTATTTGACATCCTCAGAATCCACCATCACCTTGTCTCCTCAAAAAAACAAAACTTCTACTGTTCAAAGGAAATCCAAACAGGAAATGGCCAATGAACTGTATTTTTTGACAATAAAGCTTGGTAGTTATGTACCGAGTTCGAATTCCGATAGGGTAGTACGCAAAACGGAACTGCAAAAAAGTTGGAAGTGTTTCGGTCCAAAACAGATAGCAAAGAATAAAAAACAAACTTAAAGTCGTTGTTTAGTGATCTTAACGTATTTAAGATACTACAAGACGAAAAATGCGCTTGTGGAGCAATTAAGACCACTCCTAGACACAAAAAGTTAAAGAACCGTAGAGACTTTTGTATATTAGTAGGGAAAAAAGAGTAGACAGAACAGATAATAGTGTTTAGAATGTGCAAGCCAAGTGGAGGACAAGGGATGGGAACACAATAACTGCAGAGGTCTCAATTGCATTTATAAGATCATGGCTATAGGTTTTTAACCTGCAAGTCCCTAGTTTTTATATGCCCTTATATCTACTATGTAGCAAAACAACATCCAAGGAGAACGGCTTGAAAAAGTTAAAGGAGAAAGAAGCGTTGCTGAGCGTTACTCTAATCTGATACTCTAAAAAATATAATTCTAATCGCAAGAGTTGGATTGTTCAGCCATTCAAGAAAACATGAAGTGAAGTTAAACCGTCTTCAGTCAAGTCAAGGAACAACCCGCATTGAGGGGGAAAAATCACGGTTTAAAGTTTATTCTGTTGAAAATGAAAAAAACACCTCTAGCAGCATCGAAGAGAAAACATCTCTTGCTCACCTAAAAGTGAAATCTGTCTTGCATAGGTTCGTTGGCTATATTAAAACAACTCGACCATTGACTTTTACTATGTTAACTTCATTGATTAGTAGTCATGTTCGTTACAATTTTCGAGGGTTAGTTTTAAGATAAGACATGTATAAGTTGCGAATAAGCTTCAATCAGTCAAAATGAGCTCTTAATATTATCCTCCAGGTTTCGATTAGGGATTCACTTTAAATGAATAGTGACTACATTTAAGTACGTTATCAATGAAATACCCCGAACAAACAGTGTCTTTAAGTAACATATTGCATGTTATAAATTCGCATCGTACATCTACACATACACAATTCCAATTAGATTTATATTTAGTAGAAACTTCACAGACTCGACATCGTATTATTTTTAAATAACTTCCCAGAGCATTGTTTCATTTAGTTTAGATTTTGAATAAGTGTACATCGTTGTATTGTCTGTGTACAATGCATACAATGTATTTACAATAAGTATGCCTATTAGGCATATAATAACCGAATAAACGAATGATATATTAAGATTTTGTTCCGAGACAATTTAATTGCAAGTGAACTTGCATGCAACACAACAAATAATTGTTAAATTTACTGTACTGTTATTGTGTTTAACATTATTTGTTGTACAGACAACCGAAATTAAAGTTGAGGAGATGCAATTTTGTAATTACTGGAACAAAACAAAACAAATTGGATTCCAATTAGATTTTCTCTTCTTATATACCTATGAAGATTGTATAGAATTTTTAGGTACGAACAAAACCAATAGTAAAATATGTTCGGTGTAGTGAGAAAAATCGGATTTGGTCAAATCAGATGAATATAGATAGTCGATCAGTATATTTGGTAGAGCTGTCAATGAAATCTAGTCACACACTTTTGGTTACAAACTTGACGATAAAGCTTTAAATTGGTTACAATAGGTCTGAACGCTTTTCAGTTACTCTTACAATTAAGCTGAGTTAAGGAAACCGCAAACCCACTTTTTTATTAACTATTCATGTTTTCAAGACTCACGTCCTGTTTTCTAGGGTTATGACTACGAATTATTTGCCATGGAAGTAGGACTGTACTTTAAAAACCAGAAAAAGTTCGTTTGATGAATATTTTACAGTATATTTCAAAATATATAACGTACAGTCGATATATATTTCCAAACACGTTGAACAGCATACATTATGGCCTCGCTAAGCGAAATACTAAAGGTTATACGGTTAAAATGTACTAGCAAGGTAAACAAACTATCATCCATAATATGTTTCACTTTTAAATTTAGATCAATATAACGTTGCAACCTCACCAAATCTAACCGGAACCGAATCCAATCTGGACATAAACATGCCTTATCTATAACAATGAAGTAATATCGGGGCGACTTTAAAGTTAGTCGGAAATGAACTCGTCCAACCACTTTTGAAACAATGGACAGTTAAAAATAATACAGATCGTTAAAGCTGAAACGAGAGACCGAAACTCATTGCCCTCAATACCAATAAGCTCTTTTTGGATTGATCATCTGCCAATTTTTCGAAGCTATAGTAGCCAGACTTACTACCAGGTAGATTTACTGCAAGAAATTTATAGTTGCTTGTAACTGTCAGAGCTCCTGCACCCAATTTTACTAGTGAATTAGACTTTTGATTTGTAACCATCAAGCTTTTCGAAAACTATCAAAGTTGCTTCTGGAGATCTTCATGATTCCCACATTATACACTTTGGATATTTATGATTTTTATCGAACGAAGACAATACCTTTTTCGTGCTTTTATAAAACAATTTATGACACCAAACTGGCTGTAAGAAAATATCAACTGTCTTAGTAAGATATATGGTTGAATATGCAAATAAAATTCTGAAAGCGGTTGAACAACGATGTAAATGAAAACAATTTATGGTGAAGTCAACCACTTAGATTCAATTTTTAAGTTATGTCAAAGTTTGGGGTTTTCAACGAATTTGTGGTAAAAACCAAAGCCAATAACAGCACCCTTTGGTTTCCATGATTCCATCTCTGTGTTAATATACGGTGATGAAAGAAAATTAGTAATTAAAAAAATATATAATTGAGTCAAATTACTCGAGAGCGATAAAGATCGAATTAACGTAGCTAAGCAAACTTGATCAAAAGCGATTGAATGTGCAAAATATGATAAGCACAATTAGGATTTAGGGATCATGGATGAATTATACCTGGAAGCTCCACTTATCGAGTTTATGAGTGAAGTTACACATGAAATGGAGAAGTGACATCAAATAAATGTAGTCTACACTTTATATATTACACTTTAGCAAGGTATTCAATTACACAAGAATTTGGCTGTGAAATGTACCAGTATCAATTAGAGGGTGTTGCTTTCAAAGGCCTTTTGTCAAAGTTTTAACGATCGATATCTAGTACGTAGATTATATTGTTTGGAATATTTATTGTGTGCTTGAATTAGATTATTGCGAACATTCTAATGTACGAGTGCTAACCTATCAGTTGTCTCCATTCAATCAGCATTGTTTTCGCTTAATAGATTTACATCTTGATTTACATGTAGAATCTTATGGTACGCAAAATTCAAGAAGTGGGGAGAATATTTGGTGGATTAGTGACTGGAATTTCTCAGAGCACTTCCGATTTCTGGTAGAAATTTATCCCAGCTTGTGTGTTTGGTACTCACGTAGGCTCGTAAAGCTGCCACAATCGATCGATTAACTCTTTCGGATGCGTTACTTTCTGGTGAGTAGTAAACCGACTTCACATGATTTACTCCCAATTTCTTGACTAGCTCTTTGAATTCTTGGCTGACGAGTTTTCGGAACACTAAACAGTGGAAATAATTCATCCCGTAAAAACTCCACGATCTTAGAGGCAGTGGCTTTGGTTAAGGTTTTCAAATAGACAAATTTGGTCAAATTGTCTAATGCTATTAATATTACCGTCTTTCCCGAAGAAGTTCTAAGGTGGACCTAAAAGATCGATGGTCGTAAACACTGGTTGGTTGCTTTCGTTTGCTTACAAATAACGCAATTAGTATTGTAGCGATGAATTTTACCTACCATCTTTAGCCAGTAATACAAACGTCTTACTCGGTCTAAGGTTTTACGAATTCCATCATGTGCTCCATTTGGTACGTCGTGTTCACTTCTGATCATTTGCTCGCGATATTCGATTCGAACCCACATCTTAAAAAAGGGAATATCCGTTAATTGAACGTTTAATTTAGGCTCAATTCGAATAAAAATTTGGTCGGTAAGCAGTTTTAGGTTGGGACAACTTCCTGGATTTTCTTTGATTTGCGAAAGCACTTTGTGGTATGCTGGGTCATTCGTGTTATGGACATCAACTTTCGGTTGTCATACAATTTTGTACACTCTATTTTTTTGTGTAACGTGGCTGCTGTTAATGGTGTGCGAATAAAAACCTCCCAAGTCGACAATGAGCTAACAAAATCTTAATTCAGAGTGTGCCACCTTAGCAGCCGGAGACAAGCCATGAGGTTACACGACTTCTGAAAGTTGTTGAGCAGCTCATGCATACCGATCATACTGACTTCAACCAAATGATATGATCTTATTTGAGTGAAAAAACCAAGGCCTACATATGTCAACCTACTTATACATTGAATTTATACATGGAAGATAGACTAACCTCATTGAGTATACGAGTAAAGTTATCAAATAGATGCAGTTACAAATAGATGTAGCTACACTGATTTTAAGTTATCCATTTGGTGCTATTTGTCACCAACAAACCCTTGATTGAAATTGGTAATAATGAAAAATTATCAAAGTTACTTTTGGAGTTCATCAAGATTTTCGAACAAATTATTTAAATTATAAATAATTCTAACATCGCTCATATTTGAAGACGACTCTAACATTTTTCATGCTATTAATGAAACGTTGCCATTATCAACTGTCATCTAGTAACTGAAACACATTACAATGAAACACCAAAAAATGTAAACTATTACGATATCATCGGGATAAATTTATTATCAAACCATTTTGAGAATGATCTTGAATCTATATCGACCCTATAAAAATAATATTATGTCGACCGTAAATAAGGCCCAGGCTGGATGATTTATGGGTACTTGCAACGAAATGGTTTCCCAATAGTTTTCTATTATGATATCTTCATGCCAAAACCATAGTTTGAAACATTTTAAGTTTCGATTGAAACTGATGACAAGTGAAATCAATGCTCTCTTCGGTCTACTTAAGTATTGCCGCCTAACGTTTGAAGTATATTAAAGTAATACGCCGGCTATGTTAAGTAATACGCCATCTGATAGAGCAAGTTATTGCGGGATTCAAACATGACAGTTCTTTGATTATATCTTCATCACGAGCAAAAATGAAGACAATTGCCGATGTTATCTGGAATATATCTTCCAACATAAGTTCAACCTACACAGTACAATGTAAGGAAAAGTTATTTTTTCAGAAGTAAATACCTAAAGCACACATGATTGATACCATAAGGATCTATTCAGACGATTCTGAATTGAGTGCTATTCAAGATTTATTACCCCCACGCATTGCCTAACTTTTTGATGTGTAAAAGCCAATACAAATTTATTATGAATTTCCCAGATATTTGCTCCAATTTTAACAAACTGATACCGAAAAGAGTCAATTGACGACTGTTGAATGTATGACACCGGATAGAGCCAATTCTGAGACATTTAAAGTTTTATTAAACCAGGTGAATAATTGTATTAAGTTCAAAAGTGGTTTGAACAACTTGGCCAAGGATGGATTGCGGGACACTTGCAACGGAACAATTTCCCAATATAATTTTCTCTGGAGTACTTATATTATCCTGATGTCAAAACCATAACGCCCTAGTCCGAGGCAGTTTTAGTTTCGTCAAACCGATGGCTAATTGATGTGAAGTTTAAAATTTGTAGGAACAACTTGGTTCAGGTGAATTTACATAGACACTTTCAATGGAACGATTGCCTAAACTTTGGTTGAACTTACTTCACATCTGTGTAAGTGAGTTTTTATTATGGTAATGTTACCTACACTCGCGGATAAAATTAACGCATATTTTTTTTGTAATAAAAAAAAATCCCGCTGGACAATTTCAGTGGAATTGGTATCAAATGATCCCAAATTTATAATTTTCTCAAAAGAGGCACAAATAGTGTTATGGAATTATAGCGGCTATTTTTCATTGCAAAATGTTAAAATGTGTCGAACTATTTTTTTTTAAATTTTTAAAAGCTTTATTACAATTTAATTTGATTAATTAAATAATGAGTATTTCCCCCCCGTGCCCTTATTACAGCTTCCATCCTTCTGGGCATACTAAGTAGAATGCTTTGTATCATTTCTTGCGGAATGAGATTCCACTCTTCTTGCGCTGCAACTCTCAAATATCCTGTCGAATCTGGTGCAGGATTTCTAGCTCTAATACTTACTTAAGCGGTATCGTGAGACCTTAGAGTATAAAAGAAAGCCCGGACAAGGTCGTAAAAGGTGCACAACCGAGCATGACGATCGATTTTTAAAATGAATTCGTTACGAGATCGAAAGCGAAACTTCTATTCAACTCAAAAATGAGTTACTTAGTGCGCGTCAAGTGAACATTAGTATCAGAACAGTTAGACGAAGATTAAAAGAAGTGAACCTAATTCCAAAACGACCCGTAAAAGTTCTACGGCTTCTTTCCCGCCACAAATCCAGCCGTTTAGAATTTGCTCATACTCATGCAAATTGAGGAACTGATCAATGGGCCACTGTTCTCTTTTCAGATGAGACCAGAATCCAATTATGGAAACCAGATGGACGTAATCTTGTATACAGAAGAGTTGGAAAACACTATGCACCGTGTGAAATGGTGCAAACTGTAAGCTTTGGTGGAGGTTCAATAATGTTTTGTGGTGGAATCAGTTGGGAGAGCCGTACGGAGCTGGTGGAGATTGGTTTGAGGATGAATGCAGACTGGTATGCTCTGAACATTCTTGGCGATCACGGTAGGGGAAAATACTCATTATTAAATTAATCAAATTAAATTGTAATAAAGCTAGTTTCAATGTTTATAAACCGCTTTTAAAAATTAAAAAAAAAATAGTTCCACACATTTTAACATTTTGCAATGAAAAATAGCCGCTACAATTCCATAACGCCACATTTGTGCCTCTTTTGAGAAAATTATAAATTTGGGATCATTTGATACCAGTTCCACTGAAACTTCCCAACGGGATTTTTTTTTATTACAAAAAACATATGCGTTAATTTTGTCCAGGAGTGTACATGAAATGATAACATGAAAATAATAATTTAAAATATATAATTGAGTCAAATTAATCCAGAGCGATTAAGATCAAGTTTGAAGGTGGAGCAAACTTGACTAATTGCGATAGTCATTATAATCCGAATTTGCGACTTAAATTAAACATTTGTAGGACTCAAATGCAACATTGGCTAAATATAATCTAACTCTATGGTGAAATTTATTTGAGAAGCTGGAATTTATGGTTCCAGGATGGTCCGCTTATAAAGCAAAGATATATTAATCGCATTGCAAAAGATATATTTAAATGGGTACAATACATACCCAACACGGAATCATACCTGGCAGACTAACTGACCTTATTGAGATTACGAGTGAAGAAGGAATAAATGAAATGGAGAAGTATCGTCAAATTTATCTAGTCTACACTTACTGTAGTAAGACATTAGATTCTATTAGTCACCATTAAGTCCTTGAAAATAATAGGTAATTGTTTCCCACATTGCTCTTTAGATATTCCTAGTTTTTATCGAACAAATTACAGTAGTTCTTAATAATTCTAACGTCCTCTTATATTTGCAGACAATACTAACCTTTTTTGTGCTATTAAAAAAATGTGACATTGAACGGAATTAAAATTGGGTAGATCGTTGGTTAAATTTACAAGCCTAGTTCTGAAAGCTGTCGAGCAGCTCATGCAAATGCAAATCGATCATACTGACTTCAGCAAAGTGATATGATGTTATTTGAGTAAAAAACCAAGAGTAATATAAGCCCACTCTAGTACGTATGAGTTCATTGGTATTTATTCAGTTTATATTTAACCGAAAGATAGTTGAAATTTGCAATTCCTGTTGCCCTCCTCTAGCAACAATTTATGATCTATCGTATTGAAGGCTTTCAAAGGACATGAGTATTTTTTTTTTAAACACAAATACATTACTCGAGTCTTGACCCAAATTTATACCTATATAGAAGATTGACTAACCTCATTTAATATACCAAAATAAATCCGGAAGCATTATCACATATATGTAGTCTGCATTGGCTTTTACTAAGCCATTTGATTTTATTTTCCACCACCAAGGCCTTCAAAGTAACTTTATGAGTTCCTTAAGTCTTTGAAATCCGAACAAAATACTTAAGTTAAAAAAAATTTAACGTCTGCAGGTGATACTAACCTTAATGGCACTCAAACAAGAATATATCAATTGGTTAAATAACTAGAGTGACGGAAACTCTTACAATTAAGCATCAAGAAATGTAAAATATTATGACATCACATCATCGGCATAAACTTCTTAACAAACAATTTGCAGAATGAGCTTGAATCCTTATTGACCCTATCGATTTGAGGTTCATATTTAACAAACATGATCTATTTAAAGCCAAAGCAAATCCAATAAGTTGAATTCAATGATGCATCGATTTATTTTATTTTATTTTATTCAGATTGAATCGATTGAAGTTATCCCAGAATTCAATCCTGGAAAATGAAACAAAAAATCATTTGGCAACACTAATATAGTATAAACTCGCTTATTTACATGAAGTTAACCTAACCCAAGTTTTGATTATTTTATCGAATAAAATTATTCCAAATCAGGCCCAAGTTGGATTTACTTGCAACGAAACGATTCTTCAATATTTTCTCTTCATGTCAAAACCATACCGCCCTAGTCCAAAACATTTTAAGTTTTGACTAAGACTGGCGAAATTGATGGTGATCCTCTTCGGTGTATTTCAGTATTAATGCCTACCGTTTGGGGTATTCAAAGTGACGGCTATTTTAAACCATCTGATAGAACAAGTGATTATCATCATCTTTACGGGCTAAAAAGCAATTTAAGGAAAATTTAATTTTACCAATCAGAAGCGGATCCCTAGGACACATGATTGATGCTAAAAGAATCTATTCAGTCGATTCTGGATTGAGGGCTATTCAAGATCTACTACACGCACGCAATGCCAAAAATTTGAGTCTAAATGCAACAACGTCCTGGATTTGGCTATAAAGGCGTAAATTAGGACGTACCGCGAATCGCGAAAAAGCTGGGAGAGCCTTGAGCTAGAAAACACATTGCATAGTATAAAATATAAAAAACAAAAAAAGGTTAATAATTGTATTAAGTTCAAAATTGGTTTGAACAACTTGGCCCAGGGTGGATAGCGAGACACTTGCAACGGAACGATTTCCCAATATAATTTTCTCTGGAGTACTTATAATATCCTGATGCCAAAACCATACCACCCTAGTCCGAGACAATTTTAGTTTCGTCACACCAGGTAACTGATTGATGTAAAGTTCAAAATTTGTAGGAACAACTTGGTTCAGGTGAATTTACAGACACTTTTAATGGAACGATTGCCTAAACTTTGGTTGTACTTACTTCTCATCTGTGTAAGTGGGTTTTTATTATGGTTACCTATATGGTAAAAGGATATTTTTCTGGGATACAATTATGAGATAACTTATCATGCTTGAGTTTTTTACACTGTTTTTTCCAGGATAAGATTCCGACGCACCCGTAAAATAAATTTTCAATCGCCTCAATTATCACTTTCTAGATCTTAAACATTATTTTATCAACAAAGGTTTAAGACAAGAAGTAGACCAAGTGATTGCGGATTTATGTACGATCTCTATACTAAGATAAGATCAGCTTCACAGGCTAACAAGAGTATCAGCTATGTAATCTGGAATGTATCTTTCAACATAACTTCAACCTAAAATGCAATTTAAGGAAAATTTAATTTTACCAATCAGAAGCGGATCCCTAGGACACATGATTGATGCTGATATATTCAGCCGATTCTGGATTGAGGGCTATTCAAGATTTACTACACGCAAGCAATGCCAAAAATTTGATGTCTAAATGCAACTTTATTATGAATATCACCGATAGCTGCTCTTTTGAACAAATTGACATCGTCGATTTACGACTCTCGAATTTATGACCCCGAAAAGAGTCGATTCTGAGACATTTTAGGTTTTATCAAATCAGGTGAAAAATTGATGTAAAGTTCAAAATTGGTTTGAACAACTTGGCCCAGGGTGGATTGAGAGACACTTGCAACAGATCGATTTCTCAGTATAATTTTTTCTGGAAAACCTAGTACGAGACAATTTTAGTTTCGTCAAACTAATTGATGTGGAGTTCAAAATTTGTTTGAGCAACTTGGTTTAAGATGGATTAAGATCTTCAAACGGAACGATTGCCCAATATTTTTCTCTATAGTTTGTTTGCATGATATCCCCATGTATAGTTTCGTGACACCAGATGAGTTATTGATGTGAAATTCAAAAATTGTAGAAATAGCTTGGCAGAGGGTGGATTTACTGACACTTGTCTTAGAACGATTGCTCAAACCATGTTTGAGCTTACTTTACATGTGTGTAAGTGAGGCTTTATTATTTTTTATCATATCTTTACAATTTTGTGGGATAGAATTGTGGAATAAGATTCCGACGCACCCTTGAATACAAATTTTCAATTTCAATTCTTCACCCAATTATCATTACTTTCTAGATCTTGAACATTATTCTACCAACTAAGGTTTAAGACAACAAGTTGTCAAAATAATTTTTATGCCCTCATTACTTTAATGTTTATAGTTTTTAACGGGCATCCTGTTCTATTTAATTACGAGATATCAGTGCATAAAATAATAGCGAGCATTGGCTTAAAAGACGATCTGGCATCTTCTATAGTTTTTACAACCCAACATTATGAACAACTGGCTCGTGTAGACGCACCCTTGAAAAACGTTAACATAAACACGAAGACGTTTCAATTATGTTATGACTTTATAGCCACCTCTTATTGTAGACTTATTCAATCCATTCATTTGCCACAACTATATTCACACATATTTAACTGTTGAATAAATACGATACATAAAACAAACGTTATATTCTTGAGTTTTCACCACAATAATAGTTTACTAGAGACCCCCGTACCAAATGAGATTCTGGTTTTTGTAAAAAAAAAATCATTAAATTAAACCAACTTTTATTAAAATCTTAAGAAATAAATAGAATGAAAACATTTTTACTGTAGCTGTTGTTTCTTAACCGTTCCCCATTCAATATCAAAGAGTGGCAGCTTAACCAATAAAATTATGTTTTATGGTTAATAAAATGATTAAACAATGAATAATGATTGCTAATTCATATAATATATGTGTATCCATATAGAATCTTATACATATTGTGAATATAGTGTGTACTTAGACTAGTGGATGAATACAATCGTTCGTTCATCTAAAGAATGCCTCGAAATTTATTATTCAATCAAAAATTTTCTTTTGAATTTGATTTATGATTGGACATAAAATGTTTACAATTAAGATGAAAGAACACACTCATATAACTATATGTATGGGTAATGTTGAAATAAAAACGAACATCTTTAAGAAATAACCGATTTTACAAGACGTAGTAAAGTATAGTAAAAAAAAAATTTAACAATAGAAAGTTTTTATGTTTCTAATGGAAGTATCATCTGCAATTCCAACTCAAAAACATGTTTGCAAAACTAAAGAATTGATTTTATTATTCTTTTGATATAATTGGCATAAACTATATATTCTTAGTATCATTGAATAAAAGAAAATCTCTCCTTTGATTTAAAAACAAATTCCATTGATTTATTGTACAATAGTTTGGTAAATACGAGGTTTAAAAACCAAAATATGTTCCGCTAGTAATTAACCCATCTTGTTAATCCATATAAGATGCAAACAATAAAGTTGGTTACAATAATTATCCATATGCTTGATTTATTAAAGATATGTAATTAATAAAACGATATGCAGACAATATACAGAACCCCCAGAACTTATAAATTATATTATTTAATTTGTTTTAATTGTTTATAATTGTTACTCGTTTTGAAGTTAACATGTCAATTTCATTCAGATTTGCGACATGTGTTTAGTGTTCTTTCGAAGGGGTCCTAACTTCATGCTGCTGCAACAACCGAATAGTGCATGCCAGCTAACACTAAAGCTGGTAGCATAAAAAATTTCACCATTGAGGTGGTCATTCAAAAATAGCAACATCACTAGAAATTGTTCGAAAGGTGACAAAATCCAGTTCAATTGGTGGAAAATTTCATGGTCGGGATCAAAAGTTCCCGGAATAATCACCGTGTGGCGCTCCTATCGTTCTGATTTGAGTTCTGTTTTTTTGTTAAGTTGGTATATCTGTTGATGAAATTCACTCTAACTCTTACCGTCATAGCTATTTGACTTTTGCAAAAGTTACGTAGTCAAGAGTACATCTATCGGTGTGTGTGCGTTGGCGATTATTTACAATTTTAGAAATGGATTTTAATTTGCAACAACGAAGATGATGAACGCAGTGGCAGTCCATCGACATCGAAAACATTGATAAGAAATGTTGGTCAATAACCGCAAATTAACCATCAGAGAGATAGCGCAGACATTTTGGTCCAAGACATTTTGGTTAATGTTTTGGGTTTCCGTCGTGTAGCAGCAAAGTTGTTGACAAAAGACCTCAATTTCATGCAAAAAAGAGACTCGGTTGATGTCGCAAAAGACATGATTTGCGAGGCTGAATCCGATCCCACATTAATCAAAAGGTTCACTACTGGAGGACGAGACGTGGGTTTTTGAGCCGAGACAAAAAACACGTCGTTTTCAGTCAAAAAAGGCAATGCTCATGGTTTTTATGGACTACAACCGTGTAGTGCATCATGAATTTTTGCCAAAAGTCCAAACCGTAAATAAATAGTATTATTTGGGCGTTATGGAACGTTATGAAGCAATTCGTGGAAAGAGACCAATTGTAGGCAACTGCACAGAAGACTCGTGGATTTTCCACCATGATAACACACAGTCGCACAGTGCCATATTTATAATTCGTAATTTTATAAACAAATATACCATCCAACAGCAACCGAATTCACCTGATTTAGCTTCCTGTGACTTATTTCTGTTCAATAGAGTTGAAAACATTACGGGGAACGCGTTTCAGCAGCCGAGAGGAAATATTGCAAAAATCGCAGGAAGCACTGATGGAAATACCGAAAACCGAATATAAAAAATGTTTCGAGGATTGGATCAAGCGCTGGCATAAGTGTGTTGTAGTCGATGGAGATTTCTTGAAAGGGGACAAAATAGATTTAGATTAATAAACATGTATTTTTCTGAATAAATTCCGGAAACTTTTTGATCAAGGTGTATGCACGATTAAAGCTCTAAAAAATACAAAATGTGCACGATTTAACACTTGTACACAAAGCAGTTCACCAACCTTGAGCAAAAAACACTTGTACGTTGGTGGCAAGTTTGAGAATTTGCTATTTTATGATGAAAAAATTACTAACGTTTCAGCAATATGTAAACAAACAAAACGATCGTGTTTGGTTAGAGAGTAAAATAAAATCAGCGCCTGCATCAGTGATGGTTTGGATCGCGGTAACTGCCACAGGAAGTTGACGACGCATTTTTACTGACAAGGACGTAAAGGTAAATCACAAATCTAAAGTGAAACATTTTGCTTAGTGATTTGTTACCTTGGAGTACGTGAACAAATCGGTAGAAACCATTGAACGTTTCAACAGATTCGGCACTCGTTAGCAAATCAACAATGGCCTACATATTCCTCGAACTTAAGCCCAAAGGATTTTTCTATGTGCTGCAGGGTAACGGATTAATAAAGTATTACCCCGAGAATGGGGTAAAATACCAATACACCACATTGGTGCATTACACCACACTGGAATGCCAATAGTCATTTGAATCCCCAGTATACCAACTGAAACAAAATGTACGAGCATATATAAATTCACTGTTGCTAGTTACAGGTATAATATCGCAGGTTAATAATGGTATTTATTATCACTCCTCGTTAGCTATTGGTCCAGATAGATCGAATATTCTACAAACAGTTCGGTTTGACGTATTGTTTTAAGCAGATCGAAATTTATATGCAAAAAAATTGAGTCTACTTCTAGACAGACTGGGTTGCTTAGAATGTTTGCAAACGCATTTAAAATTAAGTGATTTTGTTAGCTCAATTTGTAGTAAAAGATCGAGATTGAAAGACTTCAGTTTCAAAAAGTCATCAAACCAGTAAAGCTTAGTCGATCGGGAAACCTCCTACGATCGAAGAGTCGGATACATATTTCCAAATTGAGCTGAACAAGAAGTAAAAGCACGATGGTGTTCAAGCCCCATTTCATGCTATTCCAGTATTAGCACCAGATGGGTTCCCATTACAGGGGTCTGTGATAGTTACTTAACCACATCATCGTCACAGGCATAAATTAAATAATACATAATCTGGAATATTTTTTTCGCCTAAGTTCAATATAACCAAATGTTACCCGATTATGGATTGAGAGCTATTCAAGATTTAATAATTACCAACGTTTATGTATAAATGAAATCTTTGAACAAATTTTAACTGGAATAGGTTAGAAATCAAGAAGAAGCTTTTCAATTAATTAAAGGTACAATAATATGCGACAATTTCGAGACGACGTGATCTTTAAATGTAGATTTAACGAGGTATTACAACAAAATAAAAATGGGTGTCTTCAAATAGAAAATAAAGTAGATACATTTTTCCAGGGAACAAAATTATTCGAGAAGCAACTTAAGCAGAATTGTAAGCTACTTACAATATGCAGCCAAGACAGTCAGAAAGATATAGTGGCATATTTTGGATGAAGGAGATGACCGAAATACATTTTTTGTCTGCTTTACATAGTATTCACAAAAACTACTCTAGAGGTTCTATATGATTGCCTGGAGAAATTGCAAAACCTCTTGGTAAAATAATCTTACTAGTAAAAACAGACTGCGGTTTATGGGAACCAAACTCGAATTTTATGTTTACATGTAAAACCAACTTTTATCAGAAGCAGTCCTATTCCCGATCAATCAGAAAACATTTTTATATACTAGTTAATCGTTGTAAATTCAGCGGATGGACCAAATACTCTACGAGGAGTAAGTAAGATGGTATACATCAAGGTGTAGGCGACGGGATATTAAAATCAGAATCTAAAAGTGAGAGAACCGGTGGTCAAACAGGCACGTGACAAGACTTAATTTAACGAGTAGGAATGCAGATTCACGTACAAACAATTACCGACCCATATGAATTGTACTCGTAATCATATCCAAAATTCATATCATAAAAATACAAAAATCCTAACCAAACTGATTAATCAAACCTCTCTTTCGTAGCGCAGAACTCAAGATTCGATCTATACATTCTATATGTCGAAGGTCTAAGATAAATTGATCAACTTTCTACAGAAAGCTATGAGTCCTTAGTTTGGCTTGCAATGGTGTAATGTCTGATGTGTAAACAAGAGTGCAGATGGGTAGCAATACTTCGATCAATTACCAAAAAATTCTATGTTTGAATTCTTAGTTATTTTGAATTCTATGCAGAAACTGTTTATCAGTATTTAGTGCTATGGATTACAAAATAATTAACAAAACCAACTTAAAATTGGCAACGGACTACATAGTAATCAATAAGTAAACCAAAATCGAGCTTTTAAAAATGTGGATGGGGTGTTGAGTTAAATTTTTCGTTTTTTTTCATCAACTCAGACAAACAAAAGTTGATGTCAAAGGTTGATAGTGTAGTACACATTAAGAATCTAGAGGAACAAACTAGTGACTCCGATGTAAAATAGGCAGTCCAGGCAGTTTTTAAAAGAGAAATACCGACGAGATATTTGTGACTTCAATAACGCCGGTCTACTCGGACACCAAAATAATCATTGTAAAACTACCCAAGGAATGGGCAAGACAGATAGACGAGCTTAGTTCATTAGGATTGGATGGGTTCTTGCCGATTGCAAATACGCTCCGACGATTGTCATTATTATAGGTGCTGCGAAATGGAACACATAGCAAAGACTGTCTTGCTGTTTCAGCTGTGAGAAGAGTTAGCATATCAAGAGAGAATATAGTAAGGTGCATAATAGGCAAGTTATCAACAATTCAACCACAACCGTAAGATGAAGCTAGTAGGATATGCGGATGACTTGGCAGTTATTTTACCGGCGAGATATGAACGATAAGTTGAAGAGCGAGTCGAGACTTCAGACGCGGTTGAAGTAATCTCCAAATGGCTCTGCACTAATCGGTTACAGTTAGCGCCATAAAAAAACGAGGTACTTGCAATGGCGGATAGCAGAATGCTTTCGTCAATGTAATTTAACATTGGAGGAATAAAAATAGTACCAACAACAAAAATTAAATACCTGGAGGTTTGGCTGGACCATAAAGACCATTGAAGCGTTCAAGAGCATATTAGACAAACTATGGTAAAGGCGAACAGAATGACAAATTGCCTTGTTCGATTATTAGCAAACCGAGCACAATTATGAGAAAATTGTTCTTCTCGGAAGTCACATCAATCATATTAAAGTGCTTATAGGACCATCTCGAAAGAGGTAGTCTTCATCATATCTGACATGTCTCCTTTTACGTTAATGGCTAAACACAGAGTCGCAGTACTCAGTGGGACTCCTAACATAGTCACCAAACAAGAAATTATAGATCAATGGCAGGAACAATGAGAGAACATTCACTATAAACGGTGGTAGCACCAGCACCGGAAAGTGTGCTGATCGTGTAAGGCAACTGACGTTGTCGGACGAGCAAATTTCAAAGAGTCAAAAGCCGAGTATCTATTTGATCCAGATTTTCGAAACCAAGATACAATTGATTTTGGAATGATAACCACACGTTAAAGCCAGTGATGAGATTCAAATACTTTATATCTGCTATTACTGACGATAGTTTGAATCGATAGATGACTGAAAATCGATCTTTCATCTATAATAACTTCAGACGTGCTTTCAAGTACAGATGTTAGTAAGGCCTAGACGGATGAGTATGAGAAATGGTTAACAACTTTATGGCACATATCAAGTTCTTTCCAATCACCAGATCAGAAAATTAATGCAATTTCCTGATTTTGTGCATATGAAACTATAAAAGGTAGTGAGTACGTTGGCACGGTCACGATGTACTGCTGATTCGGTGCACACTGGGTTGCTATCTTCAAGGGACGAAACGCCTAAGAGGTAGGAGAAAGTCACAATGTCTCCACGGCGTAAGGCGCGCTACTGTTTACTGTTTGCAATAGTTTATAAAGAGCTGGCTCGAAATTGAAATCAGATTGTTGACACGGTACGGGACATCAACGGAGTAAAAGCCGTACATAAGAAAGTATGTGGAACAAAAGCTTGCCGAATACATAGAAGGAGTTACGCATCTGTCAATTCCGTATTGTGGTTCAAAAATGGATCCTCTCAACATCTCGGAGGAAATTGTCTTCAGGAAGACAATGGACATAAATAAGGCCATCGGACCTGACGGAATTCATGTTCGAATATTGAAGGAGTTTACAAGTGACTTGTCTCCAATATTAACTTAAATTTTTCTCCTTTCTTATGAGCAAGGTAAATACCCGAACGCCTGGAAGAGTGCGATGGTGCAACCGGTTCTTAAACGTGTGGTGATAAAACTGACCTTTCAAACTTTCGGCCAATATCAATTGTGTCAGACATGGCTAAAGTTTTTGAGAAATGCATTAACATACAACTGGTGCATTATCTTGAGATTAATAAAATAATTTCAGATAAAAAATATAGCTTCCGTGAAAGCCGCTCTACAACCGATCTTTTGACGTTTGTTACAAACAAATTGAATCTCGCCCTTGAGCAAGACGGAGAAGCCTTTGCAATCGCTTTTGGATATATCCAAGGATTTCGACAAGGTTTGGAATGAGCATCTTATTTGTAAACTTGTGGCATACGGCTTGGATTCGATGACCATCAAGTGGATAAAAAGCTTTCACAAAGACCGAAAGATCAACGTTGTGCTAAATGGGAGATCATCAACGACACACTCCCCAAATGCCGGGGTCCCTCAAGGATCAGTTTTGTCACCAACTTTGTTTTTGTTATTCATTAAAAGCTTATTGGATAGCACTGTAAACCCTATCCACACTTTTGCCGATGCAACATAATAAATGGTAAATGTTCTGCAGAGTTAAAGGAGAAAATACCACCATTGGTTACGCCAGGACGGGTAACACGAGGAACGGTTAATGCGCATTGGTTTACGGTGAAGTTGTCGAAACCACGAACTGATAATGCAAAGCGCGAATTTATTCATCGAACATCTAAGAATTGGAATTAGTTGACTGGTTTTCATTTTCCGTTGAAATATAAAATGCACAAGGTTAAGGCAGCTATCAACCTTTACTTGAATGATCACGCGTTGGGTGCAGGAGCTCTGACAGTTACAAGGAGCTAGGTCAGTCTAAAAGTTTACCCTGCACCCAAATAAAACAAAACGTAAAAAAAAATCATATGGGACAAAAATTGATATAATCGAACATTTTTATTAAGCTAGAATTTACCTAAACCACACCATTTTAAGAGCAGGTGTCGTAACTCTAAGATATCCACTGTATTATTTGATCTTAATCATTATACAAACAAAATTAATGTTTACATTTCGAAATTGATAGATATATTTGAAATCTAAACTAAAGATAAAGTATTTGAAACGTCGAAAAGCCGAACATTGGCTTGAGGTGTGACACAAACGAAAAATAAAATGCCCATCAACCTAATCACCATCAGATCTGTAAATAGTCGCGCATAGCAACAACAAAGCATCCGAAATTGCAATTTTATAATGATACGCCAAAATATTGTATAATTCTAATGCCTGGGTGTCGTGCTTAATCACACAATCCATTTTATTTTATATCATGTGTATAGCAGCAGAGTGCACAAAAAATGAGAAATAATTGCCTGCAAATTTATCTGCCACATCAGTGTACGGAATGGTTTTGTATAATTATACAGTTGGCCTTAAAATCACTTGTTCGTTTTATTATATAATTAAAAAAATTTATATTAAACACGGTTACATGTTTTTGATTTTTAATTTTTTTAATTAGGTCCCTATAACATAACATAACATAACACAACACAACACACGTATCTCGTTTTGAAATTTGCCTGCTTTTAAATATGCTCGCGTATTGGAGAGACGATCGTGAGAGACGATCAAAAAACGTGATCACCTGGGCTGAAACAAACAAACAACGGTTGGTTTCGTTGTTATCGAATTGTGGTGTTCGATGTCAAAGATCTAATTGATCATCATATTTTCATGTAGGTACATGTATTAATATGCTATCTCGATGATGTTGTTTTGGAAACGGAAAGAGGATGTTATAACTATAGAAACACAAAAAAAAATGTCACCTGTTTTTGTTCAACACATATTTAATCTAATCAACAATTTCTTATCGACATTATGTGTAATTGTAAATTTGTTCAATTTTGTGTACCATCAAATAATTATTGTCATTTAAACATCAACCTATATATAAGATAAAGACACAGCACCCGTTATGTGAGCAATTGTCGTCGTGCACTTGTAAATGGTTGCACCACATACTTATGCTTATCTATCATGATTGCTCATTTAAACAATTACAGACCTTTCGATTTTTATTTTGTCGATGGTATGATAACCTCAAGTCTTAAGTTTCAAGTCGCAGAAAATTGTTTGATAATTACACTCCTTAGAATGCGCTGAAGAACTAAAGATAACATATTTTTCGTTTGTTTTTATGAAATATAATTTTATATCAAACCTGCGGTCGAGAATCGTATATATGTACAAGATAATTTATTTGATTGGGCACGCAAACCTTAACTGTTAACTAGTTTAACACCTTTAAGGTAGTTTAGTTTAAAAAATTTAGAAAATTAATAAATTACCGATATTTGAGGTTTGAGTGTGAAATTAGTTATCAAATTTGATGTTAGGTAGCTATTATGGTTTTTGGATACATCGAGGTAAGGTAATGACTTCAGTGAAATAAATACATAAAAGATAAGAGCTTTAGACTTATCTAAAGGAATCAATAGTAAATGGACAAACTCCTTTACCAACCAAATGATGTAGTGGTTAAAGCTGGAGTGCAGAACATTTATGAGAGTACTTTAAGGGCTATAAAATAGATAGTAGGGTTTGGAATCAACTAGCGGGGAAGCTTGGGAAATACTATGAAACACTCATTTATCGAGTTTTGTGTGAGAAATCCCAAGGGTTAAAAGGAAAACAAGCCTCACAAGACAAATAATATATAAAATAAAAACCCTGTGGGCATAACCAATTTCAAGCGGTTTAATTTAGCATGATAAATTATCCCTCAAGATATCCAACCAACTATTCATTGAATAAAGCAAAATAGAGATTCCGGAACTGGATAGCTCATGTGGTGAAATGCCGGATCGTTACTGCTTACTTGAGTGGTTTCGGTGTACCACATTAGTTTGTGGGGATACACCGCAAGGAATGGGTTTTGTTCCATCTTTTCTGGAGAGTGGATATTAATAATGTACTAGGTTGAAGACGCAAGGTTTTAGGATAGTTTCCCAATAAGCTGTGGTTTGGATGTGAATGAACAGAAAGCAAATCTTTTATTATTCACTAGAAAGTTGAAATTTCCTGATTGTAATGGATGTGACTTTAAATCTCGGACAACAAACTAATCTGGAAAACTAAAATAAAGGTGTTTGTACGGAAAGTCACTATAGCACAGTAATTCGAAAAAGCTCCATGGTGAAAAGATTAGGGCTGGCCACACCATGTCACATGTTAGATCTAGACTTCAATCATTAGGCCTATATTCGTACATTAAATTGCTATTCGATGGCTTTAATATCATGACTAGCCGGAAACATACATATGTGTGTAGGTGGGGCACTTAAAAATATATACCTATTCAAGCTCTGGGTGTAATGATTCATACAAATTGCCCTCAACGGTAAGAGTTTAATTAATGGTTTTATAGCATCTCGTACATAGTATCTAGATCTGAATAAGGCTGGCTCTTTCAAAATTTGTGCAATTGTATTACTAAAAGGGCACATAAGTATAATTGTAGGAGTTATGACGAGATATTGAATCATAGACAAAATGTGGGAGTAGATACTAGATATAGACGCTTCATAATTGTCGTCGCCTCCGGGTCCTCGTTCGTTAGAACGGGTGGGTAAAGTGACCTAGGTGTGGGGCGGGTCACGCTAAATGACGGTAGATGGGCTGGTTTACGGTGTTACGCGACCCGTGCCAACAAACTACCAGGCTGGGGGCCCATTTAACAAAGCCCAGTCGCAAACGGAGCCCTCTGGATACCTGGCGACCTCCAGTTGTAAGTAGCCTTATCTGCGTAAGCGGATCTCTGCGCAGGTGGACCATATATTTCTCCGATACTCGTGGGAATAACATGGAATCCAATAACAATAAAAACAAAACCGAGACCGGCACTCGCCAAAGGCCGTAAAAAACTGAGACCGGCACTCTCCAAAGGCCGGAAACAAAAAGTGAGAGCTCAAACCGTAAAGGTGGGGCTCCCTCAAAGACACCAGGGGGAAGCAAGTTCAAGGCTTTTAAGCCAGGGACGAACGGAACTCAGGGTAAGTTAAGGGCTGCTGAGGGAGGTTCGACTAACGTCAACCAATCGAAGCAGCGCTATAGGGATAGACGCGCGGCGTTTAGGGTTTTGAACAGGTGGGCTGCAACCCCTGAGGGGCAGCTTACGGCTGAACAAAAGCAATCCGTGACATGGGCCAAGAAAACGGTCGAAAACTCAGAGAGGGACCATGTGTCAAAAAGACAGCGGTCCCAGGATGAGTTGGATTTCGTGGACACAAAACGGCCCAAAATGCAGGTGGAGAAGGAAACTCCTCACAAGGTTTTGCCTCCTAACAAGGCTAGACCAAAATCCTTCAGGGATATTGTGAAGGAGCGTTTGTTGGTGCTAGCCGTCATTGACAGGAGTCATGAAGATGGGAGCATCACCATGGGAAAATGGAGCTTGGTGTACAATGCACTAAACTCCGTTTTCCTAAGGATCCTGAGAGAAAATCCAGGACCCCCTCCATCCTGCAGAGATGCGCGCTGGCATCAAGGGCGCGTTAAACTTATAGCGTGCTCTGATGCCAGATCAGTGGAGCTTTATAAAAAGGCTGTAGCGGAGGTAGGAGAGGTGTGGCAAGGCGCGATGCTGGCGGCTGTAAGCAGGGAAGAGATTCCTAGCAGGGCAAGAGCACGCGTCTGGCTGCCAACCAAACCAGCTAGCCCAGAAGAGATTCTTGAGATAATCAGAATCAGCAACCCCGATCTTCCGACAGGAAACTGGAAGATCGTGAGGCAAGAGGATGCAAAGGGGGGCTCCAGATTATCAACTATGATAATCAACACGGAGTCCCTGGCGCCGCTTGCCGCGACTAAGGGAGTAATCGACTTCGGTTTCAGGTCGATTACTCTCAAAGTATACAAAAAAGACGAGGCTGAAACACGAGAGGAAGGCAGCCCGTCCACAACTGATGCAGTTGCACTTGGAGGAGAGACAGCCCAACCGATGGAGCTCTCCGAGGTCACCGCACTTGGAGAGGAGATGGACAGCCGACTGTCCCTGGCGTCAGACGAAGAAGACCTGTCGGACCCACGGGACGGAAGGACTGCAAACGTCGGGGAAACAAGTTCCATGGGGGGAGAGACGGGAAACACCGGCGACTCCAATGGAAACAAAGGAAACTAGCCTGCGGTAGCGGGGAGTAAACAGGTAAGTAGGCTCAACTTGGTAAATTTATGCTAAATTTAATACAAATTAACCTACACCATTCAAAGGCGGCGTCGGCCGCCTTACTCCTCAGACTGACTAGATCAGAAGAGGACGTGGTCCTTATTCAAGAACCTTGGATAAACACCAACAGGATCTGTGGCCTTAAAATGAAGGGGTATAACTTATTATACTCAAGAAATCCGGGAAATATCAGATCCTGCATTCTTGGAAAAAATAATTTAAATATGTTCCTTCTTCCTCAATACAGCAATGGTGACGTAACTGCGGTCAGCCTAGAGGTTGGTGGCAGTATATTTTGTCAGATCGCTGAGGAAAGAACTGGCGAATCTTGACTATGTTACACCGACTCTGTGCTTCGAGAAAAGGTTCGGAACCATCTGCCCTTCAAGGGAATCCTGGAGGAGCGGGTTAGCAGCTGAAACGGGACCATTGCAGTTCTTTACGGATGGCTCCAAGCTAGACGGTAAAGTAGGAGCTGGAGTCTTCTGTGATAAACTAGAGGTAGATATAGCAGTTCGCCTCCCTGATCACTGCAGTGTGTACCAGGCAGAAGTGATAGCGATTGAAGAGGTCCTGATCTGGTTGAAACATAATGTGGTATCCTCGACTGATATCGCAATTTATGTGGACAGTCAGGCGGCAATCATGTCGCTGGGTTCTGTTTCTCTAACGTCTAGAGTGGCGTTGGGTTGCCGCTCGTCTCTTAATGAGATGAGTGAGCATTTCAACATCCAGATAGTCTGGGTCCCCGGCCACTCAGACGTTATGGGAAACTGCAGGGTGGACGAACTAGCGAGGCACGGTACAACTGGAAATAAATTGTCTGGAAGTAAATGACTTTTGCAGAAGCTGTAGGGACGAGGAGGAGGAAGAGACGTTAGTCCACCTCCTATGCTCATGCCCGGCTTTGGCACACAAAAGACATGAATATCTGGGTAAGTTTTTAATGGACTGCCTTTCCGATCTCGAGAACTGTAATGTGCGAGACTTATTACGCTACGTAAGCAACTCTAACTGGTTCTCATAGGGGTAAAAGGGGAGTAAGATCCTGTGGTATCACAGCGGACCGTTGCCGGTCTAAGTGTGCTGTAGCAGCCACTCAACCTAACCTAACCTAACCTACTAGATATAGACGGGTCATCTGACATAATAAATGTCATAGCTGCGAAGATGAGGAGAAAGAAGATGTAGTACCTTGCTTACAGTACACCAATCCGGAGTAAAAATTTAACTAAACCTTTCCAAGCACCAACTTTTGATGATTTGTTACTGACAATATAATTTACGTTTAATCAGATGATAATGTTCAGTTGTTTATCAGAATAATCAATTGGATTGGATTTGGTTCTGACCAAATGTTATTGAAACAGAGGAACAGATAATCATTAATATACATGCCGATTATACAACTCGCCGGATTTACTGCGGCGGGAGTTCAATCGATCCGCATTCGATTCGCAATTAATTTTTTTTTGCATTATAGAAACCGCCGGAAACCTGTACTACCGATCCGCAATGAAACTGCGATTTCACTAGCTGTCAATATTTTTATATATGAATTTTATATTGCACAGTAGAAAAGCGGTGAGAAATGTGCATGGAAATATATTTTAATTGTATTTTTTAGTAACACTCAGTAAGAGCGGAATGAAAGAGATACTTGATCCACTAGGGAACAGTGTTCAGCTTTCGTTGGTCTCAAAATCAACGAGTCCAAAACCAAATATCTGATCTCTGGTTTAAGAGACCAAGACGCAAATGATAACACACAGAAAGTACATTGTGTCTCAATCAACATATCAGGTGGTCAAGCGACTTATTTCTACAATCACCGTCTCATCATTTACCGATAATAGAAACACTGATCTCAACATTCTAAAGACAGAAGGTAGATACATCCTTTAAAGAAGCATACTTTACAGGATAAATTTGGGAGGCTAGTTGAACCTAATTGGTCTTTAAATATTTTTCTCAGTACAAAATCTGTTTGAATGAGCTGTTTTGAGGAGATCAGCTGGACCAGCTACAGCCATTCAAGAAAAGAAAATAATTTGATGATATTGCCTACAGTGTAAATCTTCCTTATAAAGTGGAAAACCCAATTTTACGTGTCTAGAAATATTGAGACTCAAGAAACTAAGGCTCAAAAAACTGCTTTTGAAAGAGCTGAAAAGCAATTTACCAAAGGTAGTAAAATCATCTTCTATTTAACTCGGGAATCTAAATTGGCACCTACTTGACGATTATGCAAGTCGGGTAGCAGAATGGTTTTGGTCAAACGTGTTTTGTTAAAATGGTACAAACCACAGTTTCAGTAATTATTTAGAAATATTAATAAATACACCCAAAACCCACTTTAATAAGAGCCGGTCGAAACATCATCGAGCACATAATAGACGTTTGGCAGAACGAGTGAAGATATCTTCTTGGTGTAGCCCATCATTTACATAACATGTCAGAAAAAATATATCGATAGACATATCGAATAATAAAAAAATAAACTTAATTTATTAAATAAATTTAACAAATTTAATTTTATTTAATTTATATTTGGGCTTTCAGCAAAAAATCACAAATAAAACTTTCATCGTATGAAATCCGCATTCAATTTAATGCGGATTTCAAATGACATAATTTACATGGATAGCGTTTCACTTGCGAATTCAATAATACCTATTTTACACACTGCATTACCGTCATTCGTTCACTTTACATCCGACGTTTTCAATAATACGAAAAACTTCAAAATCGAATGAAACTCCCGCCGCAGCAATCCGGCGAGTTATATAATCGGCATGATAATGTCACTAGAAATCCTGAATGTGATTTTATGGTTAACTTGCCATTCATAAAGCAACCAAAACTTTGAATGAGCCACAAAAGATGGCGTTGCTGAGAGTATGATTAATATCTCGATAATTTTATAATCTATGTAACTGAGAAGATCTAGTAACCTTCAAAAATGATCAATGCTATGATACATATAGGCACAATGGTACAATCAAAGGTTGAGGTAGATTCATAGGTGTAACAGTTCAAGCCATATAACGCCAGTAAAATAACATTAATGGAAAGGTGCAGGCACCAATCAATTAGTTATCTTCTACTCCACCTTGCGGTTACAATAACTATCAACAAAACCCAATGAGGTTGGAGAGTGACATCGCTAATTAACTATTTGAATTATACGTATTCCTGCTTATTTTAGGAGGTGGTTAGCCTAACGAATTCTTTGTAGGTGAATAATAATCTATTGCTTAGAGGCCGTAAACGGCCCTTACCGCATGTTTCAACTGAGACCTTACGAACCAGTTTTAACGATTGGTGGTCAGGCCAACAAATGTTTTTACAACCGCTTTTTATGTCATCCGGTGCGTTTCAATTGTTGGTCTACGGCGAGAATCGAACTGGAGATCGCAGCGTGATGAGAAACACTCTTAACCATTAAGCTACAACTGACGCCGATGTAGGAGAATAAACCAACGAATTCGCATTTGCCTACCATCTGCTGCGTGATAATTTTGTGTAAATATCAATAATTGAACTGAAGATCGTGATGATACCGCTAAACCGTCAAGATACAAACGAAATGAAGTTGGTCAAACTTACACATAGATAAAATGATAACGATAGACAACATATAGTATAGTTGGTCCCAATGTGACCCATAAACAGTGCACAAATCATTTTATTGGTTGTCGTTTTAAATCGTTTTGCCAGAATATCGAACAGTTCAAAAAGGTTCATGCATACAGACAGAATACGATCTGTCATATAAAAGAGGCATATTCAACAACATGCAACAATATGAAATTGGCTTGTCAAAGTGTTTAGGAACAGCTAATATAGGTGGAACAATTTTATCAACTGAAAGCATTTAGGACCACAACTAACAATAAATCAAGCGAGACCGATGACCAAAACTAAAAATATTCACTAACATTGACATGTAGTTAACATTTTTGGATGGGCCATTATAGCTATGAGATCCCCACGAACATCGTCTTATACTTTGCACTAGTATCAGAACTATCAATAAATTATAGAGAAACCGATATATACCTTTAAACGATACTTCTATTGAATGGTTTGGAATCCATTACTAAATCATTCCACAATCTTCTGCATTGTTTTTGTGTCTAGTGTTATCACACAGACTTTTTCGTTAATTTTTTCAGTTAAGTCTACGCTTTCACCACCTCTTGCCAATCGTGGACCGAGAATATATGTACAGTTTTGGTTGTAGAATTATCTTTCCCTCTGTACTGGTTTTTACCCTCCTCCTCCAATACCACACTGATGCAGCAATCTCTCGGAATATGACCAGGTTTGTCATAGAACTCCGGTACTGTTTATCTGATTTTTTGACATCGACCTTTGAGCTCTATCCAGTATCGCCCTTGCTTGTGATCAACTTCATATTTTCGTTCTAAAGCCAGCATGATTTTATCATAATTCTCTCGTTCGAATGCCAGAACAAACAGTAGCATATCTGCTACACCATCTTTTAATGCCACTATTAGAGCTAATATCTGGTCTTTCTTCCATAAATAATCTATGGCTTAGAAGCCGAAACCGCGTCACAACTGACACCTTACGAACCATTTTAACGATTGGTGCACATTGTATGTTTTTACACACAATCGCCTTGTTATGTCAACCGGTGCATGTTAGTTTCTGGCCAACGGCGAGAATCGAACTCGAGACCGTATCGTGATGAGAAACTCTTTTAACCATTAAGCTACAACCGACGATTTTCCTTCCATATAGATCAAGTAATTCTCAATACCGCCGTTTCAAATTGTAATGAAAATTTACAAACGTTGTTCGGCTGAATGTTGGAGGGTTTTATTTAATTGCACTGACTGATTTTACAAATTTTTAGTTCTACCTCCTTTTCAAGTTTTAGGAACCTTTGAGAAAGAAATGGCAATTTTGCAAAATTTCTCACTTGAATTTTCTTTCTTATACCATGTTTCGATCTTTGTTCGATCACCACTTTTTCTAGTTCAGTTAGCATTTAAATTTACAAATTTTCTAAACCACTCATTATTTGTTGCCTTTTTATTCTATCGCATTCTCTGCAATTGGTGTCCCAATATTAAAAGTCGTTCTCGTCTGGTTCCAAGTTTCCGTTTAACACAGTTTTTTGTAGACTTCTTTGCAGTAAGATTTACTACTCATTGTATCAAAAGCAATACGCTCAGCTGCTTCTTCATCTTCGGTACTTTCAGGTCCATTAGCTAAATTTCCTTTTATTACAATCCTCCCAACCAAAATAATGTCGAATCACTGGATTGTGAAATAAAATACCTTCTTGCTTATTCTCACCAAAGTTTATTATTAACACAATATTCTTCTAGGTTTACACTTGTCGGAGTTTAAATTCAAAACTAAATAAATACGTTTTCTGTTCGTATATTTATACTCAATTCGCCTGCTTCTACATCATCGTAGAAGTCTCCTTTTGTTTTTATTATTTACCACGAATACTGCGTTCATGTTGTTTTTCGACTACACACATTTAGTTATTATATTGACTCAGAGATGTCATCCACGTCCGTAAAAATATTTTAACCAATTTTCATGAAACAATTGTTTCAACGACATTTATAACGTTTCTGATTAAAGTAATGCCGATTTGCATACAATCTACATTTATTTATAAAGGCGTCTTCTACATATTTCAACTACATAATGTGAACTGGGTCGAACACAAAATTTTGCAGCAAACATTGAATAAATTGCAAGAAGCGAAATATTTTATCGAGTATAATTCTTAAAATATACATTCGTTGAAGACATATACAGACGTATGTATCTCAAGAGGAACACATAAAATTGTATTTAAAATGCATAAAAATTATATACATATTTTTTAATTTAAATTTTTATATATTTTTTTGTTTTTTTTAGTTTTTGATGAAACAACAAACTGAAAATCAATAAAAGTCCTAATAAATTATAAATACATCTTTCAAATTTTGGTTATTTTTTCTTCGTTTCTGCTCTTTGGTAAATCAGAAGAATTATGATTATTATCGTTATGATGGCCATATAGATGATGATAATAATGCTGACTGCACACGAAAAATACAATAATAATATCATTAAATTCAACACAACAAAAAATTTATGATTTTTTCATATTTTATGAGTTCGAAGAAAATCATTTTGTTAAGGTTTTGTTTCTGGGTTGATCTTTACAGATATGATTTACAATATTTATCCCACAAAAGTATTATTCACTATATATATTTGAACACAAATTCATTTTGCTGTTCCTACCTGTTGTTGTATATACATATAAGATAGTTTTGTTTGATTTGAAATCGGATTTTGATTGTGAAGTGAACATGAATGTGTTCGAGCTTCCATCCCAGGGTTTTTTGAGAGCTCATGGTAGTTATAGTGTAAGAGCTAGGAATTAATTTGATATTTTTCAGTACAAATTCGGCATGTAATGACGTTGTTCAAATTGGTAAGTCTTCGCCAGAAGCCCATAAGCACCGATAAACCTAAAGGAAATCTGTAAGATTTAAAAAGCTTCTCGAGGTACGATTTTGCGACAAACAAACTGTGTAAGATACAAACGAACAAATCATGATAAATTCATTGTTCCGGATGAATGTATAACATACCACTGTCATAGAACTGGGATATACAACCAAAATAGTAATAATTTGTATAAATACTTAGGCAGATAATAGAAAAACCGGAAAAATTGGATTGTGGAACGTAACTTCCCCAGTATACCAATATAATTTACTCAGTAGCCCTCAGGATTCTAACTCAAGAGTGAAATTACCAGATATTCTTTGGACATGTACCATGCGTGAATATATTAAAAACAGCCATAGATCAAAGATATCTCTATCTCTCGACTTTTTTCTCGGGATGACGTTTTTGAACAATCACAATCAGCAACAGTACATAAGTACACAAACGCTAAATTGTAAAGAAGCTGGTATGATACCAATGCAGAAATACTCCTTGGCTTCTGCGTCACCAATTATTTAAATGAAGCAATAGATGTACAAACAAAAATGTTCACAATATCACTTGGTATTAGAACAAAGAATTAAGTAGATAAAGTACTGAACGTATAATCTCTCGCGTGATCAAAACAAATCGAATTTAATGTAGCACCGATTAAAAGTTTATAACCCAAAAAATACATTCGAGGCACTCGCATAAGTAACAATGGGAATAAATTAAGAACCGAAACAGCTTCTAATACACTCTAGTACCAATAATAGAGGTACACTCTTGTTCAATGATAATTCATGAAAGAAACTTCAAGAACATTCCAAAGACGGCGAAAAAAACTATATGTAAGCGGCCGTGGGGTAACTAGACAATTCATACACCACTAATAAAGAACACATCTGATCAATACTTATAAACAGATAGAGCACACTTGAAACGGGATATTTCGTAGAAATCATATTAGTCATATTAATAGCAAATTCATGTTAAATGTTGAACGAAGTACATTCAGTTATAGTAATATTTACCTGCAATTGCAATTGAATAGCGGAGAACCAATCGTCAGGAGAATGTTAATAAATTATCCAAAAAAAATTCGCGGTAAAATTGAAACAACAGATAATTATGGAGAGGTTGCGGGTTATGAAAGACAGCAGAGAATAGTAGTCTGAAAATGGGAGAAAGCTTTTAAGCTCGATCTTATATCTCGGGTCTTATATCGATAAATACTCGATAGTTTGATCAGTTAGGCTAGTTTTACAACTTGAACTAGAAGAATTTATGGGGTGGTGTGTCTATCTCAAACGAAAAATTTCGAAACATTATATAAATAATTTTGCCATTAACTTAAATCTTGATTCAAGTAAGCATTTTAACAATATGTTAGTAAGACAAAAAGTCTAGTATACACTATGAATTTGTACTTACAATTTTATACAAACTATGCCTGGCATCGTCAATGTCGCCCACTTATGGAAGGAATAAACTAAAACTTTATTTTAGGTTGGAATATGTGAGCATTTATTTCTTAAACTTTTATTGCATGCCAGTATGGCTTAGATCCTCTTATAAGGTCACTGAGAAGTTTAACAATAAATATTATTGAGAATTAACTTTATCGATTATTAATATTAATTTGTATTTATATGATGATGTTCGAAATGGTATTGATATTTCAGCAACAACATGCCAAACAACTATTTATAGAACTATGAATGCTAGCCCAATCAGTAATGTTAAAATCATAAGCCTTACTTGATTAACATGAATGAGATTGTTGATTATGATTAAACAAAGATTATTGATTGTGATTAGTTAGACTAATAACGAAACTATTAAATTCCAAAGAACAATTATTCCTCAGTAACGAACAATATACCTGAAGAAACACTCAACTGAGACGTAACTACAAAAACTATAACACATAATGACATAAATTTGGAATTCCGGTAAAATGCCGCAAGATTATAAAAAAGTCTTAACCGCGATTCTCGAGTAACGTTTCCAAAAAAAGGTAACCTAAGAGAAAGCAGAACGTGACGGGTTTACCCCTTTTTCACTACAAGCATAGGGAATAAACAATGACAATCTAGGCGATATTTCATTTTTCATGGTAAGAAATGATTAAAATTTTAAATCTGGTCGAAGTAACCTTATATAAAACGCAATATGAAAGTCACTTTGCCAAATGACCAACGAAAAGAAAACAATCGAACTCATATCAGAAATGTACAGAATACGGGTAATCGAGAACAAAAAAAAAGCCAAACAAACTTTATAATAACACTCAGGGTAACACAAAGATATGTACTGTCACCACTTCCGTTCCTACTATCCTATAGTTGTATTAGACAGTCATGAGAAAATATTTACGCAGTTCCACACAAAAACCGAAATATTGAAATAAGTAGCATTTGAAAAGAGAAATAAGATAGTAATTATGCAATATGTTAAAAGAGACGAATACTTTATTTTCATTATTTCTTTACATGTTTGGATTGCACTAAGCAAACCAGGATAGCTCTATATCATACAGCCTGTACCTCTTTCTATCATACAGTCACTAATTTATTTTAAAAATAAATGTACCGTTCTCTTTCTAATACATTTGATAATTGGATTTGAAAACGAAACGAATAGTATCCATCGATCCGTTTATTATCAAAATTTCGAGACAAAACAAAAACGTAACATTTTCGGAATTTTTGCTGTTTTATGAATGAACGGATGAGACACAAATATACGTTTCTCTTTCTGATACATTTGATAAAGTGATTTGAAGAGACGAAACGAGTAATATCCATTGATCCGTCTGTTTCAAAATTTCGAGACAAAACAAAAACTTAACATTTTTGAAATTTTTGTTTTTTATGAATGAACGGATCAGACACAACAAAATTCTTTATGTATGTTGTTGTTGTGTAATTTAGTCATAGTTGAAGTTCAAGGTCATTTTCAATGATTTTGAATTTTTACATTTTGAGTTGTAACTCCCTTCGTTTTTATTATTTATAAATTTTTTTCTCGATTTATCCTTTTTGATATTTTGTTTAATTTAAGTACAATTAAGATGATTTAGATTTATGAAATTTTCAAATTTTGTCTTATGTAATTTTGTGAGCAAAATTCTTGTTGATATGTAGTTTGTCTAATGATTTTAAAAGTATAAAATTTCGATTCATTCAAATTATTCGATCTGGAGCGAAGTACCCTCCGTTTCGTTTCTATTATAGACACCTAAGCGATCGAAAGTAACAATTCCTATACTTGGTGAAATCCTATATCACAGTCTGAAATCAAAGAACATCGAATACCCTGGTTCTCCGTTGAACGGTGATTTAGAGGAGTTACTCCGTACTTCAAGTTTATAAGAAAGGTGTCTGCTGATTATTTACATAATAGAATAAGATAAACTGACTCGTGATCGAATTTTTGAAATGTTCAACAAATTCACTCTCAACAGGAAAACAGGAAGAAGTCTTCACTTACCAAATTGCAGTTACGCCTGGTAGTTTTCACAAATCTTCAATTCATCTAAATCCAGCTATGTATGGTGATCAGAAACGAAAACTCACGGACTGTTTCACAATTAAAGGAGAATTCTCTTGAAACCACAGTTGCTAGCATGGATTTAGTTTTCTTTCAGTATTTGCTACTGCGCAGATGACTTAAGGGTTGGATCAGAGCATACATTTCGAAAATTATAATATCGATTAGGCATCAAATATTCGAGAATATAACACACAAGAAATTAACCGTGTAATAGGTACGAACGTCAAAGTATGTAAACTCTTCCAAATTGTGAAATTTGGGTTTTATCGGTATTGTTGGAATAGTGCCATCCAAAGGTTTCATTGAGGTATTTTAAAGAAGTACCTTAATAATTATGATTTGTTGTTGAGAAACCAACAATTCTGAAATAATGAGAAACTTTATTGTGGTATCTGACATCGAAGAAATACGACCAGCATGATAGTCACCAGATCTAACACCTTGTGATTTCTGGCTGTTTCCAAAAAATTGAATCAAATTTGAGAGGTGATAGATTTCTAACAGTATAGCAGTATGATGTGGTTACTGCTGAACTTAATAAGCCTTAAAAGCAAGATTTTGAAGACTGTTTTGAGAAGTGGTTTTAAGGCTTAAGAAATTCATTTAAATCAAAGATTAAGAATAAATACGAAGAGCATTGTTCATGTTTTTTCTGGCGAACTAACCGAACTAACGAACCGAAATCGAAGCAAATTATCATAAATTTCTTCAATAAATTCTTGAGAGATTGTCGATATCGGTCGAAATACAAGCGTCGGTTCAGAAAGAGCTTTTCTAAAACTTTATGCACTAAGTTTCAACCGTGGTAGGATGACGAGACCATCTTTGTTTTCTGCGAGGATTTTTTCACAATATGTCTGAATTTTGGAATTGCGAAAATGCTTCGGGAATTCGTTCACTCGGATTATACTAAAACTGTCGTGATAGAAAATGTCTTGATAGTGACATGTTTTTCAGGATGTCATTTAAAATGTATTATGATATTAGTGTTGCCATAGTATATCTTTGAAATAGTTTTCAGGCAAAACTTATGTATATAGTTCTATATAAATCTACCAGCCAGTTGAATCTTAGTTCTAATAAGAGAGGTGTCCATTTAGAAAAGTAAACGTACACGTGGTTTCATTTACAGATAGCATAATTATGACGATTTATTTCACCTACAAGCGTCGATTCTGAAGGAGCTTTTCGACAGATTTCGAATACATGACGGGACCATTGACTGAATGTGTTTACTGCGTGGATTTATTCAAAATATATCTAGTTTGGATGCGAGATCCCGGTATTGATGAAAATTCCATGCTGAGTCGCGAAATTGCTAAAATGTTCCGGTATAGGGTTCTCTAATAGTCGGAATTGTACCAAAACTGTCGTGATAGTAAAAATGTTTTTAGAATAAAATTGAAAATGTATTGTGATATTACTGTTGCCATCGCATGTTTTTGGGGTAGTTTTCGAGAAAAAAACTTGTATGTTTCTGTTCCATTTAAATTGTACTAAGAAGAGTGATGTCCCTATAACATAAAAGGATGGGTTCGTGGTTTTAATTTACAAATGACATAGATTATTTATTGAATATAATTATATATGTTGGACCTTTAAGCGTCGATACAGCATGAGCTTTTTCGGCAGTTATGTACTAAGCTTTGTTAACTGCGTAGATTTGTTTGAAGTCTGTTCTTAGGACCTCGAATCCTGGAATTGCAAACATTATCTAGAATTGCGTTCCCTAATCAGGACTGTTATGATATAAAATGTCATGATAGCGATAATTGTTCAGGGTTATATTGAAAATATGTTATGATATTAGTCGCATGTTTTGGGATATTTTTCCAGCAAAATTTAAGTATGTTTCTATTCTATCTAAATCTAACAACTAGTTGAATCAGGGGCTTAGAAGAAGTCCTTATATGAAGTGAAGGTTCACAAGGTTTTCATTTACAGATAACATATAATATAATTATTTATTGACCGCCCCACCTGGCGCAATGATTAAGATTTCATCGCTGTTGAATGACGAGACACTTGACATCGAAACACTTTGTTTACTGCGTAGATTTGATGAAAATATGTCTCTAGTCTAGTTTCAGGAACTCGGAGATTGACGAAAGTTCAATCTCGTACCTGGGAATTTTAAGTTCATCTCTAATCGAGATGATACTAAAACTATCGTGATAGAATATGTCATGATAGTGACATTTTTTCAGGATAGCATTAAACGTGTTAGTCTTGCCATTGCATGTTTTTGGATAAAAATTTATATAAATACCGCCTTCAATTGTTTTCTTAATACCGCAAATGGTTTGCGATACATTTTATAATTTATAATTGAATATTTTTATATAATGCAAGAATATTTATAAAATTAATCAATAAAATGCATAAGGCATGAAACTATTTTTATATTATGGTCGAGCACATACATATTATAAAAATTATGCTAATAAAATATTTTGCTATTAAATTATATATTTCTAAAAAAAATTATAATAATAATTTATTTCCTTGAAAAATAACAGCGAATAAAATAAAAATTATATATTTGTCAAAAACTTAAATCATTAATTTGTTCAGTTTTCAATAAAATTTAATTTTAAATCTAAACTTATAATTTTTTTTTTTTACTTTTTGGACAACAAAAATGAAAATCTATAAAAAATGCCATTTTCTTGCGATTTCTTTTTTTTTTTTTGTAAATTATATTTTATTATTTTATTTTAAGTTTTATGCGTTAATGTAAATTTTATGATAAAAAAAAACTTAAAAATAATAATAATAAAAAATATATATATTTTATACGATTTTTATGATTTATCGGAAAATAAAATTGTTGAAGTGTAAAAAAAATACTGTGCAAACGAAAAATGATATATAAACTATCGAAAAAGAAAAATGCTTCAGTAAATTTAACGACATTTACTGTGCATCAAGCGAACCCACATACTCGCACAACCAAGATGGTGTATAGCGACTTACGACACCATCAACAGACATGTTCTTATATAAGTCGACGAAACTAACCTCGTAGTTTGGTAACTTAATTCCCTTTGTTATATATACAAATTTATACCCATCAACCCATGGACACATACCCGACATACCATATTGCATTTAGAAAATGTTTTTATTCAAATTTGTGACTAATGACAATGATGATGATGAGTTTTATATATAGAATGTTAGTATATAAACAAACCGCAAATTGTCATGACATAATTTTTAATCACATCACAATGGGGTTGTTTATTGAAAAAATCATGGTAAAATTATCGTCTGGTTTAATGTTGAACGCAGAAACGATAAAATAATTTCAATTGAGGGGTATACTTATATTGTAGATGCATAAGGTTGGTGGAAATTTTTGATTTATCGGCAATCAAGATCGTTCATTTGAGTTCAATTTCGAATATAAATATTTATTGCACACCGCGTTTAAATATAACGACTTTTGTGGTATACGACGAATTTGTTGAATGTTGCATCGAGTCGATTTTAGAACTATACTAACGATTGAAAAGTGTTGGGAGCTCTCAATATGCGGATGTAAACCTCTTGGTTAAAATTTAATTGGGCGATCATCCTTACCTTAATTTTACAGTCAAGGGTCTGTAGGATTTGAAGTCCTTTGTGTAGTTTTTCGATACGCTGATATTTAATGAAATGAGTTTGTATTTTTTAGCAATGACAAACTTTATAAGTGACTGCATGACCTCATAATTGGTTACAGATAGTTACTATATTAATCTATATGGGTGGAGTAACCTTTACTTTGAGTTTAATATGTTGGCCACAGTTTATTTCTGCGATTCAGACAAAGAACATTAAATCCAAAACCTCAACAAATTAACCGGAAATATGTGATGGTTGATTGGGAAATATTCTAATTTAACCCTAGACTGGATGGTTTAGTTATATAAGTTCTAATCAAATCTTTTTGGACATGATGACGTAGCAAAATTAACAGATGTGAAAAAACTAAGTATAATAAAACTGTTGTTTATATTAGCTTCTGATAATACAAAACTAACCAACTGAAGTTGATGAGACTTCAAAAATGCATGCGCATTTTTTGTATTTTGAATCTGTATTTGAAAGATTTGCTTTATTAGAACCACCACCTGTAGCCTCTGAAACAACACTCCCGTAAGAAAATTCCGATGTTTCGATGAAAACAATAGCTTTGTTGCAATCTACTGTATAATATCAGGTTCACCGATATATACCATCAATCACTTATCAGACATTGAACTGAACAAATCTGTACAAGTTTCATTCGTAGCTGCTTCGAGTGTTGTGTGAATCTTCATACCGAGTGGACGTGTTTTTGTCTGCTCGGTGTTTCTTTAATTAAATTAAATTAAATAAATGCGTTGTGTGTGTGTGTAGTTGAAAATATAATTACAGATGAGTATCGTTATTATATTATATTATTATATTACACTACATTATATATTATTACATAATATTATATTTTATTTTATTATATTATATAGTCTGTTCTTGTTTCTCCTTTATATATTATAGTATATAACGTTTTGTCTTTGTATTCTATATACATCATTTTCATATCCACATCACAATATTCCGTTGGAAACGATCGCATGCGATATGTCTGTCGTTCTGTCTCGTTTAGTTACCTCATTCCCCATCCCATAATTCGCTCTTCATATAGAACGCTATATACATATTCCCCTTTCCTTTAAACAATTTTTAATATTTTGTTTTATGTATGTATCAAAGAATACAGTAAAAGAGATTTTGGAGATTTAAATTTAACGCGATCACTGCCATTGTGCGATCGTTGTAATAGCAACTATATATACATTCAATGTAATTGGCGACTTACATTTTATTTTTATATACGTTGGTATTGTGTGTGTTGTATATACATCTTTATTTGATGTTGAAAACGCAAATACATACATTACAGTCTACATTTGAACGTCCTATGTATTAATATTATGTATATAACATATTTTTCGTTTCGTCCATCAAAACTCCTATCCTTCTCTTTCCTATGTTGGGTGGAGAATTTTTGTTTGTTTTATTTTATATTTTGTGCAGGTGTTCACTTGTACGGAAAAAAAAGAACAAACATTTTTTTAAAAATAATATATACAAGTATCCTTCGTTTAACGCGGTGCTTATACAACGCGTTTTCGATATAACGCGATTTGAAATCCAAATCTGTTTCAGTACAACGCGAAATTTCTTCTTTTATAGCGCGAAGCTATTTAACGCCCAACACACTTTTCATGAGATATAATGTTTGAAGACAGTGAAACAGATCAGTCCTGATCCTGAAGATTGAATAACAATGAAGTTTGTTAATTAACTTTTAATTTTGTTCAGTTTGTTTTTAAAAATTATAATACACATGTTAGTATGTACATACATGTATATCGGTTTATACAGCAAAACCTTCCATTTTGATGGATTTGCTATTCAAAAGTTTTGAAATGATGCTGTCATATTTGTATCTTATATCAAATTTGAACTAAGAATATATCTATAAAACTACTGAGGTTTTAATGTAGTGCGATTTATATTAATGGTAGAAAAGACTGAAGATTGTTTTAATACGATCACTACCACTATACGATCATTATATTGACGATAATATATATGGTCAGTAATATTACCTATATTTTGGCTAAAATGTTGAAGTTCGATTTATTTTATTATTAAAGTTGGATGGAACCTTATAAGGTTCCGCACAAGTTCGATTTAGCAGATGCTTGTTCATATATTAGGATAATCGTGTTTTAAGGGAACGGTTAATATTTCTCTTGATTTTATTTTGTCAATAAAGTCCACAATTTTGCTCTTGGGTATATACTTGATATGTACCATGGTATGTTGTACTCTTAAATAACTTTTGTCTTTATTTCCGTGGAAAATACTAATTTATTTAAATAATTTTATTTTCCTTATTCAAATAAGTGTAAATGGATAAGATTTCTTGAGTGACATTCTTAACATTGGATGGGGATTACTTCACCGGTGGTCTTGACCTGAAAGTTTATTTTACTTTAATAAGCAGCTTCTTTTTGCTGTATAATAATTATATTACAAACTATTAAACTTTCTGAATCGGACGGCCGCTTTGGTGATTTCTTTCATTGGATTGTAGTGTGTTATACAAGAATTCTACTTTTGTGTATTGTGTGATTGTTTGTTGTAAAATCTTAAAACGGACATAAAGATAGAATGTGTGGAATGGAATGATCGATCAGGTTAGCTAAATATGACCGCACTAAACTATTTATTTATTTAAATAGTTTCCCTTACAAACTAATTGACAATTTATTAGATCATCATATTGTATATAGAAATGCTGTCGGGTCATAACGAAAATTTATATTCCCCACGCGTTAGATGGTGATGGATTGGGAATTATAGGGACACATCTTTAAATACAGCATATGATGAGATGACCCCAAGATGTTTTTTAAAATACTCCAGTTTAACTGTTGAGGCGATACGAATACATATGATGAATTTAGAATGGTCCTCACCTATCCAACTAACAATAATAACAAACTTAAATCCAAATGTGAAAATGATTATACTAACAATATATAATAATTTACTAATATGTAGTTAGCAATGACTCTGCTGTGGATTATCACCTTAGTCGTTTCTGTGATTGTTTCCTTTTCCTAAACCTTATATGTTGGGATGCAAGCAGGGACTGGGCCCGCATAATTTTGGGGTAAAAATTCTCAGATATCTATTTGGAACTCTGCTGAATATACTCCAGGATTATGGTAACAATCTCAGATTCACCGTAACTGGTTGGCTTGTACTTCCCCTATCATATCATATCATATCATATCAAGTTTCATTCGTAGCTGCTTCAAAAATATGTATGTATACTATCAAGAAAAAGATTTTGCTATATTGCATAAGGAGGCAATCATCCATAAGTCGCTCGGTAGCTAAATGAGCGAATCTTCTATCACAAGTATACCCAAAAGATTTCAGGAAACTGGTAGCTTCAATCGGAGACTACACATCATATTGGTATGCAGGAGCTAGGAGAAGTATGAGATGTAGCTGTCAATAATAGTAAGATCAATAGTAAGCAATCAATAGTAAGAACACGCTTACTTTTGGCAGCACGCCACTGCAAAGAGCGACTCGAATTTCCATGCAAACAAATGAATTGGAGCATCAAACAATAGAAGTCCGTTCTATTCACTGACGATTCCAGAATTTGACTCCATATGCGTAGATTGCTCCCCGTTCGGTGGTGGATCGTGTATGATGAGATTGGATGGCTATTATGGACAATGCAAACTAACTTATCAAGAACTCGCATATAGTAATAGTTAACTTAATTTGATGATTTCGAAAATTGGTTTGCTATACAAGTTTTAAACTATAGAAGAGTAAATGAAGTAAAGAACACATTTGAATGATGCACCAAAATCTCGCTTTGATAAGAAACTGGTTCAAAGTATTTAGTTAATGGCAAAATCCCAAAATGTTTATGGTGCAACATTTTGCTCAGGAGATATTCGATCACTGTAGAATATCATTTTTAACCAACAGAAGTATCTATATAGTAATTTGCTAGCATTGTCGCAACCGATTGAACAACACTACATATATGCCATGATGAGACTGACATGCATATGTGCCAAGATGAAACTGATATGCATTTGATTTTTATATCATCAGATCGAAATCGGCCTATAGCAAATTATAACATACAAGCAGCAACTCGAACTTCAAAATTCAAATCAAAAATCATAAAGCAGCTCCAAAAAAGTTTATTTTAATTTATTGCGCATTTTAAGGTTTTACGCCACAGTGTACGCACTAAATTACGAGAAATGAAAAAAATTAGCGCCTACACCATTTTCGCTTATATATTATAAGCGAACGACGGTTGGGATTTCATCGATAGCGATGATAAAATGTCCAAATGACTTGCAGCTCAAGTGATTGTATAAATTTTAGAATTTTCCAGCGGTTAAAGCTGCGGCAATTGGAGCGGGAGGTACCGGGTTCGAATCCCGATAGATGCCGGATGCAAAAGGGATTTTTCACCATACGATTACGATCGGTGACCTCCTGTTGGAGTGCAGAATTCATGGGCCAACCCATCTTCCATGTCAGATACTATAGGCTGTCGTGGAGCTATGCAAAGTGCAGATGTTTCTACGTAAATCGGACCTATAAATAAGCGAACCGCGAAAGAGTTGGAAGTGGCTCGAGCCCCGAAACAGATTGTAGAGGATAAAAACAAAACAAAAATTATTTCACAATTCTCATCACTTTCGTATACACCAGGAGATATTATTATACTACCAAATGATCCTTATTATGAAATATTTTCATATAAATTATCTCAACATTGGTCCCAAAGGTCGGTTAGAAACTGTAAGACTTATTGACAGACTAACGGTAAACAATAAGAAAGACACTATCTAGGTGTGGTTGTACGTATGTCTATACATTAAGGCGGCTGACCGTAAAATTGCTTCCGATCTAACTTTGGCCTAGTTTTTGGGTGCATTGCAACGATAGGAATATGCAAAACTTTTTTTCTGTCAACGACCCTAACTTTGTTTTGGAGAAATTCAAAACTACGTGAATTTTACACAATCTTCCCAGAAATAGTACAGATGAATTACCTCATAGTTATGTTTTGAAGATAACTTTGAATGAGACCACATCTTTAAATTCATCGTATTTTGGAGAACTACCATATCTGACGAATGATGGGTAGTGAAAATTTAGCCTTCGAAGAACTCAACATCCTTATTAAGCAGGTAAAGGCAGAGCCTAACTACACACTACTTGGCTGCCTAATAACTGATGACAACATAGTCATACTTATCACTGTCTAACTTCAGCTCCAGATCCAGATAGAGCTCAACCTACAAAATTCATCCTCTTATAGCTTGAATCCAACTGATAACTCCGATTTTGACAAAAATTACTACCCCGTGGTTGCCTACTTGTCTAGATCTATCCGAAAACGAGGTATGAAACATCCGCAGGTATATTTAAATGATATCATCATGCAGACTGGCATTAATGGATCTGATCTAAAGCTCACCAAAATCAACGTACCGACATTCTCAGAAGATTATACGTAGTGACAATCGTTTTTGGATCTGAAAAACACCACCATACATGAGAACCATTTATTAACACCAATATCTAAGTTACAGTACCTCAAGATGATATTACGTAGCGAGGCAGCAAATTTGCTAAAGCGCTTAAATATACCGGGTGCCAATTATATTGAGGTTGTCAAAAAGCTTCGCAAACAATATGATCAGAAATTATTTATAATCAGAAATTTATTGACATATTCAAAAGTTAGGTGATAAAGCAGATAAAGTATGGTTAGAAGTTTATATTCGCATTGTCGAAGATAAACTCGGAGACGAAACAAAGAGGTTGTGGGTCAGAGACTCTACCGCAAATGATGTTCTTACGCTTAAAAAATTTTATGAATTTTTGCAATCTCTAACTTATTCTCTCGAAACAGTCAAAACAAATCCTATGTAATTCGTAACATCAAGGCATGCCACAACTAAATCAGATTGCTAATTTGGCAAAGTTTTCTGACAGCCAGGCTGCTCTAACGGCGATTGGTTCCAATACTGTTTCACCGAAATTTGTTTTGGAGACGAAAAGTGCCTTAAATCGACTAGGCAGTTTGAATAAAGTTAGACTTCATTGGAAGCTCAGTCACATGGTTATCAAAAGGAATGTTCGACAAATTTAGCTCATTGGGTGCAGCTTCCACTTTTGTCGGACTTAAGCCCGTTTTAGGAGTGACGTCATTATCTTTTAAATGAGAAATTGCCTGTCACTTTGGTGATCTGCACTAAAACAGATGAGATAGCCTCACCTCCTGTCGACTATCCAAAATCTGTGGATCAATAGACCAGTAAAGACCCCAGTCCTGCTATGATAGACGCACTTTAAGGATCTTACTGGGCATTCTCACGAAGCATTGTTCACTGAATAATCATATGTTCCGAATGAAAATTATAGACAGCACTGCTTTGTATCAACTGACGTTTAAGGTCGATAGCAGATATTTGGGACTTCATTAGAGAAAAACAAACCGATGTCGGCACTGAGAGTATACATCTGAGAAGGGATGTCACAATGGGAAAATTGAGCCTGAGTGACTTGGGAAAAACAAGTTGGTAAAGTGGAAGACCATTTGTTGATAAATTGCAATCAATACAAAAAAATGACACAGCGACTTGACTTCATAAAGGCCATTATTACATGTTTCAATTGTTCCAACTGCTTCGAATGAAATATGACTATAGTCACTCCAACATATACTTATATACCAAACCAGATTAAAGCTCCCCCTAATACAACTGCTAATGTCAATAAGTTATAATCAACGAAGGTGAACTCATTTAGAGTATCAAGTTTTGTTTCTTCCAACTGCAGTAGTAAACGCTAAAACTAGCATGAGTAGAAGCTTTTGTTCCTGTAGCTACAACTACAAAAAAATAACGTGCTTCTGGCGATTACTGGACAAAATCACAGACGCAATAAAATCAGTCTATTCAGACACCGGCATATCTATACAAGCTTATGTGTTACCAGTGATAATGTGGATTCTTAATAGTTGCAACAGTCCTGGGTGGATTCGGATGGATTTTCACTGGCAGCACAGATCGCAAACAATGCGAGTTTTACAATTTACTCCAATTGGCATTCCGAATATCTACTTGTTTCAATTTAACTGTTTTTGTGCTTAATCTTCATGCAACAGTAAAATATCCTAAAAGCATAATGTGTCATATTATATCAACAATATTATGAAAAATACTAAAGCTTATTACAATTTTCATTTCAATACACATTTTATTTGTCGCAATCGTATATTGGTTTTGATTACGATGACGAAAATGGAAATTTATCTCCTCATCCATACGAGTACATATACATTATCCATGTACCATGTCTAAGTAAAGTATTAAAAACAGTTTTTTGTTGTTGTTGTCGAATTTTAAAAATATTTAGGTTTTTGGTTTATGATGTTCATTCAAAATATATTTCACCATCATGGTGAATTTTGATTTTTAATTTTTATCTCAAAATGACAATTTTTCTACATGATTAGTACGAGATACATTATTATCGGTTGATAACAACAGCATCCATATAGTTTATGTATTAAAACTAAAGTCATGGCATAAAAATTAATATATTGTGGAAGACGACCATCCTATCTGTATATGTACATAGATGTGGTGGATTTGGCGAAGATTTTTCTCCTCGACGTGTACGATAATGGTATTTAGTCAAAAATAAAATTTAATATTTTCTTTCCCGAAAACGTTTCAACTCGTATCCATATATCGATTCGATGACAAAAAAAAACTATTCAATATTGATGTTCGAAACTCAAAGGAATCGAAATTGTTAATGAAAATTCCTTTTTAATTTGTCGTATTATCAATCGGAAAACCATTTGAGGTAATTAAAATTTTTCAAAATTTTTAGCAAAACTAATTAACATTTTTGATCCCTCACATACATACATACATCTATTATATAACACACACATGACTATATATATACGATGTTATCACAAATCGAATGAATTTTTGTGGTACATGACTTGATTTTGGGTGAATACCATTAAGATACTATATATACTGTCCAATTTATAGTCAAAATATGCTTTTATGTAGTTTGCTTATCGAACCGATAATATTTTGTCAAAATGACGATAATACATGTTTACGGTGATGATCCTTGTGCATTGTAAAGATAATTTTTTTGGTTATGTCAAAATGAAACTGTCATTTGAATTTAAATTTTGGAATAAAAGACATTTCGTTTGCATAATGTATATATGTACTATATATAGACAAGTATCTTAACGATGTAAGATTGCTCACATTCTGATCGATAATGGCTCTTTATCGCTTCCAAAAAAATTGAGACTTTCTTCAGAAAGTGAAAGTATTGTTACGACTCTGGTTCGTATTCTGAACTAAAATGTTAGTCATTTGCCATTGGTGTAGTGTCTCCAACTGGTTTCGATTCCGCCACTGCATACCCATGATGTGAAGATAACATATCTCGCTTCCAGAATTGTACTCAAATATTAAATATTGCATGATCTCTAGGTAAATTAGAATCAGATTCTAATTTGACCACAACTACGTATATACCGTGTATACTATAACCACTCGACCATTAGCTCTAACGACGTTTACTGTATAAGAAGGCATATTCCATCCAGAAGGCATTCTTTAAAATACCTTCACAACTAAACACGAGGTTAGTTCAACTTTTGAACTGAGGAGCTCACCTTGCTGTCCAGCAGCTAATTTATTGAAGAGTTATTTCACTTGTTGCGAAAATGCTGGTTGGATTAATCTCTTGTTACCATTGTCACTTGCTGATATTTTCATATATACTTTCAAATACAAATATCACAGATTGGATATCAGTCATGCAAACAGCAATTTGGGTTTTAGTGCAGAAGTCGGATTATTGACGATCGCGGTGGTAAAAATTAATGACATTACTAATTGCCCACAGAGAGAATAACTCCGTAGACGGAATGCGACTACTGGTAGTTCAAATCGAAATTGGTGCTTATAAGGAACATAATGGAAGAAGATCAACAGAACTGCGATGACCCCTATTTTGGAGCATATTCAACTCCTGATTATTGGATCAAATAAAGACGAAGGACCAGCACAATAAGTGCGGGTAAACAACTTGTTTCGCTATAGATGGTTTAAAAGATGGTCGAAATCGGAATTCTCCAAAAAAACTGCTGCCTGAGTGAACCAGATGGTGAAAATGTGGAAATCTTGGACACTCGAATCATGACAACAACCAGCGGATAGGTTACGCAATCAATCAATTGCATGAAAGACTTGCATACTCACATTGGACACAGATATATCGAGATCTATTCGTTGCCACATGCGATGTACACTTCGAACAGTGATATGTGAATAATATAATAATATGTGAAACAGTTTTTGTTCATGGAGAGAGTGAAGCTGATCACTTTGAGGGAAACAGCAAATACAAACTTCGGTTCGTGGTAGCATACATAGAAAACGGATTGTGACGGATCTTGGAAAGTGCACATAGGATATGGGCATAGTGAGATAATTCTACACACTTGTATCGAGGTTAGTATGCCTGTCCGAGTAATCAATGAAACAAACCCCGAAATTCCAGCAAGATCAACTTAACTTCTAAACAGTCGATGTTAATTGAGCTAGCTAATATAAAAATATAACAAAATAAGCTTTAATTGATAAAAACATGACCATCAGCAATGGCTTATGAGATTAAGAAGAGATTATGAGTTGTCAGAATGGTCACAAACATATTGGAGATACGAAAAATCCTTCGATAAAATGAAGGATCATCGTTCGATATAAAATCAACATTGAGAATACTATCCTCATCAAGCAACCACCAAGAAAATTTTCGCTAACTAAGCAAACAAAAGTTCAGAAGATGTTAACCAAGGTGTAAAAGGTAGAAGTCATTACACCGTCAAAAAGTTAACGAAGTACATTCAGTTTTCTTAGTAAAGTAAAAAGACGGAACGATCCAATATCCATATATTTCGCGGTTACTACCGAATGACTCAACTATACCACGAATCGATAGCACACTGGAAACATATAGTCAGGGCGGAATGGTAATCTGTAGAGTGGGTACTGGCAAGAAGTAGTTCGTCCAAAAGATCGTGAGAAAGTATCATTAACGACAGGTAACGGATTATGGAAGGTTTAAATGGTGACATTCGAGATATGCGATGCTGCAGCATCCTTTGAGAAACTAGTCAGGTCCATTCTTCATGGATTAACAAGAAAATCCTGCCTAGTTTACCTCGGTTTAATCATCATACGTGCAAGGACGTACGTGCAAGGATGTGAGCAACTTGAAGGAATTGCTGTAAAGTTTTCAGTACAGATTGATAATTTTACACTCAAATCAGGAGTGAAAGATTGTCAGTTTGTACTGATCATTATTAGTTGGCCATACATCACAAGGTTCAATTTATGCCAGTGAATATATTTTAAAATTTTCATTGTATATTTGAGTGAAATATTATCTGTACAGATAACTATTGGTTTACTAATGTTGAATTCGTAGACAATCTTTGAACTAATTTGGAGCTATAGAAGACGAATGAGGTTACCTTTTTCACGTCTATCATTTTCTTGATTAGAGTGCCAAATTTCTAGTTATGAGTGAAAAGTGATTCGAATGAATTACGATTTTCATTATTGATTTGAGTGAAATATTGTTTGTATAGGAAACTATCAGTTGTCTCCCGCCCACCTCATTATCCCTATTCAACATACTTTTTTTGTAGACAATCTGAGAACAAGATTAGAACAAGTATAATATGGTTACATTGATGTATTTCAAAGTTTACATAATCTACATTTGAGTGCTAATAGAAAACTATCAGTCGACCATCGATTTCACTATGCTAATTCGATATGTTGTAGTCCTAGACAAGCTGATAACAAGTTTGGAGTGAGAATCATACACGATATTAGAGTTGTTTTTATTGAGCTTAAAATCTTGATTTGAGTGAAAAATTCTCAGTACATATAGTTTTTCACTCAAATCAGAAATTAACAATTTTCACTCTATAGAGTTCTCTACTGAGAACTATTAGTAGGCAATAGATCAAAATATGCCTATGTAAAGGTAACTATTAGTTGACCATCGATGTCACTATACCTGTTCGATAGGTTGTAATCGTAGATAATCTGTGAACAAGTGTGTAGAAATTCTTATAAAGCTGTGAACTTTTTTCAAGATTTTTATTTTATTGATTTGTATTTTATTGTTTTATTTTATTATTTTATCGGGTTCTAAATCCTGAATTATTTTATCGAGTTCTAAATTATCGAGTTCTAAATCCTGATTTGAATGGAAAGTTGGCAGTGATAACTATTAATTGGCTATAGATCACAATATGCCTATTCCTGAGATTCAATTGATGCCAGTGATTCATTATCGATTTGAGTGAAATATTATCTGTGTAGCTAGCTATCAGTTGGTCATTGATGTTACTATACCTATTCGATATCTTGTAATCGTTAACAATCTGTGTCTTAATTAAGGGCACGGCTCATTTGGATACGGTATTATTTTTAGGATTTTCATTTTCATGTTTTGAGTGAAAAATTTCAAGTATGGAGTGAGGAAGTACTCAGAATACGGCGTTATTTTCATCGATTTTTAAAATCACGACTTGAGTAACAACTATTAGTTGGCCATAGATCACAATATGCATTTATCCTTAAAGGTTCAATTGATGCGAGTGATTATTTTTTACGATTTTCATTATTGAATGAGTGAAATATTGTGTGTATAGATTCCACTAGGCCGATTCAATATATTGTAGCCCTAAATAAGCTGGTAACAAGTTTGGAGTGAGAATCACTCATACGTAGTGATTTACACTACATATGAGTGATTCTTACGTTCAACGACTTCAAATCTTGATTTGAGCGAATAATTCTCAATACAGACAATTTTTCACTTAAATCAAAAACAAAAAATATCAGTCTATACTGACCACTATAAGTTGGTCATTACTCAAATTATGCCTTTTCTATAAGATTTAATTGACTTTGAGTGAAAAATTGTCTGTAAAGGTAACATTTAGTTGAACATCAATCTCAGTATACTTCGATAAATTACAACTGTAGACAATCTGTAAACAAGTTTGTGGCAGGTTTCATGGGGCTACGGCATTGTTTTACCCGATTTTTATTTTTTTGACTTGAGTGAAAAATTTCTAAACAAGTGTTTCGAATGAAATTTTTTCAGTTTAGACGGTCAATGATAAGTTGGTCATTAATTGCAATATACCCACTCTACAAGGTTCAATTGATGTCAGTTATTATTTTTTACGATTTTAATTATAGATTTGAGTGAAACATTGTTTGTTTAGGAAACTATCAGTTGCCCCCCACCCATCTCGCTATGCCTATTTAACATATTTTCTTTGTAGACCATTTAAGAACAAGATTGGATTAAGTATTATATGGTTACATTGGTTTCACGATTTTCAGATTCTAGATTTTTGTGAAAAAATTTCATCGAAAATCACTTATCGTGAATGATTTACAATAAAATAAAAAATATCAGTCTATACTGACAACTATTGGTTGATCTCACTGTATCTATTCGATAGGTTGTAACCATAGACAATGTGTAAACAAGTTTGTTGCAGGTTTCATGAGACTATGGCATTATTTTTGAACACTTTTTTTTCTTGATTTGAGTGAAAAACAGCTAGTTTGGAGTGAGAAGTGATTTGAGTGGAAATTGTTTAGTCTGTACTGGCAACTATTAGATGGTCATATTTCACATTATATCTATTCTATAAGATTAGGTTGATGCCAGCGATTATGTTTTACGATTTTCATTATTGATATGAGTGAAAGTTGTCTTTGTACGTTAACAATCGATCTCACTGTACCTATTCAATATGTTGTAATCGTAAATAATACGTGTGGACGTGTGTAGTAATTCTTATAATACTGCCTTTATTTTGCTCGATTTTTATTTTCTAGAGTAGAGTGAAAAATTTCAAGTTTGGATTGAAAAGTGCTCAGGATGCAAACTTGTCATCGATGTTTAAAATCATGAATTGAGTGAAAAATGGTCAGCCTTTACTGACAACTTTTAAATGGCTATAGATAATAATATGTCTATTCCAGAAGGGTAAATTGATGACAGAGTTTATGGTTTACCATTTGAGTGAAATATTGTCTTTAAAGGTAACTATTTTTGTAATCTAGATTTGACTGTAAAATTTTCGGTATAGCAAACTATCCGTTGACCATCGATTTCACTATGCCAATTCAATATGCTGTAGACAAGCTGATAACAAGTTTCGAGTAAGAATCACCCACGACATAGTTTTTTCATCGAATCTAAATCTTGATTTGAGTGAAAATTTTTTTGCAAATTTGGAATACAAATTATTAATCTATACTATTAGTTGGCCATAGTACAAAGTATGTCTATTCAATAAGATTCAATTGATGCCAGTGATTTGAGTGAAAAATTGTCTGTAAAGGTGGATTTAGTTGAACATCAATCTCACATATACCTATTCGAGAGATTGTAACTTTTGATAATCTGTAAACAAGTTTGTAAAAGGGTTTCATGAGGCTATGGTATTATTATTGAAAAAAATTATTTTCTTGATTTGAGTAAAACAAATCTAGTTTGGAGTGAGAAGTGATTTGAGTGAAAATTTTAAGTCTGTATCGATTATCAATATTATCTATAATCGATTAAGATTATGCCAGCGATTATGTTTTACGATTTTCATCGTTGATTTGAGCGAAAATTGGTTTGTATAGCAAACTATAAGTTGCCATCGATCCCTATAATGCCTATTCAACTGTAGACAACCTGAGAACATGTTGGAGGTTTCATTTCTTGTTAAGTATAGTTCTTTAAATGTCTTTAATTAATTGTCAGATGAGACGGCTTGTTAGTATTAGACTTGTGTTTTTTTGTGGATTCAACATTACTTCCATATCACATGACATTCCAATCAGACAATTATTTAAAAAGTAGTGTGTTAAAATCCAGCTTATAAATTGCTTGAATATTAAACACACATGAATTAACTGTTGACAGAAAACAATAACAGAGGGAATCAATACAATATTTTTAATCCTCTTATATTTGTTCCAATATTATATGTATAATACTCGTCCAGAGCTATGGCAGACAGCGTACAGGCAAAAATAAAAATTCTTGATGCCTGGAAATTCAATTTTTAACAAAATAACAAAAATTTATAAAATAGAAATAAATAATAATAAACCATTTGTGCATTTATCAATCGATACGTTAAAAATTCATTTTAATTAAAAATTAAGCAAAGTGGAAAATAAATTATTTATATATTTATTTATTTATAATAATGTATGCGTGTTGTAAATTTTAATGGGCTTAGAAAACTGTACAAATAACAATAATATTTTGTTTTAATTTTTATTCTAAATAATAAAATAACAACAGCATTGATTACATTTTGCTTTTGTGAACACCACAAACGCTAATTGGTATGATGTGGACACTAATTCAACCACTTACGCGAGAGTTGGTTTATGGTATGATTCATTTAGAGCTTCCTTTTTCAGTTGGGACTTCAATACAGAATACATGTGACTCGTGTCAAATGTATAGTATTTTTGTTCAGTATTTTTTGTCATTTTGCCATGAGATGAATTAGTCCGACACAGCGTCTACAAATTATGTTTAGGAGTGTGTTTCATGTGCTTAAAGCAACTTAATACGCGACCAACTAGGCCAAATCTAGGCCATTTTACGCAAGGATACAAAAAGCTTACAAAATTCGAATTATAAATTCGAATTATAGCCGACCAAGCTTCCAAACGTATCATCGTTTTAGTCTTTGGGCCCGTTCTTGAAAACAGTGTTTTCGACCAAAATTTTGCTCACTAGCCTATTATTTCTGGCTTAATAAGCAAAAATACCGTATTTGGACTAAAAAGCTACCTCGCAGAGGTCCAACAGGTAGTTTTACATCCTGATAAAACAAAGGTTTGGTATGCTTTATAGTAAACCAATCAAGCTATATTTTTTCAAAAAAAAATCGTGCAATAATACCGGACTATCTGCTACCTGAAATCATGATTTCGACGATATTTGGTTCTCACAAGATGGCGCTACCTGACACACAGCCCGTGAACAGTGAACTTCACGCTTTTGGCTACTGAATTGGCCGTCTAGATCATGTGATATAAGTCGGTTACGATTGAGGATTTAGAAGGCAACACTACTAGCTCTATTGACCTAATTCCACAAAGTAATATGCTGTAAGTGACAATGTTGGACGAGATCATCATTCACTTCCGCTATTTAATTCATGAAGAAATAGAAGTGATTTCAATTTTCGATCCCTTACATGCAAATGCGACTGGTTATTCATAACTTTGGGAGTTAATAGTCCAAGTAGTAAAAGATATGATTCGTGACCATAAATTTACGAGACTAGGATGTTAAAATTATTTAATGGCCCAACCGAAAACAATATTTGTGCTAGAATTATAGTTACAGTGCGGTGATTGTTATAGACTAAAGTTGGTATAGTCAAATTTATAATGGGAAGTCTGAGGAAATTGATAGATAACTGTGTATGTGTAGCCCATGGATGAAAATATATTTTAAGGTAGTTTTGGGCATTATGCAGATTAGCGACAATCTCTATAAAGCAATCATAGTTGAAACCGATAATGGAATGAGTTAAGTTTAAAACATTCCTTGTAAACTTAATAATCCAATTTATTATGAATGAGTCTAGGTGAGTAGTTGGTTCTGACACATGAGATCGAATAGTACAAAAATACTAACCGATACTATAATGTAAGGGTCTGAGAAATGTAACTCAACAGTTATACCAAGATTATGCCAAAAATTGTATATTTTACGTTAAAATCAACACGACGGACAAGACTTGTCTGAACAAATTTACCAGTAATACATTTTTTATCCTGATGCTACAATTTATTTATTTTATATTACTCGTATCAACCACTATTTCTTGAACTCAGTCAAGTCTTCATCTCGATCGATTGATATAGTCTTTGGTGTGCACTGATATATATATATATATATATATATATATATAATGCTGGCGACTAGTACGAAAAGAAACACTGGTCACAACATATTATCCTGGAAGAACCATAAGAATGTAAAATCACAAATCCATCCTCTATTCTGGGCAATGAAGCAGATCGTCAGGGAAAATCATTTTCTTCGTTTATAAGACACTGGTATTACCTATGTTAACATATAAAAATATTAAACTGAACTAATTGAGAAATATAAATTTATAAGAAAAATTCAAAAGTTATAGAAATGCGTTTCAATTATTATTTTTAAAGAATCTTCCGTGTACCTTTTTAATCATTGGTAAACAAAGATGTATACCTTAAATAAAGAGTAAAAAGCACTCGTCAGATATATCCAATATGCAAATGTTACCTTTTAATCGCCAGGTCCATATAATGGAGACACAATACAGTTTCATTACGTCATATATTGCTCTTATTAGTGTAGTGTATGGTAATGGGTCTAATACTAAAATTTCTACTGGCTTTACTAGAGATAAACCCTCATACTAGCATATGTGCACATATAGATCATTATATTGACCAGGTATCCTTAAAATCTCAGGCTTATGAGATATCTCTCAGGCTTATAAAGCTACATTTTGTTAAATAATTATTCTTTTTTGGGATTACATTTTAGCAAAGAAACGAACCAACAATTTTCGGGCTGAAAGTTCGGGCTAACTTCACTGACTTGAATGAACGATAGAAATAGTGGTTAGACATATAGACAAGCTTTCAACAACTACACCTGTTCTTTATTTGGAATGGTTTTAGGCTGTTATCAGAATATTACTTTTCGATATTTTTGGTTTAGCTCCTATTAGTATAGAGATTATGGTTGTTTGTGGTGGTTGAGAAAGCTCTAACCAATTCGACTGTTTCCTTTTGAAATATCTCTCGATCTTAGTGCCACGGTCAAGTGGATGTCGGAATATAATATTGAAGACGACGAGATAATTAACTTTTTGTAAAAAGTTGGCTCACAGATAAAATGGATCAGTCGTGAACAATAGCTATACCTTCCATATAACTTAATTAAGTTTGATCTTTAAAAAAAGTTCGGTTGATAATTCTACTTGGACTTATCACTTATCTCTATTCTAGATTTAACGATAGTCATATATACATAAACATCACCTAACAATCACCTTCGAAATATGTCGTCTTGATACAGTTTTTGTATTCGACATGCAGATGCACACACTTGGATAATAATCGTCACTCCACAATCGAAATTAAGGTGAAACTTATCAAATCATCCACACATGGCTTGCAAGACTTCAAGTTCAGTCCGATATGCATTTTGGAATGAAATTGATTTTTTCGAGAATTAGTAAATCGTTTACGTCATCTGATCGAAGTGTTTTAATAACCAGGTGTAAAAAAGTTAGAGGAGGAAACATGGTTTGTGCGGATGCGAGTGAAGATGGCTTCATAGTAGTTTACAGTAGGATACCCAAGGAAACAATTAAAAACCTTTCAACCTCTTAACAACAGTTAGTCGTATAGCAAAATAATTCTTGCTGAAGAACGTAAAAATGTACTACGTCAAACAAAGTATATCAGTAAACGCTAGAGGATGTCTAATCCTGCTCATCGAAAGTTACTCGAGGCAAATATGTTGTTTGTTTTTATTTCATGGAGAACTCATGATGGAGGTTTTCTTAATGAAATTATTTGCCTGAGAAATGGAGAGTGGCCATCTTATGTCTAATCGTTAAACATTTCACTAAGTACACCAGTTATTTCTATCAAGTCAATGATTCAATGGTTGCCGATACCACAAACACCCTTTCGGTATAGTGAAAACTAAACCCAAAACTGATTATGGTTTGATGAGAAGTGCCGCCTTGCTGTTGAGCAACGGAAGATAACCTATACTTCTATGAAGCCAGTTTAAATAGTTTGTAGACAAAAGAAGTGAAAATGGTGGAAGTTTAAGTCCTAAAAGTATAACAACTCAGTAATAAGTGCAATTTGCGTGGTTTCTTCAAAGAAGTCACCGGATTGCACCAAACCTTTAGATATCGGTCAACTGCCAATCAGGACCAAGTTGGTAGTACCTGTGCTACTTAATGTGGATGCGAAACTCGATACATGGCGTAATATCAATTCGTAGAGGCAACTTTGTCGAATTGACTTTTCGAATTTGATTTATGTGGCAAAATGAAGTTATGCCTGAAAAATGGAAGGTGGCCGCGTTATGCCCAATACTCAAGAAGTGTATAGCTTATCTTGTTTGAGAAGAATAGCTGCACTGGAAGAGGAAATTATCGGTGACTACCAAAGATAATTTTGTCCAAATCGGTTAGTCACTGATCATGTTTTTACACTACGAATTATTCTTTCGAAGTACTATGAAAAGAAATACACCAGGTATTCCTATAAAGGTTTCGCGATATACACCAGGTATTCCTAGATTTCATAAGCTTGCTTGACTCGATAAAGTTATAGAGGCTATGCTATGAGCTGGAATATTAAGGAAACCCAAACACATGCGTACATTTGTGTAAAATGACATTGAAATAGTCTCAATGCTGTGTCAACGTTGAGAACCTCAAGACAATATCTGATCTACTAGAACTGTGTTCTGCTTCCGTTCGTCTTGTAAACAACGATCCAAAACCAAATATCTCATCTCTGGTTTTAGATACCAAGACACAATTGATTTCAGTTGTGGTAATCACACGTTTGAACAAGCGATGAGATTAAGTAAAATCTTAAATCTCATCAGTTTCCCGCTAGCAATCACCCTTCATATTCTATAAGACCACTTCCAAAATTAAAATATTTCGCATACAGCTGAAATTGTTCATATTGGACCTGTTGTATATGAATGTGAGAATTGGCCTTAACCGGTGAGTACGAGAGATGGCTTTTAATATTCGAGAGAAGCATAATCAGCAATTTTTTCGGGGAGAGTATAGAGCGATCTGGCATCTTCTGATTATTTTCAACAGAATGAGGAGCTGGCACGTTATCTGACTCCATTAGATTATTGACATGGTTCGGGGTTCGGGCCAACAATGGCCCGTTAACGATGATTTAGTTAGAATATATAAATGGTCGGCTGCAAAAGGCTTTTAATTCTTCCTAATCTTCTTTCCTGGTATTAAACTCTTAGTGAGTAGATATGATGGTTGACCTAGTTATGTATATATAAAGTGATGGGTTGACGAATGGTAGACACGATATTACTCGCGTAAGTAGAACGACCGGTGTATGTATGTACATATAATGCATGCACAGTATATAGAGGCCAACCAATTGATATAAATTGAAAAATATTTTGTGTTTAAAGATTTTTAAATTATTGCTAAGCAGTGCAACAATAAAACAAACAATTTATGTGACATTAAGTCCAAACATAATATACAACAAAACAACAGTTCAATAAAAACATAAACAACATTGTTGCTATATTTTAAAATCAATTAACAAATCAATTATATCCATTCATACACACACACACATGAGTACATACATATTCCAAACAATGTATGTATTTAGAGTAGATTTATAGTTATTGGGTTTGGAATATTTATAGTTTATGCACTCGACTGGTATGTTTAACACAGTCACATACACACACACAACATAAAATAGTTTATGTAAATCGACATAAGTGCGATGATACGAGCATATAATAGTTTTTTGTTTTATAAATAATGATAACAATATTATTAAGTGTTGGTAATTATATAGACTTGTAGATTAGAGTATTTTCAAGTGGGCTAGTTAGAAAAACGGTCAAAATAAACTATATTTTAATGGTGTTCAATAAAAAATGACGGGTCCCGGCATATATACATTGTTACATTAGTCTCATTATATACGAGTACAACAACAGGACCATGGCTAGATAGATAATTTATAGTTGTTGTATCGGGTTAAAGATTAAGTTTACACAAGAAGAGTAATAAATTATTTCTGGTTAATCGTAAAAGAGAACGAGATTATTTTGTATTATTTAAATATCTTAGCGATTACATTGCCAGATGCGATATATAGCGAATATGTCTATTAAATACATATTTTTAAGTTGATTAATTCTTATCTTGGTAAAACTTATCATTGTATGCATCCCGTATGCCATATGGAATATTTATCCATTGTAGTGAAATGACCATTTCACTGTCTTGAATTTCTTCAATCTCGTAATGCATCTAACATTTGTTGGCATTGTATTCCGCATACTAGCCTCCCCCTCCCCTTCACAATATTTAAGATAATAAATTTGCATTAAGTTAAAGGAGAACCACATCGAAGAATATAAGAATGAGACAATCCTCCAAAGAGAGTCATCATTTTCTGCACTATCGAATTCACATGAGCAGTCTAATCCAGATTTTTATGCCAGATTAACCCAAAATTTGACCAACACATATAATCTATGGCTTAAAAGACCACAACGGCCCTAACCACGTGTCAACTCAAATGTGCTCCAGAATTAAAGGAGAAAATACCACCATTTGTTAAATCAGGACGGGTAATACGAGGAACGGTTAATGCGCATAGGTTTACGGTGAGGCTGCTGAAACCTCGAACTGAAAGTGCAAAGTGCGAATTCATTTATTGAACATGTAAAAAGTGGAACTCGTTGGAGCTCTGATAGTAACAAGAAACTAGAACAGCCTTAAAGTCCTCCCTGCACCCAAATAAAGGTAAATTTAAGAAAGAAAAAGAAACTGCAGAGAAGTCAACAAGTACATGTTGGAAACTGGCAGATTTTATAAGTTTTAAAAACTGAGGAGGTAGGTTGTCCGCTCCTACTACATTAGAGGATATGCCTCGTTTTAAATATATCATCATTGAACCTTCGACAGTTTAGATTCACTTGTGCTATCACTATAGTTATATTTTATGTTATCACTAATTATTTGTTTTAGAACTCATGGTTACTTCCTGGTAGTTCTAGTAATGTCACTATCATTCAGATGGAAATTGCTGCAGTTTTAAAAGCACCATTGGATGGAGATGTACTACAGAAAATATCGTATCTGACAACAAAGCTTCGTTAAGACCCATTAATTCCAACATCCATTTACATGGGTATTAATTTAGAGCATGTCGATCTTTCGTTTTCCTAGGGTCTGAGCTAACAATATAGGAGTAATGTTACTATTTTTTAACAATCTGCACCAGGAGAGATAGGATATCCTCGTCTTATGTCGCTTGTCTAAAATCTCCATTGCAATTATAAACCAGCAAAGATCTCAGTTATCTTGAACTATGATTAACGAACATGGCAATCTTTGCTCAACCCAAAGTCTTTTTTAAGTTATCACATGGTTTTCGAATAGAAATTTGGAACGTTGCAAACTACAAACAACATAGGAGTGCACCTGTGCTAGGTGCCCTCCACAGAAAGTTAGAATGCTAACTATGCTTTGGAAAGATCAAATCATAAAGTTATTTGAGTTGGTTGCGCCAATTAGTCAGCAAAATTGGTTTCGGAAAGGATCAAATGAGCCTTTGTTCAGTGGTTTTAGGCCAGTGCTGAATGTTTGATTCTCAACATTTCCTCTTGTCTAATGGCATATATTTATACAGTTGTTTTATCGCATGTAATTATAACGCAATGTAATATGGAGGTTGTGTATCGATTTTTCAGTTCAGTATCTAAATACATACCCTGCAGGAATATGTGGCATTTATGAACCGTCCAAAAACGTAAGCTCAGCAGTTCTGGAACAGGGCCGTCTATCATCATATTTTTAGACGGAATAATTACATCCTAATTTAGCGAAATGAGCACCAAAACTCAAGATATTTAAGCCATTGTCATTTTTATGGAAAGCTGGTTAAATTTTGTTACTAACGACGCTCTTTCAGAAGGACAGTGAAAGGTTTACTAAGAGCCGAGACTTACTCCATGAAAATACTTTCCAGGTATTTCAGTGCGATCGAACAACTCAGACCATGCAATGACCTATTTCATGAGCGAACTATGAACCACATAATAGAATACAGAACCTTTATCCCGATAGTGTCAAATAGAAAATTAAATGAAACTCTTCCAATCACCAGGAGGTGGTATATTTTCTTGATTTACTGCACTGTTTTCAAGCGACTTCTATAGAGAAGATTTTTGTGCATTTGGTTCGTGTTTTAAGATCTAGCTATACCTTCAATTACATCCCTTTTAAGTGGAGAGAGGTGACTTTATATTTTATACCTTAAGGCAGGGAACGTTCCGATACCCAACTTATCTCATTTCTTTTGAAGGCTATGTAGAACGTGTTGGATCGAGAGTGAGTATCTCTCTAGAAATCTGCTCCAGTTAGCTTACCAATCTCGTAGTTTAATAAGATTGAGAAATCAATTGCGGAAAATGGATGGACACAATACCAATATTGTTGTTAATCAAAAATGCAAACACTTTAAATTTGAACAACCACACAGGGACGTCAAAATATGTCCGGCGAATACCTATTAGTAGCAATAAGACAATACAGCACATTCTAGGCCAATAAACCCTTCCAACAAAAGTAGCATGAGACATTTTCCATAATTCCACAAAACGTGAATCCAGTGTTTATGCAATCATGCCCAGTGACTATGTTTTAAATAACCGAGTTTCTTAAGAGTCAATGGTCTAGAGTTTTAATTCGCAATATTATGTAGCTAGGTCAAAACACATGCGCTGGTTCGAATCCAACAGAAGAGCGACATCTCGTTCTATTAACCTAACAAGTAGTAACGAGATGTGACCAGTGAATTGTCAAAGTGATTAAAGTGAAGTGAATAGTCTTGTCACAACCTCGACCAGTGACAACAGGCTAATATTTCACAGTTTCAATAGTGAATTGATTTTAGAAACAACTATAAAGTTGAGAGTTTGACTAAGTTCTGGTCTTTTGAATTTTGATCTGCGTCTTTTATCTGAGTTGTATCAAAATATATACTATTAGACGGTACAGACGCAATTTTGAAAATCTAGGTGTTAGATTTCTTATTTGTCTGTAAGTTTCGTTGTGGCTCATGGTGGATAGTGTTGAATTAGTAAGTATGTGCATACATTACTTCGAAAATCCGAACCAGGTTCTTATAACTTTTACAACTTATATATAAGTATTAGTCATGACAATTGATTGGGGATAGTGCTGTTCAAATATGACAGCAAAGTATATTTTGAAGTGTTTCAAATGAACACACAGAGCTTGCTCGATAATAAGTCATAACTGGTTCAGGATCGAAATGAAGTACAGTGAAATTGTTGCCATGGTTCGTACAGCGACCTAATCTAATGTTTAGTGTCAAGGTTTGGTCAAAAAAATTTTTAGTGAATTATCTTGAGATTAATAAAATAATTTCAGAACAATATGGCTTCCGCGAAACCCACTCCACGCCCGATCTCTTGACGTGTTGTTGCAAACAAATGGAATGGAGCACAACGGAGAAGCGTTTGCAATCGCTTTGGATATATCCAAGGCTTTTGACAAGATTTGGCATGAGAATCTCACTTGTAAACTTATGGCATACGGCTTGGATTCGATGACCATCAAGTGGATAAAAAGCATTCTCAAAGACCGAAAGATCAACGTTGTGCTAAACGGGAGATCATTAACGACATACTCCTTAAATGCCGGAGTTCCTCAGGGATCAGTTTTGTCACCAACTTCGTTTTTGTTATATACATCACTTGTTGACTTGTTGGATAGCACCGTGGGCGGGGAGTAAAAAATTAGGTCGAATTTAATGAAAAAAAACACAAATATGCACGTGGGTTTGACTTCATTCGTCTGTTTGGTGTTCAGATTAGCAACAATTCAAAATGAAATGAACACACTTCGACGAAGGTCTAATAAAAGTTTTATAAACCACATCGAGACAATCCTCCAAAAAGATTCATCATTTTTTGCACTATCGAATTTACATGAGCTGTTCAACCCAGATTTTTATGCAAGATTGACCAACATCTATGGCTTAAATGACCTCAGACGGCCCTTACCGCGGTGTAACTGAGGCCTTACGGATCATTACTACGTATTGGTGCACATTATAGATGGTCAGCCCAACGAATGCTTTTACAACCCATCGATTTTAATGTCATCCGATACATGTTAATTTATGGCCAACGACGAGAAACGAACTCAAGACCGCGGTGTGTTATAAACTCTCTAAACCATTAAGCTACAATCATCCCCTTAATTTTAATTTACTGGCAAATTTATAAGTTATCCACAAAACGATGATAGTTAGTAATGTGAAAAGAACTTTGGAATCGATTACATAGCAAATATTAGAGGTTCATAATTTAATGTTGCGGTACATATAAGGGAAGATAATTGGAGTTTGCTCGTCCGCTAATTCAATATTGTTGTTAGAGTTAACACCGTAATTTAGGCCTTACTTAAGGACACGAGGCATAGAGTAATTGTGATATCAGAACTGTCGTAATTCTATGAAGCCTTCTGAACGCACTTAGCGTTGAGATCAACGAGTCCATGTTGGGAAGTAGCTGTTTTATTTGATCCGAGATCAGATAACTCGTTAATCAACTTTTGATAAGAATACTATGATGGTGCAATAGGTCAGCAGATTATTCAGGTTCTTTAATTTTAGAAGACCGATAGTTATGGTTATACTAAATATGTTAATTGAGCACCAGAAATGACAGGTTTATGCGTTTAAAAATTTAAGACGTAGGTTGTGCTCACCTACTACAAAATAGAATAAAGAGTTTATAGCAGGTTTCAGATATATCATCATCAGTTTTGTGTTTTGATGAATAATATTTGTAGTTGGTTTGGATTTCTAAGTACTCACAAACCCCCTCTTGAGTCATTGGTTTCAGTTGTTTCAGATATCATGGTTCTTTTATATATGTATGCCACTATGATTTAAATTAAAACTGCTGCAATTTTAAAAGCATCACTCTATAGGATTTCGAGATGAACTGTAGAAACCATTGTACATGTATCTTATATTACGTTAATGGTAAATGTATCTTATATTACGTGAAGCTGCGTTAATGGCAATTATTTCCAATCCCCAGTACATGAGCATTATTTTAGTCCGAGCAGGCGGGACTTCCGTTTTCATAGGACTAATACTAGGAGTAAGGTTACCATTTCTTATCAGATATCGATAACTTATTTAATGGTCAGCGTCAGAAGCGGATGAACACCACGTTTAAACCTGTATCTTATTCTTAGGTTTTATTGAACTATGATAAACGTGCCTTGATGTTTTTACTGTGTATTATCTCACTAGACAGTCGTCTTTAAGAAGTCACATGTTTTTGGGAATTTGGGACACTGCAAACCACAAACAGTGTAGGGTAAGCAAAGGAGGTCAAACAAGGCTGAGCACTAATTGTGCATCTGTCTTGCATATTTGCTCTCCATAATTGGAGTTTGTTATGGGAGTCACACAATCGGCTAATCGAGCCTGAGTGATGGTGTAAGAAATAGGTATGGTTAGATAATGAAGGCCGTCTGCCAATTGGCATGTGTTTATTTCGTTTATTTACAAAATACATTTCTCGTACTAAATTATTGAACTCACATTTTCTGCCACCATATTTTATTCTGTAGTAATAAATGTAAGCACTACATCATCACCTGAAGGTGATTTGAACGGTTTCAATGTATTGCCGATCTGATAAAAATCTGATCGGGCTAAAAGTTTTTCCCCCGATATATTATAGTTCACCTCATGAAATAGACAACGCATCTTACTGCATGACTTGCTCAATGTCACACCTATTGCCCATTCTACTAAACTGGTATGTTTCGTCTGATTTAAGATAAAATATGATGATGGAGAGATGGTCCTCTTTCAATACCGATCGGTTAAAGTATATTTTGGATACGCTTACGTGCGTGACTATCCGTCACGACTAAGTAAAAGTAACGAAAAAAATCTAGCACTTACGACACAATGTTAAAAATTAGCAGCCTTAAGCGGAAGCCCATATGAACTTTGTCCTGTAAGGCTGTCAAATTAGCGCATGGTCCTCATACGTCCGGTGTCTGGTGCATGGTTTTCCAGAGACTACTATAAGAGATTGTTTGTGAATCTGGTTACCTTTGTGAAGTTAGCCCAAAATTTTATCCCAAAAGAATGTGATTTTTAATGCTGATAAAGCAAATTGTGTAATAACAAAGTTAAGGTCAAACAGGATCTAAGTGGAATGATAACATTTCATATATTTTTAATTAACATAAATAAATAAATTAAGTCTAAATTTTTTATTTATGTGATAGTAATCGCAAAACAGATATTATAATTCAAGTTCTAATGATAACAATCTCATAGTCAGTATGTAATTCAAATTGTGTCTTCGTGAAATACACATTCTTATATATACAAAATTCACTGTTTTGCATAAATCTCAAAAGTTAGGGTGTTGATCACGATTCTATAGTTATGATTTTTCATTAGTTCAAACCATCTTCTTAACTGATGCTAAATATTAAGAAAATGTGATGTAGATCTCATAGTCTGTATGGCATTCAGATTGTGTCTTGAGGAATTCTTGAGGAATTGTGGTTCATAGGGGTGGATTACCCTCTTAGTAGATTAATCAATCACATGCTTGGATGCAGGATGATTAACTCAGAGCTGGGAGAATCCAGCATCAGGAGTCGGGTGGCTAAGGGAACCCCACAGGGAAGTGTCCTGTCCCCTCTTTTCTGGAACATAGCTATCATTGGGTTGCTGTTAGAGCTGAAGAGAGAGGTGATTGGAGTGGTTGCTTATGCAGATGACGTAGTGATAGCTGTCTGGTAAATCTCCTAATCATTATGAGGTGTGCCATTTAATGTGGGCTGGAGATGAGCTCGTCCAAAATTGAACTGGTACTATTTACTAGAAAATATAAAATCCCGGGAGTATATTCACTTCTCTTAAATGGGCGGCTTTTACTGACAGAAGAGATTTCTATGCGTAATCTTGGACAGTAAGCTTTTTTGAAAGTACAAATATTGGAAAGAGTGAAAATGGCTTATAAAGCCATCTTCTCGTGCAGGAACACCATTGGAAAGAGTCAGAACCTGAAGTCGAAGCTGGTACACTGGCTATTCACTTCCGTAGTAAGACCTGTACTTATGTATGGTGGACAGCTCTTAATAAAGTCACGTTCAAAAAGGGGATGGAGAAGGGATAAAAGACGACCTGCATGATTAGAAGTGAGATGCTGAGGACAACACCAGCCTTGGAGGTTATGTTTCATTTTCTCCCCTTCGATATTTACGGTCAGCAGATGGTGACGATAATGGCCACTCGACTATCATCCATATCTCAGTGAGAATGTCTTCAAACAGGAAACTCGACGATAAGTAGATCGCTAAGGTAGGAACTGGCAATCTAGACAACATTACACCGACCTTGTGCTTCGAGAAAAAGGTTCCACCCCAAAGAAAAAGGATCAACACCCTAACTTTCGAGATATATGCAAAATAGTGAATTTTGTATATATAAGAAATGAGTATTTCTCGAGGACACAATCTGAATGAAATACAAACTATGAGATTGTTATCATAATAACATGAACTTTGACTATCTTTTTTGAGATTTCTTTCACAAAATTAAAAAATATGAATTGATTTATTTATTATTGTTAATTTAAAATATATGAAAGTTTATCATTCGACTTAGATGAGTGATATATTTTTTCTGGGCTGAGAGTAACTTTCGTGATAGTTTTTTGTGTCATATAGTTTTTTTTGGGCTGATATTAAAAAATATGTCATGATATACAAATTTTATGGGATGACTCAATATATTTTGAATATATTATAGCTAACTTTGGGCTGACACTGAAATATGATAGAAAATGTGTTTTTAGTGTTGCCATAGCATTTTTTGGGATAGAATTTGGGTCAACTTTTACATACATATCTGGTTCGTAGTTTAATGACCTAGCTATACTTTAAATTGTTAGTCGAGAAAAGTGATTGTAAGTTTGAGGTAGTGAACGTAACGATACCCAACCCAGAAACCAGTTCTCCTTATCTTTTTTAAAGGCTGCTATGGAGAAGATGTTGGATCTGGTGTGAATGACCAATCTGGTAAATTCACCATAATGTCAGCCTACAGTACTGACTTGGAGGATGGTTCAGCCTATGAATTTTAAACTCCAACAGAGATGGTGAAAAATTTCCTTTTGGTGACAAATTCCGAATGCCGCATCTTTCACCACTACGTCATTTGGTCGGTTGAACAAGCACGCACAGCGACGTTCAAATATATTCGGTGTACACGTATGTAGCAATAACCTAAAAAAAACTGCAAATTCTAGAGCAATAGATTCAAACGTGGATCCAATGTTCATACAATCGTGCCCAGTGACGATGTTATATATATAACCAAATTGGGGCTTCATTTTGTTCTGGGTTAGGCTAATTTGATTGCTCAACTCTATTAATCGAATATCATTTTTAATCATTTTTATTGGCCTTAATAAATCTGGAGCTTTTGGAAATTTTATCACATATATGAAAAAGTGTATGGACCACAACTTATTGGGTTTCTAGAATCACATGGAAGTCTAAATAGATGCTGGTTCGAATCTATCATATGCATATTTTATGTTTGAATTCAAATTTTTGGGTTTTGGAGAGCGACTATCTATTAACTTGACAAGTAGTTACGAGATGAAGAAAGAGATAACACTAAAACAGCGACTGTATTTCTTTAACTAGTGAAGTGTCAAAGTGGTAAAGACTAATGCCATAACCTCCACCAGTGCTAACCTGCTAATATTTTACAATTCCAATAGTGAATTAAGTCGAAGTAATGCGATTCCGGATACGAATCAGGAGGGAGTTGGAACAAAATTACCACTATTTTGACGGTACAGAGATGATCTTGAAAATGTTTGCATTGTACATTGATTCTTCCTTTAATCAAAGCTTTTATATTTTATGTTAAAACGTGAGTCTTGGGTCAAATAAGTATTGCTCATGATAATTTGTTATCTGAAGCTTTTCAGATAATAATTCATAACTGGTTTACGAAATGAAATAAAGTGAAAATGTTGCCACGGTACGTACAGCGACCAAATTTAACCAAAGATTTAAGTCGCCTACCACAATACTTCTTGTATTATGCACGGAGGATATGTCGTAACGGTCTACACTTAACCTCTTAAGTAACAACCACGGTTTTAGGGTTTTGCAAAACAATAAATTTAATTGAAAAAAAAAACTAAGATCCATCTTTAAATTGTATCTATATATAACACATATGGATAGATATACGAGTTTAATATTATTATCGTAAAGGTAAAGGCGCAGATCCTATATACGATTTTTTTTATTACGATACACATATACATACTCGTACATGCGGAATACAATCTCATTTTTATGTTATTTTACGACATCACAGTCGTAAAATTGAAAATATTTTTTTTTGTGAGTTGAATTATACGAGCATTTCGCTCATTTCGTAATATAATGTTTGCACATATAACAAGCAAAGATTCTTCTCGTCTATATATAAAGTGATTTAAACATTTTGTTTTTGTAAAATAAGAAAACGCAACACATCTATACATAATGTATATATAATATATAATAAAATAATGCTTTTATCCGAAAACGACGATATTTTATACAAAGACAAATAAAAATTAAGGCGCGAATATGTGCAATCACTATAAGTACATCGTATAGTTCGTTATCATTATAATATGGGCAACAACAAAGGTGTTCCCGAGCAACCAACACCTTGAGTTGGTGAACATAATATATACAATACAAAAATACAAGTCGAAACCTCGCACCATAATTATATCGTTCTCATGAAACCGCTAATTTATATCGACATTTTGGCATCAATAAAAATTGGTTAATCCAAAACATCATCGCGCTAATCCGCGTTTATTTGTTGATAACAACTCACTGATTTACCACTAAATCTGTTAATTTCTGATGCCGCGACTTAAATATTAAGTATAAAGTTGTTTATTAGCGGTGTAAAATATTTTATGATACAAGTATAGCGCTCAAGATGTTTATAGTATTTTAATCCACAATTAGAGTCGAGTGTATATTCTTGGAATACTGTTATTGTTATGGGTTTAGAAAATTATAAGAGATTTAGTTGAAATGATAAGTCCTTCGGCATGCAAGGGGCTTTAATAATATACAACCTTTGGGGGGTTAATATTTTATTACTACAGATTGTCACTATCTCACCTGACAATTGTCTGAATTTCACATGCTTTTTCAAAAAACGTCATCACCCATTCTGTCCCCGTATATAGTAAGTCCAAGAGAATTTTGATGGTTTGTAAGTAACTGGGACACTGCAAAAACAGGTAAGAGCACTTTTCAATAAAGCTATTTAAAACAGTAAAATAGACGGCTTGGACTGGTACAGATCGTTGAAAGAGAGTACAAAAAATGTTATTGGTAATATATGGAAATCACTTTGGGTACTCTACTTTGCCGAGTGTGAGGAGACAAATACTAAATATGAAAATCATTTCAAAAACCAATTACAAGGTTTCAGGGATTGGAACCTAGCAGCCAAGGTCGTGACTAAAGAGGGCAGATGAAAAATTTCCTGGTCGGTTACAGGAAAGAGCATTGACTCCATTTCATGAATCTTTAAAGCTAATTTAGAGCTGGGAAATGATCCACGGAGAAAAGTCACGATAAAGTTCATCCTAAACGAGAGTTCATTCCAAACAACAATGCTAACCGTTAATCGGTTGAAACAAAAATTCAGAAAATTGATTCAGTGCAATCATCTCAATGGCTGAGAAAGCAATACTTGTAAGTAGTTAAAAAAATAAGTTCCGACTTAAGTAGTGATACATCTTCAAGTTAGGTTTTGTCTCCGGTTTTACGGTACCTTGTGATTAACTTACTGCTAGTTCAAATATTGTACAACAGTTTTTTTTACGAGGACTTTGTCGACGACATCAACTTACTACACCTTCGGAAATGGCGTCAACTAAGTGTTTTCTTTTCTAGACCGCAAAGACTCGGGGAATTTACTGATTCATAAATGTGAAGCTTATCATCTCGTTTTCGTTACAAGCCAAATATCTGAGGATCTGGCTATATCAAAAGATTGCCTGGAAATCTCATTTTGGATATGTTACTGAATATGCATATCATACCAATAAGCTCCATTGCTGCTCACATCTGGCGATCTAGAACTTTAAGTGGGTCGGAACGATATCTCTAAGCCACCTGTCCAGACTAATGCAGAAAGAAAGATGGCGGTGAGTCTAGTGCCACTCGATATACAAACAAGCATTATTGGCCAAAAGGAGAGCTGGGTTCCATAAGTACTTTAAAATAATGGAGGCGAACATGTTTTTTTGCAAGATTATGTAGTGGTTTTATCATGGAAAGTCAAAAATGAGCTTGCAGTGGTCCTCTTTGCATCTCTAATGAAATTCTGGTAATAGTGTGCTATAGTCCGAATAGTCCCGGGTAATATGTATATCCTAAATTCTGAAGTGAATTATCAATCACTCTTGATAGGTACGCCACTGTCTATAGACAGAAATTTTGTCAGTAGCACTCCACGGGTGAAGATTTGGGAGACCTTAACTATAAATTTAAGTTAAGTCAAACTGCGCTGGAATATGGTTATAAATGATATTATCATATACCGACAATCACTTTAACAGTCTGTACGAGATTGTAAGGTATTCTCACTGGGTATAAAGAAATCAATTAGTCCGAATTAATATTCGGTATAATGCAAACAGCGAACAAATCAAGAAAGAAGAAGTAGATACTTTTCCCAAGATTGCGGTTTCTATTTAAACCTTAGTTAGAATAACATGGCCATCATCAGAACAACATTAATTGAATTTGGGCTTTTCTGTTGAAGTAGTCTATACAGGTTTTCAACAGCAGCTTTGAATAAAGTAAACCACTCAATTTTACAAGCTAAATATCTTCTAATACGATCATCAAAAGTTCTGGGATTTCTCAAGGTTCGTTTTAAGGGTTGTTGCTATTTTTGTTATTTATTAATGATACTTCAAATTGCATGAAGAACAGATGAGCTTGTAATATGCATCCATGAGAGCCTTCATATTGTGAAAATTGCAAAATGATCTTAACAAGCTGTTTAATTTGCTATATGTTTAATGATCTAAACGAACTGTTGAGCCAAGAAGTTTCAATTTAAATTCGAGGTACCTTATAAACAATAACTACCTTGACGTCAAACCTAGTGAATTTGATGTGAAGTAATTATTTCGTCGACTCAGGGCACATTTATGAATAATTTTGCCTTCGAAGAGAAGCTGGTTCTGGTTCTCTATAATACTTATTCATGGATCATCGTTAACTGGTTAAGAACAGCATAGATCAAGCCAATGGATTGTGTTCAAGGAGCTAAGCATAAATTAACGATCTGTGCAAATAGATTCAATTGCACAATAGATAATCTTAATTAATTTGGTAACTAACTTCATTTTTTGAAAAACAGCCACCTGAAAAGAAAACTCACGATTCAGATAACTGAGCGAGTAATTCAGGTAATATAATTTCTTAGTAGAATTAAAATTGTTAAACTCAGGGAAGAACTTGCCGCTGGTCATCTCGATTTTCGATACTACACGAATAAATACATTGAGATTTAATCTATGTTTCGAAAGCATTCGACGCACCACCTTATTTGAATCGAAACGCAGCAATTCAGCACAATTCAGCAAATTCTTGAAAATGTAAGGTTTAAGTATACAAATTACTGGAAGTTCCACTATAATTAAATATAAAGCTTTCTATTAATTAACTATAAAGCTTTCTTTTCGGTTATGTTACACATGTTAAGTGTTTTCTTCAACATTTGGCTCCGATTTAGAATCCACTATTTGAAATACATAGTGATGTTGTGGCAAACGAAAATGTACACTAGTTTTCGGTAATGACAATTTTACGATCCCGAAAATGTTTTTTTAATTTTTTTAACCTTTCACCTTGTTCTTCAATCTTCTTTATCGACACTCATAAATTTTAATATGTTTGGATCTGGTGGTTCAAGGGATGAGCGCAAAACATTTACTCTATTGTAAAATAAATATCATTGTTTTGCAGCCCGGATAGTTCAATTGGTATATAGACATTCATACTCAGCCCACATTTGGCAAAAGATAACCAAAAACATTTAACATCTAAAACCTGAAAATCACTTCAGGCTAACATCAAGCGTATATCAGTCGAAGTGAAAGCAACCGGATTCGAGTACTGACAACCACCATATATATTTCCAATCTCCATGAAATATCCACAGATATCATCATCCAGACCATCATACTGTACCCAATGATTAAATTTCGTCCAATTGCTGCCTGAGGTTTAATACTCGCTATAAAGTGCTGGAATTGTGGTTATCCGAGAAACCCATTTATGGATTACAATATACGATTAATCTTAAAGAGATCGTCAGATTTACATTCTCATTAGTATCGATGATGTACATAAATACTGTTGGAGTGTAAAACAAATTAGTCGTAGATCGACATGAAAAATGGAACGGGCTATCGAGAAATGAGTTAGAATAAGTTATTGGATATTTTGAAGATACCTGGAAAAAGGTGGATTTCTTAAATCTGGGGGAAATCAGTTGAATTATATAAGTTAACATTCTAATGTAACACGCGCTTCCGCCACGCGTCTGCAACCTTATTTAATTAAACACCAAAAATGTTGAATTAACAAATAGTCAATGAAATATTTTATTGTGTTACTTTTATTTTCGATAATATTACTTTTGCTTGAATAAGTATAAAGTTTAATATAAATAAGTTAATAAATTTTAGAATAAGTTTTGGTTTTAATCGAATCGTGAAATTAATTGTAATATTTTCTTGAGATCAATAAAATTTCTTTTATCATATCACGGATTGAACTCATTAACTGGCGCTCAAATAAAACGGGACAGATAATTAATAAAAAGTAAATATTTAAAGATTACTATCTCCAGTCGCTCGTAGTAATTTTTTCTGAAGTGATAGATAAACACAGAACCACAGAATATCATACCCCGGTGTACATAATAATTTTGTGAATAACTAGAAATTGTCCTGTTATATACACCTATAACATATTCATTAATATGCTAAGTTCTGTGAGTGCTTCGTTCCAATAGTAGGCTGTTGGTAATTATAAACACCTACGGCTAAAAAGAAGGAATACGGGTCACCCAGAACTCAACTGTCCAAGTGTAGACATGTCCGGAGTGCACTTTTTAGATCTTCGTAGAAACACTAATCTTCGAATCACCCCAACAAAAAGGAGAAATCCTCGCCACTGAGGCTCATAATAATTTTATAAGTATTCAGAAATAATATTTTATACTACTGCTACAAATAATTAAAAAGTGAATAAGTTAACAATAATAACTGATACAAACCTAATATCTAAGTGATAATAATAATAAATTGAGTGAGTTTTTAATAAAAAGTTAATAATAAAGAATACACGAAACTCTAATACTTATAAACTAAGAACTATGGAAAAGGCAGTAGAACAATTACAAGAGGTTGTAAAACAGTTAACGGGAGCACTTAACGCTCAAATAGAACAGTCAAAAGCAATCGAAAGAAGGCTTCAGAGATTAGAAGATAAACCCCTACGGGAAGAATTGACAAATTTTTTGTCACCTGATACTACGGAGGATTTAAAAAAATAAGTAAACTACCAGATTGCGTGAAAGAGCTACAACCGTTTGATGACAACCCGACACAATACCTCTCCTGGGTTCATAGCGTAGAAAACATCCTGAGAGACTACAACATCATGCGCAACAGACCAATTTATCGCGCAATATTACAGAGTATAAGGCAGAAAATCAGAGGCCACGCTGACTCCGCGTTAATGTCATATAACATATTCGACGACGAACGGGTATCAATAAAGAAGTGTCTTTCACTTCATTATTCGGATAAACGGGATTTAAGGAAACTGGAACACCAACTGGGCAACCTCTCACAGAGAAATAAGACATTAGATGAGTTTTACGCTAATGTCAATCATCAATTCTCACTGATCGTGAATAAGATCAAAACAGAAGATTATTCGACTGACACAGTCACAGTTCACATTGAAACATATCGAAATAGAGCCCTTGATGTCTTTATCCGAGGACTAAATGGAGATCTATCGAAAATGCTGAGAAGCATACACATCCTGCTTGGAGATTCAAAATTTAAATTATCGAAACCTTACGGTAGACAATAAGAATGTAGACAATACGATAGCAGCTCCCATTAACCAGATATTCCCACGAACAAATGTCAATTAGCATGACAACCGTAGGAATCACAACCAGATGGCATTGCCTCAAAAAATCTTACATCCAACACCAGAACGCCAGAGCACCACTCAGACCAACATATCCCAAACCAACAGAGCCGATGGAGATAGACCCGTCGCTAAGTAAACAGGTCAACTACATAAATCACTCAGTCATACCCATCAACTCCTAAACGAGATCACTCGTATATCAACGAACCACCGAAACAACAAAGGGTCTACCATATCGAAACACAGGAAGAAGAAGAGCAGTATACACAGAGGGTGAATGAAAATATGGACAGAGAAGAACTTATAGAAAATTCTGTACTACGACAGATCTTACATCTAGGTTTCGCCAGATCAAAATGAAAGAATCGGATATTCCCAAAACCTCCTTTTCTACTATGAATGGGAAGTATGAATTCACGAGACTTCCATTTGTCCTTAAAAAAGCACCAGTCATATTCCAGGGGATGATTGACGACGTGTTAAAGGAATATATCGGTAAAATCTGCTATGTCTACATCGATGACGTTATTATTTTTGGTGAAGAAAATGAAGAAGAACATTTAAAAAACATCGAATTGATATTCAGCAAGCTCGAAAATGCCAATCTACGGAACAATTTGGATAAAACGGAATTTCTAAGGACAGAGACGGAATTCCTAGGTTATGTAATCACCAACCAATGCATTAAAGCCGACACAAGAAAAGGGGCTGCTATCTGTAATCTTAAAATCCCAGCGAATTTGAAGAATTTAAAATCGTTCTTTGGATTGGCATCGTATTACAGACGTTTCGTGAAGGACTTCGCAAAAATCATCATACCTCTAACAAACCTTACAAGAGGTGAAAATGCCCAAGATTAAGGCTAATCAGTCGAAAAAGGTGAAAATAAATCTGCATCAAAATCAAATCCGGGCATTTCAACAAATTAAAAAACTACTGTCGTCACCGGAAATATTGGTATTTCCCGATTTCAACAAACCCTTCAACTTAACAACAGACGCCTCAGAAACAGCAATAGGAGCCGTTTCAGGGAGACATAGGAAAGGATAAACCAATTACATATATTTCGAGGTCTCTGAATACAACCGAGGAGAACTACACGGTCAACGAGAAGGAGATGTTGGCGATAATCTGGGCTATGGATAACCTAAGAAATTACTTATACGGAGCGAAGAAAATTAAAATCCTTACCGACCATCAGCCACTCACGTTCGCGCTCAGTAATAGAAATAACAACGCTAAATTAAAGAGGTGAAAAACTCGCTTGGAAGAGTATAACTACGAACTTGTATACAAGCCAGGCTGCATTAATAAGGTTGCGGATGCCTTATCCAGATTGGAGTTAGAAGCAAACACGTTGTCTACTGATGGAATAATCCATAGTGCCGAAAGAGACTCAACGGACCTGATAGCATACTGCGATGCTCCAATCGACGCATTTAAGAGACATATCAGAGGATAACAATGTCACTGTTACTACAACTTCGAGAAAAAAAAATCCATAAAACACAAATAAAAAATCTAACGCAATAATTAAATCTATTTTCTAGACCATTGTTGTGGGGTTTAACATCTACGAGTACGATGCCCCAATAATAACCTCGAAACAGGGAATGGACGGATAATCAATAGGAATTTCAAATTAATCCATATAATTAATCTACACAACTACGAGGAATTTATTAATAGGATAAACCCACCGATTAACAACATTAACCAAGGAAGTAAGCTCCGACCTCAACTAATTTACCAAACACAACAAATATCACAACTGTATCTGGAACTCAAAGACCAGACATCAAAGAACAAAAGGTCAATAAATTGGATTGGCAGTGCCTGGAAATGGATAGCTGGTTCACCTGATGCTACCGACTGGGATCAAATAGTGAAAAGTCAAAACCAAATAGCTAATAACAACAACCAGCAACACAAAATCAATAAAGTTCTGATTGACACGTCACAGCAGATGCTTAGCGAATACAACAAAATCGTTGACCATCCAAATATGATATCGACTTGTACTTATTAAAGAAGAAGTATAAGAAATAGTTCGTGCTGCACAACTATCAAAAGGTATAATTATCAACACCAACTTATTGGATAAGGGAGAAATCAACCGAGTAATCATGGAAATAGACACCTTGCCATATTCTAATGAAATAGAAGCTTTAGAATATGCAGAACCCAAAATAATGGTAAAAAATTCCACAAACCTGTACGTCATAGCAATACCTAAAACCAGCAAGCAAAGCTACAATCACGTCATTATAAGGTCGACAGTTAACCACAACAAACAGATCTACCTGGAATTCAAACAACTTCTGATCAATCAAAACGAATTTTCTGGAATTACAAAGGATTGCAACCTGATTAGGGACATATCAATCTGTGAAACCAATAAGCTGAAAAAACTAGAGGAGAATCATTGCATTAGTCAACTAATACAAGGATCAAATGCGAAATGCAACTATCAATTCAATAGCAACCAGGTAATCGAAACCCTAAACAAAAATTTCCTGAGTAATTTCAAAAGAAAAGTCATTGGTAGCAACTCAAATAAGGATTTAGAGGGAGATTTTTTGATACAATACCATAACGGGACCATAAACATGAACGGTACAACATTCACGAACGAGGAAATAAGAACAACCCAAGTTTTGCCACCATGTTTGCTAACAAACATTACTGAGGGAAGTATAAAAATCGACTCTGGATACTTACATAATCTGTATCTAGATAATATCGAAAAATTCCAACTATACTATTCAACGGGCACAAATAAGCTGCTTTGGTCGATTATATCAGTTGAATGTTATAATTTAAATAGTCAGGTAAGCATTCGTTTCAGTTGTAGTCGTTGTTTATTCATTAAGTTAATAGGAGAATGAGTTTTGTAAGTCAGGCACAAGTTCCTCCTGAAATGTACTGTATCACAACTAGACAGTTCAATATTGTTCGAAATACTCGTAGCATATCTTAAAAACAACATCAATAAAATTTGTAATTTGAAATTATACAGGTATGTCGACGAATATGTGCAGTCAATCAACGATCAAAACATGCCAGAACAATGTTCTTGTTTATTGCTCATTAAAATCAGATAACAACTTCTTATCTATGTATATGTATAGTAACCTATCCTAACAAACATGTTTCCCTTACAATGGAAAGAGCAGTGTTGACAGTCGCGATTTCAATCAACTAATCATAAAACACTCAGTTTGATAATCATTTCGATATACCGATGCAACATGTTTTAGCTGGAGATGAAACATCAAATTTTCAATTATTTTTTATGGCTGCTGCTTTTTTTATGCTAGACATTTTATATCATTTATGTGCAGCATTACATTCGTTAAATTATAATCACGATTTTGATGGTGTATGAAAATTGAAACTGATAACGTTTTTTTTTAGAAACCAATCAAATAGTCTTCTAATGGTACTACTAATTTGCTAGGAGTTAATAAAACAATGGTATCTGAACCGAATGTTATTGAGCCATCTATATCCAAAGTACCAATAAGATTGAGAACCTGCACCAAGAACTGTTAAAGAGCAATTATTTGGTCCTCAGTCAAATTTTTAACTAATTGATTTTAAACTAACCGAATTGAAACTTAATTGGAACCTAAACGAAAAAGAGATTTAAGTTCAAAGAGAAAATCCAATATGGCTGCCCCAAAAAACTATCCCAAGGGACGCCAGGTGAAAACGCAGAATACAAAATGAATTAGGATTGATAATCGCAATTAAGACAAATACCGATGGATGGTTTTGCACTGATAATAATTGAAGAAATAATCGATCAATTAGATGTATAGCTAAGTTATTCTCTACATTGGATTTATACAATGGTTCCCAGAATATAGACTGTGAAAGAGAAATTACTAAACTCACTATGTTTCGTAAGCTCACGAGGCTAAGTGAGTTTTGTTTGGATGCTGCTCATCACTTACTATCTTTTAACAATAGATCATCATTTCAAACATCGTTAAAACAAAAAAGTTCTAAATGGCACTGCTGCCAGTAACCAATAACACAACCAGTAACACTTGTTATTACAATAACAAAGCTTGACCAATTTACGAAAAATATTATATAAAAGGAAGTAGCTATAGCCACTGAACGCACTCAAGAGTCAGTTTCAAAATCGCAATGCAACAGAAAGACAACGTACCAAAAATAGTTGGATAAACCCGAACATTCGAAGAATTTAACTTTGCACTGCGGACTTCCTTCGAGATCGAGAATAAAGAACGTGGATGCATTAAGTCGAAATCCAATATTTATGCTAGTAACAAACAAATTTATCTGGCAAATCCAATCCTGCTAATGAGATCAACGACCACACATACGTTTGTGTATAACGAACTAATGTAGGGAGAGGTGATAGTAAAAATCCACGAGTAACGCCGTAAATATGAATCTTGTGGCTTACATACTGACCTTACAGAAAACAGGAACCAGGAAGAGATATCATTCATCATTCATATCATCATTCGGCTATAACTGTATAAAACAACACAAAATCATTAGTTTCTTTAATCTTTGCTGTTTTGGACGTTTGCCAAATATTTAAACAGCATTCGACGGAATGACCATAGATTGAGTTTTGGCTACAAGTATTTACCTGTAGGTAAAAGTATGGAGTGCTCTTTGTTCGGCAAGCAACACATTTTATTCAAAATTGAAATAAAGTATTACAAAAATATACGATACCTGCTCCATAAAGTGTGAGTGTGATTCAGCTATGTGTTCGCAATGTTAGACAAATCCATTTTGTATTGCTAGCTAGTTATTTTGCTAGCTAGTTATCGAGTCACAGGGCAGCTAATCGAATTTAGCGATGCAATATATAACCGTTTGAGAGTTCAACTACCTACAATGAGTAGAATTCACGTAGTATTCTCAGAAAATTTACTAAATTACATCAGACCTTAATACCTCAAATCATAGCTATTTAAAATCTCTGATCTATATCTATACTTTATTTAATGTACAAGTAACGGGCAGGTTAACATAAACTGTCAAAATTCCATTCTTAATTCTATGAAAAAAAGGAGAGCAGTATTCGACTAATTTGACGTAAAGAATGTTAAACGGCCGTGTCAGAGGGTAGCTACTTATTTCCATAATTAGCGAGAGTTAGCTTAAGGACCACCAACTTGTGGTGTGTCTCCTGTAGTACTTAGCAATGTGACAAATTACTTCAACATTAACAAGTCATTAAAGGATAACAGCATCAATTTCCAAGCCAAATTGATGAACAACAAGCGACTGAAAATAAATGTAGTCACCGAGACAGATTATGTGTGGCATTAACAGTGGAATTCTTATGACAATAAACATACACGACCGATAAGGGTTATGGTTAGAAATGTGCACCAATCATGCGACCCAGAAGATATTAAGAGAGAATTGAGTGAAAGAGGTTTTAAAATCCTAGATGTCGTCAACAAAATTAAAAAGACTAAGCAAGGGGATGAAGAACTAAGAAATCCACTTCCATTATATATGCTGACCTTCGATAACAAAGAAGATATTCAAAAAATTTATGAAATAAAACATATGTGCCATATAGGTGTAAAAATTGAAGCGGTTAGAAGTAACCGTACAATTCCGCAATGTAAACGTTGTCAGCGATATGGCCATACTCAAAAGTTCTGCCAACACGAACCTAGATGTGTTAAATGTGCTGAGAAACATTTAACTATTTCTTGTGAGAAACCCAAGGATACTGCAGCAAAGTGTTCAAACTGCGCACAAGCCCATCCTGCAAATTACCGAGGATGCCTGGTAGCGAGAGAACTTCAAAAAAGAAGAAATAATCTAAGTAAACCAGCGAATTTACAAAAAAGTCAACCATCAGAATCGTTTAGTCATCATGTAAGAGGTGGTTTATCTTATGCGCAAGTAGCTGAGACAGGAAAGGTCAGTTCCGGACCAACTTTGAACTCTACTCATTTGAATACTATGATGGAAATGATGCAGAATGTTATGAATGCCATAAACAACCTTTCTGAAAGGCTACAAAGATTGGAGCAGAGAAATTCTGCTATATTATACTAATCAACTCTCTCAAAATGATATACCGAGAAAACCTGAGAATTGCTACTTGGAATGCTAACGGTATTAAAAATAAAAAGCATGAACTAGAAGCGTTTTTAAAAATGCAAAATATCGACGTGTGTCTGATATCTAAGACCCACTCCACCAGGCAATCTTACCTTAAAATTCACATTTACCAACTTTATGAAACAATTCATCCGGATAACCAAGCAAGAGGTGGAACTACTGCTGTTATAATAAAAAAACTATATTAAACACCGTGAATGCCAGCATTATCAATTATCCACCATAGTAGAAATTACATCTACCAAGCAACGCCTTCGGATAGGAGCAGTGTATTGTCCACCTAGATATAACCTGAAGAAACCGAACTATTTGAATATCCTACAACATTTCGATGATAGATTTTTACTAGGGGGTGATTTTAATGCAAAGCATGTTGACTTTGGCTCTAGGCTTACAACAACCAAAGGTAGCGAACTTAAAAATGCAATAGTAGAAATGGGATGTAACGACCATTCCACTGGCAAGCCAACATATTGGCCCACGGATACAGGTAAAACTCCTGATCTACTGGATTTCTTTATATCAAAACAAGTTTCATCAAATTTTATTGAAGTAGAGGATAATTCAGATATGGACTCTGATCACTCTGCAGTGATAATTATAAAGGAAACGAGACAAACTCTTGCCAATAAAACAACTGATTGAGCGAGCTTCAGATCTGAAGTAGAAAACAAGATTAACTTACAAACACGACTAAAAACTATTCAGGAACTAGAAGAAGAGGTAGAAAATTTCACCGATATCATTCAGATTACCGCTTGGAATAATACTAATGGAACAGTGTCCAAAACCATTGGTAAAAGTTACCCAAGAGAAATTCGGAATCTTGTCTTAGAAAAAAGAAAAGCTAGGAGAAAATGGCAACAAACAAGGAGTCCATCTGATGAGACGATTCTAAATAATAAATCATAACAGCTTAAGCGAGAAATTCAGAAGCCAAATGAAAAATCGTTTTCTTTGTATCTGGGAAAATTGACCGCTGATGAAGATACGAACTACTCACTATGGAAGGCAACTAAAAGTATAAAAACCCCAATTACGCAAATCCTTCCTATTAAGAGAAATGATGGCTCGTGGGCTAGGGATAACAAAGCAAAAGCTGAAGAATTTGCTAACCATTTGGCTGATATTTTCAAACCGAATGAGATTGAATCGGACATTATGATCGAAAACGAATGAAGCAATTATGAAGGTGGAATTCCTCAAACAAACCCAAAGTTACCAGTGAAATACAATTCAATCTGAAGTCAGCAAAGGCAACTGGATATGACCTTATAACGGGAGAAATTTTAAAGCAACTACCAAAGGAAGCTATCGCTAAACTAACTCACTTGTTTAATGCTGTTATCAGATTAAGACATGTTCCTTCGGCCTGGAAAGTTGTGGAAGTTATTATGCTCCCGAAACCAGGTAAACGTCTAATAAAGCCAAATCGTATCGTCCAATATCCCTGCCTATCATTTCAAAGCTAATGGAGAGACTACTCTTGAAGAGAATGAAGCCAATAATAGAAAGTAGAGACCTAATACCGGGTCACCAATTTGCATTCAGTTGCAAACATTCTATAATTGTTCAGGTTCACAGAATAACAAACATTATAGAAAAGGCGATAGCAGAAAAACAAATTTGTTCGACCTTATTTCTGGATGTGGCAGCAGCTTTCGATAAGGTATGGCACGAGGGCTTAATACATAAACTTAATGCTATGCTTCCGGGACCATATATTGATCTTTTGAGATCATATTTATCTGATAGGCTTTTTAGAGTAAGACAAGAAGATGAGTATTCTGAACTGAGAGATATAAGGGCAGGTGTTCCACAAGGCAGTGTCCTAGGTCCCAGTCCTTTACCTATTATATACAAGTGATATACCACAGCCCGAGCACGTTAGCATAGCAACGTTTGCTGACGACACCGCGATACTATCAACAGAGCAAACTGTGGAAGAAGCGGCGAATAAACTTCAATGTGCAAGTGATGAAATTCGCCAGTGGACCAAGCGATGGAAAATCAAACTTAATGAATTAAAATCTGCCCATGTCAACTTTACGAATAAATCGTTGGTTAATCCGCCGACAATCAGCTAAAACGATGTGATAGTGCCGAACGTGAAGTCTGCTAAATACTTGGGTATGACTCTGGATGTTAAACTTAAATGGAAAGAGCATGTGAAGAAGAAAAGAAAAGAGCTTGTTCTTAAATATAGACAATTGTACTGGCTAATTGGGCGAAGGTCAAAATTAAGCATATGCAACAGGTTCTTAAGCCGATCTGGCTATATGGCATTCAGCTTTGGGGCTGCACTAAGAATACTAACATTAAAATTATAAAAAATTTCCAGAAAAAGGTACTTCGGAGTATAGTCAATGCCCTGGTTCATTTGTAATAGTGATTTGCATCGTGATTTGGAGATTCCAGATATAAAACTCGAAATAAAACGATTTGCATCGAAGCATGAATCAAGACTAATGGAACATGTCAATGCGGAAGCCTCTCGGCCACTGGATAATGAAAATTTGGTTTGGAGACTTAAAAGAACCAAACCCTTCAAGCTCGTTAGTATGTGAGCAGCTACTTACCAACGAACAGGCACTGTGCATCGCTGGATCAACAGTGACCACATTATATTCTAGTTTGTAAGAATTTAAGAATTCAGATGTTAATTGATGGTTAGTCTGGAAAGACTAGTTTCAATAATAAAAACTGAAAAAAAAACTGTGTTTGGATGCCTGATTTCGTTCGGCGACCGATTAAGAAGAGCGTTGAGAAGATAACCTGGCCATCATTGAGAGAAATTATTTTAGCCGTGCTAGGTTAGGCAAGAATGCTACGGAAGATATGCCTAATAAGACGGACTTGAATTTTTTAATCAAGTAATCATTCAATGATTTAATCAAATCAATCAGAAGTGGTATCGTGCTTGGTATTAATGGATATGTAAACGACTGGAGTGTAATCGATCATCACTTAATCTAAATAGATTAATCTAAATTAGGTAGCCAAGAAGGATAAGTTATGTCTTACCGAGAATCGAAACACAATAAATATATTGACATGTGCATGAATATTTTCCACTAAGAATTTGCAGAGCGCAGATGAAATTCGAAGAGGAAGATAAAAACAGCATTGCGTTCCGTCGTAATCTTTGGTGTGAAATAATTTCATAGCTGTAAATGATTGACCAAGGCTATAAAATAACCAAAATGTATGCGCATATTGTATACAAGGATTTGCTGACTTTAGAATAAATTCCAAACTATTCAATTAGAACACAATTTGTTGAAGATAAGATAAGATTATTAAAGAATGACATTACTAATAAAAGCTCACTAGCCAAGGCATATAAGACTATTGATAGAGGGCTGTTTAAAAAAGGATTAAGGAAACGTCCGATTGGCAGTCGTTAGTAAGTTCGTTTCGGAAGTGTGCCCAATGCATGGAGATATATGGTTCTGTAAGGCGTTGCAAGCATTTCCCCAGTGAAAGTAAAAAAAAAACATGTTTTAGCGGAGCTAGACTACTTTAGTAAATGGTCAGAAGTATATCCAATTATAAAAAATTAATAATTAAATATAAGTGGTACTCCATGTCCATGGAATTGCATTAAGCGGTATTTATTGAGATGTACCATTTATTGAGGATTGACAAATTCAGAAAACACCTTTTCACCTATAGTCAAATGGAGTCATAGCATGGTTGAATAGTTAACGCAACGTAGATCATCATCTTCGGTTTATGTATAATAAATCAATGAGATACATAAATTCTTCAAAGAAAGAATTCAATTTTCAAACATTTCAAGCCACTAGAGGATCACGGAAGTCACAATCAGCATCGTCTCGGCCAATAAGTTCAATTCGAGAATTAACGATGGAATCTATTTATCGAATCCAATCACTTTTTCGGGCAATTATTTCGTGTAATTATTACCGAAAAGCACCAATGGAACCTCTCCGATGACGGTATGATCTTCACTGATGGATCAGTGTGCTGTAATCTGGCTGTTGCAGTGTTATACATACTAAATCCTCAAGTGAAATTATCTATCCCCCTTGGTAGGTTCGCGACTGGTTTTCACGCGTAAATTGCTGAAATTTTTAAGAGCATGGATATCAAAGAAAACGTATTGGAAATTCAGCTTTCCACTTTTGTAGAACCTAAGCCCGCTCTAGGAGTGACGTTATTATCACTTAAGAGAGATATTGACTGTCACTTTGGTGATCTGAAAACAACCTCTGCTGTTTTCGCCTATCTAACATCATCTATTTGGAACAATAAATTAGCAACGATCTCAGTACTGCTTAAATTATGTTACACTTTGACGATCTTGATGGGTAATCTCACACGACACTGTTTCTTGAATAATTACATATTTCGAACGAAAATTAAGAACAACAAAAACTGCAAACAGTTTATGAGAGGAGAAGGAGAAACTGATGAACTCTTTTTGTGCTCCAGATTCCTATTTGACTATAAAATGACGATCTTGGATATTTTAAGATTCATTTCAGGACAAACAAATTTCAGGACTGAGAGTGTACGTCTGGAAGCGGATGTCACAATGGGCCAATCGAGCCTTAGTGACGAGGAGATATAATTTATTGAATTCAAAAATGTTTCGAAAACATTACGAATGAGTGACATCATAAACAAAAAAAACCTAAACGTAGTAGTCTTTGCAAATAATAAACAAATGAAATTTTCTACGATGGTTATAAATACGCGAGCAAAATGCAAAGTCAAGCAGTTTGAACTTAAACCGATAGTAAGGTGGTGTCAACATAATTGTGGTAAATAGTGAATTATAAAGTGTGGTGTTTAAAATAAATAAAACGCGTTTTATTAACAATCCAGTGATCGATCCTTACTCTTTCTCGTATACTCTAACATAGTAGTTTCTGGTAAGGTCATATACGTATAAACAGCGACTCATAGATGTGGTTCGTTGACACCACCAATTGTCACACCATTATTTATCCCAACTACTTCGTTTTGTTATTGGATGCATCACATCATATATACCGGAACAAAATATATAATGAGTAATTAGTTCCAGTGGAATTTTATTATTTTTTAGTAATTGTAAAAAAGAAAATATGTAGTAAACAGAAACACAATGACAAGAGTTGAAAGAAAACAAAAATTAATTGAAAGAAACTAAACACAATTAGTTTTTATGATCCTTCGAAAATATATATGTATACGGATAACCCCAACCATATACATAACAACACCAGCAGCAGTAACCACATATTTTCCTTGATACAATTTTTGTGTTATGTTCTGGTTTTATATTGATGAAATAACTACAATAACCAACAGCAGCAATGGAACAAAAACAAATGAAAACTTAAAATTAAAAAGAAAAAAAAACAAAATTAAAATATTAAGAAAGTTTGGTATCAAATTTTCTAGTTATTATTGGTTCACACAATTTTCTTTTAAAAACATTTTCCGGATGTTCGAACGTCCCAAATGAATAATATAATATAGAGTATTTCTCTTACTCTTCGAAAAATAATTTTCAAAAAAAAAAACTTTTCCAACAATTTAGTTATTAACTTATACCTTCTATTTCTTAAATAGAAAAATTCGTTGTTCTTTTGTTATTTTTATTACATCTTATTATTTGTATATGAGGTTATACTGCAACAAAGCAGCATTTAGTTTTGCTGCTGTTCTGGTTCGTAAGTTTATTTGTTAAACAGAACTATTTCTCATGTATACCCCCATATATATATACACGAGTACGTCGAGTAAAACTTAAAATTATCCCAAAATTCGAAAAAAAACAACAACAATTTCGATCTGTATATATAAGAATATTTCATTATTATAAAGATTAGAGTGACGGTAGGGGAAGAAAATTAAATAGAAAATTTTGTAGTTTGGTTGTTAAATTTTTTTTTTTAATGTTGAAAATTTTCTGGATTTGAATGAATAGATGTTTTGTGTGAAAGTTTTTAGCCTTCCACAATCAACTTTACGTTGTTGTCAACTGATAAAGCTGCAATATGCAGAAATAATTTTTTTTAACATTATTACTTTGGGAATATGCACATACGAAGCATATGTGTATGTACATATAGTATCGTATAAATTTATAATTATAAAAGTTTTGAGTGTGTCAGTACCAATAGTGTGTATACCAATCAAGTGTTAAACATTTTGAATGGTGAGTGTGGTGTAAATATCCGTATGTCGATGTAAAATATTGGTCATATTTTTTGCTACAATGTTAGCATTTATAGGTAGCGTGGAATCATTAGATGGTACGTACCAACAATATAATTTGACATCAATATCTTATGGTAAACTCATCTTGCCATCTACTGATTTATATAATAACACAAAATTATTTAACAGTTTAGAATGAAGATACCTTGAATGCACGAAGAGTGAAGTAATCAATATGTTCAAAGGGAATAATATTATTGGGAGCCCAAATGTATTAAATGGGTGGTGGTATTCAAGTTAAGTAAAAATTTCGACCACAGTAACCTTAATTTTGTTGAATCGCTGGGCTGACGATCCGCATCTGTAAAAAATCGAGTATTCAAAAAGTCAACAAAACAAAAAAAATTGGATAGTGCTAACATAACCCCTTAAGTAAACGGATACGAGACGTGAAATGTGTAGTCGCTTACCTGGCATGTTTGACGGCCTTATCACATGTATGATAGCGTATCGGCTGCAACTCGTGTCATTCCAAGAAACTCAATGGGCTGGAAGTGAAGACTATGGGTCCCAAAGCTACACTTGGATCCCATTGCTCACGATATTGTGGCAAAGTGTTGATCAGACCCGTAACATGTATATGGTTGTGAGAGTTATATCTTGACGAATGAGTACGAGAAATGGCTTAAAACATTCGATAGAAGAATCATGCGTGTGATATATGGTCCAAATGCGATGTTAATGTTTTATGTCAAGTTCTCTCAATGACGAGATCAGAAAATGCATGAAAATTCCTGATATCGTGCATGAAATAAAAGGACAACGAGCACGTTGGTTTGGCCACGTTCTGTGAACTGATCTGGACTGAATGATTCATCTATCTTTAGGGAAAACTACCTTTCGGTACTCGAAGAAACTACCTTTCGGTACTCATCTAATGGCTCACAACAATAGCATATGAAGAGCTAGCTGATGATCGAAACCCATGAAGTCAGATTGTTGACACAGATGGCTGTAAAACTGTTCAAACAAAAGAGATGTGATGGCACAAGTTAACAGTTAAGATGACACAACTTCATCGACAACGTCAAGCAATCAAAAAAAAACCCAAAAATAGTATAGGTTAGGTTAGGCTAGTGTTCCTTATTCAGCATTCCTAAAATTAGCTTACAGAATTAAATTTCATCAATTTGGATTAATCATGTCGGTGATTATGTGATTATTCTTAAAATATTGTGCAAGGCCGCAGAATCCTAATCTCCCGCACAAAGAATCTTATAAATGCCATCAGCCTACTTATAGAACGATAGTGGATCTTTGATCCCGATAAAAATTTAAATACCATCCTGTTGTTTCGGTATATGAGAAGATTATGTCACGCAGGGAAATGCTGACCTTTTTTTCAATCCGTTCATATGGAAAACACGGTCAAAAATGATTTACGATACGAATCAGTGTTAATTCTATTATCGTCACTAATGTGTATGACCAATACATCTCAAAACGGGATCTTACTACTTAACGAGGTTTAGATAAAATGTCATCTATGTCAAACAAAATTCAGCTTGCATTTTCTAAAGCTTCCGACCGGTGAATCACACTATCGATTGAGATATTTTGATAGCTACCTAAGGCACAGATAAAAAAATAAAAAAAATAATCTATGGCTTAGAGACCGTAAACGGCCCTTACCGCGTCTCAATTGAGACCTTACGAACCTATTTTAACGATTGGTGCACATTGTAGGTGGTCAGCCCAACGAATGTTTTTACACACAAACGCGTTTTTATGTCATCCGGTTGCATGTTAATTTTTGGTCAACGGCGAGAATCGAACTCGAGACCGCGGCGTGATGAGAAACTCTCTTAACCATTAAGCTACATCCGGCGACAAGGGCACAGAAAGCAAGTTTAGATCTTTAATGATTTGAACAGTGTTCTTTATTAAGACCCACATTGTTTAACATATTGATATAACCTTTCCATAAAAGATGGTAAACTACTGATATACACGGAAGATGGCGTTGTAATGTACGCTGATGATTCTCTTATACTGATCAATCGAATGCAACATGATCGAACACAACTTAAAATTTGGTTTTATTTGAACCATATACATTGTTCTAAACTACGTGAAAACCGAACAAATCAAACGCGCTACGTGCTTCCAAAATCATCTTTACTGCTACCAAACTTCGCTTAAATCCAGTCTCGCTCAGTTTATCTATATCCGATATAGAGTGGTTTGGAACATAACTTGAGATTCACTAAAAGCGAGTTATGAAGATTATTATAAATATTCCAATACTCAAGTCAATCCAAAAAATGTTCAGAAATTTAAAGGAGGGAATATTGAAATTTATAAAGAAAAAATTTGAAGGAAGAGAGACTAGTCGATTACTGTGTCTCGAATCAGATATTTATAGGAGGCAACAAGTTCCTCAGTATAATGAACCAAAAAATCATAATCAATCTGATCATTCCTATGTTTACCAGTTACAAATAAAAAATATTATAACACAAGAGGGATCAAAGTTGTTTACTCTCTTTACTTCGTCTACAAACACACCAACAAGAAGAATTGCGGCAGAAAAATCAAAAGATTTGGCAAAATAATTCGGTTTCAAAACTACTATGAGGTTAAACATAAATATTATCATCCACAAAATACCATCGATGATGTTGATAAGTTTGTATACAAGCGAGACATAACAGTCAATCAACCGACATATCAACAAAGCAAGAAACCTGTTTGACATATTACATAAGATTTGAAATGCGTCTACCCTCTCATGAAATCTAAACCTCAGAATGTTCCATGCTTGTGTGAAATCTGTACGGCCTGTATGGGTGTGAAAGCCGAATATACGCGCAGAGCATTACAAGAAGAATTCAGATATTTATAAACAAATGCATTAGGCGGCTCATAAAATGATTCTAGTGAAACACGGCCTTTAAAGAACAGCTTCTGGGCGTAATGAGACAAAAGCAGAGATGGATATAGAATACATAATAAGACACGTCAATTGAATGGAATTAAATCAAAAGTTCCGAATAAGCTAAGATGCCCAAATATAGAAACAAGGACTTTGATGTCGTTCTTAGTCCATCTACGAATCGATAGAAGTTCAAAGTGTATGATCTTACGATTTAAACTGTAAATGTGGACCAGCTCAATCTAAAGTTGCATCGACTATCAGAACCATCAAGATAATTCTGAAAAAACGCTTATCTACAGCACGAGTTTCGAGATCTAAACCAAAATTCGAATATATATGAGGTTTTATGGTTCATATATCATATCTCTGTTCTTGCTAGGAGGACAGCTAAACGCATTTGTAGACTGAAGAAGCGAGAATGGTGGAAGGCTAAGGTCTTAAGAGTACAACAACTCAGCAATGAGCACAATTCGCGTGGTTTCTTTAAAGGAATCACCGAATTGCACCATACCTTAAGATCTCGGTCAACTGCCATTCGGGACCAGGATGGAAACCTCTGTGTTAACGTCGATGCGGTACTCGATACATGGCGTGAACATTTTTCTGATTTACTTAATGTTCCACATGTATCACAAGATGTGTTTGAATACCCTCAAATACAGACCGCGGAGATGTTCATTGAGGATCCATCCTATGAGGAATTCACAATGGCCATACGGAAATTAAAGAAAAATCGTTCACCAGGAGTTGATTGCATTAATTCAGAGCTCTTGATATTCGGAGGGCTAACTTTGTGGAACTGTCTTTTCGACCTTGTTCGATTGGTATGGCGAAATGAAGTTATGCCCGAAGAATGGAAAGTGGCCGCGTTATGCCCAATTTTCAAAAAGGGTGATCGCTTGAAATGCGAGAATTATCGCGGTATAGCTCTCCTTTGCACAACATATAAGTTACTGTCATACATTATCTTGGGAAGAATTACTCCTCTAGCGGAGGAAATTGTCGGTGACTACCAAGGAGGATTCCGTCCAAATCGGTCAGTCACTGATCAAGTTTTTTCGCTGCGGATGATTCTTTCCAAGTACTACGACCAGGTATTCCTAGATTTCAAGCAAGCCTATGACTCGATCAATCGAGAGAGATTATGGTATGCGCTTGAATATTTAGGAATACCGAAAAAATATGTGCATCTGTGTAAAATGACAGTAACGCAGTCACAATGCTGTGTAAAAGTTGAGAACAGGCTATCGAGAACTTTTGCAATCACTACTGGTGTTCGACAAGGAGATGCGCTGTCCCCGATACTTTTTAATCTCATGTTGGAATACATCCTTCGTAAAAGTGCAACACCTCAGGACAACATCTTATTCCGACAATCCAATCAACTTCTTGCTTATGCAGATGATATCTGTGTGATTGGATTAAATGGCAACGGAGTGAAAGAGATACTTGATCCACTGGAACAGTGTTCAGCTTCCGTTGGTCTCAAAATCAACGAGTCAAAAACTAAATATCTAATCTCGGGTTTTAGAGACCAAGACGCAATTGATTTCAGTAGTGGTAACCACACGTTTGAAGGAGTGATGAGATTCAAGTATCTTGGATCTCTCATCACTCACGATAATAGTGTGGGCGAGGATATCAAGGTCCGCCTTGCCGCTGGCAATCGGGCTTTGTATCCTCTACGTCCACTGCTGAAATCAAAATATCTTGCAAATACGGATAAGCTGAAACTGTACAGAGTGTTGATCAGACCCGTTGTCATGTATGGATGTGAGAGTTGGACCTTGACGGATGAGTACGAAAGATGGCTTCTAACATTCGAGAGAAGAATCATGCGTGTGATATATGGTCCAAAACGCGACGTCGATGGCACTTACCGAGTTCTTTTCAATCACGAGATCAGGAATTTAATGCAAATTCCTGATATCGTGCATGAAATTAAAGGACAGCGAGTACGCTGGCTCGGACACGTTCTGCGTGCTGATCCGAACCGAATGATACAGCGAACCTTTAAGGGAGAACCGCCTTTCGGTAGGCGAAGAGGTCGCTGTCGGCGACGATGGCTCCACGGCGTAGAGAGCGATCTGGCATCTTCAAACTGCCTACAACGGTTTGAAGAGTTGGCTCGTGATCGAAACCGATGGAGTCAGATTGTTGACACGGTACGGGCCAATAATGGCCTGTAAAAACCGTAAAAAAAAAAAAAAAAAAAAAAAAAAAAAAAAAATATCATATCTCTATGTATATGAGCTTTTAAGATTATTCAAATAGTGAAGTAAATCTCACATCAGCATCAATTCTCCATATTAAGGGTAGCTATAAATCAAAGGTGCTTATTTTTATAAACGAATCGTTTGTGTAAAACCTGGACTACCTCGAGATCAAATCATGAGAATGATCTTCATTGTCAATAACGTCGTTGCCAGTTCTTAGACTGAGAGGATGATGATATTAAGAAAAGAAGAGCGGCTAACAGTAACTGCTCAAATGACATGAGCTGAACACCAACGTCTGTACAATAAAACGAATGTACCCAGACTCATTTGTCCGATTGTGACATCTCTTCCCACCTGCTGTAGTATGCACATTGAATACTTCCATACTAATCTGGAGTGGCTGGACAGTTGACAATATACACTTTTTTCATACCGCCAGTGTGAATTGGTATTGGAACCCGGGGATCGGAACAATATAATACCGACAACCATATATGAATGTCGGGTAGATGATGCTTATCAATGAGATCGAATCTTATTAAAATATATGCATTAGGTTTCTAATTAACGACCCCATAATATTTATTATCAGTTTATCAATGTTTGACAAATCATTAAATTTTAATTAATTTAATTATCGATTTACACTCTCGCCTTGTGGTTTGTGACCAGTTTGTTGTTTTCAAACAACAACATTTATTAAATGGTTGAACATTAATTTTTTATGACTTTCACCAAAACTAAATCTGATACAGAATTTAAAAATGATTTATGCTTTTGTCGGTCATTAAAATAGTTTTCAAAATTCCAAACTGATGAGACTACGAAAAAAATATTTGTTTGGGCCAAAACTTAATTATATTATATAATGTTGAGTATGAGTGGAACGGGAACGGTGTATAGTGTCGCAACCAATTTTAGGAGTTATTTTGAATGACAGAACCTTAAAGGAAACAACAGACGAGCGATCAATATGGAGACCAGCGTAATTGGATGAGTACCCCCTCACAAGACAGAGTTTAGTGGATGGTATTATGGATTGTCATTGACTTGTGTTGTGGTTAGTTGTGCCGTGTTGAATAACTTTTTGGTTTAAGGTTCTGGATTGCATTTAAGGATATGCTGAGTTAATATATTGGGGAGTGATAAAGACAAGTTGCTAGTTATTAGGAAAAGTGTTAGTACTAGATACTTCAAAGACTGAACAGACTGCTTTATTACACAATCAAACATTGTATGCAGAGTTTCAGCGGATTTTAATATAGATTTTTTACTTCTAGATGATTGTGCGCCTCATTCTAATCGGGATTGAGAAACAATTCAGCAAATTTTCATATCAGTAATACAACCTATGGACATGGGCATACTAAAAAAAATTAAAATCATTGTACCGTGGAAGATTGGTACATTTTATTTTCGAAACAGTTTAAGATAACTTAACGACGTCAACCATAATGGCCAAATAACTTTCTACATGCAATACAGATTATATCAAAATGCATTACTGAACTACGAAGCTTACTCAGGTAAGAAGATCATTAATGTCTTATCCGTAAGACGTCTCGACGGGTTTCGTTTATAATTACAATTACGAAAAGTAAGTTTTTATTGAATTCTTGATAATTTTTTCAAATATCTGAGCGCCAAACTTCTACCAAGAATGTCACTTAGAGAAATGTATTTATAGATATTCAATAACTGATAATACTCAAAAGAAGAAGTAGTGTAGAAGTAGTTGAGTAATTAAAAAAAACATTTCGATGACAAATGGTGGCGTAATGAAGATTTTATCTTTTGCAAACAAGTATTGGAGGAAACTCATTTATAGCAGGTTAAGGCAGAAATATGTGAGGTTAGCTGAAGAAAACGAAATCGACTAGCTGTCAAGTACGTATCAGATTCAGCTAGATAATCACAAGTTCGATAAAGTCAGTCACTTGTTTTTGTGCCACTTAAACCTTACCTCACGTTTATTTATAAACATTCAATTTTACAACGCTGGAAAACACTGCAAAACGTACGCAATCGAATAAATGTTCAGAATACCCTCAGCTACCCATGGTGGTTATCACAAGGGCTATGTTTTTAACTCCTGTTAGAAATTTACAGTGCGTTCTGTCAATAATCGTTCTGTCAATAAAGCGACATTTGGTTTTATTTCACCAAATCGAATGAAATATGTTCCAAAGAATGCTGCATTGGGTGTCCTCATCAACTCAGTGGTGAGTCTTAATTCAGATGAATGGATTATTCTGAATTATGCCACGGCTCAAGTTTAAATTGGTTCTAAAGTATAGTTACTTTGTTAGATGGTCTTACTAAAGTTCGCAATTCGAAGCTTTAATTTAATTATAAGTAAGTCATAGCTTCTGGACTCTTACATATCAGCATAAGATAAGCTTCGATAAAAAGTTAAAAATATTTAACCATAATCTATTGACGGTCTATATCTGAGAGAAATTGACCGTCCTTACTTCACTGCATCTCAACGGTATATCTGGTACTTGATAGTTAAAAGCGCTTGAAGGAAGTCAATTTAACTCCCTGCAGCCTGCTAGAGGCTAAAATTTGACAGCACGCCAACTCGACTCGAGCATATGTCATATAGTACAGAATATGTTTTCCTAGAAGGGATATACAAGGCCTGGTCAAGACCGTCCAGTAGACCAATTATCTCAGTGCTGGTTTTCTGAAACAGTCTCGTATAGCATTATTCGGGCATGGTGTATATATCATCATGGCATATCACTATATGTATATCACTTGGGGGGAGAACAGATCATGTTTTTATGTTCGGTAATTACACAGCATGAACACACATCACACGGCACGATAAAGTGTTCAGGTTTCAGTCCAAACATGAACATATTGAGTATTTATGGTACGAATTAAAATGGATTATCTGAGCTATATATAATACGATACCATCTAATATCGCAGTGACCTCAAACTTGATGAGTTGACAGGAGTAATACTAATTATGAACCAATAAAGGTTTAGTTCTAATTTTTGTTGTCTTGGGTGCTCCTTTATAGGTGCACATATCTTTCGGTAATACACTGTTTTGTTTCCCAGGCGATTTGACAGCTGTATAGACTCACTCCAGGACAATGCTTGCAAATTGTTCAAATATTTTATCAAAATTATGGTTCACCAAACCCATCGTGCATTACGTCCATTTTATGGTCGTCACAACCATCCATCAGAGCGGTTAATAAGGTTTACTATATGAATCGTTTTCATACCACGTATACGCTAAATGATAATACACATGCAGTAAGATGACGAACAGTGCTTACCGAACAAGCGATTGAGGAAAACCAAAATCAATCAACTCGACGTCGTTCACAGCTACTGGAGATGTGTCTATCCACTTTATGGAAGATTATATCTTTTATATGAAAGGTTTACGTGTAATTATAAAATTCAACTTGTGCAGAAATTAAAGTCATCCAATGGGCTGAAGTAAAAACCGATATTGATTCCATTGAATTTTATTCAGCGAGGAAGCTCAATTTTGGCTGAACGGATTAGAGCTTGCATTATCGGTAAACGGTAAATCGATTCACCGGTTTTACCGTACAAATTTCTTTACCGAATTGTCGGTAAAAAATCTCTAATTTACCCATAAATTTACTACCGGCTTTAATTTCAAGAATACAAGCCAAAGGTAGTGTACCCCCGGTAAACCATGAAGTCTAAAATATTGAATTTGTCAATCACAAGACTGACATTCATGTTATTATTATGAATTTGGCTCCTAAGTTTGTTTTTTGTCTATTTATAAGTAACGCAAACGTCAAGTTTGTATTTTGGTCATAAATGTCAAGAAAATAACTTACACGAAAGTCATATTTAGATATTCTGACTATTAAGTCAGTTTTAGACAGTACTTTAAATGACTATTTAAAAATCTTTACTTATAAGCCAATTATTTGATAGACAATAAAGTCAATTACAATGCTTTGGCCCGTGAGTTTATTATATAATAAATGTTAAGGACTGAATAACAGAACTCAGACTCAGTTACCTGTTGTTAGACTGGCTTTAAAGTCAGTTACAATAATTTGCCTGATAAGTCTGTATTATAAAAAAAGCCGTGGAATTTTACGATATTTTGATTTTATGGCCAAAAATATATTAAATGAAAAAGGAAGGTTCATATCACAGACTATAAAGTCTATCTGAAACATATTGGATCAACAATTTAAATACACATTTTTGACATTGAAGTCAATAATATGGCTGAACATTTATTTTAAAACTAATGTTAGACGTGAAAGTCAGATTTTAGTAAACAATTGTGTGACTATTTTCGGTTTTCACGTGGTTTGTGTTTCTATTTTGTCAGTTTTTAGTTATCAGTTCATCGTGCTCGTGCTTTAATAATGGGTAAGTAATTTTCTTTCTGCATTAATATTATAACGGTTTCTATTTAGCGTGGTTTTAGATAATATTTTGGGTTATTAATTTTAAAATCAATTTTAATAGAAAAAATCGATTCTTTAATAAAAATAATAAAACAATAATTAATATAAAGTATAAAATTATAAAACAGAAATTCATCAAATTATAGCTCAACACTAGATTATGATGAAAATGATGATGGAGTATTTTAAGAAATCTCCCTTTTCATCATCTCTTATCTCAGTCATACAAATAGACATGAAACAAAAGGTGGATGAATTGGAACTACAATTGCAGCAAATCGATTTTTTTATAAACATGGTAAGTATTTTTGATCTTATTTAATTTAAATAGTAGTCATTAATTTGTTAAGTTTAAATAGTTATTAAACTGTTTTATAAAAACACACTGTATGGTGCTATTACCTACTTCTTATTTAGATTTTATATATCTTTATATACGTTCTAACTTTGTTTCTTTAATTTTTTGCTAGGTCTACAGCATAGACACTATTCATTTAAGGATAATGCCAAGAAATAAATAAACGGATTCACTAAATTCATCCTTCAGAAACTACTCGAAAAAGAGTTTTCACAAAAATTAAAGTGGGACAGAATAAAATAAAGTTTAATGTATTTTTGTATATATATAATTATTTAATTAAAATTGAAATATTATTTTATTTTGTATAAATATAATTATAATTTAACTAATATATAAACCGTGAAAGTGATTGGTTTTTATTATAAGAAGTGTAGGGTTTTATGTACTTGGTTCGCTAAATTAATTTGATTTGTCTAATAAAATAATATATATATATATATATATATATATATATATATATATATATATATATATATATATATATATATATATATATATATATATATATATATATATATATATATATAAATATATATATATATATATATATATATATATATATATATATATATATATAAATATATATATAAACGACAGTCTGTCTAACATTTCATCCCATGATACGTTAGGCCCTTTCGGTTGGAATTACAATAGACATTTCATCCTCTTTTCCGTAACTGTCGCCGAAGCCTGTTTTTAGTTATTCTTTTATGTTGATTCTTAGTATACTTAACAGTTGAGCTCAAGCTTGGCTCAAGTTAGTCAATTAAGTCGCAAATAAAACAGACGTTGGCGTTGAAATCATGTCGACAAATTTATTGCTCTGAAAGTGACTTCTTACAATGAAAAAAGTCATTCGTAAGACGGTTGATGGCCTGCTAACTATATATCCTTATAACCCACTTGGTAATGTTATTATCTGACTTAGTTCGACCACGAATGTTATAATCTTTTTCCGAATAATACGACGAATAACTGGCCTGTGGTTTACCGGGACCATTTGTAAAATTTTGTACCTCTTATGATTTAAGAATGTTACTAATCGCTAAAGGATATTCCATTCCAAAATCATCAAATTCAATAAGAACAAATTCGTGATGATATTGATTAACCAATTGCAAGCCAGATAAAAAATGGTGACAATTTTAGCCTCACACTCGACGATCAATGAAAACCGTGGAGATCAATTGAAAACCGTTTTGGTATTTCCTCGCACGGCTACATGGAAATTTGCCTGCAAACAAGTGAATTGAAATTGTAGAAAACATGTTGCAAGAATTTGGAATCAATTTTAGTAACATTGTTTCAATAAAATAAAAGGTACAGCAGTGATGAAAAAGATATGATCATTTTTCACCATCAGCTATGTTTTACGCTTGGTATCCAATTGGCGGTAATTACAGTTTTGTATAAGAAAAATGATGCGTTATATAAATTAGAAAATGAAGCTACTTATTCTGAATCTGAAGTCTATGAAGAAGATGAGAGGGATCATGATTTACTCGCAAGTTCCATCCAACATGAATAAAACCTAATTAATGAAATTATAAAGGCACTGGAACCTGTAAAATTGGCCGAAGGATCGTTCAGCTTATCAAATTTTACATTATTAAGTGCAGATGCCACACTTCAATTCGTGATAGATGAATTATTTGCAAGAATTAAGATATACTCAAGTTTTTACAAAATCCGATGGATCATGTCAGAACAACTAAATAAAAAAATTGTTGGCAAAATTGAGCTTTTAAGTATGATAATTGCAGATTGTAATATTTCTGACAATAATACTGATTCATCTGATGATTATCCCGAAATACTTCCCGAACCATAAATTACCGGTAAATCGATAAACCGAGCGAATTTTTATCATTTACCGGTAAATGAAAAAATCGGTTAAGTTGCAACCCCTAGAACGGATACCTTAATATAAACCGAATTTTGGGATTTGGAATGAAGATAATCGCCTAAATGTTACAGTCAACGATGAATTAAAACGTAATTTTTACTTTTTGTACCACAATTGGCTGACATTAATTTTGATTATATCCTGATTGCGCCATATATCTGCTACTCGTGGTCCACATGGTTAAAATCATATATAAGCATTAATGGTACAAAATTATTATTAAATTACATAAAATTATTTAAAATAGTGCGAACCTCTAAAAAAACACCCGGTTAAGCTGAAAGATTAAATCGATTGCTCGGACGTATAGTCAATTATGATAACTTCGTAATGAGAAAAAAGCAACAAGTGTTTGGATCGCAAGTAATTATATTACTCAAGGTATCACATCTCTCGACTCATAACAAACCAATGGCGGAAAAACGTTGGTGACCCCTCCGAAATAAATTATCGACATCCTTTTACAAATTGCAAAAAATATTATATAAACTCTATTCCATATATAATTATGTACAAACATAAAGTGATCGTACATTAACATATATTATATAGAGGTACCTATGTACATGAAAAAAGGGGTTCCCAAAACTAACAATAGTTACTGGAATCATAAAATCTCATGAATACATAATTCGAGTAAAGTGAGATATTTTTATTAGTTTTTGTTTATAATTTGAATAAATTATATATTGTGTACAGACTGTATTTATATATGTACTTTTACAAATTACCATAAATTTATGTTGTATGTATTATGCTTTGTTTTTTTTTTTTAAAGAAAATCATAAAAATCATTGAATTCAATTTTCTTGTACAAATTCATTTCGGTTCTGTTGTGTATAAACACACTCATCTACATGTACAGTATGTTACATCCAAATTCCTGTTCAGATTGGGGAAGCTATATATATATAACTACATACACTATATGTGTGTAATAAAATATGCTAAATTATGTAGTTTTTATGAGCAAGCATATTATAATGATTTACCAAGCATGTGAAATTTGGATAAGTAGGTATATTTGGAACGAATTTGTTATGTTTTTTTTTTTTATGTTTGATGTGTCAATTTATGTTATGGGTACCGTACACCACATACATATATGGAAACCAGAAATACCCTAGTTTGACCCTTATCGAAAACGTATTCCGATGATTTTTATCTATATATTTATGGTTTATGAATAAACAGCAGTTTTCTATTTTAATTGCCATTGCCTTCACTATTATATATAATCATAATAAAAGACGGTATATGGCAAAGCACGAGAGCACACAAAGCTCTATAAATATTCAAATGATCAATTGTCAAAAGGTTAATTGCATAACGATTTCCTAACAAATAATTTATTTCATATATAATTGTTATTAATTTTAATAATTTTTTATGGCACTATTTTATTATATTATTTTTATCATTAATCAGTTGGTTATAAAATCTGTCTACTATATAGCACCATTTTGGAATTTTGCTTCTTTATTGTGATAATAAAAATTTAATTTATAGTGAAATTCAAATAAATATTTTTTTTTATATTTATTTATAAGATGCAATGCATTTTCTCTACCACTAACAATATATAGTGAGTTTGCAACACACCCATATACTTACACAAATATATAGAGAAACGATAAGATTTAAAAACACTTACCTACATATATACGAATACACCCTATATACATTATATGTATATAGTTTTATGCCAGTTGGACCCATAAACCTCGAACAACGTTGTTTTATGATTGGAAATTAATTTAATGAATATATATCTGTTGTACAGACGTTTCATGAAAAATATGGTTTTAATTTGCAGCACAGCATATATACATATACATATAAACACACACATACCGATACTCAGTCACAAGGAACATATCAAGATTCAAATGCATTAATGGCATTATTTTTGTTCTTTGTGCTTGATATGTATGTACCCAGCCATGGATGATGTGTATTAAAAAGAAGACCAAAACAGTCGTAAAAAAAAAATTTATACTAAATCTAAAAAAAGAAACTGCATTTAAAAATTAAGAGAAGCAGATTTTTTTTCTTTAAAACTTAACCAACAACAACAGCAACAACTACAACAACTGCAGCAGCAAAAATTATAATAAATTTTATTTCATTTTATACGCTCCAAATAAAAGTAATAAAATTAAAATAGGAGAGCAAAAAAAAATGTCGTAAAAGCATCAATTTATAAGATTAGTCTTGAAAGAAAACCATAAACTGAGTTGGATAAAAATTCTAAACAGGAATTGTTGAAGAGTTCCATTCAGGTTCATTCAATAATGTCGTTCCGTCATTTATCCTAATTATTATCATCATTGCTGACATATTATATATTGTATTCCTCTTACGTATTTATTAATATTTGATCTGGTAAAACTCACGTAAATATAATAAAATAAATTGAAAGATGGTCGTTATGAGTTTGGATAGAAAACAAGCAAATTTTTAGATAAAATTAAATTTAACAATCTCACTCAGTTATGACCACCTATTAGAGTCATGAATAGACCGATTTCTCTTGTCAAACATTGAATACAGAGATAATAGGTGAAGAATCTGCACTAGAGAGTGAAGACATTCGTGAAATAACAACCTATATGAACCTAACAAAAGCCCTTAGTTGTAGTCCTATGTCTAAATCCATATCTACGAGATTAAGAGACGTAATGTGTGAAGTTAAGAACGAAATAATGTCATTTACCGGATTTACTATATTAGCTGACTGTTGAGAGTTACTCCGCCTATTAATATGGTAAATCGTGGAGCTCAAACGGATGCACAATATAATATACAAATCACGAAACCCTCGTCAACCTCGATTCTTAAGAAATTTACTTCAAAATTCAAATCAACTGCTGAGAAAGTATTGCCATTGGAAGATTATGATAAGTGATTTCAGTTTTTAGAAGATTTTTACTCATACATATGTAGAATGTAACCAATTGAGATCTCAATGAATGAGAACTATTTTGAGACTAAATACAAGACTTACATAACTTGTATTAAAGACAAAATTAAAAATAATCCAAAGCACTTTTAGAGCTTTTTTAAGAAAAAACGTGAAATCAACGGTTGTTATGAGATATAACATTGGTCCTTCGAACCGGAATTTGAATTCCAAGTCAACATGAGTTCTGATACAGAAGCACCAACAAAACGGGGCGTAATATCAGAAATATCTAAAATTTTCGATCCACTAGGTTGGTTTGCCCCAACAATTATTCTTGGAAAACTCATGTTTCAGGAATTATGGATAAAAGGAGCATCATGGCACGAAGAACTACCTGAGGAAATATAGGATAAATGGATAAAATATAAGACAACATTCCACAAGGTTCAAAGAATAAAAATTCCACGTTGGATCAACACGGATCACAATTGTCAGGATATGGAGCTGCATGGGTTTTGTGATGCGTCCGAATTAGCATGCGCTGCAGCTGTTTATTGCAAGGTTACAAGGGCAGGAACAACTACTGTAACTTTGATATCACGAAAAACTAAGGTGGCACCAATCAGTCAAAGGCAGAGTCTTCCAAGGCTAGAACTGTGTGGGGCTTTGTTGCGAAGCTACTAAGGACTGTTGCTGAGGCTCTTGGTATTCCAAATATTAGAATGCATGCCTGGACCGATTCAACAATAGTGCTAGCCTGGTTACAAGGACACCCAATAAACTCTCGAATGTCCAAGGGTAGAGGATCTAAAGGCCAGAAGGGTTACATCGCAATTTTCATCTGTTTAACAACAAAAGCAATACATATAGAACTAGTTAGTGACCTAACATGTGAAGGATTTCTTGCTGCCCTCAAACGCTTTATAGCACGTAGAGGAAATATTGCAAACTTATATAGTGATAATGCGTTGCAGCGAATAAATATCTGCAGTCCATCTATCACAATTCAAACAATATTGCAAATATGTTATCAATTCAAGGAATACAATGGCATTTCATCCGTCCAGGATCTCCACATTTTGGGGGTTTATGGGAAGCAGGAGTGAAATTAGTAAAACAACACATGAAGAAAAGTATTTCACCCGCATTGTTAACATTCGAAGAATTAACTACGTTATTATATCAAATCGAGGCATCATTAAACTCCAGACCACTATCTCCTTTAACGGAGGATCCCAGCGAGCTTGAATCTCTCACACCAGGACATTTTTTAATAGGGAACTCAATGCTTGCTCCACCAGACGACAAACCACTGCAGTTAAAATCATAACTATTAACTAGGTGGCAGCTAGTCGAAAGGATGCACAGTGAATTTTGGAAAATTTGGAGTAACAATTATCTACATAATATGCAGCAACGTGCCAAATGGACAAGCCGACAAATAAATATAAGAAAGAACCAGTTAGTTCTCATAAGGGATGAAAATATACCACCCACTAAGTGGATAATGGCCAGAGTAATAGAAACGCATCCAGGACACGACAAATTAACTTGAGTCGTCACTTTAAAAACTCCAAACGGAACTCTAAAACGATCCATCGCTAAGATTAGTCCGATACCTACTATGTGCAATGATAAGACAGAAGATCCGTCACTTTCTATACAATCTGAGCTTCAAGATAATATGGCTGATGGTACTTCAACTGGTCTGCAGGCTCTCGAAACAACTCATAGAATGCAAACTCGAGGACGTTCGGCTTAACTTATATCAAAACGAATATAATTAAGAATCGGTTGTTAACTTGTTGACTTCGTCATGTGGGGGGAGAATGTTATGAGATATAACAACGGTTTTCCTGCATATATGATATTTAAAGAAGGGAAATCATCGGACGTGCAAGTCATATCCAACATGTTCGCTTTTTAAATCTGTCATTAAACCAGAAGTCGTTAATAAATACGTAAATCCCCACCACGTTACTTTATGGATGCAGTTACTTTATGGATTCCTTCAAAAATCATCAACGTCTACAAAATTTTATGAATTCACCAGCAATCCATTCAAAGTTAAAGTCACAAGCAAGGTGACGTGGTAATCCAACTTTGCCAATGCGATTGACTTCAATAGCCATTGCATGGTTCATAGGTTCACAGGTTAGCAAGAGGACATTAACAATTTAGCGAATTGGTGTGTGACACATCTTGTTTACCGTAACAAATGCATAAAACAATGTTTTGAGTATTACTAAACGATGATCATAAGGTGTGAAATGAACACAAGGTGCTGGGTTTAAAATGTACTCTTCAAACGTTTATAACTTGATAGAGAGGTCTCAAACTTCAATGTGATAGAATCATCTTCGATTGCACGAAAGAATCCCACATAGTCATTCGTGTCATTCACTTTAGGGACACCCTCTATTTAGACATATGCTTATCTACAGATCGTTGTATATTGTATTCCTTTTACGTATACGAAACGATTTTATTAATATTTAACCTATAAAAACTTACATAAGTATAATAAAATAAATTGAAAGATAATCGTTATGAGTTTTGGAAACAAATAAGCATATTATTTAGATAAAACTAAATTAAAGTACTTCACTCAGTTATAACTATCTGTTGGCGTATATAACTCAAGGGTCGACCCATGGAATGCGCAGATGATTTACGCCAATCGGATCTACACTATAGCTAAATGTATTCGAAATGGTTTAGTTTTAAGACGTTAAAAAGACACTAAAAATTAACGTAGGTGGACTTTGGCATATTTGGCGAGCAATCGAGCAAAGTAAACGCAATAATGTTCCTCCAGTCAGAATAGCTATGGAAAATGGTCGAGAAGTGAAGATAAACATCAAATATTTACGGCACACCTAGAAATAAATTTTCAACCATATGATGCCCATACATGTTCACAGAAAAACCTGTAGTAGGGAGTACACATTGAGCTAGGTAAACCAAATGAAGTTACTTGTAAAATAAAAACCAATATAAACCTATTATAAGCTTCTGAAAATGATCCTTATACCATACATAAATCTTGAAAAAGTTGGCACGAAAGGCGTTCATAAAGCTTATCAAGCCAGCTTTTAGAGTACAATTTGTACGTAGCTGATGGTAATTTGCAAGAGAAATCATGATTCCAAACCTGGGAAACCAATACATATATATATATATATATATATATATATATATATATATATATATATATATATATATATATATATATATATATATATATATATATATATATAAATATATATATATATATATATATATATATATATATATATATATATATATATATATATATATATATATATATATATATATATATATGTATATACATATATATATTTCTTTGAGATGTGATTATTTAAGAAATTGAATCTGACATTCGATAGGGCAAAATTTGATTTCAAAACAATAATTTGAGATTCATAGATTCATAACCATCATTTAACGATAGATCAAGTGATAGGAGAGAAAATATACGCTCAACGTTTTTTTTATGATCGGGTAACAATGTCTTTTAATTTTATGCACCATATCAGGAATTGGCATTCTATTTCTTGGTCTTGTGGATAAGTGCTTTTAACGTTACATTTGATTGTTAGCTTAAATTACAGAAACTGTTGTGCTCGTATTCATCCACTATCATTCACCTCTCACACCTATATACATATAGAGAAAAAAAATGCATTTCCTATATTAGGCGGACCTAGAAATATAGGATTAAATGTATAGAGACAAATGATTAAAACGTATGTGAGAATGGTGGCGTTTAGCAAAGTGTTGTTAATTCCGGATAGAACCTACTCGGTTAAAAAGATGAAATTATTGGTAATCACCAAGATAGTGAAACACATGAATAACTAATCATACTGCTCTAAAATGGTTGCCTCAGTTGAGATCCTCTGATACTCAGAGCGATAAGCAACAAGGTAGATTGAGATTTGGACGTGCTGAACTGATTTTTTAACTGCCAGTGAATTGTTAATTGTGCTTTCCACCCTGATTTTCCTCTTACTTTTAGTCAGTTGTTGTTTACTTGAGACTTATTTCAGATGGTTGATGATCGACACGAAAGCTTTACAATTCAAAAGAAAACTCCTAATTTCCACATCTCCAATATTCGGTTTCTCTGGATTGAGATTTATCAAGGAAAATTTGCATTACTGCAGGAGGGTAAAAAAAGGAAAGCGCGATTAACAATTCATTATGGCAATTAAATGAATCAGGTTGGCAAATCCATCAATTATAGCTTGTGACACTAATTGTGGAACATTAATTAAACCAAAATAATACAATAATAACTAAGCGTGACGATATTATGACAGTTTCGGTTTTCAATAAAATGCCCTACAATAAAGAACCACTTTACTTTTCCTTCCGATTGTTAACGGAACGTGCTCTACAGTATGAGCTAGATTACCTTGCTCAAGACTAAAACTCATGATCAAGACAACACTCCTTATCAAATAAATCATTTTTCTAATTAAAACAATATCAGATTGATACCCACATCGTAAAATGATATTGTTGATTAGATCTTGATTGCTAATATCAAGATAGATTTGGAATCAACACCATTTCACCTGTAAAACTAAACAAGAATCGATTGAAACAGAAATCGCGCACCTTGTTTTGTTAAATATATACTTTCAGAATTTAATCAGCATATAAAATCAAATCTTATACGCGCGATCAACCACATAACTTATTTTAGATTTTCAACATGCTTGAAATGAGCACTTTATGGTATGATAAACTTACGAATTATGCAAACTTGCCAAAATGGCTGTAGTAATCGATATCTCATAAAGTATTGATCAAACAATTTCAAATGTATGCTTGTTGTCAAGGTATACATTTTTTGACTGTTTTTTGTTTGGTCCATTCGATGTGAGTTACAGGATGTTGAAAATGAAAGTCAACAAATAGAAATTTGGGAACATTTTACAGTTCTTATTTGATAAAGAAAATGCAAACCAGGCATCTGAAATTGTGAATGGTGTTTATGGCAGCGACACTGTAATAGCTATAATTATGTGTAATTTTGGTTTAGTCGATTCCGTTTTTGATGCAAAACCTTGGCCAAACGGAATCAAATAGACCCATTTCTTAAACGGATGGTGACTGGGAAAGCGATCCTAGCGATTGACCAACAGAAGAGGTGTTATGTGTACCATCAGGACAACGCCAGGCCACACACATCTGTAGTGCCTCGCCAGAAATTCAGGGAAGCTTGGTTGGCAAGATTTAATGCATCCAACATATAGTACGGACCTGGCACTAAGCGATTACCACCTTTTTCTCGCATTGCAAAACTTCCTGAGTGATAAGAAATTGGGATCAATAGAAGCTTGTGACATCCGATTACTAGAGTTTTTCGCCAATAAGAACCAAGACATCTATAAGAGAGGCATTATGAAGCTACCTTTAAAATGGCAACTAATAATACAGTAAAACGATGCATATTTGACCCTAATCGTCGATCCGAAACATATTAAATAAAGTCATTAAATTCACCCAAAAATAATGGATTTCTTTTTCCCCAAATAATAGGTTTTCCCAACATCATGATGAACATTTTTAGATTACTTGTAGGTAGAGGTTGATTTGAAATACTCTCCTGAATTTTGAAATGTGTGACGCTCAAAAATTATTGAAACGAGAGCACTGAACACCCAGCATATGAAATCATTTTGAAGAGGATGTTATGAAGTGTAGGTAACCCTCGTTTAACGAAACCTCGCAAAACAAAACCTCGGAACCACGAACATCAATTTTTGGTACAAAACCTCATTTAATAAATTGCTCGATAATGCTGTAGAAATCATCAAGATGATTTCTTTTTGCCATTTATTTTTGACTTACCAGTCTTATACATCCGATGGACCAAAGGGTTATCGTTGCGTGTTAAGCTTGTTATTTATGAGAAGTTAAGCGATTTATGTTTATTTATGGAAACGCAATATGAAACCTGCAATAAATAACATTGGGTCGGTGTGGAACTAGATCAGAAATAACACAAAGAATGCAGTTTCAAGTAAATTATGGCTTGAAGTAGTAGACGCAAGGTCTGATGTGATATTTTGTTAATGACAAGGTAAACCAATATTGAAGGAGTGGATTAAGAGGTCATTCGAGCCACCACATTCTGAAAAAATTTGTTTAAAAATGGATGAAACATATGAGATTATCAGAAATAATGATAAAAATGAAAATATGTACCTCTGTTTTCAATTGTGATTAACTCAATCCAAAAGGATTTGATTTGTTATAAACAAAATGATAAGATCGAGAAAAAAACAAGACAACTTACAATCGAACCCGATTAACGAATCCTCGTTTAACGAATAGACAACCAGAAATTAAACATCTTCGTTAAGCGAGGTTTACCTGTATACAAATATATACTTACGATTTATTATGTAATTAGAAAAGCGAAACAAGGACCAAATAGAATATATGTATGTATGTGTATAATAAAATATAATAAAAATACTCATCTTTAATTTCACAGCTCAAACCACTTATTTATTACATATTAAATGAAAAAGTATTTATTTTATTAATTAACCAAACACTGAGCCTTATGTTATGCTCAACACTAGACTCCCAGAAAGTTGCCCACCACCATGTATGAATTTTATTCGAAAATTTACACTTGGATATCACTTGGTTACACCGGTAAAAAAAAAAGTTTTTTAATCATCACGGTTCGTGGTCTTACGATCAACTAATCAAAACATTCCAGTCAAAACAAGAACATACATAGATGAACTACCGTATACATATCGAGAGTATTCCAAAAACAATTAAACACTAATACCAAAACATCTACATCGGTACCTTAAAGCATTAGTGTTGCGTGCATATGCAAATGTATTAGGAAGAGAGAACAACTACAAATATCGTGTACACAAATATGTGCGTAATTCGAAAAAAAACGGTACATGTTACGCAGAATGCTACAAGACAAACCGCTCGATGTAACTATGTCATACAGCGTGTTATGCAGACGACTTGCAGTATGTCTTAAAATTAATTAATTTTTTGTGACGATAGGAGTTCGTCGTATCGTTACAATTCGTATTTGTAAAAATGAAGTAGGTCTACGATTTTTAAACTAAAACCTTTCTGAAATACCAGAAACGTCTCAACGATTACACAGGGGGTAAATTTAAAACCTTGCGAAGACATCACTTATGGTGGAGACGAAAGTTCACAAACGGGTTTGATTCGATCTTTTACCGAGACCTGTTTCGATAAATACAAGCTCAGTGTTCGTGTCCAGGGTTAACTTTTGAAAAGCTCCAAAGTAAATAAAATTTTCTTTGTAGCTTTAAGAATGCTTGAAATAGCTAGTTCTAGTTCATGAATTCGTATATAAGTGGATCAGTTTGTGAAAACGGTGTGTCTCATGTTTAAGTCAGTCTTTGGAAATTTTGCCCATTCTTCCCTTCAACTCTAAATTGTAAAGTTTAAGAGTTCGGAGGGTAACGTACATAGCTTTTGACTAATAAAAATTTTGTCCGTAGCATGTCGCGACGCCGGTGCAGATCGAATTTCGCCAAAGTGTCATTTGAAGCTCATGACAAAGTCCGCATGCGTAGATTTTAGTTCATGACTGTAACTTATTTGTAGACCAAGTAAGATTGAAGGAAGAACACTTAATGGCAAATTTAATAACACGATGCCATTGCTCGATCATGCCATGTCATTTTGTAATGTGAGAAGTTGTTATTCTTGGTTCAAAACCAAGTAAGTAAGCCAGATTGAGAATAAACAAAAAAAATGCGGCTGAACAGCAGTTATATCAGTAACAGGATATACTTCGAGCCAGTGATTATATCTACCAATCAATATGACGGAATACCGCTGAAACTGGTAGTGGGCCAATGATGTCGAGGTGAAAAACCGAGCGTTGAGAGACTTTTGCTTTTTGGCAAGCTGAACAATTTTCAGCCATTTCTGGACGTCTTTCTTTCTAAATGGCCAAATGAGATTCTGATTCAAAAGTTTAATGGAAGCTTTGAGGCCAGAACAAGAAATATTATGAAACGCATCGAAGACATGTTTTCGGAAGAAGTTGTAGTTGTTGAAGTACCATCATGAATCAATTTTTGCGTCCAGTTTTTAATAAAACGCGTTGATCAGTGGTTTATGATTGATATAAATAGTGAAAATACGATCTTCGAGGAAGTATCGAAAATATTTTACACCCGAGTAGCTGCAAGACGTATACACGATCATAATCATTGAATTTTTTCTGCGCATCATTGATACGTACTCAAAAAAAACCAAGTTGTTGCCAAGAATCCGAAGAAAACTGCTGAACTACTATTCCGATCGCCGTATCGAAAGCATTAACCATGATAGACATAGATGATAATTATGACGGATGAATCGATAAAATAAAGAGAATACAACTATTCGTGGTAATAAGAAGCAATGAGTACGTCATCTAAATAAACTAAAACGGAAGTCAAGAGCTCGTAAAGCTGATTGCATAAGGCAATGAGTGTGCCGCATTGAGTGAGCCAAAAGTCATGCTACAAAACTCAAACAGTTTAATAGGTGTTGCAATCGTGCTTTTTGTAGTGGGACTCAGCTACTGCTTGTTATCTTCAAGGGCGGCCTTATACTGGAAAACCAGCTGTTGGTCCTTGTCAAACCAACGCTGGTTTTTAGATTTGGTTGCACCTTAAAAAGACTCTGGAAGGAATATTACGACCAATAACTTTGAAGAAGGTTAAAACGTTGTGCTGTTGGAAAATTACGATAGTAGGAACAGTTCGAAGAAATTAACCTGGTTCGACAAAAATGCAACAGTTTTGGTTATATGTTTCAAAGAAAAACAAATTAAAGATACTTCTGTCAACGGTGCATACAACAAGTGAGTTTGACGAGGCCCTTAATGGAAAATAAAATTCATCAAATATTATAATGGCACTAAAGACAGGGTCGACACGATGGAAAAGGTGTTGAAACGAAACGATACCCCTTGGCCTTTTTGCAACATTTAATTGAGTTAGCAGCATAGCTATTCCATTTGGGACGCAATCCCAGTATTAGAGCCAACTATCACCGATGGAAATTCTGGCATATCAATTATGCTTAATCCCGCAGTAAAAGTTATTGGGTGACGACAAATCATTGTGTACCATCGGCGGTTGAAATGGTGCTTCAACGTCGCCTTAAAATTACAGAAACACCAACTAGTAGCCAAAAGCTTTTTAGAACCCCGAGACTAAGTCCTGTTTGCGGGAGTTGATATATCTGCTGAGAATTAAACCAAAAACAGAGCAAACCAAAAAAAAAATGTGCGTGCATTTCCAAAAATTTTCCGTGCAAAACCAACGTGTGATGAACACATCATTCTCAAGACTACATGTTTTCACCGGAACCAAGTAATGAAAATGACGATCGACTGTTTCTATGATTTGAAAACAAACCAACAAGGGGTTTTGCGAGCTCGGTTCGTGCCGAAGCAAATGATATAACGTGTTTCTTGAAGAAAACCAAATTAAGGTCCTGTGGCGCTTAACAAATTGAGAGAAAACTACTCAGTACGACGAATCATTTTGCATCACGATAATGCGAGTTCACAAACATCACATCAAACAAATGAGTATTTGCGCAATCAAACGAACGAATTGATGGGTTATCCGTCTTACAGACCTCGATTTGGCAGTTCGCACAAAACTACTTCTTCCTGCTCCCAACACTCAATTTTTATCGTGTGAAGAAAAGTTCAAAAACCTTGCTTTGGAGTTGTCATCTTCGGGCTGGAAATGTGTTAACCGTAACTAGGAAAACGTAAAATTGTGTTCTGGAAAATTATGCTTAAATAATCTATTCCAAAAATGTAGAGCTGTTACAACTGTCCATATTCAGCCGCTTAAAGATTAATTAATAAAGGTGCGAAGTAGATTTTATTTAATTTGGATTTTTTTAAAATTTTAAACGTCACCACAAAGTCATAATTATAACTCGTTCGAGTAGTTTTACGACAAACATGTAATCGTTTATATACCACAAATCAATAAGAGAACATAAAATGTTATATCATAGTTTAAGTATTAGAAATATTTAACTTGAACTCGCATCTCATACTCAGACCTCCTGCACGATACCAATTCTTATTTTATTATTTATTAATGGATATTCACCTACACTAGCATACTTAACGCCGATATATTATATATAAACTTGTGCATGAATATTTGCATATATGTAATAAAAATTTAACTATTTTCGAAATGAATTTAATAACTTTAACAATCAATGCATATGCAAAGTACTTGCATATATATGTAGACGATTATACGAGTAATATTAAAATATTACTTTACTTTGAAATTAAATTTCAATATATAATTAAAAATAATACAAAAATTAACTATATATTATAAATAACTTTATATAATAAAAATAAAAATTAAAAAAAATAAAAATTATTTTATTACCTGAAGAATAAAATATTACATTAACGAAATAAAAATCGTTAAGATTTCGAATAATACAAACAACTAACTCAAATAAAAATTAATACGAGAACTAGAATAATAAAAAATAAATTAAATGTAAATATATTTTTTATTGTAATTATTTTTTAATAATATTAAATAAATTTATCTATTTGTTGTGTGATATAAAAGCAGCTTTGCTTTGTCTTGTTCGGTTTGTTTTTCTTTACTCGGAAAAATGAATTGCTTACAGTAAAATAAGTGAAGTTGAGGTACTCGCATGTCGAATGACTTTTTTAATTACTGCATTGATACGAATCTAACTCTCGAAATTTTAATTAACGTCTGGGATTTCAATTAAAAAATTAATAATTATATCATACACATATTGATATATATATATATATATATATATATATATATATATATATATATATATATATACACACATATATATATATATATATATATATATATATATATATATATATATAAATATATATATATATATATATATATATATATATATATATATATATATATATATAAACAAGATGAGTTTCCTAATAAATGCAGGGCTTTTATCTCGAGAACGGTGCTAGATAGGAGAAAATTACTGATAATGAAATTTATTAAGAGTCGAGGACTAGGGACGTCTAGTGGTGATCTTCAATGACCTTGAAACTCATTAGTTTCGGAGATATAGGCTAAAGTTTGGTTTTTTTTAATTAGAACCTATACTTTTGAGTGTTTGTTTTTATTTAGCAATTAAAAGTAAACACTTTTTGCTCACACATCATTTTTGTAAAGTGTATGATTTTAGAGATATGAGCAAAAATTGATATTCACTAAAGCAATCGATTTTTCCCAAAGTTCTACAAATTAAAATAGAAAATATCAAATGTTCTTTGACTTATTATGCAATTTTTTTGTTTTATTACTTTGTGATAAAATTACAATTATCCTAGAAAAAGTTTATTATCATGTTGTTTATTAATTTAATAAATGTTCAAAATGTCCGCCATTTGATTCCAAACATTTTTCTACTCGTCTTATAAAATTTAGATGAACTGCTTCTAATTCAGCTTCTGAAATATGATTTCTAAAACTATCTTTAATTCTTTGTTTCATATTTTCAGCAGTGGTAGGCCGATTGAAATAGGCTAAGTCTTTCACTTTTCCCCATAAATAAAAGTCCATGCATGTTAAATCGGGTGCTCTTGCCGGAAAAGGAGTAGGGCCACTTCTTCCAATCCATTTATTCGGAAACATTAATTTTAGTTGTTTTTGGGAAGCTATATCAAAATGGGGAGGTGCACCATCCAACTGAAGCCACATTTCTTGTCTTACTCGCAATGGAATGTCTTCCAATAAATTGGGAAAATCTTGTAATAAAAAATTCACAAATTTTTGTGTAGTTAGTGTTCCATCATAACAAAAAGGTCCAATTAGGCGAGATCCAACTATTCCAGCCCAAGCATTTACACTCCAACGATGTTGATGGTCAACGGAACGCATCCAACGGGGATTCATGTCATTCCAATAATGTAAATTATGCCTATTCACATTACCGTCGCTCTTAAACGTTGCCTCGTCAGTCCACATGACAAGACGCAAGAAATCTGGATTTTAAATCTTGATCTAAAATCAATAGCAGATAACTCTTGCAGTAATATGATATGTGGTACACATGGAATTTGTTTTTCTCTCAAAACGCGAGACACGGTCGTTTGAGATATTCCTCTATCTCGTGCAATATGTCGTGTTGATGTGTGTGGGTCCTGTGATACTGCAGCTAGCACAGCTACAACAATTTCCTCAGGACACTCACGACCTTTCCTTTGGTTTCTTATGCTGCCAGTAGTGCGCAGCTTATCTGCTAAACGTTTAAATACATCTCTTCTAAAGTGCCGACGATCTGGATGTCGTTCAGCGTATAATCTAATCGCCATGCTTTCATTCTGTCGACACTCACCGTAGATCATCATCATGTCGAATAATTCCTGGTTAGTGTACAACATGATAAAAAACTTTTTCCAAGATAATTGTAATTTTATCACAAAGTAATAAAACTAAAAAATTGCATAATAAGTCAAAGAACATTTGATATTTTCTATTTAAATTTGTAGAACTTAGGGAAAATTCGATTGCTTTAGTGAATATCAATTTTTGCTCATATCTCTAAAATCATACACTTTACAAAAATGATGTGTGAGCAAAAAGTGTTTACTTTTAATTGCTAAATAAAAACAAACACTCAAAAGTATAGGTTCTAATTAAAAAAAACCAAACTTTAGACTATATCTCCGAAACTAATGAGTTTCAAGGTCATTGAAGATCACCACTAGACGTCCCTAGTCCTCGACTCTTAATAAATTTCATTATCAGTAATTTTCTCCTATCTAGCACCGTTCTCGATATATATATATATATATATATATATATATATATATATATATATATATATATATACATATATATATATATATATATATATATATATATATATATATATATATATATATATATATATATATATATATATATATATATATATATTATATATATATATATATATATATATATATATATATATATATATTTGTGCTCATGAAAAAATTAATTTAGTTATTTTTATTAGATTATAATCGCAAGGTTAATAATTATTTTATGACATTTCATTAGTAAAAAAAATTCTAAGGATTTACGTTTATAAAATTAATTTACTCTGTAGCAAAAGTATGTGTTGGGACAGTTTTAATTAAAAACTTTACTAATCTATATTATTTTGTTTAATTTATTCAAATTTTATATTAGTCTGCCTACCTTTATTTAATATACCCTTTTAGCCTTCTGCATAAAATAAAATTTACATAAAAAATTTGTTCGTTAATTTTTGATGATTAAACAATATGGTCTTTACTTGACAAATTTCCGTACTCTCTGGCTTCGGAAACGAGTGTAGTACACTCTCACCTAGGAACAATACACCAGACAAAAATTTCCAAAAACAGCGAAGACACTGACGGTGGCGATTCTTCAAAAGATCAAAATAACTCAACCTCATTATGCGGTGAACCACGAAAAAAAAAGATTACCAGCTATTTTTCAAAGGTTTCAAAGGTTCCATGGTTTTAAAATAAGACTTCAGTAAGAAATCGGCGATATTTAAACATAAACGCTCACATCACAAAATAATTTCTGGAATCTGGGATTAGTGCGAATAAATGGAACTCTACCTGCTAAAAAGGTTATTGATCTTGTGACACATAAATTATTTGAATATGATTTACATTTTAATAATATTGTATGTTTAACTACAGATGGTGCATCAGCTATGCGAAAAGTAGGAAAATTAACTGGAATCGATCAGCAGATTGGTTTCGCTTACGGAATCAGTTGGCCGTCTTAAGTGTTCTCTACCCAAAGTCTTATACCGCGAATCCTGTTCATGATAATGAAGAAACTAGTGACTAGACGGAAACTGACGAACATGATGATTGCGATCTTGAACAAAACTTTGGGGTTTCTTTTGATGGCGATGACAGTCTGGAAGTAGAAATACTTGAACATTCTCACTTACTATACCTTTAGATTCCAAAACAAGATGGAACAGTCTTGTTTTAATGCTGGAACGATTTTATCTTTTGCGTACTTGCATTCGAAATTCGTTGATTGATCTTAATGCCCCTTATACGTTCTCCGAAGAAGAGTTACAATTGCTTTCAGAAGTAATATCGATTCTATTGCCTGTTTAGCTAGCAGTTGAATCACTTTGTCGAGTCGAAAAGATTCTACTCTTCTGAATGCTGATGCTTTTTAAATACATTTTCACTAGAGATAAGAGTGGCTTTATTTAATAGAATCAAGGAAAGACGTACTCAACTGTCAAGTCTGCTGCAGTACTTGCACAACAGATATCAAATACAAAATGCAGAAAAATATTCAACAGAGATATTTCATAAACTTAATTAGTACGAGCTTTTAAAAGTTGTAGTAGCATTTCTTTTAAGAACTGAAGTTTTGAAAGACAATAATGATGTAAGATTACAAAGCACGAAGATGAAGAAAAATGCTTTGCAATAGACAATTAAATTCCTGCCCGAAATATAACAACAACTGAAAACCTTAGGCAAATTATGGACAGGGCAATTGAAAAACAATTAAATATTGCACCAGCTGTTCAAAATAAAGGAAATGTTAGTATGACAAGACGATTGCGTCGAGAAATCACATTTTTCGATGATAAAGGAATGCGTGGCCATTATTGAGATTTGGTATACTAATCGCTTTTAACCATTCCACCAAATGGCGTTGAAGCAGAGAGAGCTTTCTCTGCCGCAGGACCTCTCTGCACGAAAATTCGTTGACGACTTTCCGATAAAACAATAGATACTTTATGCCAATTACGAGCATTTTTCCAAAAAGACTGAAAATAAAACTAATCTAGACTGTGAGCTGTGACTATCGGTTAGAAGCAGAAGATCAATCTTATTGAATTGTCTTATTTTGAAGACTGATATACCGTATGTAGATATTTTTTATGTTTTATGATTTTAATATATTTGATAATATTTATGAATTATTATAAATAATTTCTTTATTTTTAAACGAAAGTAAATACAGTGTAAAACCCAAAACAGTGTTTACTTTGCAGGTTTGCACTCACTAAGAGTAATGGCCTCTTTGTAATTAAACATTTAATGCTGTCTACTATTGTTAAACTGGTTTTAAAACCGGCTTTAACCTTATGAAATTGTTATTGGTTTTATTGTGGATTAAGGTGAGCTCTTTCCAAAAGTCTATAAAATCGGGCCCTTCTATCAAATCATAACGTGAAATTTGCGAAATGTACAATTCCAAAGGAAGTTGTCTTTGATAAATGGGACACAATTTACCTCGAAAGCTTTTCGAACTTTCAAAAAATGAATGGAGTAATTCACAACTGTTCATATGGTTATCCAGAAACAAAAGGCGCCCGAATGAATCCGAATTTGGTGCCCAAATGCGAGGCCCTTCTAAGCCTAAAAATTATTCGAACGCCAGATAATATCGTCGTTGTGAGCAAAGTGTGAGACTTGTCACACTACACGTGGGAATATCGACTAATTTTGATGCACAAAACACAAAACTTTATTTATCATGTCTGCAGAATCTCTGTACGGATTATGACGGTATATATTTTTTCCTAAATAAATTCGAAAATGGGCAGTTGGTGGATCCCAATTCGTAAAAGCTAAGCAATAAAAGTAATTATGTCAATTTACTTCACTTGATCAAAAATTGATGCCGCTATTCCCCTGAAAAAACGGTAACTACAAAATGGTAAACTGAAGACTGCTTATACCAAAAGTTTTCAAAAATTTGTTGGAAAACAGGAAGAAAGAGAATTTATAGCGCTACTTTTTACCTTATGACAACGCCAGCTAACGCTGTTGAAATAACGAGTAACTTTATTGTGCTCTGGTGCTTATTCCCCGGACCTATCACCTTGTGATCTGCACCTGGTAACACCTGGTAATTTCCAAAAATCAAAACCAATTCTAAGGAAAAAGTATTTTACAGTAACGCGGCGATAATATATGCGGTTAATAATGAACTTGAGAAGCTCAATAGTGAACAAGATTTTGAAGGCTGTTTTTAGAAGTGGATCTATAGTAAAACCTCCTTTACTAAAAACCAGCAAAAAACTAAATGAGAATATCAACTTGACATTAGTCAAAAAATGTACATAAGTATATGCTACATTGCCATTTTGACACAATCGCATAAGTATAGATGGTAAAGAGAATAAAAATGTTAAAATGATACTCAACCTTCGTAGTGTGTGTCTTTTAAATAGACCTTAAGTAGTGTTAGTAAAGGCGCGGTTTCAAGGTCGATTCTCACTGTTGTTCAAAAATTAACATGCACCGGATGACATAAAAAGCAATAATGGGTAAGAATGGAATTGGAGTTGTTATCTTTGAAAAAATACATGAGTCAAGTTTAATATGGAGAGTCCTAGAAATTTCGACTGATTAAAATCGTAGTGAAAACTTTTAAAATCTCTTTAAATTTTAGTAACAAATTTGATTTAATAAACTCACATTGAACCATTACACTACATAAGTTCAGAGTGCACAGTTCATGGGCCAATCCATCTTTTACATCAGTACTCGACGGTAAAGTGTTGGTCTACATAAATCAAACATATAGCCCCACATCCTCGATCCTTCGAATGAGTCCACCAAAAGTAATGATATCAGTTAACTTCACCTGAACAAAAATGGTGGCTGTTATTCTCGTGTAAAAAACATTGCTTAAATAACGAGTAACTTTTTTGCGATCTCTGGCATCAAAGAAATACGACCAGCACCATATTTCCGGGACCAATCAGCTAGCGATTTTTTTTATCCAAAAACTAAAACATATTTGAGGGGAATGCTCTTTCAGAGTAACCCTGAGACCGTCGATGCACGATTTGAAAGACTTTTATGAGAAGAAATACATGGAAATCAATGGTGAGTACTTGGATAGGTTTTAAATCAATACGAAAATATTCAACGAAAACGAACTTAAACCGATTTTGACCAGATAAACTTAACGTGCTTAGAGTGGTTTAAACCGAGCCACTAATGCACGAATTTCAGATGTATGTGAAGTTATCTCAGAATTCTTTCCCAGAAAGTAATAACGGTTCCCAATAATTTTCTCTAGAGTTTACTTGTGGTAGTCCTATCTCAAAACCATGTAGCAATTATATAATAGATTCTTGGGTTTGTCGAGTTACTATCAAGTTTTTTTATGATAAATGGAAAATTCTTTGTTTTACTCATTCAGATTTTTATATTATATATTGTATTTTGGGCTAACTTCAGATTTAATTTTAATCGATAAAATTTAATAAAATCAAAAGTTTCGTCTTAGGTTCGATAAACAATTTAAAGTGCTATGTTGTGAAGCTAATGAAATTAAAGACGACAACGTGGAACAAGTCATAAACAGATTTGCAACTGTTCTTAAGGGTTTTGACCAAAAAGATTGGTTTTATGCAAACGAGCTGGGCTGCTTCTTAAACATATCCCTAATAAACGTTCAAAGCTCAAAAATGCAATATGTAATACTGGTAAAATGTCGAAGGAACGGTTAAATGATGTTTTGTAAAAGCAAGTGTTTCACTACAAACTCCCAACGAATCCAGTGACATCGAATTAGTCGTTAATGTCGATAAGGCATTAGGATAGATTTTTCAAATATGTATTAGCAGACGACTTCGTAGTTGTTTTTGACGAAGCTTTATTAGATGCAATAATGGAAGAAGAATGTGGCCAGATTGATTCCGATCATAACCTAGTGGAACCAGAAGAGTTTCCTGAGATACATTCCTCAATTTTTTATTGATGTAACGCCAAAAGAAAATAAAGAGGATCAATTCTGTCGAAACTAACGTAAGCTTTGATTCGTCATTTTCTTAAGGAATTAATTTGGAAACGCAGAATTTATATATGTACAAACATACATTCTTACACACTTGTACTGTGAACCTAATTATGTAATTTATCTAGTTGAATTTTTAATTTAGTAAAAAAAATAATGGACTAAAAAAAATTAGAAAGATATGAAGTAAAGAGCAGTATAGGACAACTCTATATGTAAATTGGTCATTTTGCTGTCATTAAGTGCCAATATACAGAGGTTTCACAATATATATATATATATATATATATATATATATATATATATATATATATATATATATATATATATATATATATATATATATATATCATTTGCCATCACCAAAAAACTCAGAATATTTTGAATTTTGAATTTATATGCAACCGCGGTTCATATATGATGTTCCTCTTTATATTTATTCTCTTTGGTATTGGTATGACATTATGGCGTGAAAGAGAACACCATATTTATTTTTTGGTTATCTTTCATCTAAAAGAGACATCTGGATACATCTTTAGTTTTAATTTGTTTAATTTATTTCTGGACATCAATATTGCAACAAATGCTTAGACAAAAATAGAAAATGAATAAAATTGAATAAAATTCGGTAAGAAAATTGTTTTGTAAAAATGAAAAAAACCCTAAATTTATTTTCGATTATACGTCAAAAGTTTATGGAGAATTGGGGCCAAAATATTCTACAGTAACGAAGTGGGTTAAATTATTTAAAAGTGGAGGAGAATCGCTACAAGATGATGATCACCAGGGAACACCACATGACGCCATCACGCATTAAAACGTTATTTTGTCAGAAAATTTTATATTAGAGGACCGCTGTGTTAATATTGCGGAATTATCGAAAAATCTCAGGCTTTCTTTTGGTACCACTTTTACAATTTGAACAAGTTAGGTCTTATACGAGTGCAAATTAATTTATTTAAAAGCTATTTAACACGTGGGACTCAAATAGTGAAAATAAATAACAGTACTAGCTCAAAAAAAACTCTGAGTCTAGGACTACCACAGGGCTCAATCTTGGGTCCGGTATTATTTAACTTATATATGAATAATATTTGCCTTGAGAAACTAGTAGGTAATTTACAATTATATGCAGATGACTGTGTGGTTATGTATGCGGCAGAAACTCTTGAAGTACTATTCTCACAGATGCAACGCGATTTGTTGACACTAAAAGGTTGGTTTCATCTAAATCATCTGACACTAAATCATGAAAAAACGAAGTATTTGCTATTTGAAAATAGGAAACTAGATGTAGACGTCTTAAATAACCACCTCATTACTTATAATTCTTTCGTAATTGAAAGAGTAACTAAGCAAAATTATTTGAGGTTGGTGATTGATAGCAAACTTAATTGGTCGAGTCACATTGATAAAATTAAAAAAACTATATTACCATATATTTTCGCGTTCAATCGAGTAAGACACGTTCTGCCTAAAAATTTCTTACTACTTTTATACTTTGCCTACATCCAATCGCGTTTAGTTTATCTTAACCCGAGTTGGAGTGGTTGCGCGGAGTATAAAGTGAAAGAATTAGAGATTCTGCAAAAGAGAGTATTAAAGTATATAATTGGTGCTCGTTTAACTTCTTAATTGATCGAGAGCTCTTAATCTTGGTCTATAAAATTATAAATAACGAAATAAAACACACCTTTGATCTAGTTAAATTTCACAATCAACATGATCACAACCCAAGAAGAAAGTCACATTTTGTAGTAGATTATTTTAGATCTGGGTCTTCCAATAATAACATACTATATCGTGGTCTACCCAGATATAATAGCCTTCCCCAACATATTAAATACACCACCAACTCGAAAAAATTCAAAATTAAAATTTCAGAATACTTAAAGCAAAACTGAAACTTGTGAAAATGTGTAATTGATACAAATGGAAATTTTATAAAAATGGAAATTTTATTTATTTTATTTAGTTTGAAGTTTGATGAAATTTGAATGGAATAATGTAAAATAAATAATGTGAAATAAATTATGTAAATCTAGTTTACCTTTGTTCTAATTTTATTTTTTATTAATGAAAATTAGTTAATTAATTAATATAAATATGTATTTTTTCTTTTTAATATATTGAATGCTTATTCTATATAGTGTAATGAAATAATAAATTGCGCAAATTGAATTAAGTTAAGAGTATTGTGAAGTTGCGTTATAACCCTTAGGGTTCGAGCAACTGAGGTAAGGCTGCCCTGTTTATTATATGTACATAGTACTTAAATTTTTAATGTATAAATGAATTAATAAATAAAAATAGTAAATAGTGTTTGTAATAAGTGAAAATATATAGTGTTAAGTGTAATATGCTAAAGAACAGAAACAAAATATAGATTTTGTGAAAAACAGTAAAGAATATAGATAAATAGTCAAAAATATAGAAATATACAAAATATATAAGTGTCGAATTCAAATTAACACGTTCACCATTAAAGTATAATTTTTACAACTCTGCAACTTATTATTTTTAAATTTTTTTTATCAGTGAAGTTAAACATTTGTATACACTGCTGTGCATGAATTGCCTTATTTCTTATAATGTCTCAATGTGAAAAGTGTAAACAAATGACTGACTCAAGACAAAGAACAACTTTGCGATGTTTTGGGCGATGCAAAAAAGTGTATCACTATACATGTATCGATTGGAATTTCGAAAAGTATAAGAAATTGTTCCAGGAATGCCCCTATGCTAGATATGTATGTACAGAATGCCAAAATCATGAGGAGGATATTATTTATGAGGAATTCAATAAGATGCACAAATTTATTGAAGAATTTAAGCAGCATTTATGTGCAAATCATTTGAAGCTTAATGAACAGTTAGGGCAAATTAAAACTCACGTAGAAGAAATTCAGAAACCTGCTGAGACGAAATCTTTTGCCACAGTCGTTAAAACCAATCCAACCAAATTAGTTCTGTTACAGCCAAAGAAACCACAAGAGAATAAAAAAACCAAAGAAGATATCGTAAGCCAGATTGATCCTAAGAGCATTCCTTTAATGGGATACAGAAATGTTTCGAATGGAGGAATTATTCTACAGTGCGACTCTAATGAAGCAAAAGAAAAACTGAAGCAAATCGCGACAGATAAATTAGGAACTCAATATGATATCAAATTACCGGCAGAGCTGAGGCCTAGAGTGAAAATTTTAGGAATGTCAGAACTACTAGAAGGAGATGAAATTATATCAGCGTTGAAGCAACAAAATTCGTTCTTAGCTGATAACGACATAAAAGTAGTAACGACTTATCGAAGAAGAAATACGCGGAAAATCGATACAATCATTGAAGTTGATGCCACTTGCTTTAAGAAAATAATGGAGGCTGAAAAACTCAATATAAATTTTGATAGATGCCATGTAGTAGAGTCAATTGGCTTAACAAGATGTTACAAATGCAATGGCTATTCACATCACGGAGATAAATGTACCAGCAAGCTAACGTGCCCAAAATGTAGCGGAGAGCACAAATTTGCGGACTGTAACAGCACGGAAACCATATGTAGTAACTGCGTTGAAACAAATAAGAAGCTAAATCTAAATATTGATGTAAACCATGCTACGTGGGATAATAAATGCGCATTGTATCAGCGTAAATTGAAAATACTAAGAAACAAGATGTATTATACACCAACATCCAAAGTCTATCGTCAAACTTCATAGAATTACACGAAATTGTGTTCAATTATAAACCAGCATTAGTATTACTCAGTGAAACCAGAACAACTGACGACATGTACGATTCGGAATTTTATATTGATAACTACAAATTTATACGCTGCGATTCGGATAGCCGACATACAGGTGGAGTTGCTATATATATTCATGAAAACATAAATTTCAAAATAATTTCCAACTGTGAGAAGGATCGAACTTGGTTTTTAGCAATACAAATTATAAAAGGATATCATACGACTGGGATATTTGGAATAGTATACAGATCATTTCAAACAACGAGAGCAGTTTTCTTATTATAGATAAATTTGATGAATGGATGGAAAATATCATAAATCATAACAAAAATAATTTCATATTCGGTGATTTCAATATTGATGTCAAATCCAATGAATATTACAGTGTCAAATTTAATCAATTAATAAAAGATCATAGGCTTATGCAAGTGGTTAAAGAATACAGTAGAGTTACAACAACCAGCAAAACTTTAATAGATCTAGTGATAACTAATTCAAAAAATGTGAAATGCGAGATAATTAAAGAACAACAAATTAGTGACCATCGTATGTTAAGCGCTAATATAAATAGTGGAAAGACAAAGTTTTCAGAGAAGTGTGAGCCTATTGAAATACATTCGCGAAAAAATTATTCTCATGAATCACTAAACTACGCTTTAAATCAACAATTCTTGGGATGCCAAGATGAGAAATTAAACGAAAGAGATACCGAAATAAACGAAGAAGCCGAAAATTTAGTGTTAAAGTTAAAGACTTGTCTGAATGAATTGACTTGGACAAAATTAATTCATAAAACTAGTAAACTACCGTGGTTCACCGAAAATTTGAAATTACTGAAGCAAGATAAACTGCGATGTTATGGAATAATGAAAATTGTAAATGCAAAGGAGAGCTGGGATAATTACAAAAGAGCCAGAAACATATATAAACAATCTTTAAGGAAGGAACAGTCTATTTATTACCAAAACAAATTCGTAGAAAACCAAAATAATCCAAAAGAACTATGGAGAACGTTAAAATCTATGTATAAAGCCAAAACCACAACACAATGGGATATTCAATTTAACAATAAAGTACTAACCGATAAACAAGAATTGGCAGAATCTCTAAATAACACATTTGTATCCAGTGAGATTGACATTCATAGAAATATTCCGGATGTAAAGAATTATAATGAATCGAACAGTTTTCTTTACACAGTTCCATTTAGTTTCCAAAACATTACATGTCAAGAGATAATTAAAACTATTAGTAGTTTGAAGTCGAATGCTGGGATTGATGGTATAAACCGTAATATCATGTTGGACGCTATGAAGAATGAAATATTTGCATCAAAATTTACGCATTTAATCAATAAGAGTTTAAATGAAGCTAAAGTTCCGAAGTCATGGAAAATATCAACGGTTATTCCAATTCCGAAAACTTCTAATCCAAGAACACCAGAAGAACTACGTCCAATAAATATGCTACCAACATATGAAGCTGTGTTAGAACGAGTAGTTAAAAACCAATTAATGAACCACATAAACAACAACAATATACTAGTCGACCAACAATCGGGATTTCGAGAACTCCATTCATGTGAAACTGCATTAAACTTAATGTTGGATGATTGGAAATCTAGAATAGATGATAATAAAGTAGTAATAGCAGTTTTCCTGGATTTTAAACGAGCTTTTGAAACAATCAATAGACAAATTTTACTAAAAAAATTACGCAAATATGGGATACAAGGCACAGAATTTGAATGGTTCAATAATTACCTTCAGGATAGACAACAATATACAAAAGTCGATAACTGTATCTCTAAGCCAATACCAAATAATCTCGGAGTACCGCAGGGATCTACATTAGGACCATTGCTTTTCATCCTGTACATCAATGATATAGTGGGAGTTATAAAAAATTGTAAAGTGAATATATTTGCTGATGATACCTTAATTACAATTGCTACACCAACCCTTATAGGAGCTGTTCAAAAAATAAACGAAGATTTGAAGAATCTAAGTAAATGGCTTAGCTTTCATAAGTTGGCTCTTAACATTTCTAAAACAAAGTACATGGTGCTGTCGATCAAAACCAAACTAGAATGTGATCAAATTATATTAATAGATAATGAAGTCATTGAACGTGTAAAACAGTATAAATACCTTGGTGTTATAATAGATGAACATTTAAATTTTAACGATTATGTTACAAAAAAAATGAATAAAAAGTTAGGTCTGTTTAATAGAATTAAGGGTAAAATGCCACGGGAGACGAAAATTATATTTTATGAATCACTTTTTGCGCCACATATTGATTATTGTTCATCAGTGTTGTTCATAATGAACCAATCACAAATATATCGTCTACAAAAAATTCAGAACAGATTTATGCGAGGCATTTTAAGAGTAGAAAATAGGACACATATATGTGCAATGCTTGAAGTACTAGGGTGGAAGTCTATTAATCAAAGAATACATTTTAATGTTTTGAAGTTAATGTTTCGTCTTGAAAACGGAGATCTACCAAACTACTTAAGCTCAATGTTATGCTCCAATAGAGAAGTCCATAACTATAATACCAGAAACACTCATTATCGATTACCAATGTACAGCAAATCTTTTTCACAACGATCATTAGGGTATAATGGAGTTAAACTGTATAATTCAATGAATAATTTCTACATTTTAAGAGAATCACGAGATTTAAAATACAGCCAATTTATTGGTTTACTGAATGTATTTATCAAAGAAAGTATTAGTATTTAGTTAGTATTAAGTAAAATAATTATCTATTATTTAGTATAATAATTATGTATTATTAATTCAAGGTTATAAGATTTAAAAAATGTCATTATTGATAAATAAACGAATAAATAAAAAATAAAAATAAAATAAATAACTGATAAATAATCATGATGAAATATTAAACTTCTGGCTTATAATTAACTATGTTATATGATAAATTTATGTGTCTACTGAAGAAGTTTAGTATTCCGTTTTATTTTAAATGTACTTAAAATTATGAGTCAAATTTATAAATAAAGACAATATATATATATATATATATATATATATATATATATATATATATATATATATATATATATATATATATATATATATATATATATATATATATATATATATATATAATATATATATATAAATATAAATATATATATATATATATATATATATATATATATATATATATATATATATATAATATATGTATATATATATATATATATATATATATATATATATATATATATATATATATATATATATATATATATATATATCAGTGACGAAGCGTGAGGATTTGGCCTGGGGAAGCAATTAGATATGATTTTAAGTTGTGTTTAATTCTCACACCACAATGACCGTCTGACATAGACCCCTCAGTATTGACATATTAAACAAGTTTATATTCGAAATTATTTTTTTATTAAATGTTATTTACATTAAAATTAAGTTTTGTAAGTTAAATCAATTCGGCGTCCATGTTGCTTTACAAATTCCTCTATTACCTCATCATAAAATGTTGTGGAACATTTTAATTTTTTTAACAATTCACTTTCAATTCTCATAAGGGCCAATTTTGCCAATCTGTCTTGTCCCATTCGAATTCTAATAAAACTTTTTAAAAGTTTCATACAAGAAAATGATCTCTCGGCACTTGCTGTTGTTGCGGGAATAGTCAAAACTAAATTGCATAATTTAAAGAATTCAGCAAAATCGGAACTTAGTCTAGAAGTATTTAATAAATCTAAAATTTCATTGATATTTTTTTTATTTTTGAAGTTATTATTTCTGTAAATGACTGTAAGCTCTGTTTCTAAAATCTGAAAATTGAAGTGTTGTGAGTAAATTTTCTTTAAACAAGTAAAAGCATTGTCTGGAAAATGATTAACGAAAGAGGAAAATTTATTAACATCTAACAATTCTATAAACGATATATGCTGTAAATTTTCAAATCGTGCTTCAATTTCATTTTGGATTTTTACGGTAATTTTGGATATAAGATTCTGAACGTATTCTTTAGTTTCACATGTAATCTGTGTCCTGCAACGTTTTAGTTTAATTTTCTCTTCGATTCTTTCTTCGTTGTTCACTTTTACCCAAAATGCATCGAAATTCTGCGAAGTACTCTCGACTAATTTTTTAAAATGATCTAAACTTTTCAGGCAATGTGATATATCAGAAGATTTTTTCTGAAGAATGCTAAATAATATGTCAACTTCTGGAAATATATTTGAAAAAAATATAAAAGTGTCAAAAATATGCCATCCTCTTCTAACAATAACAGATAACCACGAGAGTTGTTTATTGTTTCAGCATCCCATTTGGAAATATCCTCGATTAAAATTTTATTAAAAAGCTCTCGTAAATCATTTAAGTGTGTTTTCATCATTAAAACTATTCGGCAATTGAACTCCCATCTTGTTGGCGAAGTTGACGGTAATCTACGTTTGACTATTTGATCAAACGCAAAACTTCGTTTTGATGAATGGTTGAAAAACACAACTAATCCAGATAAGCTTGAAAAAAATGATTTACATTCGATTATAGTGCTGCACGATTGTGATAAAACCAAATTTAATTTATGTGCAAAACAATGAATGAATATAGCAGACGGATAAATTTCTCTAATTTTTATTTGTAGGCCTTTGGAGCTTCCAGACATTACCGCGGCACCATCGTAACTTTGGCAAATTAGTTTTTCCTCTATTTTATTTTTTTTAAGAAATCGATTACAAATTTTGATAGCCCATCCGCGCTTCGATCACATGAAACATCAAGAAACTCTAAAAATCTTTCTAAAGTATTACCGTTCGAGTCTAAATATCGTAGAACTACCGCGAGCTGAGATTTTTTGGTAACATCTAAAGTCTCGTCTTAAATAATTCCAACAAAGTTTGTTCAATCCAATTCCTTTTGTATTTGTTTTTTAATAATAGCTGATATTGACGAGATTAAATCGTTTTGAATATCGCTCGAAATCCCTGAGAAAACTCTCGACGATTCTAAGTGACTGGATAATGCAGAGTTATGTCGCGATAATAAGTGTAAAAGTTCGATATAATTTCCGCGATTTTTAAAATCCTGAGACTCGTCATTTCCTCTAAACGCCAGTCCTTGCATTCCCAGATAGCAAACTGTATCAATCAGAGCACTCAGTATATCTCGATTTGTTTTTACTTTTTTATTAAATTGCTCTAAAGCGACGGTTCGACTTGAATCAATCCAATTCTCAATTCGCACTGCTCCGAATGTTTTTAGTTGAATCACATTTTGTAAATGATTTTGTGACTGTTCGTGCCGCTTAGTGGCCTTCGAAAAGTTGTTCATATCACTTAAACCTTTTACATTCCACACAGTTTTTTCTGAAGAAAACAAAAGACACGGCCAACAAAACACTGCATTTAATTTGGGACAACCCGTAAGCCATGTTAATTTTTCATAACTAGCTTTTGTAAATTTTCGTGTACAATCTTTAATTTTCGTACATAAATTTGGCAAATCTGGTGTTGGCCTTGATTAATTAAAAATCGCAAACTTTTCATCGAAATTATACTTTGCGAAGGAACTAGTTAAAATCGTTTCTATGACACAATTACAATCCCCCATTATTTATGTAGAACACTAATGACAACAATAATTAGTAAGATAAATAATTTGTTCATCGATTCTATAAAACACTTTCAGCACAAATAATAATACTCATTCAATCACTGATACTAGATTTAATTTTTTATTTAAATTTTAAACCGATGAAATATTAACTACACTGACATAAAAATTTAGCACATTCCTTTGTTTGAACTAAAATAATACAAGAGCGAGAATGCCGATAATCTGGTATTTCCGCTATGGTTTTCTTTATCTATTTAACAGGATATCCAAAAAAATTACTACCAAATTTAGTGTAAAACGTTTTAATTGATATTTTGTTTTTAATAAGCACCTTCCAAAAGAAACACGATCAACCTGTTTCATTTTTTCCATCTATCTTTGTTTATTCAATATATCTTATTTCAATAATTTTCTCACTCTCGCCTATATCAATCAAACTTTGCATTTGTTTTTGTTATTTTCGTTTTGGTTTACAATACCCCACCAAAATAATCATTGTTTATTTTTAAGAAGAAATCACATTATAATGCATATATTTTATGGAGAAAAAAATATAATAAAATTTGGGAGATCGTTGAAACAATAAACAAATTTTGTTTCGGATTATTTCCAATTGGATTTAGATACGAGTACAAATTTATTGAGAATAAACTTTTTTCCAATAGTTTTTTGTATAAATTTTATATGAAACCATTTTTAAATATAAATGAGACAATTATTTTTTGATAATTAGGTGCTTCTATTGTAAGTTTGAACAATTTAAAAGATCTATAATATTTGTGGTAAATATTAAGGGAAGCAATGCTTCCCTTGCTTCTATGAACACTTAGTCCCTGATATATATATATGTTTATATATATATATATATATATATATATATATATATATATATATATATATATATATATATATATATATATATAAAGATCTTACAGTTTAATTGAGTCTAAGTAACTAATTTTCTACTTACCTCAACCAGCATCTGAAATTTTATACGTATTCCACATCTGTCTTAATCTCTACACATAAATGATAATACGATGACCTAATCAATTCACCCATAATCCCAAAATGATATTAATGTTCAAATCACAAACGATTATAAATTAAATCAATAAAAACAAAATAAGGAAAATAAAAATTTGTTTAATTAAAAAAATAAACAAAATAAAAGAAAAACGACGTTTCTTTATGTATAACACATAAAACGAGAAAAGCATCAAATTTGTTTGTTCAATTTCACAAACTAAGAAGCAGGTAAGTGTTTCGTGTTTTCTTTTTCATTTCTTCTGTTTTCTCTTCGAATACAAAAAATATAAAAAATAAAAAACAAAAAATTAATTAAAATAATAAAACAAACAAAAAAATAAATTATAAAATAAAAACAACAAAAATATATATTTATTTGACGTGAAATTTTATTTTATGATTTTTCTTTTTTTTTCCTTTTTTTTTGTGTAGGTAAATCCTTTTTAACAAAACATAAGAATACAATACGATTTAAATTTAAATATTTTCTTCATCATTTGTTTTTCCTCAGATGTTTTTTTTTTTAAATAAAATAAAACAAAAAAAAAATTATATATATAAGGATCATCATTTATATCATTAAATAATAATATTATGAAACAAGTAAAACTATATAATATATAAACTATCGTAAAAATTCGTTCTGTTCTCCGTTCTTGTTCTCAAAATGAATCAAGAGCATTAAATTCTTATCTTAAATAAAATTAACAAAAAAAAAAATAATAATAATAAAATAAAATAAAATAAAATCAACAATGGAAACAAGATAAAATTAATTAATTTTTTTTTTTTTTGCATTTCTTATATATGGTTCGTCTTCATCTTACTGTGTATTTTTCTTTAAGTTTTAAATTAAGAAATTCTATTAATTTAATTTAAAAAATTTATTTATTTCGTTTCTTCGTTTAAACTTAGTAGTTTCATTTAACTATGACGACATCATTTAACTATATATTATATATAGTGTATATAGTGGTGTGTGTGTGTGTCTTTACTTACATTTTAAAACTAATAAATTTGAGCAAATAAATTTTTCGCTACGTTGACGCTTTTGCTAAACTGCTTGTGGGTCGTGGTCTAGACGCTGGATCCGGCGATGGAGGTTTAAACGATATATCCGAGTGTAGATGTGATGTTAAAATATTTCCAGTCAAATATGGATTTGGATATTGTAGTATCGATGGTGCCCCACCAGTCGCTACTGCTGTGTAATAACTATAGTAATACGGTGGTCCATATAATAAATTTTCTACTGCTTTAACAACTAGTTTTGCTGGAAGAAAATGTAAAAAAAAAAAACAAATAATAGAGAGATGTCAATTTAATTCGATTTTTTTATAAACTAGGAGTGATATTTATATAATTATATAATTAATTAACAATTTAATCTTTAATCAATATAAATAAAACAGAAGTTCCAAAATTTGATCCACGGCGTCCAACTATCTTCCAAAGTCCAGAATCGGTATTAGCATGGTCCAGATCTCCAAAGTTCCCTACGATTGAGTTTCCAACTTTTTATCAATGCAAGACGTTTTCCATCACAAATCCATTTTCGGCTACATATAAGTAGGCAGTCTCCCCAGATGCGTCCTTTTGACATAATATAGTCGACATGAATATTATGTAGGTACAAAAAACTGAATTTTATTTTGTACTAATGAATACTTAAACGTAATATATTTCTAATACATACACCAACATTTGAGTGTGAAGAAACTGTTAGCAATGCTTTAAAGGATGTACCTTTTGATGTTTTTACTGTCATGTTCGCTAAACCTGCCTTGCGTTTACCACCTTGAACTGAGGCAGTAATTGTCGTTTTGACACCCTAAAGCTTAACTTTTTCAGATCTTGAACTGCAAACTAAAATGGAAACCTAACATGACGGAAAGAGTAAAGAAGAATACAACTTGATGTTAAAGGTTGTGATGAAGAATCATTTCCAGAATTGAGTATGTGTACTTTTAAGTGACCTTTTTAATAAACTTCAGGTTGTCCATATTGTGTAGGACAGGCCACCAGATTGCGATCTCATATAAAAGACTATGTGTTATACGGTCAATGCACAGTGAGAAGGCATTGCACATTGGCTGAAAAATATAGTCAGCGACCCATACTTTTATGGTGATCTATAAGCGATCTAAAGTCTGTGGGAAAGATCACTTAAAAGCCCACTCAAGTTCTGGAAATCATTCTTCATTATTAAGCTCAACGCCGTTTCCCTGTGGACATGTAATAACATAATGTAATTATCTACCCCATCACAACAGTTTGGAAAGAAGTTTACCACTAGAATATCCTTCAGAGAAATCTAATTAAGGAATGCAATCATGAACCATGAAGTTCCAAGCTTCTTCCGTTCTATCCGTTCGATGATAGATGGGAGGGACGAATTTAAGGTTGATTATGGCGGAACATAAAAAGGCGGACAAAAAATGCCATCCCAAGCAGAGCTTGGTAACATCATCAATCTACCATTTTGGGTTCTCGGGCATTTCGAGCGGCATTAATTTGTGACAAAGAGGCTTAACCACAAGAAATAGAAAAACAGTTAAAGATCAGCTGTTTCAGTTAAAAATGTTCACTAGGATATTCTTAGAGTAATACTGCATACTGACAAAGAATCAGGTCAGGTAAAGAAACGCAACCAAAAGGAAATGGCGCTGCGCGAACTGAACAATTAATACCATAATAGTGGGAGGACAATTATTTTACGACCTAGGATGGTGTTGAAAATCTTAATTGATAAGAATGGTTCGTCTTAGCACTTATCAAAAAAAAAAATAGTAGTGCATTGGCACAACAAATGGTGTACTATCTCTTCTTCCATTTTACCCAGTTCTACCAGTACTTTTTTCAAATCTTCTCTAGGTCCACCCAGCGTGCTCAGTGACCCTCTTGACCTTATACTGAATTTGCAGGCATACAATCAAACAATACTCTGATTGACTGGTGCGCCGCAATCGTTATAATTTCAAAGGTCGTAGACCTTGTTTTCTTGTTCTACTTTTTTTCTTCCTACATCGTCAAGGCAGTACTCATTGAGCTCGTCATACCACGGCAGAATATGCGTTTAATTTTATTTAACACTACCGAAGTCATTATACTACCGAAACATTTTTAAAAAGCTTAATGATATTTTCGATTGATTAACATTTCAGTTAGCGTTGGAAACTCCAACCATCTTCAAAGAGTTTTTGTCAGACTTAAAGTGCGTTTGTGGCTTTATTTTAAACCTAACGTATTCATTACTTCCTTAAGTTTTTTTATTCAAGATAACGCATAAGTTCCTCGGAAACGTTTAAAATTTTGCCATTTAAAGAGAGAGCCTCAAGCGTTAGTTCTTACTAGAGTTACTAAGTTATTTTGATTTATATTTAGTCCTTTGTACACTATCCCCACACTTGTTACCGTGAGTGCATTCTGCATCAGTTCTGAAATAATTGTGTAAAATTGTTCACTAATTACAGTCAAATCATCTGCGTAGTCTAAGACATTCGCTTTATTCATTATAGTCGGTAGTGCTTTTAAAACCAAAGATTACAACAGGGTTAACAATGCTTTTCCTTGTGAAGAACTTTTAAATGTCTTAATTGTTCGCTACCTAACCTGAATGACAAGTTTTATTTTTTTTTTTCAACATAGAGGGACTCCACAGGCGATTCCACTCCATAAACATCGCCCTTCCTATCGTTATATGGGTCGATCCAGAATTGTTTTAATCGTTTTAAGTAGAAACGAGGTTCGAAGCTGATGATATAGTTCGGTGTCAGGTTGACACCCTTATTTTGGTATAAAGATCATATTAGCATTCCTCTAGAGTTCGGATATTTAATTAAAGCCATAGCTTGCCCTCACAATTAAGACTAGACTGGAAATATACATAACAGTTCAAATTCAACAATATAAATAAATAATTGGTGGAGAATTTTGGGTTGACTTAAGAGTGGCTAAAGTTCAGTTAATAATTAAAGACATTTTGGACCCATCCATACCACAAATTATTGTATTTTAGTTATTTGAAGATCTTCTATTTGAAAGACCTTCTGCTAAATCAAGCAGTACATAAATTTTAGAATCAGTTTAAAGCTTTTGGCTAATAGAATTTTTGAAAGAAGAACAAAAAGGTTGAAATTTCGTAACATTTTCCGGATGATCGAAATTCAGGATTTCAGCATTTTCTATAACCAACAATATTTTTTGGGATCCATTCGTGATCTACATATATACTTAATCTTAAACATCTTTTATAGATTTTGATCATCTACTTGGTTCGATTTTGGTTCCTACAATTCATACAAGTTAACGAATTAAAATTATATTTTATTTTTCTTAACGCAAAATGGTCGATTTTATAGCAGAAAGACTTTAATAAAATAGTGACGAAGCGACGAACCTAACTTTCATCGTGTGTCTCCCATTTCGATTAAGTCTAATTTAATCAAATAACGTGACAACATCACCAAGAGCTTTCGTTGACGTAACACGATGTATAGATTGGCTTAACCAACCATTTTTTTCTTTAGTAATAATATAAATTATCCTTGAAAGCTTTGCGCATTTACCATTTTCGCGACTCCATTCAAACTCTTTAGTTTATGGGTGCAGAGGGAGACCAAAACTTTAAGTTTTTTTTTTTATATTACGCAAATAAATTATGTTGAAACTACAGTTTTATTACATTGCTTGCATATATATGTTACCTTTATTCATATTTCTGCACAACAAAATATAAATAATAACGGTATTAAAAAATACTTTTATCTTTTATGGATTGAAGAAAAAAAAAATATAATAAGACAAGAACTAAAAACTATAAAACTAAATAAACACACAACGAACTAAAGTTGAAATATTAAAAAATAAGAAAATTGCGAGCGCGGAACACGATCAAATAGAATGGATTTTAGATTTAATTGATATTTCATATTTTTCAATTTTTTATGGTTGATGTCTGTGACTTTGACTAATAAAATGAGCATACACGAGACGAGATAAGATACGATGTTTTTCAATTTAGTTGTGGTTAGTGGTCTGTTCGTTTTAGTTTTCTGTTCAACCTGTTTTGGACACAACCCTTTCAGAATTTCCTTTAAACGTCCTAGCTTATACGCCGAAGCTAATTTCTAGGTCAACTGTGGCATTTGGCTGTAGTTAGTAGCCCAAAAATGTGTTTAAAACTGGTCTTACCAAACGAACAACTATGCCGTACTAATAAATATTGTAGGCTTGATGGGTTTCAATCACTTATATCGGATAAATCATAAAAAGAATCAGTAGTTTATTTCCGAGGATAAACCGTCTCGGCCATTCCAAGTTATGGCAAGTGGTTCGATTAAACTTATTGAAGCAAATAAAAGGATAAACCGGGTGTTTCTTTTAAACTTAGACGAACAAATATTTCGAAAAATAGCCAATCTACGGAAAAAATGTCCATAATCAAAATTTAATCATACCGCGGGGGAAATACAGTATAGTGCAAAAAAAATAGTCTCCCACCACTCGCTTTTTAGGTGGGGCAGGGGTAACTTTTAAACTAAGATAGGAAGCCATATTTTTTCATTGCAGATACGGATTCTATACGACTAAAAGTACGTATTATTTGAATAAAATATTTTGTTCGGTTCATGATAGATGGCGTTGTAATCGACGAAATATTTTTAAATTATTCTTCTATGCGTATGTTAAGCATTCGATTCTGCAATACGTTTGAAATAAAAAACATCACGTTTTCATTGGAAATACTCGAAATTCGTCATCAAAACAATTTATTAATGTAAATGGCAGGTGAATAAAATAATAAGCTTAAAATAAGTGTTCAAAATGATGGCCTGCGACTTCAATGCACTTAATAATATGTTTTTAAAATGATTGTACACAACTGAGAAGTGTGTTTGGTTGAATTTCAGCACACGCATTTCTGATTCGCTCAATCATGTTCTCACGTGTTGTTGGTTCTTGTTTGTAAACTTTGTCTTTGAGAAAGCCCCACAAACAGAAATCTGGCGCAGTAAGATCTGGTGATCTGGTGGGGCAATTTATCGGACCAGCTCTACCGATCCAGCGACCATTGAAATCACGATCAAGTATTTCACGTGTCACCACCGAATAGTGTGCAGGGCAACCTTCATGTTAAAACCACATATTCCGTCTCACTTCTAAGGTCAAATTTTTTAAGTAATATTGGCAGTTCATTTTCCAAAAAGTTTCGGTATATTTGACCATTCAACCTGCCTTCAATAATGTGGGGGCCTATGAGTTTGTTACCAATTATTCCACACCACACGTTGACAGTCCAAGGACGCTAATGTCCAACTTGACGAAGCCAGTGCGGATTTGTAACACTCCAATAATGCATGTTATGTCGATTAACCATGATCCATGGTTTGTAAAATACGATTCGTCAGAGAACATTACGCAATGAAAACAATTGGGGTCTTGTTGTATTTGTTCACGTGCCCATTGACATGCGCTCTGGGTCCTCTTTTTCGGTTGAACATTTTCATCAGTAATAAATTGTTTGATAGTACGGCCAAATGAAGCACGTGAACGAATTCTATCTGGAAAACGTTGAGCGTAAATAGCAACAGCATTTTCAAGATTTCTGCCAGCTTATCCATAAACCAGAACCGTTTCAATTTTCTCTGCCACAGTTAAACGCTCCATTCTAAAGTATTTTATCGTTTATTTTACAATTACGAAAAACATGAAGATAAGAAACAATAACACAAACGTGAAATGTGATTTACAAAACTAAATAAATTGTTTTGATGACGAATTTTATTTCAAACGTTTTGCAGAATCGAATGCGTAACACACGCATAGAAGAATAAATTGAAAATATTGAATTTCGTCGATTACAACGTCATCTATCTTGAACCGAACAAAATATTTCATTCAAATCATACGTACTTCTAGTCTTAAAATCCGTATCTGCAATAAAAATATGGCTTCCTATCTTAGTTTAAAAGTTCCCCCGCCCTACAAAGCGGGCGCTGGGGGACTATTTTTGGCAACTAATGTATTTCCCCCGCGGTATGATTAAATTTTGACTATGGAAATTTTTTCCGTAGATTGGCTATTTTTCGAGATATTTGATCGTCTTAGTTTAAAAGAAACACCCGGTATAGTTTGTAACAAGGTATAGATCAACATTTTACTTTAGTCGTTTATCAACATACTGCCCCAATGACGTAAGGTCATATATAAGACCTTAAGTACTCCTAGAGAATAAATAGAGCTACCTATAACAATGCCTTCTATTTTGAAAACAGTAAATCTGAATAATAATAGAGAAAAAATTAATTGCCAGGAGTCGAGCATAAATGATTATGCTGCAATGCTCCAAAGTTTACAAAACAGACAACTATCACAGGTGGGTACATCAAACCTATATAGCATATTTTAAACGAATACCGGGTAGCCAAACAATTCTAAAAAATCGTATATCATTTGTAGCAAGTATCATTGAACCATTCTTCAGCCAATAGGCCAATTGAGCCTAGGGAACTCAGAGAAAGAAATCCTTTTAACTTTCAAAACATATAAAGCTTCAATTAGTACTAATAAGTTAAAGCTGATGTGTAGGAGCCGCGACGGGGGTGCGATGTTCTTAACATAACATATATGAAAAATCCATTTCCATCCTTCAAAGTGGAACTTCGGTTGAGTGAAACGAACAAGAACGCATTCCAACAATATGCTTTGGCTTTCGGTATACAGATTGGAGAGACAAATATTTAGCAGAAAAAACTGCAATTTACTACTTGTCAAAAATTATATAATACTCAATCTTCCTGAATTTACAAACCTAGATATGTACTCTAAATAATTTAATCATCCAGCAAACTATAGAGGTACGCAAAACTTCAATCACCAACATTTCCTCCACTCAGAGAAAAAGTATGAGTCAAATATATCTTATGAGTTAGTAACTGGTGCATCATATGGGTAAACTACTACAACAAAAATCTTCCTGAAAACCGCCCAGGTGGCACAGTGGTTAAAGCTGCGGCAGTTGGAGTGGGAGATACCGGGTTCCAATCCCGATAGGGGCAGGATGAAAAGGGATTTTTCACCATACGATTAGGATCAAAGATGTGAATGAACACATCTTTGACCCCCTGTTGGAGTGCAGAATTCTTAGGCCAACCCATCTTCCATGTCAGTACTATAGGCTGCCATGGAGCTATGCAATGTGCAGATGGTTCTACGTAAATTGGACCGATAGCGGTACGTCCTCGATTTGGCTGTAAAAGCGTAAGGTAAGGACGTAAATAAGCAACCTGCGAAAGGGTTGGAAGTGCCTTGAGTCCCAAACATATTGTAGAGATAAAAAAAAAAAACTTCCTGAAACACAATTAAACAGCATGAAATAGAAAAGTTTTACAAGAAAGACTTAAGGTAAGGCGGATTTCCTGTGGAAGGTTGGTACAATGACTCATAACTGTACCGGCTATCTACTGGCCCCCAAACCACGTTAGACAAATTTTATCATCTTTATAGTTATTTGGGTCATCGTTTTATAGCAAGAGGTAGGGAAATCCAAAACCGGTTTTAAGTTTCTTCAAACCGGTGTTTGGTTAAACTAATTTCATGTTTAACTGCAGATGGTGCATCTGTTATGTGAAAAGTAGGGAAATTAACTGGAATCGATCAGCAATTTTGTTCCGCCCACGGAATTTAATTAGCCGTGTTCTATATCTAAAGTGTTATACCGCGAATACTGTTCATTACAATGAGGAAACTAATGATAGAGACCCAGTTGATCTCGATACAAATGAGAAAAACGAATTTTTGTTAGAAGAGACAGAAACTGATGAACATGATAGTTCCCATCTCAAACAAATGATCTTATCTTTTCCTTACATGCATACTCTCCGAAAGAAAGATTCAATTGCTTTCAGAAGTAATATCGATTCTATTGTCTGTTAAGCTATATCAGTTGAATCATTTTGCCGAAGAGATACCACTCTTCTGAATGCTGATGTCACTTTTCATTTTTTATTGACTAAATTGCAGGAAGTTTTCAATAGAAATAAGAGTGGCCTTATTTAGTCGAATTAAGGATATTAAACTGAGATATTTCTTAAACTTAATAAGTTCGATCTTTTAATAGTTGTAGTGGCATTGCTTCAAAGAACTGAAGTTTTGGTAGACAATATTGATGTAAGCTTTCAACGCATAGATGAAGATGAAGAAAAATGTTTTACAATAGAAAATAACATTCACGCCCGAAATATAACAACCAAAGAAAACCTTATGCAAATGAAGGACCGAGCAATGAAGGGAACTTCACGGCTGTTCAAAATAAAGGGAATGTTAGAATGACAACACGATTGCGTCGAGGCCATTATTTAGATTTAGTTGCAGGTTTGCACTCACTAAGAATAATAGCATTTTTGTAATTTAAAGATTCTTATTTAAAGATAAGATCAATATTAGCGACAATAGGTCGTCAGGTATTAAAAAATCTCTGTTCATGGACATATATCACAAGCTAATTTGATAAGGTGTGACCCGTTATTGCAGAACAAAATAAACTCAGTGTTTACTACTAAATTGCCTTAGAATATTAGCTTCGTATCTAAAGAACCGATTGTTTGTTGTAGAACACCAAAAATCTGGTTCTACACAGGGCAGTGTATTTGGCCTTATATTATGCCTGCTGTATACTGCAGACATATAAAAAAATCTATGGCTTAGAGGACGTAAACCACCCTTACCGCGCGTTTCAACTGAGACACCTTGCGAATCATTTTTTTACGATTGGTGCACACAGTAGGTGGCAACCCAACGAATGTTTTTACATACAATCGCTTTTTATGCCATACCGCGCGTATAATGAAAAACTCTCTTAACCATTACGCTACAATCAGCGATAACAACAGGTATATACCTGCAACAAATCAATTAGCCGTATATCAACATTTGAGGTAGATATGAAAACACTCTCAGTTCATGAAGACCCCAGCCAAACTATGGAAGTTCTCGAGAGTCAAACTATTTAATATTTTACTGATGTCAAACTGAACGTTGTATAGTATAACGATGAAAGAAATAGGAAGTTCACTCAATGGGCTCCACATTCAATGAAGGTAGCGCAATTAAGAGTAAGACACCAAATAAACCTAAATCAGTGATAAGCGTTTTCCAATTTAGAATCATAGAATCCTAAACATAATTCAAACAAAAAACCAAGTGAGGGCTTAAATATCTGCTATCCGATTAAGTTTGGCATCTCTAAATCTGCGATGGCTGACTATTAATTTTTCCACTAGATACTTTTAATACAATATATATAAACTATTTCGAACCTCAGAGGATTGTTTTGTAACCTACCACTAATTCACCTCCTATAGGTTTACTCACAACAGATGCTTTTTGTCAACCTAGCTAAATAATCTGACATGACTCTCGATTCCAACCTGATATGGTAAAACAAATAGTATTGACCCAACGCTAGAGCTTTTAATTTACAAGAGGTTGGTGCTATATCGATAAATTTGGTATGAGCCTATACGTCATGTAAACAGGAGAGATTTCAACCAAACTAACCCTAAAATGATAAAAGTTTGAAAAATTACTAACACAAACGGAGGGACAACACCAACCAACAGTCAGTCAAAAAGCTTTTAATAAAAAATTTGGAAACAATTTGACGAGTGCAGCAATCGTATTGCATAAACGAAGCCACTTTTTAAAGAACGGTTTAAAATTATTTGTGACTTCCTGCTGTAGTCCAATCGGGCACAAAATTGGCAAACAAAATTTTAATGGTCATCAAAAGCTCGCACAAACCAAGATGTAGTGTTCTAGCTCGATGATATATCGATACATATTGAAAACCAAACGATGACTAAACCAGTTTGATCATATCACCAGTTTGGATACAATCTATGTACTCTGATAGAATACGAATGCTTAACTTACATTTACCAAAAACATTAAGAATAAGAATTGAACTAATTGCTCCATTGCTTCAAATTATGATACAATTTTGTTTTCTTATTTATACTCGTTAAAATATTTGACTCGATAGCTGTCTTCGGCCAACCAGTAAATTACACCAAAATATGATGGCACCGTAAAAGGATTATAACAGTTTCGTCTGATAGGTTGCAGTTTGTTGTTGAAGTGAGAAATATCTAAAGAGTATTGTTTTTGATTACTGCATCTAGCAATGACTCGAAAATCCTTTAAAAATTATAAAATATCTAACTGACTAAATTGTCTTCAAGGAATATCGGTTATTTTCAGAAAGCTTGCATAAAAGGATTGGGACTGGAAGTTGTATTATAAAATTTCACCCATATTCGGTGCCCTCGAATTTCTTTAAGGAGCATTTTGGACCTTATTATCGAAACTTCCCTTGTCCTCCTGATATAACTAGGCCGTTTACTAGATTCAGACTTGAGAAGTTTAAGGTCTCCTTGGTTTGTAGTACCACAGTCAATATTGTAATATGTCTGGTGCTGGCGAATTGATCGCCTCAAACGATTCATCTATAGTGTCTAAATATATAGTTACTCTAACATCTTTGAAAAATGCAGGTTTCACGAATTAGATATATGGTGTGTAATTCCAATTGATACGAGAAAAGATAGTTGTATGAAAAATGAATGAAGACAAAGGAAAGCCAAAGGGAAAAATTATCAGCGGCCTTAAGGATTACAGTCACAGAGTACTCACCTTCATGGGAAACATGAAAGAAGCCAGGTTTGGATTTTAATGAACTCGATGCAAAAAAAAACGTCTATAATATACATGGTGTCCGCCGGGAAGGTGGTTTGTTTATAACTTTGTTTGTTTATAACTTTTGATTAAATAAAAAATTTAATGTCGGCCGGATAGATGTCCGCCTCTGTTAGCCTCACAAATGCGAGCACTTTTGAGCACATCTTCCATTACATTATCACACATTTCACGCGGTATTTCATTAATTTCATCTCGAATATTTTGTTTGAGTTGCTCAAGCGTTTCTGGTTTGTTTGAATAAGCCATGCTTTTCAAATATCCCCACAAAAATAAGTCCGGAGCAGCCACATCAGGCGACCGTGGAGGACAATCAACATCACTATTTTTTGAAATAACTTGTTGTGGAAAGAGGTCTCGCAGTAATTCCATTGTAATCCTGGCTGTATGCGATGTGGCACTGTCTTGTTGATACCACATGTTAATCAAGCCCGCATAGCATGCAGATGTGGCGTTAATAAGTTTTCAATCAAATCACGATATCGCTTCCCATTCACAGTTACCGTTACGCCGTTTTCATTTTCAAAGAAGTAAAGTCCAATGATTCCTCCTGACCAAATTGCACACCAGACTGTCACTTTTAATGGATGTAAAGGTGACTGATGAATAATTTGAGGGTTTTCTATTGCCCAGAACCGACTATTCTGTTATTCACATATCCATTAAATGAAAATGTGCCTCGTCACTCATTATGATTTTTAGATGAAAATCGGGGTTATCATGGGCGAGCTGTAACATCTTATTGGCATATGTATGGCGGCGTAAATGATCTTGTGGAAGATGGAAACAAATGCAAATCTTTGTGCAAAATTGTGGCCAAACTTGTTCTTTGAAGACCAAGCTCCTGAGCACGGCGTCGAATTGAGGTTGATGAATTGTTTTGAACACTTTCTTGAGCAGCAGTAATGTTTTCAGGCGATCTTACAGTACGTTGTGACCCATGCTTGGGCCTATCACCTACAGACCCTCATTCTTCGAAATCATTCACTACACGATAAATATTGCGTTTTGTTGGCACGTTGTTTCTCCCAAAAATTTCGCGTAACTTTGTCATCGTCACAGTAATCACGTTGGTGTATCGAATATTTTTTATTTTTCCATAATAAATTTACCACGTGTCTACTTCACGACTACCAAATATGAACTGTCAAGACTATCGTTTACCAAAATGGCGGCAAAACAAAGTAGTATACCTTCCCGGCGGACACCCTGTAGTTTCTTTGTTCTTGTAGAGACACTGGGGACAAAAAACTCACATCTTGAAAAACATAGTCTTTATTGCTCTTATTTTCTTTCTCCCTAAGATAGAGCTACCGCAGGATTATTTCGTTGCAAACACAATGTGACCTTGAAATTATATATTTTCTCGACCTCCTTCACTACAGTAGAAAATACTCAAAACCAACTATGGTGACAATTGATTAATGAATGGCGATCGAAATAAGAACTCTAATTGTTGTATTAATACCCGGAATGACCCTTTATAAAATCGAAACGACTCAAACAACTAACCTATATAGTTAAGTGACGTAACCAAACCAAAAATATTCGATTAAATGACGTACATTTTGAAATTAATTGAACATTGTTTGAAAATAATCAAAATTAGCTCTCAATCATATTCGGACACAGACGCGTCAAAGTGCCTCCACCCATGTATGCCTCGGTTGTGGTTTGATAAAACATTGACATAAAAAATTTCCAATTTTCAAATAATTTATTTTATTTCAAAGTTTATGAAGTCACGAACAGAAAGTTTCTAATTTGGTTTGCAATCAAATTTAAATCATTTCATATAAGTGTGGACTCGGTATCAAAATAGTTTTGTGTAACAACAAAAATTTTTTCGTATACAATTTCTTAATATTTTCCACCAACAACAAAACTCTAAAGTTATCGTCGTCATGATTAAATTTATATAATTAATGTTATTATTTAATTTAAGTACAACTTTATGTTTCCGAGAATTGATTTAATGCATAATGATAAGAAGTTGGAATTCAATAGTTTTCTTAAGCAATTGCAATAATTTTGAAAGGAATAGGAAATAAATGTAATTAAATTTAATTTTAAATTAGAAATTAAAATATTGTGTCGTAATTGGAAATAAAATATATTTAATAACACTTTTATTACAAATATCTTTATTTCATAATTGAAACCATTAGGTGGAACAATTTAGGGAAAGGAACATTCGAGAGCTTTAGACTATAAACCGTTTTGGTTCATTATTCACAGTGAATGTTATGTAAAATAGTAAACGATGAAGCTTTTCTTACGATACATACTATACAAACATATCTTACGTTACACATCTAGAATCTCGATAAATATCAACAAAATGGTTGATCTGGGCTTTGATTGTGTTTGCTCCATCGGTTTCGATCACGGGCCAGCTATTTATATTGTTGCAAGTAACCAGAAGATGCCAGATCGCTCTCTACGCCGTGGAGCCATCGTCGCCGACAGCGACCTCTTCGCCTACTGAAAGGCGGTTCTCCCTTCAAAGATCACTGTATCATTAGTTTCGGATCCGCACGCAGAACTTGACCGAGCCGGTGTACTCGCTGTCCTTTGATTTCATGCACGATGTCAGGAATTTGCATTAAATTCCTGATATCGTGGTTGAAACGAACTCGGTATGTGCCATCAATGTCGCGTTTTGGGCCATATATCACACGCATGATTCTTCTCTCGAGTGTTAGAAGCCATCTTTCGTACTCATCCGTCAAGGTCCAACTCTCAAATCCATACATGACAACGGGTCTGATCAACACTCTGTACAGCTTCAGCTTATCCGCATTTGGAAGATATTTTGATTTCAGCAGTGGACGTAGAGGATATATTACCAACGATACCATGGAGAAATTATTAAGACAACTGTAACCAAGAAGATGTAATATGAATATACGGATTAAAGCTACCAACGGAGCTTAAACCACGGTTTTGACGTAAAATTGACGTAGATCCAGGGTATTATAAAAAAGTTATACAAGTTGAGAAGTTTAATGTACACTTTGACAGATACCATGTCGAAGAGTCAGTGGGAATATCAAAATGTTTTATTGGTGATGGGATGGCCATCACGGCAATAGATACACTGGTTAACCGTGTTGTCCATTCCGTGTTAATGCAGCATAAATTGTATGCTCAGTTAATAACTTGAAGAACTTTATTGATTACTGTGGAAACTCTTAAATGATAAAGCACAAAAGAGCTTTTTCCGCTAATGTGCGGATTTGAACATTAAAAAATTCTATTTAAACGAAAGAACTCTACGTCAACTACCGTTTCGTAAAGGACTCAGTAGTACCAGACTAATAGAAAATATTATAAAAGAATATAGCCAATCACAACAGAAAAGCTTCGGCCAATAAATATGCTTCCACTATATGAACAGTACTAACAATCAGAGTAGTCAAAAAAATATTGATTAATAATCTGAATTCAGAGAACTTTATCCTTGTGAAATGTTTAACGCAGATGAAGCTAATCTTTATTGGAAGTGAATGCCTCAACCAAGCTCCGTTAGTTTTAGAACACATCATGTTCCCGGGTTTAGGGTTTCTACGGAGGCATTGAGTGGTACTGTGGCCAGATAAATTGAAACCTTTATTGATTCGTTCGAGCTTTGACAGTTGTAAACAGTTTCGTTTCGAAATGCTTTTACTTCTGGACAATGCGCCAAGTTACGGTTTCTGGTATAACATAGTTAGACCAAAGCGTCTATATGCCACAAAATACTACCTCAATCAATACCTTGTCAATCGTTTGTTTAAGGAGCCAAATGGGCAACTCGCTGACAAAAATGCTTACTGATTATTTGCAACCGATGTATTATCTCACCATCAATGTGCATCACAACAATTTTTTCATGCAGTGTTTATAAGTTTTAATCAGATTATGGCCACAATTATCTAGGACGTTTACCACAATGCATCCATAGCATTCAAGGAAAATCTCAAACATTTAGGCTAGGTGAATTGGACAATGCGTACTAATAATCGCTGTTGAAACATGGACAATAACCAGTAGCAGTTCTGAGGAATATTTTCTCTTCAATTACATCGTTCATAAGATGAGCTTTTTTCAATAGTCGCTTTCTCTGATCGCATCGTAGAATATATGTTATAATGGTTGTCTCAGGACAGGTACTAACGGCACGGGTGACCTGGGATATAATTGAAGTTCAACATCTAATAAATTTATAAGTTGTATTATAATTTGAAAGCATAACAAAGTAGAACCAATGGAAGTGACCATAAAAGTCAAGTAAAGAAATCCATAAATCAGTAATGAGAACAATCATATCAAATTGGTATTGTTAAAATCCTAAAGAAACAATTTTAACAAATAATGTCGGTCTATCTCAAACACATTTCAGTAAAAATCTATCAAAACATTTCAAATGGTGGAACTATGCCGAATGTAGTAACTAAGTACAAGTATTAAGAAAAAGATGTAAGGTGAATACGAATTCAATCTACAAATGGAGCTTAAACCAAGACTTAAAGTTACTTAAACTGTCAGAGAGGTTATAATAGTGAAATTATAAAAGTATCAACTTATTGGAGGAGAAACTCTCAAAAGACAGACACAATTAATCGAGATTGCTATCAAAAACTCAAAAAATGTGGATGCTTTATCAGATTTGTGTAAGGTGAGTGCAACAATCAGGGGACTATACTAACTAAATTGGTGCACAACAGTTTCTGGCTATTAGGAGAGAAATAGAATAAAATCGAATTAAGGAAAACATAAACAGATCGTTTCAGTAGTACAGGACTCATTGAAAATATCAACAGTTGCTCCAATTCAAAAAATAAGATGCTAACCACTTCAGAAGAGCTTTTGATGAACCATATTTCCAATATCAGGATTTAAATTAATGAGTGAAACTCATACTATGCCAGGTCTGAGGAGTACACGACTGTTTCATTGGGTGATACATTGAAATCCATATTGATTCATAGTCAAACAATCCTCGAGCTTTGTGTAAATAGGTCCAAGTTCCCATTGCGCTATTTTTGAAAGAGAAAAACATGGAGGACGAGCATAATTTTCCACTAATGGTTGAAAAAAACTCTGTTATTTCATAAGTGTATGAGGGAAGTGTTATCGACGTTTATGGCTCCCAAATAACTGGAAGAATCATCACCGATAGAAGAAACAATGAACGAATTCAAAAGAAGTTATTGGATACCATCATGGATGATTAAAACAATGACGAGCTCTTGCGCGGACCTAGTACATAACCTCGTCGAAAGTTGAGGACCATTACCTCCCAGAAAGGCAGTAATATACCAAAACAGAAAATTTTACATCATCACTAATGTAGAATAATAACGATTCGGATTCATTGATTCGGTTGGAAATATTGAATATGTCATAACCTCAGTACAAAGGGCATGTATAAAAAACGTTAGAGCTTTATTTAATTTCAAATCATTTCCATCACTTTTTATGGATGTACTTGGAGAATATATAGTTAAACCAATTGCCGCTTAAGTTAAACTGATTTACGGATCATATGTCACCGACCAAGAGGCACAGTGGTTAAGGCTGCGGCAAATGGAGCGGAAGGTACCTAGTTCGAATTCCGATAGGAACAAGATGCAAAAAGGGATTTTGCACCATCGATCGTTTGGGCGGTGCGATCGGTGGTGTGAATGAACACATCTGGACCACCTGTTGAGTTTAGAATCCATGGGTTGTCCCATCGTCCATGTCAGTACTAGGCTGACATGGAGTTATTTACGTAAATCGGAGCTATAGCCGTACATAAAAAGTGGTATCACAACGGACCGTCGCCGGTAGCAGCCATCCAACAAAAAAAAATGATATGTCAATCCTAGCAATTGGAGGTACTTAGAAGAGTGAACAAGTATATTACAAAACAAGACCAATGCTTTCTTGAAAATATGCGTATTCCGCTCAACGAAACAAAAGCCGTACATGCCAACTTTACTAACAAAAAAATTAACTGAATCCACGTTAAACTTAACCCACACTTAATTCCAGCACTTTTGAGGATTTGCTCAAAAGACACCTTACATTTCATTGTATTATAACCCCTACATCTTTTAAAGATTGGTTTCTGATATGGTTTTTATAAGTGCTTCCCATCTACTATCTCATTTTTGAGTAACTTGGATTCTGTCTTTCCTAACTTAAAATTTGGATTTAGTCGAGTTCACTTTAAAGTGACTGGAAGGTAACTCGAAGCTTGTATGTTTTTCTACGGCTTACTAAATCCATAGTAATCATTTTTTTGAATGATATCATTGTTGGAATCCTATAGATGGACAAAGCCCAATGAATTTTTAATTTTACATTTATGTATTGTAGTCAAACGACTTGGTGCTGGTATGGTATACTATGCTTGATACCAACGATTGGCATTTTGTTTTACTTGGCTGAAACACAATAAAGTTCCACACTCAATGCCACAAATGGGCTAATTGAGGTAAACATACCACTTACTAATTGAGGTATAGATATAATCGACTTCATGACAAGCAGTTGAACCTGAGTTAGAAGCAGTCGCTCTACGATAAATATATAGTAGATCACTAGCTTCACAAAATAAAAGCATAACATAATAGGGGTAGCATCAGCTCTTTACTAAAAAGATTATATTTTCAAATGTCTCTTCTTATTTCCAAAATATGACAGTCATGATAATATTTCTAGGTGAGCTTGATGTTTTATGAGTTAAAAAAAATTCTAAGTACATGAAAAATGTAAAAGTGTTTCATACTTTTGAGTCCATTGGAATTAACATATTCGTTGTGAAACACTTTGATCCAACAAAGCAAGGACATACGCAATGTTTGAGTTCTTAAAACGCCGTGACTTCTCTGACTCATTTATATTAAAGTAGGCTTTGTGTGGCTTTGTTTGAAAAACATTTTAATTTTGGGTGACAAATTTGGCCCCGTTCTAAAATTGCTGCCTGTTATTACTATTTCTGCAACCATTGTTTAAATAGAACACTTGCCTAGGCTTAACACGAATAGAAGAAATTTAGTCAAAACTAATACGAACAAGGCTATAATAGTGGATGAAAACATAAGCCCAACCAAAAAAGTGATTACAAGTGGTAAACAAATCTCCTGATTATCTTTCGCGTTCGATTCTTTCGAGTTAGATTTGAAGATGTGTACTCTGACTTAAAAAACAAATCAGTTCCACAAGGAAACATTTTGTGACCTATTTACTATATTTACTTTATTCAAAAGAACGGCCAACATTATTGAAAAGTACAACACGCCGCCACTGCAAAAAGTAACTGAACGAAAGTGAACTAAATCGCGGTTTAGCACCTCGGAATTCGAAATCGATTCCGGAAATACTTATAGGCATGACTTTCGAAGATTAACTCAAGTGGAAAGAGCATGTAAAAGAGAAAGAGTATGCTCTTGGATAAAATCCGAGCTTTCAGTATATATTGTATATAACAGCTGTTATATCGGCATATACTGAAACCTTTCCAGGCATATTCTCGTAGTATTAAACTGTTGAGATTTACCAATGGAATGTTAAAATAATTCAAACGAAAATCTTATAAGGATCTTAAGTTCGAATACGTTAGCGAGGAGCTTCCGAGCCTTGAAGGTATGTACAGCAATTCGGTCAACATTAAAATGCTGATATGCATCCTATTCCAATCAACATAAACTCAGTCAGAGAAGGTTGAAGATTATAGAAATAGGACAGTTAAGTTAATCGACAGGGAACTTGGAGCTTACCAATGTGTATCAGTACTCCACATATGTAGACTAGATTTACTAGAGATAAGTTGTCCCCTCTAACTATTCATAGTGTAGTAAGAGGAGGATTACGTTCCCTATTTTGGGATCAAGACTAATATGAGACCTGCTGCTCAAACTAAGGTATATCTTCCACCACTAAACTGTTTGTTGTGGCGAGAACTAGCTCAAAAAGCACCTTTCATTCTTTTGTTTTATATAGTGTACATTTCATTTTTGAGTGACTTGGATTCTATATGGACCAAAACAGACGGATTATTAACTATACATTTATCTTTAAATGTGCTAATTGAGGTACACATACCATTAAACAATTGAGGAGCAATTGAAGCTACAATGGATCCGCAAGAAGTGGAATCGAAGCCAGAACTCTAGTGTATCCCGTTTAAGAGTTAGTTTTTTTGGCATTCATGGTAATTCTGTGACATTAGTCTAACCATCAAGTTGATGAGTGGAAACTTCTTTCTCGAATAAACACTTAACTGTTTAATTTGATATTAACCTTAGCACCAGGATGTGCTTAGGATGAACATAACACAATAAATACACTTATCCGAGTATACGATATCGATAACTTTCTAAAGTTTAACACGTCGTTACTTTATTGTTCCTCGTCTGGTCTTTGCCAAACTGTTATTAAAATCGATTGATTCTGGTCAAAAATACTCGTAAAGTAGAGAAAACCTCGTAATGTCTGAATTCTCCATTGAAAAATAAATTGCGGTATATTTGCCACTGTGAATAAGATACTTTGGAATTTTGGAAAGAACTACCATCTTTAGATTGGCTGGACGATGATTCGTTCCATAAATATAGCCTTTAAGTTGGCTTTTATTAACTTAACCGTTCTATATTTGTATAGGCTTCATCCTTCCAAGTCGTCTGACTGAGTCTGTGTTGAACTGCACACGACACATATCAACATGGATTTTCATTGTTTCGTTGGAGTATCCATCATAAGATGGTCATGAAATTATCGTTCTTATGTACCATGGTATATTCACTAAGCCTCTAAAAACCCGTTGCATTATGGATTGTTACTTAAGTTTTGGAAACAGACTTGTTCTTACCGTAAAATTATTGATCGGTTTGAAAAACTTGTTTAGTGGAAGGTCGTGGACCACATCAACATTTCCATTCTGTTCATGCTCTTGATTTGCATTCATACAAAATTCTTCTAACTCAAAAATTGAGGCCACCAGACCATTAAACTGTCGTCGTTTTATTAATTGGATGAGCGCTTGAATGAAATGACGGTTTTCAACAAAAATCATCTTTATGGGAGCATCAATAAACAATATCGTCGAATTTGGGGAACGGACGGTCATGTTATTCACGAAGCAGAACATCAACCTTCAAGAGTCCCTACTTTGTGTGGTTTACAGCCCGCATATTGTGGCATTATTGGAAACATTGAAAACGATCAGTAGAATGCACAAATTGTGAAGCTTTTTGGCCACAAAGAAGAAGTCGGATTAAACACCACTTGATAATATTGTTTGCGGGATTATTTGATGTATGCTAATCATTCACAAATAGTTCAACTCAAAGTTAGCATTGGACCAGAAATTGAGGTTAGTATTCCGTTTTTTTTAGAACATGTCACATAAATGGTGAAAAGGCTTATTACGTGGGAATTCTCTATTAGTAAAATAAATCACCGTATGTTTGCTACTGTCAATATGACTAAGCATTAATCGTTTGCCGAGGAATACGATGTCCCTTAACTGTTTTGTTTGCAAATGTGACATGCATGGGTGCCGTTTAAAATAAATGTGGTTTTGGTCCCAAGCTACTCTCTTGTGAAATACGAGCTGATGTTTTATTTAAGCCAGAATACTCATCTTTCTATCTAACGCGAAATTTTCGGTCAACTGGATAAGTTTTTTTTAGAGTATAAACTACCATCGAGAGTCCTGGGTGCCATACTCCGTTAAAGAAGCTACGTTTATTTTCGAGAATCTTCAACAAAATATAAGCATAACAAAATAGCGGTAGCATGAGCTGTTTACTAATAAGATAACATTTTCAAAAGTTTCTTCTTTATTGCCAAAATATGACTTCTTCAAAAGACTACTATATTGCCAAATGTTTTCTGAGTTACAGGAAAATTTTAAGTACACGTACGCTTCATAAAAACAATTAGATTATTTTTAGCCAAATTACCACTTAAACTCTCGTCCGAACACTACAGAGTCAATGTTACAGAGTAGCCCTCGAGCTAGTTCTGCCAACATCAAATTGTCGTTACTAGCATAATAAGCCGCAAGCCTTCCTATACGATTTTGAATCGAGTTAAAAACGAAATATTCCAAATAGTACAATCAAACCGAGATTATTATTCAAACCAGAAAGCTTTTCTATTTTCTTTGCCATAAAAAAATTTATTTTCACACTTTATGCATAACACCAAGAAGGTGTAATAAAAATCCAAACTGTTTTGAATAAATAAAATCGTTTTCCATTACGATTTATACTACACATATATGCATATCTCGCCCGATCGAAAGTTTTTGGCTTCGAACTGAACAAACCGAAATCGATTTAATTTCAATCAAAAATGATTTTTATAATACTTAAGTGTTTTGAATATTAACAGAAAGTCGTAAAAATTTGAGCGTTGTTCTGAATCCCAAAAATGCATATACCTACACTTTAATGGGTTGGCAAACACCGATGGAACTGCCAAGAATTGGAATATATACACAATAAATTAAATTTAAATAAAAAACTTATTATTTTATCAATAACAATGCACAAATAAATTATTATTTTTGATTGGGTTTCGCGAATAAAGTGATTCCAGACGTCGTTGATTATTTATTTATGTAGTTTGTCTTGTCGAACGTTATGCCCAGAATATCAATTACATAATGTCCATACAGACAGTCCTTATATATATATGTTTATAGTGTATCAATTTGACGGAAGTGATTCGACTGCGTGCGACATGTTAATGTGACGCGTACCATAAATAATATTTATATATAGTTTGTTTGTCAGTGATATGCAGATTTTTAATTAGTATCGCGCTGCTTCTTACTGTACGATGTAATTAAAAATGCATTAACAATTAAAATAAAAATGTATTCTTCGCTACTAAAAAATGAATTAAAACTAAGTTTTATGTTAAACTTAAAAATTATATAGTTTTTTTATGATGAAAGCAGACGATCTTAAGTAAAGGAATATATCTACTTAATTTATGCTTTAAGATATATTTATATAGTTTATTTTTAAATACATTATTGGCAAAATAAAAGATATAAATTGTTTATACTTCAAAACAAGGTATGCAAATTGTTATTTACCTCGACACATGGAGGTTTACAATGGGATGTTTGAAATGTCATATGTTCGCCATGTATAATAAATGATTGAGGTTATTACACGATTCAGTTTTGAAACTAACTGAGCGGACTGATCAAGACAGATGCTTTTACATACCATAATCATTATTAATAGTCGATCAAAGTATACTCAAAAGCCGAATCTTATAAAATGGTTTATGGAAGAAAACGTGGTCTCCAATCAAATAACTCCGTGGAGAGTGCAAAAATACAAAAAAAAAAACAATAAATATAACCATTGACAAGGTTTTTCTTCCTATCCTGGGCCAGTTTATGGTCGGTTCTATAAAAAAAATTGAATTTATGCAATAACTGGAATATAAAAGCTGTTTTCGATTCAGAGGCTATGGTAAAGCTGTTATATATACGAAAGGTCCAGTAATAAAATGGGACTATTATGTGATATTGATATTATTCATGAAATGATTTTACATTACACAACAATTTGATTTGAAAGAAATTTTTTAAACTCGACCTGTAGTCGGATTTAGGACGTTAGTTTTTCCCCAAATCTGCGATATGGCGTAAAATAGCACAGGAGTGGTTATTTGACTTCGGCGAAAGTAGTTCACATAGCACCCGGTGCAATATCTATAGACTACTCTGAACGATACTTATATACAGAAGTAGATGTTTTAAGCTTTCCTTAATCCGAAATTTATGAATGGACATTATTGATGCTCAACTAATTTTGGATGAGAAATTGCCTCCAATTTATAACTATTTGGACTGACATATATCGAATGTCTGGTCTATCGACATGCAACTTTGCAAGCTGTTTGATTAGACTGACGTCATTCAGATTAAACAGCTTTCTAAGTTTTGACTCGATAAGACATAAAATATATTTTATTTATCCAATTGCTTATAGTAGCCTAACGGTAAGTAGTTTTTCTCATGTAATAACGGTTTTTGGAATATTTTTTTAATTTTTTCTATATCCGACTTCAGTTGAAAGATAAAGTATTTTTCTTTTGTTTTTGTTTTTATCTCTACAATCTGTTTCGGGGCTCGAGGCATTTCCAACTCTCTCGCGATTCCCTTATTTACGTCCTTTATTACCTTACGCCATTACAGCAAAATCGAGGACGTACGGCTTTAGGTCCGATTTACATAGAACCATCTGCACATTGCATAGCTCCATGACAGTCTATAGTACTGACATGGAAGATGAGTTGGCACATGTATTTTGCACCCCAACAGGGGGGTCATAGATGTGTTATTTCACACCACCGATCATAATCGTATGGTGAAAAATCCCTTTTGCATCCTGCCTCTATTGGGATTCGAACCAGTTACCTCCCGCTCCAACTGCTACAGCTTAAACCATTGCGCCACCTGTGCGATAAAGATAAAGTAGTCAAGGTCAATATGCAAAGCATTTCGAAAAATATATGGAATGTCCACAAAACTGTTGAAACCATCCAAAGATGGCTTATATCAGAACTAACAGTAAACAAATAAAAGTATTTCTGTCAGTGGTCACTGAGAATGTGGCAAAAGTAACCTCGTCTCTAAGATTATGTTGAAGATAATTGATTGAAAGAGACGACATGTAAATTATTGTGTATTTAATGCAATGAAGTGTGAAAAGTAAAGCATGTTTTGTCACATTGCTCAAACATAAATTCGTTAATGGTTCACAAAGTTACCCCAACGGATATTTCCTTGCTCATACCGGCTTTAGATTACAAACGTTTCAAAAAAGCTTTCATAAGTCATCATTATATAATGCGGAAAAAGAAATTTACATGAATGGTTTGAAACTTGGGCTAGAAATTTTGCTTAAGAATTCTTATGGAAAAAGACGAAAATTGTGAAGACAAGAATTTTTATTAGTTTTTTTGTTACTGTGACTGATTGTGATAAACAGAATTAAAACCTCTCAAAAATATGATGTTAAAACATTTCTCAAACTTTTGAGTGAGCGAGGTGATCGGGACCGGTAATGGGGTTTTATTTAAAATACTTAAAGTATAAAGACTAAAGCCGACCTTGCTATGAGTACGAACTGTTCGATCTTGCCATGAGGATGGTTATTATTGTTTAAAGCGAACTGTCGGGTTAATTATTGTTTGAGAATTCTTCCTAAGAAGATCGGAAATTATAAAAAAACGGCCACAAGACAGATCTATCCAACCAGATCTAGGTTGGATGATATTTGGAAATACTACCAATAATAAACCATCCAGGATCAAAGCATTGGTAACCTTAACAGACATCGATGACCAATTAAAGAAATTTTGGGAAGTAGAGGAGATGCAACCCAAGAAGCTGATGGCAGAGGAAGAGATTCTATGTGAAAAAAAATCATTAGAATTTCAGTCGAGATACGAACGGTCGTTACACAGTACGAATTCCTTTCAATCAAAATTTACCATCTCTCGGATTATCTATACAAAGGGCTTTGGCAAGATTCATTCAACTGGAACGACGTTTTGAAGTGGTAAATGAATTTCACAAATAATATCAGGAGTGTATAGAAGTATACTATAATAAAGGGCATATGATTGAAAGTAAAGAATATAACGACAACGAATATTATATTCCTCATCACGCGATGTTAAAAACAACCCGTACCACAACTAAATTAAGAGTTGTATTTGATGCATCAGCTAAGACAAGCAAGGATATCAGTTTAAATCAAATACAACTAGGTGGACCTAAGTTATAAGATGATCTGATGACAATTCTACTATGAAAATACAAGGTAGCATACACAGCGGATATAGAACAAATGTACCGCCAAATAAGAATGCATCCAGAATATCAAAAATATCAAAAGATATTGTGGAGAACATCATCCAACAATATGATAAAGTTATACCAGCTGACAACTGTGACGTTTGGAGTGGCATCGGCGCCGTATATTTGGCCATGATTTCTACCTAGATGATTTATTATGAGGAAATAACAATATAGATGAAGCTCAGACAGCACAAACCCAACTGATAAAATTATTATAAAATTAACTGATAAAAACTGATAATCTGGAGGGTTTAACCTAAGAAAATGAACTTCCAATTGTTCCCAACTCTAAGAAGGTGTAGATCCAGAATCGTGAGCCTTCGAGCCTATCATGTTTAATGATGAATCAAAGTCAGTAAAATCACTAGGTTTAATTTGCAATCCAGGAACCAGGAACCATTTGAATTTAAGGTGAATATTAACACCAAAACAGGAGAGATGACGAAACGCAAAATGTTATCTGTTATCAAAAATTTCAATGCAAACTCTATGGATATCTGGGGTGACTTGGGATCAAAACCTGCCGAAAGACATCGAGAACACATGTCAGCAATATTACACATCCCTCCCAAAGTTAGAGGAGATAAAAATTCCGAGGTGGATTAGATTTGGTCAATCGCTACAAGGTGGATTGCATGAATTTTGTGATGCCTCCGAATTGGGGTATGCAGCAGTCGTATACTTCTATGACAGGGCTTCAAATAAATCATCCTTATTAACATCAAAAACACGAGTAGCTCCAATAGCAACCACACTAACATTGCCGAAGCTAGAGTTATGCGAAGCAAGTTTGCTTGCGAATTTAATGAATAGAGTACAGAAAGATATACAGTTTGAGCAGACAACCACATATTTTTGCACGGATTCAATGATCGTGTTAGGGTGGGTGAAAAATAAGCCCCATAAATTTAAAACATTTGTGGCAAATAGAATATCGGAAATTCAGAAGTTAAGTTCTCCGTCTCAGTGGTTTTAAGTTCAGTCAGCCAACAACTCAGCGGATTGTGCATCCAGAGGTATCGAAGCAACTCAATTAAAAAGCTGAGAATACCTGAGAAAGAACCTGAGAATACGACCCCAACAGGCACGACAAAACAACAAAAAAATGCCAACCACAATTGGAGAGGAAATGTATAATTCAGATGACATCAGTATAACTAAGGAAATTGTTGATATTGAGGGAACCATCACTCGACAAAAGCGCAATGAAGCAGCTTTGCCAGAATCAATAGAGGCACACAATTTTGGACATCATATCCATCATTATGTATTAACTTACTTCCTACTGTTAATCGGAATATTTATTATTGTTGTATATCTCTACCAAAGATGTAAAAAACAACATCCGGATTTAAGAGCAACATATCAACAACAACAAATTCCACGACTGAGATCTCTTACTTTGTCCGCCCCGCAGGATGTTCAATTACATAGTTGAACATAAATAAAAACGTACTATGCAACAAATCGTATTACGTTACAACAAGTTCTGGTGCAATTCTTATACAGGGTCAACTTACTATTATTTTTTCTAATTATTTTTAAGTTTATACAAATTGTAATTTTTGTTATGTTTGAAATTGTAATTATTTCTTTCTGTATATAAAGACTTACTTTTGTTAAATAAATTAGAGTTATAATTAGACATTCAAAGGTGTCAATTTTTTTCTCAGCTAAAGTACCCCGAAAGCTAAAGAAAATTTATAAGGTGATTTGAGTATAAAGAACATAATTTCTATGTATTAATTACATGATTTAATTCAAATTTACAATTATACATATACAAATATCATGAATTATATATTATTTACTAATCAAGAAAAGATTTACTTAAATTTTAAAGTAAATTCTAGTTAATATACGAAAGGAATGCTTAAATATAAATAATTAAATGCGGAAATAATTCAAAAACTCAATGCGACTAGAGGCCCACGGTTCAACACACATGACTCGTCACCACCCCGAGAATCGAACCAGACACCCCCGAATGAATGACAGAGCAAGTACACTACCTTCTCTGCCAAGAGAGCGACAACACTGAGGAATGTTTAATATCTGAAATTTTTTATTTACTTATAATATACAAACGAATTCATAATTTTAAGTTATGCATAATTATTTCTTTCCGTATATATATATATATATATATATATATATATATATATATATATATATATATATATATATATATATATATATATATATAAATATATATATATATAAATATATATATATATATATTTATATATATATATATATATATATATATATATATATATATATATATATATATATATATATATATATATATATATATATATATATATATATATATATATATATATATATATATATATATATATATATATATATATATATATATATATATATATATATATATATATATATATATATTTATATATATATATATATATATATATTTATATATATATATATATATATATATATATATATATATATATATATATATATATATATATATATATATATATATATATATATATATATATCAAAGAAGAATTGCTGGCAAAAGCTCTGCAGCAGGATAGAAAAAGATCCATGGGGAGATGTGTATAAAATTGTAACCAAGAAGTTTGGCCGAATGGTGCCCACTATAACTGCAGAAACTGTCACCACCATAGTTAAGGAGCTTTTTCCGTTTCACGAGCGAGCAAACCATAAATCCATATAACCACAAGCATTCCTACCATTCACTAGGGCAGAACAAGAGACTGCATGGAGAAAGCTAAAGATGAATAAAAGTGCTGGACCGGATGGAATCCCACCAGAAGCGGTTAGAATTGCATCGGACGTCCACCCAAAAATAATCTTGGATGTTATAAACCAAGCTTTTAAGAATGGAGAGTTTACACATCTGGAAGATAGCTAAACTTGTGTTACTTAAAAAGGAGGGGAAACCGGATGGGGTGCCTACGTCATATAAACCACTCTGCCTGTTGGACACCTTCGGGAAACTATATGAGCACCTACTGTGTCACAGATTAATAGACGAAGTCAACAGAACTGGCGGACTTGCAGAGAACCAGTCCGGTTTTCGATCGGATTTTTCTACAGTAGACGCTGTAACGGAAGTCATGAGGTTTGTCGATAAAGCAGCTGACGGATCCAAACACACACGGCGTATCCCAGTGGTAATTACTCTAGACGTACGGAATGCATTCAACAGCGCAGCTTGGGAGTTAATCCTAAATAGGCTTGAGGAATGTCAAGTAAGCCTGAGTCTTAGGAGGGTTCTTCAGAGCTATCTGAGTGAACGAGAAATCATTGTCGAATCAGCGGGTGTAGCTACTTTGATGGAGGTTACGAGTGGTGTACCTCAAGGTTCCGTTTTAGGACCACTGCTCTGGAATATTCTATATGACGGTACTCTCAGAATTCCGTTGCCCGAGGACTCCAAGCTAGTGGGATATGCCGATGACTTGGCACTTATTGTATCGGCGAGATATGAACAACAACTTGTGGAACGAGTAGAAGCCGCAGTCGAAGCCATCTCCAAGTGGCTCTGCAGTCACCGGTTGCAGTTGGCACCGGAAAAGACCGAGGCAGTTGTAATCGCAGGTAGGCGGATGCTTTCGCCTATGGAATTCAACATAGGAGGAATAAAAATAGTACCAACAGCAAAAGTTAAGTACCTGGGGGTATGGCTGGACCATTGAAGAAGCTTCCAAGAGCACGTTAGACGAACGGTGGTAAAGGCGAATAGAACAACTGGCCTTATTCGATTAATGGCCAGCACTGGCGGACCGAGCGCAAGTAAGAGGAAATTGCTCTCCTCTGTAGTCACATCAGTTATATTGTATGGAGTATACCTGTATGGATCCGAGCATTGGACACTGCAAAGGCCCGTGATCAACTGGAACGAGTTCAACGAACAATTGCACTCCGGGTATGTAGTGGTTATAGGACAATCTCGAAAGAGGCAGCCTTCGTACTATCAAGCATACCACCTATGACGTTAATGGCCAAACATAGAGTCTCAGTGGGACTCCTAAGGAAGACGCCAAACAAGAAATGCTGGAACAATGGCAGAAACGATGGGAAAGCGCAGACACTGCGTCGTGGACCAGACAGCTGATCCCTAAAATTAAAGAGTGGGTAGAGCGTAAGCATGGTGAAATCAACTTTCACTTAACGCAATTCATTTCTGGTCATGGCTGTTTTAACAGTTATTTCTTTAAAATGCATATTAAAGAGAGGCCCTGTTGTTTCTACTGTGATGATGAAGATACACCAAAACACACAATTTTTCACTGGGAACGGTGGGAGCGGGAGCGTCGCGAGTGTACTGATAAAGTAGGTCAGCTGACAATGGAAAACATTATCCCTATAAGATGCTGTCGGAGGAGCGAAATTGGAACACCATAAATACCATGATAATGATGATATTACGTCAAAAAATGACACAACATGAAGCTAACAACATACATTGATAAGAACATGGACATCCAACGCCTGAAGTTATGCAAATTTTGCGATCCCGGCCGTGTGGAGGAGCGGAGGGTGGCGTTTTAGTCGGTAAGAGTCCGGCACAGCGCCCATGAGGGTTTCCCCCCTCGAAAAAAAAAAATAAATATATATATATATATATATATATATATATATATATATATTTATATATATATATATATATATATATATATATATATATATATATATATATATATATATATATATATATTATATATATATATATATATATATATATATATATATATATATATATATATATATATATACATATATATATATATATATATATATATATATATATATATATATATATATATATATATAAACATGCGTGTGTTTGTGTAGGAACACTTTTGTTGTTGGTTACTTGCCTATCAACCGATTATCATCAAAGAGTAACCGATTATCATCACATTTTAACCGATCCCGGATCTTATGAGCCGCCTTCTGAATCGCCTAGACGGTGAAAATATAACTGGATATAAAAGGTCAAGTACCTTCATTAAAAACCAATAAAATTAATCATAAAGCGGGATGGAGACTTCCAAATGAAAGATATGATTCTCCCAACTGTTTTTTGTACAATAAAATAGGTAGATCAAAAGATGGGTTTTTGCGTTAATGCTGACCTGGGCTAATTGTTTTTGCAACAAAATATACTCGTATTTTCCTTTAACAAGGTAAATGCAAATAATAATGTCGGAACCAATATAAAATATACTTTTTAAAACGAATAAATATAACAACGAAACATATAAGTTCCATTAAATAATAAAATTCAATAATAATCATTATAATTTACAAAGCACACACATGCCTGTAATCAAAAAATTAGTTAACGAAAGAAAAACCAATATAAATTGTTAAAAAGGGTTCGAAAATTAAATATATATGTGTATATAACTGGACGCGAAACGATTTAAGGATCATAAAAAAAAAATTATAAGATATTTTATTATATTTTATTATTGTACTTTAAGAATTTTAATTTACATTTATACCAATATATATTATGTACATATACGAGACGACGACGACAACTAAATCGTAAAATGACATACGGATTGCAATTTTAATTAATTTTTTGTGCTTTTGTTTGTTATAGGTTACATATTTAATTTGCTGTATATTGTAATAAAAAAAATGTTTAAAGCTCGGTGGCCATATTTGGAAGAGGAAAAAAATAATTTAAATTAATTTAATTTTTAACATTAAACTATATAATAATTATAGTTTAGGGCCGCCATTTTGTATTCTATATATATAATATATAGATTTAGCCAATATAAAAGTATAGTGAAAGAGAAGAAGCTTTTTATTCTTAATTTAATTTGAAAAGTTTTTATTATATAATATTTTTTTTAACTTATAATCCAACAAAACTTTCATAATTACCGTATACAGAGAATCAAAAGTTTAATAAGGAAAATTGTAACGTTAAAAAAATTTATGTATGTGATAAGGAATAAAAAGTTTAAATTTTTAACAACTTTTTTTTTTCGTATACAACAAAAGACTATATATTTATTCACAAAATAATTTAAAATAATTCAAATCTTATGAATAAATAATAAAACTCGAAAAAAAAAATAAGATGAATGCAATTTATATTTATTTTATTGCCCATAAAAATATGTATAAAGATTATGTATTTTCTCTATGGTTATGTGCAGCAGCTTTATGTATACGAGTCTAAGGAAAAGCATAACATTGATGCTTCAGATATTCTTAAGACATCAGCAAAATTATATATTATTCTTTTATTATATGTTTTTCAAAATTCAACTATGTATGCATATATACGAGTAGTGTAAATGCCACGAAATGTGTTAAAATTTCATCATTTTAGCGCGACAACGACTATAACAATTGGGAGCAGTAGTGCATAGTTGCACACAAAAGCACTTATATATATATATACTGTGCCTTATCAAACTGGCATAAAACAATTATTTTATATACATATTCGATTTGGATCAACGTCCACTTAATCACAAGTAACACAATGCAAGCGTCAGAAAACATTTGATCTTTTTATTGCTTTTCGAATCTATATATACAAAACATTCCGATTGTCCATTTGTGTTATGCACAACATTGTATCGCAAGGCATTCATGGGAACGATACACAGATTGAATAAAAACGTACGCGCCTCTTCAATTATAATCATTTTGGTCTTATCATTAATTTGAATAATTTCCATTTCAAAAAAAATAAAAAATATATATTAATGATGAACTCTCGATACGACTTAACAATATCATAATAGTAATTAGGTTTGACTTATATATCGTTGCTGATACTATCGTGTATATGGCTCGGGGCATCATATTTTTGTGTTTATATAAAATATATAGCATTGCTACTGAATGCCTGGAAGGAGGTGCACAAATAATAATATTTCATCTTATATACTTGCACACACTCATATATACACACACACATGTACACACAAAAAGCATTTTATTAATGATTTATTGCTATAAATAATATTATTTTTGAGAAATATAATTTATTATCTTGAATTATACGTTGAGATGCTGCATACATCAAAGTATAATGAAATGTAGAATAAGAATTGTACAATTGTATAAGAATGATGATGGACAAGATTTACTAATTAAATATTGACTAATGATGCTTAATTAATTTATTTCATTACATCGAAATTATATAGATTTGATAACGATTTGAGAGGACAGAGAATTTGATTAATTTAGCGTAAAGGTTGGTAAAGTTGTGAGATGAGCGCATCACAGTTCTTAGTGCTACTTGCAACGTTCGTCGCTTACTTGCAAAAGCGCACTTTAATGTTATAGCCCGTCAATAAAGGTTGCCAGATATTATACGGAAACATCACCCGATTCAGAATTTGCAGGAACTCATAGCAACTTACTTGCGCAGAAACAGATCGTATCGTACCGTAATTACAGTCAAAAAATTTAAATTTTGGGTCAATAGTCTGTAAAACTCAGATTAAAATGTCACTTATCTTCAATTATCATCGGTTTACACACTGGACTTCGGTAAAATTATATTTATTATTCTGGAACTAGACCATCAAGTGACAATAGGATTTCATAAACTTCCACATAGTCTTGATTTATATCGATTTTTAGCTTCATATCAATTCATAAATGATTTTTATGAATCAAGATCATTTTGAGTTAGTTGCATTCATAACTCGATTAATCGGCTTCAAAGCTCTTTCTGACATCTTTGCAAAAAGGAAAATTTAAACTAAAGTTAGACAACCCCAGAAAACATCAGTTCAGCATAATTAACCTTGTATCGTCCAATTCCATTCGTACATATAATAGTGAACTCAGACCAGCCTCAAGATTAATGTTTTGTTTTTTTTTGTTTTGCGTTGTTTCAAGTGATTTCTCGATTATTTTATTATTTACAATCTTATATACTATTATAATATTACTACATTCCCATTCATAAATAATTAAATACGTAAATAAATAACGTTGGATGCAGTTTGCAATGGATTCAGAATCCCTTAAAGAAAACTGCATACAACAATTCTTCATTCTATAGTTTATAAATAGTAAAATATTTCTAAGATAAATGATAAATAGAGGCTACTGTCTTAGTATCAACGCATATTTAAATAATATATTTATTTAAAAGTGCTTTTAAATAATTAATTATTCCTTTTTTAAAATTAACGTAATTTTGCTGTTTAATCTCAGAAGGTACTTTGTTATACATTTTAGGGCCTATGAAACTAATACGTTTGCGACCATACTCATTAGTAATATTACATGGTTTCAGATTATTTTTATTACGTGTATGATAATGGTGATTATATGAATTTAAATTAACATTACACACACTCAAAGTGGCATGTGTTACCCTATAGATATATTTGACAGTCTGCATGAAATGTAAGGCTTTAATCGGTAAAATGTTTTCTGCCTTTACAGTATATAAATCTCTCGTTGAAAACAGAATAGGTTTTGTAAAACTTGTAAATTCCTCAAACGCGATTGAGACGAGTTACCATAAACAACGAGGCCATAGGTAATTCTAGAGTGAATAAATGCAAAGTATATTAATCGAAATATTTTCGTTAGTATATAATGAGAAGTCTTACGAGTGAAACCAATTATTGGAGAAACTTTTGAGCAAACTATGCCAATATGGTACTGCCAATTGAGATGCGAGTCAAAAGTCATTCCTAAATACTTATAAGTTTCAACAAGTTCAATATTCACGTTTGCTGCAGTAAAGTTAGGTAATGTAGGAAGAGGTTCACAGATTGAACGGAACACCATGTATTTGGTTTTATCCAAGTTTAAAGACAAAATATTCTCATTGAAAAAGTCTAACAGAATATTGAGATCATGTGACTTTAACTGTAGTCCATCAATCGGGTTCCTAACCTCATAAAACAGAGCTGCGTCCGCAAACAACCTAAGTTTTCCCTTTAATGGAAAATTCCCCATGTCATTTACGAACTTTTCATTATATCGTGAGATTTCTCTCCAAACCCATAGCATTCTAATTTATCTAATAACAAACCATGGTCTACCGTATCAAACGCTTTCTTTAGATCTAGAAATAAAGCACATACATAGAATTTATCATTTATAGAACTACTAATCATGTCAACCGTTTCAACTAAAGCAACATCTGTCCCGGAACATTTTCGAAAACCATATTGAAACTTATATAGCAAATTGTTAGTTTATATTTCGACTTTGTTGAGGACTTGACCATAATTTTCACATTTCTCTAGAATATCACCACATATCCTACAATCCAGATAGACCTTCTCTTTTTATCATCCAGTACATAATAGTTTACACTGTGTGTCAATGCCAAAAATAAATTGATTTTAAAGTCGGTATTGTAGCCAATCAAACATGCCCATTCAAAGAAAATGTGTCGAAAGGATGGAACCTAAATACTCCCCAACACATTTTCCACACATCTTGAGTTAATCGGACATCTCCTTGAACTTTGTCAAATAGGAATAGTAAAAATGTGGCACGAGCTTGCTTAAATCCGATTTGTCATCTATAACTGTATAGCATGAATGTTTAAGTACGACCAGTAAGCTGTATTCTTCAAACAAACTGTTTCGATATTGGAAAGTGTCCTGGATGGACTGATGATTTGTACTATTGTAACGATCGCCCTAAACCAGTTTTCTAGTATGTATATGGTGATCACATAATTTTGTACTGTCCTACAATTATTGATCGACCCATGACGTATAATTGGATATGACGTGTTAAGTTTATTTGTTGTTGACCAATAACATAAAGTGTGCAATAACAATAACATAAAGTGTGGTGTATCGTGTTTTACTTATGAATGGGAAACCAATTATAAGCCAAAATATTTTGTTTCCCAACACATTGGCTACCAGTTTCTTTTTCAAACCATATAAGTGGCGGCTTATGAGGCGAAATATTTAATATCTCAGCCAAGGCAGCAACTAGATACAGTTATTTTATTATCAAGTGGTATATGAGATCCGTCGACATATGTGTTATATATCTAGAGATTTATATACCATATGTATGTATATATTAACCACAATCAACGACAAAACAACGCTTATTAAACTTGTATCACCCACCGGCATCCATTGGGAGCGAGAGTGTTCTACAAAACAATTTACTTAAACCAGTGCGTGGTCATTGAGACATTGCGGGAGCCGAAAAATACTCAGTGTTTTCGAACTTCGGGAAACGGGATCATTTAAGTATTTGCATGCGTTTTTTTTTTATTTCTTATCTCAATGTCTAAAATATAGTGATAGTAAGATTAATATTTTTTTTTTATTGAAACAACTGGGTTCTGTTATCGGAAAATAGCGATTCATGCCTCGTACTCTACAAAATATATTTATTTTCTTTTCCTAGTCGCTTACTTTCCATGATGTGCTAGAAATTAAGAGTGATGGGAGGGTTTGGTAACAGACCATGTGGTCCTTACAGGTAGCTTCGCCAAAATAATTTTTCTGTAGTGCATTGCACACCGTTTTTTTTTATAAGATGGCAGACCTGCATTTGATCAACGGACCTCCCAGGCCATACTATCCCAAACAAAGAAGTAATCATTATACTTGGTATTGCAATTATACTTGCAAGGAAAAAACACACGAGCTAATTCAATGCTTAGAATCTCCACAACCAATATCAGCTGTTCCTAATTCATACAAAATTTAGAAATGACTTAAGGAGAATAATAATGTGTAATTCTCCATATATAATTGGTGGCGATTTCAAATGGTCGGCCGTAATTCTGCATGGTTTTCAAGATTCTAGAAGAAAATATACTTTGCACTTACTGGTCAGGTACATCTACCACTAGGTCAGAAGCTAATACTATCCCACTTCCATCCCATAGTTATATATAGGCTATTATAGAGCATCTGTCGGATTAAAATTTTGATTGAGAAGGAAAAGCGCATATGGAAGCAATTTGTAAAAAATTATTACTTCCATTAGGCATAAAAACCTCTTAAATTTTTTACTGCAAAAAGTCAACACCATGCACGCACATCCCATTTTGAGTACAAGCTCATTTACAATGGGATGAGCAGCAGGGATCAGACAATATATAAAAAAAATCTTAACAATTAACTTAAACAATTATATTGTCATTCAGACACGCCATTCAAGAAATCTCGATTTAAACGTATCGGCAGATCTCAAACTCCTAATACTGGATGGAACAGAATTCCATAGAGAAATACCTCTAACAAAAAAAGATGAATTTAAAGACGTAGAAGAATTTCTCGCTCGTTAAATAATAATTTTTTGAATAAATAATTTAGTTCTTTAGCTTTTAGTAGCTTCCTAATAAAAGCGCAAATCCGAAACTCATAAAAACTATAGTTAAACTACAACCAAGAACAAACTTAGTATAGGGTGAAATATGGTCAAATTTCTTAATTCCGAAAATAAAACGAGTGCAAGCATTAAAACATCTTTTAAGAATAGACATATTTTCCTATGTGACATACCAAATAAGACAACATCACCATAAAGAAATTGCGGAAGGAGATAGGACATAAACATTCTCTTTTTAAAAGTATGTTGGAAAACCGCTAAAATGGTTGTACTACCAAAACCACATTAAAATATAATATATATTAGCAGCTATCAACCGATAAGCTTACTTAACCCAACAATAGTATTTAGTGAACCATTCAAAATAGACTTAAGATCACAGCCAGTAATTCGCTAATAGTTCGGTTTCGAGATCAATACCCAGACTATCAAGTGCATCGCGTCACACACCACGTCAACTCTCCTCAGAACTTAGTACTATCCTTGAATAGGCATTTGAGTCAATTTGGATCAATAAACTACTACAACCAGTGATGGGCACTTTACATGTAAAAAACGTTATTTACATTTTTATGTAAATAACGTAAATTACAGTAATAAACGTGTAATTTACATAAAATATTTAAAAAACGTGAAAACTCTGATAAATAACTGGAAATAGTGTATAAATGTAACAAATATTGGTTTATAAGAGTTAAACGCATCATAAATATCAATCCAACCGTTCACTTAGACTGTCAATCATAAATATTTTAGACTTTTAGTTATCTACAAATTCTAGGCAAAGTTCATTTATGTATCTACACTGCCATCAGTGTTTGTCTTAAACAAGCTCTAAAAACGATTACTACATCTTTAGGTTTAGTTTATCTACATATGAGAAAAATATTATTTTTTATAGCGTAATACTTGCCATCTATTATCAAATTGTAGCATTTTACACGGTTTCTTCGTAAATATCAAACAGTCGAGTAAATGTCATCAACATATCGGTAAGTTAATTTTTTTCCTCCACCAAAAAATCCATATAGATAAAGTAATAAGTTTAATATATCGGATGATGTTTATTACATGTTGAAATCATCAGAAACCACCATGAGACTCAAAATGGAGGAGGGAATTTTATTAAACTTTTAACTCCGTCCAACACCTACGAGAGTTGCAAAGAATTATTGCATCTGGTGTTGCTGAAGTATTCTTTATGAGAAATCTTATGAGATTTTGCTGATCGGGATATGTTCGGGATATAAAGAACATCCCCGTTTAATTAACCAAACAGGAATGTATTCGAAAATTAAAAATTATTTTTAAATGAAAACCGGGAAAAGATCCGGGTCCTCCAGAGTTTGAATATGATGAAGTAGCATTGGTTCAAACAAGCTCCTAGTTTGGAATACTTCATCCTGAACAATATACAGTCTGTTAAAAAGAACATGTTTTGAGTACCTATTTATTCGCATCAAATTTGTCATTCTACTTTTTAACTTATTCGTACAAGGAGGGACTACTTTGTTCTGGAGATTGATGAGTTGTTTACGGCTGGGCAAGAATGCGCTCTATCAGAAGTTCCAGGATCAAATTCATAAAGAGCCAATAAGTTTGTCCGAGTTTCTTGCAAGTTTTACCAGAAATTACTGTTGCCCTTGGTCAAGGTGAAAGATTAGTAAATAAACCACCTGTCACGTCGGTCAGAACAACCACCTAATTCGATTCACCTATTGGTAAAAAATTGTTAGGGCGATTTACTTATAACTCAAATTTTTGACATATTAATTTGTTTTTGTTTTATTTGTAACGTTACACAGTCAATTTTTACAATAATTTAATTATTAGTCATTAGTTATTAAATTATATAATAGATTTGTCATGAAAAAGTCGTTATTTACATTACGTAATGTAAAAAATAACTTGTGTAATTTACATGTTAATTACATGTAAATAACTGTGTAAACTACATCTTGTAATTTACGCGCCCATCACTGACTACAACTATAATATACCACAAAACGAGGCAATATGCTTTGAACAATACTACTTAATGCTATACACCGTGCATTGTACTATTAGTCAAACCTGTAACAATTGCAGTTGAAATGAGGTAGGCACGATTCAACTAAGATTCCATTATGTAAACTATTTTCGAACACTTTCAACTGTAATTAAACAATTACGACAGCAAATTCAAGTGGGAATCACTATTATTAATATTATATAAGGAGCTAGTGGGCGTTGACCCACAGAGGACCTTCAAAATAAAAAATCATTTATACCATACGCGTCTTTATAAGAAAGCACCTCAATCTATATTCAGGTTTTTAGTGAACCTTACTAGATATCTCGTCGGTGCAAACGTAATTCTATTTGGACTTATTGTTCTGCCTCTAAGATGATGAGGTCATATAGGCGAACAATAACTCCACAATGACACATGTTTCACACCCTCCACTTTCGAATCTTAAAATTGACTAGTGTCCGATGCACTCAGCTACATTTTCTAATGGAGGTGTCTTAAAGCAGTATGGGCTGTGCGGAAACCAGATAACATTTTAACGCACGGAACGTTACGCCAATATGTGGCTTATTTTTTGCTAACCTCTTTGCGGTAATCTCACGACATATAGGGTCTCTCTAATTATTCAGAATCATACGCAGAGCTATGTTACATATATGCATAGCCCTGAACATCAAATGCATGATTGCATGGTCAAGTTAGTAACCTGTCAATCACCAAAGACTTTAGTGAAACACAAACCTTCTTCACCTTCTCACCGTCTTAATGGTAAAGTGGATCGAATATCCACTTTACCATTATACCATATATTACAGTAGTGTGTGGTATCCTTTTCTATTCAACTATGTTACTAATGGAGTCGTTAAATGAAAAACTTTTAAAAGAGAATTTATTTGCACCGATTGATCTTTAAATCCTAGAGACGAGAAGCTTAAAGCCACAGTTGATGTTCCATCCTCCGTTTGAAGGAGGTTTAATCCATCTGGTTAAATTTGGTTGTTCATCGATTACCTCAAAACTGTTATTGATAAAGGTGTTTGTGATAAATTTTGAAAGGTTTAGGATGCAAAACAGCTTTTTCATGGTTAGGGGTTATAGTATACTTTGAAACCACTTAAAAAGCTTTTAGAAGGCATTATATCATGTTGCACTGTGTGGTATTAGTGAAAAGGAGTTAATTGTGACCAGAGGGAGTCCAAGGTTTGTGCCACTCTCATAGAAGAGAAAGTAGTTTGCTTTCCCCGTCTTTTGGGGGTCTCGGTTTCGTTGGTGACTGAAAATCACGAATGGATATTTTAATGTGTTATGTAAGTTTAAGTGGGTTGAACCGTGAATCTTATTGCGAATGAGTTACGAAATAATTTTCACTTTCTCTTATTCTAAAAAATGTTTTGGTGGCAGTAATTGCTAGTGTCTCACTCAATCAACGAACCAATGAAGACGTTGAGTTTGATTTGCTTGTTATTGTTTCTCTAAAGCTCGATGTATTTTCGAATAATTAATTTCTACTGTGGAGAAATATTGTGTTGTAAGCAATGACGACAAAGTATATTGATTGGGAACGCCACAAACTTCGACCCAAACCAGATAACAAAGATCAGAAACAATCGCTTTATGCAATATATATATATATATATATATATATATATATATATATATATATATATATATATATATATATATATATATATATATATATATATATATATAAGCTTGAAAGTTTCGCCAAGATAAAAATTATCTTTCAAGTACTTTGTAGCATGACACTAAAACCAGTACTATGCCGGATCAACTATATAGGTTATCAGAAATAAGAAAAAATGTGAATAATACGTACATCTTATATACATTGTAGCTGTTAGTCCAAGTCCACAATCTGAACTGCACCTATAAAAGATTCATAATATTTTCTGTACTGGTATAATCCTAACAAAACGTCACATGGCCAAAAATTGTTGCAGTTCAATCTGACACGCCTCAAACAATTAAGGCTACCTTAAACACATACGATCGATCTTCTTGATTCACCAATCAGTGTTAAATTAAACTGTTATACTTAACAATTCAATTAAATATTTAAAGATACATTTATCATAATCATCATTATGTATATGTATCCATATGACGAGTATTATCCAAGTCATGCACAAACAACATATAAAAACGAAACACTCGTATTATGTTTATCTGGATAAAGTATACAATTAATCAAAATTAAATCCGAACATATATACATACATTTCAAAACATCAAGTGATTTATCATCACTTAATAATAACATACTTATACGTATGTATATATCAAGTATGTATATAAGAAAACACACACGAACAGAGTATCAAACACAATAAGAGACCAAAGTTAATTGAAAAATTTCGTGTTTCCTTTTATAAATATTATTTTTTTTAAATTAAAAATACTTTAAGACATTTATTTATGTTCAAGAAAGCTTTTCTATAATTATTGAAATCCACCGAAGTGTAACCAACAGTAGCAGCAATATATATTGTCTAATTAGTCGGTAAGTTTTATTTTTTTTCTTATTTACAATAACTGGTTGCTCGCGCATTCAAACAGCAAATAGTACAACAGAACATTTTTCCAACTAAACAAATTGCTATTTAGTGGAAATCAGCGGTTCGTTGTTTTATTGTGTTAATGATTCTAAGAATTTTCTTTTTGTAAAATATTTAAATTTAATTAAAGGGCGTCATTTCGTTTTTTTATACAACTTTAATTTCATTGGATTTAAGAAATTAAATACTTCTTCTAATTTACTTTATTCATTTATTATAAAAACGGAAATTCGTAGAAAAGTTGTATTCTTGCATGCAGATACGTCATATATACACATGTTAAATGGTTGGGAAATGGAATCCTCTTTCTTGTCAAATACTCAAGGTTGGAATGATCCACGGAAAAGTGGATCAATGAAAGAGTTGGTCCCAAAATAGGTTGTAGATTGGTAGACAACCTGCATCCGTAAGACCTGTTAATGCCAACAAAACAAATAGAATCGAGTAGTGGCTGAACACGACCAGGAGATCATGATGTCACATGGACAACCTTAAGCAACTGTCGGCATTATCGCAAACTCGCTTCTCTCCAAGAAATTTAATAGCCAAAAAATTGAAACCATGTGCCTCAAAGTCTATACAATGATATGAACAGTGTGAAGATGACATCGGAAATCTTGGTATTGGATTTGATCAAATCGTCTGCGGTTAACTTCGTTATACTAATCGTATTTGTAACGATAGAGCTGGCCGAAATTAAACTGTGTTAATTAATAACGTAGGTCCGTATTCCTAGCATGAAGCCTTACAAAAATATCCACTTGAAAACATTGTTCCATCCACGCAAAACATCTCGAAAATTGAGTGACCGAAATGTTTATTGAGGATCCATCCTAATATCCAACCAAAATACGAACTGTGCTGAGCGTCAGACGGAGTGGCTTGCTGTTTCGCATGACCTTACGCCAGATTATTAATGATTCCACATTTTAATGTCAAAATTCAACAAGCAGTCATATTCTGAATCTTTGTCTTACATCAGTTCCGTATTCCATGGAAGCGCGTGTCGAGGCTGGAATTGGAAATTCTGACTACAACCTGACAACCTTAAAAATATCTGTCGCAACACCACCAGAATTTAGATAGCAGCCAACACATTTATGGCAATTTAACGAGGGTGACAATGATGGGTTACGGTCATTTTTTCAACATTTCCCGTGGGAGAGCCATTGTTTTTATAACAATCAAATAGACGACGCCGTTTCCAATTTCACCGAAACCGTTCTACATGGAATGAATAAATATATCCCATCATCCTTTTCGAATCCCAATCCTAATTTTAAAATCTTTTCAAAAGAAGCCACCAAAGCAGCCAGACAAAATAAATCTGCTCACAAGAAATATAAGCGCAACGAAATTTCGTTTGAAGAATATAAGGCCACACGTAACATCTGCAAAAAAATCTGTGCTAAGGAAGATAAAAAAGAACTGACAACAAGAAAGCCGCTAAGGCTTCTGAGTTGAAAATCTCCGATCGCAACTTTTACCAGATGGTTGCCAATATTTCAAAAACATCTATTTCAGCATTGAAATGTGCAGATGCTGCTTTGGTGGTGGATCCATATTTGCAGGCCGACTTACTGGCAAACGTCTTCACTTCGAACTCGACCTTAGTTGTCCCAGATGGAGTTACGCCTCCGTCAATTCCGTATTGTGGTTCCAAAATGGATCCTGTCAACATCTCGGAGGATATTATCTTCAGGAACCTGAAGGCAATGGACATAAATAAGGCCACCGGACCTGACGAAATTCCTGTTCGAATATTGAAGGAGTTTGCCAGTTACTTGGCTCCAATATTAACAAAAAATTTTCTTATTTCTTATAAACAAGGTAAATACCCGAACGCCTGGAAGAGTGCGATGGTGCAACCGGTTCTCAAACGTGGTTGTGATAAAACTGACCCTTCAAACTACAGGGCAATATCAATTGTGTCAGCCGTGGCTAAAGTAACAACTGGTGAGTTATCTTGAGATTAATAAAATAATTTCAGATAAACAATATGACTTCCGCGAAAGCCGCTTCACAATCGATCTCTTGACGTATGTTGTAAACAAATAGAATCTGGCCCTTGAGCACCACGGAGAAGCTTTTGCAATCGCTTTGGATATATTCAAGGCTTTCGACAAGGTTTGGCATGAGAATCTCATTTGTAAACTTGTGGCATACGGCTTGGATTCGACGACTAAATGGAAGATCATCAACGACACACTCCCCAAATGCCGGAGTCCCTCAGAGATCAGTTTTGTCACCAACATTGTTTCGTTATACATAAATGACTTGTTGGATAGCACTGTGAACCCTATCCACAGTTTTGCCGATGATGCAACATTGCACTCTTCTATTTCATTCGAGGTCGAGCCTACTCCTTCACAGTTAAAAGGTAAACGCCTGGAAAGGGCTTTTCACTTCGGTTAATTCCGATTTGAGTACAATATTTGAATGGGGAGTAAAAAATCAGGTTTAATTTAACGAGAATAAAATACAAATATGCACGTTCTTGTGTAAAAGAAGTCGCGACGAATACCGGTTTGTGGTAAAAGGCCACGTTCTCGTGGATTGTGACTCAATTCGTCTGCTTGGTGTTCAAATTAGCAACAATTTAAAATGGAATGAACACATTATCGCATTGGCCAAATCAGCTTCACGTAAACTCGGGTTCCTCAATAGATGCAGACGGTTTTTAAATCGCATCAGGTTCTCCAGATATATACAACCTTTATTAGACCTTGTATAGAATATTGCTGTCAATCGGAATAATACGTAACTCCAGACTTACAAAAGATCTAGACAGCCTTGATCACCGAAGAGATGTTGCAGAACTATGCGTGTTCTATAGATTAATAAATGGTAAATGTTCTGCAGAATTAAAGGAGAAAATACCACCATTAGTTACGCCAGGACGGGTAACACGAGGAACGGTCAATGCGCATAGGTTTACGGTGAAGCTGCCGAAACCTCGAACTGAAGATACAAAGCGCGAATTTATTTATCGAACATCCAGGAAGCGGAATTCGTTATCCGGTTTTTAGTTTCCGTTGGAGTATAAAATGCACAAGTTTAAGGCAGCTATCAACCTTTACTTGTAGGACCGCGCGTTGGGTGCAGGAGCTCTGACAATTACAAGGAGCTAGGACTGTCTAAAAGTCCGCGCTGCACCCAGTTAAAGCTTAATTAAAAAAAAAAAAGGAAAGAATTCACCACGGCCATACAGAAATTAAGAAAAAATCGTTCACTTGGAGTTGGTTGGAAGGGGTAAATTTGTCCAACTGTCTTTTCGTTTTTATTGGATTGGTATACCGAAGTGAAGATATTCCCGACGAATGGAAAGTGACTGTGTTGTGCCCAATATTTAAAAAGCATAATGACTTCTCCTTTGCACAGCATCCAAGTTACTCTCGTATTTTTAAAACAATTACTTCTTTGGATTATATTTTTGAAGAGTACTAAGGAGGATTCCACCCAAGTTCAAGTAAGTGAGACTACATCAATCGATAGAATTAATGAATGCACCTGAATATACCAAGCAAAAACCTGTATCTGTGTAAAAGGACAGACTCAATCACAATGTTGTATGATTTCGTAGGACATACAAAATTTTCCAATTCATTGTAGTGTTTGACAAGGAGATGTATACTGTCTCCGAACATTTCAAGCTCATATTGTAATACATCCTTCGTAAAAGATCAAAAACCACGATGTTATTCGATTAAGTGACAATAAAGTTAAACAGATATTTTTCGACTGCAACAGTATTCAGTTTAATCCAAAATGAAACATCTGATATCTTGGTTGAAATCTAGGCGCCACTGTCGAGTACGTTGACTCGGTCATGTTCTGAGAAAGCTCTGGCATCTACTGGTTGTTTACACCATCATGAAAAAATGGCCCTTGATCAAAACTAATTTAAAAATACAGTTTACAAAATTTGGCATAGTACATATTTGAAGGCGTTGTTATGTAATCCTGTTGACTCGGTTAGTTTCGACCTGATCATGACTGTATGAATATAACCAGTTGATTGAAAAAGATCAATTCATCTCAACAGTCACGTATTAGCCGAAATTGAATTTGCCCTCCAATTAAAATGCTGGTGTAATCTGTTTGGTGCCGCTTGATCACTATAGATTTCATGAAGCCTGGTTACGAATCTAGTGTGATGACTAGATCCAAAAATGCTAAATCTTGTGTTGTTTAGTGGGTGTGTCAATTGGTACTGTAAGCTAATTTACTCTTAAGCTTTGTGAAGTAACATTTAAATTGTTGGACTTCTCAAGTGAGCTTAAATTAGATGGAGCTTTTTTTAAGAATTATGGGGTGGTAGTTGTATACCAATTGTGTCACGAGTTTTGACCTATAACTTGTAATTAAGGAGTTCAAAAGTGAACAGATGAAGTCTAGTTGCTAAATGCGATTAAAATCGAATCTAAAGTTTAAGCAAATGTTATTGCTTACGAACGGGAAGCAGTTTAAGGCGAATCAACAAGATCTAGATATATTGGGCAAAAGGTAGCAGATTGCAGACTCAATATTCGCGTCTAACTACTGGAGTCCAGTGGAAGCATTGTCAGAGCTGCCTTCGAATCAAATAATTATGGCAAAATTATAAAGCAAGAGTTTTAGACAATCTAACTTCATTCTGAGAATCACCGATCTGTTGAACGGAAAAAACTTCACCAGATTATACATGATCTCCAAAGGAATCTATGGATTGAAGAACAAATGGTCAATAATGATCAGTGCTGTGGGTGTTTGAGTAATATAAATAATTACAACAACGTTTGCAGCTTTTAAGAACCTATAGATGGAGAATGAGATCCATTCCTCTATACATTAAGAACATGAGAAGATCGCAAACTCACTTCTTCTCTTTCAGCGGTAATGATCACAACTGGCTAAACAAGCGAAAAGTCTTTTGATGGACAACGGATGACAGAATTAAGCTCTAATAATCTTGTTGTTTTTCTAGAATGATACCAAGTAATAGTGCCCACCCTTAATAATCCAACACTCTTATGAGACACTAATTGTTTTAAAGCTTCATTAATAGAGGATGAAATGTGCGGTAGCAATATTCAACCTTTACCTTTTTTTATGTATTGAAATGTTTGATTTGAGCTTTCCAAATATAATAAAGCCATTTGGTTTTGGTCAGCTGACATGCTATGATTGCAGCACAACAGATCTCTTAATTGAATCAAACCCTATTTTATGACTATTTAGAAAAAGGAATGTACACTTCAAACTCAGTATATTCCAAAATGGAAAACAGTTCAAGTAAATCTCTGCGTTTAAGAAGTTACCATCGTGATCAAACTTTTTGTTCTCTGTAAAGTTTCCAACCGAAGTCATTTCTATATATATTATCCTTGTACATACGTTAACAGACTTCTCCCAGGTCTCTCTACTACGCGTCTTTCTGTGCGAAATTATTCCTCATTCGACAAAAAAATCGATCCTACAAGATCAACTTTAAGCTTATAGAAAACAATAAAGTTTAGAGACTAGAACTGATGAGTAAGAAATGCATACCATAATTCGTAAATTGTTGCCATGACTATATATGCTCTGTCTCAGAGGAACAATAATTTTTTCTGCAAATATAACCGGTTTTACGCAATTACTCTCTTGAGCTGGTCTGTAATGGTGGTCTCGTTTTCAAAATAATCGACTAATATGACACCACGACCTTCCCAGAAAACAGTGACCATCTCTTTGGATGGAGCCATTGCCTTGGATAACATTTTTACTATTATTTCAATATGGGGCTAACGAGTTCTTTAGGCATGTTCGTAGGCCTCTTCTAATCGATCTTCCTTTAATTCAATGATTGAAACTCGATAAATTGGATGAAATTTTGCAAGGTACCTAACAACTTGGCAATCACACACTCCTTAGCTTCTGTTAACGAGTGCTGCCATCTTCATGTAGACATCGGAAACTTTTAAGCAACACTTGTAATAAGGCACTTCGATCAATTATATCTTGTTTAGCGATACGATAGTTAGTTAAAAGAAAATGTTAAAAGATTTCCAGCTTTTGCTGCACCTGGACTCCTCGTATTCGTCATAAAGTTGGACAGGTTTAACTGTAGTGTGCTTCAAATTAAAATTATAAGAATCTCATCAAAGCCTATATAAACGTACAGGATGCTAATAAAGAAATTATAAAAAATATATATTTTTTATATTACATAATAATAACGCGGATTTATTTAACATTAAATTTTAGTACATGAAATTATCATTTTTGTGTTCAGCAGCAATTACATTGACTAATTTATCAAAAATATATTTTTTTTTGATTGCCCATATTAGTGATATCCGACTGAACCCTATACATATATACTGCAATTTATATAAACACTTATTTATTGTATTTGGTTTTGGCTAATGATGCCGCCGAATTCTGCCATACACTTAAATCATTTCGAAAGTAATTGTTACAATAAAATATATTTTTATTACCCGAAAATTCATAAAAACAAAAAAAAAAAATTAACCAACGACATATGGATGGACGTACCTTTTCACATTCGTACACTGAAGTCGCATCTGGGGTTCTGTAGTTCATAAAAATGTGTAATTTATAGAGAATCAGTTGCAATAATCGCCAATTGATCCGCACTCGACATTAAAAATAATATAAAAAAAAATCGTTGACGTCGTTATATATTTATAGTGCGCGGGGAAGACGACGATCAAATTCATCAAAATATTAATTTGGCGACTTGGCTTTATTTTCTTAATCTTACGTACATGTATGTATGTGTATATAATAAACATAATATTCCAGACCAAAACAAACCTTATATATGGTATATTCGTAATTTAAATTTTATTACTTTGAACTTCTGAAGAGTCTTGGATATATATAGTCGCGAATACACGTATTTGGATATATAAAACCGCGATTCCAATTTTTTTTTGTTGTTGTTACTTTGAGCTCTAAGTTGTCAGAAAATTAATACCGACATCATTCAGAAACTTTAATAGACGCAAACATATTTTTTCGAATGCAATAAAAGTGTATACGTTTATTCGATTTGGTCGAAATGCTGAACATTTTAAGACCACACATTTCACGGGCGAATTAAAATTGTAATAAATTACGTGAAATAATAAAATTATAAACGATTATTTGGTTCATTACCAAATTTTTGATTTCAAAATAATTTATGCATATTTTTTTTTTATTATAGTAAATTAATAATTTTATTAAATTTTTGCTGAAGGTGGGCATTATGACAAAACTTAACAATTTTTTATGCGTCTAATAAAATAAATCCGAAATTAATTAAAAAATATTTTGGATCAAAAATATATAAAAAAAAAATAATAATCATCGTTATAAGGCCGTGTCTGAGTTCAGAACCTTGACAAAATTTTGCTGATTAATGGGTTGAGTGATCTCGGCGGTTTATTATAATTGGATCGTTAAAGTTCACTTTGAATTGATAAGAGTGGATGTTGAATGAACTAACTGCCTCTTGAAACGATTACCGCGATATAGAAACGAAGTAGAACTCCGATATGAACTTCATAGACCTAGGATATAATGACATGACCACGAATGACCGTTCTTGGACTAGTACAACAAATACTCCGAAAGATAATAAATTAATGGAAGAAAATAGAAGGTCATCCAATAATGACAGTTTAAAACAAAGTTTCGCCTTTATGTGTCCTGTAAAGCTTGAGTCTCGTGTTAAATCGTGAAGTGCAGGTGCAAATAGTTAGTGATGCCCCCAAGTTTTGAACGGGAGAAGAGGAAATCCTGCATACAAGATATATAACGAAAATTAGGGAACTCGATCATAATCCGCTACCCACATTGATTAAAGTTCTGCAACAACACTTTCAAATCAGTAAAGATTTTTAGATGTTACTATCTGGCACTTTAAGCAAATCATGAATTAGTAGTGGAACCTCGTTGACCCAAAAACAGTTATTGGATTAGCCATCAGTTAAGTTAATGAATGACCAACGTTGGAAAATTATAAACAATTAATACCAACATTCTGGTGATCACAACTTTAATAATCTTCTCACCAGAGCGACTGTTCGTTCTATAGTGGATCAAAATATATACACTATCGTTTGTTTCTGTGTCAGTGAGACAATGCTACGGCCGAAAATATCGCTACCGTTTAAGTGCTTCAGTTTAAAATGAGCCAAATAAGTTCATTTCACACCGTTAACAGGAATTTGGAATCATTCAAACCACATATGACAGATTTAGACTTACACCAACCATTACACGATTAAAAGCCTCTTTATCGTATGAAGTGCAGAAACATCCCCAATTGGGCTTACAAAAAATACTTAAATTAATCGAAAAATTATCTTCATCGCTGAAGCTCGTTTTTGGCTGGATTACGTTGTTGTTGGTTCATCCGTTAGATGATCAACATTAGAGAGTCACGGCCAACAAACGCCTAATTTCTACCGTTCTATATCGTTATGTATGAAAAAGTGGTGAACAATTGTTGTTGAAGTGTGGAGTGCACGTAATACATATATCATTTTCCCAATTATCCACATTTCCATCCATGAGGATGGATAGGTTAGGTAAAAAGTGGCTGGGTACGTACACAGTGGCCGGTTTACACATTATTGTTTCCGAGCTAAGACAGATGTTCCACCCATGGTAAGGTTAGGTTAGGTTGTTGTGGCTGCTATAGCACACTTAGACCGGCGACCGGTCCGTTTTGATACCACTCTATGTACGGCTAGGTCCGAGTTTTCGTAGAACCATCTGCGCATTGCATAGCTCCATGTCAGCTTATAGTACTGACATGGAAGATGGGTCGGTCCATGGATTCTAAATAAGACAGGGGATCCAGATATGTTCATTTTACAACACCGAAAGTACCGCCCAAACGATCGAAGGTGAAAACCCCATTTTGCATCTTGCTCCGATTTGGGGTTCGAACCCTGTTCCTTCCGCTGCAACTCCCGCAGCTTTAACCAATGCGCCACCTGGGCGTATTCCACCAATAGCCCAATTAGAGATTCTGTCATACTGTCATACTATTGTAATACTGTCGGATAGGAGCAGAAAAGTGATCCACCAGCTCCTCTTCCTCCTCACAGCTCCGAAAGAGGTACAGCCTCCTAGTATGTTCTTCGAGAATGCGGTGCTCTATAGCATCTACAATAATCGTTCGTAACACAAGTCTATAAAGTTTTGGCCCGACTTCTCTCGTTATACTGCACTAACCTAAGACATTTCCACTAACCTAATGTCGACAGCCCAGTTGTCGTAAAGGCTGACTTCTGCCTATCGAAGATGTCCATTGAACCTTGTTCCATTATTCCCTTAGTAAGTTGGAATTCGTATAGATCTACCTATATAGCAGTGTAAAGTCAATGCACCATTTTCATTTGTAAGCCCCATCTCTTCCTAATGGAGGTCTTACACGAGTCTCGTTCACAATATTCGGCCTTCAAATCAATTTAATATCACAAAGTCATCAGTAAAAGATAGTTCACTAACGCAACATTCAATTCCTTAGTTAACAGATTCAGTTTTGTTTTGGTTTTCCGTCAATCCACACCTGCTGCCCCATTTTGTTACAATTTTGAATCACTTTCTTAATTGTTTCCAGATGTTTCGTTTCAGCTCCGAATCGACAGTCCTGCTTCAAAGAATATGATTGATTAACCTATACAAAGGCTAGTCCACCTCTATTATAGACTTTACTTTGGCGTTTTTGAAATCCTTCTCAATGTCGAGGGATGCTTCCAAAGAATAGCATCGAGCTAAGTGATTTGCCTATCAAGTGCAGTAAGCTATATGTTTGGATTCATTTTTGCACGAGTGTCTGTATCTAGACAAATGTTTGTATCAGTATTAAAGTGCTATATAGTCCCCGGAAATGACTATATAAAGCAGTTTAATACATCGTATCTCCCTAGTGTTAAGGTGGTATTATTCGATCAGGGTCGGGATTTATAAGGCTTGAAAATGCATCGGAGCCGCCCTCTGTTTACTGTGTCTTCTGTATACAAGAAGCGGGTATATTTATTGGCTTCTAGTACCCCTTCTTCAAGTACTACTACTTTTTTTGAGTTTTACAATCTATTTTGGGGCCTAACCACCCCCAAATATTATAACGTCCTACCATACACCAAAAACAAATCGACCACCTATGGCTATAACCCCAATTTGAGAAACCCATTGGATTATTTAATATACCTACCTTTATAGTATTGATATTGAAGTAGAGGCATTTCATGAGCTCTGCACTTCAAATAATACGTTATACATGCGTTCACATAATTTATTAATCCTGGACCAGACAACAAATAAGATTACTCATATGTATAAAGCTCAGAGATTTGGTAATAGACTAATCTACTATCACTCGTGAAAGAGTTAGGAGTGCTTCGGTATAAATGGACGAGATCTTATATTAATTTGAACTGTTTGAATACTATCCCTAACCGCCAAAAAAAACGAAACACTGAGTTGATAAAATTGGTTCAATCAAAATTGGAGAACCAACTTAATCAATATCTTAATATTATTCTTATAAGCGACATGATTATATATCATATATAATTTATTATATAACTAATTAACAACAATAGCTTACCTGTCAGCAAACTATTAAATATTATAAATCAACTGTCTGATTGATATCAAAAAAATCAAATTTTTGCTTGTACGATTTCCAAGTCACGTTCATCTTGATTGACTCAAGTCAATAATTTTTGTTTCAATCCCAAATCATTATAACGATCACGTATTAGAGTATACAACGATTAAGATCCAAAAATCGTATAACATTTGCATATTATATAGAGTAATGTTGATTGGTGAGTAAATATTTTAACATAAAAAAAAATGTTGATTGTTGATTGTTGAAGAGTTAAAATGTTGATTGATGATAGTTTATAGTAAGTTGATTGAAGATAGCGAACCAAATTATATTATATTGATTGAAGATTGGTTTATGTTTGATTTCAAACAAACACTTACATTTAGTGTGATTAAAAATATTTATATTTTAATAACCAAATTAAATAATTTACCAAAAAAAATTAACATTATTATAATAATCTTGTAAATATTTGAATCGCGAGTTTTTATTTAAAAAGTAAATTATTAAAAAAAATATATTTTATAATATCAACTTATAATATAGGTATTTCTTATTTTTTTTATATAATTATATATTTATTTACATTTAATTTGAATTAATTATTTTATTAAGTTTTTTATTTTTAAAGTACGGTAATTATTTATATAGAAATAAAATATTTACAAGACCATAACAAACACTATTTTTGATTAACAAAAAATTACATAACAAAAATTGTTTATTTATTTATGTTTATTTGTTGATGTAGTTGAGGGGATTATTATAGTTATATATTTTGTTTCTTTCAAAACAATTTACTTTACTTTTATTTTTAAAAACAATTAATTTAAATTTGAAACATTTAAATTGCGGTACAATTAAGATTTAAAGGTTTTTAGAAAATCTATCACCCGCACTGCCTTGTCGATCCCCTCAACTCCGCACCATCATACATGTTCAAGTTATGAAGTCGTGAATATTCGTTTACAACATATTGACCTAACGAATAATAGTTTTAATTGATTTTGTTTTAAATTAGAATATTATTGGGGCTTTAATTGTCTAAGGACACGTGATTGGTATTACCTAGAAAAAAATTTAAAATTAAGAAAATAAAACCTTACCTTCATCAATCCTTCTAGATGCTTCGTCCAGATCTGCACCGGCATATTTTAATATTACATACATTAGGGGCATCATTTCCCATGGATATCGAAATTTTTCCAATAATTTTTGACAATATTCAAATAAAATTTCGGCATTGTGACCTGCAATGAAACAAAAACCATTATTAGTAGTCACGTCTTCCATGGACTGCTTCTAATATACAAGTGTGGTTATAACTGATAAAGATTTAATGTCTGAGAGTGAAAAGGTTAATAAGTGTTCTTCGACATTAAATAAAATTCATAAACATTACCTCTCATTACCGCCTTTTTATAGAAAGGAAATCGAATTGGGCCATACAAGTTAGGTTTGGGCCATATAATACACGACTGATTCTTCTCTCGAATTTGGGAAGTTATCTTTCCTAATTAACGGAATAAGGTTTGTGAAGGTTTGTTGTTAACGGATGGGGATCGTCTATGGTCACTAAAGCTATCAACTTTGTTTCATATGCACTGATTATTGTGGTGGAAGGAGAAATGAATGTCTTATAGATTTAGCTTAGCTGCTTTGTTATAGCTAAATATAATTATTTAGAGCTTTGTAATAAAGAAGAGAACAACTATTTAAATTTTTTAACCTGCAGTTAGTAACTGCCGATTAGCAAGAACGTGATAAAATTAAAGTAGAAATTGTTAGAAATGTATGGATGAAAAATTCTTTAATGGACTGTAGCCATTCCACAAAATTTATGGATACTGGTTCGATAAAATGAGAAAAATTACGACTATTTTAGTAATATTTTGAAAATATTTTGTGTTTCAAAAAAGTTTTTTGGAGCTTAAGGTACTCTCAACTCTTTCGCGATGCACGTACGCACTACTTTACGCCATTATTGCGAAATCGAGTACGTGCTGCTATAGATCATCAAGTCGAGTACATAGCGATTTACAAAATCTACGAGGAATAATGAATACCTAATCCATCCACAGAAATTGGTGTGCTTTTTGGCCGGTGAAGTAAACGGCACGTAGTTTTGGGCTCACATCTCATACTTCAACAGATACAGTTTAACATTATTTCCAGTGTACAAGTCTTAACCTCTCTTCCAATATATTGATAAAAGTTGTAGCTCTCCGTATATATCAACAGAAAGAGACTTGCAAGATTTTATTTACCATTAATAAATTGAAACCTTTCTACTATAATTTTAGTAGGAGGACTTCTCGGATACTCTCATTGAATCTCCAGCAGGTAAATAGGAAAACAAATAATACTTGTGGATCAAAACTTGAAAGAAGCGTCTGATCACCGACTATAAATAGCTTCTGTTTCGTATTTAAACGTGTTTGATTTCTTACAGGAGAATTTGAATTTAAAAAATTTAAAAGAATCAAGAAAGAAATAAAGAATTTAAATGAAGCTGAGGAATGTCAGCGGCATACAAGAAAAAAAGATCAACTTTGATTATGTTAGAGGTCTATATGTACATGCGAGAGTAAAGATATAACTGAAGCTGCAATGTAAAGGTTTCAACGTTAAGGAAGCTCTAGACATCACTAAGATGGTATATGATAGAAAAGCTACTGCTTTTCATGCTATAAAATTTGAGTCAGACGAAGATAGTGAGGATGAAAGTCACTGCTGATAGATCAAATGCAAAAAAATTACAGGATTTACATTTTACTTATACAAATAATGTGGTCATATGGTAGGATCAAATGTGCTACACTCCGCCAACATCAAACAAATTACCGTGGCTGTGAGGAAGCTTTTTAACTACCTACAAAAATCTAGTGTAAATCGTAGATATTCTGTTCGTGAAACCCCAAACATCATATGGCCAAGGGTCAAAAATAAAAGAAAGCAACGACGATCAAATTCTGAGAGATGTCTATAAATGTATTAGACTTTAAATAAAAAACTTGCAAGCATTAAGGTCACATAAATACGTGGCTACCGATTTTATTATGCCATTCGTCCATTAAAGAGAGCGAGAGAGATCTACCATCCCTATCCACCATGACATAACTTGAAATTCAACCGCCCAGGTGGCGCAGTGGTTAAAGCTGCGGCAGTTGGAGCAAGAGGTAGCGGGTTCGAATCCCAATAAGGGCAGGACGCAAAAGTAATTTTTCACCATGAGATTACGATCCGTGGTGTGAATGAACACAACTATGACCCTGGAGTGCAGAACTCATAGGCCGACCCATCTTCCATGTCAGCACTATAGGCTAATAATAATTTTATGTGACTGATAAAAATTACTGAGTAAAATATGAAGAATACTCGGAACTAATGAAAATTTTAACAGGAGAGCTACCAGGTTGCATACTGTGTCTTATGGAAGGAGCAACTGTGACTTTAGCCACAAAGAGTAATATCAAAGAAACTGAACTAGAATTACAAATAATTACAAAAACCCAATCATAATCACCTCTATGATACTAGATGCCAAGTTGAGATGGAAAGATCGTATCAACAAAAACAGTAAGACCAGAACATTAAAAAGAAACATACTGACTTCATGGGTAGAGACTTGATCTTATATTGGTAAATATTAAAGGTTTCTACTAAAGAAACCGAAGTGTGAAAACAAAGTACTTCGGAGCATTGTGAATGTCCATGACACATTAAAAATGAAGACCTCTATCGAAATTTAAAGATGGAATACATGCCAAAGATGAAATAGTGTTTGCAATTGAATACCGTTTAATTTACGCCATGGATATGTGAAGTAAGAAACAGATAAGATTAATTTTTGTATTCGATTTCAGTTATTTAATGAGACGATTTCGAGCTGTTCCCCATACTACGTACGGTCCCCGAAACTATATGATACGAAACGAAATTTGTTAACAGCTTGAATTCAATGAGCTTTTTGTTAAATAACTATGTTTAGTTTTATTTGGGTGCAGGGCGGACTTGTACACTGTCCTAGCTCTTTCTAACAGTCAGAGCTTCTGCACCCAATGCGCGATCCTTCAAGTAAAGGTTGATAGCTGCTTTAAACTTGTGCATTTTATATTTCAACGGAAACTGAAAACAACCTTACATTCTAGAGCAAATTTGCAACCATGAGCTTTTTTATATGATATGAACCGAAATTCTTAAAAGCTTTTATTTAATGAGCGTTAATTAACTTTTATGAGTTTTTTGTGAATTTTTTTTACCCCGTTTAACATAATATTTGTGATACAAATGAAAGTAAAATTTACCACGATTTGTGTAGAGATCTTTTTCTACATGATACAAAACGAAATTTGTTAAAAGCTTGAATTTAATAAGCTTTTTGTGAAATACTTTTATGAGCTTTTTGTGAATTTTTGTTTACTTTACCGGTCAACATAATATTTGTGATACAAATTAACGTAAAATTTACCACGATTTGCGTAGAGATCTGTTAATAAATTAATTAGTTGACAACAACAAAAATCACATTTCATACAACAACCATATACTTTAATAGAGTAAGACTTGATCTTTAAACAAATATCGTGATTGAAACTAAACCAATTGGCAATCATGAGCTTTTTCTATATGATTGGAAACGAAATTTGTTAAAAGTTTAAATTGTGAATTTTGGTTTACTTTCCCGGTCAACATAATATCTGTGATATTATGCTGATATCTTTAATATATATCGTATCAATGTCAAACCTGGACCAAGATCTTATATTTGTGCAATAATTACGTGGTGAAAGAACCAGATCAATAGGACTTAAAGTTTCGATTTTATAGTATTAAGATTTGAGCGATTGAATGAGACGATTTCGCGATGTCTCTATTCTATGTAAATTGTGGGATGTTGAAATAAAACTCATCAAACATGCGATTCGATACGAGGAGTTTCGTCTCTTCTTTAAAAAGTTTAGATTCGAATTGCGTTCTTTGATCGGTTGTAATTGTCAAAGCGACTCCGAAACGCGAAACGTAATTAATTATGAACAAAAGTGGTCGCAATAGTAGATGCAGACATATCAGTCATGAAATACGCTTCAGGCCACCGACTACCGTGTAAAACGATCAACACATGTGAGTATGTAATTAAAATAATTAGAAGTTGGTAAAGGTCCAACTATATCTATATGAATGTGTTCGAAACGAGAATAAGGTATTTTACCTAAGGGAGACTTAGAGTGTCTGTGGACTTTCGAACGTTGGCATGATAAACAAGTTTGTGCCCAATTTATGACATCTTTGTTTAAACTAGGCCAAAAATAACGAGCAGAAATCAATTTACGGGTTGCACGAACCCCTGGATGTGAGATATTATGTAAAGCATCAAATATTATTTTTCGAGGAGAAGCTGCGATGTATGGGCGATTACTCCCTGTAGCAACCCGGAAATTTAGAAAGCTCAAAACCCGGAAATTTAGAAAGCTATAACTTCAAATTAGAGTAAGCATGACGTCCGGAACCAGAAAATAAATTCTGAAGTTCTAAATCAGCTCTTTGGCCAGAGACAATAAACTGATAGTCGAAACTATCATCAATCTATATTGTTGTAAAACCGCTCCAACGGCTCTACTAGACGCATCGGTAGTCACACTAATTAAATCTGAATTATTCAGAGTGTGTGCTAACAAAGCCAGCAAACGTTTAGGGCTTTTTAAGTAACAAAGCCAAATGAGAGTGAATTGGAGCTAAATAATCGGCGAGTTTAGGAACAAAACGGTGATAATAATTCACCATTTCGATAAACTACTCTATGCGCTTAATAGAAGTTGGTGCCGGAAATTCTGTAATGGCTTTAACTCTCTCCGCTGAAGGGAGAATGCCATTCGGCGTAATTTTAAGACTGAGGAAGTTTAATGTTTGTACTCCAAACACACACTTAGAATTTTTATATGAACATCAAATTCCAAGTAGAGTTTGTGTTCTTCCTCAGAAGTGGACGCTACTAAATTTGTCGTCAATATAGACGAAAACAAAATCTAAATCACGAACAAACGCGTTAATAAAACGCTGATACGTTTGTACGGCATTACGTATACCAAATGGCATTCGGCATCTTTTTAATATCTTCAATAGCAACCGGAATTAAATGATAAGCTCTGACAAGGTCGAAAATACAGATTTACCATTAAGGTTCATAGAAAAATTTTGAATGTGGGGGATTGGAAAGCGATCCGGTATCGTAACCGCATTAAGACGTCTATAATCCCCACAAGGTCTCCAGTCTTGGTCTTTCTTTCTGACCATGTGGAGGGGACAAGAAACTGAGGAAGCCGATGGTCGACAAATCCCCAACTCAACCATGTGCTGAACTCGTTCTGTGCTACTTTATGGCGGACAGAATCGAGTCTTCGTGGTCTATACACTGACAATATGGTGAACCACAGAATGTTTAACAGGCAAATTATAATTTGGTTCGGCTGTTAAAGAGGGGTATTTTATTAGAACCGCCCCGTAGCCATTGCCGACTACAAAATGAATGGGAGTTAATTCTTCAACTTCCATTACGATGGCATTGATTGACAGCTAAGTTGCTGTATCAACTAGTCTTTTATGTTTAAGGTCCACTAGTAAAACAAATTCAATAATTGGCCGATATATCTATCGTGAGCAATTGAGTGCCGTAGGTATTGATTACTGAGCCATTAGCTGCCGATAAAACTAAATCGGACTTACAAGAATTCCTAAAATAATTGGTATTGTACGCAACAGGAAGCACCGAAAGGTCAGCTCCTGTGTCAATTTAATACGTCAAAGAATTCGATTGGTTATATATGTGCAAACGGCAGGTCTTATTTACTTATTTATTTATTGATAATATCTATATTTATATATATATATATATATATATATATATATATATATATATATATATATATATATATATATATATATATATATCCTCTATCCAAGATCTTATATTTGTGCCATAAATATGTGGTGATCAAAAGCACTTATAGTTAGGATTTTAGTATTTCGAGCTGCCCCAAACGTAAATAAATTTTGGAAAAACATAACGAATTCACTATATGAAGATTACTATAGGATACACATATATTGAGATAAGTATTGAAACGATATTACTGAGAGTCTTCTCTGGTAACTCCAACTAAATAGCGATTCAAATCATTATGACATCGTGACAAAAAAAAAATAATTAAAGTAGGCGGAAATAATTCCAGAACTCAATGCCACTAGACGACCACGGTTCAACCCACATACACATACAGATTAAAAACACCCAATCGTGATTGATGAATCGTCACCACCCCAGGAATCGCACCCGAGACCCCCGAATGACAGAGCAAGTACGCTACCTCCTCAGCCACAAGAGCGACAAACTCTTTATTAAACCATTTTAACACCAAGTGTATAATTCACTCCTCCAGAATGCATCTTGTGGTTAAAATGAGGTATAATGACTGCAACCGATGTTTTATGTCTGTTAGAATCTAGAACAAAATTGTCCGCCAAAGATCGCCAACGTAGTGCCATGGCCCGAAATAATTTGACTATTCATCTTGTGACTGAATACACTGAACCAAATATACCACTCAATATGACAAATTTTAGTGACAAAAATATTGATAAATATTTGTCAGTATTTTTATTGTTATTTTGAAAAAATTATTTCATTCTGATAATTTATTTTCATTTCGAATTAAAATATTACAGTTATACCTTCATTTATATTTTTCAACAAAAATATAATTTTTTATTATTCTTAACAATATTTTATCACTACGATAAAACTGTTTTCTATATGATAATTTATCAGTTTTTTTTTAAATGGTCTAACTGATCAGCTTCGTTCAAAATGAACATCAATCTAGATCAATAAGAAAATAGAAATTTGTGAAAATGGAAGGGGGAGGTTCAAAATGAATGTTCCCTTCCCGGAAGAATGTTCTAAATTAAGAAAGCTTTTTCTTTTATGATATATTTTTAAGCATGTATTTTTATGTATTTAAATTAAACTCATAAATTGCTATAACATACTTATGTGCATATACTGAAACATATTTAAGAATTATTAAATAAGAAATCTATTAAAATCAAAATATAAAATATTCCAATCGATAAATTCACTTTTCTTATTGATAATATATTTGTTACACTTTTTAGCTAGTTATAAATTCGTAAATCTCATTGATAAGAATCTTTGTCGGTAGTATATAGATAAGGAAGTTTTCAATATGAATGTAATTTTGGTCAGTTTGAACAATTATTTTTTTCAGTGTACATGTACACATACCAAAATAAGTTTATAATATAAAATTAAGATTTTTTTAAACCGCCATAATCTCATGTATGACTATCACAATGAACATACTCGTGTATATATGTTCATATACATAACATACATAATTACAAACGTAAATATTTATTTTAATTTATTGTAATCCATATATTATATGCTTATGCTTTCAAATAACGCATGTATACATAATATATCCGAGCATACAACATGATTATTATATTATTGTGCGACAATATACAAAAAAAAAAAGTTTATTGATCTCGCGTCATATAATTAAGTGAGAAGTCGTTAAAACTCGACAATGTATTGAAATGTATTTTAAGATTTAATTTTTTTTTCTTTTTAAGTGTAGACGAGTGTACGATTTTATATACCCGAAGACATATTTCTTATATTTTTAGTGACAGGAAATTAAATATGAAAATTAATTATTTTGAATGTCGATTTATATGTACATATGTACATGCGGCGAGTATGTGAGATGATTTTCAAAATAACAATATGAATGAGTGTTAAAGACTAAACAAACTTTTTTTTTTAAGATTGACGCCACTTGAGATTTATGTCTCAATGTTTATGTTACTTCGTGTTTATAAACAAACACTTAGTTGCTGTTTTAGACAAAAAAAATCGATTTTTAATCAATGATTTTCTGTGTATATACGAAATCTTAATGCAAAGTCATTTGATAATGAATTTATTGATAAAACGTATATTTTGTTATTGAAACGACGATTTGGGATGAAATGTTGTTCGGTTCGAATTACGATAGACGTTGGCACAAAAGAATCTCAGGTTAATTTAATTAGGTCACATTTTCATTATCAGAATTTAACACAAAAAAAATGTAACGTAGAAAATATGTTGGTATGTCTATCGCCAGTCTGTCTGTTTCTATATCTTTGCAATCTGTTTTGGGACTCAATGCTCTTTACGCCATATTATATAACCAAATACGTACGGCTATTGGCTCGATTTACGTAGAACCATCTGCACAGTGCATAGCTTCATGCCAGATTATCGTAATCATACCGATCGTAATCCGATGGTGCAAAATCACTTTTATATCCTACTCCTATCTTAAATTAATATGGCCACCAGATCACTTAACAGTTCATTTTGAAGTAAAATGTAGAGAGCTTTCTATGTCAATGATATGTGCCTAAAATTGTGAAGTTACTATAATTCTGATCTAGACCCAGATGCGTACACACATCGCGAAACGTCATATCATGCCTAATACATTTTCCGCCACTGTTATGAAAATCATACATTTTGATAGTTTAGAAATTTCGTTGAGACGAAGTTTCAGATGGTGTGAAGTATCCACTAGCAAGCTACATAGTATACAGACGAATTCAACACCATGTGTATGGCGGTTATATGGTGGTTTATGGACAAATTTTATAATACAGCCTTTCAGACTATTCGGTTTTTGATTGGAAAAATGCAGTAATGGCACTCGTGAGGGCCTATGAAATCGGCCATAGTTCTTGGTTTAGATTTAATATTGCAAACGTGAAGACAATTTTGAAGTATCTTTAGTTCCTGAGACCAAGTATTGATGAATCAAATACCGATCTTGATGACGATGATTTGAAGCTGGAGAAAGAGAACGGGGATCATTATTGATTCAACAGGTAAATGCAGGTAAAAGGGAATGGTGTTAATCAAATATGTTCCTTTACTTCTGACCCAAGTCAATACATCATCGATCTTCAAAATCCATCATTGTATGACACTTTTGTCGACAATTTATATCTGATGATATTATTGATTTGATTGTCTCCCAACAAATTTATACGTCGAGTAATGAAGAAGAAATACGAACACTTATAGGAAAAAATTCCACCGATCAGTTCTTATTAAGATAAACTCTACAAAGTGAGATCTTTTCTGAACAAGATAGTAAACCATTTCATTTCACAGAAAATTTAAGAATTGATGTATCGATCATAAGAAATAACAATTGAGTACTTGCCATGCATGCAAAATAGATCGCCTTATGAATTCTAACCAACAATGACCGGCTATAACAACAGTGTTTATTCCCACCACGGATCGTATTCAGATGTGTGGGTTACACAGGAATAAATGCCACATGCTCAAACATTATGCTCGAAATAGGTAAGAACACCACAATGAAAGGATTAAAATTGAGAAAAAATTTCAGTTCCTTATGTCCCTCGTTAATTATTGATGATATTGCAAATATAAATACAGTGGCTAAATTTGATTAGCTATTAGCTAAATATAAACATGATCAACGTATATCAACATTCGTAATTCATTGGTAATTCATTTATAGTTAAAATATGGAATTGAAACAGTTCAAGCGGCATTGCACTGAATGGTTTGTTAACCAAACTTAAATTGATAGAAATGCACTGCTAATAAAAAAAATCAACTTTTTTCGAACGGCGCAACCAAAATGAAGCACCAAGGTGAAAGCCCCACCACCGATTTTTATAGTAGGAGTAACCAACTTTTCAGAAATTCAAAGTGTAATGAGTTCTGATACGGAACACTTCTAATCCAAACGCATACAGATACTTGTCAATGAAGCTGAATACGGAGAAATATCAGTGGTACACGTACGAAAATTTAAATCATCCCATCAAGGTCATGGCAAAAGGCCTACATACAACCTGTGAAAGTAATTCAATAATGGAAGACCTAGAAAATAAGAGATTTAAAATCCTTGATTCCGTGAATATTATTAAAACAGAGCGAGGTAGCGGAGAGAACCGACTAGAAGCAGTTTCAAAAAGAAAACTTCGACTGTTCATGCTATCGTTTGATAAATCAGAGCAAATAGAAAAAATGTACAATATAACTGGCATACTCAACATGCGAGTTACGATTGAAGCTGTTAAAAAAAGCAGTACAAAAATAGTACAATGTAAAAAATGTCAAGACTAAACCATACGCAAAGATATTGCGCACGCGAACCAAAATGAGTCAAATGTGCTAGAAAGCACCCAACACAAACTTACAAACTATCTAAAGAAGAACCAGCAAAATGTATAAGCTGTAATGGTCAGTATCCGGCGAACTACAGAGGATGTGAGGTTGCCAAGCAACTACAGAAAATGAGGGATTAGGCACGCAACCCCATTCTAAGTCATCCACACAAGGATCGAGCAAGAAATGAAGTACATATGCGTGGGAAGAATTATACATATGCGCAGGTAACTTCAAATTTGAAAGAATCTGACACCAACGGAACTGAAAAATTCAAAAACACTGTCCAAGCAATTTTAAATAGCCTTGAAGAACAGAATAAACTAAATAAGTTAATTCTGGGTCAACTCAATCTGCTGGAAATACCAAGTTCCAAAATAGCTAAAAAGAAATAATGTCTGCTATACATAGTTCAGTACATATAATTCCATAGCAAAAACCAGACATCAAAACTACTCAATAAAAATAGCCATATGGAATTCAATCGGATTAACACAACATCTAGCAGAATTAGAACTATTTTTAAACGCTGAGAAAATTGATATATGCTTAGTATCAGAAACACATTTTACCAGCAGCTCATATGTATCAATCCGGAGATATACTTGTTATCATACAACACATCCATCAGAATGGGCAAGAGGAAGGTCAGCTATATTTATTAAGGACAATATTAATCATCATGAAGAACTAAAAATAGAAAAAGAATCCACGCAAGTAACCACCGTGACGGTTAACTTTGGTCATCACAACACCTGTAATATATCTGCAATATATTGTCCCTCGCGGTATAGCCTAAAGAAAGAAGACTATATTAACTTGTTCCAGAAATAAGGAAGTAACTTCACTAACGGAGATGACTTTAATGCCAAAAATACCTTTTGGGGTTCAAGATTAATCTCTCAAAAGACAAAGAATTACTTGCAGCTGGTCAATACTGAAACTGTGAATTTTACTCAAGAAGGAAGCCAACGTACTGGCCATCTAATTCTAACAAAATCCCAGACCTTATAGATTTCTACATCACTAAACACATATCGGAACGCTACATCTTCTTAGAAAATGACGAAAATCTAATATCTGATCATTCTCCTGTTATTATGACGGTTAGTGAAAATGTTATAGAAAAAATAAATTCACCTCAGCTCACACACAACAAAACAAATTGGGAATTATCTAAGCAGTTAGTAGAGGAAAGACAATGGTCCGCTTGGGAATGCACTCCCAAATTATAATTGAGGAAAGAAAACTTCGTTATTTACCCAATAGAAGAAAGAGAACTAGTGCAGGAGAAACGAAAAGCCCGAAAGTAATGGCAGACTACGCGTGCGCCGCAAGATAAAACCACCTTAAACAACTTATGCATCAAACTTAAGGCACTTAGAAAAACAGTAAAAAATGAAACGAGGTATAGTTAACGCTCCGTGGTACATTAAGAATGATGACCTCCATAGGGACCTAAATATCCAAACGGTTCAAGGAGAAATAGAAAAACTTGCCATAATCAACACATAAACGAAGAACTTCGTGGTATGTTGGATACTTCACATGCAGTCAGACGATTTCAGAGAACGAAACCACATGATTCAGTAAATTACCTATAAATGGAGCTGGCCAATGGGTCTTTTCGAATTCACAAGTGACTAAATTAAGAAAGAAAAATTACTAGATCAATTGTATTTAGTTGTAATAGTTAAAATAATAAAAAAAATTTTTATAAAAATTGTTCATGAGAACTATAAGAAAACCGAACTCCTCTACTAGAAAATAACAGTTTGTGCTTCCTGGTTCTGTACTGTCTGCAAAGTTTCGTGTATCTCAAAGAGTTGAAATATAACCAAAATTGGGTTGTTAAGTATTCTCTGCAGACTGATTGGCCTATATAGTTAATTAAATAATAGCATCACACGTCGTTATATATATAGGTGACCTTTATAGTATAATTATATTGCCGACCGGAATTCCGATTGTATTATTTTGAACAAAGATGATCTTCAACCTTAAACACCAATTGAAATGAATCGCCTGTTTATTATCATAAACATCATTCAACATCGACTGTATAATCTAAATAAAGCAGGACAGTTGTAAAATATTACCTGAATTTCAAAACTTTTATGTGTTATTTGTCCACATGATAACTAAAGTAAATATGCCCATTTCTAAATCTCCCAAGATGCTATTTATTGAACTATTAATTATTCCCAATTTCTTAGACGGATATATCCTTATTATAATTCGAGCACTAAAGTCAAATTTCGATGAAAACTGACCGTTAACATCTGCCTTAAACATTATCTTCAAATAAGGATCCTTTATCCTCAAAAAAGTCTATTTCAAGCATCCAATTTATTGAAAAAGGTGATGACTTTTTGATCGATCATGATCTCATCGCAAGTTCATTTTTGGTTCATAAAATTATGAATATATACATTCATTTTCCAAAGCCAAATTGATCAGATTATTTCAAAAGGAGAACTTTCGATTGTCCAGGACGTGAGATCAGTAGTGATCACTTATGACGAAGCTATATGATGACATTTTTTTTAATCTAAGATTTTACAATTCAAACTTTATTAAAATTGGGAAAAAAGGGCTAAAATTCAAACTAATATCTAACATCTATAATAAAGAGAGGTTCCCGCAGTAACTGATATTAGCAATACAAATAATGCATCCAAAAGTAAGTATATGAACGATCTCATGTGATTTCGAATTGATATTATATTGATTAACTACATGACCAAAACTGAAGATGATCTATTGAGATTTGCACCATTGGTCCACATGGCCCAACTTCTTCAATTTATGTAATAAAGTTATATTGATGGTTTCCACGAACCGCGAGTGTCGTGATCGATCTCATTGATATCCACTATTTATTATCAATCATACAAACATCATTAAACTATAGTTCGGCTATACATATAGCCCTATACGCAAATCTCAACATATAGCTGATCTTACAGTTTTGCTCGTAGTTAGTGGACATGATATCAAATCGAAATCACATGAGAGCGTTCATAACTCCAATAGTTTCTGGGTACAATTAATAACCAATTAATTTTCCATTTATTCAATTCTATTCCACAAATACTTGGATCTGCATATCCAATCTTATTTATTGTAGATCCTCACGTTTTTATTATAGACATTAGCAATTAATTCGATTTTTTGTAATTATTTCCCAATTTCGTTTGATTGCCTATAACTTTGCTCAAAAAAATGATAAGAAGGTTTGGTTTTCATAAATAGTTTATTTGGTCTTTACATTTTTTATGATTGCAAAATTATATCGGCTAAATGGTGACCGCGATTCACTATATGCAACTTTCTTCTTTTTTTAACGCATTTTTCATGACATCCTGCAACATCTCAGGCTAAAATTTAATTTAGTGACGAATATTGTCTTTAAGATGTTGAATAGTTAGGGGCTTATTCATATAAACTTTTGATTTTAAAAAACTCCATAAGAAAAAATCTGGTGCTGTTAAATCCGGAGTTCTGGTTGGCTACAGGCACAAAAAATGTCGATCATGTCTTGGTACTGTTCGGCAGTAACAGTAACTTCAACACCTTGGGCATTTTCAACAAAATAGGGACCAATCATGTTGCCAGCATGAATACCACACCTTATACAGTTGTTTTAAATGGATGCAATGATGTTTGATGAATCTGTGTTCCCCAAAACCGACTGTTCTGTTTATTGACGTGGCCACTGAGCTGAAAATGTTTCATCGCTCATTATAAATTTAAACGAAAAATCTTCAATTTCACCAGACAGCTTTTGGATTGCATTACTGTACTGAACTCGTTGATAAGGATGACTCGGTAGCAATTTTTGGACTAATAGAATTTTGTACGGGAACATTTTTAAATTAGTTTTCAAAATTCGCCTCAAACTGCGTGCAGAAATGTGTAACTGGGAACCACGTCTCCGAATTGATGCTACTGGAGACTCTACAATACTATCGCGCACCAGAGCCACATTTTCAGCGTAACGAGACGTCCGTTGTCTTCCAGAACGAGGTATGTCTGCTGTTGTACCGTCAACTGTTAAAAAATCGCATGTAAGCAATTTCATTATAAATTTGGGGCGTCTACACAACACAATTGTCAAAACAAAACTGAGCTAAACGTCACATAACCAGAATCACAGCGGGACTTTTGACCCACTCTGTATAACCTGATGAACACTTTATTTTTTGCCTGAGATGGAACCGTGAAATAACTTCACACACGTAAATCTTTAGCTTAGTAGGCGAGCCTTTAATATATTTTTTAGAACCCAAAAATACCAAATTTGTTGCCATTGTTTTATGGGACTTCCTTCAAAAATTTAGAACAATCGGATTGAAACGAGAATACGCAATAGGGCTGACAATGCATCAGAAGAAATTCTACCATCAACGCAAACAGAAAGTCGCTGTGATTCGCTTCGGGTTTTGGCGTAAACTAAACCCACTACAAATATTCATTGAATGAAAAAATGTATATGGAACAATTGTACCGTCTCTATTATTTTCAAGTGACCCGACAGTGTCTTCAAATCATGACGTTACTGTGGCTCTGGTGAAGTCCAAAGTTGACGGAGATCCACGAATATTAGATAATTAAAGGGAATACACGATCTGTTTTATGGTTTCCACGAATATTAAATGAGACTCAAAACGATCAGGCTCAAGAACATTTTATTCAAAAATAGGCAACATTAGTTTATTCATTACTAGTGACAAATCTTGGTTCTATAAGTACGATCGGAAACCAAACAACAGTCCATATGGAGCCCAACATAAGCAAACCCACTCGGAGAAACATTATATACCACCTTATGATTTCTGCTTATTTCCAAGATTTGAGGAGAAGTGTCTTTAGCAGTAACGCGAAGATAATTGATGCGGTTAATGTTGAAATTGATGCTGAATGGTTAATATGGTCAACTAAGCGTACTTTTGCTAATCCCCTCGTATATGTGTTTGATTATCTGGAGTGTCAAATATATATAGTGAAATTCGCTTATAACGACATTGAAAATGTCAGTAGAATCCGTCGTTATAACCGAACGTTGCAATAAACGAAATTCGATTACAACCCTTTAAAAATCTCGTCTTAACTTAGTAGTACATACCTTATGCACCTATTAGATTTTGTTAAGATATTAAAACTATTAAAAGAAGAATATTGTTGACTTTCTTGTAGTTTTGTAAAATATTCATACATGGTTGATTGCTTCATACATTTGTTCCGTATATATTCCTGCTCCAATTTTCTGACACTTTAAGTGAGCTTGCGACAGGAATTGCACATAACGTTTGATCGTGTTTCATGTTTCAGTAACGGAATAAAGGGAGGAATAAACACAGTATATCCGGGTCATCATCATTTTCCTTGTTAGTGTCATTGATAGATATTCTAATCACCTCGCCTACAATATCTTCTAATGTTACTTCTTCATCGGTTAATATAATTTATCAACGGTCACAAAATGATTCCAATTTTTTTATCTTGGACATATGCTCCTATGAGAGCAGACAATTGGGTTAGTTCATTAAGTGGAGTTTCATCATCTTCGTCGTATAAATGAGTGTCGGTTTGAGGATTACTCTTTAAACATGATCCGGCATGTCTAAAGCAGTTAGCTACTGTTTAGCTATACTAATCCGATTACACGCTGTAGCAACCATTTCAATTGCATCTATCAATGTTACGACAATGTTTTGACCACTATCAAAATTTCTGACCAATTTTAATAAAAGACTACGTCTGTAATGGCCTTTAAAGCTTTTTATAACGCCTTAATCCTCCGGCTGTAAACGGATAATGTGTTTGGTGGCAAAAGTGCTTACTTAAAGTGTGAAGGACAATTGTCGATTAGTGATAAAATATTGTTTTTATTTTGAATTAGATCGGCGTACCATTTCCCTAAATAGCGCTCGAAAATTCGAATGGTAAGGCTCTAATGTTTTTAAAGCACCTGGGTGATCTAGTTTTTGGTATATAACAAGCGTTTTTGTCACTACCTGGACGAGCCATGTTAGTTCCTACTAACAAAGTTCTTCTCTCCTTAGACATTTTGGCGCCTTCACACTTTCACCTCTGAACTTAAATGTTTTTTCTGATGTTATTTTATAAAACAAACCGGTTCCGTCGAAGTTTTAAATTTCAATTGCTGTGTATCCAACTCGAAGTTTTGGCGACACAGATGCTATCCACCTTGCTGAACATCTGCTGACTCGCCGGAAATTTTGCCTAAAACAATTTTGTGGCGCTGTCGCTGACGAGATCGAAAAGCTCAACTTTCTGTACATTTGAATTCCTTATTCATTATTCTTTCTAATTCTTCTGCCTTAATATCGACAAACTAATCCGTTCTGGCATATGCAGATTATATCGATGTAAGATTTAGTGGCCATACAATGTCAGAGGTCTTTGATCTACTGAAACCGCGTTCGTTATAAATTAAGTTGGTTATAAATTCGCCACGTTTGAGGGAGTTCAAGTTAAATATCTCATAATACTGTGGGTAAAAGGACTATTGTCGGCGTGATCGCAGACATTCAGATTGGTTGTAATGTATGGGTGTGATATTTGGATGTTCGAGAGAAGAATCATGTATAGAACAGCGAGTATTTTGACTCGGCCATACCAATCGCGAGTTTAGCAATCTCTTAAGCCAGAGCATCATTTCCGGATAGAGAAGATATCAATCAGCGTTGATGGTCAAAATTGACAATATTAGACAATGTTGAAAATTTTTAGCTCTTTTTTGTTTTACTGAAGTCCAAAAAGGTATAGTATCACTTATTGCAAACCTTTCAGTGAATCACTTGAATATGTTACACCGAGTATAAATATCCTATTGACTGAAATTATAACAACGAACAAAACTTCAACAATCATTTCTAATCGAAATAACAAAAGTATATAATCGAAATGTTTAACGATCGAAACGAATTACAATTGAGTTAAATTATAGCCGCACAACAGCATAGCCCATAAATATTCGTACTTATTTACTCCGCCTATATATAGTGAACACAATTCATAGAAAATTCTTTGAAATTGGAATCAATTAAAGAATTTATTAATAACAATTAACTTTCTAAACATAATACTAATTGATATCAAAATAATTAATGTTGAGAAATAAACAAACATTAATTCAAATGTATACACACACACACACATAATCATAAAATACATGCATATGAGTACATGTATTGTTGGAATGAAACAAAAACAAATGAAAAAATTTATAAACTATATAGAAAAAAATAAACAAAAACTGTAAAAATAATATTATAAAATAGCAACAACATAAAATTAAAAGGCGGGGCTTGAAATCCATTGGTTATAACATTATCCCCACCTAAAAATAAAAACTTTTCATTTAAATATTTTTATGTTTGTTTACACAAACATAACAACAAAATCCATTGCGAGATTTTTTTATTGTAATTTAATTTGAATTTAAACAATTTTTTCTTGGATTTCAAAGAATTATATCATTAATTCAATGAATTTTGATGTTTTACACTTTTTTCTCGTTGCATTTTAATAGCGGCGCTTATTCTTAAGAATTTCAATGATTTTCGATTGCAATATCGAATACAGAATGTGTTATCGAAAAAGCTTAGTTCGTTGCTTTAGAAAAAACAAATCGAAATCTGGGATAAACTTTAATATTTAGTTTGTCTTATATATAAACTATATACTGTTGTACATAGGAACGATATGTATTGTATAAACATTAAACAATACCAAAAAGGCGAAAATATCATCCAGTGCGCATATCCATTAACTGCACTATATACATACATATTATATGGTTTGATAGCATTACATAATTTTATATAACTATTTCGATTACATATACAAGTTTACAGATGGAAATTGTAGAAATATATAATTTTTTTGGTAGTGTTTTGGATTTTAAGTAGATGCATTTCAGGGAAAATGGGTTGCAATACAACATAATATGAAAAATAGCGAAGCGCATGAGAAATAATATGTGCCGCAAATATATATATACACAGACGGAATACGAGGAATATAAAGGAAGTGAGATAAGAAAATATATATTACATAAGTAGATGTTATTGAGAAGGATAAATGTTGAATTTACTTAAAAATATTTTTTTTGTAAACGTTTGGAGCATTTATTATATATTCTCGTATGCCACCATTGGTAGGTGGATGCTTGGAAATTTAAAGAAAACGTGCAACTAGAACTGTAATTGGGTTAAGTATTTTTTATACAAAAGACGGATTTTATATATATATATATATATATATATATATATATATATATATATATATATATATATATATATATATTATATATATATATATATATATATATATATACATATATATATATATATATATATATATATATATTATATATATATATATATATATATATATATATATATATATATATATATATATATATATATATATATATATATATATATATATATATATATATATATTTATAGTGGTGGCCAGAAAATTAGGGACAGCGTCTGCGATATAATAATAGGTCTAATATTTATTATTATTACTTACTTCATTGATATGACTTTTACTGTTTTATAATAAGACGTACTTCTTGTACTAAAAGAGTTAAGAGAGTTTCTCATCACGTCACGGTATCGAGTTCGATTCTCGCTGACCAAAACTTAACATGCACCGGATGACATAAAAACGCGACTGTGTGTCAAAAACATTCGTTGGGCTATGATCACCTTCAATGTGCACCTATCGTTAAAATGGTTCATAATGTCTCAGTTGAGACGCGGTTAGTGTTTATTTATTTACATATATTTAGGTAATTCCCCTTCAAACCGAAAAATATTGGGACATATTACTTTTACTTTAAAAATGGATTTTAATTTTTATGGTTTAAAGTGAAAAATCTGTATTTTTAAAAAGTTTACACCGTAGATTTTCGAAATTTATCAAAATTTATAAATAAAATTATTTTGATTTAATCCTATTGGGTTGATTGTTCGTCGGACGAGCGACGGATAATTTTAAATTTAAGAAATCAAGGGAAATATTATCGCGAGCTTGCTGCCATTGTAAAACGTTCGAAGAACATGGTCGCATATTCCACAAAAGTAACCAAATCTAAAAAAACGGGGTGTTCAACGAAAAACCACTCCTCAGATGGATCGGCGTATATCTGCAGTCGTTAAGAAACAGCAGTTTTTTACTTCTGTTGATGTTAAAAAGGAATTAAATTTGAATATTATCATGCGAATAATTCGTAGAAGACTGGTAGAAAGTGACCTTCATAGCAGACCTGTTCGAAAAGTACCATTGCTGTCCAAAAAGAACATCATGGATAGAATTCGGTTTCCCAAAAAACATGAAAATTGGAGTGGTGACCAGGGCTTGCAAAAATGGGGAAATATATTATGGTGTGACGAAACTAAAATTAATTTAATTGGTTCCGATGGAAAGCAATATGTACGTGGGGAAAAAAGAGAATTTCATCCAAAATACACAAAAAAAAACCGTAAAACATGGTGGAGGAAATATTTAAGTATGGGGATGCTTCTCTTACTATGGCGGTCCATTGTATTGGATAAAGGAAACTATGGACCAGAACATCTATGTGAATGATATCCTCCAGAATGTCATGTACCCGTATGCTTATGAAAGTATACCCCTTAGATGGGTGCAAGACAATGACCCCAAACATACATCAAGGAAAGCAAAGCAGTTTTTCAGGGACAAAAGTATAAAACTATAAGTTGACCAACGCAAGCCCCCGATCTTAATCCCATTGAGAATATTTGGAAGGATCTAAAAACTGCAGTGGGATGCACAAAATACAAAAATAAGCATGGTTGGCAGTTAAAAATGCCTGGAAGTCTTTTCCCATTCAACGATGTCAGAATTTAATAGATTCTATCCATGGAGATGTCAGGCAGTGATTAAAAATGAGGGTCAGACTATCAAATACCTACTAATGTTTTTTATTGTTTTTTTTATCAGAATTATATGGCAATACTGAATATAATTTATTTTATTTGAGCATAACAAGAGTGTCTAAGTTTTCGACCACATATATATATATATATATATATATATATATATATATATATATATATATATATATATATATATATATATATATATATATATATACATATATGAAGTTTCCATTGAAGTCTATACCACATACTGTACCAATTTATGGAACCTAGGGCGCATGGTGTTAAGATTTGGCAGTTAAAAATGGTTGTCAAATGGTTGACAATGGTTGGCAGTTAAAAATGCCATGAAATGAAATAAATTCTAAGTCTGAGTTTATTCGATATATGGTACTACGAAATTTCAAGTCTCTAGTTTGTAGCTAAATATTAGTGAATATATCAATGGCCACATGGCAATTACGTCATAATTTAAAACTAGTTTTTTTTTCAGAATAAATTAAAACAGATAAAGCTTCATATAAAGCGATATCGTATTGGACTTACTGGAAAATCATTTGGAGGAACCCTATATATGATAAACTCAAATGCAGAAGATACTATATATCATGTGATGAGGAATCTTGTAAAAAATTCATTAGATTTTCGATCTCACGGATGCTAAAAATATTCGAGTGTATGCACAAGCAGTCACTACGCTCGTCTTCGATATGAACACATTACAATAGTGGAATATGTTTGCTTAAATGTGGAGGTGAAAGACAAGACTATATGTAAGTGGATATAATTTTTGAATATATTCGTATCTGTCACTAAAACGTAACAATAATGGGTACCGTCACATCCACAGATCGATGACAATGAAAGAGTTAAGACGGGTACATTAAATGGGTTTGTTATGAGGTTATTCAGAAGTATAGAAAGAATGATGTAAAAGAGGTACTTCGAATAATTAAAAGAAGGGTGAATATAAAGAGAAATGATCAATCAAAGGAAAGAAGTACAGAGAGTTATGGATTGTACTTCTTTGAGAACTCTTTCTATAAGGAACTCAAAGGAGAAGCTAACACCAATCGAATGCTGAAAACAATCGAATGAATCAGACTTACAAATTAATGGAAATTGGAAAGACTGCTTGTGAAACGTCAAATAAGTGAGGACAAGGATTGTCTGCTGTGTGACAGGGTTGAGGATGTTGAACATCTTGATTTCAGATCATGTTTCATCATCCTCCGCAATGCAAGAAATTTTACAACAGTAATGACTGTCACAGCTTTGACTTAGCTTATAAGGAATGTATGAAATTGCGAAGGTGAGTAGTTTCAAATTTTTTTAAAAATTATTTTGGCGACATTGTTGTCTATTATTAAAGCCAAGTATTACATACAAAAAATCATTTAAAATTGGACGAGACAGAGGAGAACATTAACTTTGCTAAAACACGTCCATTATACAAACAAAATTATACAAAATTGTATGAAGGTATAGTTCTGCTAATCTCTCGTAATGATTGCGAATGCGATCACTTAATTATGCCAAGTAGATACATGTAGAATGAAATAATCTTGATTCATGGAGTGGAGTACTTTAATGCTGTAATACTTTAAAAATTTCTTATACCTTTGATTAATCATATATATACGCAATGGCTAAGCCTATATACCGATTTTATCATTTAAGAACAGGTATTCATGTTGGCATTTTTCATTAAGAGTAACTTTATACTAGTTAAGTGTAACTTATTCAACGAAATAATTCCCCGAAGATACCATATAGGTTAAGAACAGCATGTACAATCTATAGGTATGGAATGAATCATTTTTGTTTGCTGGTTACCGTAGTAGCGCTAAATGATGGTGCAGACCCAATGAAGCAACCTTACACTTTATCCTTTATTCCAACTTTAGAACACATAATATTTTTTGAGGCCTTTTGCTTTACAAGCGTCGCTATAAGATATTGAGATACTGATGCAACAACTTTAATAACTGATATTATCACAAAATTTTGATAACCTAAAATGAACAACTACTTCCACCATTTGGGCCATTTCATGATGGTGAAAAAGATAGAAATGACATCAGACATAAATATTAGGAAAACTCCCTTATTTTAAATTATGGAGTGAATTATGTGAAGAATATCCTAGATCATATCCTAAAAGTTTGTATATTTTATGAACATTTCCCGTTGCTCAAGATTTTATGTGTTACGACCAATAACATGTGTTGGTCCAATGGGTAAAAAACATTGGGAACCGCAGATTCCTGATTTCAACTAAACAAGAAACCGTCCTTTGTACAACACATTAAATATATTGCATTAGAGCTTCTTAATCCTACGTGTTATACCTAACATATCACTAATCAAGAAATCGAATAAAGCTTTTTGACGTATCTGATCAACCAAAGTTTAAAAGTCATCTGTTGAGTAATGTTTTGTTTCCCGTTAAACATTATTATATCAAAATAAAGTTATTTATATTATTATGAAACTTTTCCAAAAGCTTGATATAGATGATTCCACTTGTATCCTCGATCAATCAAAAATATCATTTTAGAAACCAATACTAAGTAAATGTTCATTTTCTAGTTCGATTCTATATATTCGATTCGATTCAACGTTTAAGTAAGATAGAATAGTACCAGCATCAAAACTAAACTGTATAGGTTGCCTAGAACTAAAACAAATATGGGCGTAATTCAATGAAAAGCTAACAATAGGTCAAACAACCCATTCTTGCTCTTTTAATATAATCCGACATCTGTTTCAAGCACGGCGTGTTTAGATTAGGGTTTAATACTCCAAGATTAAGATTTTTTTTTTTTTTTTATATGTAGCTTTAATTCGGTACAGTCCTAGCTCCTTGTAACTGTCAGAGCTCCTGCACCCAACGCGCGGTCCTTCAAGTAAAGGTTGATAGCTGCCTTAAATTTGTACATTTTATACTCAAACGGAAACTGAAAATCGGATAACGAATTCCACTTCCTGGATGTTCGATGAATGAATTCGCGCTTTGTACCTTCAGTTTGAGGTTTCGGCAGCTTCACCGTAAATCTATGCGCATTGACCGTTCCTCGTGTTAACCGTCCTGGCGTAACTAATGGTGGTATTTTCTCCTTTAATACTGCAGAACATTTACCATTTATCAATCTATTGAGCACGCAGAGCTCTGCAACATCTCTGCGGTGGTGTAGACTGTCTAGATCTTTCGTAAGTCTGGAGTTTCGTATTATTCGTATGGCACGCCGCTGAACTCTATCCAGCAACTGGAGAGCAGTGCCAGAAGGTGTGTTGATTACATCGACTACATTACCTTCTTTATAAATAAAGATATATTGTTGGTTCCAACGAGATAAACCACTGATAAAGTTATCAGTTTGTGCATTAAGACATTTTCTGGCACTTATTCCATTCCACTACAAAATATTTATTTCAAGCTCGAAAAACCCGCTAGTACAGGTGGAAAGCCCCAAATAGTTTGTTTGTACCTTTCTTAATAAATTGTTCTGCAGACCTCAAACTATATATAAGCTCAATAAACGGAGAGGACATGAAAAACTACTAGACCCAAGAACTATCAGCATTTGTATTGGCATAAATGACTTGTGAATCCCACTAATCAGTGTATTTATAGACCCCTCGCTCCTACTGATGTTATTTTAACCATAACAATACCCGACGGACAACCCATCAAATGTTAAAATTTGAGGTTAACAATTCAGTTGATTGCTTGTTATCTCGTAGCTTATAATTTTACATTTAACCTCCTGTGTACATCTCATACTGTAACATACCTACATGTATATCCCAAAAGCGTTTTGCCCTTAACTCTAACGTACATAAATTGCTGTCGGTTAATTCGTATGCCGATTTGTTCATTTCGTGTGGTCAGACACGATATTGATCTCGCATTATAACTTTTGAGCCAACCCCTTTGGTTATGGATGTTTTGTATCTTGTCATTACTTCAATAAATAACAGTCATTCGTGTATATGTTTTGAGTTGTTTCGAAAAACCGCACCAATATTTTAAGGATGGTTTTACAGTCGTTCTTGGGTTATTAACGAAGAAATTACAAAATGATATGAAGACAAAAACAAAACAGGTGATGGTGTAATAAGATACTTTTAATTAATTTTAAACATACATTATTAAGAACCAGTTCCAGGTGCATGACATAAAAAACCATTCGGAATACTCATAATGAAACAAATAAAACATGCATATGTCTAAATGTGATATAATTGGGTACATATAAATGAAAATATTATATTTTTGACAGTTCGTTTAAAATAATTTATATATCTGGATTTCAATTATAATCCACAAATAAGCATAATCATGTACAAATCGATAATCACCATGGCGAAAATCATAACCACATATTAGAGTATTTCATATATGCTGGATAATAATTTCATTTACGTTTATTAGTTTATATAATTGTTTTTATCAAATATTAGCTTGATTAGCTCAAAAAACTATTATTTGAAATTATAGAGAATTAATTTTTGAAAATATTATTTTATCATATCGATGTTAAAACTAAAGTGACCTTAGCGATGCATATTTTATACATTTCAATTATATTCGCGGTTGACTCCATAACTATGATTGATGAGTTTGATTTATATTTTAAAAATATTTTAATATTAAAAATATGGCCTAACTGGGTGTTGGTATAAGAAAGCTCACATATATGAGCTTTTAGACGAAAAAGCTCTAAATCAGGCTGATCAATCAGAATTCTCGCCTACCTGGTAGAAATCACATAAAACTAGTGTTTCAGTCACCAGAGCGCCCTTCCAGTAATAAACGACCCATAACTTTTGTTTATAGATATCTGAAAGTAAGAGTGTTCGTAAACAAATATCAGATAATAACACTACTGACGACAAAAATTCGTGCAGAAATTAGGACGCTAGAGCCACAGGCACGAAGAGCTTTTATGAATCGAAAGGGCTCATTATAGTGTAAAGAAGAAACGAAAGCCATGATGCATGCTAGGTTTTAGGTCCTGACTTCAGAGAAAACATAATACTGTCGTTTTAATTTGCCCAACAGTTGTTATAAACGAACAAATTATCTGTGTTGATCGATTCGACTTTATAGCAAGTATAAATATATTACTGGCCAAAAGCTTGCATCCAAAAGCTTCAATTCGAGTTATTTGCATCTTAAAGATTTGATTCGAAAATTTCCAACATTAAATTCTTAATTCACAAATAAATTACATGACAACCCGCTTGCCATCATTTTAAGGCTATTTGACAATGGCCTGCTTAGGAGCAGTTGTTGAAATGTGCTCCAGACTTTCTTCTTAGTTTCACGGCACTGACGATTCATCGATTAATGAATTGTTTCCAGGAAGGACGTTCATTAACATTTCACGTACCACAAGATCACAAACAGCTAGAACAGAAATGAATGTGGATTGTGTGTGAGAGAGTGAGAGAGAGAGTATGAGTAACATCTATACTCGAAGGAAAGCTACTAAAGTTAATATCACCCTTTGATCTCCCAACTGCAGCGGCTATTTAATAACGAATTGAAGGGCTGATTTGAACAATTACAGTAATGGAAGAAACGTGCTTATTGACCTTCTCATTATGTCATTTTCACTTATATGGATTTGTAAATACACAAAACTGTAGAGTCGTATAAACCCTCTCAAATCTACAGTTTGTTGTGAAGTGTCATCACAAAACTAGTAAATAAACATTAATTTTGCCAAACGAATCAGTTCGAGAAGATTTGGAGTAGATTGATTAACCTCTTACATCGTTATCTCCAAATTTAACGACCCATAACTTTTGTTAATGTAGATGTCTTAAAGAGTATTCGTGAACAAATCTCAGATAATTACACTACGGAAGGATAACATTCGTGTAGAAAGAACTCATTAATATGAAGACGAAACGGAAGACATGACGTTTGTTAGGTTTTTTTCTTTGTTAGATTACAGAAAAAAACTTATGCTGCCGTATTGAAGATCAACCGCATCTGAACAAAAGTGTTAATCTGAACCAAGTTGTTAGGTTGAGAACGCCATAAAAGGTTTATTTCACTCCACTGTTTTTATATCTTTTATTACTGTACATTTTAGAAGAAATCTCGTAAATCTCGTAGAAGAACACCAACCATGTATGTTTGTCATATATGTATGGAAGCTTAAACTACTCATATGTTCAATCAATGTGAAAAACTATTCGCATATTCCTGATGTTAGCTTTGACATCCTGCACTTCCATTCAATTAATTATACAAAATTATCGAAAAATTACAGTGAAACTAAGCAGAAAGTCTGGAAACACTTTCCAGGAAAGAATTAACTGACCGCCCAGGTGGCGCAGTAATTAAAGGTGCGGCAGTTGGAGCGGGAGGTACCGGGTTCGAATCCCGATAGGCCAGGATGCAAAACGGATTTTTCACCATACGATTATGATCGGTGGTGTAAATGAACACATCTATGACTCTCTGTTGGAGTGCAGAATTCATGGGCCAACCCATCTTCCATGTCAGTACTATGGCTGTCATGGAGCTATGCAATGCGCAGATGGTTCTACGTTAATTGGACCTATAGCCGTACATTCCTATAGTCTCGAGCCCCGACACAGATTGTAGAGATAAACAAAAAATAACTGTTCGTTTAATTTGCGAATTAAAGTTTTTGAGAAAACCATTATGCGGATTGAACAACCGACTGACATTAAATATTATTCAAGCTTTTGGCCAATGATATACTTATTCTTGATAAATTCGAATCGACCAGCACAGGTTATTTGTTCGTTTACAACCACTGTTGTGCAAATTAAGAAGTTGAAATTTCATACCTAGAGCCACAAATTTGTTCAAATTACGATTTTAAATGGTGACACATTTGTCCTTGATGGTTCCTGACAAAAAATTGTCCCGCACAGTAAAACTATGACCTCCTGTTGGAGTGCAGAACTCATAGGCCGACCCATCTTCCATGTCAGCACTATACGCTGGCATGAAGCTATGCAATGTGCAGATGGTTAGGTAAATCGGACCTATAGCCGTACGTCCTCGATTTGACTGCAAAGCGTAAGGTATCGGCCAAGTCTTCTTTAGACGTGAGAATAATAAATCAGTATCAAGGCACGATATAGGTTCACATTACCTTGCTCATTTTCGAAAAAAAATGAGCCTATGATAAATTTTTTGTGCTTAAAATATGGCAAATTGGTTTTTTACTTAACAACCGAGATAAAACCGATCTGGATCGGAAAATTATAAATGCTCATGTGCTTCCAAACAACAATTGGCTCATTCAGCGATTTATTTCACAGCACTAATTCTTGAACTAATTGGAATTTTTTTTTTCAGTGTTAGAAGTTTACTTCTGGTGATGATGGGTTGTTTAGATGATAGGCTGTAGATGCATACTTTTAGGTTCAGCAGCAACATTTTCCAAAAAAAAACGATCGAAACGTGTCTTTAAATTCAAAATGTGCTTTTTCATAAAAATCATCCATATAACGACCTATCAAATCACCAGAACTTAAAGCTGCGTCGATTCAAGCTCGATTTGGCGTCCGCGTAAAGAAGGGCATTAAAAGAGAATTACGAAATAGGGAAGTTTATCGATCACAAAACAGAAAGAAGAGCAAAGTTAAACCCGCAAAATGTCCAAACGTGTTGCGCCATATAGAGAAATATGACAAAGTGTATAAAAGCTCGTGCTTGCGTAAATGATTACGAACCACAGCAGTTGGATGCGTCACATTCTTTACAAAGTTACTAATATATTTGAGGTATATACATTTTTATATTGTATATATATTTAACACATCCTCATTTGAAATGAGCTTTCAAGCTCAAAATGAGATGTGCTGCTTACAAAACTATTATAAATAAATAAAATATAAAATATTGATACTGGTTTCCAGTAATAACTCCACCATACATCCGATACACCATAGCTATTTAATAGCAGATTCATTGAACTCGCAATCGGGCAACAAAATTACAGATTTCGATTAGAGACCAATTAAAATTCAACTCGCTATCATAAATAATATTCCTGGAATTCGAAGTACATAAGTATTCAAGGCATTTATACTCTTCGCACCAAACAAAAAACCGTATAGAACATCGCACCTATGCAACGTACATATAATCCATATATATGTAAAAAAAAGGTGTGCACTTCCGTGTAAATTTTAATTACACACGTATATCAATGTTGTGTGATATGACTACATAAAAAACCACTTATTGCATATAAATATGCACTATATATGTATATACACATATGGACGATTGCAAACAGAACTTATCAAATAAAAAACTTGCATACAAAAGGTTTGGTTTGTTATTTATAGTTGAAAAATTGTGTTGTCTGTTTTAATAGTGTTTCCATTTTTTTAAATAAAATATTTTATTCATTTTCATTATGTTGTAAACGCCCTTCCATTGTAAAACTAAAAACTATCTCTCTATATACAAAAAGTATAAACTATAAATAATACTATTTTATTTGTTAGATTTTATTATGTATATACATACTTCAGAGGAAGTGCTATATCCAATATTAGAAATGAATAAGAAACTGAAGATTTACGAATGAAAATAAATGTAAAATTGGTAACTACCGCCAATTAGATTCGTTAGAATAGCTCGGTTGGGTATGCGATTATATTAAGTTACATTAACGTATATAACCAATTAAATTGATGGTTAAGCTTCGCTAAACACAAACATCTAAAGAGTTTAATACTATTTAATAGCGAAATTAATCATGGGTAAACTCGTGTTACATGTATAGACTCCCTTCTATACAATTGGTATTCTGACCCGTGTAGTCGGGCGCGAAATAAAAGCGGAAGTTTAATAAATCCATAATCTCAATTACTGAAGTCAAAACATTTTCGTGGATCACTTTGAACTCAATTCTGGTCGATACAATTGAAATTATTTTGATTTTTTCGCATACCAAACTGCTATTAATTCTTCACCAATTCTAACAAAATTTGACGCTAAGTAAACGGTTCTGTTGCCTTGCCATTTGACAATAAATACATGGGCATCATTACTATAGAAACATCATCCCTTTTTCTATAAGATCATTAATTTGATGTTGAGTCAGACATTTGAATAGCTGTTATGAACTTAAATAGTTGTCGAAACATTAGACATCTTCTATGGTTCCCTATACAATTACACAAGGTATTCCAATTTCTTCAAATAAGTCAAAAGTTTACAATACAACTAAAATATATTTTGCTCATGGTAATATAGAGCCAAATGGTTTGCACCACAAATACATTTCTTGCTGTAAGAGTTTCTCTCTGTTTCAGAAGTTAAGTTGCTCGCAGTAACTGGTGCAGAGGAGATTGTGACATCTAACTATTTACCAGAAATCTCGAAATCAATACATGGATAATCTCTGGGATGGTTTAGCATACGATGGTTTAAATTAATCGTCTCTTATTGTCATGTATTAGCCCTCTTTCGTGTTGGTCATTTTAATTATTGAGAACAGTAATGTAGTACTACTACCTTAGCGAATAATTTCATCCACTTTCTTGAAACCTCTAATTTTGCTTAATATAAGAATTAATTTAGCACGAGCATTACGAATGACTGTTACATTTACATACTCGATCTACTTTTGTTATAAATTTATAAAGCCTATGTGTTTCACACAATATCTTTACTTATGCATGCTTGATGAAATCTCGATGAACGGAAAATATTAACGAATTTACAAATATACATAAGCAGGATGATTTGAATGACGGTTATCATAAATTAACGAATCTCATAAACTTTTAATTTGCTGATTCCAGTTGCAACACAAGTTACTTAGTCGTAGTAACAGCGAAAATGCATACCAATAAGAAATGCAGATCATTGGTAAGACATGACGCATATTTCAATAGAAGACACTAACAGTTGGATATGGAAAAGAATCAATATTTAGTATTTTATGATACAGACTAGTGGAAGACTTAGTAAGGTGTTGGAAAAAATTAAAATTAATTACTTTGTTAATACTAAAATTAAGGTTCCGATATTAACGTTGAAGCACAATATCGAGATGAAAACATAACTCACTGTGAACAGCACTACAAGAGATTGTAAAGCCTATACCTATTTCAACATCACTATGCTAACAAACATGAATTTAGTTCATATGATCGGAAACATTTTTTAACACTTTGGCTGCCAATGTTGTATAATGAGCATACTTTAAATTCCACCCAACCATGCCAATGTTGTTCTAGACATTCGAAATTCTGTTATCCTGTGCCAGTGTTGTTATAGACATACATCCAAAATTCCATCTTACTATGCCAGTATTGTGGTAGACATACATTCTAAATGCCATTCAACCACACCATCATGTTCATTCCAAAATCTTTCCCATAGGGCCAGTGTTGTTCTTAACATACATTCTACAGTATGTGTTTCTATGCAAGTTTATTAACACTGGCGTAATAAAAAAGAATTTGGAATGTATGTCTAGAACAACATTGGCATATGGTTGAGTAGAATTTAGAGTGTATGCTCATTATAACATTGGACCCAAAGTGTTTATTAATTATTTATCAACCGATGAAACCTTCATTATAAAAAGCTCGAACCTAATTAATGGAATTTAAAAACTGAAAACCTCCATATACTATATTATATGTACGTATATACGACCTCACCAGCAACAGCAACGCATATTAGCCGGAACTTGAAAAAAGCAACACCAGCCTTAATGCTGTGGTATTAACCCATTTCAGACAGAAGATACTGGCTTCGAAACCGATAGAGTCAACATATAAAGGGGATTTTTCATCGATTACTATCAGATATTATGATGCTCCCATCTTTTAGAGTATAGAATTGATAGGCCGTCCCATCTTTTACGCAAATATACTATATTGATTGTTCTGGAGCAACGCACTTTACTGAAAGCACTTGACAACCTGTGAAATTATTGCACATTAATTTTATCAATTCTGTTACCTCCCGTTTAAGTTGCTCGAATGCAGAAAAAAATCATACTAAACCGCATCACTTCACTACTTGAGATTAAGAGCAGCTGGAAATTAACAAAACTATATAGTTGATGAACTAGTGTTGAAACACCTAGACTCGATTAGATATTATAACTAGGGCTTAAACAGTAGTATAGCAAACAATAACCCTTCATGGCATTACAACCTTTGAATCATCTTGAAAATTTTAAATGGGATGGTTTATCATTAAATGAAACAGGAAACACCGAGACAGATCAAACAGCATACGATCAAATCAGTTGTCAAATCTAAATCGGTTTTGTGAACTGATTTAAGCAAATGCACAGTGATTTATTCCAACAGTGAAGGTTATCCAGCAACAATATATCTATAAGTAAATCTAAAACATTTAGCCCATTGGATACTAAAACCACCCAAAATCAATGAGTGCAATATACTAATATTAAGTATGTTGTACGAACAGGAAGTAAGGAGTTTTACTGAAACCACACTTTGTTCCATCTTAATATTTAACCTTCCAGATTACTGAAATAGAAGTGACGTCACGTGTTATGCCGGCATTATAATTATATCAATGGTATTAAAGTTATTTGACCTGCTTGAAAAGCATAATTTCACCCCGTAATGGTGACACACACTATAAAGAGTGTCTTGAATGATTTACAAAACTAACTAATTGTCAACATTATGTTATAACAGAACTAACTAATTGTCAACATTATGTTAAGAATTATACAATACCAGAACATTCTGTAAGTATTCCAGCCATCGTCACAGATAGTTATATCTTCACTTATCGAAAGGTCACCTATAATTTTGAAACCATCGGAACCAAAATATTGTTCTTATGGATAAATAGTCATACCAAGAACACACTGACTTCGTTAAAGTTCTAAGCTAAACGTTAAGAGGATGACCAGATAAGCTAGACACAGTTTATACTAATACTACGTTCGTCGAACCAATTTCTAAAAATCGTGGTTGTACTATAGGATAAGCATACAATAATTCGAACTGAAGGAGAGTATACTGCCCAGGTTGCGCAATGATTCAAACGCTGCGGCGTTGAGCGGGAAATCCCGATAGCAGCAGGATGCGAAAAAGTATTTTCACCGTCGAGATTATTTGGACGGTGTGATCGGTGGTGCAAATGAACTCATCTGAGACCCAGTTGAGGTTAGAATCCGTGTGCTGTCCCATCGTCCATGTCAGTACTATAGGCTGGCATGGAGCTATGCAGTGTGCAGATGGTTTCTAGGTAAATCGGATCTATAGCCGGAACGCATAGTGGGACGTCACAATGGACCAATACAGCCTGAGTGACAAATGAAACTACGACGAAAACAAAGGAGAGTATAATCATCGGCGGTCGCCCAGACCAAACCGTTGGAATAACTTTTATCACTATGCTAACCAGATTCTTGGTCTGAAGATAGAAATGCGTGGGCTCAAAATTATTAATAAGAAATAAATAAATTTGCTGTATTCGTCAAATTAAAAACTGGTCCCACCTCTTTCACTATACGTCCAAGTTCTGATCAAATGGAAAAACAACATCATTGTAAAATTTGGATATTTAGCTCGATCCAATGTTATATGATATTGAAGTCCGCAAGGTTTTATTGTTTATTTTGTTGCATTAAGTGTATTTTACTAGACACGTAATAAAGTGAGGGCAGTATAACTTGAAATAAAAAAATCCAAGCGCGATGGATTCACATTGGGCGGCCCCTTGGTCAGCGTCTGTTCTTCAGGTTAGAAGCGGCTGTTATTAATACCTGACAGTAGGTTTAAAATGCTAGAGGAAGGAAACCCGACAAAAAAACAGTATGGCAGAGAATGATGAAGAAAATACTACGGTGCAGAGATTCGGATCCCCAGTACCCGCGATTAAGAGGAATGTGGATGCGGGCACCCAGTCGTCGACATCATATTACCGCAATAATTCGACCAATTCAAATAATGAAAATCCATTCGGACGTAGATCCAAATTATCGAGATCACCAACATCGTCCATAAATAGCCACGATAAAGAAAACGAAGAACTTCGTTAACCATCATGCAAATTAGAAAATATGATATCTCAACTTAGTGAAGATAGCATGGAGAGCGTGAACAAAGAAAACCACTACGTTGTCGCTAGAAAAAACGCTGATTTAAAGAAATCACTAGAAAACTTAAACCAACTCAATGGTTAATTATATAAAGAGGTTCAACAGCTTAAAGAAGAAATTGCTATACTCGAAAGTGAAAACAAGTTAACGAAACCCAAAATGCTACAGCCGTCTATGAAACAGATGGAGATGAATTGGCATATGAAACGAGTTTTATACGCAAACAAATTGTTAAAACAAAACGCCAAAATAAAACAAGGAAAGCAGAATCCTCGCCTGAGGTGGAACAATCAATACAGAGCGTAAGAAAACCACCAATAAACCAACCTGGTCAGTTATGCAAGGACCTAGTTAAAGTACAGAAGAATGTACAACTTCAATCTGCTAGCACATCTAACGTATCTAAGCAAAGAAAAGGAGAGTTAAGTGAACCAATGCAGAAAGAGATATCACCTCCACCCATTAATATACTTAATGTTAGTGAATACGAAACAATTAAAAAAATAGTTCCAAACGCCAAATATAAGGTCACTGCACTGAATAATAATCGAATGGTACACGTTTGAAAACAAAGTAGAGCAACAAATCAAAGTTATGGACAGAGGGCTACATCATACATGCCCAATTGAAGAAATAATTGAGAAACTTACTCAGAAAGGATTCAAAATCATAAATGCTGTGAACATTCTGAAGAAAAAGGTTACTAAAAACTCAAACGATGAAAGAGTTACAACCAAAATCGGCCTATCGTTATTCATATGCTAACATTTAACAACACTGAGATTGATAAGGTATATGGAATCAAAGCAATCCTGAATATAAAAAACCAAATTGAGACATTAAAAAAGAACAGCAGTAGAATGCCACTATGTCACAACTGTCAGGCATATAACCACACTCGAAAATACTGCAATAGGGAGCCTAGATGCTTAAAGTGCGCTGGGAAACATCCATCAAAATAGTGCATCAAAAGTAGAAGCGAACCAGCGAAATGTAAACACTGTGGGAATCACCACCCAGCCAATTACAGAGGCTGTGAGGTTGCCAAACAGCTGCAAAGAATGAGAAATAGTACAAGAAATGTAACATAGAAAATCAGAACTCTTAGTTCTCAACCTAGGAAGCTATACTATCCAAATCAAATCCCTCTTAATAGCGCGAAAGTAAGAGAAGGCACGACATATGCTCGAATGGCTAGCCAAAAGGAAAATGTCAAGAAAGCACCCAGTCAGGAAAATCAAGTCCTGCAACAAATAATGCAGAAGCTAACCACTATAAATTCTCATCTGGCGGCGCAAGATCAAAGACTAGAATCTATGCGCGGGCTACTAAAACAACAAGAAAAAAGACTAGGAACATTGAAAAACACATCGATGAGCCAAAATAAAAAAAATTACAGAAGCGATAGGTAAAACTAGAGATGTTATTGACTACCTTAATTCTAATCCATACAAATAAAATAAAAAAAAATAATGCCACCCATAAAAAAAAGTTGATGGAACCTGGGCTCGCAGCGATAAACGAAAAGCTGATCTGTTTGCCAAACATCTAGAAAATACCTTCAAACCACCAACTGGGCAGGCAGAGAATGAATATTTAACACCGGTTAGCAAAATAGACGAGGTACTTGTCCTACCAGTCACTGTGAAAAAAATAAAACAAGAAGTAAAAATAAGATAAAAAAGCTCCTGGATTCGACTTGATAACGGCAAAAATAATCAAAGATCATACAAACATTTCTAAACCAAGTACTACGTAGCATTGTAAATGCTTTATGGTATATTAGAAATGACAACCTCCATCGAGGCCTTAATATGGAATACGTCAATGATGAAATATTTAAATTAGCAAGGAGTCATGTACTGCGACTGCAGCAGCATGACAACGAGGAGCTGCGGAACCTTCTGGATCACACCAATGGACCAAAGCGCCTAAAAAGAATAAAGCCTTTAGAATTAATGGTTCTCTGAACTACTGAAATCAAAGGACTGAACGAACTGGGACGAACCGATTTTTCTCATCCCATAACATGCTACACCGCTTGAGAATTCAGAACATATATAGATAATCACTGATATTAGTTGTTATATCAAAATAGGAAAACACCAGTTCAAAGCAACCTAGAATCAAATCATTATACTCCTATATATAACGTTGGGTCTTGTATATACACACTACTCACTAAGCAACCTAGAAAGATATCACCTCATTTACAGCTAATGTTCAATTAAAATAATAAATATTTTATCAAGATTCTTCGATGAGGCCAATCTGTGGATTTCAATTATCTATATATCAAAAACTCGTCTCGTCTCTTACGTTCTGGTCAAATCGTAAAGCGACCCAATGTTATATAACGTTGAAGTGCGCAATGAAAACAGTTAAAGTATATATTTCTATGATTCAAAACGAAATAAATGAATATTGGTTAACAATCAAAATAGGAAACCACCATTTCTAAACACTGACCTCCTATATAACTTTGGGGCCCTTCTACACACACAAATTATAATTTCTATATAATTTGCGTCAATTTCCCAGATTATCTTCAAAATTATTGTGTTCTAATTGGAATATACTAACAAGAACACAACAAATAAATTTTATAAATTTCCCATTCCATCATCGTACAAAACTGTAGCGCTCACTAGCTGCAAACAATATAGAAATGATCTTTTTATTCCATGTGAATTATATTATACATTTCTGCTTGACTGTAAACAATTTTACGACTTTTTTTCCTGTTTTGCTTCTTTTTTATTTCTAATTTTCTGTCTGAACAAAATGACGTCATTTAATTTGTGCTAATAAAAGAAAAATTTTTATTACTTTTTTTTTATGAATTTCACTGGATTTTTTTTTTTTTTGCTTTTCTGTAAATTTATGTTGTTCATTTAGGAATCGATTTTTCGTTGTGCTGTGTACTATAGATAGTATATTGACTGAATACGAGTATATACTCATCACTCACTCGTCCAGTACAACGAAATTTATATTTAGACAGGTTGGCCTAATAACATTTGTGCATTAATTTAGGTTATATACATATGTGCAACGTATTCAAACCGATATAATACATCAAACAAAGAGTCTTAATGTACATATATACGTAAGTAATGCAATTATGGATAGTACACCAACAAATAAGGATATGTATAAATAGCTGAAAGCTATTTAAACAATATAGACAAATAACATTAAAACGAAATTCTCTTAAGACTAATAAGAAGATATAATATATAGTTTTAGATAAACTTTCGTCAAAATTCATTAAAAATGCATTTTTGTAATAAAAAATAATTATCCATATAAAAACCAAAAAATATTAATTTTTTGCACATGAGAATTTAAGTTTTCAATACAACATTAATTTTTATTATTTATGAAGCTCCTTGTAATTTTATAAAACATGTAATAAAAAAAATTTCTGTTTCATTCTAATTTTTATTACTTCTTTAGTAAAATGATAATTATAGTGATAACAATTTTATATTTCCAAAAAATTTATGAATATATATCGCAAATTACTACTCCACCAAGTACATGGGAAATTATTAGGGTATATATACATACATACATATATGTATGTATATCTCATATGTGTCGTAAATATTTTTAGGTTAAGTTATTCTTGGAATGAATCATATTTAGTACATGTACTAAACCGTAATTTTACTCACTTTGGCAAGAGAATAGATACCCAATTTTCAGTCAGCTTCAGTACAATTGAAGTCAAGATCAGTACAATTGAACCAATACAACTAGACCATTTCTTATTATTAAATTTGTTTGGAATCGTAAAAGGTTTTGTAACTTACTATTCTCGTAATGAGCCTGGAGATTGATCACAAATTGAACTGCGTTTCAGCCGTAATTCACAGAAAATAAATACAATATTTGTAACCGTGCTTGAGCAAAAAAAAGTTGCAAATCTTTAAAATATCAGGTCTCCTAAACAATTAAGTAATGCCTCCGAGTTAGACCCGCAATAAATGATCATTGAAGTGACCTGTAATTTCGTTCACCGACAGAAAGTTTTGCTCTACGGTAAATTTTGCTTAAGATTCAACTATGAATGGAAACCCACATGACCGTGACGCTATTGGTAGAAAACAGATGTTTAAGTATTATTTATATTCCTTAACCAATTTATAGATAATTTTCTAATGAGTTTAATGCAGTTTTGCTACTATACGAAACATCTCGTGATGTATATACACCAGGTACTATTCCTAGACTTCAAGCAAACCTATGACTCGATCAATCGAGGGAGGCTGAAATATTTAGGATCTCATGTTGCAATACATCCTCGATGGAAGTGAAACACCTCAGGACAATACCTTATTCCGACAATCCAATCAACTTTTTGCATATGCAGATGATATCTGTGTGATTGGATTAAATGGCAACGGAGTGAAAAAGATATTTGATCCATCCTTTGGTTCCAAAATTAATGAGTCCAAAACCAAATATCTGATCTTTGGTTTTCGAGACCAAGACACAATTGTTTTCAGTAGTGCACGTTTGAAGGAGTGACGAGATTCAAGTATATTGGATCTCTCATTACTCACGATAATAGTGTGGTAGAGGATATCAAGGTTCGCCTTGTAAAAGCCGTTAAAAAATTCAGATTTGTCTGTAAAAAAGCAATTTTAAGTTTAAGAGTAAACATTTCAGCCTCAAATATAGTGCGTATACAGCCCAAAAACTGCCAAAAGATTGAAGAACCATAGATTCTACATCTTAGACTAAATTAATTCTAGAGTTTTCGTAAAACAAAGATGATCGAATTGAACATAAACATTATATTGATTAGAAGTAGTTATTGAAGGTTTGGTATGATCCACGAAAATGTCATGTTCATTTTATACGCTCACAAAATTGCCAGTAGTGGCGCATCGAGCATATTAAATCCAGTGATAGTCTACAAGCCATATGCTTAAGTTATATCTATAAGACATTTGATTGTTAACTTATGATTCATATAGATGTACTTTTTTCAGTATCGATGTTATGACAGAAGACGTCTGACTCGTGTCAAATAGTTATGACATTTTTGTACAGTATCGTTTACATTTTATCATGATAACATTTAAATGTATTTCGTGCGCCTAGAGCAGCTTATGGCTTATATAATCGACCTACCGAAATTCGCTATATCATCGAGTATAAAAGCCAAATGATCATTTTTTAACAGTGATACTTAACCAAATAGACCACATCCAGCACGTTTATTGAAGAAAATATACCGGGATATAGGCGAGTCTATCATGATAAATCGATTGAACGTCGTTCTGATCAGCTTGCGGCTTGTATGCAACAACTTGGTTTATTTTGAAATCTTGGTTTAAAAACATCAACTCGTGCAGGCCGATCTTTCATTTCTGATTTAATGGCATACGTTAGTAAGCAAAATTACCGTATTTAAGCTGAAGAGCAACCAGAAAAGGTTTAAGAGCTACCATAACATCCATACAAAACAACGTTTGAATGACTTATACATGAAGAAAATAATTAAACCTTAGCAATTGTAGTTATGCCCTAAGATTCGGAGTGCAAAAAATCTGGAATAAAATTGGAAGATACTTTTCTTAGTTTCCAGAATAGTTTCCTATCTTAAATTACCCAAAGACAGTATGGTTGATGGACTGATAGAATCATATTTTTTCAAAAATGAAACCGGCCGGAACATAATTTTACACCATGATCACGTTTTATTTGCTGCCTGAAGTTCAAGCCCATCACGGGCGACATTTGGTTTATACAAGATGACGCTTCTTTACACACAGCCTGTGAAATCATGGCTTTATTGCGAGAAAAACTCGGTGAACAGTTAACTTCATAGTTAGGATCAGTGAATTGGCCACCTAAATCATGTGGTACCACACAAGAGGAGGAATAATCAGACCATATAAATTAGTGATCCTATCAAAGACATTTAATTCAGTCCTAGAATAGTAAACACGAGTCCAGACTCCATTTACTAGAAGCTACAGTAAATGTGGAACCACTACAATTTGGTGATAGCTCTTCCCAATTTTAACTTAGACTAGCTCAATTTTAACGAGTAGAGATTTTATGATAGATTTGATACACTTAACTCTGGTAACTAAGGTATTAAATTGTCAAAAGCTTAATAGAGCAGATTTGTCTCTCTTTCCTTTTGTGATTTAAGTAACTTGCTTACAAATGAAACTATAGATATCGCCTGATCATACATATTTAAAAAATAACTAAAAAAGGCGAAAAAATATTACGAAACTCAATGGTACTTGGGCCAACAGTGCAAACCCACATTCACACAAAATACCTGCACATTAAAAAATATACAACTGGTAATCGACGAGAATCGACCCTGAGCCCCCCGAATGACAAACCACACTCTTTCTATGATTATATCTACAATGTTTTATCAACACAATACAACGGTTCAGGTGGACACTATAACCAGACATAAAACTAAACTAAACGTTGGAATTATCTAGACACATAAAAAAAGCTCGAATTTGATTCAATCAACTGCGTTTTTGAATAAAATCATTGGTCGAGCTTAAAGAGATCCATTTTTTATTCATATGAAGTTATAGTTTATTTGTTCCAAACTTTTTCTCCGCAACTTTTAGACATTCTTTTAGCCAAATCGAGGACTGCTATAAAAGACCCAATTTGTGGGGATTATCCACCATTTGATTACTCCATGATACTCTTTAGTATATCGGCATGGAGGATGAGACGACCTATGAATTCTGCATTGCAATAGGAGGTAATATATGTGTTTAAAAATCTTTTAACATCTAGAAACGTTCGGTTTTCGACGCTGGTGGTCTCAATGTTATTAGTTGTGGAATATCAAGAATTCAGTAACTCTAACTTTAAAAATTGAGGGTGTGTATTCTAGAATTGAGAGTATGTATTTAATTAAAAAATAGATTCCAAACTACTAAACAATATCGCAATTGTAGATCTGCTATCAATGCCATCTAAATGCTGAAAGGAAACATCGGGACTTCGTTTATCGAATATATCACTTCTCGTTTTGAAGATCATGTCGCACCAGATCAGCTTATTTCAATATATCTCGTTAAAACCTGATGGTAGTCTGAGCTTCTCAAAAAGTTCTGTTAAAGTTTTTTGCGGAAAAATACAATACTGAATTAAAACCATTGTCAAGCTTTCATAATTTATCTAAATCTAAGAGTCGTTGTGATTTCTTAAAATTCACGGTGATTTAATTTAAAGCGGTGATGAGTTCGTTTGAAACGCGTTTTGACCGTGTTATTACGATCATAAATCGCCATTGAACAAAATCAAGTGTCAATCAACTCCAGTTCAACTCAATACTATATAGACTATGGTATTGTCTGCAATTTGACTGACAGACTCAATATTTTTCAAAATTTAAATCTTCAATCTAACAATTTTTAACTTATACTTATTGATAAATTTGAGATCTTCTTTTGCTTGGAAAGCTTGGTCGTATGGAAAAAAATGATGCCATATATTGCCACTATCAGTTGAAGTTGGGAAAGTAGTTTGTAAGCCAACCATTCGTTTAAACTGGTAAACAATTTCCGACGACGGAAACCGAGTTGACTCAACATAATTAAAATGAAAAACATTCAGAATATTGGACAGGAAAACCAAGACAAAGCAATGAAAATAGACATTAGGTACTTCAATCTTCATCCGTACAAGCATACAAAAATGTTTAAAAAGCCTCATGTTTAAGATATCCTGGTGTAAAAACAGGCGGCACGAAATAAGACAGCAATCAAAGCATCATCAAAGAACAAAAAACATTTATGTTGTCAAAAAATCGAAAGTTACGAATGTATTACGCATTTATAAAATAAGTACAACCACATGAGTGTGTCAAACACGAAAGAAAATTTCAATGTAATTATAACAAATCTGTAAAACGATAAATTGAATGCCTCTAGCGAAATATTTAATGTTTTGCGTTGTTTTGTTTAAAATACATTTTATAATGTTCTGCGAACAACGAATTCTCATCAAAACCTTGACATCGTGCATGAAGGATGCAGCCGTACTCAAGTATATCATGCCCAGATCGATTACGATCGAGTAATAAACCAACGTGTTTTAATCGCCAGAACAGTTTATCAAACCGTTTTGGATAGATTCAATGGTCTATCAAAATTTATCATTTACTGAATAAAAGTAAAGAAACGGGAACTTTTGCATAATAGAACTGCTAAAAGCTCTTGTTCTAGGATGTATACAAATCAACATTAATTCGATAGCTCACTTTATTTATCTGTGTTTTTAAATATATATATATATATATATATATATATATATATATATATATATATATATATATATATATATATATATATATATATATATATAAATATATGTATATATATATATATATATATATATATATATATATATATATATATTTATATATATATATATATATATATATATATATATATATATATATATATATATATATATAAATGTTGTTATGTCTAATAGGATATTGCCTATTCGAGCTTTTCATGACGACCAGACATATCAAACTCCTCATATGTGATTTGCTCTGTAATGCATTTAAATGTTTTTTAATGAATTTGGAACAAGAGCTTAGTGTTTATTTGAAACCATTGTTAAAATAAAATAAAGATATTTCCAAGATGACTACTGCAAGCTGCCAAGATTTAATGAAATCATATTTCACATCTCATTATACTTTAATTTAATAATGAAATAGTCATAACGGGTGAGGAGGCAATTATTGATATCGAACTGATTCGATTCAATATACGCGATTTTGGATAAGTCAGAAATCTTCAATTATTCATCTTATGTCTCATGTCGACAAAATATGCACTAAGAGGTGGCCGGGAATTTTGGCAGCTACATTTTGCAAGATGGACTTCGCATTTCAGCATCTGTTATTGGAAAACGTTATAAAACATGACTGATTAATTTTGACACCTCGAGCTTTGGGTTTTATTAACAAGTGGTACCAACAACAAATTATTTGAAGGAATGATGATTTTTATTATGATTAGGAGGTTTTTAGAGCCATCTTTATTCCAATAAAACTATAGGCAGTTTCGCTTTGATATGCTTTACGTGGATATGGAATCATGTTTCCAAATACATGTTATCATTTTTTCTCCATTTTGGGTCGCAGTTTATGTAGGAAGTATGATAATTACTTAACTTTGTCTCTAGTATTAAATTCAGCCATCACCAAACTGACAAAGTGATTTAAAAAGACCGGAATCGGATTGTATAAAAAGTGAGATAATATCAGTCTTAACCGAATATAAATGCAACAAATATATTAAGCTCTTGTTAGTAATAGCATATTCGACCTATAATTCTAAGTTTAAACTCTTTATAGAATTTTATGGAAAGTTAAATGTCCAAAAATAATTGGTTTGATGAGGAGTGTTGTCTTGTTGCTAAGCAGTGAAATGTAGCCCATTTTTAAGAACAAACTCAGTTTATAATCACATGTAAAAATTAAGCGGTTCTTGACAAAGTTCTTTAAAGGAGTCAACGGATTGCGCAGAAAGCTTAAGACGCTGTGAGACTCGATATAGAGTAAGATTGTTAATCCTTTGAGGAATGGCCTAAGGCCATTTAGAAATTAAAGTAATATCGTTCATCTGGAATAACTGCATAAATTCTGTGCTTACATTGTATATTTTCAAATTGCCTTTTCGAATTTACTCGATTGATATAGGGAATATAAGTTATACCTGAAGAATATGGCTAAGTTATACTCATGTTGAACACCTTAAATGCAAGATTTATGGTATGTAGCTCTTCTTAGGAGGATAAATTTATCGAGGTGATTACCAAGGAGCTCCTGGAAGCAAATCGTGATGTAAAGAAAATGTTTCTAGATTTTAAGCTGGTTTGAGATTCAATCAATAAGAGTCAAATTTATTCTTATGAATAAAATGACAATAATTCAATAACAATACCATGTCAACGTTGAGAGCTTTTGCTATTAATTGCGGTGTACGACAAGGAAACTTCCAGTCCTCGATACTTCGAATTATTTCTTCGTAAATACGCCATAAATTATTCCAACAATCTTATCAAAGACTTTCATATTCAAATAATATCTGTTAGATTGGATTAAGAGGCACTTATTTCTCTAAGAGCGATGCTTGATCTGTTGGAACAGTATAGACTTAGTTTCCGTTGGGCTAAAAATCAACAAGTCTAAATACGTTTGACGGAGTGCTTAGATTGAATTGTTTAATATCTTTCACTACTCACGGTAAGGGTGAGAAAGAGAATATCAATAACGTCCTGAAAATTGGGCTTAACATTGTCTACGCCCACTTCATCACAAATAGAGACATCTTACAAATACGGATAAACAGAAAAGCTCTACATACGTATTGATCAAATAGATGTGACAGTTCGACAAATGAGAGTAAAAGAGATAGCTTATAACATTCTCAATCACCAAGCGAATGAGACAGCAATAGTTAGTGACCAAAACCGATTAAATCATCGTGATTTTTAAGACTTAGTCAGATTGCTGTCTGATTAAATTTTAAAAATCTTATAATTTTAAATTTAACGCTATTTTCATACATGACGTCAGTTGGTGATTTATTATATAAATTTAAACGATTATTTTATATTTAAATATATAACAAATCAAATTTACATTTAGATGAAAACCAATAATTCTATATAAACAATATATCAAGCACTTTCACATAAGCATGAAGGAGCAGAAGGTATGTATGTACATACAAAAATATATAGGAAGCAAAAAAAAAAAAAATTTATAATCCAATCCAAATGTAATTTTATTAAAAAGCAAATTTTACGATCTTAAATTGAACTACTACTATATACACAATCGTTCGTTTGTATATAAGACGGTTTTGTTGTTTTTGTTCTCGTTAAGATTTTAGAAAGAAAAAAAAAATAATTTTTGACGGATTCTGTGTTTTAACATTTTGCAATATAAATATTTGTATGCTGTGTATATATGCACTATACAACATCAGTTGGAATTGTACTAGAAGTATGTAGTACATCCTACATGTAGTTATTGGATGGATGCATGTATGAAACGCTATAAAAATATAACTCGTCTACTAATTTTTTTTTGTTGTAAGAAACTTTACGACCGTGAATTTTTCTTCCTTCGATCATTTTTTTTTTTTTGGTGGTAGATAGAACTAAATAGACAGACAGACAGACATTTTTATTATATTGCATTTTATATTTTATTGTTCTCGGTATTTTAGTCTCTTTCTAGTTTGGCGCACATATATGGGATGAATTTGAGGATGTAAATTTGAATGTTTAGTTTTATGTAATTCCAATGTTTTTATGTACAGCCATATAACAATCTTTGTTTGTTTACGATAAAATGGAAACAATGGCAATGATAATAACATAACAATAATTCACAAACTATACCAAGAAATTATTGCCACGCTTCTTGATGACGAAATGCAAAACTATATTCGACATAATATATGTCCATAGAACGGAAACTACTCGTATATATAGGTACATAAAATACTTTTAGATTAAGATATTTAATTTTTAAAGTTTAAATACTATTTTTTTATGGATTTTTAATGAAAAGCTCGTTCATTTTTTTTTCTTTTCATTTAACAAAAGTAATGCATTTTACTTTTAGCGCAGTGTAAAATTGTAATTTAATGCTTTTTTATATAGTTTTTCCTTTTACTTTTTTATAACATTTTCTTTCAATAATATTATAGAAATTGCACCGTAGCTCTATATACGTACATAACTATATACATATATATATGGTATAGATTTAAACTTCCCCATATATCATTTCATCAAAAAAGAAATTGCCAGCAGAACTAAAACCGTTAAAATATAATTCTTCAACCATTCCCTCATCCAAATAGAATAATAATATAACTTCTTCTGGTTTTGTGTGCATTTGGATCATAAAAACCACGAGTATTCTAGAATAACATACAAAATGAATAAAAGTTTAAGTTTTGCTTTAAAATCAAACTTTTTCGCTTATACATGCGAGATACACAATTTTATGTCTTTTTGGAGGGATATATGTTTGCGAGAGATGTATTAAAAAATTTTTTTATACTTCTGCTTTTCTTAAAAATGATCGTATATATACTACATACATATATAACGTAAAATGTTAAAATTAGTTTTTATTAGTTTTCGTTTTAAGTATTTTCAGTATTGATGATTTGTATATATGTGCTCCCGCACCATATCCGTACACATATAAAACTCAGTTTAATTTACAAGGAAGTACAAAAAATAGTCCAAGATTAAGTATTTAAATATGTTGTCCTTGTAAATTCTAAATACTTGACTATTATAGTGAATAAAGTGTTTATATGAAAAGTAATTACTATAGTTACTCACTAGGTGATGGTCACTATCGAAATCTATACTTCACTGTACGGAATAGTTTACCTGCAAATATAAAAATTAAACATTAGTTATAACACATAATATGATAAGATGGTTTAATGTTCCATAGAATAAAATCTGATCAAAATGTTTGGTTGGCTTGCGCGCCATCTCTTATAAAATATATTAGTGACTAAAGCATCATCTGTTAACAAAATTGTTACTATTTTTCGAATAAAAGTGTAAAATTGACTAATAAAAAAAACAGAAAGATAAGTTGCTCTCTCAATCTACTTACAGTTTCAAAGAAAAGCTACCAACCAAATAGAGATTGCGTGATGTTTGTGAACCAATAAGAATCGTACTAAATTATTTTATATTTATTAATTATTGCCTTTTAAGCTAAAAAGAGCTTTTGTTTAATTTAACTATATATTTTTATAAGAGTTACTGATTCTAAAAGGAAAAAACAAAACTTTAAAAGGAATCCAGTATCTACCGGTTAAAACTTAAAGAAGGCGAAAAACTAGTCCTGAACTCAATGCCATTGGGCCTTGAGTCGTAGGTGGTTATATACTTACACATCAAAAATACTTAATCGTGATTTTTCATCACCACCAGGAGGGCGCAAGACCCCGGAATGACAGAGGAAGCACACTACTTTCTCTCCTACTAGAATAACGAAACCAGCTGACGAACCAATCTCAAATATTTCAAAACACTGGAAAGCTTATATAACGGAATGCTTATGTACATAATTCCATTCTCACGCAATTTTATCTTATGGTTTATGGTTATATCACAATTGGGCGACTGGTTCTCGTACAGTGAAATGGGAAATAAAAAATAAAAATCCATTAAAGTGCCTTTGGCAGTTCTACAAAGACTAGCAAATGTCTTTCTTACTAAAGCTTCATCTGTTAACAAAACCTTCTACTATTTTTTGAATTGGCGTGTAAAAAATTGAAAGAGTTAATTTTTACAAAACGAAATGAAATTGCTCGGTAAATATAACTTAGTCTAAACGAAAAGCTCTGGTTTGAATTCTTTGACAGTTCCACAAGTCTTTTAAATGATGCCCTTGGATTATTATACTATATTCATCAATCGTATTTCGAATTTGTAAAGAGATTAAATAGCCGAGATTTACTTCATTATTAGTTTGATTTGCCATTTCCAATGTTATAGACTCACGCCAGAGAAGCGCTGTCAACATGTTGATATTTTTAACAAAATAATGATTCTGTGCGCTAAACTAATCGTGCATTTTCCGGTCGTCATAATCGTCCATCAGACTGATTTATTTGATTAACTATACATCGTTTTTGTAATATACGTAAACTGCATTGATAATGTGCGTGAAGTATGATGTCATTCGGCCAATGAACTGAAGCACAAATTGATATTGTTTTTGATATTGCTCCAAACAAAATTTTAAATTAAGCCATAAAGCTCATTTTTGGTTGAATGGATACGTTAATAAACTTATTTGTTGAATTTGGAATGAATATAATCCATAAAGTGTTGCCGAAACACCGTAACACACAAAGAAAATAACTGTTTGGTGCGCTTAATGAGCCGGCAGAATCATTGGGCCACGGTCTTCAAAAACTGTTGAATATTACAGTCACGATATAGAGATATGATTTCTAAAATTTTAAACCTCAATTGGCTGGCATAAATCTTGCTGATATGTGATTCCAACAGGACGGAGACACATGCCATACAGCGCGGCATTTAATTAATTTACTCGAAGAATAAATAAATGAACAATTAGAATAAATATTTGAGTTATTAGCTAGATATGGCCGCAATTGCTGCTAATAGTGTGTGAACATTCCATAGAGAGTCTCACCTACGCACCAGTCGCGGCGGCCACATGACCCAGTTTGTTTGTTCTATTTTAATCTAAAATTGTGCACCTCTAAAAAACACTATTTACAGACCACTGTTAGGTACATAAATTTGCGAATGATCATAAAATATATAGATCGTATGACATTATTAACGACACCTATCCAATGGCTTCAAGAAGACATCAACAGATTTATAAATGACACGATTCTTATTTTCTTCAAATGATGTCGTTATATATGGATGGCGTTCAACTACAAAACCAAGCCGAGCATATTGAACCATGAGTTACTTTTAACCGATCTTGCACAAAGCATTTGTCAATCTTATCACATAAATTATATAGAGTACTGACTAAAATTCATTGTTTTCAAATAAACATAGTGGTCATATTTGGCTAATTTGTATACACTCAGCTAAATCTGGTCTTACGGACTTTAACTGCGGACAACAATATTTATAAATTGAACAATGGTTGAAATAAGTATAGTCTTGCTAGATCTACATGCTCTTAGAATTTTTTTTTTCTGAGACGTTCGTGCTCGGAGTAAGTATTGTCCTAGTCCCATCGAAATATACAGTGACGAGTATAAAATACTATTTCAAATAACAAATTGGAGATAATCCCAAAAATTCTGTTACAAATAGTGAATTTTCTCTATATGTGTGGTCGTTCAATATCTCCGAAGATATTCAAAAAATATAATTGAAGATACAACTGGGCCATCGAGAATCCCTTAAAATATTAGCTATAAGCTGATGAAAATGTTTACAATTTACTTATAGAAAAAATAATTCGCAGAATATTAGGCTTGTAACACTTAGCTAAGAGAACTCAAAACCGAAATGAAAAACGTCAAAGGTTACTACTTTATAACAGCTAAAAAAATCTATAGATAGAAAAAAAGTTCAGCAAGGTTGTGTGTTTCATGCAATACCCGCCGTCTTACACCAAAAGCGTACCTCGGATAAAAAAAGTTACTAATGCAACAGCTCTTGACGGTACGCGCAGTGCTGACAGTTAAAGATCATATTGAGATAATCACAGCTTAGCTACCAAAAGCTTGCGATACAGTTAGTAAATGAAGCATGTCGAATCGTATTTTACAAAGTATAAACCCTCGATCATTATAACGATCTGCATATGAATGTAAAGATATAGAAACGATAGACGAATAAATGAAGAAACGCACAACGTTACAAGGAGAAAATTTTGTTCCCAAATTCTCAGTATCGTGAAAATAAAATATCAAATATTCACCAACGAAATATCAATTGACACATTCTTTGAAGAATACACACAGAAAAAAGTTGTTTTGAACATAACGTTAAAATAGATCCGGAGTACTCCTACAAAACCGCTTCTTTCGTCAATCTACCAAATAACGAAACCAGCACCCTATTAATCATCAGGGCGTGATAAAATCGCACGCAAATAGTTACACCAACACTTAAAAATGAAAAAATAAATTACAAAAAATACCATTACTAAGGATTGAACTGGACCAGTTCTAATTAATTACTAAATTTTCACAAGGCAATCCTAACGAATCAAAAAATATCCTTTCACTTATGAACCGGACAGTAGGATTTGCCATTTAAATATTAAGATCAACAAATGATCTGAAATTTACTGACGACAGATCTAGGCACTGTAAGGACTCTACCTCCCTCAACGAATGGCCAGAAATGACCTGATTATATATTAGTGTCAGCAGTAAACTTATCAAACAATTAAACCTACTCCGTCTACCTCCTCTTCGTGAATATTGCACTCGCAATGGAAATCACCAAGGTCGTAGCAGAAACTAGTGCGATATCATGCACAAGTTTAAACTAAACAGTTTTGATCGAGTCAAATTTAAATATCTGAAAAATAAGGATCATGAGATAACTAACAAACATTGGCAAGAGGTGGAAACAATCTAAGAAGTGAAAAAGTTTATTTGCATTAGTTGCGCTAAAGATAAATCACTCTAAGCTATACAAGTTATTAAGAGGTGTATGAAGTTAAAATGTGAACCATGTTAGGAAGATAAATGCTGTCTAATACTCATACAACTCAAATAAACGAACGCGACTGTTTGGCTCGTGGAGACAGATTATAATAAAAATAAATAATATAAGCATAGGGGAGTGAAATTTAATACCCCGAAATAGTCTTCAATGATTTATAGTCCAAATAGTCGCAGATAAAGGTAAAAATTCATAACAATCTCTTTCATATATATGTAAGTAGTAGTCATAACTGTCTTTCGATGTATACTCGAATATAGATTGCCTGAAAGTTTTGGTGTTGGTTTCTTCCTAACGTCACTCCATAGCCATTGAGTAAAACTTAATTGTATATGCAACTCGAATGAACCTAACAAAAGTCGTATCAACTTTGACTTTTGGGTTGAAACGATGGTCTACCAAAAAATATAACCGTATACATGTATAACTGCAATTCCATCTTAAAACCTACAAAAATAAAAACCAAAAATGTTTTGTGAAAATTTTGCAATAAAAACGATTTTATTGTTGTTGTTGTTGGTGGTTACATTGCGATCAAAGTTTTTCTTTAGTTCTTAAAAATGTTTATTTTGATGTTTTACGATCAAAGTGTTAAGTTTTCCTTGGTTAAATTGTAAAACATAAAACAGTCAACCAGAAGAAATATGTTTTATAAAGAAACATTATTTATGTCATTTTTCATGTAACTTGTATAGTTTCGAGTTTAGCATAACTCGTTTAACATTTTTATTTAAATTTTATTAGAACGATTATGTGTATGTATATGTGTACATATATGTAAGAATATATGTATATCTCAAAAAGAAAATGTTTTGCTTCGTGTCACACACTGTATATATGTATATGTACATACAGATGTTTTTATATTATTTATGTATTGTGAACGTCATTCTAAATTTGACAATATCATATTTGTGTAGTAATGGCTGGAGTTGAGCCAACACTCAAATCAAACATGCAGTTATAAAAATAGTTCTTTTTTGGCAAATTAAGTGTTTTTCGTTTTATTGTTTATAATTTTTTGGCAAACTAATTTTATTATTCCATAATATATTGCTCATTGAAAAACTTATAAAATAACTCTAATATGACCCTCAAGTTACGTTCGATTTATCTTACGAATGAATAAGATATTTAAAATCATATATAGTAAAACATATATATGTATACATACATTGAAAATAAACAAGTTAGCTGATCTCAATATATTTTGTAATTTACATGCAAGGGCATATATGTATAAGAGAGAAAATTAATCTTGTATATATTTTCCAACCGTAAACTATCTCTTTGAGTGTTATATAAATTTAAAAGACTGGGAAATGAGATAAAACTTCATTAATTCGTTTTCAGCAGTATAATAAAACAATATAAAGCAACAATCTAATATGATCAAAGAACTGTTGGTAGATCGGTCTTGTTTTCAAATTATAGCAGTCTGACATTACATTAGTGTAGAAAATAGACTTAAAGAATTGCAACAGCAGCAGCACTACAACCATATCCACATGTTAATTCAATGTAAATTTACAATTTATTCGACTTGTAAAACATCAAAAGCTCTTTTACAACATAACGAGAACTTTCTTTAAAGTTGGAAATAATATTTTATAAATCAACTATATGATTCATAATTTATTAAATAAAAGCTTAACAACAATAAAGAGTTATATGAAGCTTTATTTAATAAATTTTACAAATGAATAAATTTGATAACACTTCACAAAAGTTCGAAACTTTCCTAAAAGCTTAAAGCTTTGGTTAATGACGTGGAGCTTTTTAACTTAATGTCAGTTTAAAGCGACCTTTATAAGATGAGAAGATGCTTAAGTTGACTTACATGTTCTATAGATCCGATTTGAAAGCAACAACTAAAAAAATGTACTGACAACAACAACATTTCATATTGAAAAAACAAGAACACTATTTTGTTTCATTTATAAAAGTTTTTTATTTAAGCTTTCGCTCTAAATTAAAAAAAAAACGATCCGTAAAATATTTAAAATTAGATTTAACATAATTATTATTCAACGTTTCGTTAGTGAATGAAAACACTGAATTTTGTTATCGACTTATTATGCTGATTTCATGCAAAAAGCTTTGATCGTTCATTTTACTTTTAAAGACAAAAAGTCTATAATGAAATAAATAAGCTTTATTATTTTAAAATATTTTGTTGTTTTTTTTAGAAAAAGCGCAAGTAAAACCCAAGTTTACAATTATTCGAGTTAACTTAAAAGCTGTCGGGTTAATGGTTTCTAAGATACACAAGTATATTGCGATAATCAAATGAGTTTATCTATTTATTATTACTTATATTAGTTATAAAAGCTATTAAGTTTGATTGGTATTTTACCAAAAGCTTTACAATATATTAATAAAATTTTTATGTACTCACTTAATTTGCTAAGCATTCTTAAACATGCATGCATAAACTTCCAAAAAAGAAAGCTTTTTACAAAAATGCAAGCTTTTTTAAATCACAAATCAGTTTAAAGTTAACTCGAACCAATTAATGGTTAATTTACACAAATAATCAATAAAACTTTAAGTATATTCTTTAAATAAGTTTACAAAAGCTCAATTATTTAAATTCAGATTGTAAAAACTGACCACAAAGTTATGCTTGGTTTTGAAATTTCTAAATTTCTGTATTCAATAAATATGCAGAACTTTTATATAACTACTATCAACAAAAGCTTATAATAGAGCTAATTAATTTCATATGAATTTTAAAATTTTGTATAATAAATTAATAAAAGTACAAAGAAACTATTTATAATTTGTATTCGATTATAAACTTAAACTAAATTATATCGTGTTATTAATTAACGTAACAGTTTTTCTATCAACACACTTACTATAAACCAGTACCTTAAAAGCTTTTAGTTTTATATGATTAATATTTTTTTATAATTTATTACAACATATTTGGATAGGTTAAAGGAATTAAACTTATACATAAAAAAATAGTTTCATATTATCATTTATTGATTCATTTTGGAATTCTAAGCAAAAGCTTCAATTTTTTATCAAAGTCAAAATAAAACCAATTTAAAGATATCTTTAGTTCTCAGTCATTATAATTTTGGTCGTCATTAAAAGATTTAAATTGATTTCACCAAAACGACTCACAGCTCATACATCAATTAAATTAAATTAAATTATTCAATTAAATAGTCAATTAAATTATTCACACATCAACTCGAGATAATTTAAAAGCTTCAGATTTTGCTGTCAATTATTTTAATAATTGATACTAACATATCTAGATTGCGGTTAAGAACAAACTTTAAAAATAATAAAATAAATATTTAGAAAGCTTGGTTTTTACAACTATTTATATTCATTTTAAAAGCTTTTATAAGTTCAAATATAATTATCTCACGCTTAACAATCAAGCTTTTGATTTAAGTGTTATAAGCTCTTCCTTCTTAAGTCATTAAACAATTTAACAGATATCCTTTAAAAATGATCAAAGCTTTCATACAAATAACGAGCTTTTAGATAAATAATTGTTTAATGAGATGTCCTGATTATCGAGCGATTACAATAAGTCATCCCGGATTTGAACAGTGGTAATCGTAGTAGTTTCGCTTATGATGCAACTATATTTCTGGACAGCGCATACCCTATTTTGTAGAGGACCTGTATGGTTATACCATAAAGTCAGTAAACTTCCATTAATAGAAATTATTTTGAGTTGCTATGTTGAAAACGAGGCTTGCTTTTAATCGTAGAAATTTAAGCTTGGGAAATCGTACCAGAATACAATATCTTGCCTACTGAGATCCGTGCTACTCGTAAAATTATAACTGCTTTCTAATTTTGGCCTTATTTAAATAAAGACGCGAACCATTAGGCGCAATCTTGTTTATCTTGCGAACGATCACAAGTCCAGTTGAATATTTTAAAATTCCACCTGGTAGATTTGACTATTTCCATGTAGATTTTTTTATTTAAAAATCTGTGTTGAAACAGACAAGTGTATGGCTTCATCGACATCTCAGAATCCATTCCCACATTTTCGTCAACAACAACATCAAGGAACACAATTTGAGTTGAAAATCTTATTCAGTTCAATGTCATATCATCCACACAAATAGCATGACTGAACGCTAGTTAGGACTCATAAATTCCAATTCTTCTTCTTAGAATTTGCGCAATGGTTAAAAAAAATTGAAATGCCCACCATCTTACTAACTACACATGCAAAATCCTATCCCTATCGGAAAACGACAAATATATTTCCCCAAAATCACTCAACAGCTATACAATTTCGTTTTTGTCAGGTTCAATATGGTTCGAGCAGCTTTACAACTTCCATACGGAGTACCATACAAAGTCATATTTCACTGACGCGAACATTTGGTTATTGAGCTCGTAAGAATTTGCAACTGGCAAGGGAGTTCTATATTGTCTACAGTCAACTAATACTATCGTGATGTTTTAAAAGGATATTTGATAGAATCTCTCACTGATTCGATCTCTTCTGAGACGATGTCAAATTAAATGACAATATTTTAACACAGTTTAAACCATCTAGTAGTGTACACGACTGAGCAAGTTTCCAGTAAGATTTAGACAAATTTTTCGTCTGGTGCGAGCTTAATCTATTGGAACTAAATATTTTGAGTTATGGGTTTCAATATAGGAAAAAGTTCAATTATGTTTAACTATACCAAATGGAAATATGCTCACTGACCTAAAATGGGCTTTACCGAGTTGAAAGACCTTGGCTTTATTTGATGAAGGTTGATTTTAAAGATGTGTCTACATTTAAAACAGTTTTTTTCAACTTTAGTAAGTTCACAAATTGAATCATCAGTACGATATTAGAATAACTGGCCTTAAATGTCATGTAGATGGTCCAATAGTTTGGCTTGGTTAGTTAATGATATTTGAGATGACAGCATTTAAAGAAAAGCTTTCGAAAAGTTGCGAGCTTTCGTGTTATAAAATTTCTCCACAAAGATGAATGTTTACATTATATGAACTATTTCGTTTACACCTTAAATTTGATCGGTTCTAAATAAATGTGTAAACAAAAACCATCACTTGTTACACTATCCTTAAAGATTGAAAATTGTTTAAGACACAACAGGTACAATTTTACTGATTAACTTGATTGATGATAGTTTACTGCCACTCAACGTTTTTTTGAAGTGTTGCAATATAAATTTATTACAAATTTTCTTAATTATTAAACAAAAATTATATATTATTATTTATGCCAATCATACCTAATTTTAATCGATCGTATATGAAATTGATTGCCAGGATTATTTCAACACCATTGAACCATAATTTATATATTCTGTGTGTTACAAACTTGTTATTTAAAAATTTTTGAATCGATTTACTTGCAGTCCAGAATGAGTAACTATATATACATATCATTTGATTGGTTATAAAAAGAAATTCCAAGTCAATTAAAAAGATAAATTCAAGACGTATTTAAATATGTTATATGATCAGCGTCTATATTCAGATTCGCTTATATAGCTCTGGTTATAAATTTAAGTGCAATCATTTCCTCACGTTTTATGTATTATCCTCGGAATGATATACGTAGATACGCGATCTACATGCAAACATGCAAATATACCATATATTAATTCAAATTATGTAATTAGATGCCCTTATTCATTAGTATGATAATACATCCAAGGTAAATGCGATAATTAATCCAAATCCATAATAATAATTAAAAAAACAAAAATGTAATAATTAATAAGTAAATTGACATATTAGAAAATGTATATTGTCATATAATCCACTACATTTATTTAAAAAATTATCATATGTGTTGATTAATTTTATCTATATAAATTAATATTATCCACATATTTAATTTATATTTACTGTGTTAATTATTTAACATACACACAGTGTTCAATTTGACATAAAATATTAATAGTAACTAAAATATTTTATTTAAAAATTAATTGATTTTTTATGTATCAACTTTCAAATTAATTAAATAAAAATTAAATTTTGGAAATTTATAATTTCATGATTTTATAAAATAATGTAAATATTTGTATGTTGCTATATGCTAAATCGAATTCCTACAGCTACTATAGTATATAGTCTTCGTAATATGTAAGTCAATGGTAGAAATCGGAAACTACATTTGCCAAATGTAACACTCCCGAAGGTGCATTACAATTAATTAATTAATTCCATTCCAGATTATTAATACACTTATTTGCAATTCAAAATGTTCACTCGTGTAGGAATATAAATTTTATCATTAACGAACAATAACTGTGCAATCACACATGACATGTTTTAAATCTAAAAACGGCAATGTGGTACATTTTGAGAGGCCACCACCGCTCGGTACTTCAAAAGCCAAGCGATCGGTGGCTTCATTCCTCTCATTTCCAGAATAGATGTTACTTCTACAGTAATTTTTGCGAGCTGAAACCGTTCCAAACCAGCTTTGACCCACAGTTGTTTGGCTTGCGTGCCTTTAAACTTTTAAGGCTATGTCCGATAAATAATAAACCCTTGCATAATGGCTTAGGTTATAACTCGGGCTTGGCATAGAGATCTAACACATTAATTTCTGGATCAAAAATTGTAGCATTCACTTCCAGGGGCTTGGATTTGACTAGATCATTAGAACTTTTAAGTAATGATTGCTCTGAATCAAATGAACACGAGAACCAATAAGAGTTTAATGAATCTGAAAACAGTACAATTAAAGCAACGAATCGAGCAAGCAACACAATTTAATGGGATACGAAACAAAAACATAATTTTTGAACCAGTCAATGTGCAAGCTACAACATGAATTGAACAAAATCAATGCAAGACTTGATTTCTTAAGTTGCCATCATTGCAGATAAGTCAAATGTTGTCCATACGCTGAAAAGTAGGGCTTGAAGTTCAGTTTGATGTAAACACAACTAACATTTTGACAATTTTTAGACAAAGCTCACTTGCATTCAAAGTAATTCTTAAAATAATTGTGTTTATCAAGGATAGTGCAAAATAATGCAGAAGTGGCAATACTATATATCGACTATTATTCTCGAAGTTATGGAAGCAATAGTCGCTGCAACAACTTATTTTGAAATACATCTGCTACTTGCATGAAAAGCATGCAGAAATAACTTGGCTTATTAAGACTCTGATTTGGTGATCATTAATTATAAGCCTCCAATGTAAAATAGCGGTTATTAGGATGTACGGGCAATGCACTATATCTGACTGTGGTATATATTGAACTGGCCTACCGGGTAACATACAATGTATAAGGGAATTTGAAAGGGTCATTAATAACATGTAGGTCCAGGAGATAATGAGATTATCGAAACCTAATTAAAACCAGTTGAAAAGTGAATTAGATCGGGTGAGAAGTGAACTTTTACTATGAAAGGAAGCGAGGAGTAAGAAAATTAATGAAAAGTTAAATGAGACTATAGTTGCCGAACCAAAACGAAAAGTTGGCAGGTGTATGTGTGAAATGGGAAAAAACAAGATGGTTGCTATTTCTAACCAGGATAGAGACAGGACGGTATTGGGAGTGGTTAATTCAACTCCGAAAAAAACTATGAAGCCTGAATTGGCTGCCTCACTTCTTGGACAGAAAGACACGCTGAAAATAACAGCAAGCAAAAATGATTTTTGGAAAGAAATGGTTTAAGTCTTCAAAGTAGGGTGGTATACAAATCAACAAATATAGAACAAGTAATGCATTAAGCGCGTGTATCAATTTATTCCTGAGTTTAAAAAGATTGCTCCGCAACTCGTACATAACCTAATTGTATCCATATATTAACAAGCCAATGAATGAAGTTATCGCTATTATTAGATAGATATTGGTATTTTTAGGTCTAATACGATTGTGGAAAACTTTGTGAATGACGTAGTTCAAGAGTATGAACAGAAGGATGCAAGAGATGTACCTACTTTAAATGTTTCTACTAAATATGCGATACTACTTACTTGAGAAATTATCAATTAAGTAATTTCAAAGTATTCGTTGTAATGGAGCTTCCAGTCGTTCACGATCAGAGCCAATTAAGGAGTCACTGTGCAGATGTAAATAATTTCTTTTCTATAACAAGAGATAAATAGTGATGGACAGTGACTATATGTTGCGTTTTGTCTTACATTTCATCATAACAGATGTCATATTAAGTCCCGAAGAGACACAACCTATTTTACCCATCCTATACTGAGTTTCAACTAGCCATGGTTGCGGGTGGTGCTCGCAGGATATGCGATCCCGGTAAACCACAAGTCCTAAAATATTGAAAATTGATGTCAAATTAGAAAATTTGACTTCTGTGTCAGTTGATTGTCTACACATAGAAAACGCAATGGTACAATAGGTGGTTTTTTCCCTTAATGTCAATTATGTAACAAAAACCAAAGTCGTTTTATGAGATTTCTAATATATTCAATGTTTCAGCCCGGAATTTAATCATTCAACCATCCTTTAGAGCCAAGTATAGAATTTCTACTTTCAGGGATGTTATAAGACGAACGGTGTAGTCAAATACACAACTCCGACATACAAGTCTATTATTTGGTTGATTTTTATGTCAGTTGCAGAAGTCAGTTGTATGAATGAATACTGAAGTCAGATACAGAAAAGCATCGCAAACGTAAGTTTCTTGTAAACTAGTAAATGATTTCGTCGCCTATTTTACACAATATGCCAAGCGCATGTAGTGAGTCAAGTTGCAGTAAACAAGTAAGTGGTATTTAGTTTTCTTTCATCTTTTTAAATATATGTGGTTTTTGTGCGTAAGGTAGTCCCTAATTAAACAATGAATTCTGTTAAACAATGAATCCTGTGTTGAAAAATAATAAAAATAGGTATAAAAGTTTCTCCAGGAGAATACGCACATGTCAGTGTAGAAAATAACTTAACAAGAATTTTAAAGCAAGAGAATTTAGTCGTGGGCTGATTGTCGCAAACTCTGTATCTTGATATAAATGTGGACGATTTACCCGTGTTTAGCGATAATACAGAACATTCGTTTTGGCTAATTCTGGGTCGAATTATTGACATAGGCACAAATAATGTTTTTGTCATTGGGATTTATCATGGCTCCAAAAAACCTAATAATTTTAGACAATTTTTAAACCCATTTGTTTCTGAAATAAAAGTAATTCTCAATAATTTTCTATATAATGAACCAAATATTATAAATTATAACAGAAAGATAATTTTGCTGTCGTAGAGTTCCTATAGCGGACAAAACCCAACCTCACAAAAGGTTCATTGAAATTATCCAATATTCTTCGCTAACTGATGATGCGGATAAATGTTTTTATCCAAAATCCAAAAATTGGAGTTCTGAACCTATGAATTATGGCCTGCCAAGAGATGACCGGATGAAATATCCTTGTCGAGTCCTTAAGTGCAACATTAGTATGTATTTGTATTTATTATTACAAAATAATTGTGCTTATATTTATAAACTATTTGTTTATTACTGATTTCACTGCATCAGATCTATCAGAAGATGATGACAATGTGCAACCGAAAACACTTGAAATAGATACGAATAAGAGCGATACATTGCCTCCAACAAATTATAACGACTTGTTTGAACAGCAATAATTTAATTTGAGTGCAATACGATTCCCTGCAAAAAGAATCAGAAGAACTATCAAAATTAAAAACATCTCACGAAATATTGCAGTCAAATATGGAAAAAATTGTAGCCCAAAATGAGACAATGATGAAGATGATAGCCGAGTTTTGCCAGAGATCGCCAACAACAGCTTCTTTTGTTCCTGTTACAAATATACAGTCAAAAGAAAAATTGGATGAGTTGGACATTAAATTAGAAGATAACAATTTTTTGGAAAATATGGTATTTTTGCTAGTAATAATTATTAAAAACTAAATAATTATTGTTCATTTTCATTAATAACACGGCCTACGCATACACACAATATACCTGGAAAGGTGGCGCGAAAAAAGTGCTGAATGGGTTCAGCAAATCAGTTCTCAACCAGCTGCTTAACAAAAAAAATATCCAGAAAAGAAAATGGGACAGAGCCAGGAAAGTTGATGAAAATTTGACAGATGATGATGAAACTGGTAAGCAACGACTTTTTATTGAGAAAATATAAAAGTAATGCTTACTGTTCAGTTTCAGAAACAATATTTTTTAAAAAATATTCAAAAATATTAGAATTTTTAACTGTCGTGTACAACAAATGAAACTGTTTATTTTTCTTTATTTTTAATTTAATATATAAGAATTTAGGTCTTTCTTTTTATATTTCCAAACATTTTAAGCGAAGTCGAAGGGCTGTTTTATAAGTAATATGGATGCTGGAAATAGCAGGTTAAGTCGGGAATAAAACATACTTTAGAGTCAAAAGTTAGCCGACAAGTATAATGACTACAAAGTGACTTCTTCCACAGGTGAAAGTCATTTATAGGAAGGGATTTGGCTTGCTTTCTATATATATACATATGACTAAATTGCCTTTATTGATTAGTCACTTCATTTGTCGACTAATGATTTTTGAGATTTCCAAATATTCCGGCGAATAATCGACTTGTGGTTTACCGGGGATTGCAATATGGCTTGAGAAAAAATAGATGCATGTCCCAAGACTACGGTAAACCTTTACGGAGATCATTAATGGTAATGTGGTCACAAGGTAATCGTAGTCTTGATCGAGATAACCGTAGTCTTGGTATCTACAAGTATTCCAATTTATATAGTTACAAAAGTTCGGACCATTATGGAGCAGTTAGTGACAACGTTCAATTGTGCTGGATACGGGTGGTACATTTAGCCTTTGCAATTTCGACTACCAGTTATTTCAACTTTTCAAGTGAAGCAACACTTAAGTCACTTGTGTTTAATGTTAATTAATTATTTTAACAATTGATATTTATGAAATGGATTGCTTTACGCTTAGACAAAATTGGAAAATATTGAAAACTTACGAGATTCACGTGGACAATTCAGTAGAAAATAATCCCCTATACAGTTTGTGAACTGAAATGTAACTGGGTTGTTGTTGGACACTTACAGATGCGTTGCAGGACGTACAGGTTAATATATTGTAGCTATTGCTCAGAATATATCTGAACATTCATCATCTTCAACTCGTCATCGTGCTAAAGAATTTAACATATTACGCAGGTCTGTGCTGAGAATTTTACTTAAAGCCTCGATATGAAAGCGTACAGTTATTTTATTGTAAGAGGTGAAGCAAAATGACCGTCCGTATAACGTGTTCGGTTCGTGAACTGGTCTATAGAGAAATCTACCGAAAATTCATCTTTTCTGACGAAGCTCATTGTATCTATGTATGTCAACAAGCAATTGTTGCATTTAGAGTCTCATTAAATCCACACGATCCATCCAGTTGCTATTGATGAGCCGATACAATCGAAAAGATTCTAAAAATTGGGTTGACTTAAACCCAGCTTATTGGCAATGTACATACTTTGTAACAAAACAAACCGCTTTGTAAAGTATTCATTTGTCTTTGAAATTAGAGCCACCGATGTGAATCAGTCATCCATATAAAACGGAGAAACAATTCCAACTTCAAATCTTACCACACATACGTCATAAAATATGAATGGTTTTCAATTTTGATACACTGCCGACTCATAATTAATATTTCAAAATTATGTTGTCCCAGTCCCATACTCATCAAAATCTACTACAAGAATATAAAATATCCAGCTGTGTCAGCAGTTTTACGATCTGTACAAAACAAAGTTATGGACCAAATCTGTAAAAGTTTTTGACTACCATAAAATTATTTGTTTAAATTCTTTTCAATTCTAATTCTTTTCTTTTATTATTAAACTATATTCTATTAAACATTAAGTCTTTGGTTTTTGTTTATTATCGGAGATCGTTGCGGTTTCATGGAAATTCCATCTCAAGTTGTAAATGTCATTTAAAACCAATAAATTATCTTTCTTATTTTATTTCTTTTTGTTTAGCAAAAAAATAAAAAAAAAAAGGGAAGAAACTAACTATTTTATGTCTTTTGTTTTAAAACCGATTCTTTTAAATGAGTTAGTTCAAAGATATTGAAAATTAAAATAAGATTTTATGCAAAAACAAAACTAAGTAATAAACGTTTTTAATTTCAATGAATCAGTGCCAGCTGTTTCAATAATGTCATTTGTGTGTGATGTATAAAAACTATAACTTTTTGACCATTAAAATAAAATATTATTGTGACTATATATGTGTTTTTAATTATATAAATTATTTGTGAAACTCAATTATAGTTTTACATTTTATTATGTCTGTATGCTCATATGCTGTGTTGTTCTTATATCTCAACATATATGCATATACCATTCGAAATTACGATTTTATGCTTCGAAATGCGTTAAATTGGGAAAATCGGAATTTTTGATATATTGATTTTTTATGTTTATATTTCTAACAAGTCAACAACAATTCTCTTAATTATTAGTTAGGGGTCGATGTACTCTCAATATTGAGTAACTAGTTTGTATATATTTAAATTAGCTATGCATTGAGATCTATACCAGTCAACATAAACCTCCTACGATATGTCTGTTAATCGTTCTATTCCCCGTGTCGCCTTGAGGTCTGTATGTTGGTCGATATAGATCTTTATGTAGCTAATATGCGAGGGAAGAAACAAACACAAACAGTCTCCAAAATCATGTCGTCAGGTTTACTATTAACCGCATCAATTATCTCCGCGTTAAGGCCTATTTATATTATCAGTTCAGTTTAGCACAGACACGTACCGTGTCAGACATCATCAATTTATACTATCTGCACACTTCAGTTCAGACAGAATATTCATCGTCATTGTTTGGTTGAGAAAAAAGGAATCCATGATTTTTTCGGACGATGGCTCTAGTGCAGTTTTAAACCACAACAGTGTGGCCAACAGAAGAGGTGTTTTGTTCCATCATGACAATGCCAGGCTACACGTCTGTAGTGACTCGCCAGAAACTCAGGAAGCTGCGTTGGGATGTTTTATTGCATCCAGGTACATAATCCAGACCAGGTACCAAGTGGTTGCCACCGTTTTCTCGCATTGTAAAACTTCCACGTATGTGAGGTATGTGAATATCGATTACTTGATTTATTCGCCAATTAGAACTAAGACTTCTATTAGACAGGCATTATGAAGCTACCTTTAAAATGGTGACAAACTATACAACAAAACGGTGCATATTTGACCAAAATCGGACAATCCGAAACATGTTAAAAAAAGTTATTAATTTCACGCAAAAATAATGGATTTCTTTTTCCCCAACCTATTATTTTCATAAATTCAAAACATGATGTTCATCAACAAAACACAGGAAAAAAATGATTTCGCATCTTTCCGCCTTCAGACATCAGACAAGACATTCTTTTCAACTAAGTTTGGCTGTATCGGCCAATGTCTGAAAGGAACTAAAAGTATAATATAAATAATTTTATACAAAATACATGAAAGAATGTTGTTTTTGTCTGACACGGTACGTGTCTGCGATGAACTGAACTGATAATATAAATAGGCTTTTATTGTAAAAGGTCTTTCCTCTTAATTTGGTTTTATTTGAAGAAAACACATCGTGTTAGATTCAAAAAATATAGTGCTGGTCATGATGCCAGAGGTTCTTCTGGTTTTCCAACCAAATTTTTGAAATTTTAGTAGGCATTCTTCGGTATACCATTTTGCAGTTAAACCATTTTTCCAGCCTGGCCCTTTACCGGGGAATAGCAAATATAATTTTTGATCGGATAAAGGTAACTACCATAGTTACTCTTATTGCCCATTTATTCAGTTAGTTTTTTCGGGTTGGGTTTTTTCCCTGTTGGGCATTTTCCCTGTACTGCATTTTGGTTTCCTAATCGTTTTTATAGAACCAAGATTCTTTTCCAGTAACGACTTTACTCAAGTTGCTAGACTGCCCAATTTCGATTCTTTTTAATGAAAACTTAGGCATAACACACTCGAAATTTTTTGGGCCACATTTAATGGAACGAATGAGTGAAGATTTTGGTTGACTCGGATTCGTCCCCTAAAGAAAAATGTCCCGTCAGGAATATTCGGAAACACTTTTAAATTGACTATAAAGACCGTGCTACCTTCCATATGCATTCGTTTACACCCAAACCCGAAGAAAATCTCTTAGCAAATTTCTGTTTGCCATGCGGTCGTGGAATTTCGTTTGATGCATCCACAGCTAGTTTGCGTTTCTTGTGATCGTCCGGAAACGAAAGTTTCTGAAAGAAGTCCCATAAAATAATTGCAAAGGATTTAGTATTTTTTTTAAAATATGCAAGAGCCGCCTACTCAGTTAAAGTTATTGATTTTTGCAATAAAAATTTTACCGTAGCGTCAGCTCAATATATGAATTTATTCTCAACAGATAGAAATAAATTAAAATGCGCTCTGTACCAGTTTTAATGCACCACCTTCTAAAGTGTGTGAAGTTATCCCACGTTTCCAAGATGCTGTTAAAGTTAGCCGAAAGTTACCAGGACCAGCCGAAAAAATAAAAAATCGATAATGCAGATAGTGTCTTTGCTATTCCAACCGAAAGTTAAAAATTTTATATTTTTTGATTGATTCAAACCAAAAATTTTTCTTTGGCATGTTCCAGGAAAAAAGGCTGGAAACTTCCGGCTAACTTTAACAGCATGTTTTTCCAATACAAAAAAATAAAATGTTCATTAGGCAGGACTAAGTTAAAAAACTTAACTTTTTTTAACTTTAGGCAGGACTAACTTCATCCCATAGTAGGATACTTATATAATGAAATATTTATCTCAGGTGTCTTTTAATTTGATAAAATATAGGATTGTGCAATTGTTCAAACATTTCAAATAGCATTCTCTAGTTATTTGAATTATTTGGACTTATCTGAGGCACCAAACTTTTAACTTAAGACTCGGAATAAAAAACCATCACAATCCTTATTGATTGTTTCTCCCACTCAAATCCAGCAATTTATAGTTTTAAACAGTTCTGCAATATTGATTATTTTAATGTTGCTCAATAGCTCTCTTCCTATAGTATGTTTACTTCGGATTCTTCTACTGGAAGATTTATGGATTTGATAACGTGTTCTTCTTAAAACGGATATACTTAAGCCCAATTCAATGATCTCGATGAATCTCTCCGAAAATTTTATGCGTTTCTTCAATATGAATTTGCTCACTTCTGTTCAATAAAATGTTATTTAAAATAATTTAAGAAGTCTAGGTCACAATATGTGTAAAAATAATGGTATTATATGAATTTAGCCTGGTCCTGTTGTTAACCTTATACTTGAAGAGTATTAAATTATAATTCATAGCCAAAAATTTCTATTAATGAGTTATAATTTTTTATTTGGAAAGTGATGCTTCCCGAATCTTGTGGTCTTGATAAATTAACTTTAAAGTTCGTAAACCAAACTTAAACCTTCTTTCCTGGCATTTATCTTTTTGAGTCAGTCATTTCAAATAATTCCATTTGTAAATCCTGTGAACGATAGGTTTTAACTAATCTCTTACCGAAGATGCTTGGTTTAGATATTTGTCTATGTATAAAGTGGTCTAAGATTTACGGATTGTCAGCTTATCAGGAAAATGTGTGGGTTCTACATGAGCCTGAACTTAAAATGGGATATGTAGATGAAAACCAATGAGCAGGTTTTAAGCGTAATAGATGTAATATTTTTGGCTTTCATATCTGCTTTAGCGTCTTATTACAAATTATAAGCAGTAAATAAATAAATAATTAAAACATCTTCTTCAGATTTGGATTTCAACGCCCTTACCAGTTTAATCTAGAACATAACTAATAGTAGTTACCCCACGGGTTTTACACTCCAACAGAAAACACTGTGCCATTTAATCAGTTCTAGTAATTTCTTTGTTGTGACGTGTGGAAACCCGATTGTGTATCCCACATATTGCATATAAATACTTGCACCTATATGATATTGTATGTGTTAAGATTTTAATTAGACCAACTAGGGCTATTATATAACGCAGAAAAATCAATTATCACGAATTTTTTTATTCATTTTGATTAATGTTCTGGTTTATCAGAGGGTGACTTGGTTGTCGTATGAATACATAAGTTATAAACCGATTAGCTCATTTTATTTGTTTGAAGTTAACGAATGCAATTAAAAATTTTAGGCAAATGGACATTACCTTCATTTGAATTAGAATTTTGCATATTTGATCATTTATTCACCAAAAAGCTCGCAGTACTCATTTTTACTCAGCTGCAGCTTTGCTATATAGTTAAATGCTATTTCTCTATAGGTTCTCTATAGGACGATGTTGAACACGTATTTATGAAGTATTCGCATAAATCAATGAAATAATGATATTAGTTAAAATCAGACTTAATTCCATTCACCATAACTATTTTATGTTGTGTTTAAGAAATCAGAATTCTATATAATTCTTAGTTATAAAACTATAGATGAAAAAGTATAATTGTAAGATTAAGTGGTCGAAACTGTAAGACTCAACTAGAGCTTCAGTCATTTTAATTCTTTTAAAATAAGTCTAGTTTGGAGTTGAAGCTTCTCTTCTGACATGATTCGAATAGCCAACGAAGAGATGAAATAGTTCTGGTTCCAAACGAAAATGTTTCCTTCAAGTTTAAGAACAGTTGTACCTCAAATACTCGTATATCATAATGTCGTCGGTTGTAACTTAATGGTTAAAAGCCTTTCTCATCAAGCCACGGTCTCGAGTTCGAGTCTCGCCATTGACAAAAAATTCAATTGCACCGGATGACATAAAAACGCGATTGTTTGTAAAAATATTTGTTGGGCTGACCACCTACAATGTGGACCAATCGTTCAAATTGGTTCGTAAGGTCTCAGTGGAGACGCGGTAAGGGCCGTTTACGGCCTTTAAGCCATAGACTATTTATACTATAACGAACAATACTACTCAACGAAATTCTGACCATAAAATGAATTTATCTTAAGAATTTTCATTCAAGACTGTCTTTCTCTTTGTGACACTGATTTCAAGAGTCTAACACGTATAGTGAGTAACCAGATCCAGTAGCTACCTAAAGCAAAACTTATTCCATAAACTTTATTGAAGCCTCGAATCTTATGCAACTAAAGCTAAAAACGAATAAAATATATGTATATCGAGAGCTTTTGATAGACTATAGTTTATGTACTGACGTATATTCCCGAAAATCATTTTTCTATTGAATTTATGAATTTTGATTTGTGAGAATTGGATTGGTGGACTAGATGCAAAACATGAAAGCATCAAACTGAACTTAATCTTGTCATTAGGCAAAGCCTAAAGATAAACGGTGTTATTAATTATCAGCTGTCCGATGACTCGTTGTACCCGACTGGACCGAATGGAGTTGGTATGTATACCGATATGTAGTTTCTATGGACGTTTTAGGAATTCATGTTGAAGTTGGAATGGAAACAATAGATATGCCAAATATAATATTTCGAGATATCAAATATAACAACATGGATGATACATCTGATTCCTTGATGAATGTTCGATTAGGTGATTTTTGTGAGATGGGATAAATCATTCGAGTTATGATTTAACCTTTATGCTGCACACACTGAGAAATGACCTTTTTTAATTCAGTTCTGTTCGAGTTGCTCGAGTTACTCTGTGAGGAAATTAACCACATGCGTTTTTGTGGAACAAGATTGATCCTCTGCCAGAGGATCAATCTTGTTCAATGCCATGAGGATCAATACCAGATGGCGTCTTAAATATTTAACATTCAATATTTATTATTGATTTCACCAATGCAATATTTCTGTTCAATTTCTTTTCAAAAGTTCGAGTGCACCACTTGCTGGTTGGCCATTGCTGTCGGATTTGGATTACGATTAGAGTATTAATTGACCCTGTTGGTATGTTACTTATAATTGCTAAATGAACTGTCGCGAACTACCTGATAGTATGTAGTTGATATGTAGTATTCCCAAAACCAACTTCAACTAACATATACTAACTAACAAACTGTGCATATTCCATATAGAAACAAAGGGAAACTGCACCTCTCTGGCAGAGGATCAATCTTATTCCACAAAAACGCATATGAGTAATTCCCTCATTGAGAAACAAGCAACTCGAAGAGACTCTGATTAATATAAAGAATAGTAAGATAGTGACTTTCAAGCGGTTATCACGGTTAGTTGTTTTTGGATTAATATCCCATAATAATATCTTTAATTTTTAGACGCAGGAAGTGTTTAGTCCGCGTAATTTTGGAGTATGCTAAGCCTCATATATCTATTTGATATAGTGTTGGATATCAGAAGTTTGCTGTGTATACCTATGTTTTTCCGAAAAGGAGGCTGTTAGTCTCAATCATATCAAATAGGTCAACGGTCAAAAACAGGACAAGTACAAACCAGGTGGAAAGTGTCATCAACTAGACCATCCAATGAAGATGAACACTTAAGTACAAACCTGGTGACTTCAGAATTTTATCACTTAAATAAACCTAATCATTATCAGAACGATAGTTAACATATTAAATTCCAATCCCATTCGAAATGTGTAGATATGAGCATGTCTAAACTGACCACAATTCTTATACATACATATCACACACATAATATTATTATATAATTTGCAAATATGTTAACACAATGAAATGTGAGACACACCATTAAAAACCAAATGTGTCAAAAAATCATCATAAATGTAAACATATAATATGCAAAAAAAAACCTCAAACACAAAAAATAGCATTAAAATCCATTTTTTGGTCATGAATCGAGTCGATTCGGTTAATTTTATTTGTTGTGTATAAAAATCTATCACTTTATAAACGATGTCGATAAAAAAAACCAATCTATGTGAACAAAAAAAAAATAGGGTTGCGGCACTGGGGTCAAATAAAACCAACGTTTGATTTGTTAGTACATTTAGCGATTAGCATATTGAATTTGCATATCATACATATGCATATCATATAGCTATATATATATATATACGAAAATGTCATTCGACCAAATGAAAATACATATACAACAAAATTTATTAATGCCATATATTTATTATTCAATTAAAAGCTTTTGATTTTTAATCATCAATGTTTTATTTATTTCGTACCAACCAATTCGCTTTGACACTACAATGTATGATGCATGTTTATATTTATGCATACAATGATGACGTAGAGGGAGTTTTCAAATTAGAATATGGTTTTAGGAAAATTTTTGATTGCCAATTGTTTTAACACGGGTTTGTTGTTGTTAATTAGAATTTAATGTAATTTTTAATGTAATTTTCGAATATGGAGTTATGATTTATGTTTAAGTTGAACTACAATCTGAATAAACACTTAGCTCTGTCAAGTATTGGTATTCATCAAATAAGTCAAGATCGAGAAAGAGACGCTAATAAACCATATAGATGATGACAAGAATATAAGAAGGTCCATAGAAGGTTTAATTCATTTCAAGAAGGAGCTTAAGCCTTAAATGCTGAAGCTCGATGATGCAATGGAATAAAAAATAAAAGGAAGAAAGTTTTATCAGGAGCGAGCTTATCGTTACATGGCAGATGACTGGAAAAGATTGTTAAAAGCATTGGAACCGTTCGAGATTCGATGTAGCAGCTAGTTTCTTGAAATAATGGCATGACTACGTTTTAAGTTGTTTATGTGGAATGTCCAAATTGTTGTTGATTTGTTTTTGATCTGTAATTATTGTTGATTTATTGATATAGAAAAGAGCTTTATAAAAAAAAGAATAAAAAAATCTATGGCTTAGAGGCCGTAAACCGCCCTTACCGGGTTTCAACTGAGACCTCGACCAAGAACCAGTTTTAACGATTGGTGCACATTGTTAACGCAACATTGTCAGACCAACGAATGTTTTAGACATAATCGTGTTTTTACCGCGGCGTGATGAGAAACTCTTTTAACCCGCTACAACCGGCGATTAGCTTAAAAGAGCTTTTATAAACGTTTCTAAGAGCTAATTATACGTTATAAGAGCTTTTATAAATTTTTCTTTCTTAAAAGAGCTTTTACAAACGTACCAAATTAACCCAAAATAAGCTTCTTTGCTAAACACAATATTTTGGTCAATAAAACCGACTTTTGTCAATATGTTCTAAGGCCTATTCACCAAAAATTCGATACTGCGACAAATCGTTTGTTTGAGTAAAATCTTCCACGTAATCAAATAACACAATCGCAATTGCTGTACCCTGAGGCGAACGAATACTTCTTAGCTTCATCAACACTATAGCTGCTATATAATTAATATTTTCATTTAGATGTACGATTGGGTGGATTGATGTCCAATAACGTGAAATTATTGCACAATTTTATCACTCAATTTATAAACGTTGGACGGGTGTAAGTCTTTATATAACGAAATAGCAATGCTAACCGAGTATATAATTGACTTAATCACGCAAGATGTGTCAGTAACATATACAAGATAGTTTAGTGATTTCTCTTTCATGTGCACTAAGGTATGAATAGTAGTATATCCCTCAATATCTCCGTACGGTACGTTTTCTAAGAAAGGGTCTGGTTATTGGTACAAATTCCCATAGAACCCTCTTACTCTGTGCCTTTCTTAACACTTTTTGACATTGTGGTACTCTTTGTAACAGTCCCAGTGGTAAGTCTTCCCAGTAGACCTCCAATTGGTTTTACGAACAGATTTTGTACGAAGCTACACAGACATTTAGTTCCACACAGACACTGAAGAAAGATTCTTAGTAGCATTGATAAGAATCTTCTAACAGTACGTATTCCATTTATCGGGCTTATATTTAGCTAAGAAAAGATAAGTTATGGTTTAGTTTTGTTGGCATAATCGCACGTCTTTGGTAACTATAATAAATTGGATCACTAGTGAGTCCCACATGTACAACTGAACTATCAGGAAAAATGAGTTTGCATGAGATGTTTTTACGATTCTTCACTTATGTAATTATAAATAGATAAAACCACGACAGTAAAATTTCCATATGATAGATTAGGCTGACTGGGCAGTTTAAGCATTAAATATAAGTTGTTGTATTATTTGCTGGAATAATCTGGCCTCGTATCTTTCCTATATCGTTCAGAATCTGTGATGAATCACTACATATCTTCTACACTGCATGTCTTCTAAACAAATTCGGTTTATTCATAAATAACTTGGCATAGTTCGTATTTTAGATAGTATTTTTTTCGAGACGAAAAGTCTCAGAACTTTTCCCAAATTATATCAGAATCGTCTGTGGCTTTCTTAACTCTTTCATTTTACTCAAAAATCACGACAAATCTGAGGCTTTCCTTCCTAGAAATATCTTAATAAACTACGAGAAATTATGTCAATTATAGCATGATTGCTGATACATTTGTATATCAATAAACAAATCAACCAATTATTTTGTCTGCACAATCCAATAAAAATGTGAAAAATTAATTCAATATAAACAATCTCAATTCGAGTTTAAAACATTAAACACTTTTTGTTGATACAAATTGTAATTGTGCATATGTTGGGAAGATGAATCAAACTTTTAATTGAAAATGTTTGACCACAACATACACACATGCAGTTTATTTATGTGTTTGATGGAAACCCCATTTCGTCCAACCAAAACGAAAATATGCAAATTTATTTAAACAAATTAAATTTAATATATTTGGGGTTTGTAATAGTTTATTGCGGATAAACTTCAAATTGAAAAATACTTTTATTTAATTATTTGCAACATTGTTAGTTTGTTAATTAGAATATGTTACAATGCATTATGCAAATTCATTTATCTCATATCTATGTAATACACAATCATAATTATTTACCAAAACCTACAAATAAATTGATTCGTTCATAAATTTTTACTCACGGCTATAAATACAACCCCCTAACTCAATCATTTCACTATATACTAATTTATAAAATTTTACTACAATTTTTAATTACACCCATTCAAAAATATTATGTATAAAGAAAATTAGAAAATTAATATATTTTATTGCACTTAGTTTTCGTTTTATTTCCTCGAAATACCCACTCTATATATACAACAAAACGTCTCTCGTACACAACATCCATAGATGCAGTATTTATGTGCTACATCTTGTTATTATTACACTACACTCTTGTATTGTTTGTCGAAAACAATTTTTTTTGATCTTTATAATATGCTAGACATCGTAAAATCTGTCAAAAAAAAATGATTTGCTGGCAAAAAAAAAATGTCTAAAAAATCTAAACCCATTTCCTTCACTGTTTATATTAATTATAAATTTTAGTATTTGTTTTTTATTTACACTTAAAATTTATAATTTATATACATAAATTGGCGAACATTATTTTATTGCATTTCTTCTCGAGTTACAACTTTTTATATATATGTGCATGCTATAATTTGTTTGAAATTTGGCAATGTCAAAAATATCGATCTGCCATAAAAATTATATTGTTTATATTGTATATTGTCGATTTGAAATTAAATTATTTGATTATGGCAGTTGGAAAATCGGGTGGTATACTGCAATCTACTATACAACTGTTCAGTAAATAAACTATTTGTTTGACGAAACCGTTATTGGAGCAGGTTTAGTTTCTAGGACAGTAATGAACACCTTGAAGAAACCAACCCTCAAAAAAACTTTGTTACATACCTAATAATTAATACCCCTTGATGTCAACCATAAATAATTAATTATATTGCTCAGTGTGGTTGGATTTACCGATTGTGTTTCCGGGAAACTCCTTCATGACTTCTATTGTGCCCTCTAGGTTTTAAACTTAAAGGTACTCTTTCTAAGATTCCGAGTTCATAGTCACTACAATGTTCTTAACTCTATATTCAAGGCACCTCTACTAACTTACTGAAGGTTTCCCAGTTCTAAGGCCAAGAAAGTTGGTCTCTTGATTTCATCAGAAAGCAGGCGTGTTTTAGGAAGATGTTTCAGGTTTCAACGTCCTATGGGTGACTAGTATTCAAATTATATTGATAAACATAGAGACATGCGTTTCGTATTGCTAAAAATCTACTGGATTATATAAAATATTATTAAAACTAATCATTGAAAGATTGGGATTTAGTTGGGTGTACGACCAATGTTGTTTACTAGCAAAGTTCAATACACGCTTGTTAATGGATTTTGTTAATGTTTTAAGATCGGTACATCAGTATTTCTTCATATAATGTTCTTAGTTTCTATCAATAAAGTGTGTGTACAATGTAAACAGTTACGATGAAACCCACACAAATTTCTGAATTGAAATTTTGATTGGCCTACCAATATATCAGATTGTCTTAACTCTTCTCCAATGGTTTTTGTAAAACGTACTAGTTTTATTGTTTTACCTATAATATATATATATATATATATATATATATATATATATATATATATATATATATATATATATATATATATATATATATATATATATATATATATATATGTATATATTTATATATATATATATATATATATATATATATATATATATATATATATATATATATATATATATATATATATGTATATATATATATATATATATATATATATATTATATATATATAAATATATATATATATATATATATATATATATATATATATATATATATATATATATATATATATATATATATGTATATATACGATCAGTAAATATCCTATTTGTTGGCGAGATTTGAATTGGCTAAAATGTTGAAGTTCGATTTAGCAGATGCTTCTTCATATATTAGGAGAGTGGTGTTTTAAAGGAACGGTTGATATTCCTCTTGATTTTCACGTTGATATTCCTCTTGAAGTCCACAATTTTGCTCTTGGGTATGTACTTGACATACCTTCATATACCATGGTATGTTGTACTCTTAAATAACTTTTGTCTTTATTTCTAAACAACACGAATTTATTTAAATAATTTTGTTTTCTTTATTCATATAAGTGTAAATGAATAAGATTTCTTGAGTGACATTCTTAACATTGGATGGGGATCACTTGACCGGTGGTCTTGACCAGAAAGTTTATTTTACTTTAATAAGCAGCTTCTTTGTGCTGTATAATAATTCTATTACAAACTATTAAACTTTCTGAAACGGACGGCCGCTTTGGTGATTTCTTTCATTGGATTGTAGTGTGTTATACACGAATTCTACTTTTGTGTATTGTGTGATTGTTTGTTGTAAAATCTTAAAACGGACATAAAGATAGAATGTGTGGAATGGAATGATCGATCAGGTTAGCTAAATATGACCGCACTAAACTATTAATTTATTTAAATAGTTTCCCTTACTAACGAATTGGCAATGTATTAGATCATCATATTGTATATATAAATGCTGTCGGGTCATTACGAAAATTTATATTCCCCATGCGTTAGATGGTGATGGATTGGGAATTATACGGACACATCTTTAAATACAGCATATTATGAGATGACCCAAAGATGTTTTTTAAAATACTCCAGTTTAACTGTTGAGGCGATACGAATACATATGATGAATTTAGAATGGTCCTTACCTATCCAACTAACAATAATAACAAACTCAGATCCAAATGTGAAAATGATTATCTAACAATATATAATAATTTACTAATATGTAGTTAGCAATGACTCTGCTGTGGATTATCACCTTAGTCGTTTCTGTGATTGTTTCCTTTTCCTAAACCTTATATGTTGAGAAGCAAGCAGGGACTGGGCCCGCATAATTTTGGAGTAAAAATTCTCAGATATCTATTTGGAACTCTGCTGAATATACTCCAGGATTATGGTAACAATCTCAGATTCACCGTAACTGGTTGGCTTGTACTTCTCCTATCATATCATATCATATCATATCATATCATATATATATATATATATACATATATATATATATATATATATATATATATATATATATATATATATATATATATATATATATAATATATATATATATATATATATATATATATATATATGTATATATATATATATATATATATATATATATATATATATATATATGATATTGAATATATATATATATATATATATATACTATAGCTTAAAGGCCGTAAATAGTCCTTACCGCGTCTCAACTGAGACCTTATGAACCATTGTAGGTGGTCAGCCCAACGAATGTTCTTACACACAATCGCGGTCTTATGTCATATGGTGCATTTTTATTTTTAAGTCAACGGCGAGAATCGAACTCAAGACCGCGGTGTGATGAGAAACTCTCTTAACCATTCAACTAGAACCGGTTACGATAGCGTTTGCTATTAACTTACTTGAAATAAATGCAATGTGCCAGCAAACTACCTCAGCCTGATAATTAATCAATCAATAGCCCTCTTGTCTTTTAGTCAGGACATTTTGCCAGGGCTTAGAGTTTTATATTCATATTAGTATTACAGTCAAATCAATAAATTAAAGTCCTCTGGGTGTTTAGTATTCTGATTAGTTAGAGAGGCGATCTAATACAAAAATGCCATCATTTGAAATTCTTAACGTCTCCACCCAGAAGACGATTAGAATTTATGTTATATTTGGTAATCTTAATATATTCAAAATATAAATACTGAAAATAGCCACACACCTAGCTATTGAAATATAGGCCAGGCAGTTTCTTGCAAAGATTGGTCACACGTGTACAGCTTTTAATTTAGGGTTTAATTTAGTCCCCTGTCTAATAATATAAATCATATCCGAGAATAGATTAATATTTTTCTAAAAATTACGGAAAGTCTCCTTTTTAAAGTTTTAACTTGAGGCTTTCAATTTACCTATGAATGTATTAAAATATCTAATTAATAAAAATTTGAATTTATTAACTAGTTTGATCACAGTGTCCAGCAGAATTCTGTTTAAAAATTTCGTTTATATAAATAAGATCACTTAAATCTCGAAAGAACTACTAATTGCTCAACTTGTCGTGTACACTAACACATTGGATTAGAATATTTTAATTTGAACCACTTCAAAATTGTATTGTAAAAAACATACAGCAAGACAGTTTTATTAATAGGTTGGTACAATCAAATTATTTCAAAAGCGTTTGTTATGTCTAAATATTTAGAGTGGAGGCGACTTGCCAATATTATCTAGAATGTCATTTACTTGGCCCAGCATATTTAAAAGAGCTTTTTCAAATTTTTTCAACCCGTAGCATTGTGGATCAAAAATCACCTTATTCATATTTAAAAATTTAACAAAGAGTCTCTTTGCTTATCACTGAAAGCTATTCATAACATGTGTACGTTCAGAGAACAAGGCATCGCGACTATTATTCGAATGTAAGACTACGAAGCTATGAAAGTATAGAATTAGATTGTAAGGATTGCAATTTATGCTCTATAAATGCCGTTGAATATTCTTGAAATCAACGGCAAAAATCGATAAAGTACACATACCCATTAAAAGCTCATCAGGAAAGTTATGCCTATAGAGCACTGAAACTTGGATAACTGCTTAAAACTCAAATTACTGACATTTTATATTCCTATACCTGGATCGATTTTGATCATTGACCTCAAAAATGTTGTAACTATATAATCATTCCTTTCCTCGTCAATGAATCCAATTTGGTTTGCATTCTGACACTACTTAAGTAAAGAGGCCCTAGTGCTAGTACATTGGTTATCACCATCAATTATAGATGAGTTTGACCTCGAACGATAATCAAAGCAAAACTTTTTTAATTAGTCACCAAAAAGTCAAATTTTTTGACGTAGGTACCTAAAGGTATATATGGAATATAGTTATAGATATATAAATATATAGCTATATATATATATATATATATATATATATATATATATATATATATATATATATATATATATATATATACATATATATATATATATATATATATATATATATATATATATATATATATATATATATATATATATATATATATATATATGTATATATATATATTTATATATATATATATATATATATATATATATATATATAGTTATATATATATATATATATATATATATATATATATATATATATATATATATATATATATATAGATATATAGAATGAGCCACCAAATAATGATACTCGTTTTCGATTATAAAGTTGTGGCTATACCATAAATTTGTGGCGTTCCTAATTACACCACGTATAATGCATTTAAGAAAAAAGTTAATTATAAACAGTGAACCCTTGAAACTTAAAGTTAGAACAAAGAGTATCAGCTGGGACTTAAGATGTTTAAGAAATTCAATCGGCTTTAAGTATACATGGTCTATACTAAATGAGGTTTCAAAATGAAGATGACCACGTCTATCTCGGAGTTTTATTTTGCATCGAACTTCAGGCGAATCAAACTGCTTTTGAGCTGCATGCCGTTGAATATAATTAAATAATTAACGAATGCAGGATTCAGACCGAGCAATATGTTTTATGTACATAAGTACTCATCTCAATTTCCAATTTCATTGGCATGATTTTACATTTTTGGGTAAAATGTGGAAGTTATTATTGCTACACCAAGACGAATTAAGAATATAAAAAAATTATCCTCCAATTGTATGCCGCATGTAATATGAATGAAATGAAGCAAATGCTCGCGTTTTTATACCGATATCTGATTATATTGTCATCAAATACCAATTAATCGTGTGATATGAAAATCGTTTAACATATAACAATAAAATCAGGTCACGATAAAATAAATTGAGTCACGTTTTAATCCAGTAAATAAAAAGTCGATCAAATAGAAGATCACGAAATAGAGAGATCACTTATACAAAGCAACAATTTGCCTGCTGTACGATATCACTGGAAACCAAGCACGGAAATGTAAAAGAAATCTTGTACTTGCAAAGACCAATTAACAATATCTCGAAGAAACACCAGTTATTTATAAAACTTTATTCCAAACGAGTATTTTTTATCTAATATTTGGCTTTAAACTTCTAAGGATCGTGAGATACCGGATTCAAATCCCAATAGGGATGGGATGGAAAAGCGGGGTTTCACCTGCTATTTACGTTCAGCTGGAGTGCAGAATTGGGCTGACCTATTTAGCTGTCTTGTCGTAAGGTAGGACCTATATAAGCGAAAGAATCGAAAGTGCAGTGAGTCCCAAAAATAATTGCAAAGATAGAAACAAACACTTTAAGGATCAACTTTTAATTTCTTTCACCAGAAGAGGATGTTTGTTGGTGGAGCTACGTTGCACTTACCAAAACTTATTATACTTTCAATTCACGGACACGTTATTGGGTTATTAAAAAATATGTTTCTCTTAACTTAATCTATATAGATGTTAATACAGAAGTACTGCAGAGTAGTTCTAGAGCACAATAGTGGTAAAAATAAGGTTCAGCAGAACTATTTTACTTTTGATCTAACAATCTTCGATATCCTCAAATCATTTCATTTATTTGAGTGCATAAGTTCGAAAAAGCAACAAAGCCATTGGTATTGATGGAGCGTACGCGAAAAAACAACGTGTTTTCATTATTGAACAATATTTCAAATATAATAAAAGTTTAATGCCACAGTTCGTTAAATTTATATAAAATATTGCTTAAACCTCGTCAACTGTGAAAAGATAAATTGAAAATTCAGAGAGACTGGAACAGTTGGAGAGCGTGACTTTCGACCGGTCGTCCAAAAAACAAACTGTTCAAATGTCAAACTCATTGGGTCATATCTTTTGTGAATAAGGCAGTAACTATTATGCTGGTCGATATCGATCCTAGTCGTATACTTTCTCGTTTCGGTGATTACAATTCATCTTCTTGATCGTGTGGTTTCTTCTTAAGGTGTTATTTGAAGCCAAAACTCTATGTCAAAAAACCCTTTACTCTTTTTTTACAAAAGGAAATTAAATGCTGCATCACCAAAATTCAACGACAATTATCTACAAAGATAAAAAAAAATTTCAACAGAAGAGAGCGTTATGTTCCCCAACAAAGCCATGATGGCTATTTACCCGATCTACGTACCTTTCCTATGTACTTTGATACAATGGAAAAAAAACTTACCTAAAGCCTAAAAATTATGGCCATTTAATTCAAATCTTGCGTTGCTTTTGGTTAATCATGTAAATACTGTGCATAACAGCAGGAAACAGGTTCACTTTAAAGTTAATCTGGCTTCTTTGAACGTAGTTGTATAACCTTTGGGTTACACATTTTTTTCTCAGATATGTAAAACTGTATAACAGGTAAGTGTAGGAATCTTAAGTCAAAGGAATTACAAGAACGGACCAAAATACTTGAGTTTTATAACGCATGTGAACTTTAATTCGTATACCATGCAAAACCGAATAGGTTATATTTATATATATTTATGTATGTATATATATATATATATATAAATATATATATATATATATATATATATATATATATATATATATATATATATATATATACAATATATATATATATATATATATATATATATATATATATATATATATATATATATACAATATATATATATATATATATATATATATATATATATATATATATATATATATATTATATATATATTAAGACTTCAGTAATTATCATCACCATGAAGACTCTCAGTGTGGTGGAAAGAGGACTATGTAATGTTGCAGTTGAACAAGGAAATATAGTTATAATGAAGCACAAATGTGTTTAACAATCGCAATTCGCAACGAAAAATATTCGTCCTTGCTATAGGAAAACAGCTAGCAAATTTGGAAGGATGAGAGCTTATGAATAATGTTTAATTTACGTGGTTTCTTTCAACGTTGTGAGGAACATTATCAAAGGCGTTCTGAAGTGTTCCAATTCGTAGATCGAAAGACCATCGATGGTATATAACGATGATGTTGAGCCTTGACACAAGAGTAAGAGCTTGTAACATTAAAAATCTGAAACATGCGTGGCCCAAAACATGACGTTGATGGCACACAAGTATTTTAGCTCGGTCAGGATTTGTATGATAGATCGCTGATTGTGCAGAAATCTTCCAAATAAGGGCCATCTTTAAGCGTGTAACATCTCACCGCAATATAAGAGCTGACTCGTAATCGATTCCTTCACAGCGTATAAGGGCAATGACATTTAAAATCAGTTTGATTATTATTAGTTCCCACATAAAGAAATTGAATTGTCATGTTAAGTGATGTGATATTCTTGTAATTCTTATCAACAAAAGTTGTTCGTCGATGAAAAAACAAACTAATTTATTAGCGATAATAATTATGGTTTCAATAATCTGCAACACTCCTACACGCACAATATTATAATTTGTAGACATGTTATACATTTTCTTAATCCAGTTTTTACTTGATGACCCAGAAAAACTTTATAATTTTTATATCGATTTACAATACAATTTATATACTAATTAATTAGATTCGCATACAACTAAAGTACAATCAGCTACACAGTATACATAATAATGCATATACGTAATTTTCCAGAGGCGCTGTACTGTTAACACGAAATCAATGTATAAACTTAAAAAAAAATTATTTTAATTTTATTGGATACGAAAACAAATTAATTGAATATTTAAATTTCGATACAATTTTCAAACTATAATTTTATTATAATTTTATGATTACATCTGTGATTATATTTGTACATATCATAATAATAATTGTAAATTATATTTAGTGTTTAATTATATTTTCTATTGAATAATAATGATAATATAATAAATTCTATTATATAAAAATAAATAAATATATTTTATAAATTCTAGTTGGTCTAGTGTATATATATATATATATATATATATATATATATATATATATATATATATATATATATATATATATATATATATATATATATATATACATATATATGTACATTCAGTCATGTGTTATGTAACTGACTGCACATTATATAAAGAAATAATATAATGTCACATTGATCATATACTATAATAAAACAAACTACAAGTATCTAGTACATGGTGAAGGTCAAACTATCTACAGTCACTTGAAAAACTTTTTATAAACTTAACTTTATATAATATATAATATATTGTTACTAAGCTCTACACTAATGAAAATTACAAAAAGCAGGAAATTATTTTCCGGAATGTACACTCCACGTGCCATTTCGTTTCTTATTATTTTTCTTACTTATATTTCACTACCACCAATTCGGTTGACACACATTAGCATCGTGTTGTCTATTACACCCATACACAAAGCTCCGATGCAATTTTCTGGTTTTTCTATATATATCGCTTTTATATATACACATGCACTCACACATATATACAATTAAAGATTGTGTTATCTAATATATGTACAACAAAATCGCAATCAGAATGAAATCACAACAAATAATTGTTTTTTATCACTATGTGTGTGGTAAACTTCTTCGTTACAAATGCATTTTCCAATTTACTCTCAATTTTCTCATCATATTTTATTTTATTGTTTGTGTGTGTATGTATTCTCGCGTTAACAATGTGGTAGTACCATTTTACCATAGTGGTAGTTTAAAATACAGTTTATGACCAGAAATTATAATCATTGCATTGAAGTGTGAACATCATGGTCGGTTGCTTAGGAACTAAAATATATATGTTATATCGTCGTACATGCATGAAGTGTTTGTTGTTATATTGTGTATTCATAATGTGTATCGACGCAGTGATTGCAAATTTTCTTCCGAATTTCTCTCTTTTTCGTGTCACAAGTGTATGGATGTGTATAGAAAATCATATTTCGGGTCAAGGATAGAAAACTTTTCTAATAGTGATAAATTACAGGTTATCATACTGTTCAGATGAACAATAAAATAGTTATGCCAACTCATATTAGTAAAAGTTTTAATATGGTTGACATAATTCGCTAATATAATATTTTTAATGTGCCCAGCGGTTTGGGAAAAATTTTACCGAAGTGATTGGAAACCATATATTATATATTGTCAGTTGAGATCCATTGATTATAGTAGAGAATATTTAAAACGAAATATTGTCCATATTTCTGATCTAAAAGAGCAAATTGTTATAAAATGAACTGGAAGGTCAATATTTTATATACTAACTATGACTGTTTCCGATATTTTCTAAAATGTTAAAAAAGATCGTCTCAAACGGTTTTGTATCCTGAACAGTTCGGTTTTAGGAGTGGCGTAGATAGTTTATTGATTAAAAAGTGATTATATACCGATTTTGTTGATTAATAAAATTGGCCATGATTGAGCTAAGAATATGGTTTAAATCTCGGTTTTAATGTCGTAGGTCAATTAAGTTGGAAATACATGTTGATAGAATGCCCAACGTTCATATGCTCCAGAAAAGTTTGTAAATACATTATTGCTGGCTCGTCTTTTAGCTTATGTCAGCTCATTCACTAAATTGGGTTTTTTTCTCAGTTTTCTATGGTTAAAGGCGGTATTATTTTGCAATATAGACCTCGCTGTGCGGCCACAGCAGGAAACTTTCGATTTGTTTGGTATTTTATCATATTTACATATGTACTACAGATTTTGGTAGACGAAAACTAAATTGAACCATTTTAAATGATAAAGCTTTTAAATGATGTTTACTACACATATGTCAATAGTTAAGATATGCGAATAGGCTGAAACAGCCACCATTTCTTGATTGGTAGAAAGAGGAAGAAGTTCTATTAACAAAATAGCAACCGATGTTTGAGAGTTTTTGGTATAAGATAAAGATTATCTTCATCCACATACACATTAAAGAGATAAACTTGTAGCTTTAACTATGAAAAGGTGTTCTACGGAATCCGCCTAAAAATTTTAAAAAGCTCAGATTACACAACTAATAATTCTTATAATTATTCTGAAGTTAAAAACTTTTTGTCAAACGTATCGAGTCACTGAAGAAATAATAAAGTTTAAAGCTACCGATTTATTAAGCTACTTAAGGCTATCTATGTACATTCAGAATTTAATAGCTTTAAACGTCTTTACCATTTCAATTCCCTTGTTCGCTTCTTAAAGTGTTTTGAGTCACCTAGTAGAATACTGGAATCAACTATTATATCACTTATCAATTTGACTCATACACAAAATTTAAACAGAAGAAAGATCACTATACCTTAATGTTAGGAGATGTCACATCTTGATGATAACGAAATTAAAATTGGCATAACCAGCCCAAATATATCTAAGGGATGGTTTGCCAATCATCACATTTTCACTAGGACTCATCATTGGCTTAACGAAAATTACCTTGTTAGGTTAGCTGAGACATATTCATATTTAACCTTTCGAGGATTAACACTTCAAATGCCCCTTCGATGTTAAAAATGTATACTATACGATGATATTATTAGGAAATGCAACGGACAACTTTACAATACGTCTACATGCATCAGAAACATCGCATCAAGGTGGTGACCACCTTTTTCAAATCGGCAAGAAAGAACACTTATAGTGTACTATTTATACCTCAAAGAGACTGGGCTATTTTGGTCATGTTAGGTGATAGTAACTACAATTTAACAGTAACCATCGTTGTTCGTTTTGAACTACTCTTATTTAATCGAACAATGGAAAATCTTCGGTCTATAAATTGGATATTGTCACCATTTTATCACTAATGGTCTCTTTATTATGATGTTATAATCATTTTATCACCAAAATATAGAAAAATATTTGAAATTATGGAACAGTTTGATTACTTACCAGATTATAAACCTAACTTCTGGTATGACCAAATTATCTTTTTCCTAACGCAAAATATTGTGCGCACGAATATCAAAGCATCCAGTGACGTTGAGTATACATGCAGAACCTCCGAAACATTTTACAAACAAATATGATCAAGTTAGAAGACTAGGAAAACAAAGTTGTTTCAGATACTCGTCTTAGCACTATCTGACATTGTTAAGTATGTGCCCAAGTGCCACCCAGAAACAATAAAAAGAATCAAATTATGACAAAAAGTTTCAATATAAATTCTTTTATAAAGTGTAAACTGAAAAACATCATTAAGACTTTAAAATTTGCATAAGGGTTCAAATTACTATTTATGAAAGTCAACTAATACTTAAAAAAGGGCAGATAATTCAAATCCACAGTTAAGACTAAAAATGGCTATTGGGCAAGAAGCGAAGATTATTGCAACTCATCTAAAGCCAGTATTGATGACTCAATCACCCAATTACTTGAACAAAAGACTTATAATTTAATATTTAAGCCAACCCAGATTATAGATGATAACTTATTATAGATGATGACGGCTTAAAACTATAATATCATTCATAAACGCATATAAAATATCTCTTATCCCAATAATACAAGCATCTGGAACAAATGGAACCCAAAACCATAATATTTTTCAATAAGCAAGCTTGCAATTGACGGGAAGTATTTCCTAAAAACACAAAAAAAAATTTAGGAAAATTTTTAGGATATACTTCACGTATGTGCGTAGGAATGTGAAGTTTTTCCTAATCCTAATTAAATACGAATGTGTTAGTGTAAATAATATTTAAAATCCATATTAAACGAAACATATATTATGTAATAATTTATTTATTCATTATTACGATTTGAGTAAAATAATTCAAATATGTTAATTATTGTTTTTAAATATTTGCCTTCTAATTTTCATAGATTGCACTTAGGAAAATTAAGCAAATCTTTCAAGTTACTGTCCAGAATTTGTTGAAGTCCGCTTTTTTGAATTTTCCTGTTATTCTTAAACGATGGACATTCTGAGGAAAAACAACATTTTGAGAAGAACCATTTGTTAAGGAATCTAATTAATACATTTTAGTATTGAAATACTCGTATAAGTAAATAATTTTCCTAACTTGGGATGTATGTCAGTAAATATATACAGTATCGAATTACATTATGCCGTGTTTTCGTCTATTCCTTTGGGGATTCTGATAGAGTGGCAGTGACAAATTGCAATTATGCGACTCTCTATCTCACCATCGTTCTTTAGCTATCATACCCACAAATGAACTTTAAATACAGCATGTGGTCCTTCATTGATCTCGATTCATAACTCGAGCGTTTCAGTAGCGACATTACAAGTATACGAAGGAATAGTTCGACTTCGTCACTCAAACGCAGTCGGGATCTTCCTGTATGACGTACAGCGGCTAGAATCCATTCAGAAGAAGTTCCGAAATATTTGCATTCGAGACAAAACTCGGTCAATTCCTAATCGATTATGATGGGACTAGGCATGTCGGAGAGAAGTTGAAATTTATAATGGTTTTTCAAAAAAGTTCTAGAATATGACCACCTGGGATTGAACTCGACCATTTTTTAATCGATTATAATAGAAGTGGGTATGTTGGATGGAAATTGGATTATAAAATGATATTTGAAAAAGTTCTGGAATAACGCCATCTGGGACGGAACTCGGCCATTTCTTAACCGATTTTGATAGAATTGAATATGTTTGATGGAAATGACATTGGAAAATGTTTTTTGGGCAAAGTTCTGAAATATGGCAACCGGGGACAGAATTCGAATATAGTAAAATGATTTTTGGAAGAAGTTCCAGAGTTTGGCTACTTGAGACGAAACTCGGCTATTTCTTAACCGATTATAATAAAATTGTGTATGTTAGATGAAAATGGGATTCCAAAATGATTTTTGGAAGAAGTTCTGGTATATGATCACATGGGACGGAGCTCGATTATTTCTCAACCGATTTTGATGGATTTTGTATGTTGGATGGAAAAATGGTTTTTGGAAGAAGTTCTCAAATATGGTCACCTGGGATAGAACTCGATCATTTACTAACCGATTATGATAGGATTGGGTATGGATGGAAATGGTATTATAAAATGAGTTTTGAAATAAGCTCTGTTATATGGTCAATTAGGACGGAGCTCGACTATTTCCTTATCCATAAAATAAACAAATAAATATAAAAATAATAACATCAGCAACTTATGGTAATGTCTTCAAATATCCTTAATCCTAACTACCAGAAGCCCTACTTTTTGAAAATTTTATTTGATTTTCCGTTTGCATAGGTCTAGACCTACTCACAAATGTTTGTCGCTATAGGTCCCTCCGTTTAGTATAATCGGAAAACTATTATTTCAAATATTATTATTCCGTTATCTTTATAAATTGTTATAATTTTTCCAATGGGCAGTTGCCAAAAATTTTCCAATGGGATAACAATTACCCGTTTTTATGTAGTTTTCGAATTTGTTTTGTATTACGTATTTTCTTATACGTATATACATTTTTATTATTGTTTTTGATTTTAGGAATAATTTTTTTTAGGAAATACTTCACAACCGTAGCTTGCAACCGATACATCAATTTGGTAATTATTAATACCACTTTCGAGGAAAATGAGTTCTGTTGTCTTTCTCGAGAGAGTTCTACTGTCTTTTTCTAGAGAGTTCGAAATATTATTCAAAATTACCTATATAAGGACACTTTAAATTAGACAAGACAAGACATAAATGACTTAAAAAATTAGATCCAATTGGGCTTATCAACCTTTAAATTTGGTCTATCATTTTGCCTAACATATTTATGGTTAATAAAAATTAAGAAGTTGTAATAATAGGGCTTGTTTTTTTCTGTTTTGAGACAAGGCACTTAAACTCTATCACATTTACCTTAAAACGTCCTACCTTACTCCGATGCCAAATCGGGACGTGTCGCTTAAAGGTCCAACATAAGTAGACCATTTGCAATTGTATAGAAAATAGGACAACCTGGAATGATAATAATTCGGCCTCTATTGGGTTTCAAACCCAGCAGGTACCACCCACTAGGTTAAATTACTCCATATTAAATTGTTAACACAATTTAAATACTTCTTGGCGTGTCACTGCCACATCTTTATAATCATTAATCAACAAACTTTTGTCTCGTACTAGAGTCTAAAAACAGTTGTTTGATACACTCGATTGATAAAAAACGAAAATACAAATTACAGAGAGTTTTACCGATAACTAAAGGTTTTACTGTATTTGCAACTAGAACTGTCAAAATAATATAACTTTGCGTTTGAAATCTCTGGGTTATAATAGATGATAAATTTGAGGACTGTCACTTTCGGAGATCAGCTCATTTAAACTACTGAACCGACAACCGATTGACAACACTTGTCATAATTTAATTATCAGCTTCTTCAAATCAAATAATATTTTGTAAAATGTAAATTTTCCATTACACTAACATGCGGAAAACCTTGTTATAAAATTCTTTGTATTATAACCAAACATATACGTATGGTAAAGCTTTTTATTAATCTACATACTATTTTAGTACTTGAAGGTGTCCTTGAAATATAATCACCTTTCGGTGTGCAACTATATAAGAAATGAAAGTTCTACTATATATGCACTTTGCAATATGTACAGCAACATTTCTCTCGATCTCATTGAGTGTATGGTACTCGACTATTTTCTCAATATGTACAACAATTTGGTGTAACTTTTATTTATTTTGTATTTATAACTTTTGACATTGTAATGGTTTGTTTTTCTTATATACACCGCGTACTTGTATATATATATCATATTAATAGCTTCATTGAAAGTATATACGTAAGAAAATGAGTTTTTAAGAAGAGAATAAACTGAGCAAGTATAGATGTTAAGTAAAGTGTACATTTACAATTACATCCATGTGTACGTGTATTAAAGTTTGTTTTTTTAGGTTGGAACTGAAAATCTATTTATATTTTTGAATTTTCCTGTTGTTTTTTTTATCTTATAAGTTCAAAAAATATAAATAAGTACATAAACATTAATTAAATTGATCAACTCTATCTTAAAGATTATAATGATAGAGTTACACAAAATGTAAATAATATATAGTGCATATAGTTATTAAGAAAAAACTATTTCAAGTACGATGTATTATATGTGTACTGTTAATTAGCACGATCCTTTATTGTTCGATATATATACCATTGAAGTTAAGAGTGTACGTTTTTTTTTGTATATCCAAGTTACATGTATATAGATTGTCCGTTAATTAGCGAATATTAAATTTTAAGTTAAATATTGAGTAGACATTCTATTTATCGAGCCAATGCACTTTTAATCTTATTTTTTATCTTGATATTATACTTATTGGTTTAGTTTTTATACGTAAGAATGACATAAGAAAACTTGTACTCCTATTTAAATACTATTACAAACTGATTTATGTAGTTTAAAGTATTAGCATTTATGTACTGAATAAAGCGAATATAAATAATAAAATACACTTTCTTATCACTAGTGCACCAGTTTAAAATAGAATATAATAGATTATACAAATCGCATCGAAACTATATTATAATGGTTCATACGGACACAAAACAACATCATATATAGGACGGAAGTTCATATATAGATTGACTATTAGTTTTTTGGCTTTTCCAGTATTTTCGCAGTTCGCTTATTTACTTCGTACTTTACGCCATAACATATAGTCAAATCGAGAACGTACGGCTATAAGTCCGATTTATGTAGTACCATCTGCACATTACATAGCTCCATGTCAGCCTATTGTAATGAAATGGAAGATGCGTTGGATGAGATCTGCATTCCAAGAGGAGGCATAGATGTGTTCATTCACATCACGAATCGTAATCAGATGGTGGAAAATCCCGAGATTCGAACCCGGTACCTCCCACTCAAATTGTCAGTGCGATGTAAATGGCCTTAACAATTTATCTCAACGATAATTTTTTTATTGGATATCGATGAGTTCTGATATAGTCTCTTGTATTGGTTAGTAGCCGCTATATGCGGCTTTATAACTTTGAAACGATGATATATTGTATACGATAGCAATCGTATTGTTTAACTGTACACCTTCTCGTATTACTGGCCCGTGACCATGTTAATTATTTCGTCGTCATGGTGTTCTTTTCCAAAGATCAATAGAATCGATCGCATTTTTCAAAATTCTACACGGTGGATCTCCGATGGTCAAGAAATAATACATTTTTATAAATCAGATATATTTTAAAATTGATTTTTATGGAGTGTTGCTAATAGAGTAACAATAAATTATGATGGTGCTGAAAAACGTTAAACATTAATTGCCCGCCAAGGCAAAGTATAGTATATCAAATGAGAATTTCAATTCATAATAGACCGGAAAAAGGAAATGTACTGCTTTAGTGTGAATATGTCAAATCACTTAAAACAACCTAATAGCCGTTAACATCAATAAAGCTTCTGATTTGATAAGAAAAAGCCTTAAATTTTATTAAAATTGAAGATATTGGCGACCCCACTTCTGATCCACATACACACCATTATAGATAAGGAAGCAGAATCATTATCAACAAAATTACTGACAATAATAACTAACAGAGACAAACTGGACGACCTAATTCATTGAGTTATTTTAACCACACAATACAGATCACCTTAAAATATTCTTCAACACCTCCAAGAAAATGTATATAGTAGCATAGAAAATAAAAATAAATAATCTAAAAATACCTATACGGCAATGAGAATATTGGGATATTTATCATCTTGCTTGCATTCAACTTGAATCAGAAAATGTTTCAGATTACACAAAATATCACTATCTAACATGAGCCAGCAAAAGCTTACGTTCAAACAAAAGATTTCTGAATGTCTTAGCTACTTAAATACGTGTCAGCCGGTTGTCTAAGTTCAACAAGAAATCTTTTCTCTTTCTATGCTTTTGGAGCACTCAAGTTGTCTGACGTGAACAGACAATTTTGATACCCTCAGTGTATTTTAACTATTTTAACTATCTATTTGGTCAATGAGTTGCTTTTATTTATTGTATTATATGTAACATCCAGCACGGAATCTAAAGTTCACTAATTATACATATATAAACAAATCATACTTTTGGTATCATCTAGTAATCTACTCAAAAGCACAAAATATTGTCTTGATTGAATGAGTTATTGGTAACACAATGGTGCACGAATTATAAATTTCTATTTAAATGCGTCTTGACAAGCGTAAACAACCTATCTATGCTTGGGAATTACAGTGGTACAAATGGAGAAAATATTCCACCGACTACTGTATTGTGAATGGAAGCACCAGATAGGATTTTTATGAATCTATACTTAACGATTTGGAAGACCACAGATTCGAATGAGTGAGATTAGTTAATACTTCATCATAATCTATATTTTTCAACCTACCTTGAATTTCTAATGGAAACTAATCATCTTGATATAGATTCGTCAATAATTGTTCTTAAGACTCACAGTGATATCTATTCCCTATAATAGTGCTATCTTGCTTGTCAAGTAAGAACTCAACTTTCAGAATAGCAATCTGAAATGCGAATGGGCTTATGCCACACATTTCCTAACATTAAACACTATGTAGCAACAAAAATCAATGCAAGTCGGCATAACTTGAAAAGGGAGGACTACATTAAACTATTTAAATAACTAAGACGTGATTTTATTATTGGAGGTGACTTTAATGCGAAAAACACCTATTGGGGATCTAGACTTACGACGTCAAAGGGTAAAGAATTGTTTCAAGCAGGTCAGACATCAAAATGTGAATTTTATTCTGGTGGTTCCCCAACATAATGGCCCAGTGACAAAGCTAAGATACCGGACCTAATAAACTTTTGTGTAGCCAGAGGTATATCTCAGAACTACATTCACATTGAAAACAGCAATTCTCTAGTATCGGATCACTCACCGGTTAGCATGACAGTCAGTGAAACGCTAATTTAAAGGGAAAGTGCACTCAGATTAACAAATTCAAAAACAAACTGGGATCTCTTTCGTTAATTAATGAGGAGAAAATAAATCTCCAAGTACCCACAAAATAAGAAGACGTTTCCCAAAAAATTCATACCCAATGGAAGTTAGAGAGTTGGTAAGACAAAAGCGACGAGCTCGTAAAACCTGGCAAATTAATCGAACACCGGAGAACAAAACAATTCTTAATAAATTATATAACAGTCTTAAATCCCTTCTTAAAGAAGTTAAAAATGAATCAATCAACAGATATCTAGTTAGTCTAACTGATGAAAAAAATTGGACCTGGGCAAGAGGTCACAAAGAGAAGGCAGATTTGTTTGCGGAGTATCTCCAGGAAACCTTCCAACCGCTACTAAGACAAACTGCCAATGAAAATATAATGCCAGTTCATAAGCTGGATGAGTTTGACATACCGCCAGTAACTCTCAAAGAACTAAAATAAGAAGTGAAAACTAACATGAATGTTAAGGAAGGGTATGATTTGATTGGTGGCCAAATTATCAAAGCTCTACCAGACAAATGATTTCGTACGCTACTACACATAATCAATGCGACCCTTCGGATAAAATATGTTCCGCATCAATGGATAGTAGCAGAAGTAATCATGGAAGCTAAACCTGATAAGCCACCTAACGATAAAAAATCATACAGGCCAATTTCTCTGCTGCCAATTATGTCAAAACGTTTTGAAAAATTATTACTAAAAAGACTTAAACCAATAATTGAGGACCGACAACTAATTCCTCCACATCGATTTGGATTCAGAGAAAAGCATTCTACAACTGAACAAGTGCATTAACAAATATAATTGAAAGAACGTTAGAACATAAAAAAGTATGATCAAGCATATTCCTGGACATATTCGATAAAGTTTGGCACAATGGTCTGGAATACAAGCTGCATGGAGATCTGCCGAGGCAATTCTACGCCATACTAAGATCTTATTATCCAATAGACATTGTCGAGTGAAATATGAGGTTGAATACTCTGAGCTATTATGGCAATTGGAAGTAATGTCGCCGATGCAACGAGCAAACTCCAGCGGATGACCAATGCGGTTTATAACTGGACAAAGCGCTGGCGAATCAAGCTTAATGAGAAAAAATCCACGCATATTAACTTTACATATCAAAAGTATTACCATCTACCTATAGAAATTAACTCGCGACACGTGCCATATGCAAATACAGCTAAATATCTTGGCATGACCCACGACGCCAAGCTCAAGTGGAGAGAGCATGTCAAAAAGAAAAATGAAGAACTTAACATAAAGTTCAGAAAAATGTATTGGCTCATATAGGTAGAGGCTCTGAGCTTACAATTCATAATAAGCTGCTGCTTTATCGGCCAAATTCTGAAACCGACATGGACCTACGGTATACAACTCTGAGGATGTACCAAGCAAACAAACGCCAAAATGATACAAACGATAGCATCGTCAATGCTCCGTAGTACATAAGAAATGAAGATCTTCACAGGGACCTTCGGATGGAATACATCAAAGATGAAATAAAAATGCATGGCACAAAACATGAAAGAAGGCTCCAGGAACATGGAAACTCCTATATATTCGCCATCTTTGTAGTGTTCTTTCAATGATAGATAACCCTATCATTGAAAGAACACTACAAAAAACAAGGCCACTTGACCTAGTGAGCTTACCAAATTAAAATTAGTAAAACGGTTTAATTAATTATGGGACTAGCCAGTGGGTTACATCCTAACTAATGTGAATTGTACTATAATCATAAAAATTTGTATTTGAAAGAAAAAATTGCTAGATGAGTGCAGTCTCAGTCGCAATAAAAATAAAGCTAAAAAAAATCTAGCTTGTCAATAGATCAAGAAAACTGCATACAGATACAAGTATTATTTGTTGGTGGTTCTAGATGGAATTTATGAGTTCCAGATGAAGGCGCTTTTTACCTCGTAAAACTATTGGACAAATAAGAAGAAGGAATGCATACAAATGGAGGATAAGTTTTGCTCTATTTGATAAAGAGAAGGTCATACACGATATCAAATCAGAAGCAATCGCTTGTAAAGTGACTTACGTTTTGTAATCGGTTTAGATATTGATGTTGAAACGACCCAAACCATAATTAAAACATAACTAAACCGGACGTATGACATCCATCATTGCACTTAACAATCTAAACGATTCAAAGCTCAAGAAAAATAAAATGAATTCCTACATACATAAACGAAAACTTTACTGACAGTGAAGCCAAATAGCTACTTTACTCTTAGCCAACACATCTTAATTACACCGATTAGTGATTTTAATGCTGGTTAATTAATTAACAATGTATAATATATATGTAGTGTTAAACCTTCGTTGGCGAGTTCTCATCATTTTGTAACAAAGATTTAACAACAATAGAAAGACGTTACTTATTTAATATTATTTAATGCGTTGATTTTAAATAATTTAACTTCTTATGCTAATTGATGGTAATCATAGTGAAAACTCATTGTAATTATAATTATATATAATAACCTTTGTCAGAAAAACATGAACTGATGGCAGAAAAAATCATGCAAAGCGCATACACATATTCTCCGAATTTAATATTTGTAAGTTTCGGTTGGCTCCAAACCTATTCAAAACGAATCTGAGACACGGTGATACTCTGACAAATTTCATAAATCAGGTGAGTACACACGCACCTGATCAATTTATATATATATATATATATGTATATATATATATATATATATATATATATATATATATATATTTATATATATATATATATATATATATATATATATATATATATATATATATATATATATATATGTATATATATATAAATATATATATATATATATATATATATATATATATATATATATATATATATATATATATATATATATATATATATATATATATGTATATATACTTATATATATATATATATATATATATATATATATATATATATATATATATATATATATATATATATATATATATATATCAAAACGACTAAATTATCATTCCAATAGATCACGCTCGCGTATAAATTGAATTCGCAAATTACCAAAATACGAGTATAAATGAGTGTTTTGTTTATATGAAAAATTTAACCGTCAAAACAAAAGAAAATGTAGAACATATTTCCCATTGTGAGTTTCATTGTTTATCATCACTTTGCTTTTCTTATTCAAAATTTAAATGTGTTAACAATGTACTTGTGTACCATGAACATTTAATGCAATGCTTTTATGTGACAGCTGAATGTCATAATTCGAAAATAAGGAAATTGGAATAAAGTGTTTTTGAGAACTGTGTGTGCTGTGCTCCTCTGTATAAAAAAAATTACACAATTTATAATCTTTTGGCGCAACTTTAAAATTTTTTGAGATATGCTCGCTCTTCTTGTTAAATAAATTTTCCTAGCGGAATATCAACCAAGTTCAAACTCATCTGTTTGAATAACAACCGTTCTTGATATAATTTACTAGTTTCAGACCATATAAAGTTTCAGACCATATAAAGAAAAACTATGTCGGTCTGACATTCGTGGCTCACCAGTAAACTTGATGGTCTGACAGTAGAAATACGTGTTGTAGCAGCAGAAATAGAGGAATGTGCAAGAAGCTGGCTCTTCTCTAATACGTGTGAGCTCCAGTTGCCATTCGTCAATCAATTCGTCAGGCATTGAATCAACTGAAGAGTACGTAGAAGTTTTTTCTAATTATAGGTTTCGATCAGAAAACATCTTTGAATAGGCAAGTGGTCAGGCACATGGCCATGATATTTGTTAAACTGTATTCGAATATATGTTCTGATCTGTGTTGCGACAGTTTCTGAGAATTTTATTCAAAAATACTTACAAAAATATTAAATTCTGAGGAATGATGTGACGAATGATCACTTCAGCCATTTTTGAGTTGAATTATATTAAATTGGTGATTTGCGATTTAAGTCTTTCAGAAATCAAACTTTTTGCTATTTCGGCAATATTTTTGGTAGATAAACAAACTTTTCTAAATTGAATTTAGATGTTGCTTTCAAATAGACAGGATGTTCAAGACGTAAGATACAATCGGTCCGATCATAAAGTTTAGGTAGAGTGCACTAATTTTGGATTTGTTGCAGTTCCTAAATGAATTAACAGTGCACGGTTCGCATTAATTGGTTGCGATCCATGAATCACAAATTGCAAGAGTAAGAATATCAATGTACATCAAAATGTCTAATTTAGAAAATCAAACACTTTAAGTACATATAAATATTTATGGATGGTCATTTTGAAAATTTTTTATATTATCATGCCAATTCGACGGAAAAGTGCAGCGATATATTAAAGGATAGATAAAGAGATGAGATTGCTATCTTGATGCCAGAAAACAATGATCTCAAGACAGAGTATGATCTACTAAGTGTTTTTTCGAGCTTAGAATCGGTTACTAAGACTACAAAGGTATATTTTAAGTATAAACTGTAATAAAGTACTCACAACCAGGTATCTGATCAATTCTATCCTATATTTACCCGCGTCTTTATTTGATTGGTAATATTGTGTAATGATCGTCTTACCTGAAAATAAAAAACAAAGCTTATAAAGCAAATAGTTATGTACCATAAACATAAAATATGTTAATAATTTATGATCCTGGTTCTATATTACAATATTTAATCCGGCAATGAGCTGCGGAATTAATGCTACTCCACAACTAGTTGCAAAATATCATTATCAGTTATTGCTTGTGTTTGAAACAAAATAAAACATAAAAGTTAATCCGCTTAACTTGTTAGTCCAACAGGTTTTCATTGGCTTACTTTTTTATATATTCCTTTTACTTCCAAAGAAAAGACAATGTTAATCTTATCAATTAATCTTGTTACTCTGTAAATATTGTATTTTGATTTAAAAATTAAATAACAATTTATGTACCGACAGATGCGCGGTTTTCTACCATAAAACTATCCCATCTACAAACTATATCATAACCATAACTTGTATAGACATACATACATAATCTTATATACATAAGTAAACATCACATTTACCGACCGTATAGCATAAATTTAATGGATAATAGAAAACCATGTGTCCATCAAGTGCATTTTCACAGTATATATATATGGCAAAAACAACAAACTTCTAAAATTTCGTTTGGTTGCTGTTATTTTCTTGTCATTACAAAAAATAAATAAATATAAATCTGGGAGAAGGTGTTAAAGATCGAAAGTCAAAAGGTTGAAGAATGCAGATGAGGTTTGTTGATTTATGTCATCTTTATGGTTTAGAAATATAATGTGGCGACGTGGGATGGAGAAAAATGTGTTAGGCGAAGAATATGTCAGAAAGGGCTAACGAAATTATGTGTAAAGTACCAACATAGATTTTGTAAGGTTCTCGAGGTTTTCATGTGAAGTGAATGACTTACGACCTCCTTTAGAGATGTGGCTCAACCATCTTCTATGTCAATATTATAAGCAGGCATATGGTATGGCAATGTGCAGATGGTCTATGAAAGTCATACGTCCTGAAGGATCTTCTGTAGAACGAATTGGAAGTGGTTGTGCTTCAGAAACGATCAAGCAAACAAAAAATAAATTTTGTAGTACATCCTCATTATATATATGGTAATATAAGTACGATAGTACATATTATGTAGTCACTACTAGAGTATTACTTACACCTAATAAACTAAGCCTTTCTCTCCTCCTTTGCAAAAAAGAGCCCGCAAAATGATACACCCGATACTGTACCGCACATCGTTAGTGTATACCAATAAAATGTGCAGACTATTTATAGAAGAAATGCTACACTTCAAGCATACTATAACACAGGCCATTAATTCATGAGATATCGAAAAACATATTTCGATTTAGTAAGAAAATCACTCAATATACCTTTCATTTACGAGGAACCTTGAAATGTATATATTTCATCTTAAAATGTTGTCAATAAAAGCCTTCGATAAGTGTAAGTTTCAATTTTTGAGCTTTTTCTTAAAAATAAGTAGTTCAATCATTTTAAGATACTGTTAATAGATTTATGACGAAAAACGTGACATTAGATTTTAAGCTTCATCTCTTAGAGCTACATCTAATTATAGCATCCTATATATACAAGCAGCAATGCTTGACCCTTTTAATTTATCGAGCTTATTTATGTGGCCTAGATTTTCATACACTCCATAAGAACCAATATAATATTGAAGATTTTTGGCTCAACTTTAATGAATGAAAAATACTGAGAACGAAAATGATTTTTATATCAATATTTAAATTAAAACATTTTCATATAACATATATGGAAATCAAATGAAAATACGAATTATTTTAATAGTTATGATAAAAATAAAAACGGTTTGATTTATTCAATTTTTATACATGTTTATGTTATAATTGGTTCTAAACGCCGTATAAAAATATATAAAACGAGATCAATGACGTATGAACTAAGAAAAAGAAACATACACTTCAAATATTGAATGAGAGATGGCACTTAATAACTTATTATATTAATTAATAATATAAATCGTATTTATTGATATTTTAAAGCATATTGTTAATGCGATAATACAAAGTACACAATTAAAATACCCAACATGTTTATGGAAGTGCATACTTCAAAATTATTTAAATTTTTTTTATTTCCATTCAATTGTTATACTCGATACAAGATGGCATCATAAAAGTCGTTATACGTGAATTTTATCTGAGTTATTATTTTATTAAAATTCATTAATATAGATACAATATTAATTATTAATTATAATATAAACGTTCTATTATAATAAATAATTTATTATTGTATTCGGGTGTAACCTATAAAAATTTTGTAAACAATTTTTGACAGCAAAGAAAAACAAAAATAAAAAATAATTTTTTTATTTTTTCTTTGCTGTACACTGTCCGAAATTTTTTAGTAATAAATTTGAACTGTAGGGTGATTTTTTTTTATGATGTAATAACTTATGGATGTGTTAGTAAATATAGGGTATAAACTTTTTAAGTTCGTTTGCGATGCTTGCTGCTTCTATATTTAGGATACTTTGATCTAATTTAAATTCCCTGAACTTTCCCCGCTAGTCTGTTGAAGTCTAGTCTATTTTGGAAGTATTGAAAGGTTAAGTTATCTATGCCTCCAGCACAAATACCACGAATGAAGCACAAACTTGATTTCCAATCGCAACAAAAGATGTTCTTGTTAGGACTCCTAAATGACTTTGTAGAATGAAAACTAGTGAACAGTGGACACCATAAAACTACGATCAGCTGTCATGCTGGACCTGAATCGATTCGTTTAAGGCGATATCGAATGATTGAGTACATAACCTGCAAAAGTTCATGAGCAACATTCTGTGATGTAATTCTTTGAAATACGGACTGCATAGAAGTGCATTAAACAAAATTTGTTATCCAGGAGTTCACTGCTCTAGATATCTTGTCGAGCGTCTTATTCATGCAATTTTTTTCTGTACTAACATTCATTATATGAGACGGAACTGAGTCATCATTGAAAAACCTTTAACGCACGTGAAACAGATCATAAATATCTCAGAACTTATGATTGTAAAACCCTAACATGTAAGACTCTAGCACACAAGTGTGCATTGTCATCAAATAATTTAGTTTTAATCTGTTATATTTGTTTAGGAAGTTTTGGTATACTGAATTCAGTTTATTGAGTAATACTTCCAGGTCTAATACTTTACAGTGAGTACATAATAATCAAAAATGCTAAGGTAAGTCTACATAACATCATAGTAACGTTTTTTCATGACTATAGTGATGGTGAAGTAGCTAATGATCTTTTCCACATAAAACCATGTTGAATGAGCTACAAATAGCTTCTAGGACAAATAATAATTAAACGGATTAACGATTGCCACCCTTCACCAAATTCTTGTAGCGCTCGTTTTATATCTTTGGTACTAGAGTGGTCGAAAGTATCAAGTAAAATTTTAATTTCCACTTGTAGCTATGGGACATCGACGTTATTTCATTTAACGCTGGTTTTGAAACACGGCGATATCAAACCATCGTTAAAGAAACTCCTTTCAGTTAAAATCGCCAACACCTTGCAATTTTCGACTTTTTGATATTCGGCCGATAGTACACTTGCTCGAAAGAAATTATTTTCAAAGTAGTAGTTTATAAATTATAGACACCAAATCTATTAAAATATATTTGGCACGATCTTAATAAAAAGTAAAAAATAAAAGAAAATTAAAAATAAAATTACTTAAAACATGTAATTAAATTAGTCATAGAGTAAAATAAATTATACATGCAATTATTTTTTTAAGGTTTATGTATAAAATTGGTTAAGAATTAATAAAATTTAGATAAAAGCTGTTTGTCCATCCCAACCGAATTCACTAGTCGAACAAGTGCGCGCAAACTTGCGCCTAATATGTTATATTTCGATATTGGCCTACTGATGGAAACTACATTGTATTTGAATAAAAAACATTTTTTTCCGATTTATTCTTGATCTTTTAAAAAGTCGTGTACATGTCCAGATATTCAACATCAAATACGAAAATTCAAATTAATTAATTTCCTTGTAAATTGCATAAGAATGAAATATTAATTTTGATTGAAGGCAATCAAACATTGTTAAGGGGTCGAAGCAGATCTAACGCATTTGCAGTTCTCTTTAGATTAAGTCGATTTATGAGTTATGCACTACTATATATAGCAGAGAGTTATGGATATGTTCATCTTCATGATCAATCTTCCCTAGGCAAGGGTTCAGTGATATAGTTTTTAGTATCCCTCAATCGAATTCTAAATTCTGTGGATTGTAAATAGTTTTTATATGTTAAGTGACTATACCGCAAGACCCTATCAAGAACACATTTTTTTAAAAATCACATGACTTCATTTTTCTGCACTTCAGTAACTAGTGTCCTGATAGTCAAAAAACGTCATTTATAACCCATCATTACTTACATTATAAGTAATTTACACCTAATACCCATTCATTTCACCAGCCCTAACTTAACCCACGTCACAGCATTTGATTGATCGTGCAGCATTTTTGATTTTATTATAACCTCCAAGCCAACTCGCAATGAAACCGACTATTACCTACTGCTATATATTTTGCAGTTTGACTTATTCATAATATACATAGTTATAGTTTATGGTAAATAAATTAAATGATATCGAAATTGCAAAAAAGTAGGTACAAAGTGCGACGAACAAAATGAAATATTAATTCTTTGGAGTACATATACGTTAACATACGTAGACAAATAAATATTATAAGTTTCATATCGACCGTGTGTGTTATATACGTAAATTATTAAATAATAAGGTTATGTGTTCAAATAATCACACACCTTACGATGGGAAAAATAGGCACATTTTTATTGATTAGTTTTGCATGCCAAAAATATATATAATTATAGTAGATATTTATAAATAATCAACACACTGCAATTTGTTTTTCCAAAAATTACAAAACCCGGGAGTAGATTATGCAAAAATATGGACACACATTCAATGACCTTAGACATTTCGTCATTATATTCCAGTGGTATTCTACTCATCTGAACATATTTTGTTTTCCATCATATTTTCTATTTGCTAAAATATGCCTTCGGTACTGTACATTACTATTAAGTATAGTTCAATCCAACAACCACATTAAAACTGAACAAACTATATAAATATATACAAAATTATAATAAACCTGATACAAAATTACAATGTTGCACTGTGGGTATATTTTTCAATTTGATTCAATTCAATTGAGATAAAAAAACTTAAAAATAACATTATAAATAAAATAATAACAATAATAAAACAAAATAAAAAAACTGAAGGTTCTGTACAACAACAACAACAAAAAAAAACGAAAGAAAAAGATTTAATAAGACTTGTAAAATGAGCATGGGGATCACGATTTGAACCTTTACGAGTAACTATATACACAACAGAAGAAGAGTTGAAATGAATACTTGATAAATTCGTAGAACCAAAGCAAAAAAAAAAAGATCAAAATTATAACATTAATTTTCTTACAATAATCATATAATTATTAAGTTTACAATTACGAGTACACAAGACACACACACACACCCTGGTATCTATACGCATTACATCAAATCAATGCTAAATATTAAAACGACATTGATCAGATCGGAATGACACGTGTATATCACATGCCAATTCCTAATTGCCGCTAGCTAATTGTTTTCTTATATATTGCCGCTGGTCAAAGTCTCTTAAACACTATGTTTTAGATTACATTGTTTAATAAAAATAATTAAACAACATTATAGCATAATTCGTATAGTTAAAAATGTATCTCACGACAAGCTTTTAAAAGCTTTACTAATTTTCAAATCTACCCACTTCTGCTCGTAAGCCGAAATGCCACCTAATTTTCATATGTATCCTATGTTACACCTATTTAATAAAACGAAAGCTTATATTTGAATAAAAAGCTCATTTTAAAGTTCAAATGTTTACATAATTTGATACTTAATTGAGGTTAAACAGTGCCTTGAAAATTAAGTTTGCTCAAGTCAAAGATATAAAATCACAAATCCAAACATTCAAAGGAAGTATATCAACCTGTGGTTACAATTATCATACCCGTCTACGGAGCATTTTGATATGGGCTACTTTGGATGATACAGATGACAATTTATTAAAGTAAAGCACTTTTGTTAATTTCAGAGTATTAGGTTAATTTTGGCACTCTTGATCGAATACGACTCATTGAAGTAGTCTAACATGTATTACTGGATTGCCTCTCTTAAAACATTTGAAGTAACTTTGGTAGTAACAACTGAAAATTTTTACTGTGTACTGTGATCTAATACAACAAATTGATGTGTGGCATCGATCGTTTGGATCAAATTCTATCATATTGTCCACATCTGACGTATGTATATGCTTTTTTCAGAATGCTTGTCAATAACCCATATTTTGTGAAATGTCACAACACGATTTCAAATACCATTGTTGCAATGTTATTGCGAAAAGTTTGACTCGTTCAGATCAATCACGCAAAACCAAGACACAATACTAGCGGGACGCTAACATTGAAATGCAACAATACACTGCTTACGCCGAGATGCGCAATAAATAAGAATTGCAAATAAGTAAGAAAATGCGATTCGTTTTATTTTGAAGATTTATATACAGATTAATGTATTGAAACCAATGTCTGTATGCCTCCGTGTTACTACATAATTTAGTGTTCTGAAAAATTTGAAATGGTGTTGATGCCCCAAAGATATATTTCATTGTTTAAGCCTCCAAACACATTCATTTGTACGGGTGGGAGGACCAAAAAAAACTACCAAAATACTGGGACAGTTAGGGTTAAGATATTCCCAATACATAGAAATTGTTTATAAAGCTTAAAAACTTTAGAGCTTAAAGCTTTACTATCTGCTAAAATCCATTGGTTCTAAAGATGCTATATATATATATATATATATATATATATATATATATATATATATATATATATATATATATATATATATATATATATATATATATATATATATATATATATATATAAAATATATATATATATATATATATATATATATATATATATATATATATATATATATATATATATATATATATTATATATATATATATATATATATATATATATATATATATATATATTATATATATATATATATATATATATATATATATATATATATATATATATATATATATATACAGTCTAGTACTGAGTCTTAAAATGCTGTTGGGAAATGTTACAATCTGTAGATCGTTGGAATGACACGAAATACTGGGAATCTTACAGACGAAAACCAGGAAGCTATTTTTAAAAATTTGATATCGGATCCGAAAACGGATTTTGCTATTATGAAAATCCGAGATCAAAAAATCCACTATCATGAAACTAAAAAGACAAAGCGAGATCCAATTTTCCGAAAATCGAATGTCAACACTCGACTGGGGGCTATATGAAAAATTCGATATCGGATCAGATGCGGATTTTGTTCTTAATCCGCAATTATGAAACTAAAAAGACAAAACGAAATCGGATTTTCTGAAAGTTGAATTACAAAATCCGACTGCTATATAGTAGACGAATTTCTATATTGCGTTATCGAATTTGTGTGTTTTCAATGATCCACAGTTTAAAGAACAAGATTTTACTAAAAGATTTCATCTGACAACTCATTAACCACATTAAAACATTAAACACCAAAACAAAATAGAAACTTTTAGAAACTTGAAGAGAGTTGCAAAACGCATTAATGATAATTAATGCCTATATCACCAAACAATTTCATAATAGGAAAATTCACGGTGGATTGGATTTTTCAATATCGGAAAAATCCGATATCAGATTATTTCATAATGGCCTACAATTATTCGATGGCTCAATACTTGTTCCTCCGGGACTGATTCCCATCGAAAATGCCCTTTTTCTTGTTAGGGAAATCTCAAAAATGGTACCCATATCTTTAATAACCGATAGCATTTTTTTAAAAAAAATATTCTAGCTTCAAGAAAACTCAGAGAGAGGAGGCGGATGGCCTTAGAGTTCTTTAGGCCTGAAAACATGTAAACCACATGGCATCGGTGGAACTGAAGACGTTAAAAGACTACAAAAGAAAGTGCAGCATATTCAAATGCTGAGTGCAGTTTATACACTAGTGATTCGAATGACTATGTAGTATGAAGAATCGATAATCCGGTGTATGGTTTTTATATAGTAAAAACTCATTACTATATTGTTCAGACCTTTGTCACAAACAATGTCTCGTTTTCTTGAAGATTTTATATATTTATTAGAAAAGTGATTTTGTAATAGAAACCGATTAAATAACTCAAAACTAACCAAACAAATGAAACAGTTGTTGAAGCTGCAGAATTAAGGCTAAAGCCATCCTGTTCCAATCCCGATATTAGCAAAAGGCAAATGAAAGCTCTATTGGAGTACAGACTTCAGTCAGCTGAACAATACTGTATATGAATATTTAGAGTACGTAAATCAGCGTATAGGCACGTTCTTGATGTTGGTTCGACGTGAAGCAGCACATTGGGACGTAGTAGATATTGTAACAAGAAAAAACACGAAAAATTCAATCAGATCTAATTTTTCCAAGATCATTTATGATAAGGTTATATCCACATCGGAACAATAAGTTGACATTGACATCAAGGCAACACCAAATTGATCAACATTTCAAATCAATTCCAGCACAAAATCGGAGACATTTACGATCACATCCTTACATTGACTATCCGTTAAAAAATCTATTTCAGAATACTCTTAGTAATTTTGCGTTATAAAGTATTTTGTTTTCGTTTATATATTGCCAGAAAGACGACGAAAACAATGCAATGAAGTTCGTCTGCTAATTATTCCTGTACCATTAAATTGCATGATTTAAGACATTCGGCAACAATTCTTAAGTTGTAACGAAATGGATTTAGTCATCATCACATTGCGTATGCTTCTTATATACCTCCGCAGACACCGACTTAAATACAGTTTGGTTATTAGTATATAGTTAATTGTTAATTCGGCAAACTTCAAATTTATAAAACCACAGCCTAATTGAAATTATTTTTTCAAGTACCCATTTATTTTGTTAAGATTTCGTTATTTCTTTATAATGAAGTTATTATTTGTCCGTATATAGGCAGACAGGTATAATCAAAATTTTTAACAACAATATAATTGACTTATCGAGTGAATATTTTCGTTTTTCTTTGTGTTTTAATTTTAATTGGACGGTTTTTTGGGAGGACAAACATTTGGTGAGAAAAGCTGGTAACAGACATGCTGTTTACGGGTAGTTAGTAAATATATTGTTACGCACACGTAAAGTTATAATACGGGAACAAGTGTTAATAAATCCATCGTAACAAACATAAATACCATAAGCCCGTATAGATACACAAGTAAGAAATGCATATCTGTAGAATTGTTAAGCAGTAGGCTGAAATAAATGTCATTAATTATGGTAATACCATTATCATGACTTTATTTGGTGTTAGCTGTTGCATTGGATTGAAATATTTTAACTTTTTATGCATTTTCACTATACATGGTATCGTACTAGTTGACGAGTTGTCTAATATGATAAAGAATTTAATCGTTTACATCTCTGCCTCTTATAAGTGAATAAAATAAATATTTTATTGATTGCAGTTAGTAGTCAAGACGATACAAAATCGTCGAGTTTCGTTGTGTGTATGATTATTATGGATCTTACTTTCATCGTTTAAGTTTATAACACATATCTTGCAAGAAATAATGAATAGTTAAGAACTCCAAGATAGAATAATCAAAATGATTGGTTCATGGTGCAAAATATATTGTTAAAGATAGTCATTGAAACAGGAAAATAAGGATGACGAGTGAAATGGAAAGATAATTATACCAACTAGGGAGGCTCACTCTTAAACAGAATTTTTAATAAATCTCAGCATAAGTTTAATGACTTGTTAAGGGTTGTGTCAAAAGCAATTCTATTTACAGCGTCATCATATAAAAAATATTGATGACCAATGGAATACCAAATTTGGAAGATTAAAAGCTCCTTACACCTTACAACTAAAAAGTATAAATAAATTGTTTTGTAACGTCTAGCAATCACATACGTTTTCAGATGTGGCAAATAATTTCATACCATCGGTAAATTGGAGAAAGTTTCAAAATTTAAAGCAGCCAATAACACAATTAGTACATACTGTGAACAAAATGTTAGCTGAGGTAAGATATGGCTTCCTTATGATACACCAGGAGTCACTCTAACTAAGTGAAAGAACATTTCGAGGGCTATAAGGAAAAAACTGATCTCTTGTGTACCATGGTTCATGATCCGCGTTTGCTTCTTATTAATGAAATGTCCGTTTTGAAATTGAGTATATAAACATTGCAGGACACTTCTCTTGAAGTTAATTCCACCCTAATTAGTAGATATCTTCCGGAGACATACTAGTTTCTCATTGGCCGAATGTTTATCAAATAATGATAGTACTTTTGTAACAATCACTATTTTATTAAATAACTTGACGATTCCAGACACTCTCAACTATAACTTGATTAAGGTTTAACCGATGAGAAAATATTGGGTTTATGCGAAATAATAAAACTGATCGTATCAAAGCTCAAAAATGAAAATAATTGCTATTCTCAAAAAGATCATTTTTGGACATGGTCATGTCAATATTTGATCCACACTGTGAAACTAATGGATACAGTTCTAAAAACTTATTTTCTTTAACAGTCAATAGTTTCTTATCTTTCTTTCACAATACTTTACAAGTCCGTCGAAAAAATAATTTCAAGTTGGCTCAAATTTGAATCGACAGGTTAAAAAATATTTGAGTGCTAAGAATAGCTACCTGAAAATGAATAATATTGGATATGTCAAAATATTCTCGATAAAGCAACGAATCTTTAAAGATATCTTAATCTCCTCGTTCAATGTGGCTTAACGAGCCTGAATTTTGTATAGTATCACTTAAAAACATTTTTTTTGTTTTAAGATTTATATATATGAAATAATATGTTAGTAATAGCCGTGTTTCTTGACTCACAGTGATCCGGATCAGATCAAACTTTACATGCAAAACAACAACAAAATGTCATCCAAAAATTTATAAGGATCACAAATTTGGATCAGAAAATTAATACTTATTTGAAAATATAGGGCAACTAATATTTTTTTAGAGGTTGACTGTAATGAACTAACAACAAAAATTTGACATCGAACGCACTCATTTAGTAGAGATGTCAGTTGGTTTGTTTGAAAAAGATTTAAAAGAGAATATAACAAGAATTGTGTTGCATAGAGGATTTACTTAATAGTTTTGAAATTTATGCAATGTAATTGTTTTTGTAAAATCTTTTAAATCTTTATTTTCCATTTTGTTGCCAAAAACGCTAGCGTTACTGTTTGTATTATTTACTACTGACAGAATGACAGCTAATGACAAATAACATCAAAATAATACAACTTTGAGTAGTACCATAGGAAAGTTTAATATAATTTTGAATAGTACCTTTTGTCACAGCAGGACAAACCTCTCATCAGCATTTTATTAAATATTATGTCGTTTCTTAGAGCAAGATCTGATCTGGGTCAGATCAAACGTCAAAAAACACGGCTAATGTATGAGATAAATATAATATAACGGGAGAGATTGTATTTAACCAAATTCGTGAAATTTACCTGGCCATTGGAAAGCTATACAATGGAAGTATCCATGCATGCCAAGAAGGTAAAGGCACTATACAAGGATCTTCTGTGAAGGTATGATAAATCAAGAAATGATGGATCTTGGCTGAAATAGACTTTTGCGATTTAATTACCAGTCTGATGAAGTGAACTCTGTCTGGGAAGTAACGAGAACCTATAGGTTAAAATATCATCAAGCAGACCCTCAAAATTATAAAAACAAAACCCCAAAATAATCGGTTTTGTTTGGAGTGCCTTCTTGTTGTTGATTGAGCAGCTCAATAAGTCCGTAGGATGACCCAAACATGGCGTTCTTTGAATTGTTTTGCATATGATTTTTATTTAGTCCTAGCCTTCAAACGATACGTATATACATTTAACAGCAGTTTTGAGTAGCTTCCTAATAAAAGCGCAAATCCGAAACTCTTAAAAACTAAACTTCAACCTAGAACAAACCTAGTATAGGGTGAAATATAGTCAAATTTCCTAATTCCGAAAACAAAACGAGAACAAGCATTAAAATATTTTAGAATAGAAATATTTTCCTGAAACATACCAAATAAGACAACATCACCATAGAGGAAATGCAGAAGGAGATAAGACATAAACATTTTCTTTTTAAACTGACTATAGAACTTAAAATGCTGAGGGGTCTTAATTGTGATAACTCAACAGGATTGCTAATTTTTGGAGAAGCAATTATTTTACAGAGTTTCCACATTACTCTGGAAACGAAGAGAATGTTAAAATAAAATTAAAAATGTGTAATAAATATTTTGGTCGCCGGTTGAAGCTTAATGGCTAAGAGAGTTTCTCATCACACCGCGGTCTCGAGTTCGATTCCCACCGTAGACCAAATAAATGGACATGCAATCGGGTGAAATAAAAACGCGTTTCTGTGTGAAAACATTCCTTAGGCTGACTACCTACAGTATGCATCGATCGTTAAAAACTAGCTCGTAAGGACTCATTTGACACGCGGTAAGGGCCGTTTAAGGCCTCTAAGGCATGGATATTTTTTAATAAATATTTTGAGACTATGAAGAGCAAAAATCCATTTCCCTAATTATAAAGTAACCGTTTCAAGACCATAATATATTAATTTAAAAAGGATTAGAACACTTCAGATATAAGATCAACAATAGGACTAACCAAAGTTGGATTCGAGCTAATAAAATAAGAATTTATATCGTCAACTTTAAAATCTTTAAAATTCAATTTCGAAAATTCGCCAAAAAAACTTTGGGTGAAAGAGAAGAATCTAATTTATCATAGAAAAAACTTCTTTGGGCTGCCCTAATCAATCTTACTATCCTATTGCGAGCTTGTTTCTCTCAGTATGGATGTGAATCTCTCAGTAAAAATCTCTCAGTATGAATGTGAGAGTTGGACCTTTACGAATGAGTACGAAAGATGGCTTCTAACATTCGAGAGAAGAATCATGCTTGTCATATAGGACCCAAAACGCGACGTTGATGGCACATACCGAGTTAGTTTCAGTCACGAAATCAGGAATTAAATGCAAATTATTGATAGAAACGTGCTGCTTGTGATAGAAACGATACAGCGATCTTTGAAGGAAGAGCCGCCTTTCAGTTCGTGAAGAGTTCACAGCTGTTGGCGACGATGGGTCCTCGGCGTACAGAGCGATCTGGCATATTTTAAAGGCTTGCAACAGTATGAAGAGCTAGCTCGTGATCGAAGTATTTTTATTTTAATGATATAAAGTGAATATAGATGAGTGGGCAGAAGGAGTAAACTGGTCTTAATCACTGTGATATGAGTCTATTTTTATGACGGTTTAGAAAAACTTTTTATTTTCACCGTCCACGTGGCGCTGTGGTTAATGCTGCGGCTGAATGGGCAGGATGGTGAAGGGATTTTTCACCATACAATTACAATCGGTTGTGTGAATAAACACATCTATGACCCCCTGTTGGAGTGCAGAATTCATGGGCATACCCATTTTCCATGTCAGTACTAAAGGCTGGCATGGAACTATGCAATGTGCAGATGGTTCTACGTTAATTGGACCTATAGCCGTACGTCCTCAATTTGGCTGTAATGGCGTAGTTAAATACGTAAATACGTAAATAACCGAACCGCGAAAGACTTGGAAGTGCCTCGAGCTCCGAAACAGATTGAAGAGATAAAAACAAAAACAAAAAAGGCTTTTTTTCAGTATAGCTTTTCCATTACAAATCTGTAGATAAAAGAGAGCTTTTATAGGTATTTAAGTTTGCGGCAAGATTTGGACAGCACATGTTAGAGCAATATACTCATTGCTTTAATAAAGCTTACTCATATGTATTCACTTATACTCGCTAGAATATTTGCCCAGTTTTTATGTCAATATTTCTCTAAACGTGTTATATTATTTGCTGTTTTATCGGCTCAAGCTTCTCATCGAACAAACCTGCTGACTTGACCAACTTTCATTATCTCAAACATTTATTAATTAACCATTTTTTCATCGAAGATTTAATTACAATGACATTTAAGGAAAGTTAAAAAAACAGCTTTTGTGTGCTTCAACTACGCAAGATTGAAATAACCATTTTTCCAATTATAACTATTTATTTTTAATGCTTTCAACATAAAAATAAAATCTATTATATAAATTAAATAAATATTTATTACGTTTTTACGAAGAGTATCAGTATATATAAAAAAATATTATAAACAATAAGTTTTATATATAAAACAGAAAATCATTCAAGTCTGTCATCTTCATTCGCCACACTGTATGTGTTATGTTGTGATACACTAGAAAATTCATTGATTTGTAAGAAAATAGAAAATTTATAATTTTTAGTTTTTTTCTGCTACATCTTACATCATATAACGTCTTCAATAAATATATAATTCTATTGTTCGTTACAACTATAATCATTATTTGTAGTTTCTGTGTGTTATTATCCATCTAATCATCGGAATTGTGTGAATTATTTTTCTTTTTAATTTATGGTTTGGTTGTATGCTCAAGATGTAATGTAAGTCAGTCGAAGTTATGTATATGTATGTGTATATATACATACATACATACATAGAGAGAGAAGAAAACGCGTTTATATACATTTAACATAAACACTAAGCAAAACCGCATGTTTGCAACAATTCTCATTTTGTTCATATTATTATCGAAATAATTGTATTTTGTACAATTCTCTTCTAAATTTATGTATTATTATTCTTTAAAGCAATGAAAATTTACATTAATTTTTATTTTATGTAATGATACGGCATAGCTTAATGATTATATATATTTAACATATACGGAATTAAGAAAGTGAAGTGTATGTTTAAAGTTTCAATTGGTATAGAGTAATCGCGTTCGGCATACAATTGTGTGTTCTTGAAGTTAATCAAATAATAATTCTTTCGTTTTGTACATAAAATAATATCGTGTATATGGCATATAGCCATACAGTGTATATACGGCTACACACAATAAAAAATTAACATAAATCGATTCTAAAATATGTACAAGTTCAAAAGCTTATATTATACTTTTCGATGCACTCTTGAACCTCAATTGTTTATGTGAATAAATAAAATAAACATTTGAGATATTTTACAAAAAAAAAAATTCAGCACAAAAACTTTTAACTACTGTTGTTTGCTTATATACATATAATACATATAGAGGCAAAGAAGAAGTCGCAAGTCAAAGTGATTTTAAGAAATATAAAATGTATATTATTATTAAGAGAAGTGGAATAGTTTTATTGTATACAATTTTTATTACAACTTTGAGCAAATATTAACAAACCAAATAACAGACTCGGTGATTGCATTACTTGGCGTTTATGTTAAATGTACCATTTATCTTACACATTCATTCATTTATCTTATATATACATTCAGAAAAACTTGTTTTAAAGAAAAGTATTCCGAAATCAATTTGGATTTATTTTTTGAAAAAGTAATTGGGTTACATTGAATATAAAACATGTAATGTACATACATAACATACTTGTGGGATGGTAAAAATTTCACCAAACTGATATTTCATAATTGTATCGAAAGTCAGATCAGATCTCATGTATCACATGGACCGAGATTAGATCATACATAATGAAAAGAGCACAACGAAAAATTCTTAATTCGAAGCTTTACATTTTTTTAGAGCTTATTCCATTTAAAAAATTTGTGTTATAGTTATTATTTTATAAAAACTAAAAGTTTGGTTAACCTAAACCATTTCGGTCAGCTTTGTCGTTTTATTTTATGAAGAGATCAAAATAAGCTAATTCCAAGCCAAACTTTGTAAAGTGAAAATAACCTAAACAGTCCCAATAATTTGGTAAGTGGTCAAAATTGTTGTAATTAAAGCAATTCGAATCCATTTTAATGTATAATAAATAAATAATTTGACGGTTGAGTAAAGTAGAAAGAAATATTTTAGACAAAGAAAGTAGAAAGAAATACAAGGAAAGAAACGTCGACCCGCAGGAAGCGGCTTAGTGTTATGTTATTTATAAAGAATTATGACGATATTTTATTTTTCAAGGTAGATTGAATACCCTTGGGGAGAATGTTTCATATATATAGGCCTTGTTTAAAAGGTGATCTGTTGTTCGAACTACAAAAGCGCGGGAGCTGTACATCAAACCTCGTTAACTATGAATGGTTAAAGCTGATAAACCGGATATTGAAGAAAAACTTGAATCACCTAGAATCCTTTTAGGCCCATTAGTTTCCCATGAGACAAGCACCAAAATATGTAAAACGTCTATAATTTTATAGAATTGATGCAAAATCATATCAGAAATTATATACTAAACTGAAAACAAACTGAGATGAGATAGTAAAGTGTTTCCAGATAAAATCTAAAATGTATCGTAAACATGACGTTTATTTCTAACCTCAAACGGTTCCAATTCTAAGCAACCAAGCAAAAAATTATTCTTCTTTTCACATACAGATCAGAATCGATATACTCGAAATGAGTTCTAAATAGTTTATAAAGATAAACGCGGTACATAATTTTTATTCATCCAGCACCAGGTCTTTTGCCAAATATGTGTTTAAATAGGCAGTATATTGTGGGAGAATCTCAACCATATGTGGGAGCATCTTAACAAATTGCTTAGACTATGAGAACATAGTGGTATCTCCATTCTAAAAGTAGTGCAACCCAGACTATGTATATGGTACCATATACCTTTGAGTGCAATGTTGGACCAGAATTAGCATGGAATTGATCAAAGGAATGGCTTAGTGATGACTAAGCAAGATAACACTATTTGTACAGCAGTAGATACCATACTCTTTTATTGCGTCGGTGATAACGAAGAAATAAAAGTGAGGCAAGCTGCAGCTGATGCTGCTCCAACAAATGTTTGGTGTGGAGCACAAACTTCTTATTCTTATTTATAGGATAAGCTCGTAACTAAGTTCTGTTTGTCAAACCAAGGAAAAAGAAAGTGGAAAGCAGAAGGAAATTAGAATAGACATGCACGATATCAAAATTTGACATACTTTGCAACCAAACTCTATTTTTAATATTATTTTACAATGGAATTATTACTAAAAGGTTACATAAAAAGAGGTAGTTCGACATCTATTTTATATAAAGCTAAGAGATTGTCGATGTAATTTTATGCGAATAGAAAAGAAATCGGAGCTTTTTGAATTGTTCCAAATATATTTAAACCAGTACAATGCTTAGTCAAAAGCTAGATGATAGCCTTTATAAAATAACTCCATTAAAAGTTTAATATTTGCTAGTCATGAAGGATGTGGTAAGGATAAAGTCAATCGACTAACTTGGTTCCATAACCTATTACAGCTTCTATGCTCTGTCTATATAAATTATAGAAAATCTATATTTAAGAATGATAATTAGCATCCTGTTTTTTGCAGACATCTCTGACAATATGAGAAGCCAGGCCATTTGAGCAAGAATATTGTACCTGTCGTAACGATTCTTTGTCTGAATTTCTATATTTAAAGATGAGCTTAATTACCAAGATAAGGAGCTTTTTATCGTCATGAAAAACGGAAGTGTTCTTTTCGCTCGGTAGAGAGAAAAAACCAGTCAGATGACAGCACACCTGCAGCTCCGAAGAAAAAACCAAAAAAAGAGAAGCCTTCGAAGGAAAAACCTTAGTTTTGACGCCATCAACCGCGATCAGCCTATTGATGAAGTCAAATAATCAACAATTTTCCAGGAAGGCGTGCTATGGACTTATAAAATTAATCTTCTAGCGCAATCAGTACAAAAGTGGCTTATTTTACATCAAAGCCTTATATGCTGACAATGAGATCTCACAGTAGCTAAACAGCATAGTTGGTACATTCTGTCGAGGGAACCGGCACAACTGAACACAACCAGGACAAAACGTTGCCCCGTGCACAAATTGTGCTTTACACCTTAACAGACGGTGCTGAAATGTCGATGAATTGGCTTCTTGGGTAATTGAAGAAGTGTCAAGGTTGAGATTATTCCGGAGAATGACGCTTAAGGGTAGAGTAGTCTAACTGGCATGTATCAGACCATATCATGCATATGTATACCAATTTTTTTGAAAATCGCAGCTTTGATTCTAATCAAGAACTATCGAAACAGTTAATTGGACATTGATTGCCTGTATTATGGTGCATAGAACAACTTATTTTCATAATTCATAAAAAAATGGATTGAATGTTGACAAAGCTAACAAATACATGCTTATATTATTTTCTCATTCACTATACAAAACACCATACATTTGTGCACGCGATATAATTCGCTCAGTTTTCATTCTTCTTTGATCACAATCATTTTTCCAGTTGAATTAAATAGTAAGAAAAGAAAACACTTTATACTTATGAAGAAAGCGACTTCTCCAAGTACCATTAGTTTGTATAAAATTAAATTTAAACTAATTAAATAATAAAAACTATACTATGACTTGCACCTAATACACGAAGTTGACATTCCTTACAAGGCAACGTCTGTTGCACAGTAATTATTTCCCAATTTACAACATTACATACAATCTTATGTATTTCATCCCAAAGGTTATAAAATATATTTTACATCGTTTGTACACCTCTCATAGTATATACACCAATATGCATATATATATATTTATATATAAGAATATGATTTGTTCTAATGTCTTGAGGCACAAACAATTCTAATGTTTATTTTAGATATTATTAATTAGCCTAATTTATTGTATATCTCAATTTATCAACATAAGTTTATATTCTACTAATTATGTTGACAAAATTGACCAAATACCAAATTATATCTTTCGTATGTACCCCTATTAAGTAAAATTTATGTCTTAAATATTACTAAGATTTATAGGTATAGAGTAGCAGTAAAAATATGATTTGCTTATTTTATAGATAGTTCAATAACTTAAGTATATGCCTTCGAGAAGTTAATAGTTGATTTATTATAATTTATTATAATTTAAAATCCTATTAAATAAAACTAAAAATAATACCTCTGGAGTGTATTTAGCTTTTGCTAAAATCGTTTATTGTGTGATGGATTAGAATACATAAATGAGGATTACTTGGCTCATACTGATAATGAACTTTTTATAAACAATTCTTACCCAAGCAGTACAGACGCTATAGCATCTGGAATATTGAAGATTTTTGAAGGTCGCACCCACACATATATAAAGTAGTCCAGGGTGATTTCAATGCCAGAAATTGGAACAGACAATACGTGTATAACTTCAATAATGGAAAAATGTTCGTTGGTAGCAACGCGAGATGGTCACGGTGATAGTATCGTCGATGGTTTATGCATCATTTATGCATAGGAGACAGTAAGCTCCAACTTTAAGATCGACTTCATGGTCTTCACCAAATGGCATGAGAGGAACAGATGTGTACAGCGACCATCTGGTATAAAAGCAACATTCAAAATTACACAGAATGGGAAGAAATTGAACAACGATTGATAGAAAAATAATGTTAAAGCTGCGGCAGTTTGAGCGGGACGTTCCAATCGGGACAGATGAAAAATCTATTTTCCACTATTTGATTATAATGAGCAAAGTAAATGCACACATCTTTTACCCCCTGTTGGGTTGCAGAATTCATGAGCCTATCCAGCATGGAGTTATGCAAAGTGGATTTACGTGAAACTTCTATCTCAATCTTTTTCTAATCCACGAATAGTGCCAACGATCAAAAATTGTAACACATGCATAATGACCACATTGCAACCGCCACTAGTGCACTCGGCTACCAGAAAGACACAAGGCAACTATGGATAATTAATGAAACGTGGAAGAACATCGAAGAACGTGGCAATCTTAAGATACTCCTATGTCACAGAAACTAGTAGATAATATAAGAGACACAGCGTAAAAAGTGAAGAAAATGGCAGGAAAATTGACAAACATTTTTTACGAACCGATTAAATCACACATGAGCAACAACTAAGTAGATGGAAAGAATATTTTGTAACAACAGCTCAAGTGAGCAGGATTCCAAACTATATCAATGACAACTATAATCAACGCCCATCCACCAACGGAGCGAATGGATTTGCTTGCGAACACATCAAAATATCAATAAATATTGTCCCAAAATTAACTTCAATAAAGCCAAAATCATAAAACTAAACAAAGGTTAAAAAATCCGTATATTCCTTAGTTGTAGTGTATAGCAAGAACAAGCACCATAACAACCAACGCATCAACAAAGCTCGAAATCGTTCAATAATCGTGCTTGGAAAATATCCGTTCTGTTGAGAAAAACTTAGGTACAATTGTTAAATCCGTACGTGAGGTCAGTTCTGCTGTATGGGTGTGAAAAATGGAAAGACACACAGAACAGCAGATATAAAATACGCAAAAGCTTTTCCCCAAAACCAGAATTTTAAAATCTTACGCTGAGAATACTAACCCATTCGGATTTGCAAGACAGAGACTGACTTTATCTATTCGTAAAATCTTAATTTAGGGCAATTACATGGGCTGATTTGCTTTTATATTTACGTAATATAATGTATTTTTACATTATATTATATATATTAATATATATATATATATATATATATATATATATATATATATATATATATATATATATATATATATATATACACCTATATATATATATAAATATATTTATATATATATATATATATATATATATATATATATATATATATATATATATATATATATATATATATATATATATATATATATATATATATATATATGGAGCAACTACAAATGCAATTGTCAAACAACAACTAAAGATGTTACAAAGACAAAATTATTCAGATGATTATTCAATATTATATCGTAATGTATAGAATAACATTCGTACAGTTTTCTTATCATCATCACAATTTTTGTGTTCATGATCCCAATGCACCTAAATATAAATAAGTACAAATGAATATTGTAAAGAGAGGAATTTAGCTTTTTTTGCAAATATTTCTGGAAGGTATAATAATCTGCCGGGAGTGTCAGGTTTCACAATTTTTACGCAGTCATATATATATATATATATATATATATATATATATATATATATATATATATATATATATATATATATATATATATATATATATATATATATATATATATATCTGTGTATTTATCTATATATTTATTTATATATATATATAAGAAGGATCACGAATGACAAAATTGATCAAACTAATTAGACTTTAGCAATTATTATTGAAAATTAATTACCCGGCAGTAAATTATAAAATAAATAAATAAAACAACGCCTACGGCTTATAGAAATTAAATAATCAAGATATAATTTTAAGATAATGAAGAAATAAATTATTTCCATACTATAATTTCTTATTGGTTATGGTACAATTTATTACCAAGCACATCATATTTTATATATCGCTTACAACTATAATTGAGTTAAACTATAATTGATGTATTCTGTCCAAAAGCTCTCGTCTTTAATGCAATTAATTGTTGATCGTCCCAATATCAGAAAATTATCATAAAACAAATTAAATAAACACAAATCATCGTGTCTTGATTTTAATAGTACTTTTGATTAGGATAAGTTGTTTGATAATTTGATTTAGTGCCCGGCAGTAGTGTGGGACTAGCCTACAATAAAATTCACACGAAGAAGTTGGAAAACAACAGATATGAGGAAAGAAATCTTATTAACGTTAAAAAGAAACGACTTTCTACTAGGAAGAAATCCTAGTGTGACAGGCCGCATCAGTGGAAAGATTTTAATCTTATTGATTTATTGAGAAAAATTGAAAGTGTTTAATGGCGAATTAATGAATCTAATTTGATAAAATATTTAGGAGTGTCGTCCAATTCGTGACATTGCGTAAAAATTATATATGAACATGACGAAATTGGTTTGGTTGTATATAAATCTTTGAGCACACAAATTTATGCATTCTTTGAGATTTACGTTAACATGTCTTTTAAAGACTCTATGCAGGATATAGGCTCGACTATAGTTCACTACTCATCTAACCACTGCTTCCCAGACATTTGTCCAAAAAGATATTATTAACCATCACTTACCAGACATTAATTGTCAAAAAAATCTATTAAAAATTTTATTTGTGTGTGATTATAATCCATCTCACAGTATAGAGAGTTATAATAATATATTATTAATTTGTAACTTAACTATATAGATTTTATAGGATAATAACTATAACTAGTTATAATTAAGTTATCACTAAAAGAAAATAGCATTTAGTTCTTGTTACTTTATAGTGATTTAATGAATTTACCTAATTATTGCTTGTGTATAAGCGAACCTGATAGAAACTAGCTATACCTTCCAATTTTCTCTCTATGAATCTTCTTTAAATTCACATCACTTTCCAATATATATAACAAAATACATATTTATATATATATATATATATATATATATATATATATATATATATATATATATATATATATATATATATATATATATATTTATATATATATATATATATATATATAATATGTATATATATATATATATATATATATATATATACATATGTAAATATATATAAATATATATATATATATATATATATATATATATATATATATATATATATATGTTTATATATAAATATATATATATATATATATATATATATATATATATATATATATTGTATATATATATATATATATATATATATATATTGTATATATTGTATATATATAATATAAATATATATATATATATATATATATATATATATATATATATATATATATATATATATATATATATATATATATATATATATATATATATATTTATTTATTGAACTAAACAAATTGAACTAGACATCGTTCATCCAAATGATTAGTTTATCTACGATAAGCTATTGAAATTATTCCTATAGATACAATTTTAGTGCTACAAGTATAATAATGATAAATAGCCTCAACATAGAGGAAGACATGTAGAAGTACGGCTTAAACGTGTAGAAATGTATTAGAGAAAAATTTATGCAGGTAAACTGATAACTCGATATAGGTGGCTCTATGTTTGAAGAATAAGTTCATTAAGTCGAAATTCTAATTTGCTTTAGAATTTCGACTTAATGAACTTATTCTTATTTACACTTTCATATTTGCTTATTGACAAATTAAGCTCTAAAAACAATTTCATCGAATCTAAAACTGACGAAAAACAAAACCAGAGTTGAGATGGAACATAATAATATATCTGAAAGATGAAATCAACTCAAAAGTGCAACTATATATAAGAACATTATAATATATAATGAGTCTCATGTATAATCGATGAGCCTCACAGTCACAAGTAGAACTATTTATAAAACATTAAACGTCGTATGTTTGGGTCGAATACTTTTGGCGAATTTTCTTACTTATTTAAATAATTTTGAGATAATTCCAAAACACTTTACTGTAACCATTTCATTTGCAAATACTACAACCTGGTGCTAACAATTGAAATATATATAAATTTATATATATATATATATATATATATATATATATATATATATATATATATATATATATATATATATATATATATAATTCAGTTGTTACCATTTTTTCAGAATAAACGTTCAAAAAAAGAAAAAATCCCGCATTTTCAATTTATACTCCTAATATATATATATATATATATATATATATATATATATATATATATATATATATATATATATATATATATATATATGTATATATATATATATATATATATATATATATATATATATATATATATATATATATATATATATATATAATTAGAAAGGAAACGAGACCAACTCTTGCCAATAAAACAACTTATTGGACGAGATTTAGATCTGAAGTAGAAAACAAGATTAACCTACAAACACGACTAAAAACGATTCAGGACCTAGAAGAAGATGAAGACAATTTAACCGAAATCATTCAGGTTACCGCTTGGAATAATACTAATGGAACAGTATCCAAAACCATTGGTAAAAGTTACCCAAGAGAAATACGGAATCTTGTCTTAGAAAAAAGAAAAGCTAGGAGAAAATGGCAGGAAACAAGGAGTCCATCTGATAAGAAGATTCTAAATAATAAATCACAACAGCTTAAGCGAGAAATTCAGAAGCTACATGAAAAATCGTTTTCTTTGTATCTGGGAAAATTGACCGCTGATGAAGATACGAACTACTCACTATGGAAGGCAACTACAAGTATAAAAACCCCAGTTACGCAAATCCCTCCTATTGAGAGAAATGATGGCTCGTGGGCTAGGGATAACAAAGCAAAAGCTGAAGAATTTGCTAACCATTTGGCTGATATTTTCAAACCGAATGAGATTGAATCGGATATTATAATCGAAAATGAAAGCAGCAATTATGAGGGTGAAATTCCTCTAACAACCCAAAAAGAAGTTACCAGTGAAATACAATTCAATCTGAAGTTAGCAAAGGCACCTGGATATGACCTTATAACGGAAGAAATTTTAAAGCAACTACCAAAGAAAGCTATCGCTAAACTAACTCACTTGTTTAATGCTGTTATTAAATTAAAACATGTTCCTTCGGCCTGGAAAGTTGCGGAAGTTTTTATGTTACCGAAACCAGGTAAACCACCTAATAAAGCTAAATCGTATCATCCGATATCACTGCTCCCTATCATTTCAAAGCTAATGGAGGGACTACTCTTGAAGAGAATGAAGCCAATAATAGAAAGTAGAGACCTAATACCGGGTCGCCAATTTGGGTTTAGATGCAAACATTCTACAATTGATCAGGTTCACAGAATAACAGACATTATAGAAAAGGCGTTACAAGAAAAACAAATTTGTTCGACCTTATTTCTGGATGTGGTAGCAGCTTTCGATAAGGTATGGCACGAGAGTTTAATACATAAACTTAATGATATGCTTCCGGGACGATATATTGATCTTTTGAGATCATATTTATCTTAAAGGCTTTTTAGAGTTAGAGATGAGTATTTTGAACTGAGAGAGATAAGGGCAGGCGTTCCACAAGGCAGCGTTCTAGGTCCAGTCCTTTACCTACTATATACATACAAGTGATATACCACAGTCCGACCATGTAAGCATAGCAACGTTTGTTGACAACACCGCGATACTATCAACAGAGCAAACTGTGGAAGAAGCGGCGAATAAACTTCAATGTGCAAGTGATGGAATTCGCCAGTGGACCAAGCGATGGAAAATCAAACTTAATGAATTAAAATCTGCCCATGTCAACTTTACGAATAAATCATTGGTTAATCCGCCGACAATCAGCTTAAACAATGTGATGGTGCTGAACGTGAACTCTGCTACTTGGGTATGATTTTGGATGTTAAACTTAACTGGAAAGAGCATGTGAAGAAGAAAAGAAAAGATCTTGATCTTAAATATAGACAATTGTACAGGCTAATTGGGCGAAGGTCAAAATTAAGCCTATGCAACAAAATACTGATTTACAATCTGGTTCTTAAGCCGATCTGGCTAAATGGCATTCAGCTTTGGGGCTGTACTAAGAATACTAACATTAAACTTATACAAAACTTCCAGAATAAGGTACTTCGGAGTATAGTCAATGCACCCTGGTGCATTCGTAATAGTGATTTGGAGATTCCAGATATAAAACTCGAAATAAAACGATTTGCATCGAAGCATGAATCAAGACTAATGGAACATGGCAATGCGGAAGCCTCTCGGCTACTGGATAGTAAATAATCTTTTGCTTTTATTTTATGAGGCAAATTTGGACAGTGTTTATACGTTGGAATATACTCAGTAGAATCTAACGATTTATAAAGAAACGAACAAAATATGTATCAACAAATGATGTCAACCGATTACTAAGAAAATTGAAGACATCGTAATGACCAAAATATTTAATTTTATTATAAGCTAGGATTCTAAATAAAATTTATTTTAGATAAAACATTAGTGTTATAAAAGTATAACAGTGCAAAAATGAATGCAATAGACAACAGTCCAGTACATAAAGAGTTAAACCAATAAGAAATTAAATGTTTTGTCACAATTAATGATATATTTGCAACCTCTTGGTCAAGACTTCGATTCGAAGATTTATGTCTATTGATATAGTCAACTTTAAAAACAAAAATAAATAAATGAGCTTTTGAATTTTTTATCTTAAGGGAAACTTCAACTTATAAGATCAGGATTAATCTGAGCCATATACTGCCATGAAATCAAATCAGCACAAAACTGAGCAGTTGTTAAATTTCTACTTATTCCTGCCGACGAACTCACACTTCCATATTTGTTCATTGACAGCTTAGCCTATAAAAAGAAGCCCCACGAACTATTCGATGGAATTTAAAGCTGACAAAACCATTGAGGTAAAACAAAAGAACCAAGTTCCCTTGATTTAGGTAAAACAAAAGAACCAAGTTCTTTTGTTTTTCAACCAAGTTCTGGTTTTCCCTTTAGAGAATTTCATGACTATCCAAACCATTTTATTGTAAAAATTTTAGTACAATCTGGAGCTAAAGATTGTAATATATATATATATATATATATATATATATATATATATATATATATATATATATATATATATATATATATATATATATATATATATATATATATATTTATATATATATATATATATATATATATATATATATATATATATATATATATTTAGATATATATATATATATATATATATATATATATATATATATATATATATATATATATATATATATATATATATATATATATATATATATATATATATATTTATATATATATATATATATATATATATATATATATATATATATATGTATATATATATATATATATATATATATGTATATATATATATATATATATATATATATATATATATATAATATATATATATATATATATATATATATATATATATATATATATATATATATATATATATATATATATATATATATATATATATATATATATATATATATATATATGTATATATATAAACATATTTTATCAGTCAAGCGAATATTTCAAGGTTATTAAAAATCATATATTTGATTTAATTACACGAGTTTTATAAATAATCTCTAATGTTAATGAACTTTATATGCACACTATTTATCAAAAAAATCTCTTATCAACCAACAAAAAATTAAATAACTTTTAGAAAGATAATATTATTTAATGTATACACAGTAAACACATGTTACTAATTATAAATGTACATTATTCAAATACAAAATTTAAATTGCATTGATAAGCAAAGTGCACTGATAAGAAACAATTATTTTTGGCCCACTTGAATATATATTTTTTAATATTGTATCCAAGATCGAACACAACTATTGTAGAATATAATGCATGTGTACATACTTAGATTTCAGCGTGATTTTAAATTTTTTACCTGAAACGAAACAAGAAAAGAAAACTTACATTAAAAAACAAAAATCTTAGATGAATGGAAAATCTTAAATAACATCACGAACCAAATTAACGTTAATGTTTAAGATTAAATTTAGTTATATTTTCATTCTCACAATTATTAATGGATGGATGAGTACGGAGATAAGTAACGAGACAACTAATTTCAATAAATTTGTATTCCGGTTATCAATGTGAGGGTTCATCGTAATAGTGATTGTGTCTTGAAATAAGTCGAGTTTTTCTTCGTTTAAAAATCTCGTTACTCGAAATGTTTTTCAGCCAACATAAAAATTCTTTACAGTTGAAAAAGTTGCAAGTTTAAATTTTACAGTCTTTTACAGGCGATGTTCATACATCTATAGGCGAAATGTGTATACATCAAACTATAAACACTTATATATGAGTATATGAAAACTCTTCTCCTATCTCATTGTTCCACATGTGGATACATTAAAAAAAAAGCAAATACACATATTTTGTTATGAATTTCAAATAAAAATTGTCTCTATAGAGTCTCTGGTATTTTACACTATGTACGTACTACTGTACGTAAAGCTTTTCCACTCTATTTATATATAAGTGGTGTATAGCAAACGGAATTTTCATTTTCTAGAGCAATTGTTTTTATTATTGCGATGTGTAGCGAAAATCTAAAAAAAATACTCGGTACATAATTTGCTATAACCAACAGGAAAAATAATCGATTCAGAAATGATGGATGAAAATGAAACAAAAACAATAAATTTAAATCAATAAAAAATAAATATTGTGAAAATTATTTATTTTGTTTTCTCTTCTGAATGAGTGGTGAACGAGTGTGAAAATGGAAAATTTTGGTTAAACGATTTCATACAAATTTCTGCACGTGTTGAAATTTTTATTTCGTTTTTTTTTGGGAATTGTTTTATTGCAGTTTAGTGAATACATCCGACATGCAGCATACGCCATAAAGTATTTCTTAACTTGCGATACTTTCGTATTCCAAAATGGGCACCATACCATTTAGATGAAATTTGTAATTCTAACTCTGTAACTAGTATTCTAACCCTGTAACCATGTAATTCTAACTCTGTAACTAGTACTTGACTACATCTCCTTCGATCACTGAACTGACCACAAACGACAAATATACAACTAGATCGACATACCTAGAAGAACTCGACATTTATGCACGATTGTAATTTCCATTCAAGTTATTGCATGTTCCCGAAACGAAAATTTTCTCTCTTTTCGATCTTATGTGATTGGTATGGCGAAACCAAATTATGCTCGATGAATAAAACACAATGTTGCATTGAATAGCACACGTATAAGTTTTGATTTTACATTCTTTTGAGAAACAATCCTATATATATTGTAGAAAATTATCGGTAACTACAATCAGGATTACGTCCAAGACATCCACTGATCTTGGTTATTTACTATAGTATAGATGATTCATTTCCAGTACACATAATGAAATATTTTATTGGAAGTAGTTTAAGGCTTGATTAATAAAAAAATATAAATGCTAAGCACTGGTTTATGGATTCCATAAAACTCATACTTCAACATGGTTAATGTAAAGTTGAGAACAGATAAATCAAGAACTAGTCCAGTTTGTGGTAGGGCTAATGATTAGCTCTTTCTTATTTTTTTATGTGAAAGTAAAATTTCTCCAGACCACGTCCTGCAAGTGTAGAAGATAAGGTGGCAACTTAATGGAAGAGACATTGGACTTTTGAACTCTCGTTTACCTCAAAATCATCGAGCCCATTTCACATAAGTCAAGAATTACGCTCTAGTTTTTGTCACTCTCGTCACAGAGACTGTAGCGTGTTTGCTCTGTTATTCGGGGATCTGATGGTGACCAAACACAGTGGCGTAACTACAAGGGCACAAACCCCGCGATGCGGGGGGGCCCTGCAAAAATTTGGGGCCCGCCGCAACGTGGTCCCGTAGCCTTTATTATTATCATGAAGAATTGTTTCATGAATTAGCTGAAGTTCCAATAATAAAATTTCCAATAATATTGGTGAATGCATTAAATACCGGAATTTGATACTAGATGTCATTATTTGTTTATGCATTATAATACATCATGAACAGATATGTGTTTAGAAAGCCCTATTCAATACCTGTCAAAATTCAATACCTGCTAAAAGTTTTTGTTTTGATTGTGCACATCCATGATCATTGATCAAATTTGCGAAAAAACAGCATTTGCGGGAAGTTTTGTTGAGTCACTTTATCGCAGACAAAACTGCAGTTGAAAGTCATCGTTTGCTTGTGGATTTGAATGGTGAGCATGCTCTTGCAAAAACACAGTGCTTTGTATGGTTTAATCGCTTCAAAAGTAGTGATTTTGACATCAAAGACAAAGAGCATCCTGGTCACCCGAAAAAGTTTTAAGCTGGAGAATTGGAGGTATTACTCGATCAAGATTCACGTCAAACGCAAGAAGAACTTGCAGAATCATTGGGAGTTGATCAACCAACAATTTTCACATGTTTGAAAGCCTTAGGATTCATCCAAAAAAGATGGGAAATTGGGTGACATATGAGTTGAAGCCAAGAGACGTGGAAAGACGATTTTTCATGTCGATTTTGCAAATATTCACGGTGCCAAGGTCATCCTGTGCATATGGTGGGACCAGCTAGGTGTGATCCACTATGAGCCGTTTCCAAGTGGCTAAACCATCAATCCCCAACTCTGTCGTCAACAATTGGTCCGATTGAAGCAGAAAATCCAGGCAGAGCGGTTCTCACGTATGCGACCAGATACGAGTCAATCATTTTCCACCACGTTAACGCTCGGCCACATATTGCGGTGCCGGTCAAAAATTAGGTGGAAAATAATGGATGGGAAATTCTGCCTCAACAGCCTTATAGCCCAGACCTTGCTCCTTCCGACTACCACCTATTTCGATCCATGCAAAGTGCCCTACCAAGAATACGCTTCACTTCACGATACCTTGAATCGAAAATTGACTCGATTCATTTTTGCCCGCGCAGCCGGTGTAGTTTTTCTGGGATGGAATCCATAAATTACCAGAAAGATATGGGAAAAAGTAGTGGGTAGCGATGGGAAATACTTTGGATAAAAAATCTTGTGACATTTTTCACAATAAAGGCCCAAACTTCAAAAAAAAATTCTTGTTTTTAATACATACCTAATAGCTTCCAGTGTTTCGCAAGTATTGATATGTTTATTATTGTTTCTTACGTTATCTGTAACAGCCGCAAAAGTGGAACGATCTTTTTCTAAATTGAAAATAATAATAAATTAATTTTCGATGAGCAACATTTTTTATTACTCTGAAGGGAAAGATATGCAAAGTGGAGGAAGGATAGTCCAGGGGCCTATATTATATTTTGCGGGGGGGGGGGGGGGGAGCCAACAATTTGTAGTTACGCTCAGGGTTACTGTCAGGGTTACTGACCAAACATCAATCACGATTGGATGTTTTTAATCCGTAAGTGTATGTGGGTTAAAAAGTGGGCCCTAGTGCCATTGAGTTCAGAAATAATTTCGTTCTTCTTTAACTTAAAAAGTTTAAGCTTTCGTTTTAAAGGGGATGGATCTCAGTAGCAGATCTTGATGGATAAGTATATGAGAGATCGATTCAAGAAAGGTTAAATATGAAATAATGACCGGGTGAAATATGGCCAAAAACGGAACACTAATATAGCACATACCAAGTTATAATAAATCTCATTGTTTTTTCAATTCAGTTTATTTTTCAACATAGTCACTTTTTAGCTCAATACACACACTTAGTTTAACGAATTGGTAACTGCCCAATAGTTAGTGTCAGAGAACACCTCATCCAGATTTTATTGTATTTGAAAACCGGAAATATTTATTGGGAAACAAATCTGGTGAGTATGATGATTGATCCGATGATTCGATCCATGTCTGCCATTAGTTACGAATCAGCCACGAAACGCACAAATACAAATTGTTTCTTGTGGGGTCACTTTAGTTAAATGACCATAAATATACCCTACTTAAAGATTGTGACGCCACCTACTCCATCTATCATGGCAATTAAGACGCCATCTATTACATTAAACCTTTTTAATGTTAATTTCCGGTCAAACAGTACAACATACATTATCAACAGTAAATTGATTAAGGTATTCCCCATAACCCATTGGTTTGCGATATTGGTTGCTAGGCTCATATTCGTGGCATAGTCGGATAGTATGTGTTTGAAAATGCTTCAGGGCTAATTTATACTTATGTAAGAGTATCCTACACCAACATTGGTGAATGGTGGTGACATTGATATTCATGAAATTGAATATCGGATGACATCAAAACACAATTGTGTGTAAAAACTTTCGTTGTGCTGACCACCTACATTGTGCACTAATGTGACGTGACGCGGTAATAAGAGCGCGTTTAGGGCCCCAAAACCATATTTTATTTTTTATTGTTTTATCGAAATGACTTAGAATCTGAATAATACCGTATACTTGCTTAGAAAATAGGACACTGGTTTACGACGAGAACAGTTGCTGATTGATTTATCTGGATATGAGTGCGGATTTATTTTTAACGAAGTACATATGCGGCGAACTATTGTTTTAATAAATAATTCAGACATTATAACGACATCGTTTCCTTGATTAGAATCTAAGACCGCAACATATACGAGTACACAGTCAGATATATGACATAAAGGGAACTGTAAGGTTCTAGCTAATTATATTTCGATATTATAACAAGTAGTTGATATTACAGCAGTGATAGAATTATGTGTTGTAGTGACAAGTCAGGGATCCATACTATTTTTTATGGCCTTTATTATCCCCCAAAAGTTTATATTTACGTATCACAACCGAACTATCCAGACTGTACATCATTAACACATCCAGACTTATTTAGCACACTCACGATTAATATTTTTCCTTCGATCCCATTCATACATACAAATAAGCCACACAATTTACAATATTCATCGACAAATAAAAAATTTATTTACTCCCTATATTGGATAAAACTAAATCCAAAAAATGTAAATTAGATCAGTGTTCTAATAAGAACTTTTGCTCATACAAATTATCATGTTTAATACGAACTCACTATCGCGTTTGCAAAACGACCTTATATACACACCCCATTGACAACCACCCACCACATATAAATTTTATTCTGTAAACATGTTTATATTTGATCAATGTCAAGAGTGTTACATACATTTTCACCATTTTAATGTAATCAATGTTATATATATATATAATACATAGATCTATGTATATTATGTGTTGTGTCGATGGAAAACAAGATTATCTGAATTCTTCGAAATTAATTTAAATTTGTTATGCTTTTTTAAATAATTTAATTCAATTTATTATTTATTTAGTATTTTACTACTGTTATATATGTATATAATATACAAACCCATTTTATATATCAGATCAGACTCTATATAAAATTACAAATTGTTTTTCACTTAATAGAGAGCTACAAGAAAATCTATATTGTGTGTTATCAACCGATAGAAAATTTATTGGAAAAATATAATTTTTTTCGGAAAATTTTTATTTTTAATTTCCTCTTTTTTATATTCATTAAGAATCTGAAGTGGAAAACAATGTTCAATTATTTCGATTTATGCATACAAATAGTTTTCTATACAAACATATATATGGAATAAAAATACCTATAGGTTCAAGCATGTTTTGAAATGGACACAATGTATTACATAATTATTTTTGTATTTATAATAATTTTATTTTAATAAAATTAACAAAAAGTTTTAATTAGAATGAAATTTAAAATTATACAGTACTACCTAATCGTGGCCAACCTATTTACTCAATAAATTCGTTTTGTTTAAAAAAGCTGCCCATGTTCGTAGCTGTACTGTATTAACATGGAGTTACTCTTGACTAGCAACTGTCATGATGAAAATTCTTCGAAATCCAATATGTCATAAACAGACATAACATTATTATTTTTCTGGTTTTCTTCTTCCCACTAATTTATAACTACATATAGAAAATATTTGTAAATTTGTCCTTATGTGTGACCAAAGAGGTGAAGTTAAATACATGTCGTGTGTATGAAGTATTTATACACTTTAATATTTAAATTTAGACACTTTAACATTTGTAAAGGAAATGAGGATCAACAGTAAATTCCGATTTAATTGGAATTGAACATTTTAATTTCTTTCAATCGGGGAGTGCAATCGGGGATAAGCGATAAAACTCGTCCCATCAAAGTCACGTTTTGGGCCTTATATAGTCTATCTAGTCTATCTAAACCTAACTGTCTTATCCTTCTGTACAATTTCAGCATTCATTCCTTTGGTTTTAGCCCAATCACATTATGTATGTATGGGGTTCAAATTAGAGTAACACCAAGAACAGCAATTTTTTCGTCATAATGATTCGTTTTGATTCTTAAAATGTATCGAATAGGATATACAACATGTATAAAAATTATTGAAGCTTTCAATACTGTGGGTGTACTGTGACTGACTAAAAATCATCTTAATATATAACTCGTAGTTATAAAAGCATGACAGCTGTGAAAGGGATAATATTATGGCAAAACCCGAACATTTGATGAGGAAATGAAAGATAACGATTTTAATATGTGTAACACTGTCAGAATTTTGCCGCCGAATCCTAAAGCTTTACTTGACAGAAGTGAGTGGTTGGTTAAGAATTTAAACAGGAAACACGAAAGACGGAATAGAAAGAAAACGAAACGCGTGGTATGAATTTAGTAGTTTAAGAACCTGTTATCACGACCATTCATACCATCGATTTTTTACACTACAGTCCCAGAAAGCATAAATTTCAAAATGAAGGCATGAACTGCCCACCATGGTCATATGTGATAGAAAAAATTCAGAGATCTTGCTTCTCAAACATCAAGCAACATTTTCAGAACAAAAACCCAATTATAAGAATATAAAAAGCTCCATATTATTTGTCTTCAAGTTGGTATTTTATATTAATAAAATTTAAACCTAAAACTACGTTGTTTTATTCTAAAATAAAAATTATATAAGATAAAAATTTTATAAGATAGTAGAATTTAACAATAGACCTAGAGAACCCAGTAAACAGCTGAAACCTTTAAAAATTGTCCTTGAGAAATACTTTGATATAATATAAGTTCAACCATAAAATAAGTGCGACACTAGGAGCGACAGGTATCGGGTTCGAACACCGATTGGTTAAAAAGATATTTATATGTAGTTGAATAGAATAATGCCATGGTCTACGCAGTGGGTAGGAGGTTTAAAAATTCCTCCATATTTTTATTTAATGTACTAAATTGATTGTTGCACATTTCTATTAGATTTCATATTCATTTCAGTCAAGGCAGCTTAGTCTTGGGCCACCATACCAAAGAGGTATAGATTAACATTGGCCCGATAATGGCAAAAATCCCCCAATCAGGCTCGTGATATGTTGTTATAAGGTCAGTTTAATTCTACTGAACAGAAATTCTTGGCCGGATGTTATTTTTAATTTACATTAATTAAATATTGATCATTAAGCTCCTTGGCAGCTTTAGTTACAGCTCTCAGTTGGGAAGCAGTTAAGGCTGTTTACATCATAGATTATTAATAAAAACCGTATAACCATATTAATAGCCATAAGTCGTAAAGATTTGGCTGGAAACGATATAAAGGAGGACGTTATAACCATGGAATAGTGCAACACATGTTCAGTCTGCATATTTCAGAATACTCTGTTGCTGGCATAAAAGTCATAAAGAAAATAAGCAGCTTGCCTTTCATTGAATATCATATAACCTACTTTATAGTAAAAGAAACAGGTTATGTAAGTGTTTGTGTGCCGATATTCTCTGAAGCGGCATACAAGGATACTAAAATCGGATATTCTGTAAGCGCCATTAAATTTACATTGATATGATCTAGATTTATCTAAGGCAAAACGCAACCTACCGATTTCAATAATTAAAGCTAACTAAATCTGGTCGAGTGTTTGTGAATTTGAACAAGTCAAAATTGTTCTTTCAAATCTTGCAATAATAGAATAATATTCTTCATACCCATGCCTTAACTAAGCACCCTTGACGCATATTTAATAAGTATTTATTGTCATTTGGAAAAAAATGTGAATATTAATAACTAGGTAATAAAAATGATACCAGTTTAAAAAACAATTTACATAATTGTATAAAATCATTAAAAATAACTACTTACAATATAATATATATATATATATATATATATATATATATATATATATATATATATATATATATATATATATATATATATATATACATATATATAAACCAAATAGTACAGACATTTTTCATTGCAGCTGTCGGCTAATCTTTACCATTGTATGGGTGCGACGAAGCTATAATAATTAATGTCTTGAAAATTCATCAAAGTTCCGGATATAAAGCATTTTTCTATAGTAAAGAGAATAAATAACAAATAAAAAAACTGAACATCTCCCCAAGAATCAATACAGGATATGTCATCATAACCTAAATATTTATATATCTTTTATGTGGCTGTATGTATTTATATAAAATAGATTAGTTGGACTATGATTTTACTATTTACACAACAAGTTTAGATTAAGTATGTCACATTATCGTTTAATATGGAAGAGAACTTAACCCTTCAGTCAGGGGTTCAGTCTTCTTATAAGTAAATATATTTAATTATATTGATGACCGGACGAAAAAATTTAGTGGTTATAGGGAACTGGAGCATTGCTCGGTCAGCTATGTAGGCGTATAAATAATACGACCCAATGGCTGAATATCAACTACAATGGAAAAAAGTGAATTTCGATTTATTGGTTATGAACGATCGCAAATTGAAGGTGCACGAGCTAGCTGACATCGTAAAGATATCAGATATCAGTTTTAACCATTTTACACGAACATTCGAAAGTTCTGTGCAAAGCGAGTGTTGTGTGAACTCACAGTCGACCAATAACAACAACGAATCGATGCTTCAGAAGAGTGTTTGTCACTAGTAAACCGCAATAAAATGAGATTCTATCATCGATATGTGACAATGAATAACACATGGCTCAACAATTACACACTAGAATCAAAAAATTACAGTCAGCTGAGTCGACAAACCGAATCCAAAGCGAGCAAAGACGCAACAATTGACCAGCAAGATTATAGCGTCTGTATTTTGGAATGCGAACGGAATAATATTCATCGACTATCTCCAAAAAGAAAACACCATTAACAGCGACCATTACTGTGCACTTATGGATCGATTGAAGACTGAAATCACAACATTTCAATCTTCAATCGAAACGTCCACATTTGCAAAAGAAAAGTGTTGCTTCATCAAGACAATGCACAATGTGTCACAGATCGTAGAAAACGATGGCAAAATTAAATGAATTGGGTTTCGTATTGACTTTCCTGTTTTCAGATCTCAAGAGAATGTTTGCTGGAAAGAAATGTAAGTCCAATGATGAATTAATTTCTGAAACTGAGGCCTATTTTGACGAGAAAGAGAAATCGTACTATAAAAGTGGTATCGAAAAGTTGGAAAATATCTATACTCGCTGTATCGCTCGAAGTCTTGAATGTTGAATAATAAAATCGAGTTTTGTCAAAATTTCGTTGCTTTCTTACTACAATCCTGGAATTGGCAATTCTTATAGGCACTTATTAAGATTAATCCAAAGATGCCAATGTCCATTTCAAAACTATGTTAGCACCAATGTTACAGATGTTACCACCAATGTTACAGCTACTAACTTATCCAAAAAGATCTTACTCTCATGTCACTTTAACCTCAAAAAATATTGAGCTAAAACTATGAATATGCATACTTATTAGGTAAACTCTTTTCTTAAGAAAAGACTGCAATTGAATAGGGCACAATTTGAAGCACACGCATGAAACGACGGAAAGTATTCAAGAACTCAATGATACGAAGGTACCACGGTTCATTTACACACATACTTATGTATTACAAACACTCAATGGTGGTTTTTGTTCACCACCAAGAGAATCGAACACTAGACTTCCGAATGACAGAACAAGCACGCCATTTTCACTGTCAACAAGGGTGACCAACCTATCTAGGTCATAGGCACGTGTGGCTCACAATTTTGAGTGGCAATCAAATCAAAAGGCATAGTTAAAGCAGACACGTTATCATCACGCGGGTGGAAGGATGATCTATAATTCCATTTTATATTTATTATAATATAGTACTTAGTGTTTTAGTTTTAGAAGTTCACAGTGCTTTCAGTTATGATAATTTGTGATTAGCTCAAGTGATTTGAAGAAAAAGTTCGAATTTGTACTAAACGAAGTTGTTTGACAGTTCGTGACTTAAAACCGGTAAATCATTCGCGTAATACAAGAAATTTCTTCTTTTACGTTTATTCTTGATATTACGTTTTATTGCAAAATTTTCCGGTATAATTTTTTGTTACATTATAATTTTCCTTTTCTTTAAACGTTGGAAAATTGATTTTATCACAGTAACTGAACTTGTTACTTTATATTTTTTCCTTAGCTCCGTCTCGATTTTAAGCTTTTCATATAATTGTCTTGAATTTTTAATTAGTATTCTTCATAAGATACATGAAACTCAGCACAATTCTTTATTATAAAATGAACTAATTGTGTTTTCTCGTGGCAAGATCTTGGCGATGATGAGGAACAGATACATCTGTTGGTATTGAGTGATAAATTTGTTTAGCCTTTTTCTCTAGTTTTTGACCAGAAACACAGCATCACATGATCGGTAGGATGTAATCTAATCTAAATTTCCGTAAGTTATTTCCTTAAAATTGAAAGTGAGGTATTGTAGCGGAATTTGAAACATGTCCAAATTCAGCTAGCAGATTTGACCCTGCAGCGGTTTCCACGCGGTGTTTTATTTGCCTGGCTAATATATATGTAGGTCGTGGGGGTTGTGGAAACATGCAGAATCTTTAAAATTCACCGCTCAGAAGGAATCATGGCCTGGGAGAGTCAACTCAAGCACACTATCACTATACTAGTCTAATGCATTGCAAACGTCATTGGTTTAGCGGTAAAAATAAATGAATAAATATAATGAACGACTATCGTCCTATCTATCAAAAATTCAAAAAAAAAATGAAAATAATGACTTAACTTATCGCTATCGAACATGACTGTGTTACTATCAAAAATCAAAAATTCAAAAAAAAATGAAAATAAAGACTTAACTTATCGCTATCGAACATGACTAAATTCTAGAAAAGCTTTAGGAGCATCTGGTAAACTATTACAACGTACTAATATAATAATATAGCGGAAAATCAAGAAAAAATCTAAATACCGTACAATTGATTAACGGGTATCCAATGATGATATCAGCAAGTCCGTCCCAAAGTAGCGTGGATAGATATAGCAGCCGTAGACTGGTTACTTCATAACTCATGCACTTCATAGCGATGCGAATAAACAGGCATTCATTCATTATCAGCGTACGCATACTTAATTCAGACGATCACTGCCTATACCATTGCAGTTTTCATTCATCACACAGATTACACCAGATTGTTATTGTATTGTATTATTGCTGGTTATTTTTGAGTATTAAGCTTCACTTGGGAAATGTGTGATTGGTAAACATTAAAAGAAATATGTGCATACACCAAATAAAAGTGATTTTATTATAATTGTTCATAATTTGTACATTTATGGAATTAATTGATATGCAACCATTTAATTTAGTCTATGCCGTTGGTTATAATACAAAGTTTACCGACAATACTTTTTTTTTTAATATCGATCGCACTACTTGTTACAGACACACACAATCTCATTATATTTATTCTATCAAATGTATAACAATTTGATGTGGAAAAAAAACTTTTAATTTCACTATAAATTTTATATTGTTCCCAAACTTAATACAAAATTCCATTCCATTATTAAAAGGTTAGCATTCCGACATATTCGAAATATTTCCGACATATTCGCATATGATCACTTAAAACCAAAAACAAAACTTAATATTTTTCGCGATCCCCACACGAAATTTTTTTTTTTTTATTACAGGGATTCTTAGAAAAAGAAAAAAAAAATTATTCAAACTATTTAAATATTATTGTAACTAAGCCATTAAATATTATCGAATAAATAACTTAATCAGTCAGCTGTTGCACAAACAAGATATACTGACTGATCTCAAAACAAAACGAAGGGCCTCCCCTCTTGCTTTCGCTCTTTTATATCGTATCAGAGGTGCAAATAAGTTGTTGGGGGGACTGATTGATTGAAGATACCATCTACTACAATAATAATATCCCAAGGGCGAAATTATAATGAAATGTCAGTGGTGGGAACGACGATTGCAACCGCGGCCGTCGTTACAGTATTTTGACAATATTATATAGAATCTTGGAAACTTCAATTATCAAAAGCTAGTATTAGAAATTTTATAAAAAAAAAACCAAACTAATAGGCACTCTTCGGTAAATAGAGTGAAAGGATAACAAATGAAAACGCTGGAAAAATAATGTAGTGAATTTTTTCGAAAGATTGTATCAGATTTTATCTGTCCGACAGACCGGTTGCACGCCGCACGCTTTCCGGGTAGGTGAAAACTAATGGTATATTTCTTGCCACCAACTTGATGTTGATGCACACTTATTTATCAGTTGTTCTTTCGGTTAAGCGTTAATGAACCCAAAGCGTTAATACACACTTGCAGATGATAAAATAATTAGATTATGGCTGCAGTAGTATACAGTGACTCTACACTTCATACCAGCTATATTATTGTCTCATCCATGATAATCATAAAATTAAAGCGTCGCTACTTAACAGACTTTGATTTAAAATTAATGAATGTTTTTCAATTCTGGACGTGCAGAGTTATTAAACTGTGGCGTTAACCGAAGATGACCTGTACAACAATATTTCTTCATGCACAGATACAGATAGACATCATCATATGTCACAACATAAATCTTCGATAATTTTAAATTTCATAAATCAAATAAATAAAAATTTAACATGAATCCATTGGAATTCAACCAAGCAATGAGTTAAAAATAACCAAAAATTTAATTTAATTTCGGTTACGTTAGGTCAGTGAAAGTAATAAAAAACAATTTGATAAAACCATAGCAATATACACACACACACACACTGACAAATATTTATCTGTGTGTGTGAGTGTGCATGGGTACATAAACATTTTTATCAGTCGTTTCATAAAGAAAATACATTTTTGGAACGTGCTACGTGCACAACATAAAAGTCTATTTATATCTCGACTATATATACGAGACAGACGGAGAGTGCAACTCGCTGTTTAATACAGGGCATGACAAACAATTTTCTTACACAAATGTATTTGCTTTAGTTTTTCGCACATTTACACATCCATATATACACAAAGAGACAAGAAGAACAATTTTATTAGGAAAATAGATTTCTTTGATTTTTCCGGAGAGATATAAAAAACAAATTTGAGAGAATTTGTGGAAAATGGAAAATCATGAACTGAGAAAAATAGATGTATGTATATTGTCTGTGTTATGTTCGAATGTTTATAACCTTGGACTTGAAAAAAAAATTGAGGATGGTTGGGAAATTCATTATTTTCATTTGCGTCAGCGCATATTTATCATTCAAACTGTAACAAGACAAAATATGTGAATATTGTGAACTATACATGAATCTATATAATAAACAATAATTTGAATCGACTGTCTGTGTGTTGCGGGAATAAATTAGAATAATTTATATATTTTTGTTGTTATATATTAAATACTAATTTCCATCATTAAAACTCAATGCAATCATTATTGTAATATTGATTTTCTACAGCACGTGTGCATCATTTTCCATTTTACATTAGTAATGGAAGTATTACAGAAAATATACAAGTTTTGAGCGTCATGTTGCACCCGAAAGCAGTTGTGACCTAGAATCAAGATTGTGAAATATCCCATAGAATATATCAAATGTAGGTTATAAACTATATAGACAACTAAAATTTAATTACTCGTTGTATTCTATCTCGAATTGAATAGGGTAAAATTTTGATTGTTATATAGTGTGAAATGGGTATATGTAAAATGTGTAATTGAAATAAAAAAAAAACTAATTGTAAAAACTATAACAACCCACGATTTTCACGTTGTTGTTGAAATGCAGTAAATCCTAAATTTAATATACTTATTAACGAATAAAATTAATTATGTTTAGCATTACAATACTCAAATATTTTGTACAGTTGGCATTGGGCCACAAAATTTTTAAAGCTTAGTGAACAATAACGAATCGTTACTATAAAATTCCGCTGTTCAAGAAATAAACGAGGTGCAAAATGAATATGATACTGAGTATTTCGAGATTATATTATTAATATTGGTTGGGGTCTATAAAAATGATGGTTACATTAATTATCATTTTGGCAACTATTCAATTACAAATGGCTTATTTTAATTAAAAACACGCGCGTGTCTTATATATAAGTTTTTGTTTGATTGTTTCATTGATAGGTCAACTATTCAATTAATTATATATTGGTATAGTACATCTCTATTGGAGTGTGTAATGGATTTAAGAACGCATGTAGTCAAGGAAGCACTAATTAGTATTTAAATATTGCCATTCCATTCAATCCAACACATTTGATTCTATTTAATAATAACAATCCTTAATCATAATTAAGTTATAAATAAATGTCAAATAAATAAATTTCGTTAATTTATAAATAAAAAATGAAAAATGATAAGGTTATTATAATTTATTACACTATACAAAGTGTAATACAGTCTCTCAAAGTCATTTTAAACTCTCAGTATATACATCATTTATTTTATATAACAACATTTTGATCGAATGTATATCAACTCAAGTTTTAATTATAATTTGATTTTATGTTGTGCCCTTAAACTGTCAATGGAATATGTGTTAACATACAAAAAAATTTGAAAAGAAAATGAAAATCAATAAAAACAAAGTCAATCTGAAGTTGTGCTTTAACATTTCCCATCCTGTTGTTAGGGATTCGTATTATATATAAATTGAGATTAAACAAAATACATATTCAATTCTACTGTACATAATTAGTAAATATTTGGGGGGATTTCATTTCTTTGATATTAAATATATACATATATATATATATATAATATATATATATATATATATATATATATATATATATATATATATATATATATATATATATATATATATATATATTTATATATATATATATATATATATATATATATATATATATATGTATATATATATATATATATATATATATATATATATATATATATATATATATATATAAATATATATATATATATATATAAAAGGTGTTTCAACAGGTGCGCTTCAACTTCCGATAGGGACGGCGAACGACGCCATATTTTTTATTGTTCTTTTGTCATTTGGAAACAACATCAGTATACATTTCATCATGGGACGCTACACACGTGAACAGCGATTGCAAATGGTGCAACTTTTTAATCAAAATAATCATTCTGTTGCTGCTACTTTAAGAGCATTACGGCCATTTTACGATCCATTTAACAAGCCAGCCCGTTCGAAAATCGACCATATAGTGGCAAAATTTGAGTCTCCGGTGCCCTCGAGAGCAAGAAGAGTTGAAAACATCGCAGCCGCCAGGGCTAACGATCGCCACGTTACTGTTAATGGAAATCTTTACCACGATATGATAAACGATTTTTTTTTGGCCGCAATTGAATGGAATGGACTTGGACGATATGTGGTTTCAACAGGATGGGACCACATGCAACACAGCATACATTACAATCGCGTTATTGAAGACTTAGTTCGATGAGCGTGTTATTTCGCGAAATGGGCCTGTTCAGTGGCCGCCACACTCGTGTGATTTGACACCTCTAGATTATTTTCTTTGGGGTTATGTGAAGTCATTGGTCTATGCCAATAAGCTGGCGACGTTGCAAGAGCTCAGAGCCAATATTGAACGTGAAATTGCTGGAATATCGGCCGATTTATGTGAAAGTGTGGTCGAAAACTGGGTTCAAAGATTGGACTTCGTCACGAGGTGGTCATGTAAAATAAATCGAGTATAATACTTAAATGTATATGTTAAAATTCGTTAATAAAAAAATGTTAGTTCAAAAGTCGAACAGTTTGTGTTTTATTCAAAAAAAAGTTGAAGTGCTTTTATTGAAAAACCCGATATATATATATATATATATATATATATATATATATATATATATATATATATATATATATGTATATATATATATATATATATATATATATATATATATACACATATATATATATATATATATATATATGTATATATATATATATATATATATATATATATATATATATATATATATATATATATATATATATATGACGTCATTTGCACTTTATTTTAACTATGTTTTGGAACTATTTAGTGGCCACTTTTATTGGCTTATGTAAAATGTGCCCAGTTTGCTTCGTTTTGCATTACCTTTTCGAGCATCTCAGTATATATATATATATATAGGTATAGTGATGGTTGCGACACAAATCTTTGCCTTGAGTACGTCAATGGTGTGAGGCTTACTCGAGAAACTGAATAAATAATTTACAGTGTGGCATGGCCCATCGTCTTAACATCCATACCAATACTATTTTTGCTGCAAAAAATGCACCAATGTAGGCGTTATATAGATCTTGTATGGATTTCTATTTACTAAATGCGGAAATTTCTCTTATTAACAACGCCAGAGTATGAAATGGGCCTTATCGATCATCAAAATTTGCTTCCGAAAATCAGGATCAGTGCTAGTCAAACAAGCATTTATTTGGCCGTAATTCAAGCGATTGTGCCTCGGTTGACAAATATTCTTTGTGTTAATAATTTTTTTACGGGAACAACTGCAAATCATTTTTCAAAATTCGCAAAGTGGTACCACTGAAGCAAAAATGCTAAGATTGTTCATTGGAACCACTTGATTTCTCACTGTACCGTGCTCAACAATATTCGTCACCAATAGACACATAGTGTGGTCAGACGGTGCTTGTTGGCTACGATATTTTCAAAGATATGCACGTTGAGTAAACACAACTAAACGACTACTTTCAATGTAGAGCATCACTATTTCGGCACGTTGTTTCGGTCTAATCAAATCATTTAAAGTTATTCATTGTTTATACATACCGAAGATGGCACACCCTATATATATATATATATATATATATATATATATATATATATATATATATATATATATATATATATATATATATATATACATATACCTATATATCGCCTCATGCATATAAGCGAGTAAATTAAAACTATGTTATATAAGAGCTTATAAACTATTTTATATGGAAATACGAATGTTTAACCTTTTAGGAATCGAATCCAAGTTACTTTTATGTTTAGTTATATGATAATTTAATACCCCTATTATGAATGTCACCTTACCTCACTCGTCACCGTGACGTGTATTGTCACTCGAATTATATTTTGGTATTATGATTGTCGCTTTATTTTGAGTGAGTGACGAACGCATCATGATGCGTTATTTTCTATATTTTGTTGTTTTTAAGTTGGTAACTATTATTTTTTGTTTTGATTTCGGTGTGTTTGACGTTTGGTGGTGTGTTAAAATAATAAATTTCAAGTTTTAAAAAGTATTTTAATAATTAAATTTTTCAAAAATTCGAATACTGAGCGATGTCTGGATTTAATTTCCATTTCTTCAAAAAAAATTGGATACTGACTGCCGTTTGTAATTTTGCAAACTGACTGCTGGTTTAGAAAATTATTATTAAAAAAGAAAATTATTATTTAGAAATCGAAAAGTATTATTATTTAATAAAACACAAAAAATAAAATTATTATTTTAATTTAAATAAAAACAAAAAAAAATTAAAAAACGTATTTTAGATTAGTCAAAAAAAAATCTCACTTGCTGTCACCGACAAATTGTAAGTGAGGCTAAGTGACAAAATTCTCGCTCACCGTGACATTCATAACACCAAAATTTCATTTCAGTGACGTCGCGGTGACGCGTAAGTGACATTCATAATAGGGGTATAAACTTTAGACTGTGTACAATAAATATTAGTCAATAACACGTATAATTAGCGATCCAAGTCAATGTAATAAATTGTTTTTACAAGCCAGTTATCAACTACGAGTAACAACAACGTTTATAGCACTAGTTGCCTTGTTAAATTGTTACAATATCGATGCGCATTATATAAGTTAAAAACGTGGTGTAAAATAAATGTTTCTTGTTTAGAAGTTTATTTATTCCTATATCAGGCTATATGATGAATCGATTAAGAGTCAATAAATTGTAGTTATAAGATCATCCCAATAATCTTACTAAAAAAGTAGAATGAATTAAAAAATTTCTAACTCATCTCATCCAGCATTTTGGAATTTTTCACCTTTAGAGATACATAAATCTGATTCGATCAAAAACACAGCATTCGTGATTCTTTTATGAAATTCTCAAGAACGGACCTGGTTTGTGTAATTGGTCAGCCGATTTTCTAGCAGTATATTACCAATATTTCTCAGGTGTTAATTTCAGATAAAATTGTTTGTATTTATGAAGATGATTTGATTGTGCCTGCGCGAGTATCAGATCAAAAACAAATAATCATGCATTGCCGTATGTATGCAAAGAAAATGTATTTACCTTTAATTGGGAATAATTAATACATAAACTTATGATAAAAAAACAAAAATCATAAGATTGTATCTATGATCATTCCTAAGATCATCATTATTTGTATACAATATTTCTGATGTGTACAGGTATCGTATTGTTTTGTCTTTATACTATCTGCTTTTGGGTCGAAGCAAATTCTTAAAGCTCGAATTCTATTTCAGTGAACGTTACAGCCATAGTCCCGAGTTACGTAGACCCACATATTATATTTCTCCATGACTACTAACATGGAAAATGGGTCGGTCCGTTAATTTAGTACTCCAACAAAAAGACAGAGATGTGTTCATCCACATCACTGATCGTAATTGAATGGTGAAGAACTTTTACATTCACTTTTACATCCAACATCAAATTTACAGCACTATGATTTGAGTTCTACCTTTTTTGTGGGATTGGGTGGCCGTACTCTTACGAATCAAATTGGTTTACTGATTTAGATATAGTTGAGATTAAGACTTTTCTAGATAACTTCAAACAAACTTTATCGTTGATGCCTGCTAATGAAATCAACGCGGGTTTTTAAATTATCTATTCTGTGAACGATTTCCTTCATGATTTTTGCATTGTACTGGTAGGCCAATTGGTGGATTATCCAGAAAGCTAACGGTTAGAGTTTGAGTCTAAATATCTGTTTTTTTAATTAATCAGAGTGTATGTGTAAATAATCTGAAAGCTAGGAAAAATTTCTTAATAAAAGTTTGAGCAAAACTGTCATAATTATAAAATTCTGATAGTTTTGCTCAGAGCAATTATTGATCAAGACTTCTTATTTTAAACATTCAACCCCCTATTATTTTATTATCACTAGATACAATTTTGAATTTTTTTTATTAATTTAATTTATTAATTAACTTGTTTATCTATGTACATAATTTTTAAAGTATTAGAAGACCCACTTTTACCTATTCCTTGATATTAACATACAAGATCCCTTAAACATAACTATGCTGACCTCTCGAAAACTATTCCAAACGACGTTGATTTGGCATGAAAGGTGCGGTAAAATAATAACTTTATAAAAGAAACAATTTTGGCAAGACTAAGGAGCTTTTGCACCTATCTTAGAATAATATCTTCATTGTACTGAAATATTCAATGTTTAAATTTGTCACTCTACTCCAAACTATGACTAAATGACGTATTTGATTGATAAAGTTGAGAGATCAATACAAGTGCCATTAAGTTCAGCAACATCATTCGCATGAGGATTGCTTTTCGGTGTTTCAAGTCAATTTGAGATCTGTACAGGTAAAAATCACATACTAAATTTAAAACGTAACATAACCTTAAAAGTGAATTGTGCAGGGACGATAGTAATTACTTCCTGCAATTATTAGTACAAAACCGATACTACTGATCATGTTTTGCGATAAATGATTATTTTCAAGTATACTGCTTGAAGAATAAACCCCAAATGCTTTCAGTAAACGACTCTAAAAGCCAAGATTCTGTAAAACTTTGACTACCAACAAAATTTTATTTTATATTCATGAAGTCTTCATTAAAATGGACTAGCACATCCAGTAATGCCATTGATACCAATTATTGATTATTCATACCACAAGTTTTAGGCCATTTATTTATCTTTGAATTTTCCCTCAAAATTAAGTCATGGAAATAATGTTAATGCTGAGTCCCTCAGTATATGTCAATGCTTACTCATCTAAAAATCTAGTTATGTTTAAAACAAGAACTAATATTAGTTAGAAAAACTACCAATGTCCAAAATTCACACTATGTTTTGTTAATTTTGTTCTGTTATCTATGGTAAGAAGCCAACAAATTATTAGAAATACCGCAGAACCCAATTTCAGAGAGAATTGTTAGTAAAGGTATATGGCCAATAAATTAAACGGCATCAATAAACAAACCTGAGCTAACATTGTCCAATTCATTCTCTACCAAAAACAACAAGAGATCCGATTCCGCCACAAACCACGTTGGTAAACACTTCGTATGTTAAAGTGCTCCAAGAAAATCTAAGCTTATCTTTATTTGATAGTACGATCACTATTATTATAAATGGGAATAATAGTTCAAAATTCGAACCTTGATGGCACAATCCTCTGATCAAATGAAAGATTTCATATGTGAGCAGGGCAGTTTTAAGATATACGTATTTGAAAAATAATCATAACTATGTAACTTTTTAACAATCGGATGTATATTTGATGGAATGATTATTATATTCACATTAATTATAACACGATTAAGATAATACAAATCTTCCTGACGCTTAATATCAAAACTATACTAGTGATTTCATATATCTCGATTAGAGTTGCTCGTTTACCTTTTTAGCAACAAGTGTTTTGTTTTAATTCAACATACAAAACAGATCCATGACAGATCCATGTCTGCCATAAGAAACGATAGAAATCGCAATTCCTTATATATATATATATATATATATATATATATATATATATATATATATATATATATATATATATATATATATATATATATATATATATATATATATATGTGTGTGTGTGTGTGTGTGTGTGTGTGTATATATAATGAAATAAAATTTATGACTCTAAAAACTATTGTTGACATGTCCTGGATCAACATATAAAATAAATTAAATTAAACGAAGAAAATATAAACAAAATTTAATTAAAATTTAAAACGGATTTGTAATAAAATAGTATTCTGGTTTCTTTATTAAATTATAAATAATTTACCTCTTTCTAAATAATGTATCAGGTTCACATGAAGGAACGACAGCAAAAAATTAGTCTAGGTCTAGAATGTGTGGTACTCGAAAAATTTCATATGCAAATTTTAATTTTGACTTAAAACGAACAAAAGAGAAAATAAATAATTAAAATTAGCTTTTCCGAGAATGCAACACAATAATTATATAATATATGGGTTATGAAATATATGGGATTATAAAGACCGATGCGCGGTATTAAGATTTGATAGGCTATACTTTCGTTGAACACTCACAAAACCCACTTCCGAAAGGTTCACAGCGGAAAGATCCGAACGACATTTGGCCAAATTGTAAACTCGTGGATTTTTTAATTTTCATAAATTAAAAGTTATAACCGATGAAATTTTTATTGAACTTAGTTATTTTATTATATAAAGTAGTTTTTTAATACACTGTGTAATGTATTTTCAATGCTTGAATAAATTTGTAATTTTAATATAAATGTGTTTTGATTATTACAAACCTTGAATAATTTAAGTGAGTTGATTTAACTATTATATATACAATATAAGATAAGAACAAGAAAAGAGCAATTGTTTTTGTTTAATATTAGTTCAATGTGTAGTGTACTTAAGTATCGTATTATGATACTAATTACACATTTAAAGAAATTTGGCATAAAATGTCATATATAATTACTAATGTGAATGACATTGTGACAGGTGTTGACAGATAATCTGACAAATTTCAAATGAATAATAATGTTATTTATAGGTATGTAATTGCCACTGTCTCAGTTACTTGTAAAGATTTTATTGTTTTGTACTAAAGTAAACTTGTATGGAGCTATAAATAATTACACTATATATGCATAAAGAGACAGCATATATAACGACACGTCTCAATCAATCTTAAGATTTGTATTCGATTGCATGTCATCGTGTCATCGATTATCGGAACTAATGCTGTCGTGACTATAATATGTGTAAGCTTAATGGAAGTTGTAATGAGCTTTTTTCTCAACCTATAATTTCATATTGATTATTTATTCTTCAAATTCTTGCTTTTTAAGATTATCAAGTTCAGCATTACCTTTCTCCTCTCATTTGTTTTAATTTTTGGAACTAACCAGAAATCACCAGATCGTGTGAGGTAAACTGACATCATTAATTTCATGACTGATTTTCGTTGGTTTGTTTTTACGGCTAGTAGGCTCCTGTTGGGCTCAAAGATTCGAACTAACGAATTTACTAATAGTGCTAAACTGCGACATTGGTCGCCCTTCTGGAGGTTCATCCTCTAATGAAAAATATCCCGTCTGGAATCTGCGGAACCACTTGGAAATAGTCTGTAGAGACCGTGCAATCGTTCCTATGCATTCGTTTACGCCCAAACCCGAAGAGAATCACAAAGCGATTTTATGAGCTATTTTGCGTTTTCTCGGCTCCATTTTAACCGATCGTTCTGAATTTTGGAAAGAACTCCCATAAACCAATTGCAGGATTTGCAAAAACACATTTAAGAATCGCCTACACTAAGCGAACCTTTGTTACTTCCGTCGTATATTTATATTTTATTATCGTTTTTGCAAAGTTGAGGGGTTTGCCATCAATTAAAATCATAATAAATCTATATATGTATAAGCTCCAATATCCGCTGCGTTGCATTATTTGTGCCAACATATATAGAATTACACTTCATATATATCTAACATGTACATTGCGAGATAAATTATTCGTAATTCGTATATATTTACATATATATATATATATATATATATATATATATATATATATATATATATATATATATATATATATATATATATATATATATATATATATATATATATATATATATATATATATATATACATATATATATGTATATATATATATATATATATATATATATATATATATATATATGTATATATATATATATATATATATATATATATATATATATATATATATATATATATATATATATATATATATATATATATATATAGATAAATATTAAAATAATTATGATTTTTACTTACAAAAATAACCAATTCTTAGAAATGTGTTTACTATAAATTCTGTTTATATACGAGAAGACATAATGAAGAATTAGCAACTATTGTTGCAATAATAATACAAATCTATCATTTTCTACGATTTCGCTTGTACATTATATTTTATAATTTTTCAGTTGGTTAATTATATACGTGAAGATGGGTTTCCGTATAAGGACGTGTTTCAAATTTTGCTTATACAAAAACGAATTGATATTTAGGACAAATTTGAAATGATTTCGAGACGAAATTCTCTTTATCGAAATGTTTAGTGTCTTGAACACTTATATCATATCAACGGAGGTTGTATTTACCGGAGTCAAATACAAAACACTCTATTGTAAAGTTGCTTTTATAATAGAGTGTTTCGTTTACTTAGGACGTCTATCACAAACTGGATTAAAATGATAACCTTAACATGTATGTTTTTCGTTCTACATTATATATACTCGTATTTGTGATCTAGATAAATGTACAAAATTTAGTTTTGTGTCAAATTCTTTTATATACATATTCTATATATAACACATATTTATAAAATTGTAAAGATTTAAAAAATATTTATAATTTTTTTTTCTGTTTTTCTATTAAATTTTTTCGTACACACTATTGAAGAGATGCACTATTTATTTATCGATTTATATTTGATTCCGAGTAACACATTTCTGCACAGAGAAATATTATGTCACATCAGAAAAACTTGTTAAAAATAGTAACTTGGGTGCTGTTCAAAGGAATGAGGAATTAGAATTTTGGGTGAAGTTCAACATCCAGTGTGTAAATAAATTTACAAATATGTAATAACAAATGTTGCTTCCATTTTGAATAATCCAATAACTATATATTGCCTTAAACAGCTTTGGGGAATAATTATAGTTGTTGATTCGACCGATATAACATATATTCGACCAAACCAAGATTACTAATGATTTTATGTAGAGTTAATATAAGCCCTTTGGATTTACATTGGATCAAAATCTTAATTTTTATCTAGGAAAAATCTATCGATGAGTAAACTAGATTTTATTACATTACAATGCAAAATACTACAGAAAGCTCACGTACGGAAAGTACCTAGTAGAGTAATTATATTTCGACTAAGAGCAAATAACTGCTCTTGAATGAAATTTGTATGTGTAAAATAAAAGGAGAAATACGAGTATCAGCTGACAATTATAATAATGATTTAATAATAGCATTGGTCTACTAACTAAAACCTGGTTTAATAAAAGCTTTTAAATTAATGATTAACGTCCCCTAAATATGATTACAAAAAATACGTCAAATCTAAATAATTAATGTTTACATTTCAGGAGCTTTTGGAAGCTTTAATTCTCTTAGTATCCAACCTCTTACTCATGAGTATGACTTTAAAGTTTTAAACTTGTTTAAAGTAAAAAGAAAGCAATAGTGTAATGGAGATAGAATGCTGCTGGAAAAAATAAAAAACAAAATATTGGCTGGTGGAAAGGATAACAGTGCCATATTTGTAACAGATTTGGGTTTTTGTTTTAATATAAACGACCGAATGTTGTTTAAGATTTTGAAAATCTAAAATTCAAAAAACATGGGCGGGATTGAATTCTCTTGGTTTTAAAGCCCAATTTAAATAGGTTGTAAAAATAATAATAAATAAACAATGCCTAAACTTTCGTTATAGAAAAGCTTCCAATCTTAACCAATTCTCTAATCCGAATTGCAGAAGAATTTGTATGTATCGAAGTGTATAGTCAAAATTAGAGGATGTTTGCCACCCAAACTAGATTAAGCTTTGTTTTCAAACTTGAAAGTTTTATTTTCAAACCTAAAAATTTAAACAAAATTGGTATAGTGTCAAGCAACCCAGTGTTCATATTCAAATTTACTTAACCGATGCAAAAGCTAAAATCCACGTAGAACCTTTTTCACTTACAATACACACTTAATGACGAGATAAAAAATAAAATGACAAATTAAGTTGGACCAAACCAACCAGAATACTGTTAGTAAGAACAATCCTCTAAAATGATTAAAACTCCTTTGAAAAAGCTCAAAATTGATTAAAATATGGTATAAAGAAGATTATAGTTTTGGGATAACCACTACAACTAGATCAATACAAATATGACTGAATCCAGCTTTGGAGACTAATATAACCTTTAAGCGGGTGCCAATGAGCTCGTCCTAGTACGGGTATTTATTAAACCGGAACTACTATGCAGAGTCGCGAGTTGACATGTTGGCATCAGAAACTCTAAGTTCTTATTGTGCAGCTTGAGTCAACTTAATACCGTGTTGAAGGCAAAACAATAAGTGCGAATGGATTGATGTCCCAACCTGTGAGAAAAGTCGTATAGGTGATATTGTATATAGGGGAGTTTACGGTACTGCTTTTGTTCGATCCCAGGTTCAAACAAAAGATATTAACTAAATTTCCCTTAGAACCAGCGAGCGAAATGAGAAAAGTTCAGCATTGAGTTCTTTTACTGTTTGTTTACTATCTAACATCTTACGTATTTTGATTGTTACATATCTTATGCATTTTCATGTTCAAATCCATCCTGATAATCGTCGTAGTGACTATAACCATCATGTTGCTTAACTTGATTGTAAGCTCCATCTACAAATAAATTTAACCACGAGACCAATAGCGGACAAGTTTCACGAAGGACAGTTGAAAATAAATCTGAACAGATTATTAACAAGTACGTGAAGCACCTAAGAGGTTAAACCTCAAAAAAGAAAAGATTCATTGTTATATATATATATATATATATATATATATATATATATATATATATATATATATATATATATATATATATATATATATATATATATATAATATACTAGATGGTAGCGGCTATTAATTCTAATATTTGGTAAAATATTCTTATCTGGTAAAGCTAATGATCCCGCGGTTATGGGATCGTTGAATATGATTTGATAAAATGCCTGTAACTATTTATAGACAACTTTAAAACTTGAGCAGCATCTGGTTGGTGTATGAGTGTCGTGCATCTAGTTATTTTATGCCATCGTATATAGCAAGAAACAATAATAGTCGTTGCCAAGATTATATACAAACTTTGTTTATAAAGGTCGCCATATTATAAAGTATCAAAGAGTTAAACTATCTAAGTCCTTTATACCCAGTTGCTCCTTAAGCTCTTATATAGTATTTACAAAATAAATACGTTCTTGAAAAAGAAGAAAATTCTAAATCGAGGTTAAAAATAAGATCAGTAGTTGAGAAAAATATTAAATAATCGTTACAAAGTACTTTATTATATTATTATATAGTAAATGATTATGTGTGATCACAATTAAAAATATATTGCGCGAACATCTCTTATAAAAAAAACTGCAAATTAAACAAAGTTACAAGAAAGATTATAGTTACGTAAATATTAAATAAATAAAATATTTGGATAGGTCAGTTTTATACATATAACTAATTATTTGTTGTGATGTTTCAGCGCTTCCGTTCAAAATCTACTATATACGAGATACAATGTATATAGTTTTACGATCTAATCTCAAAATAGTGAATTTTAATATGTAATAACACATTTTTGTGTGAGTTCGATTAGATCACATGGATTATAAAATATTTATGTGATGACGTAGTTGAAAATTGGATTAAAAATAATATATTAGAGAATTTCTAAAACACAGGTATTCTAGGAGGATGGAGTGAGAAGTCTAGTAAAAATGAAATAAGGAATAATATTTTCGGTGCTCGATACACATATAGGTGTTTGTTACATCGATGATTTCCTTATTATAGCCGAATCTCTTTCTACCCACCCATTTTAGCATGTTCGGAAACAGGAAATAATATGGCGGATGTGGAAGCAATTGGAAGCGTAATTCATGGAAGAGATCTTTTTCTCCGCCAAAAGCGGACATTTGGTCCATTGACAGATGATCTTGACACTTGATATCTGGGATTTGCAATTGTAGCTGCACCTCAGTTACAATGATACCAGACTTCTCACTCTGCCCTCGTAGTTTTAATTTCAATACCGCACTTGTTTTCTACGGAAATAGTTTTCCAACATTGTATTTCAGAGTAACAAAAATAATTGATTCGTTTTGTGATAAATTATAAAATAATTCAATAAAAATTAAATTTCCGAATAGTAATTAATTAAAAACTATAACAAGTTTTTATTTAATTATATATAATTTAAGTAGTAATTGTTAGTATAAGATTAGAACGATATAAATAATTAAGGTCTGGGTTTTTAGTCACGTGGCCGACTATTATGCAGTGCAGGATTCATGTGACAAACAATACAGTCCAGACAATGTGTGTGGTATTAGAACTATATCATATACTCGGCTGAGTTCTTACCAAATATGTACAGATAAAAAAAACATAAATACTGTCTACATTTTTGAGTCACGTGTTTTCCATCTTTAGATTTATTTTTCTTATATGCATTCATACATATATTGTTATATAAATTAAATAATTTTTTTTTTATTATTATAAAACTGATAAATTCTATTTAAAACAAAAAAATATAGATTAAATGTGATTTCATTTACGTATTTGTCCAATTTTCTTTTTATGAAAACATTAAGTTGCACATTATAATTGTCACTTGATTGCAACGGTCATGACATGTGCTTATCGCAACGAAATGTATTGAAAACATGAATCAAAATTTACAGTATATATATGAGAAAGTGAATCAAGAGCATTAAGATGCTATCGTTGGAACTAGATCGCCACTATAGTAGGACTGTTGGCAAGTCAAGCAGTTCAACAAAACACAGTCTTTTGGAGTATAATACGGTCCCCTCTTTCCATATAGAATGTGAAGATTGGCAGATATATGAAAATTTTGATCAAATTTTGGAAATTGAAATTGTACACTCGATTGATTCTTATTCACTACAATGAAATTGACAGCTCCTATCGTAAGTCCAAATTTGGATTTGTATAGGCCTAACACGAGTAAACGAAAATTTGTTTTCACTATCAAAATGCGCCTCGAGCAGGCTTACACCATAAAGCTCATAACAAGACCCTAAGTCTAAAAGAGTTCGACAGTTTTTTATTTGACCAAAAGAAGTATGTATAACGAAATGATTTTTATTGGTTGAGAATTAATATGTATATGCGACCTTGAGAGAATTCTTTTCGCTCATTCACCTCTATTTTGTTAAATTCTAAGCATGGAAATATTGAATAATCGTTAAACTGGGTAAACTTTAAGTTGTCATCATTAGTTACAACCTGATATGTTACTGTTGTCTTGTTATATTCAAGTAGCCTTGTCCTTACAACCTTGGGAGATCTAGCCATATCTATTGAATCTGCCAATTGTGTTTTTAACTTGTCATCCTTATTATAGCCATGGGCATTTATCTAATGTTTTGAGGATCGAAACCAATAATTTAACATTGGTTGCATGAACAATAGGTTGGAGGATAAATGTGTGAGAATGAATGGAAACATAATCGTTCATTATGCTTATTCGAGCACCCAAATTTGCTTCGATATCGATATGGCGTATTAGAATAGCTGGTTCTTCACATAGTTCAAACCTAAGACTAGATTAGTTAGAATCGATGAGTTGGATCTCATCTAAGTATATCAACTTTCCTCATATTGATAATTTGACTTTAGGGACGAGTTTCGAGTAATTCTAGGAAAGTTTTCTTTCCATAAGCCACTACTTCCTTTCTCGACGAATATCTCTCTCCATGTCATATTAATTGACGTGTTTTTAGGTTAAATAGATCTAATATACGTGTAATAATTTTTCTCGTAAACGACTTTTCGGTGACAATTTCTGACTTTCTGAGTTTGTCGAGTAGAACTTTGCTTTTTGAGAGCCTCTTCTTTCATTCTCGATTAGTTATCCCTACATGAGTTATATTCATTAATGTGTTCAGGTTAACACTATATTACCCAGAGTGGATAAGTTTGATGTTATCCGCACGGGTAATAACTTTTCTCGTATTGATAATTTGACTCTTCGGTGTAGAGATCTGAGGTCATCGAGTATTTTTTTTTCTTTTTAAGGGCCACTACTTCTCTTCTCAACGAATTATCTCCCACCATGAGTAACATTCATTGGTGTGTTCGGGTTTAGTGGATCTTACTAACGTATAATAACTTTTCTCAGATTGATTCTCGTGTTGATGAATTCTGAGTGTCTCGAGTGGAATTTGGTTTGTAAGAGCCACTACATTTATTATCCAAATATTATTTGGCGTTGTTTACTATATATAACTTTCATTAACATTCCGCACATTGATAAGTATCTATTCGAAGAAAATATGGATTTGATCTGTGAGTCGAGTCGCCCTATTAGGAACCTTGGTAAATGTTAGCAATTGAATCTGTCAATTGTGTTTTTGACTTGTCATCCTTATTAGCCACGGGGCTTCATCTAATGTTTTGAGGAACCTTATTACTGAATTGAAAGTGTCCACCAATCGTTAAACATTGGCTGCATGAGGAACATTTAGCTTATCATATAAGGCTGGTTCTCCACATAGAAGACTAGTAGTTTGTTTTGAACTAAGTAACAATATGCGTCATGGATTGTATAGAACAATCGATATTGTTCCACTTGGTCTACCCACAGGAGAAGATCATATCAGTCTTCTAAGCTCACTTTATTTCTAAAATGTCTCACTCTATGAGTCATATTTATTTAAGTTTAAAACTAAGACTATGTTGCTGATAATCTGATTTTGGTGACGAGTTCCGAGTACTTAAAGAAGTTTGCTTTTTATAAGCCTCTACTTCCTTTCTCGACGAATTATCTCCCTCCATGAGTCATATTCATTGACGTGTTAAGGTTTAATCGATCTTATCCACGTATAATAACTTTCCATTAATAATCTGACACTTCGGTAACGAGTTTTGAGTTTCTCGAGTGTAATTTGCTTTAAAAGAGCCACTACTTCCTTTCTCAACTAATTGTCTCTTACCATGAGTTATATTAATCGACCTATTCAGGCTTAGCCGATCACATATAATAACTGACTTTTAAGGAACAAATTTGGCAATCTGGTTTCTCAAGTGGGATTAGGTTTGGAATAGCCAATTAATATTTGGCATTATTCACTTTAACCTTCACTTACATTGCGCACATTGATAAGTCTATCCGAAAAACCATGGATTCGATCTAATTTATTTCATTAGTTTTAGGCATTTTCCTCCACTACTTTGAAATTTTATTAGAGGAATACATTCAACAGCAACAGCAATTGGCGCGAAGTTTATACTCAACTTATCAGGTAGAACATCCAATTCGTCATACATTCATTCTTCGTAACCCAATACCTAATATTTCTATACCACTAAATCCAAGTCATACAATCACTTACCTACAATTATATATTTATTACTCCAACCGAGATGAAATCTTACAGAGAATCAAAACAAAAATGTCTTGTTCTCATATATTCCATATATGTATATGTATGTATAATAGATTTCGCAAAAATATGTACATATGTAATAGACTAACAGAATAGCAGAAAATGTATAAATCATCACAACAATAAATAAGTTAAAATTGATACCAGTTAAAGAAAAAGTCGAATTACATTCCAATAAAATCAATGTTCCATTTGAGTTTTTGTTCGGATTGATAAAATTGATATCGAATAAAATAATTTGAATTATTCTGATTTTCTAATATCTACATGATATTAGAGTGTGTACATACATATACATATATGACATGACAACAAAGTAAAAAACTAGAGTAGGTACAGATAACGTACGGAAATAGATACAAATCCCCATATAGAGTGCATCATGCATACATCTGTATGGAAACAGAAAGTATTACAAAAAAAATATATTATAAATTGGTTAAAATACTTCATTATACGATGAGATATCGGTATGTACCATAATATAATGTCCAGTAACAAAAAAAATTATAATCTTTGAAATATGAATTCCGAATTACAGGTATCGTAAAAGCTTGTTGTTAATACAATGTTTTTCACACTATGTTTTGCCAATAATACAAAACAAAAGTGTGAAATACTTTAGAAATTCAACACTGGTCAAATTTAATTTATATTCAATTCGAAATCACTTTAAATCAAATAATACTCGAATGGCAACATAATTATTATTACAAAATAGTTGAATATCGGTAATATAATACAAATTATGTTGTGTCGAAAAAAGAGAGGATGCATAATCGTCGTCGTATACATAGTTGGATGACGTTTAAAATTGAATACATTGAAGTTATGCAAAACATGTCCAAGAATATAGCATAAGACGTATTAAGACAGTTTTCACGACAGAAGAAACAACAGGAAGCTAAATTGTTATACATATAATAGCACGGAAGATTCATGAATGAAATACTTTTCGATGAAGTATAATCTCAAAATTCCTTTACACAAAACGTCAAAAATCCAATTAAATGTCTTTAGATAATAATGTTTTTGAATGATCGTAAGGGACACTAAACACGCAATCGTGTTATTTGCTGCAAATCACATACATCAAATATTTTTATAAGTATTATCAAGGTTTATAATTTGAACAGATATAATGCATATAAACACATAATATGATGCGTTGAAATAAGAGAGAAAATTAAAAACTTTGAAAGCTTTTTACAAACCATATGAAATGTTGGATAGAGACTAAATATATAAAATTAGCTTTAATTATTTATTAGGATGTACCCTACCTTATTGTGTTTATAAATAATGCAGTAGTTATAAACCTGGTTCTTTTAGAGCAGGAGGCTTCGGGAGCAGAACACTATGATATACCATACAAATTGGTATTGAGCTATGTAGATGAAATATATTGTAATTGGGAAGGGAGATCATATTGGGGCAAAAGTAAAGCCGGGTCTGATTTATTGGGTTAAAAATAAACGATTTGCGAAACGTTATCTTTCTAGGAAGATTACAAATTGGTTCAACTTATTTTGTTAAGTACGAGAGTACACCAAGGAAGTTTTTTACGAGATTTCAACATTTCAACTTTGGACATTAAAGTCTAATATAAAAATGATAATATGCATCTGTAAATGAAAAGTTTTAGTATATTTTCGGTATATTGTAGCGTACATGACGATGGTGGCAAACTTGATAAATATAAGGCATTCCAATTTGAGATGTGATTGAATTTTTATGACTTATTTAAAGCTTACAATTAGGTTTTTCCATGAAAAGTATACCAAACCATGGAAATATATCTAAAAACTAGGATATATAAAATTACAGGCGCGACAACACTCACGTATTTACCCAAATCCATTCAAAATTTAAAAGGAGTAGGAAGTACATCAAGCTAGCTTCAGTAATTTTCACTTTCATCTTCAGTGGCCCTATTCTGGTTTTCCCTGGGAATTGGGAATTGTGAAAGAAAAAATCCCAATTCCCAACTACAATAATTCCAAATATTTTATTCTCCAATTCCCAAAAGTGTATTCTGGTGTGCTGGGAATTATGTCCTCTCTGTGGAACACATAGTTTTAAATGTTCGCCACTAGAGTACCTTTTTCATGGTGCGCTATGTTATTATATTTAAATACTGACGGATTACTAATAAATTTAAAAAAAAGAGGTGTTTTCGTTTTTGAAAAACAATTACAAATTTTTAGAGTCGAAATTATTTTCTGCATTCACTATTTATTATGATTAGTAGTATTTATGATGAATGAGCTAATTTTTTTATATTTTAAGGCAGATAAGACCAAATTTAAAAAAAAATTGGTGTTATTGCTTTTGAGAAATAATAAAAAATTTTTAAATTTATACTCTTGTATTATGATTAATGAGTATTTTACCATAAGAAATATGAATTCCCAACAATTTTAATTGGGAAAAATAAACGTCAAAACTGTTAAAATTGAAAAATTTTTTTCCAAACGAAATATTTTTCGCAATAGCCAGAATACACTTTTGGAAAAAATAATTCCCAATGCCCTGGGAAAACCAGAATAGGGCCACAGGTAATTTTCAACCTTTACACTTCTACAATGTTTCTATATATAGCAACCATTATCAAATATGCTTCCTCAAGTGATCCTTCCACTACAGATACACAAGTGATTTAGTAACAGGTTCTGGGTTAATATTATTAAAAGCACCTTCTATATCCAGAGAGATTATATAATACCATTGAATATTCCTTACATACAAAACATTTCACAATAAAACCGTTAAGGGAGTGAAAAGCTCGCCGATTGATACTCGATTAATTCTCTGATATGAGCTTCATGTACATTTTCAAATATTTTAGTTAAAAGAACGATAAGCTTTTTCAAGTCTTTGGTATGAAAATTACATTAACTGAATTCCACCTGTGAAGACTATGACAGAGCTCAAGAGTTCCTTTAAAAGTTAGCTTTCATACTCAAGGTTCATCGCTATGTTAATGGTTGATGGAATAGCCGCAACTGTTTATTGCCTACAGAATTGTTCGCCAATTTATTATTTGATTAAATTGGAAAACCGCAGCTATACACATCTTTAGCTTTTCAGGAACAATTTCTGAATAACCTTGAAAATGCATTACGTAGTGTATCTACCTTCTGTATTGCCACAGATTATCCTTAAAGTTCTAACTTTGGCACTACTCAATATGTATTTGTATGTTATGAAGGTTTCCTTATAGCAATCCCAAAAATTTCAGCAAACCGGGTATGTAGGAGATTTTAAAACACCAGTGTATGCTCGTACAGCTCGTACTGCAGAAAATATTGCTGATGTTCGCGATAGTGTGGCTGAAGAGCCGTCAAACCCAACTCGTCGTCGTGCCCAACAATTGCACCTCTCACGCTCGTCGTTGATGAACATTATGCATACAGACTTACATTTACATGCTTATAAGGTGCAAATGACTCAAGAACTGAAGCCTCTTGACCATTCCAAACGTCGTCAATGGTCAGAATGGTGGCTAAAAATGGCAACAGTGGATGATCAATTTTCAAAGAAAATCATCTTCAGTTATGAGGAATATTTTCACCTCAGTGGATTCGTCAATAAGAAGAATTGCCGCATTTGGGCAAATCATAATCCAAGAGTGACAGTCGAAAAACCAAAGCACCCACAAAGAGTGACCGTTCGGTGCGGTTTATGGGCTGGCGGCATCATCGGGCCGTATTTTTTTCTAAAATGAGGCCGGCCAGGCAGTTATTGTGAATGGTGTTCGTTATCGTGAGATGATAACGAACTTTTTATGGCCCGAATTGTAAGATATGGATATGGACGATATGTGGTTTCAACAGGACGGCGCCACTGGCCACACAGCTAACGAAACAATGGCTCTTTTGAAGGTCATGTGATTTGACACCGTTTGACCGCTTTCTTTAAGGTTATTTGAAAGAAAAGGTGTACGTCGATAAGCCAGCAACAATTCAAGAGCTAAAAGATAAGATAATTCGGCACATTAACGGAATAGAACCTCAATTTTGCCTAAGCGTCATCGAAAATTTGGACCATCGGGTGGAAGTGTGCCGCCATAATAGAAAGAATTGACAATAATTTCCTAAATAATTTGTGTTTTATTCAGAATCAACATCGGCTCTTAAATTTTAACCACCCTCTATTATTGATGATCCAGCTGATAAATGACCATTAGATCTTTCAGTTCAATACGCTACCCTTCATGAAGTTTGAGACAAGTGTAATATCTAGTTCTTTTTATGTATAACTATTTTAGATGGAGGTTACTATAAAGAAAAGTTCGGCATCTCGTGTAAAATTTCCAACCTTGATAACAGTCACGTTCCACTATTTGCCTAACTACAACACCTTCTTGGAGGAGGCTCTAAACCACTAATCTTAGTCAGAACATTGTTGTTGGTGCTTTTAACCCCTGTTCACTTTATCCTTGATACAGAAAATTTTTATAAATTGTAATCCAATGAGGTGGTCTCGGATAAAAACTCTATCTCAAATATCGTCTACTAAATACATATTTTGAAGGACGCCTATATAAATACAATTCATATAAGATTATTTTTTTTAAATCACTTTTAGTGTTGCTCATGCGAAACCATAAACTATAAAATCATAAATTTTTTTACAACATGTATATCAAATTAAAAACCGATTTTATGGATACAAAATACAAATCATATTCGGTTTTCAAATTTACCGCCCAAACGCATTTTAATGAGTTTGAAGTTATGCCGAATTAGCGATGGTTTAAAATTAAGATAATTAGTTTTGAAATTATTGCTTTTTTTTTACGACGTTGCATCCCCAACAGATGCAATTCTTAGAACCATATAGTTACGAGTCTATTCAATTTCGAACAACGTTTACAATATTAAAAATAATGTATATAATAAAAATATAAACAATATCCATTTGTATTTCAAAAGTTTTCGCGCTTTTTTTTTTAAACAATCGCCAAAAAGCTTTTGTTTGGTAAAAACAAACACAAATTATAAATCAAATAAACGGATATTGGAAGATATTTGTAAAACATTAATGTTCTGGACAATATAATAAGGCAGCATATTATAGTGAAAAGCGATCAATTTCTTTATTGTATGGTTTACAGACTGTAAATTGGAAATTCATTTTTCATCAATTTTATTTTATAGCAACGAGATTTATTATTGTGAAATGTACAATTTTTTTTTTGTTTTAATGAACAAAATTTATTTCCGGATATCCTATTATCACACAATTTTCGTTAATATATGAGTAATATACCAAACAAAATAAAATTAATTTTTTATATAAATAATTTTTTGACACAAAATTTATTTTGATTGTATAACCCGTAATGTAATAATAAAAAATTGATAAATAAAACAAATTATTCCAAACAAATGATTGTGGGATGAAATCCTGGATAATGTAATTTGAATTCAGACTCTTCTATAAACTTTTAAGAAAGCGTTAATTAACTTACGAATTTTCTATTTTCACTTATAGACAATTTATAAAGCGAATTGCTCAAGGCTCTAGCTATTTTGGAAGCTAGCAACTTACCATGTACAAGAAAAAATAACTGAATCCACGCCAAAATGATCACCTACATTTTTCAAAGACCTATGAGACAAGATGAATTTAGCACAACTTCAAAGGGATGGAATGGAGCTAATGCAATGTGCAGGCGGTCAATGTAGTAGAATGTTTTGATCTCGAAAATGATTGTCTATAGAGAAACACATACTAGACATGTTTACTAGGCTAAACATGTTTTAATTATTGGGTTAACTTTCTTAATATAATATTAGTGCAGTTGACATAATTATAGTCAAATCGTTATGCTCGAATTTGAATTGAAGGTTCAAAATCACCAAAATCACCTCGGTTTAGAAATAATTCAAACTGAATCAACAACCGGACAAATGTGTTTCTGCGTACGATACTGAGTTATGTCATGGCCTTCTCTTGTGCAAGAACAAGAACAATTTTCACGTTTCGACCGCTGCACCGCGGTTTTTTTAATAAGGCTGATAGTTGAGAAAAAATATACAATCAGATATACCACAGTACCAACCGATAAGTGAAGCAACCTAAGGCGTCCCTATAGGGTTACATTATCTTTACCATTCATCTTACTACATAAAGCTATACTCCAAAAGTCACTTTCTTGTCTACTTGACAAACACTGTAGTAAACTATGGTCTTGTACTCCACTTGCTAAGAAACACGACCTAATGTTTTCATGAAATCGTTCACCCATGAGAAACAACACAACGACCGTGGTCCATATTTTCATTAACGTGAAAGATTCACATTTAAAAAGGTTTGAGATTTTCATTGTGACAACAACGACTATACCTTAAAGTACCACTGAACCACTTCGACAACTTTTCGTTACTCTCGGTCTTTCAGATGCAATCATATCGGGCACTGAAACAATGTTCATATGAGAGGAGTTTAAATTATTCTTTGAGTACAATCGAATTTGTCACATTCGCTCTAACGAGCAAGGTGAAAGGATGTTTTATTCAAATAAAACGTTACAGGGAACAACTTTTCAAAAAGGTCCGAAAAGGACTTGTCAGGTGCGAGAAGAGATTCGTTCGCCCAAATAAATGATTAAAATAAACGTCTATTAGCTCGAAAGTCTCGGTAAGTGATGAGCTACATACGACGAATGGACGACGGATATCTTCTTTATAGTGTTGACATAATAATGATATATATATAATGACGAAAACACTTGTAAAATATGGTTTCACCTTTTTTTCCAGTCACTCAGGCTAAATTCGATAGTCGACAGGAGATAAGGATATTCCATCTCTTTAGATGAAGATCACCAAAGTGATAGTTAATTTCTCATTTAAGAGATAATGACGTCACTCCTTAAAACCGGCTCAGATCTCCCAAACGTGGAAGCCGCATCCGAACGGGCCAATTTGCCGGCCAATGTATTCCCTTTGATAATACCTCATGTCAGTGGGTATCAAATGAATTCGAACAGACTGCCTAATCGATTTAAGGCAAATGTCGTCTCACAAGACCAGTTTCGATGAAACCGCCTATAGAGCAGCCAGGCTGTCGGAAAGGCTGCAAATAAGACGATCTTTACTATTCATTTCCTTTGCTCTCAAAATTGCAGCAATTTCCGCCTGAAAAACAGTAGCGTATCTACCAAGGGGGATATATATTTCACAATGCCTAGAAGGGCTAGAAAGATAGTCTTTGCATTTTAGACTGTTTGCGCCGCACACTTTCTGATCCAAAGATCAAATGGTAGCAGATCGATATATCACCCAAAATATCACGCTTATTTATTGTAATGATCCCACCGAACTATATGACGATTACTACATATCACATCACAGATACCGGTCAAATACCAGAATTAATTGCAAGAAAATATTCCATTGTACCAGTTACGTATTTACAATAGAACGTAACGTTTCTACTCTAAAGTGCTAAGCGACGTTAAACATTCCTTGTGTTATTTATATTTAGTTGATTTTTTTTGCACAAACTTGCAGAAAAACAAACCTTGACGTTTTCAATCTTAAAAGAAATACCTTCATAAAACTATAAGTATCATTCATACAGGTAGACTTATATCTATTGAGATTAATTGAAATCGTTTTCTACATATAAATACGTTAAATTAAACCGAAAAAATTGCAAATGCCGTAATTTCAAGTCAATGTAACCAACCACAAATATTTCTTAATCATTATATGTATCGTCATGTGGTAATATCACGTGATGTTGTGGTTTTTCTGCCTTTGCCTTGGTAATTTGTTACATTTTTTAGTTTAAAAAAATATTTTATATTAATAGAACTCTTTCGCAATGAGTTATAAATCGAAAACCACTGGCAGCCTCAAAACATCCGAAACTTCATTTCACCATCACAATATATCCGAGTCTTTAAAAGTATTTTGACTTAATAGCCAATGTAAACGAATATAAGAATAAACCATCAGTTTTATTTTGATGTTAACAGTTACGGGTTGTCTGCCTAAGGTAAAAAAAGTTACATCCCTTTGTTGCTTGTAATAATGTCTACGGACCGAGAGAAGTACATATTTAGTTTGATTTCAGTTCAGTACACTCACAAATGACATTCACATAATGAGCTTACGAAAGTATGAGTACTTTCCCATATATCAGCAACAGATAAGCAGCTCGGAGGGAATGCTGATACATGCCAGTAAATTGTCACAATCAATCTGCGTATTCTAAATATCATGGCTACAAAACATCGATCGGTGAACTTCTGCGCAGCTTCAATAAACCGCAAAAATCTTGGTAAGAATGAGAGTATACTGATATCTTCGCACATAACACAGAACGAACTGCTTCTGAATGCTTCCAATTCTTACCAAGTGGCATTGAGGTTGAAAAAACAAAATATCTAAGATTTCCAATAAGGAGGTCGATAAAATCAATGCAATTACATTTAATAAACTTCAACGTTGTTATAATTAGGTCCGGAGACTAGATCTCATCCAGATAAGCCACAAACCTATTAACCTGCTATAACAAAATATTCTAAAATTATCGGAGACCGTGTGTAATAAGATATAAGTGTCTTATTTGCTGGTTTCTATTTGACCAGTGCAAAAACTATTAAGTAGATTGTAACTATTCAGACAATCGGATATGTTTGAGATAGTGGCAAATAAATTTTCTAGACAAAATTGTCGAAATTTATACACAAAACCAACTCCTAAACATGCTAATTTTCTAGTTGGTTGAGTTTAATATATAAATATGGCTGAAATAATTCACGATCAGTCGTTCCGTTTATATTCTTATTAGCAAGATTCTTATAAGCATGTATTTTAACAGTTAAAATAAATGTTTGAAAATTGAAGACCAAGCATCAAACTGAACTATTTATAAACTCATTCTTAATAGCTTGAGTACTACAGTTTACATCAATATTATGTATATGTGTTGTTTAGATAAGCTTATGCCACCACTCAATTCACAACGAAGCAAACAAATTCTATCAAGTATGTTTTATACTGAATTTCAAGTTTTCAAACCAGCTGATCCGTCCTATTCAAATGGCATAGTTCTATTCCGTAGTACTATGTATAATCACCAAATGGTATAAACCCAATAGCAAAATTTTACGATCTGCCTCTTTCCTACATCCTCCCATTGAGATCATCTTTACTTTGCAACATTTATATTTCATTCGAATATTTATATTAAATATTTATATTGCATTAAACATAAAAAGCTTTCATAACGTATCATCACACGAACATCATTGTATCATAATTCATAATAACTGGTGGACCGATTGTGGAAAAAGGGCAGATAGCATGCGAACAAATCAGAATTGCGTGACTTTAAAAATTAAGATCTTTTAAACTAGACGATTTTCCCTTTATAATGTTTTAAAATAATTAATATAAATTATTTTTATTTTAATTTTTGTTTTGTTTTCTAAAATAAGCCAATTATTTTAGCATCTCAGTGATATATAACACTTTTCATTCGAATTGATAAATATCAAAGCAACGATTATATTGTAAAATAAATAACTGACACTATATCATCCCGGGATACAAAATTATCAAATTGGAATATTCATTGAAAGACTTACTGTGCATCTATATAATTATGAGATTCTTAATGTTGACTGATTACGTAACATAATACAATGTTGCTTGATGTTTGATGTATTCGTTGTTGTAAGAGACTTTATTTCCTTTTTAAAAATATTGCGTGTCTTAAACATTTTAAATTAATTTTAATTTCAGCCACACCAGTAAAGTTAAATATATATATATATATATATATATATATATATATATATATATATATATATATATATATATATATATATATATATATATATATATATATATATATATATATATATATATATATATATATATATATATTAATATATATATATATATATATATATATATATATATATATATATATATATATATATATATATATATATATATATATATATTATATATATATATATATATATATATATATATATATATATATATAACTGTTTAAACCTCTCGAGCCGTACGAAGAAATATCTTTGTTACACTAAATAAATATACATTTATTACACAAAGATCAACCTATAAAGTACTTGTGTACAGTATATACTCGTACAGTAATGTGATTCAAGTTTAGTCAGTTTAAACTATATATATACATACAATCACAAATAACTTAAAGGTAGGTTGTATCATACTGTCAAAAATATTATGTATACGGGAGATGTATACCAATTTTCATGGTGTACGATGTTTTCAACGTTGTAAGAAACAAAAAAAAAATGCTGAAATTACAAAGAAAGAATGGAGCAGTTTGGTAAAATGCACGTTTCAATTTTTATATCAAGAAGCGAGAAAAATGCAATACAAAAGAATAATTTTCAAATCAAAAAGCTAAACGAAACGAAAATATGTTTTTCACCTAACAATTTACTTATCAATATTGACCTGATATGTAAGAAATGCAACGAACGTTTTCATTTTCTTTTTCATTAATATATGAAGAAAAAATTTCTTTCCGTGTACCAAAAACATCGTTTCATCTCGTTATGTTGTTCTTTTTATTGAGTTAAGCAAGTTGAAAGATCTTGTATACATGCTGGGTAGTAATTTTTTGGCGGAATTAACAAAATGAACTCAAATTTTATAGAGATTGGAATATTTTGTTTTATTTTTATGTATATAAATGTAACGAAAATTTTCATTATCGAAGGTTTTCAAAAATACGTTTGTTAAAATTCCAATTTTGGCAATATCGTTTATCCGTTGCTGCTCTAACCAGTTCGTTAAAAAATAAATATTTTTTTGTTGTGTCTTGTCTGAATTTATAATAATCTATACAGTAGCAGTTCACAACGCTAACTTAATATATTATTTACGGGTATCATCCACACTTACACTCATCCACTATATAACAAAAAGCTCTTGTCAACTTAAAATTAACCGTTATGAAATTAGGAACTTTTTTTAGAGCTAAAGTGACTCTGAGAAGTTTGCTTTTCTGTACAGTATGAAAGCAACACGACAATAAGTAGTAAATTCTATAACTATGGTTTTGACAGTTTAGAACTTAAATTAGCATTTTAAATTTAATTTTTGAAATAGTTAAATTAAATTTGCAAACTATATCTATCAACTAAACAACAAACCCTTTACATAGAAATTCAATAGGGGCTGGATGTAAAGGAGATTTTTCATCATCCGCTATTACTATGATCTCATGGCCCATCCATCTTACCTATATTAGTACAATAGACTCATGGAACAATCCAATGTGATGTTAGTCTACGTAATTCTGTCATAATTGCTCGATTTCACTTCTGGGTAAGGTACGATGTTAGAAGGTTACTGCCAAAAGCAAACTTTCACAAATAAATAAAAAATGAAAAACTATGCTTTTAAATATTCGTCTGAAAGTTTTAAGTTTAATCTATGATTACCAAGATTATCATGTCAATTCAGCTAATTATCCATAAGAAAGACTTAAAATAACATTTCAACACCAAACACATATACAACAAATCATAAACTTCAAAGTTGAGTTACCAGACCGAATTATATAGATCGATATGGTTGAGTTAATTAACAACTTTTCTGTATTTAAACACGACAAAACGATTCTCAGAGGAAAGTATTTTGCATATAAAATGTCAAATAAAAGATTAACATACCATGAACTCAATGCATCGTAGTTTTCCCAATATGACAAGACTGATAGTTACACCATAATTATTATAAATAAAATGCTTAAACCTTTAACACGACAGCCGGGTTCAAACAACAAGTTTATAGGGGGTAAAACCAAAATTTTCATCTATGACAGTACTCCAGGCTAACATACAACTAAATAAGCCACAATCTACGCTAATTACACTTTCAAGCATCCTAGGTTTCTCACCTTCTAGACTTATGTTTAGAATGTATAAAATGCTTCATTGAAATCGGGAATAGGGATTGGTTCTTCTTCATGTAATCCATTTCGCAAGAAAAATATAGATATGGATTTTCCGAGTATTGGTTAAATTATGTAGATTGCTGTTAATAATATAAAGTAATGAGTCATATTTCTCTTTTATAAAATACTGCAATACTCTATTTTCAGTTTTCCAGAATGTTAGAACTAGAAACTTTAAAAGTTTATGACTTCGAAATATAGGAATCGCATTCTTCTCCCTAAATAAATTCATGATTTAAGAAATATTGTCTATCTCCAGTCATCGATCCTACCTATATCTACAGCAGATCCTGGTTATAGTGAAAATTTGTGGAATAATGTTAATGATGCTCAGAGCTGTAATCGTAACAGCTGATGATGGGAGTTAAACCAGAACTCCACAGAATGTCTTTGATTGACAGCTAGGTCACTGAATCAACCAGCCGATGAGCACGTTTGTCTTTTTGATATGTATGGCATCTTATTTGTGATCTGTAATGTTTGTTCGCTAGGCCGGTTTCGATCTGATGACATATCCATCTCATCAGGCATATGCGACCGGAATTGATGTTTATTGCATTTTCGTTTGTATATATGTTGTAAGGCTTTGTTGCAACCATGCTAGCGAATTACAGAGTTTTTTTAATCGATTGTGGCGTGACTATTCGTGTCGTATTTGTGAACGCCACCAATTAAACCATGCTTCAGAGCCACGAAATTAAACCGTTTACAGTCGCAAAGATAAATTGTAAAAAGGACAACTGAAAGAATTTGTAATATCTATACCGATAGGGTAACTTAAAGAGTACAGTTAACTGTCATTCTAGATAGAAATGTTTATGTCAAAAACAAAGTGGTTAGTCGATACGTAAATATTTTTCTAATCCTACTTTGGAATGCCTTCCAGTTGTGTAAAAACAGAAGGCACTTTACAGCACGCTTTGTGCCAAGAAGACGTATTAAGCTTTGAAAAAAAATTATTATTTCAAAATTCTTAAAAAATTGAACTGCATGATTGACTCCAAGAAATCTAGCAGCTCTTGGGACGTGGATCTGGATGATGCCATCGGCAGGGATTTTTAATCATAAATATAACGTATCAGGGTATATGATCTGCAACATTTATCTACGACAATATTTAACTTAGCTTTTAATAAAGGTTATTCAAAGCTGTCCTATACTTCCAACATTATAATTAAGAGATTAGAATTTCATATGTGTTGTCTTGAAAGATAACATTAATTGGTCTAAATAATACATCCTTACGTATGATTATCAGCAAGCTATTTATCACAACTCTATTTGCCGATTAAACTTTATATGGCTAAAAAGAAACCTTAAAAAGAGCTTTCCACCGCTACAGGACCAGCCAAACAACTGTGGCGTCTGATTGGTCCTCTTATTGGACCGCTCTTCTTTTATGTATATTTTAAAGGTAATCAAAGGACACCCACTAGGATGATACGGGATAAGAACAATAGTTAACAAAAAATCTCTGTATTACTATACTTTCCTAATGTGGAAAAACGTCCCTGAGACGTGTACAAAATGAACCTTCACCCCAGGGGTGCAAAATATGAGTAAGCTTACTTACTTGATCAATAAATAAATTCATTAATATTCATTATGATTAATAAAATATAACAAAACAACGGTCAATATATAGCATTTCAAAGAGTTCATCACCTTGGTATCCAGTGGTTTTTATAAATCATGTTTTTAGAACCTAATAACAACATCGTGCTATCAGGTAAAATGAACAACAACATTGAATAGAGTTATTACAATAAAATCAATTACAAATATTTTGTTCGAATTGTTACCACAATAAATATCAATTTTCACCATTTGAGTAATTTTTTATTTTATTTTTTATATTTTGTTATCATCGTAAAAATTATGTTATACATAAATAAAACAAGAGGTAAGGGAAATTCAACGTAACAAAAAAAAAATTTACTCAAAGAACTCAAGTAAACCACATAATTGCAAATTTTTTTTCTGTGGTAATGAATAAATGACCCATCAACTGAAACATTATTTTATAACAAGATAAAATAAAACCAATTTAAAGTGGGTTTTAAATTTGTTTTCCCTGTTGTTTGTAATATACATAGGTAGTCGTATTGTGTGTATCCAGGTTTTCATTATCTGTGGAATACACATAATTTTTCGCTTTGTAATTTAATCCGATAACTCATATGTCACGTGGTAAAAAAAATAATTCATTGTACCACACTTTGTCCAGATTTGGTGGATATTCTGGCAGTTGGCACTCAGTGTCTACATATACACTGAAAAAAATAATTGTTCAAACTGACCAAAATTACATTCACATAGAAAAATTCCTTATCAATATACAACCGACACAGATTCCTATCAATGAGATTTACGAATTTATCACTACCTAAAAAGTTCAGAATCGATAAATTCACTTTTCTTATAACAAATATATTATCAATAAGAAAAGTGAATTTATCGATTGGAATATTTTATATTTTGATTTTAATAGATTTCTTATTTAATAATTCTGTAAAATTAACTTCATTTGTTTCAGTATATGCACATAAGAATGTTATAGCAATTTATGAATTTAATTTAAATACATAAAAATACATGCTTAAAAATAATTTATATAAAAGAAAAAGCTTTCTTTATTTGGAACATTTTTCCGGGAAGCGAACATTCATTTTGAACTTCCCCCTCTATAATCATCCCCCCTCCCCTCAGCTATTATAATGAAGTTCCTCATTTTGTTTTTAAGGCCAGTTTGGGAGGGAGTAGGGAGATTTTAGTTTTTTTTTTAAGATCTAGCTCCATATCTATGGATGTAATTTTCAATTTTATTGTTGGTTTCTTTACCGGAGTTGAATATAATTCGTTGTTGCTTTTTAGTTTAATGTTGTAATTCTTGTTTTGGCCGGTTTCGATGTGTTGGATGACGTCATATATTAAATAGCTGTGTGATTGAATAGATCAAATCCACTCTTCAGGCGTATCTTACCTATATGTTACTTATATATATACTTTCAGACGAGTACGTTCAGTGCTAGCGAATTACAAGAATGTACGCGAAATATTGGCCATTTCCGCAAATTTCTATTTTCTTATCGATCTATATTAGCGATTGCATTTTCGAATTTTGAAATACGAGAATTTCGAAATTCGCTCTTATAAATATAATTTCGAATTCCGAAATATTCATGGCGAATTCTGAATTTTTTTGGCTACAGGCGGTCGAGATTATGTGTTACCAAAATCACTAAATTCCATGCAAAATGTTGCAGTACTGGAAAATGGAACACGGTTTTGCTGCTAAGCTTTTAGATGAATGGACTTCATTAAGATACCGTTGCTGTTTGAATGTGAATGACCATTCGAAGGAAAAATTCTGGAACTTAGGACCAGTTACCGTTGAAGGACGTTTCATCGCAAAGAAATACGTTGTGGTCCTGGAAACCACATTGCAAAACAACATTCTAAATTTCGGTAAAGATATTACGTCCATAACAACTGATGGAGCAGCAGTTACGAAAAAGTTTGATGGTTCCATGTTATCTGTAGTTGTGCTTCGCACACGCGATTCAGTTAGCTGTAATTATATTTTCTATAATAAATCGAATACTACTGAATTGGAGCATATAAAACAGAAAATGTAAGTTGAGAAAATCCAGAAATTGACAACGAGGAATCAAAGGATTAGGAGTACGTAGACGAAGATTGCGGTGGCTTGATTGCATAAATTGATAATGAAGCTGAATTAGAGCATGTTGTGGTAATTGAACAACTTTGATAAAGTTTGATCATCCGAAATTGAGAAATATTGATTGTAAACCAATACCATTGTTTGAAAAAATCGGATGATATTCTTCAAATTTTTATTAAAAAAAATTAAAAAAGAATTGTAACTTATTATGGACACTAGAACTAGATGGAATAGCTAAGTCCAAATGCTAGACATATTTAATCAACTAAAAAGCTGTTTTAGAAAAGCTTTAATTGACATCTCATCTGATATTTTTATTACAGTTGTTGAAATAACATAATTTCTGTACTTCTCCCAGTGAAGCTTACTGTTGACATCCTCTGTCAGAGGACGCAAATCTTCTTTCTGCTGATGCGGTACTATCTCTTATGATTGAGAACATCGGATCTGATGAACACTCACTAAAATAGAAACACACTTTAAAAGAACGAATAAGCCAAAGACGCACAAATGTATCAGGTTCTCTTCAGTATTTTCATAACGGTGGAATACGTGAAACTGTTGCCTCTTTCACCAGACCATTTTAAAATATATAAGTCAAAGTTATTGAAAGCTTTTCACAAAGATATGCATAACAAGTATGGAAAATTCGTCAGAATCTGACGATTAAGAATAAGTATTTTGAAACAAGGATCACAACGCACAGTCCCAATCATTAAAACAAAAGATGGAGAGCCAAATTCATTCGAATTTGTCATCGAACATATCGTCTTTCGGGTCAACTCAACAAGCAACAAATCGGAGCGGAAATAGTTGAGAGAATCTACATCGGAGCTGTACAAGGAAATATTTTAGAGTCCGTATACTCATTTTTGATTTCGATTCCACCAACGAGCGTAGAGTCCGAGCAAGCTATCTAAGTTGCTGGTACCTTTTGTACAAAGGTTCGATCGAAACTAGGTGACGTAGTATTAAGTGATCTCTGTTTTCTTAAAGCATATGTTAGGCAAACAAAACAATAATACACCATTTTAAAACATTGATTGTCTGCACTAAGTACTTACTGTATTTTTGTACAAGAAGTGGTATTAATATTGATCAAAAGAAATATTTCGAAATTCGATCGAATTCCGAGAATGCTTAAATGCGAATTTCGAATTCCGGTTTTTTTATTTTCGTCAAAATTTGCAATCCCTAATCTATATTGATGTTCACTTTGAACTAAACTGATCAGCTAGAACATTTAAGAAAAACTAATAAATTTGTCATATAGAATACAAACCAATACTTTATCTCCTATATACAAGAGATATACCAATTACTGAAGCAACATTGGCCACTTTCGCCGATGACACGGCAATACTTGCAACAGCAAATAACATCAATGACTCCACTAGTAAATTACAGAGGGCTACTAACCTGATATGTAATTGGACAAAGAAATGGCGAATTAAATTAAATGAAGCAAAATCAATCCAAGTGAACTTTACAAATCTAAAAGTTAGATCGGCATGACTTTAGATGCTAAACTTAGATGAAAGGAACATATAAAAAAGAAAAGAGATGAACTAAACATAAAATTCAAAAAAATGTATTGGCTTTTAGGGAGACAATCTGAACTAGCGATCCACAACAAACTTCTGTTATACAAACAAATTCTAAAACCTGTATGGACATATGGCAGCCAACTCTGGAGTTGTGCCAAAAAGTCAAATATCAAAATCATACAAACAGCTCAAAATAAGATCTTGCGATGCATCGTTAATGCACCGTGGTACATTCGAAACGACAACCTCCATCGAGATCTAAAGATCGAGCTTGTCGTGGATGAGATTAATTATCATGCAACAAAACATCTACAACGTCTGCACCAGCATGAAAATCTGGACATACGCTGTATGCTGACTACCACTCCAACAAGAAGACTGCAAAGAACCAAACCGCTGGACTTATCGCGACCGGGAGGTCAGTAGACCTATACTGTGGCGAAAAATCTGAGGAGTTAAACGAAACTAGGGATAATCATGTGATTACTCCGACAAATTAAAACGTATTATGCAATGTAAATTACTAAATGGGTACAAGACTCAGTCGTAATATAAAATAAATAAAAAACAAAAAAAAAAAAAAAAAAAATATAGAATACATTTTTATATAGTGATAAAATATTGTTAAAAATAATGTTCATTAAGAATAATAAAAAATTATATGTTTGTTGAAAATAGCTGTATAATTCGAAATGAAAATAAATTATCAGAATGAAATAGTTTTGTCAAAATAAGAATAAATATACTGACAAATATTTATCAATATTTTTGTCACTAAAATTTGTTATATTGAGTGGCACATTTGGGTCAGTGTAGATCTGTTATAAAGTGGAGTGATGCAATAAAAGGTACTTTTTCCAATTGGGATTCTTATTGGGAACCATGTCCTTATGACATTTGTGTTCAGTATTCATTGAAATTTTACCATGAATAATGGTAAAATGTCAATAAATGTTCAGTGAAAAATTGTTTTCGTGTTCTTTGACCAATAAATGGTGTTCAAATCGCCCAACTGAACTCACTATTACTGAAACAATCAATAAATTTCGAACTGCTTTTTCATTATTGAATCTTCATCATTCAACCAGATCAAATCGATTTTAAGTTAATACTGCTACTGTAGCTGAAAGTGTACGTGAATCTAGCAATCATTCAATTCATGGTCGTTCTCAATCTCTGGATCTCTCCCATAGCACATTGTAGTGCATTTTGAAGGAAGATCTTGGTTTGAAGGCATACAAAATAAAGCTTATTCCAGAATTGAGCCAGTTGACCTTGTTTTGCGTCATGGATATGGTTTCTGGCTGTTGGAACAGCTCCGCTACTTTATATCGAAAAATACTGTTCAGCGATTAAGCTCATTTTTGATTATTTTTGATGATCAGCTATAAGTTATTCAAGAGCAAAAAATATACTGTTTGGTGCGGTTAATAGGCAGGTGGCATTATCACAGTGATTAATGCATTTTTTTACTACCTAAAATTCAAGATATTGTTGTAGCTGATAGGGCTTGTAAACCGGTTAAACCCGAAACCGGTTACCTAGGTTTTTGTTCATTTTTACAAAACCTGTCAACCCGGGTTTTCCTACTTACCAACACAACTTAAAGATTGCATATAAGCGCATTGAAAAAAAATCAAACGTGAGGATTTATATAATGAAAATAACTTCAATGATTTGGTCAATTTAATAGAAATATTAAAGCCTACAGAACTGGCAATAAAAGAACTGAGTAAAAACTCTTCAACCTTACTCTCTGCGGAAAGAGTACTTCCACAAATTAATGTACGAATGAACTTTTATATTCCACTAAAGCGACTTTGAACTTGAAAACGACGTTGGCTCTACGATTATTTGGTCATTCACAAATAGATGAATTGGCTATTAAAGGGAGTATTGATGAAGGTGAAGTTGAACCAATACCATCCGTTACTTGAACCGTATTGGATGGTATTGGTTCAACTGGTGGAGTTGAACCAATACCATCCAATACGGATCGGTTACTTTAGCAGAACAATTACAACTATCAATTTCTGCAGCCTTGCATGGTTCAAACAAATGTGCCAACAATAGCAATTTTCAGACGGACTTCCAGACTTCATTCTGGCATCAATACAACCCACTTCTTCAACAGACAGTGAGAGAGTCTTTTCGATAGCAGGTAATTTTTGTATTAGATTGAGTTTATCTATGAAATTTGAACTGTTTGACGCATTAATTTTTATGAAATATTATTTTATTAAAAAGGAAGAATTATAAGTTAAGGTTTTCTGCTATAATTTTTATATTATATTTTAGTTCTGCCATAATTAAAAAAACAAAAAATTCGTAGTCAGTTTTTACACCTCCTTGCAACAAGCTTTTCGATTTTTCAATTTGAACTTTTTGCAAAACGTACTTTATGACGACATCAACAGTCTAAGTGGATTTGGTTATATTAAAATCTGCAACAAACTAGGTATAAATAAGGTTCCCCAAAGATAGTTACACCTCCTTGCAACAAGGTTTTCGATTTTTTAACAAAACTTTTTAAACAAACAACATGAGCTATAGGTAGAACACGCGTAGTTAACATTGACGGATTATCGGCCGAAATGCTCTTAATAGGTGCTGGAAAATTGGACCCATAGAATGGATCATATAAGCCCGTCGCGGACAAAATTTAAAATAAATTATTTTTAAAACATTAAATGTCATAAATCGAACTAACGTCATAAAAACAATTTTTGATTATAAAATTGTTTCAAATATCTTCCGGAAACTCTTATTGGATCACCCTTTATATAGTCTTAAAGTTGCATTTCTTTTATATTTGTTGTAATATAATTACATTTGCACGTACAATAAATAATCGGAAATTATATTGCATCACTATAATGATGTATTTGGCCAATCATTCATAGTACGATGGAAATATGTAATAAAATAAGAAAATGCATAAATAATGATTCTATTAGAACGTGTTTGTTGCATTTATTGAATTATAAAATAATTTAATCAATTTTAATACATAATTAGAATTACTTATCTAAACTATATGTACAACTTTGTATTTAAATTACTTTTTAATTTTATAGAACAAACGAAAGCGAATTCAATTCTTTACATAGTTCTATAGATTGAGATGAAGCAATTTCTAATCTATTGCGAAAACCCACAGGAACACGATTTCATTCATTCAGAAATAGAAATTCCATTACTTAAATTAATTTCATACCTATGTACACCGGTAATTGAATATATTAAATATTAACGCGAAACCGTAATACATAATTTATACAAAGAATTTATAATCAAAGTAATTACAATGTAAGGTATGTTAAAAAGAAACTTAATTAGTTAGCATAATAAATACGAAGATAGTGTACACTTTTAAATGCACACATAATAGTCGTCAGTTCTCAACGATAAATAATATCGTATATATCAATCTGCATTTATTTTATTTCAATTGTACCTGTCTTCACTCGGTATTTGTTTAAACAATTGTAGATCTGTTTTATAGTACGGTAGCCCTTTACATCGGTTTTAATAATTATTGGTTGTATTTAAAACACGATGACGCATATGAACAAGAGTTATATACTGTTGACCTGATATAGCTATGTACTATCCTGTAGTAACTCCTTATTGGTCATGAAATAGAGAAATATTAGGTGCTTTGAAACTAGTTCGGCCTAATTGCCATACCGCACTAAAATGTATGCCACAATTTCTTACTATAACTAATACATGGTTTTCAAATTACACTTGACATTTTAAACATGAACATCAAGTACACACTGGCGAAGATCAAGTTTGCAGTTTTCTTTTAAATTGAACAACTAGTCGTAGAGTACTAGTCCTGAAAATCTGATGCGTTTGATAATTTTATCCATGAAAGACAGTCGGCTGAAACTTTTTGCACCGAGACACCTGGATCAACACAGTCAAAGTGCATTCGATTATATTAAATTCTGCAACAAACTAGGTAAAAAATAAGGTTCAGACCAAGATTAACTAAAGGTAAAGAACTCTTCAATGCTATTAAAAATAGTGAAGCTCTTTCAACTGGAAACCCCACATTCTGGATAACTGATCCACACAAAATACTTTTATAAAAATATAAATATATTTTATGTACTAATAAATGTGTCATAGGATTCAAAATTCTGATATATTTCTGTCATTAAGCTTTAGACAATCCTTAGCACATATAATCAATCTAAGAGTCAGTGGATCGATAGTACATATTAGATAGTAATAAAGATCGACTATAAAAAGAAATAAACCAATCCAGTAAAATTAGGGAACATCTGGCTGAACAAAGATCAGCTTGAAGAAGTTGGCTTGTTACCCGCAAGATAAAAATTGCTGCAAGATAAAAATTAAAAAATTAAAGAAGACGGAAATTATTGCATCAAGAACGTAAATGCCACAAAAAAACGGACAGCAGGTGGAATATGTACCAGGTTTTGATTTTATTACTGCAGATATTTTAAAATAACTACTAAACTCTTCTTGTAAAGCTCAATAATGTTAAAAATGGAGACTTGAGAATTAAAAGCCCAGTTTATGAAAAGTTTAAGCAGTATTCATGATTCTAAAGCCCGGAAACCACCACATAAGACATCGTCTTACAGACCAACCTATTGCCAGTTTAGACAATCTTTGAAAAATTACTGGTCAACAATTAGACTCTATAATTGAGGAAAAATAACAAATGCCAAAGTATCAATTCGATTTCCAACATTCTACAATCGATCAAGTACAATGGGGGAACATTAGACACGATATAGGGCTATTGAAAACATCTGGCATGAAGCAGTCAGTTAAGGATATTATAATTAATTAATATAATAATTCGTTAGAAAGATATCAAATAAAAAGAATTCTGCACATGAACTGGTTTCACTGTTCTTGAACTTATGAGAAACCATTTGAGAAGAGAGAACACATCCTTTGTTTCAATATATATCAACAATTGCCTCAATTTCCAAATTATTGGATGAAGTTTTTTTTTTTATTTATTTTTTTTTTTGTTTTATCTCTTATTTGGTTTCGGGCTCAAGGCACTCCCTACTTATTCGAGGTTCGCTTATTTACATCCTTTCTTTTACGCCATTACAGCCAATTAGAGGACGTACGGCTATAGGTCCGATTTTCCTAACCATCTGCGCATTGCATAGCTCCATATCAGCCTATAGTGCTGGTATGGAAGATGGGTCGGCCCATGAGTTCTGCACTCTCCAACAGGGGGTCTAAGTTGTGTTCATTCACACCACAGATCGTAATCTCATCGTGAAAAATTCTTTTTGCATCCTGCCCCTATCGGGATTCGAACCCCTTACCTCCCGCTCCAACTGTCGCAGCTTTAACCACTGCGCCATCTGGGCGGTTTGGATGAAGTTGGTGTCACAATTTTCGCGCGGGACGTAAATGGATCTGAAAAGCTAAGCAACTATCTTCAATTGTTTGAACCATAGATTAGCGACGCGGTTTCTTCAGCAACTTGTTGAGCTCTGAGTATGAAAACGAATGGCTCTTCGAAATTAAGGACTAAACCAAGCAAAAGTGATAGTATATCTAACAAATATAACAAAACCAAACCGAGTTATGTAATAAACCAAATGTTTGTAACCCCCAAACTGTGACATAAAAATATTATAAAACAGGCATGACACATATACGTTCTATAAAGACTATATATGTACGTTTAGCCTACATAAGAGTATTGTAAGGCATCAACCTACTATAAACAACACAAATACCATCCTTAAATCAATGATCGTATGGTTAAAGAACACAGTACATGTAGTATAGTGATCGATAGAGAAGCAATTTTCAATTCTTGGGAAGGGCAGTTTTTTATGTTGGAATTCATTTTACGAGAGTGAGAGATCGGTATTGATACCAATAGCAACGATATGAAGGGGTATCTCGAATCTCATATAATTCATCTGATTTTGTATGTGAGCATTGCTCAATACACGTATGGGATACGTAGTCTGATTAACACATCAGAAAAGTGGTTCAGGGAAGATGAAAATTAGTGTCACAAAATTCAATCTACACCAAAAGATTTAACAAACCTCTGGGCTGTGATTAGTGAATAATTTGAATAAGAACCGTCTGAGATACAACATATTTTTTAAAACGAAATTCACTTAATCTTTCTGGGTTGGTTTGAGTTCCATCTAATGTGACGAGGAATGCGACCCTAAATGACCAACATTACAATTAATCCAAAATACTTTTATTTTTTTTAAGAACAATGAGTCAACCAGCAGTGCATTGTCAACAGGGGTGTAGAGTAGTCTCAATCTGTGTACCAAACTTATATTTATCTTTATCGTCTTTACTGGATACACAAGCAAATCTTGACACACCAACCCATCACGTGGAGGATATACAACAATGTTCCTTAAGACATCAATGGTTTTGAAGAGTTACAGTACGTAACTAGTCGAAACACTGCGATTTCTCTTCAACCATTCGCTGGAAATTTGGATGTCCCTATCCCAATGGAAAATTACTAAAATGACACCAACATTCAAACCGGAGAAAGGGGTTTATAGTTTGTGTTACAAGATAATTTCATTGTTGTCATCAATCCCAAAACTCTTTGAGCAGGCGACTACTGTAACTCATTAAAAAACATAAAACCACGTCGCCTAAACATAAATTTAGAGTTGGATTAGCGAAATGGATTAATCGATGTTGTTCAAAATTTCAATGTGCTACAGTACACTGATGATAAAAAAATATTTCAAGTAATCAAAACCCAAGACTATATACTGCAGGACGATTTAAATAGAGTTGAAGGTTTGTAAATGCAAAATCATTTCGTCCCGTAGCAAGAGTAAACTTATATATTAAATTGAAAGGATATATTGAACATCTGAAATTCGAGACCTGGGGTTTATTCTCAACTTTAGTTTGCTGGTTCTGTATAAAAATAATTTTGTTATAGAAAGTTTTCCAATAAGAGGTTTCATTTTGATATTTTTAAAAACGAGTATTTTTTAAGAGAATTCAATGAATGTTTATTTCATTGTAAAGAAGAAGGTATCCCATTAATATTTGATTTTGGCCATCTGGATGGACAAAACGTTTACGCATGCCGCACCATATCCTTTTCATGAAATTATCTATGACCAAATCGCACACCACGCTGTTAGTCCTCGATAGCTCACGAATTCCATCGTTAGATCTTGAATCGATTGTGGATCTTTGGCATAGACATTATCTATCACGTTGCCCCAAAGAAAAAGTCTAAGGGTGTTAAATCACAAGATCTCGATGGCCAATTGGGAACACCTGTTCGAGAAATAAGTTTTTTGCAAAATTGCGATTGTTTAGTTTTTTGTGTGGCACATAGCACCGCCATACTGAATACAAAACTTAGTCAATCCATTCACTATAACAGTTGCACCACCTTCGAAAAAGTAGGGTTCAATCATACCGCAAGGCCGAAAACCACACCAAACAGTGATGCGTTAGATTGAAATGTATTTTCTGAGCCTCAAATGCGATAATTCTGTCTTTGCTTGTCGAGACAAAACTGAGTCTCATCACTAAGATGATTTTTCGATGAAAATCCGTATCATTTTGATGCATTTGAAGGACTATTTATGCAAAATACGATGTTATGTCGGTTGTGGAATGTTGTATTCCAAAGATCGACGAGAAATCGACAAACCTAGGTTTTCTTCAACACTATGGGCTACATCAAGCAATATTCTCAGTCGTTTTTGAGCGACGGATACGTTTTCGATTCTTCACCTAACCTACTTGTCCAAACAGCTCAAATATTTTTCACTATTGCCAGCCAAGAATGTATTTCACGACGATCAAAAAAGGCTTTACTTTTGCGAACTGTGAAAATTTTCACCATTTTTGTAATGAATTTTAACAATTTCAATGCGTTTTTGAAGGGTGCATCGTACGATTTTTGGTAATGACGTAGTTTTTCAGTTATCAAATGTCAAAAGATGACAGCTTCACAATTGACAGCTGTTTATATAGTAGGCTATTTAAAATGAAAACATTTATTGGAAGACATTTAATGTTTCATGAAAAAACAACTGTAAGGCCCGTTCTCATTAGCATAGTTTAGCTCGCCTAGTTTCTACCGCTGTACACTTCAGCTATAACATCGCTCATACATACATTCATGTGTAAAAAATGCTACGAGTTATCTGTCAAAATATTGTACATAAAAATATTTTGTATAGGAAAAAAAATAAAATCAATGTATGTGTGAGCGATATAGCTGACATTTGCAATGCAAAGACAACTCGAGCTAAGTTAGTTTGCATCGCTCAAAACAGAAAAACGTAGCTCGCATAGTTTAGCTCAAGTGTGCAACGTTCCATATAAAACTTTATTTACAACTAAGAGCTACGAACATAGCTCACATCGCTTAGCTTAGGTTAGCTGAAATGTGCAACGGGCCTAACTATGATAATAAAATACTTATATTGATCCTTGACGCGAATACTACATTGCAATCCTGAATAATCGAAGAAAATTACTAGGGGTCCCAATATTACAAAACGTTCTAGTCGCGGTATCATACTCCCACTAACGTTGGATTGATATAACTCATTGATACTAGCACCACGAGCTAACTTTTTGACCCATTCTTCAAACTTTCATTTTGGAGTACTAACCGGCAATTTTGGTGTAGTATAACTGAATGGGTGGGCACGATTCAATTGGAGCTGCTAAGCATTTTGTAAATGCTGGAGTACAATTTTGGAATTTTTTATGTTGAAAAAATTACTGGACTTCGGCAATCGAATTTAATCCAAATCCGGCAATCCAACTAGAACATTATCGAACGGACTATGGGAAGAATGAACACATTAACCAGATGGCCAGATAGCATAATGAGATCAGTAATGTATTCGACAATTCCGATTAAAAAACCTTTTTAATTACTTAAAATTTTTGAATTTTTGAGTAGAATCGAGTTTGATTCTTTTATTATTGGTATCTCATGTATGAATAAGCATCGATATTAACATTTTACAGATATTTTCTCTCGTGATTAGGCTAATTTTGTTAGTGAAGTGGGAAAACTTCAATTACGTCAACAATTACGTGTCGATATAGTACTAGACATATGACGTAAGTATTTTCATGAATGGAAACTGAATGGTTATATATACTCAGTTTTCTGACATACCTATAACAAGAGTTACACTTTAGTTTGTACACGTACTTAAAGTATTTAAAACTTATAACTAATATGACCTAGAAAAGTTGATATATCATATAGTTGTGTACGTTCAAACCAGAAATCAATAATTATTTATATTTATTAGCATTTTAATTTATTAAAAATCATAATTGACGATGAAACTATACTCAACAACAATAAATACATGCCTATTAGTTTATGTAAAGTAATAATGTAATTATTAACTTTTCGTTTCATTTTATGGATAAAATATAAACATACATGTACATAAATATGAGTATGATTATTTATGAAAATTTTTCAATAAATTACCAAAGATGTAAAATGTAATCGAATTTTTGTTTATGTATAGACAAAATATATATATTTCTACTAGACTAGAACGTTTTAATTTATGATAAACTTTATTATTTGAGGTTAGATGGACAAAAAGGGTTGAAATGTCACATAAAAGTTAAACTATTGAAAGCTAACTAATAATTTCATAACGACAGTATATGTATATCGTATGACTGGAACACAAAGAACACAATCAATTGTATATTTGTGAACGGGAACAAACGAATGAGGGGGCACAAATTTCACTTTAAATTGCACATCAACAATCGATTTATATCCAAATCGATTATAAAAAATAAACCCAAATTATATTATACACAATCAGTGATTTATTCAATCACAATTACTAATTAAAACTGATATTTTTTTTAATGACAGATTTGTTGTCACGTATAGCCTTGTACCTATATTATTTTTAATTGGTTCATTAACAGAACCAAAAGATTTTGGTTGTATTAAATTCGCAGATATCACGAAACACATGTAATTGCATACAAAACCCACTTATGAGGTATACCCACTTATGAGTACACCGACAAAAGAGTTCAATATATGATAAGACGCGGCAAAAGTATTATCGAATTTTGTCAATTAATAACATATTCGTACAATTGATATTAATTACCAATATTTTATCATAAACTTATTGATTTAAGATACATAAATTTATTGTCTCCCACAAAATATGAGTGATGGTACATACCTATAAGTTATTTATTTTCCATTAACTATTTGGTATATTCCTAATTATTTTAATGAGGATTATCCGAATTTATAATATTACTTATGGTTATTGTTTGTGATACTTATAATTTTAATTAGTAGTTAAGGTTGATATATAATATTAATACATAATACAATCACCTTCTGTTTTATATACAAAAAGATTAAAATTATGTGATTTCTTATTTGTATAAGGAATATGAAAAAAAAATCAAATTGCTCACCTGAATCTACTCGCCAAGCATCTAAATCTGAAAATGAATAAGGTGTCGAATATATTAAATAAATGTCGATATGTGGTTTGTTTATAAAAAAAAGCTACAAAATAAATTCGTATCTGAGATACTATCAATAAATAAAGTGGGTGGTATTTTACACCTTAGTTTGACATCTTAAAGTTCTAATAGCGTTCTATAAAGTAAATTATGAGTTCCTTATAAATGCGTCCACCGCTTAAACTGAAAGGCACAATATAGTTTTTTAAATATATGGGGTCACCATAAGAAAATCCCTTAATTTTTGGAAAAATGCAACTATTGAGTGAAAAAATGATACAAATTGGAATTGGGTAGGTTTTCAAAAACTGTTTTAGAACCAGAGCTTGAATCAGTATTAAGTGTCAAAAAATACTTTTTACAATAGACTTTTGCCCAAAACTACAAAAATTCTGAATCTGGTGGCGTTCACAGTAAAGTAAAATTACCAAAATCGAAAAACAGTTTCGATTCAAATTACCTGTATTTGGCTAGTACTATTACAATAAAGACACATATACAAGCACAATGCACATATATACAAATACAATTCAAAACCATCAAGTCTGGTTTCATATGCTCGATTAGATGGATTTTGATCTTGAAGATCAAACAACCATTCAATGACGTCATCAGATCGAAACCGGCCTAGCGAACCAACATTACAGAATACACAAAGATGCCATACACTTCGCAGAGACTCAACGTTTCAAGGGCTAGTTGATTCAGCGCCCTAGCTGTCAATCAATGCTACATCGGAGTTCTAGTATACCTTCAATCAGCAGTCACGTTCACAGCTATCTCAGCATCACTATCATTATTATTTCATACAAATCTAACATTTTAAGATTTTGAAGCTTACAACATCATCAAAGATGCATTGTATATAGCAAAACTATCGCAGGTCGTTGTAGCTTAATGGGTAAGAGAGTTTCTCATCACGCCGCGGTCTCGAGTTCGATTCCCGCCATTGACCAAAAATTAGCATGTAACCGGATGACTTAAAAACGCGTTTGTGTAAAAACATTCGTTGAGCTGACCACCTACAATGTGCACCAATCGTTGAAAATGGTTCGTAAGGTCTCAGTTGAGACGCGGTAAGGGCCGTTTACGGCCTCTAACCCATAGCTTATTTTATAGAAAAACTAAATTGGTTCATAACAATACATCCTTTATTTTTCAGATGGTACAAAACATGCAAACTTTTGCTTTCAAGACCCTATAGAGAGTAAAATCAGAAATCATACAATCTAGTGGAGGTCGCATTGTAATAATATACAAATAAAAATCAGGCCTGCTGAGAAATTTGATGATTATGAACAAGAATCAGGAGTACACGAAGTATGCAACAAATTTGACCAAGAAAATCCAAAATAGCCGAACTATAAACATACGAAGATAGATCACCTTTTGCAACGATCCAACATAAGCAACGTTGAAACTGACTAAAGACAATTTTTTCATTCCATTAAGTCTCGTAGATTAATATTTTTAATATTTTATTTGGTTGTTATGGAGTGTTACAAGCATGAAGGATAACTCTCAGAATATTGTCATAACTTGCATCACTCTCAGAATATTTCCATAGCAAATTCTCAAACGTAAACACAAATATCACGCATCTACGCAAAAATTTACACCATGGCCTTTGTAGAACCTTTTGTCGGACCGTACGTCAGCGTATCTATATTTCGTACCATTGCTTGATAATAGTACTCAGTATAATTCATCGGAATTCAAAGTATTTGGTCGATTAATAATAATGAAACCCCTCACAATCATTCTAGCACTGCTAAGTATTGCAAGTTTTAAAGAGTTGGGGTGATACAAAACTACTCACAAGACCTCGGGCATTTTGCGTCAAATCACGTTAGTATTATTTTATTAGTATTATTATCACTCTAAGGCATAAAACGGACTATACTAACTTATCCTTTCCCTCTATTTTAGATGAGAGTGGTAGGTACTTTACTCTCTTTCAGGCTGCAGTTTTAACGCCCATTTCATCATGGTATGTACTCGTAGATAAACTGTAATTGTTATTTCCTTTAGCTATAACCAAGTTGCTTAAAAGGCAATTGGCTCCAATACTATTTCGTCGGACTATATGACAGAAGTAGTTTGAGATTCATGCTAGAGGTTTTCTAATAGGGTTAGCATGTGAATTCGGGGTTTTGTACACGTCCTGTACTTCGGTCCTCAGATTTTTTTCAAAGACTAGGGATGGTACAAAGCAAAGAAAAACTATTAATTTCATCGTTTAGCTGGAATAATATAGCCAGTGTGAACGCATAGGAGTAACATGTCTGTATATCTCTCTATATATGGTTGAGACTAGGTTCTAACATTTAGAATGAAAATCATACTCTTCGTTGTTCCTGCCTGAATGGCCATAGCCAGTATCTTATTAAGCCCTTCCTCTCCTAAACGTAACACCAACGTGTTAGTGAGTTAGAATCACAGGGAAAGCGCAAAAGTATATTCACAACTAAAAGAATACCAGTAAAATATACCTATACTGGGTGACTACCTGTATATAATAAAGACCAAACATATATGGTTCAACATCAGGATGCCAAATATAAACGTATGGGACAAGCCGGAGGTGGTGAACAGGTTATTTCTGGAATTGACTATCGAGATCATGCTTTAATTGCGTCCAGGCTAAAATAGAACCAGTAATGTACCAGTAAATAAACGAATTAGAAGTTGCAGCTAAAATCAATCGGAAAGACTGTAAAGAAGAATAAGAATATTGAATCTTTGTATGGCTTTAACCTCCACGTATACTGAATTGACTTCTAGATTAAAGATTTTACTTCTCTGTGTCAATCTAATACAAACGGCCTGCTTCGGGAGAATTAAAAAATACAGTTCTTGGAAAGACTTATTTCAAAATCCTTCCATTTAAATTATTTATTAACAGGTTTATACCTACTGTGAATATTGACCTAAAATTTGAAAAACTTGACAATTAATGAAATCAAGTAGTATACAGAGTCTATTTTGAGAATTTGTGCGAGAAACAAGATTTTAGTAAAGCAAATGTCTAGAAGCACTTTCATAGTGTGCTTTTGTCTAATCTAATAGGTTAAATGAAACTTAAATGTTTAAAAAAATCGAAAAGTCTCAACCAACAGAGCATATAGGGACTCATCTTTTCTTAATTATTCTTCTATCATTTATCCAGAAATATGTAGAATACACAAACCATGTGAACGGGATTAACGATATCGAAAGTGACGGTAAATTATTCAGATGTATAAAATCTTTGGTACTGTGAGGAAGAGACCTTTGGACGACAAGAGTGGGCAAAAATTATTAATTAAAAAGGTGGTAAATTAAGGTGACTCGTCTCAAGTGCTAGATCACACCAAAAAATTAATTTAAAACTGGGTTATGTACAGGGAATCTTTTAACGAATATGAGTGGTGTTTCAATACCAATCCGGGATTTAATCGATTTTGAAGTGTACAAAAACCTAATGAAAACAAGCAATTTACAGTTCCTTAAAAAACCGAATTATTCTCTTGCCAAACCAGCGGCATATTCAGCCACATATATAATAAAGAAACTTAAGCTCGCACATCTATTCCACGAACAAATTTCGAGAACCACAATTAATGGACGGGAATGAAATTTTATTCTTAGAATCGACACAACAAACGTTTGTTATACCAAATCGTTTCCATCGTTGTCACGTCGATGTTTGTTAAATTTCTTGGCTACAGCCGCAAAAATATCGAACGAGCAATACGGAGAGCACGTTATGCAAAATCTCCATTGGATTCAGTTTGCACGAGACACTGAACTTACGATGACGAAATTTAGGATGAATTAATAATTTCGTGTATATGAGTATATTCCACTGCTTACTGTCAACTAATTCTCTATTTCACTACAACATAAACGGCAAAGCACAATGACATTTGACGCCCTTTCGAAAAATTATGACAATTTAAAATATGACGTTACTGACGATAATTTTGTCTGATGTTGTAATTTTTTAGTGGCAACAAGGTATCCCAAAAATTTCATTTCAAATAACTCGCTAATGACGACCCTATAGAATTTTTTTATTTATGCGAATTCTTGATAGCGTTTCTTGATAAAGAGATGCCGGTATAGTACATTCTCCTCTTAAAACTACTCCATTATCTTTATATTTGTTTTAAGTACACTCGAATTATATCATTGACTTATGATGACATATTGAACTTTATCAAGTTTTTCGTCTATTCATTTAATTTTTTATTTTTTATGTTTTTATCTCTACAATCTGTTTCGAGACTCGTGGCACTTCCACCTCTTTCGCGGTTCGCTTATTTACGTCCGTACCTTACGCCATTACAGCCAAATCGAGGACGGGCTCCAACTGCCGCAGCTTTAACCACTGCGCCACCTAGGCGAATTTTTTGGCTATAATAATTCTTAAATTCAATTTGGAAAATTCCGAACTGCAGATTATAAACAATTTTACTAACCCTGATTTTTATTACACATATATATTTTATTAAAATAATTTATTATATTTAGAATAAGATTTATTATACCAAGTATATATATGGCATACCATTTAAAACATTGCAATCTGTGTAAACATGCAGATAACATAAGTAATTATTTGGCTGACCTATACAGTTGATCTTTGACACATATATATAGATATACTTATCATGCATGAAAATAGCATATAATTTAGAAACGCATTGGAAAAATGTTGAACTGTTAATTAATTATATTCTAACGATGTCAATCTTTAGGTAAATATTGTTGCAAATCGTGACCACCTACATAACACACCACTCCAAATGTGTAAATGCATTTTCTTACGTACCCCATACTACACCATACGTCGTTGATGTCTATATATAAATCCAAAATGTAAACAAGACTGCAAAAGTATCCCTCGTGTAGTAATTATAATAAATAAACCATTCATGGTCGCTTGATAAGAAATACAAAACACCGTTGGTGTTAAACTTAATCGATTAAATCATGAAAAAATACCTCTTTATTATAAGAAACCGAGAATAACATGTTAAATATAGAATGAATATGATAAACTTTATGCGCAAAACACATATTACCTATACACCCAGGGCATGGGCATCCCAATGATCAATATCAATATTATGTTCTATACAAACATATTTTATGTAGCTATAGCAGCGGTAACAAATAAACCGTCAATCATACATGTTAACCCTTGCAAAATTTGACAGTATGTGAAACTTATATTATAAACCAAAGAACTGGGCAAACCGTAAAATTTATGAACTCGTCTATGTCATAATGTCTTATTGTATTCTTTATATAATATACTCTTGTTCTTGAATATATGCTTTAAGATACCTCTCTACATTTATGACATGATTTATTTTTCAAGGAAATCGAAAGTAAGACAATATTTCTATACCTGAATCTATTAATAAATGTGTATCAATACTAAGTTATACTTAAGAAAACAAACGCAGCATTAACTTAATAGCACAGGGTGGTCTAAAATACTGGCTATTTTAACAACAGTTATACATCAGACTCAGTGGGTGGCTCAATTTGTGCAGTTGGATTTAGAAAGATTAACACTTTATAAATGTGATTTATCGACAAATAGTAGTTTAACTTTAGCACTAGAGATATAGGTGATCACCTTAAAGTTGTGTTTATGGATTTTAGGGCATGGGTGCTGTTTGCACATTAAATTATAATTCGTTTTCACACAAATTTGTTAGCTCGTGCCATTATATTAAATATGAGCACCTTCTCGCTTGCTTAACTCGACACAATATTTATTGGGCAATTGCAGACCCCTGAGCTTTATAATATTGTTTAACAATAAGCATACACTAGTTTCAATAATATGAAATAAGTATAAATCTATATATGCATGCATATTGATAAACTAAGTAAAACGAAATATTTCTTATCTTTCAGTTATCTGACAATTGGTCGAACTTAATAAACCTCAATGTTATTGACTGTGTTATTCAGAATTATCAATGAATATTTTTAATACTCGCGCATTTGCTTCGAAATGTTTTTAATATATTATTGAATTCGATTTATAACCTATAGATATTGTATTCATTCAAACCGTACTAAATAAACAAAGGTTTCAATATTACATTTTCGAGAATATATTTTACACAGATATACCTAAGAAAGGCTTAAAAGTATTTTATAATCGATTTTCGAACTTTGCGCACTCGAACTTTGAACGAGAGCCTTTTTTGGCCCATACTGTCAGATTTTAAAGGTTATTGTTGGCCCATACTGTGTTAACCGAACCCGAGTAAGTTTTTCTTACTATATGGCACCATTTTCTCCGAATTATCCCGTTTCATGCTCGAAGTAAGAAATTTAAATTAAATTCCTTAGCTTTTGATCCGATGATGTTTCTCTCAAATATAAGAAACCACCCCTCGAACTCATCGGTCAAAACCAAACTCTCAGGTCCATACATGACAACGTGCTTGATCAACACTTTGTACAATTATACACATTTCCTAAATATCTCGATTTCAAAGTGCCTGATTACAGCGGCAAAGCGGATTTAGATTGCACCAGGGGAGTAATTCTTCCTAAGATAACAGTAACTTTTATGCGCTACAAAAGCGAACTATATCGCGTTAACTCTTGCATTTTAACTTATGTTTAAGGATTGGCACTTTCCATTCTTAGGGCTTCGCGTCAGTTTGCCATACTAATCGAATAAAGTCTAAAATCAAAGAATTTTCTTTATTTTGTACATGGCGTCAGCGAATTCCTCAAAGGGTTGATCGTCAATAAACTTTTTTTCTATCTGTATTTGAGGGCTTCAATTACAACTTGTGGCACACAAAGCCCAAAGTGTTCATGCTCTGTATCAAGTACGGTATCGACGTTTGGACAGAGGTTTATTTCTTGACCCGAATGACTACTTAAAGGAACTACTTGAATTTCACCATATCTATATGAGCACGTTGACCCAATTTGAAATAGGAACGATTAATCATAAAACACATGACGAAGGTGGTACATCATCTGTTTGGACAACATTGTTCGTGTTGTAGTTCGTGTTCTTGCAGCTTGCCTAAAGCCATAAAAGCAAAAGCAGAGTGGATGTAGCTTTCCAGTTTTGAGTTGGTAACTCAATGGCTAAATAGTGAGAAAGTTACCGTAACACACGATTGTGTCCTCTGTGGTGTTTTGGTAAATATTGGAGAGCTCGTTCCAGGAATGGTATAAAAAATTCATTGTTTGCTAGACTGATTTTCAGTTTAGCAAACAATAAATTTATATATGAGCTGGTGTCGGAGTATCAATTAACGACGCTTATGGAAGTAGTGAAAGGGCGTTTAACGTTATAATATTTGGTTTTTATCTTTTATTTAGGTGATCGGATTGATTAAACTTTTTAAAACATACTTTCAGAAATTTTGACATTTTTTCAATTTCATATAATCAGACTTAATGATGTCTCATAAAAGCTTATAAATTGCATTGTACTTTAATATATGTATTTTGATCCACTAAACAAAGCTACGTATCTGATCCAATAGTCCAATACTCCATTATGATCGGTGGTGTGAATGGACTCATCTATGACCTTTTGTTGTAGTGCAAAATTCATGGGCCAACCCATCTTACATGTCAGAAGTATAAAAGCTGGCATTGCTTGGTAATGTGTAGATGGTTATACGTAAATCTAACCTATAGCCGTACATCCTCGATTTGGATTTGTAGTGGCTAAAAAAAGCGATCCGCGAAAGAGTTGGGAGTTCGTTGAGATAGAAAAAGACAGGCAGACATGTTTGAAACCCAACATTTTTATGAATTTACATTTACTCCTTCTTGACTACAACATTGAATTTATAACCGTTCCGAGGAATTGCCGCTTAACGAGTGTAATAATGGTAACTTTGATAGGGACGTCTTCAATTATAAGGAAGTGATGATCCAGGTATTCTATTCTAAAACTAGCAAAGATGAACTTTCATTCTAAATATTTTGACTTATACGATACAAATCGTTCACTACGGTTCAGCCGACATTAACTGAAAACTTTGCAACTTTTTAACGAAGATCGGAACTGTTGGTTACATTTTGAAAGTATAAAGGCCTTTCTAAAGTATGAGTTAAACGAAACCTACCACACCTGATATATGTATATTTTTCCACTACCTTTGATATAACAACAAGTTTAAATTTTTACAAATATCGCTAGAATAAATCGGATATCCGATATATGTATACATTTTTTTAAACCATCATATACTGCCAACCCGTTTTGTTATGCCATCGGTGAGTTGGGTTAATATCTAGAATCTAATAATTAATTTTAACGTTTCCAATTGATATGTTTTCGTAGTCAATTCAGCCACCTCAAAATAAGATTTGTGCATAAGACAATAGTGTTTACAGTAATTGAGCTGTTCCTCGTTGACATAGCAATCTAACCAGATGTTAAATAATCAAGTTTTTAATTAATACGTATATCACAGCAAGGTAAATTTCCATTTTTCATTTTATAAAGTGATGACGACAATATAAACTCTGTTTTGTAACAATTTATTTTATTTTTCTCTTTGCGGAACTATACAAACACAAAACAATTTCCCATTTTTTAATTTATACCACTATGTCACACTTTAGTTTGCGACAAAACTAGAAAATATTTTAAGCGAAATATGTCAATCCTAATATTTCATTCATTTATATGTGACCGCGCACAGTGAAACGAGAAAAAACGTTTTGTGGAGTATATTTTATGTTGACAACAACACTTTGATGCACCTCGACTAGCATACCAAACACATTGTCTGCTATGGCCATCATCGGATATATCAAAAGCCACACTACTTATAGTCAACAAATTACAAAATGAATCAATAAATTTATGATGATTGAAAACTAACGAAACGAAATTAAACCACCAGAACTGAAGACAATTTAATACTTTGACGACTGCCGTATACCTCGGTTTCTTACAATATATATTATTTGATTTACATTTTATTAAGACAAAATGAAAATTAAACTGAGCAAAATAATTCACGTTTTTTTTTTTGTTTAAGATCGGTTTTTTATGATAATTGGTTGTGAACATTTTTTAGTTTACTTTTCTTGTACAAAACTATTTGGATTTGTCTTGGTATAGATATTGAGATATACTTAAGTATATTCAAGTTTTATATAACATTATACATATACGTCACACCAAGTAAAAAGAGAGAGGAATTAAAGAAATTTTATAAAGGTTAGGGTTGATTTATGCGTATTATATTCGCGAATTGCCGAATACTTCTTGTTCTACAAATAGTTAGTATAGCAGAGGTCAAGCACCGCATTCATTATTATGCTATTCAAAATAGTACATGTTTTAGTGTGTTGGTACTTCAATGTGTATGGATGTATACGCAGGTTTACTGGAGTTTATAAAAATATAAAATGTATGCAAGTAAAAGTATTAAAATAATTTGACCCATGGTCAGTAATATTACAGAATCGTATGTTTCTTCCAGCTGTCATACTTTTGATCATAAAAATATATCGTTTATGTTATATTCAGATACAAGACTGATTTTTAATAAATTTTGACCCTCCAATTTTAACCTTAATCGAAAACCACATTCAAAAAATGAATAGAGTAAGTATAAAGCGAACCTATAGAAGAGAAAATACTAGGCACTTCACTATCTTGCAAAAATAAAATAAAGAGTTTGAAACATGAAACAAAAACTCCACAAGCCAAACTAGACTTAACAATCTGATATGACACTGATGAATATATGCCCTCTGGAAGGCAACTTAAAAACTAATATATAATACTAACTCCATCTACCAGAAATCCAGATGAAATAAATCCAAAATTTATCTCGATTCAGAATAAGCTCCTAGATATAGTTAACAGGTTATTCCTTGAAAGAACTAACAAGAAGAGCTTTGAGAAACTTTATTAATTTTATAAACACTTCATAAAGCTTAATCATATACTATAACTGTCATAAGACTGGATGTACCAATAACACTAAACTATTCGAGCAATTCTTGGTATTCTTTCGACAATCGACTCACTTGAAATGTCTGCATTTATAATACTAGAACTATAATAATTAAGGCAATCTTTAGGGTTTTAAATTACATACTTGTGATCTATACTAAACTAATGCACTGTCAATTGAACTGCGGATGACAATACAATAATGGATGTTATTTACCCGGTAAATGGCACAATAAATAAATTATACGTCAACAAATCTGTGCACATCGACCTCGTAAATAGAAAAATTCTGGACTTGTATATCGTGGCATTGTATATAGAGCCTCGCTGTCATTCAACTGTCAAGAGCCAAATTCCCAAAAGTACTACTTAGGAGGCAGTTTGCCATATTATCTCTGTTTTGAGCACATAACTGATATGAAAACTATGACAAGTGTTTATCCAATTCTTGGGACAAAATGCACAAAATTACAAAACCAAAAATTGGTTAAATGACTCAAAATTAAGGAAGAAGCACTTTCTGTCAAATTAATTTTGAGGCAACTAATTATGAAAAATTATTTTTATATACTAAGGAGTGGGCAATTTATCGGTTTAAATTTGAACCACGGGTGATTTCAACCCCAGTTATTCTGTCACAAAATTCAGTATATTTATTATCTCCACTAAACGAAATGTGCAAAATTTGGTCGATGACAGTGCCCGGTATACGCAAGTTTATTGGTGAAACTGGTTTCATTGCTGATGCGTGAAGACATGAGCGTGCTCGTACAGTGCGAAAACCCAAAAATATTAGAGATATCAAATGAGGACGACGCAACCATTACGGCCGATGGATACACCTATCGCCCTATATGATAACAGATTTTTTGGGACCAATCTTCATGATATTGATGCGACCGATGTTTGGTTTTAACAGGATGGTGCAACTTGCCACACATTTCATGCCACAATCGATTTATTGCGGGCCGTTTAATTAGCAGAAATGGTGATGTCAATTGGTCGGCCAAAATCTGCGATTTAACACCATTGGACTATTTTCTCTGAGGTGCCGTTAAGGACAAGTGGTATACCGACAAACCAGAGACAATTGAGTATTTGCAGGCAAACATTCGTGATGCCATTACCGAGATACGAATCCATACACTTGAAAACGTGCTCGAAAATTGGTCCGATTGATGGGGTCAGGAAAGTGAATAAAATAATATTCCATCTCTTATCTCTTTTATTGCAGTTCTAAATTTAAACTTTTAAATGGCACACCTTTTACATAGCTAGATTCTATTTGAATAGTTCCTGTTTCATTTTTTAAGATACAAAACCTGAACTCAAACATATTTCGGACTCACTTGTTAAAATTCCCTATAACCAATGTAAGACGGGAAGTCGCAATATCAAATCAACCTCTTTTGTGAAAATTTTACAATTTCAAAGTACTTAGTTAATTAAAACAAAGTTCTTAAGTTACTCCTAAAATCAAGCAGCATTGCTCATACATAGTGGTCCTAATTTAAACCACTAAAGTAAGGAGAAGCAAAATGACTATATTACAAATTTTAAGATTTTATTAAAATAAAATTTTAGCAGAGATAATTTGAGAATATTGCTTAGTCGAATCCAGAATCGATCAGCATAAGTAAACCCCAAGGGATAATGAAATTTAACCAGGCAACATTGTTAGTCCCGCATGATGTTTTACCATTGCGGTTGGACTAATAATTTATAATCACTGAATAACAAGGCCAAATTTTCTAAGGTACAACATTATACAAAGGTTCAACTAATTATCAAAACAGAGACGATATCGTATACATTTTTTTTTGATATCATTTTCTATCGGCAGTGTCCATTCATGTGCATTGGACTTAATGTAAATTGAAAATGTAAATGCCTACATAGCATAATGAGTAAAATGGATTTCAAAAATGTAGAAAAATTGTTCCAACAATATAAAATCATAACTACATATATATTCAACTTACCTAATGCTGAATTTCCAATATTAGGATGTGCTGGTGCAGCGCGACGCGACAATGGTGCAGGAATTCCAGATGTCGAACATGGCGACGCCGACGACGAATCACACGAACCGTCTAGCGATCGAGCCGGAACGGGCACCGTAACCGGTGTCGGATTATTATTATCGTGATCGGATTGTGGACTTTTTGGTGTTAATATATTTGGTATTTGGCTCGATGTCACTGTGCTCGGTGGTGGTGGCACTTCGCCCGCTTGCAATGCGCGTGCCTCGTCCTGAGCCTGGGCGCGACGCAAAGCCGTCTGTAGTGCCATAACACGTTGGCGTTCCGCTGTCAAACGACATTTTTCACAATTACAATAGCGATACTTGCAATATCGTTTGTGACCTTTGAGCGCTATTTTTAAGCCATGATTGCGACATCGGGCACAATTTGGCGGCGTTCGAGGATTTAATGAGCTGCTGCTCGAGCTCGATGCACCACCGCACAAATCATTTTTCGAATCGAGCATATCCGAATCGGACATGACGTCGTTCCAGCGATCCTCAGAAACCATTCGTTTAATATTTTTTTAAAATAATAAAATTAACTCTCCACAAAAAAATTAAAACTATGTATTAGTATTATTTTTATATTTAAATATTATTTAATATAAACTATTATTCTTAATAATAATTTTTTTTTATTCCTATTTATTTATTTATTTATTGTGTTGTGAGTGCTGAGGGAATTTAAATAAAATTTAATACTTGTCAGCTGCATTTGATATTTTCCACAAAACAAAAAATTGGATTTTAATTATACAAATACATATATAAACTTTGAATCACACCACACACACACACTTGCTATATAAAACTGAAATTTTACTATCAATGAATATTATCATATGATGGATAAAATTTTTGTTATCAATGTACACAAAACCACTGCAAGTAAATTTATATATATATGTGTGCACTTCAAATCGAACAAAAGTGCATTTTTTGAAGTACAAATTTTTAAACACTATTAATTAAATTAAACAATAATAAATATATTATTAAACACAATATAAATAAAACACTAAATATTTTTTTTTGCTCTTCTTCTTATAAATTTTATAAGTGTTGCACAAAACAAACGAACTTTCTTAAAACAAACTGTTGCTATGCAATTTCCTCAAACGGAATAATTCAACTTCTCCTCGATGTGCGCGATGAGGCAACAAGACTAATCGAATATATCTCACTTATATTAAAACGCGCGAAATTTTTAATTCATCATTTATATTCTCACTTGAAATCGTGTATCCACCAATTTTAAAACACTAAATTTCGAATTCAAATGCAAATTTTATGCAATTCGCGAATTAAAATTTATATACTGTACAGCGTTAAATGAAAATATGCAACAACTACAGACACACATACGATATTTATAGCCCTGATGTATATTATATATATTATTTTATATATTTAACCGAAAATAAAAGAGTTAATAAAAAATTTCCAATTTGAATAAGTTGACAAAATGAAAACGAAGAAAATTTTCACACACACTCACGCGATCAAAAAAAAAGTACTATTTTAAAAATTAAAACAAATTAATTATTTTTATTTCACTACAACTCTCGACAAACTTGCGACGAATGCAATGCACAATCGACTGTCAACGAATGTAAGTTTCTAACTGAATATGCCACACATATGATTACTACTATTCTTTTGAGTACGTACGTACGTAATACATATGCAAAGAACAAAACAAAAAAAAAACAAAATCAAAACACACATCAAAACATTTTCGACTCTTCTACTAAACTAGAAAGAGAACAAGATTAAATTTTATCAACAAGCATGAATGCAAGTCCGAACTAAACTATAAATTTCACACAACAAAAACAAAAACGAATCGTGCTTTTATAAATTCTCTTAGTATATTTTTATTTACACATGCACAATATCGTATAATATGGATATACCATATATAAACTAGTATGCGTTTTATAGTAGTATATATGTATGGGTAGTGCAAACTTTTTTTTTTGCTTAAACAAATACTACACCAATAAACTTCGTTTCAATTCGAATTGGAATGAAAAAAACAAAACTCTACTACTTTAACGTTTCTACCCATACATTTAATAAATTTATTATTCAGTTTTATTGAATGCATCAGGTACGGAAAACTATTTTCCTTGTAGGGTGATTCATATCGAGACGAAAAACATGTTGAATACGGGAAAACTGGTTTTAATTCAAAATATCGAGAGAAAAAAAAATTATATATAACAGTTTATTGTGTGTTCAAGCTATTTTTAGAATTTTTGTATAAATTGTACACAGTGTCTATGCAATATTAATTTCAGTCTAGTGAATAGTGATACTAGAATTAGTTGGAGCGGGATGGAAAAGGTTAGTATCGAGTTTTGTATCGTGTAGAGATTTTATATGATATCATTGTTAAGAAAACTATTTTCATATCTTACGACATTATAATTTCAGAACTGGTTAAACCACCAATCTTACGTACAGATGTGAACGTAACTGAAGTGGTTGTGAAATCTAAGAATATGTTATCTCAACTGGCTCGAGTTGGAAAGCAGGACGGTGCGAATCGAACTAAACACCGCGGACTGAAGAGGAACTCTCTTAACAACTAACCTACATCTGTTACAGAGCTCAAATCAGTCTAATGTTAAAAAATGTGTTATAGCTGTATAAATAGCAAACTTAACAATTAACTGAGTGAAATTTGTGAATTGATAAAGCTTAAAGCTTGATTGAACTATGGGGGTGAATTATTGATCGCATTTATAGAAACAGAGGATTTAGTCCTAGAATCGTAAAAAACTCTAAAGCAATGCGAATACAGTCACAATCAATACGTGGACCAAAAAGCTTAAAATGTACCTGCCGGATAGAACCCAAGAATATAACAAACATTGACCTTAAAAAAATCCAATATATACAACATTAACAGGACGATGTGCAACATAAAATAGTTCGAATATGTTTTGGTAGATCTTATTACGAATATGGAAAGGTAAGCTAAAAACTTTTTGTTGTTTAATTTAGAGCAACGAGCCATTAGAGAAAATTTCTTTTACAATATTAAGTTTAACCAGTAGATAATGGTATGAATCGACATCATTCAGGTTGAAATTCAACTTATAACGCAACCAATCACGAAACACAGATTGTCGCTTCCAATGAAATTCCTCAATTTGTATCTATATTGTGTTAACCACATTAACATTTTAAACCACTTATTTTGGTTAGGGAAATAGCTTTCATCTTATATCTAAATCATTAACCTTAACTAACTTACTGGCTAGTTTTTTCCAGAAACCGAAAAAGATGTTGATTATGGCTGTAATTGCAGTAATTACCCCTATTTTGGTCACAAAATCCAAATATCAGAATTTGACGCTTTCCGTCAAACTATAGACCTCTCTATTAACTATTTCCTATACAAAAAATTTAACAACCAGGATCACCTTATGTAATGGTACCTGGATTTAAACATTCTAGTAGTCACTGAAAAGCTCATTTTACTAAAAAATGTGCATAGTATTAGTTTTCGAGGCCAAATCTTTATATCCTACTTGTGGTCCTCAGGTTTAATAAGATTTGTACTTCAAACTTTCGCATGAAACTACTTCATACGTAGAGTTTTCCTCAAACAGTCAAACGGTTTCGATCGTGTCTTTTTTTGTAATTATAGTTTTCTTGTTCCACTGAGGACTACTATTTCGGCACACTTCTTAAAGGCTAATAGAATTATGATATTTGACTACTTGTACGTTGTAAATGAAGATTTATATTGCCCTTAAATAGTTTTGGCCATTCATTTAAACAGGCGACTGATCTGAGAAAATCACTATTTTTAATAGGTGTTTGATTCTACCAAGTTAATTTACGGTATTGCCACTATTAAACAAATTATTAACCCTTGAATTTTCTTAAACATTACGTACTACACTGGTAATCTATTATTAGAAAGAATCCAAAAATTGAACAACACTGATGACGATAATTAGCATAACTGAAATTTTTATCAAACATAATGTCTATAAAAGTACGTGCTCGGAAAGATTAAGTATACTTTGTACTGTACCTACGTATAAAGAGGTAAAGCTAAACACCAAAACTATAAGGTATCAAACAAATTCTTGAAATTTATAAAATTTTGTTTTGGGTTTATTTCAAATCAAACTAATAAAAAAGCTTCTATTTGTTTGGCAGCAGTTACATAAAATAGTTGACCTACCCGAATAAAATATTTCAATGCAATCATATATAATTTTGCACATACATCGCATGTCAATACATGCACACACATTAGGCAATTTATTTATCAACGAAACACAAGAATACCGCTCCTGAGAAATTACAATTGACTGATAATTTTATTTATTCCGTATTTATTTTGCAATTCCAATACGAATAAATAATATTATTGTATATGGCAAAAAAAAAAACAAAACGAACAAACAAAATTGCACACTTATTAATAATTATTTATACATATTTTCGCAAACTTGAATGAGAAAGAGAAAATAATTTCAATTTTTATAACATTTATATTTTTTTTTTTTTTTTATTTTGGTTTTATATACTCAAGAGAGTATAAAGTTTGGTATTAGTAAATATAAAGTTTGATGATGTGTTAAAGACTAGCACTTTGTTATTTATGTCGTTCGGTATATTCCGTTGCATTTTTGTCTAGCCAATCTTGTAAATATACGATTTCGAGTATTTTTTTACTGTCGGTCTCATTTTATTATGTTTTGATCCCTGTCATACACAAAATAAATGATACATAAATATAAACTAAATCATAAGATATTCGAAGAAACCACACTTTTTTTCTGTTGATGTGCATGTATGTGTTGAGTTTTGGATGTGAAATGTGAGAAAAAAAATTATGTTTAAAAATAAATTAATCAATTTTCTTTTAAACGTTCAAACGACACTTGCATTTATCTACGTCAAATCAATTTGGTTAATATTATAAATCAGTTGGTTAAATTGTAAATCTGTAGTTTTTATTTTCAAGCATTTTTAAGCTCTTTAGAACTTACGTTTTGATGTAATCGATTATCAAAAAACTTTAAAAAGATACGTTCTAGCACGAGAGCAAACCATAAGTGATTTGAATTCAAATCATCAAGAGTTTAACAGGTCATATTTCGAAAACTGGTAAAATATATTTACAGTGAAAATCCTCTAAGCCGTAATCCCACGGGGTTGCAAGCAATTTACGGCTCAGAAGACTTTTGCGGCATTCAGAGTTATTTATAAAAATATTTATGCATAAGTAAGATTTTAGATTTTGACCATGGTCGAAAGCCTTCCAGGTACCTCGTTATCAGTTAAAGTACTCAAAATTGAACCCACAATTTACGAAACAGTTCTTTATTGTTTCCTTACAAATTTTGTTTTGAGTGGCTTTAAGAAAATTGATCCCATCCAAAATCGTAATGCGTTTTGCCAAATCCGTGACTCAGTCGCAGGCTTCCATTTCCAAAAGCAAATGTTGCATCAGGAACTTTCGGTTATGGATTTTGAGCGTTGCAATAGCTCCATTGTTCAGTGGTTGCAATTTCGAGGTGCATAATTAGGTGGAAAAATTGCAATCTGATTTTGGAGAAATTCATATTTGTGTGAGAAGATGCATTATCGAGAAATAAGATAATTTTTCGATTTTGTTTTGCCATTTTCTGGTTAAGTTTATACAAGTATTTATGAAATATGTTGCTGGTCATCCATGCATTTTTGTTGGCAGGTTTTTGAAGCAGCGCGGCTTAAAAGATTTTCCGATGGCTTATGGCTTCAATAAAGTTTCATTTTCAAAGACGGTTGGTATGACAGTCATCCTATCTTTGGCTAGCATTCATTCGGAACATTTTTCGCCTGTAAGGGTTAAAGTTTTGTTCGGTAAAGCGCAAAAAATTAATGCTGTTTCGTCATAGTTGCCAATATCACAGGGCTCGAAACTATCAGCAGTCGGCCAACTTTGTTTTTTATAGTGCTGTGATATTTTCGTCTACGTCATTTTTCTCGCTGCTTGAATGCAATCTCGAAATTCTTTTTGAAATTGCGCACCAGCCATTGGATGCCTATAAATCGTGCATGAAGTAAGCATTTCCAAAGCTTTAGAATGTAAAATAAGTCCAGACATTGGAATGTTTTGGCTCTTGCTTTACCGAATCACTCAAACACTGTTTGATTGAGTTCTTCATTTTTGGAAGCGTGCATCTGTTTGGTTGCCTGTAGTGGTTTGCTTGAAGCCAAATAACGGTCCCGGATCACATTTTGTTCTTTAATGCACACATAAATTTGTGTGTTGCCGCATTTAAATTCATCTGCAATTTTATTTTTAAAAAAAGCAGAACAAAAATAAATGCATACATAGATTGTTGAGAAAAAGATAACATTTATTCATCCTGTTCCATCGATAAAAATATTCCGGGTCTGACGACCCGATTTATATGAACATTTATTCGAAAAACTTGAAAAGTGGTGTTACGTCCAGGACTGAGGAAATAACGGCATATAAGATTCTTTTTTCATACAAAACTTGTAGTTGGGGATTCTTTTTACGGCATTAAGGAGTTTACGCTATATAGGATCTACGGCTCTCAGGATTTTCACCGTAAAATATTTTACAATATTTTACAATGATGATTACTGGCTTTTTCCATTGTTGACCCTCCAATCTGATTCCATCTGTTTAAATCACGAGCCAGCTCTTCATACTGTTGCAAGCAATTAGAAGATGCCAGGTCGCTCTCTATGCCGTGAAACCATCGTCCCCGGCAGTGACCTCTTCGCTTACCTAAAGGTGGCTATTCCTTCAAATATCGCTGTATCATTCGGTTCGGACCAGCACGCAGATCGTGACCAAGCCAGCGTACTCACTGTCCTTTGATTTTATGCACGATATCAGCAACTCGCATTAAATTCCTGATCTCGTGATTGATACGAACGGTATGTGCCATCAATGTCGCGTTTTAAACCATATTTCTTTCGTACTGAACGTCAAGGTTCAAATGTCACATCCATACATGACAACGGGTCTGATCAACACTGTACATTTTCAGCTTATTCGTATTTGCAAGATACTTTGATTTTAGAAGTAGACGTAGACGATATAAAGCCCAATAGCCAGCGGCAAGATGAAACTTGACGTCCTCTCCCACACTTTTATCGCGTGTACTGAGAGATCCAAGATACTTGAATCTCATCACTATTTCAAACGTGTAGTTATCACTACTGGCCAGAGATCAGATATATGGGCTTAGACTCGTTGATGTTGAGACCAACGAAAGCTGAAAACTGTTCCATTTAATCCAATTACACAGATATCATCTATGGAAGTATGTATTCAAACATGAGATTAAAAAGTATTGGGGACAGCGCTTCTTCTTGTCGAACACCAGATAGTCTCTCTCGATTGCTCGAGTCATGGCAAGCCTATGACCATGAAATCTAGGTATGCGATCACCCTTCTTGAATATGGGGCATAACGTGGTCTCTTTCCATTCTTCAGGTATAACTTTATTTCGCCATAGCAATCGAACAAGGTTGAAAAGACAGTTCGACTAAGTTAGCCTTCCGAATATCAAGAGCTCTGAATTAATGCAATCAACTCCTCGTGAACGATTTTTCCTTAATCTCTGCATGGGCATGGTGAAATCCTCGTAGGATGGATCCTCAATGAACAACTTTTCAATGATGTTAAAATGAGGGATTATGTGAAGTAGGGATTGCAATCCCAGAGCATTTTGTGAAATGAGGTTCCCGAAATTCCCGTTCTAATTCTAGACTTGTTGGTGAAATGATCAATCAATTAGATTCGCTGCAAATGATCGCTTCGTTCAAATATGTATTTTCCATTCGCTTTCAATTGCGATGATCAGTGCGATGATGCTCTATAATCTGTGCTCGGTGATGCAGCAGTTCGATCATCCGTTTCACAACCCCCGTCTGATACTCCATGTAACGTTAAGTAATCGATATGCATATTCGACCAGTAAATATGTTAGGAACGGTAAATATATTCGTCATCAACAAAATCAGAGTTGCCATTCTGCAAATAGTTCGGTCCTCCTCTTCTTTATGCAAGCTATCAAAGCATTCGTCAACTCACGAGTTAATGGGTTGTTATGTTTTTCTAGCGTTTTCGGTACAAACTGAAGTTCTGCAAAGCATGTAGATCAGATAAGCGCCTCTTCGACATAGAGCTTCGGCAGTTAATTTAAGGGGCAGCAATACTATCAAAGATTTTTGAATACATGATTTGAGATTAACAAATCATATTTATAACAGGATGACCCAATCTATTTTTGTGTCGAATATTAAAAGCTTTTCTTGGTGTCTAACATTGCCGTATTTTACCGATGATTGGGTTAACATTTTTTTTCGACACGTGAAAATCAGAAGATATTTAATATTTATCATCATCGCTAGAAGAAGTTCACTATCATTTTCATAATCATCCGGTTCCCATCTTCTACTTCACTGTGCGTTGATTTTTTTATCAAGCAAATAAGTAATGGACCACTGGCCAGCTGAACACCGTGAGCAAAACAAAACTGATGGCAATATGATATAACGATTTAACCTTTACCATAACGTCGTTATTTTCTAAAGAAATCCGAAAATCGTTCAGTTTATATTTTCTGGGGGCATCCTGCCGAGAATATTTGTCATACCTAAACTGCAAAACTTAAGTCACTTGTAGTACTTTTGTTGTAATGTAGATTATCATTCATATAACGATGACAGTTGTCAGTTACTTGAGCGTTATAGCCTAACACTTAAGGTCTTAAAGTATACTTTCTAACCCCCGAGCTTTAAGACATGCCCTTATATCCAATGATTTTGAGATCCCGGGATCTCGAAATCATAATACTTCACATTGCTACTCAGGATCATTTGAAAGCTGTTCCAAACTATGTTACCAACGAAATTGTAACCATAGTATTGGAAGAACTGCATTTAAGTTCTGAACTCAATATGAAGTCATAGAGCAAGTTACTAGAATTGTAAATGTCAACAAACTCTACCTCTGCGTAAAATAACATAAACAAATTGTTCACAGTTAACCTAAACAACTAACCTAAACCTCATTAAAACATAGAACCACTTGTCGATTACCAATCTTGTACGATGCAACTGAGTAAATTAAATAAAAACTGGGGCTTTTGCTACTGTCTAGGTGTTTATTGATTATGGTACTCTTCGATAACCGACCAAATGGTTAAAGCTGGGCAATTAGAGTAGGAGGTACTAGGTTCGAATGCAAAATAAGATGCAAAAGGGTTTTTTCACCATCTGATTACGAATGATCACATCTTTGACACTCTGTTGGAGTGCAGAATTCATGAGCCGTCCCACCTTTTAAGTCCGGCATGGAGCTGTGCAATATGTAGATGAGTTTACATATAATTCGGACCTATAGCCGTACGACCTCGATTTGGCTGAAATGAGTTGGGAGTACCTAGAGCCTAAAACAGCCACAAGTGGTCTGGTGTATCAAGAATTTTTTACATATAGTACGCCGTTGTGGCACTCACACTAGCCCTCCCACATTATGTAATTTTCTTTCTACCAAATCTCTGGTGGTACAAATTAACATATTACTCACTAGCACAATGGCGTATGTCTTAAGTAAAATAACTACTCGTAACTGCTCTTGCTATTTTTCATGATAAGATGGAAGTAGTAAGGCATACCTTTACGCGGCTAAGTATGGAACCGCTTCTCTTTTTCTGTCAGTAATATTTATTTTTGTTTGATAGAGGGCTTTGACAGACTATACACAATATTATGTATAGGTTATGTTTTATTCATGTATCGGTTCATAGTCAAGACCAAAGCTTTTTACATAAATGATGGCCAGTGCACCACGGTGTGAATGAAGAGAAAAACTGCATGACTGACTTGCTATAACGATAAAATGCATGATGTACGGGTGCCAATGTGGCTTATGGTGAAAGGACAAAATGCATGATGTGCGAGTGCACGTGCGGCAGCGAAAATGTTAATATACATTTTAAAGCAATGCTAAAGTAGTTTAAGCTTTTCAGCGCAGATATTTAAGAGAAAGAGCGCCACCTGTTCTTGATATCCTTTAAAATAGTACGTTTTGGTTTAGTCAAGTTAGTTTTGTCGATTAAGGCCTTAATCTCGATTGAGTCGGAGATACCCGGATCCTTACACGATAAACTTGGTTAGAGCTAAAATTTGTGCTTAAAATTATTGGTTGTCCTTCGATCTCACTTTATTTAGTCGATTAGTTTTAATCGTCGTGAATCTTTAACCAAAGTTGTTTCTCACGGCATAATCTTGAACAAATCTAATGGGAATGCCGAGTTGTTTTTTTCGATTTTAATAATCTTGATTTGATTAAAATACTATCGGTACATTCGTATCTTCTAACCCTCAGAATTTTTCCATGCATTCTTCCGTCTTGTCAATATGATGAGTTATTACAGTGTGTTGTTGGAGTGCGGTTTGATATGGGCCAGTGATTATCCACCCTTAACTAGTGTTTATAGTTCTGGGTTTGTTTCTAATTATTCGGATGCCATTTTATAGGTAACATGTCCACTACAAACAGAAGGTTAATTAACGCGGGATAATCAAAACTTGGATCCGCTAAACATAATCCTTTCCACCTTTAGGAACATAATCCTTTCCACCTGTAATAAATGTAGCAATAAGCACTGGATGTGCTTATTGCTACTTTTTGTTCGCTAAAAATTGTGCGGCTTTAGTAACAGTGTATGATATTTCATGTGACCTTCGAACTGTGAAAGAGTCAATTGGTAGAAATTCTAGTCCTTTTCACGTTGTCGATTTTCCTTTTGTCGGAAAATAGACACAATTAGTTGTCGCATGCCCCTGTTCATTGCAATATTTGCAGCCTGACGTTGGTGTACTTTGTCTTTAGAAACATCCTATGGTGTTCTCTGACTTCAGGCTTATTTTGTCCTATAATGTTCTGCCTTTGGTGTATGTAAGTCTCCAATGGCTGGAACCTTCGTATTAGAAATTCCATGCATACCTCCAGTCTCGGAACTTTACGATGGCGAATGTGAGGACACTTTCATCCCGATCTAGAGTCACTGCATCCTCTTTTTTCATTGTCATGTGCGCAATTAGCGTAACGAACAGTTTTTTAGATGCAGCGTTTTGATGTTATGTATAGCGTTTCAACAATAGTATCGTGTAATAATCGAATCCCTACGGCAGACGCATTTTGGGCATCGTAAGTATTGCATTGAAAATGCCAGTTTTCGTATACTCACGTGTTGTTATGTTGGCCGCTTCTGATGGTATGGCGAATTTTACTGATGGTAATGGTTGTACTACAAACGAGCGCGGTCAGCTCAGCATGGTTGTGGACACTTGACATAGGTTTTGTTTCCGTACCGGTGGTGGGACTCGTTGATGGTGTTTTGCTGATATCCTTTGTGTCTTCTTTCTTATTATAGCGGTAGTGGTAGAACCTTGTAAGCTTGTCTTTGGTCAAGTAACACAATAATAGTGTACGTTATAATAGGTGATTGTATTACATTGGTGAAGTTATTCAAGTAAAATGTTGCTGGGTTAGAATTAAAAGCTTTGTCAAAGTGTGCCATCAAGCTTTTTACACTCGCACAGTAAGTAGACAATTATTTTTCAGTCCTGAGACCATTGCAGAAATTCAGATCCATCGGACAATATCAGCCCTTTTAAGAACATTCTTTAAAAATAAGAGGCTTTATACTGCTGTGGATAAGAAGGTGGCATGATTGAAACAAATATAAATGGTTAAATATGGCGTCGGTTAATAATTTGAATCTATAGATACTTACATATATTTGAACACAAAGAATGTCTTTTTAAACCACTCCCTTTCCCTTTGTAATATCTTTACAATTTGAAATGATTTATAACCGGTTCATTGTTTGTTTTCTTATTGTTTATGTGTTTTCTAAAAATAACAACCAACCGAATAATACAATTATTAAATAAAAATATGACTAATCTCATTTTTGTTCAAGTCAGTTTTGGATTAGATTGGTTTAGATTAAAATTATATTTTAATTTAAAGATGGTGTCTTAATGACTTGCAAAAATAGAAGTCTCATTCACTCTATTTTCTAGTAATATAATATAAGAATGTCGGCTCAGATACCCATTCGTAACTTCTTATTTCCATCGTTCAATTCATTATTAAAAATCATCAACTTCGTAGCTTTTATTACAGGTAGACAATGATCAGGTGATGAATAGCTAAGCTCAATTGTGGATGTTTTGACTTTTGAACTAAATCAATTGGTAATTAGGTCAGAGTCCAATTTGAACTCCTACATATATTACACAACCGTATCGTTAGGATTTAAGTAGGGAGAATTGATGTTGGTCATAAATAGTACCGCCATATCACTATAAATAGAAACAAATTATTTGTGCTACCGACCAAGTGAATGTCCATTGAGCGAAAATGGGAAGTATAAATGCATCCTAAGGTAAAATAAATTGTGATCTTAACTCGATGTGACTTGTGAATATTTAAATTTAACATAATTTATGCCCATATAAGTCCGAGCAACCAGCCTTTAGTAGATCTATTAGTCGTTTTAGAAAATAATTTGCCAAGTTATAATGAAGCTCCTCGTCTTACATTTTTCTTCAACGTAGGTTTGAAGGAGATTTGATCTATACATTAAGGTGTTACTGAAGTAATTCATTGTGTCCTTAAGAATTTAATCTGTTGGACAGAAGAGTAAAGTTTTGCACTCAAGCTTTCTTTGGCAGTTCCAATAACTGTTTATCTCGACGTTTTTCAACTGACCCAATAATAAAAGCAACGTCAATATGTACTGGATTCAAATCCTTGTCAAGAATGGCAAGTGGGCTAATTAGGGCTTTGAGTGAAATAAAGAAAGTATAAATTTGACTAAATTCTGCTCGTTTAATTTTAATCGGCGTCTAAAGTGTCAATAATTCGGATACGAAACGTGGATAGTCGCAAGAATTGGTTTAAGAAGTGAAATTATTGACAATTGATCATGGTCAAAATTATTGTCTTGTTCAAAATTAATGTGATAGTCATTTCCAGTGGAATTGTTGATAAGATTGCAGGCCTTAAGGGAAAAGGCGCTGGAGGATCCCGTTAAAGCACAGTTTGGTGCAGTATTAAGGCCGACCGAAAGAAGGCCGGCTAAACCTACTCCATCTACAACGTATCAGATGAAGATGAATTGTCAGACATTGTAAGCTCAACAATTAGAGCAGCAACAATAACAAGAGAAGCTGACCGACATTTTTGCTAGCAACTAGAGGAGATAGAACAACATAAGGAACTGTTACAACAGTTCGGTATAACAGTTCGGTAGAATAGAAGAAAAGTTCGACTGACTGAAAAAATACTTAAGCGGTCTTAGTGATGCATTTGAATCAATAGCTGACGTCGAGGTGAAAGTCCAGAGATTGCAGAAGCTTGTAGGTTCGCTGCTACAAAACCTCGAATAATAGCAAGGGCTCGTGAAAACCATCTTAGCATCTAAAGCAACAAAGAGAGTTGAGATTGAAAGACTGAAAATGGAACATTGGTTCTCGATACCGCCGAGATTTTAAGACACTTGGAGCTATCGTAATAAATTTAATTTTAGTCCTCAGTCACAATTCATTCAGAAATCTCTTCCGTTTTGGCCTTTATAGAAACTTTTCACAAGCAACCAAGCGCCTTTCGACATATCTCGGTTTCAGTTCGTATAGTATCCAATATAATAAGTTCTAGGACATTACCAGATCTATCATGTATTTATTTTGGTGACTTACTACTACTAACACTATCTATCGAAAAATGATGGAAAGCAAAGATGCATGTCGGCACAAAAACGGATGGCAGAGCAGGGATACGATTCAGACAGAACTTGATCATTTCTTAATCTCTGGTGATGAACGATACAGTATTTCCAACAAAAATACATATAATCGAGATGTGTGAGAAGGTTTGTGTCACAAAAGGCTCTTAGTAGTGAACGAATTAATATTAATATTTGTACCAAGAATAAATAACTGTAATGAAGATGGCTGGGCTTACAGGATTGGGCCAGAACCTTCCTGCGGAGTCACTAGAGAGCACTGCAAAGAGATAACTGCGAGGAGGATAACTTCTAATGAGCCACATAGTGTCACGTTAAAACTACTTAATGGGTTCGTCATGGAAAAAAGAGGTTCCAAACCTATTGAGCAAGACAACTGAGAAATATGACATTGTTTTGTTCAATTGAGTGTTTAATTGTATTCGTGTATTGGCCACTTCTTATTTAAGATAACCGTATAGTTAAATTTTAGAGAGTAAATATTTTGAACTGTATAATTTTTGGTATATTTAAATTTAAATTGACGTACAATACTTGGACCGCCCAGGTGGCGCAGTGGTTGAAGCTGCGGCAGTTGGAGCGGGAGGTACCGGGTTCGAATCCAATTCGAGGCAGGATGCAAAATGGGTTTTTCACCTTCGATCGTTTGGGCGGTGCGATCGGTGGTGAAAAATAAACATAATATGGATCCTCTGTCGTGTTTAGAATCCTTGGGCCGACCCATCTTCCATGTCAGTACTATAGGACTGACATGGAGCTATGCAATGCGCAGATGGCTCTACGGAAAGACTCGGACCTATAGCCGTATAGAGTGGTATCACAACGGATCAAATTTGGTCTAAGTGTGCGATAGCAGCCACATCAACTTAACTTTTTTTTACAATACTTGGTACCTAAGGTTCTATTTTCTAACTCTATTGAACTCTTTTAAATCTCAGTCAGCCCTTATATTTAGGAGTTCGATTTTTTTAAAACTATCTCCTGGAACAATAACAAACGAACATAATTTTAGAGTTATTTCATACAATTTTCCAAAGAGGAAAGTCGGTGGAAAAAAGAGTAGTTCCCTTAGTAAATACTAGTTATTTTTTAGGCTTAATTCATCCTCTTACAAAAATAAAACTGGTTCCCGTAACCCACTCTTCCACAAATCGACAAGAAAACATTTAATGTTAATGCAACGGTCAAAATCATTTTAAAAATTATTAAGTTTCAGAGTTAGACTCCTTCCTCGAAATTCATTTGAAGCAATGATGATATCTTTGCTATATATATATATATATATATATATATATATATATATATATATATATATATATATATATATATATATATATATATATATATATATATATAACGGGTGATTTTTTAAGAGCTTGAGAACTTTTTTTTAAAAAAAACGCATAAAATTTGCAAAATCTCATCGGTTCTTTATTTGAAACGTTAGATTGGTCCATGACATTTACTTTTTGAAGATAATTTCATTTAAATGTTGACCGCGGCTGCGTCTTAGGTGGTCCATTCGGAAAGTCCAATTTTGGGCAACTTTTTCGAGCATTTCGGCCGGAATAGCCCGAATTTCTTCGGAAATGTTGTCTTCCAAAACTGGAATAGTTGCTGGCTTATTTCTGTAGACTTTAGACTTGACGTAGCCCCACAAAAAATAGTCTAAAGGCGTCAAATCGCATGATCTTGGTGGCCAACTTACCGGGCCATTTCTTGAGATGAATTGTTCTCCGAAGTTTTCCCTCAAAATGGCCATAGAATCGCGAGCTGTGTGGCATGTAGCGCCATCTTGTTGAAACCACATGTCAACTAAGTTCAGTTCTTCCATTTTTGGCAACAAAAAGTTTGTTAGCATCCAACGATAGCGATCGCCATTCACCGTAATGGACCACCTAAGACGCAGCCGCGGTCAACATTTAAATGAAATTATCTTCAAAAAGTAAATGTCATGGACCAATCTAACGTTTCAAATAAAGAACCGATGAGATTTTGCAAATTTTATGCGTTTTTTTTTTAAAAAAAGTTCTCAAGCTCTTAAAAAATCACCCTATATATATATATATATATATATATATATATATATATATATATATATATATATATATATATATATATATATATTATATATATATATATATATATATATATATATATATATATATATATATATATATATATATATATATATATATATATATCAGAATTGTAAATCAAATCAGATAACTTTTATTGACAACAGGTAACAATTAATATAAATAATATTTTAAATCATTTGTTCAATCATATAAATACGTTAGCAATTGTTTTTTAATTAATTGAAATATTATATTTAATTATAATATTAAATCATAACAATTTATTATTATTTGAAATGGGTAAAAACATATTTTAATTTAAACTGATTTTTAAATTACTTTAGCAAAAAAAATAATCATTTATTTTTTCAATTATTATTATATAAATTATTATTTATACAATTAAATATTATTTTAAATAAAAATAATAATTAACAGGAAAAATAATTGTATTTAATTCCTGTTATAATCTATATTTTTATTTTCAATCAAATAAAATTAATTTTTTTGTGATATAATATGGTTTATAAAATTAATCTGGTTAATTAAATTAGAAATTTTATTAATTTTAATCTAATGTCGATTAACAGTATTTCTGCTTGTGGATGCTAATGTTTATTTCTTTATTTATTGAATAAAAGTCAATTTCTGAGGTTGCCAATTATACATTGAATTGTTAAAAAGCTTGTCAATCTTCCGCTTGGAATGAACTGATTTGAGTTTCAAAACCATTTTATCGTGGCCAAAAGATGAAAGTTTACTATCTATAAAATCTTAAACTCACTCTTTCAACTGATAAAGCGAAATCAAAAGATTCTAAGCATTGTTTAACTACTGAACGATAAAAGTCAAAATTTATCAGTATCAATTATTTTAAGTGGTGGATAATTCGAAATTACGATATATATATATATATATATATATATATATATATATATATATATATATATATATATATATATATATATATATATATATATATATATATACTATATAAACACTTATCTGTTAGCAGGAAAAGCTTATCTGGTACTCTGGTACAACCTCTTTTCCGAGGACTATGTAATCTCAATAATTTTTGACTGTAGTTCCGGCACTAAAAATTTATAGATTTGTATAAAATTGCGACACCTTTCCAGCTTTGGGTGTACGTCATACTGTTCGTAACTTTTTAAAGATGCTAAGCGCTCATCGTTAAATGATGATATACGAGTACTCTCGTTGCTTTTAATATACGATCACAGATATATCCCAGTTTTACGCCTATGTCTTATATTTTTATGTAACAGCCTTCTTGTTTTATGCACATAGCCTTTGATGGTCACTTCCCATTAGAATTGTTTTTAAGCATTTATTATTGAATCATTCCTACTTAAGATACTAACAAGGTGTAATCATGAACGTCAACTCGGTAATTTCTGAATTACTTAGCTACATCCAGAGGATCACTTTTTTAGCCGTCTTAATCTTAGCATATTTAATAGTTTTCTTACTAAATCTAATTTTAACTGGTATTTTTGGCTGTACTGATCAATTGTTTCAGTTCCAGTTTCGATGAGTAACTCTCGACGTAGGTTTGTATTGCGTACATACCAGAGTATCTTTATCATTGTTCGAAGTATCCAGAATTTTTCAAAGTTTTGGCCCATACATAAAAATCAGTTTTTTCACTGTGAGCTATGGATGGACCCCCCTTTAACCAATATGTCATTATGATTTTCTAATAGCTTAGGTGACAATACATCTGAATATGAAGTTTGAGGATAATCGACCGAGTTTGAGTGCCTCCAAAATTTTTCAAAGTTTTGGCCTATGCATAAAAATTAGTTTTTTCACTGTGAGCTATGGATGGACCCCTCTGTAACCAATATTGCTTCGTGCGATAAACTTTTATGAAAAGGTATTTGATGATACTCAAGCTTTTTTGTACAGTTATTTTTTTTTATGACTAGTGTATTAAAACTGTCAATGATCAAATGATATTTGTTTGATATCTCAGCTGATATCTATTTTTATTTCAATTATTCTGAGCTTACCACGGGTGGGGAAGAATACCAGAATAGAATGAAATAAATTTGAGGACGGTTTAAACGGTTCTGATTTTATTGTGTGATTTACATGTTATATATATATATATATATATATATATATATATATATATATATATATATATATATATATATATATATATATATATATATATATATATATATATATGACCTATCTATTCTTGACATATTTCGGCGGCCAGTAATAATTTTATATGGGACGAAATCGTCTACGATTTAAAATGATGATAAGATACAATAGGCTAGTAACTTGTTATTTTTGGAAGAACTTGAACATCAACGACCAGAATAGATAACGGTATTGGATCCAATTCCTCGTATTATGACAACTCTGTTTGATGTGAATGTTTATGTGACGACGCAAGTGGTTTGGTCATGAAATTAAGTGGAGAACCAGAATAAAGGAGTTTGTTTATAATATGCTGGCGTTGAATTGCAATAAAATCGAAGCCAATGGTAACGAAATTGTGCCGTTGATCAATAGGTAGATTAAGACATCTTACTACTGCGTGACTATTTACTGATCAGATCTATCTATTCGTTTGAAAAGATGCTGTATTAATTTCTTGTAACAAAACAACCATAGCGTTCTAACTATTCTAACTGATTATCTAAAAACAGTTTTAATCGGCGCGTAGCCAAGGTTGAAAGCATTTGGTACAGTAAATCAAATTCTACTTACAGTTTACTGCCAATTTGATGGTTTTAAAGTATCACCTTTAATGAAAATCTCGTTGTTTTAATGTATATACTAGTTTAAATCACACCAAATAATTCGGTCGAAGGTAGGATAATTTGGTCTTAATGATGATTTGGCCCAATTTTGTAAACTCATTGCTTCAAAATGACATTAAAAATAGCAATAGTAATGAATATAATCTCTTACTATGCACTGTTTAACCCAGTAGCTTCTATAGCATTAAAGAGGAATACGCCTTTAAAATTATCCTCAAATTTCATATTCAGATGTATTGTCACCTAAGCTATTGGAAAATCATAATGGCATATTGGTTACAAGGCGGTCCATCCATAGAGCACAGTGAAAAAACTGATTTTTATGTATGGGCCAAAAACTTTGAAAAATTCTGGAGGCGCTCAAACTCGGTCGATTATCCTCAAACTATTATATAATTAATATTACTCCTCAAACTAATATTTGTATGTATGGAGATAAGATGACTTAGCTCAAACTGAAATATTTATTACAGGGGCTTCATTCATAGCTTACAGTAGTTAAACTGTAGATGAAATTAATATGTCTTAAAGAGTATATTATAATCTTATGGAAATAATATACATATTTTATTTGAAACCTGGAATAATTTTGTAGTTAAAATATTGGAGAAAATTAAAAAATTTACAGAAAAATTCTGTTGGCTATACAAAAATGACAGCAGAAGAAATTCGCTTTAACGATAGTAGTGCCCCTGGTGGTGAGTATAGAAATCATTTTTTCTGCTGAAAATTTTCTGCTATCTTATACAGCATCAACGGAATCTTACTCCGTGTAAATCCGTCACAAAACTTCATCTGCCACATGAACTATTTCATGACTGAAGATTCTGAAATTTTTGCTTCAGTTTCAGCTCCTAAAACTTACAGATTTGTTTTAAAGTGCGACATCAGCATCCGTATCCGGAAACAACGTCATCTTTAAATTAAATTTTAAAATAAATATAAGAGTTACAATAGCTCTCTCTCTCTTTGCTAACAATAGTTCTTCACAGCTTAGATAAAGACGCATCTATAGGTATAGTTCTAAAAAAAATTCATCTGATTGTATAACCAAATTAATCATTCTGCACAGCTTCTTCTGAACAGCTTCTCTAAATGCCCTCTTAAACATTTCGGGTATCAGTATTTTCTTCATTAACAGGTCGATATGTTTTTCAGTAATAAAGGCATATTCTCCTTACAATTCTTCCTTTTGCAGGCTCATATAGAGGAACATACCGCTGACATATTATTCCTTTTCCTTTCTATGACCAACAGGATAACTTCTATTTGATATTTTAACTAAGGATTAGTTGAAGATCAATTTGGAATGCTTTCGTGTACGTCACAGGGGGAAGCTTTTTAAAGGATCCTTATCTCTCATCATAACTGATGAAGTTTAACCTAGCCTAAAATTACTTTTATTTAAAAGTCTACCCGTTTTATTCAAATAGAGAACCACCCCTACGGTCACTAGATGTCGCACTAATAATTAGAATCGTTTTTTATGACAGTGAAAGATAACTACTATTTTTATAGAGAGATAGATAGATAGTTACAACACAGGGTAGCTTTTAGGTATTTCGCATCACATACTACATAGTATACATGCCAATTTCCCAGTTCTGACACAATTCCACCAGTATTACAGCAACTGAATGACTTTAGCACATTCGTGTTTCAGTATTATGGCAACTGAATGACCGTAGCACACACTAACAAAAGATATTGAACTTGTGACGGTCCTAAGTGTTGGTTAAAAGGTTACAACTAAAAGAATTCTATTGAAGTGAACTAATATTATTTTACCTAATAATGTTTGACTTGGCGAACGAACAACTCAGAATTTTATTTCATTCTGATTCAGTTTGTCTCTATTTCAGAGACATGCTTTCACTATTCGGTTTATGTCATGATGCGCTACATTATTATTTGAACAAACTTATCACTACCGATTAATTAACAATATCAAATGCCCGTCTATTATTTACCGACAAGACCTTCAATGTTCTATCTAAAGTGGGGGTCTACTACTTACACACCATATATGGTCGTCAGTGGATTTTATTTTCAAGTACACCTTGGTATGATTCTAACATTTCTGTATGTTGCTGACTATAAACTCTAACCCGCTGCTACAGGTAAGTGTTCATAGTCTAGAATAAGTGAATTATCTTCAACTGTATAGATACTTTATTACCTGCAGTGAAATATGATCCAATCTGTCAAAGGGGAAATCTAATATTCTCTATGCTTCGCAATTGGCGAGTAGACGTTCTTCTTTTTGAATGGTTCCTGAATTCTATGCGGTTTTGGCCAGATCCTGTTGTCAAATTGGTTTTGATAGAAATACGAACGATTGCCAATTACTTGTCTGCGATATTGTCTAAGAATTTGACACGTATGTATACTCATTCACAACTCTTTTATCCATAGTAAATATTCTGTTTCTAAAGGTAGCTTGCCGAAAGTAAGCTAAAATTTTTTTCCATTAAGGTTAGCATTGAACTTGCTAATATTCTTAAGTACTCCATAGCAGCTAGCTCCTTACAATTGACCCAGATCAGCTCCTCTCTTACTTGTTCTTGGCCATTTTCTTTACATTCTTGACTTTTAAGAAGGCCCACTTAAGCCATCCATTCTTTTGACATTCAATTATCTTATTGGATATGTATTTTAGATTTAAAGTAGGTTTGAATATAGGGTCATCCATAGTGACCACATGATCAATTTAGATGCCACTGTTACTGTTTTTTACTGTTTCACCGAATTACGTAAAACAAACATCCAATAAGTGCTCGAACCTTCAAAGAACCATTTATGTGAAGTTTATCTTAAAATGCTAACCAAAATGTATTTGTGTCAAAACATACCTCAAAATCAGGTAATTTTACCTTCCACAAAGTAAAACCGATACAATTTTATTACGTGGGTTAAATTGTGTTTGACTTAATAATTAATTAAGTTCAAAACCATGTAACCATGTAAACTGTATTCATATTTTTCAAATAATAAATAATTGAATGAATAAATATTAATTATCTTATTAATATTTAAAAGGTTTTTTGAAATTAATTTATGATTTGCATGTAAAATTAAAAAAATACAAATGAGCGCATATGTTTTTGTATTGGTGGAACTCACATTTTAGACATTTCACTCTAATAATACACGCTTTTGGAACACCTCGCGATTTGCAGTTTTTACGCAACTAACTCTGAACCAAAATACTTTTTGAAATGATTTCAACATTTCATTAACATTGAATGTAAGCTTATCGATTTGTGGAAGTGTGTGTTACGGGAGCCGGTTTTATTTTTGTAAGAGGATGAGTTAAGCCTAAAAATTAACTTGTATTCACTAAGTAAACTACTCTTTTTTCCACTTACTTTTCTCTTTGGAAAATTGTATTAAATTTAGTTAAATTAAAAATTATGTTCGTTTAATTGTATTCAAGAAGATAGTTATTAAAAAATCGAGCACGTTAATTTAAGGGCTGATCAAGATGTTAAAAAGTACAATAGAGTTAAAAAATAGTACCTTAGTACATAGAATATTCTAGGATAAATTACATGATTACATAACAAGTTCAGTTCAAAATATTTACTGTCTTACAAAAAAGCTATAAGTGCTTAAACATTGGTACATTACAAAGCTTAAACTTTTCGAACGGTAAGCTTATCTTGAATAACAATTAAATGTCATAATTATTTATTTATAGTAATTATAAGTATAAGCTTAAATTACTCTTATGTATAATTAAACAACTATTCGTAGTTCAGAGGTTGATAAAATGGCGAGAATGGTATATTTCTTAGTTGCCTTGCACAATTGTTTGGATTCTTCTTTACATGGTGGTATCTCAAGGCGATAAAGTGCTTTTCAGAAGCTAAAGAACAACAAAATGGCCGGCATGGATAATATTACAGCAGAAGTACTAAAAATTGGCGATGAAGGCTTGACTATAACAATTCCAAATGGAAAGACGGCTTGACTATAACAATTCCAAAGAAACAATTCCTTAGAGAATGCAAGAACTGGAGAGACATCTCCCCCCCTCAATAGTACAATGAAAGTACTATAGCAAAATCCATTCTTGAACGAATATCACCAACGGTCAACCAACTCATAAAAAACGAACAGGCTGGCGTTGGACCGGAAAAAAGTTGTACGCAGATTACATCAATTCAGTTCGTATCATCATCGAACCGTCAAACGATCGGGAAAGCAAAATCTGCAATCTGAAAAGCACTCTACGAAATGGACATTCCGAAGAAAATAATTGAGGAACTCATTAAGGAAATGTACAGGAGTTAGACAAGGATGTGTACACTCGCCACTACTGTTCTTAATAGTGCCGGGTAATGTGATAGCGCATTCCCAAATGACATTCAATGGAATCCAGTTAACCATGATATATGTCTCCTAGCACATAAATACTCGGACATGCAGCGGAAAGCCCAGAAGTTAACAGATTTGGCGCACGAAGTTGGTCGCAAAATTAATATCAATAAGACAACGGCTATGAGAATTAACACAAACACTAGTACACAAATTACTATCAACACCAAGTAACCATCGGGGAAATTGATAAGTTCGTATACTTTGATTGTACTGTAGCAAAAACAAGCGGAACCAAAGAGGACATCAACCAACGCATCAATAGAGCAAGAAAATGGAATGCGTTCGCACTGTCACAAAATACAAAGCTACAAATGTTCAATGCTTGTGTATAATCAGTACTGCTGTATGGCTGATCGGAAACATGGAAACACACACAGAAGATAACCAGAACGCTTCAGGTGTTTGTGAGTAAAAGCCTCAGAAGGCTGATCAAATGCTCCAAGCGGAACATCATCATAAATGAATAATTTTTACGACAGACGGGGCAAATCGAGACAAAACGTGAAATGGAGATGGATGGGACACCCACTAAGGAAAAGGCCCCGTGACATAACAAGATTATCATTGGAGTGGAATCCGCAGAGGAAGAGAAAAGTTAGAAGGCCAACAATGACTTGGAGAAGAACGGTGCTAACCGAGGTGAAACAACTCATAATGAAATCATGGAGGAAGTAAGTGCAACAGCCCAAAAAGAGTTATATGGACAAGTCTAGTTGACGCCATATGCTCCTAAAATCGGATATAAAGGAAAAACATCGTAAGGCGATGTGATCTGTAACAAAACCATTGAGTAGTTTTAACGTTAAACTGCTATGTAGCTCGTTTTGAAGTCACTCAGACCTCAAATATCGTATTTTAGTGCTCCCTAAACTACTCAGAAAGGTTCTGGTTCAAACAATGGCAGTGCTGCACCAGTACGAGCCATGCGATCTGCGGCATCATTTTCTTAAAATCCAGTTTGTTCCGCCATCTATATTAGTTTTATCTTATTCTTGGTTAAAATATTGAAATTGATTCTCTAGCACTATAAAGAGCCTTGGTTAAACCAACCTTCTCACATATCTCTATTGCATATTTTTGTTGGAAATACTGTAGCGTTCAGAGGTTTAAAAATGATCGCCCAGGTGGCGCAGTGTTTAAAGTTGCGGCAGTTGGAGCGGGAGATACCGGGTTCGAATCCCGATAGGGGTGGGATGCAAAAGGGATTTTCTCCACTTGAGTGCAGAATCCATGGGCCGACCCATCTTCCATAGTTAGATAAACGTCCTCGATTTGGCTGCAAAGCGTAAGGTAAGGACATAAATAAGCGAACCGCCTTGAAGCCCAAAACAGATTGCATAAAATATAAAAAAAGTAATAAAATATAAAAAAAGAGTTTAAAATGAGCAGGTCCTGTCCAATGAATTATATCACTGTTCTGCCATCAGTTTTTAAACCGACGATAGATCCATATTTTATTAAGGACCTTCCTAATTTGAAAGCAAGGATGATCATTACAAAAACATCATCTTGTATTTGGTTTGATTCACAAGTGTAGCGACAAAACTTTTGACAGGCCGAGAAAGCACCTATACCATTACTGTAGTACTTATAGTGATATCCCGAAGTAAGAATCACTTGACCTCCTTGGAAAAATAGACATTTCGCTTCATTTGTATTAAATCCAAAAGGGTTCCAAATCCAAATTTACTTTTAATGGTTATAACCAGATCATCTGCATAGCTGGTGTCTAAGTTTAGTTAGCAGTCTGTGAATCATCTAAGGCCATAGTAAAGGAGACATAATGCTCCATGAGGGATCCAATCCAGCCCCTGTCAGTTAACAACTCATCGTTCAATTTAGCTGTGATAATCCGAAACTTGATGTGATAATCTCCCACTTCTAATATGCTGATCAAACACCTTCTCTATAATCGCCAGGAGAAACGAAGCAAGAAGTCAAGAAGCCGCCTGTGATTTGTTATAAGAAATACAATCGCGTTTCTCCAATTATAGGGAAGAATTTCTCCTTACTGCAATAAAGCAGGTACATTCATTTTAAAGAACTTTTGGAAGCCCTAGCTGCTGTGGGTAGTTCATCTATTTCTTCACAGAAGGGTCATTATATTATAGATCTTATTAATTTAGATAGATTTAGTTCAAGATTAAAGACCTTTAAGGTTCTCTTATAAGCAGCCCACTTCCGATTCGTTTGGCACCATTGGACAGTATATTTTATTCCGTTCTTTGAGAAGTGGACTTGCGTTAGGCGACAAATTCTTCTAGTTTCTTTTTGGCATGCTTGAAATGATCATTTAGAAGTAAACATGTACTGGGGTTCACCTCCGGTACATTCAGCTCCAAATGTCACATCAATGGGAAATTTTTCAAATTCAGGAATTTCTTCAGATTTGTTTAGTCATTGCGATTCCAATGGATAGTGCCAAGAACCAAATAAATGAATATCTGGATGTAAAACTAGATATGCCTTATTCATGATTTTGACAAAATACCATATATTCGATTACTATGCGGATTTGCAATCCAAAATATGTACATATAAATGAATATCCACGTTCTAGAATCAAACTCGCAGACAACACAATATAAAATACACTTGGGTGCAAAAAAATTGCAAAAATCTCTGGCTCGAACACTTGTTCTCGGGCTCAACTCGTTCAGTAATTGTTCGATAGGATTGGAGTCCATATAGTAGCCACATTCAACTCTTAAAGGTATACGCATGTCGTATGCGGGACGTATTACCCTGCATGAACAGAAACTTTCAATTTGGTGCTGAATAAATTGTTGTAACCACCTGTGCTGCTACCCCTGGTGTGGTATCCATTTCTCGACTCCGGTTAAAGACGTAATAATTGAGGACCGTTCAGGCTAAGCGACGATATGCGAATGATCACAATTCCGAGCGAGATATTTCATGGCATGCTATTGTATTGACCTTGTTGAATTGTTTTAAGAATTTAATTCGAAAGCCTGCTGTATGCATTTGAAAAAAATGACTTTGTTGGCCTGGTACAAGTACAAAAAAAATACAGTGTTACTACTGGATATCAATAACTATCCAGTAATAGACTTTTTTTTGCACCTAAGTGTACTAGTTGATCTTATTATTTCGCGCGTCTACAAATTCGCGGTGCATTTACATATTTAGAACATTCAAAGTTTTAAAAATATTTATGTTGTTGGTATATTGCTCGTTGGAAGAGCTGCGATCGCGATTCTTCAGCAAACCTGACACACATAATCATACAGAAACGCACATTCGTTTTGGAACGCACTAACAACTTTATTATAATCATTATTTTTAATTTTTTTTATATTTGCGTGTTTCGCGGTTTTTGTTGTTTCTTCGTTTGTGTATCCGAATTCTACTCATAATCATCTTCATTTCAAGTTGATCTTGATATGTGTGCGAATTCCAATTTTTTTTCTTAACAAATTAAATCAATTTTGAAATTTTTATCATCGTCTACTAATTATATTATTATCTTCGACGTCGGATGAGTAAATTTATCTGGGTATCTGGATGAGTTAGTGCAGACTAAAGGTGTGTGTAGACGGTTTAACTAAATAATTCTAATTCTAATTAATTACATCGTGGAGGGAATGGCATAGATTTTGGTTAAAAGATAAATTTATATAAGTTGCAATTCAAATGACGCGGTAAATTATGGTCAGATGTGGTTAAATATATCCATAATTTGAATAGCAAATTAGACATCACAATTCACGATGCATAATGCTATTTATACTCTCGTAAACAGTGGTGTAGTGTAGTATGGCATGGCTAAATTAAGAAGGGGAGGGGGTAGTAGTTGAAAAATGCAGTGAAACGCCTGAACTAACCAGATTTATTAATTTCAATCATTTGATCTCACTCTCTTCAGGAGTCAAGTATTTGAGGATCCAATTAAATCGGAAGAATGTCTCGTCAAAGAGACCTAGACACGTGTACTGCCTATAAATTTAAGTTATCAGACATTTGGTTGCCTAGTTATGAGTGAAGATCGATAGAGACAATTAAATCACTTTCAAAGCGATTTTCGAGATGAGAAAGAGTCGAGATGAGAAAGAGTCTGGCATGTATAGCATTCACAGTTGCTCGTCTGAAGGTTAGTGGCAACCATTCTAGCACTAGTGCATCACTAATTAATTCAATTTCAAGAGCAAAGTTTTATAGAGGGAGATTAACTGCATATATTAACATCGTATCTGGGCCTACTATAACAGCGAAGTGATTGAATGCAAATTAACTTAAATGTTCGAAACTTGTTTGGATAGCAAGATTCACCTTAAAAGGGATTGTTTGTTTGAAGATAAAGTTCGAATACCTATATCATATGGGAATAAAAGAAACGTTCCAGCCAATATTCTGGCTCAACCGTATTAAACTTAACCAGTAGTTTGTGGTGTGATCCAACCCTTGATGTGAATGCCTTCTCGTTAATGGTCTGAGCCAGAAGTGATGGACCACCCTTATTTCACAGTTTGTTGCAAATGTTCGTTCTAAAAGTAAAGAAACAGAGATTCCAGATATTCCTGAATAAGGTATAGTAGACGAGATATCGAATGATAATTAGGAACATCAACTGCTCTAAGCACTGTAAAGAAATTGAGAACTTCCTGTTTTCTGTCTGTCTGTCTCTATCTTTGGGGCTCAAAACTCTCCCAATTCTTTTGCAGTTCACTTATTTACGTCCTACTTTATTCCATTATATACTCAAATTGAGGTCCTACGGCTAGAGGCCCGATTTACATAGAACCATTTGCACAATGTATAGCTCCATGCCAGCCTATATAGTACTGACATGGAAGATGGGTTGGCTCATGATTTCTGCACTCCAACAGTGGAGAAATCCATTTTGCCTCTATAGGGATTCACTTCCATTTTGCCTCTATAGGGATTCACTTCCTGTTTTCTGGGCTTCCATTTTTATCAAAACCAGCCAAGGCAACCATACTTCCCTATATTATACTGATGAGGACCAGTTAAGCTACTTATACGTATAGCGTGATAAGTTTCGTACCTTACAGTTTTCGAGATCAAAGAGGCAGTCCATAAAGAACTTACTCAAATATTGATGTTTTTTGTGTGCCAAACCCAGGCATGAGTATAGGAGGTGCGGACTAGCGTCTCTTCCTTCACCTCATCCATACAGCCTCTACAAAAGTTATCAATATCTAGGCCCAGTCTTCTTGCATGTTCTCCAAGTAGGCAGAGTACTGTGAGTATCCCCACAATAGTTTTGAGTTCACGTCTTCGTAGGGAGATTAGTGTCCGAGAGGGTGTTCATCCACCTACCGTTCGCTGAGGCTACTGCCTCCTTTTTAAGCACAGTCTTGAGTGTCTTAATGTGTCTTCCCAAATTTGCCTTTTCCGGTAGCAGTTGGAGAGTTGTTCATCACTCATCATATTATTATTACTCACTCATCATCTTATTTAGAGACGAGCGGCAACCCAACGTCACACTACACGTCAGAGAAACAGAATCCAGTGACTTGATTGCTGCCCTACTGGCCACATAAATTATGATATCAGTCGAGGATCACAGAAGACTCTAGCTCCTACTTTACCGTGTAGCTTGGAGCTATACGTAAAGAACTGTAATGCTTCCGTTTCCACAGCCGAGATTCCCTTGAAAGGCAGGTATGTTCTGACACAAAACAATCACCTAAAGTGTTTAAGGAATGGTGGACCTTCAATCACTCTTGACCTAGCAAGTATTTCTCCGAACAAACCCTGGTCCGTATGGATTGTGGACAGTACGGTTTTGTTACTAAAGTACTTAGAGCCATAAACTTCATAATAAAAATCATTGGAATATAGCATTCAGACCTGTTAATATTCGGTACTTGGCAAGTCCACTGTCGATTTCACAAAGCAAAATGATGGGTCGCAACCGAACTCGACCGCTTGAATCATACGTCCAATCGTATTGGAATTTCACTAGACAAAACCCTCTTTTCATAAGGTTCGACTTATTTTGTTTTTCAAAAAAACATCGTGTTTCACACGGTAGTCTGAATCATCTATATACCAAGACAATGGTCAGGATTCAACTTAATTAGGAGTTTTTATAATTATCATATTCGGCCGATCATTTGTCACCAACGATGATTTCGGGTTAAAGTGGAAGAATCAATCTATCCCTGTTCTTAAAATTAGTGATCTGGTTGTAACATTAAGAGTATAATTCCACCACAATAACCAGAGCTAACTCCTAGAAGATGACTGATTCTGGTGGAATCGCTAGACTGACAACTCATATCCGAAAATCCCCAGATTGTTCAAAATGTCCACAAACCTCAAAAAATCGCTTATCTCCAACATAATAACGAACCCGGCCACGAGATTAAAAAACTCGATGTTCTAAATGAGGATACCATATGTCTCAAGACAATACTATGCCTATACCCAGAGAAGATGATTTCGGACTTTTTAGGGTTTGGTTTCTTATTTAGCCACTGGTAAAAAGGCAGTGTTAGACTTCTAAGATTAGCCAACTTGTTAATTATATGTGTACAAGATTGTCCAAGACGCGGATCGTATCGGTCTACAATCAAATTCTTTGGCAATGACCACTAAGCCTCTAAGCAACAAAATACAGTTCTTGCTAGGAAGGCAGCTAAACGAATTTTTTGACATAAAAAGGTGTTTGTTGATATACTTAAATTTAACTTAAGTTTATTAATACACTATGATATTTTTATTCCTTGGCTTTATTGCACTCTAGTGAGCTTCGAAAAATATAATGAATTGCATAAATTGACTCTTTTGGCTTTTTACAACATAAAAATTATTATTTCCAACAACATTGCCATCTACTATTATATTTTTTGTTACAATACTGACCTCTCTGTTATAGTAGATCATTTATGGTACTTGTATTTTAATTGGTGAATATACCTTATAATTGTAGGCAATAATGTTGTGGATTACAATTTACAGCTGTTTTATTTATATTGATGTCATTGACCTAGTCTTGACAATTATCAAAACAACATTCTTTTATGACAATAACATGAAATTTACAATTTTAATTAAATTATGTTTTTAATTAAATTATGTTTTATTAAATTAATGTATTGCAATTTGATTAAGCATTTGTTATAGTTTTTAGGTGTTACATTCTCAAACAAAGGTGAATAGTGGAAGACTGAGGTGTTAAAAATACAGAGTCAGAATTTAGGTCTTTCCAATTTTGTTTTCGATTAGTATTGCGAAATGACACTATGCCCAAAGGATGGCCAAATCTTCTAACAGGTAGATCGCTCGAAATGTCGAAATTTTCTTGGAGAAACTGACTCGTCTGGTCAGATGATTATCTGTGCTACCGCAATATTGATTCCGTCCAAATTAAGTTCTTCGCTACGGATAATTCTTTCCCAGTGCTACCAAACTTCTCTTGATGTACACCACCTATTCCTAGATTTCAAGCAAGCCTACGCCACGATCAATCGAGAGAAACTATGTATGCGCTTGAATATTTTGGAATACAGTACACAGTAGTTCTGGTGTTCGATAATGAGATCCGCTGTCTTCGACATTTTATATTTTCGGTTGGGCAAAGACCCTGTCTAAAAAGGAAACACCTCAAGAAAACATTTTACTCATGCAATCTCATATATACTTCTGAAATGTGTAGATGACGTATGTGTGATTGGAATAAGTGACAACCGAGTGAAAGAGATACTTGATCCAGTATAACAGTGTACAGTGTCCGTTGGTCTCAAAATTAACGAGTTCAAAACAAAAATATCTAATCTCTTGTTTTAGAGACCAAGACGCAATTGATTTCAGTAGCGGTAACCACACGTTTGAAGTAGTCATGAGATCCTCCCAAAATCGAAATATAGTATGCAAATGCATGAAAGCTGAAATTGTACAGTCCTATTGACGGTTGAGTCCGACAGATGGTTTCCAATTTTCGAAGATGGCACATACTGAATTAGATACGAGTATACTGGTTCTATCACGTTCTGCGTGTTGATCAAGAGCGGATGGTACAGTGATCTTTAAAGGGAAAGCGAAGAGGGCACCATCGGCGACAATGTATGAACAGTTCACTCGTAATCAAAACCGATGAAGTCAAATTGGTCTACAAAAACAGGTTTTAATCACGATCATTTTTCATGTCCCGTTTTTCTCACAGATGGCCACTGAACCATGCATCCATCTGGGTCTATACCTAAGACTCCCTTTAAAATTTTCATTGGTTCATAGCTTGCACAATATTACGGCCTCTTCGAACGGTTATTATTATTATTAACCGTTAGAGGTTCCGCACTCAATGCCACAAAGGGCCCATGGTGCAAACCTAGTTTGAACCAGAGCAGAGACAACAATTGATTTACAGGAATGATCCTGGAGTTGAACATAATGGATCTAATGCGGTCGAAAGCCGGTCAGCTGCTGATGAAGTGTAAGCTGTCATCAACATCCTCTATAAGTCATTCGTTGCACACTTATTGCCAATAAGTAACGAAATCAATATTCTCAAGTTGTCCTTTTTCAATGAAAGAACTTATTTGGTCAGCTTCGGATTTAGCCTCCTTATAAAGTATTTCGCCTTGCAAGAAGGGGTGGTTGACCACGTCAGCCTTAGATTCGATAAGGCAACAGTTTTAATGGTTTGTTTCACTATGTGAAGAGGTAAAGGTGCTGTTGGTTCAGGGTCTATGAACAATAAGCGAGAACCCCTCTCAGTTTAGAGCTGGTAAGACGATTGAATAAAGAAAATTGAGGACAGTTTTACTATCCGTACAAAATATGATCCCTTTGTCGTCGGCAGCGAGATTAAAAGCTGAAAACATGCAGTGAGTAACCGCAAATAATTCCGCTTGATGAACAGTACAGTAGGATCCGAAACTGCCACATATTCTCAAATCATGTGATGAACGATAGTAACTAAAGCCAGCACTCTGTACAGAGCTTTGCCATCTGAAAAGAATACAAAAGAATAACTTCGGATATCTGTTTGAGCAAGTCTGGTGAGAACCACATATCCCTGGATGGATTAGTCCTCTAATGTGATCTGTGGAAATTAAAAACAGGCGGAAGCCAAGTAACCATGTCGATTTAGCGCGTTTGAGCGATAAAATCGGACTCACGAAGAATTGCAAGAAGTTCATCAATGACCAGAAGCCACAACAAGGATGAAAGCACACCTCGCAGTGGGCATCCTCTGAAAGCCTTATCAGAATGCGAGGTTCGAGCATACATTTAATCCACCTGATGATGTTGGGTTCGATACCAAATTTAGTACATGCATTCGTAATTGCAACGAGTGTAGTATTACCAAAGGCTCCCGCAATATCCAGAAAAGTGCCGACAAGAAACTCGCTGTTGTGCAAAGATCTCTCAATCCTGGTTACGAGTTCATGTAAAGCAGTCTCACAGGATTTACCCATTCTGTAAGCATGTTGCATGTTAAAGATTAGAGCGGTAACTAAATGTAGGTCCGTAATGAACCTATCAACAATCCATTCTAAAGATCTCAGAAAAGTTGATGACAGACAAATAGGCCGAAACGATTTGGGGTACTTTTTGTATATTGTTGTCGGCAGGGAAGATTATGAAATCTATGTTTACTTAAGTGTTCTGAGTTGTACCCAAATTCCACCCACTTTAACATCTAGATAATTTAGGTATATGGGGGTTTGATAATAGGCTTCATTTAATTTTTTTTTTCAGCTCGTTCCACATTCGCTCACTCCGAACAAAAAACGAATTCTGGAACCTATTGGTCCTGGCGAATTTAATTTCCATATTATATCTGATAAAAGTCTTCTTAAGTTGATCGCGTGGTTCTTGATAAACCAGGCATAAGTTCGTAAAGTTCCGATGAGAAATGACCATGAAAGTATTTATAGAACACACATAGAGCTCCTACATTCCGCCTGTGGGTAAGAGAATCGAGATTAGAAGATATATTTACATCCGCAATCATTCTAGATGCTCGGCCATGGACTCGATCGAGTGCAGCCAGATGTGTTTTTGGTGCTCCAGCCCAAATGTGAGAATTATACTATAGTCTAGTCTAGAAATCTAAGACATCTAGCTTCACTAATCGCCAATCAGAAAAGATGGCGAATAGCTATCATTTCGGCCCAAAAAACGCAGGATTGAAATTTGATGTGATTAAATACAACCCTGTTTGCTTCACCCCATTCCAGAATTGTAATGAAATCACGCTTAAGGCGATCCTTCATAGTTATTCTTTCTGCGGGAACGTCGTTTCGCGATGAAGAAAAAGGTAAGCAGTATGAGGAGGAGTGTGAGCTGTCATCAGCATAAGAATATATTGGATTGAGCGTTGATGATAGAAGATCATCGATGAAAATTAGAAAATGAGTTGGAGAAAGGACGGATCCTTGAGAAACACCAGCGTTTAAAGAATATGGAATGGAAGTCGTGCCATCCATCACCACTTGGATTTTAAAAGTCAACAGTTAAAGGTCAACTGCCCTCAGTTTGTACAGTTAACCCTAGTGCCAGACGCGATCAAATCCTTTCAAAATATCAAGCAAAATGACTTGTGATTCACCAGATTGATGGATACACCTGTTCCATTTTTCAGTGATGGCGTTAATTAAGTCTCCGGCTGAGGGTCCTCGGCGAAAACCATACTGACGATATAAATTAGGTGGTGATCTTCCAAATAATTCATTAGTTGAAAATTGATTATCATCTCATATTTGCCTAATGTGTTAATGTGTGCAAGAACTTTGGCGACCACTCTAGGTCGGAATCTAATGCGGCGCATCGACGAGCTGACTTGCGAAATAACAAGTGGTGTTGAATTAGATTGAGCTAAGTTGGAGCTAGCAGCAAATTTTCGAGCGAATAGATTAGCCTTTTCATGGGCAGTGGAATAAATACTATCTTCATCTTTGAGAGGCGGTATTTTCTGGCATCTTTAAGGGCGGTTGCTTTCCTGCAGTCGTGATTGTGTCAAGAATTGTTAAACTTTTTTGTCTCAGAGAAACTGGAAGGAATGAACTGTTCCATTCATGAGAGAATGACAGTAGACACCATAATGGCTACTCGGTAAGGACACCATTAGAACTCTTGGAAGAACTTGTTCATTCCTAACCAGTCAGCATTTTTAAAGTGCCACAATCGCCGTTTTGGTTGAACCCTCTCTTGACAAGTCCACCACGTTAGAAATTCCGCTGTAATAAGCCGATGGTCAGAATTCCCCAAAGGAGAACCGACATATATATTGCATTTCTCCGCATGAGATGTTAATGGCCTGTATCGTTGACCCGATCTGGTATTCTGGTAGGTTCATCCACAAGCTGTGTAAGATGGTTTAAAGCTGCAAACATTTCGGCCGCCTCACCAGCCGGTGTAACGGATTTCGAATTTGGAAGCCAATTGTAATTGTGGACGTTGAAATCACCGACCACAACGATTTCAGCATTTGGTGACTTCTGAAGGATGTGCTCAATGGAATCGGACAGAATATCAAATATATAATGAGCTGCGCTGTTTGAAATATTTGGGCTTCGATAAAGGCCACACAGGAAGAGAGTGTGTTTCGAGATATGGATTAGGTGAGCAAGCAGGTTGCCTCTGTCTAAAGAGCAGTCGTTAAGGTTGACTTAATATTGGAGTTTGGTGCTTGGATGGATTGCGTTCCGGAGGTAAAATAATGTCTTTATCGATCTCTAGGTTTAAGCCATCATCAACAGTCCCCAAGTTCTTCTGAAATCACTGGAGCAAATCTTAAATTTTTCCCTACACTGTAAATACTTTTGCTTTTTAATACAATGTGAATATTTAGGTTATGTATTGCATCTTATTTCCTTATCTTTGACTCATCTCAAACCCACGATACGATATATGTATGCAGGTATAGTTTCACATACCTGTATATGTATAATTGTATGTACATAATCTCTCCATATTTATGACTTGTTTCTTATAAATATGCGATGATCGAACTTGTTCTACCGGTATAGTACTGCCTGTTACATTGCACTCTACCGAATAATTACCGTTTGACCGGTTGGGTTGCACGTAAAAATAAAAGACGATAATTGGTTTTATTTGAATGATTAAAAAACTAATAAATTACATTTTTTATAATAAGTGTTCTCAAACCTATCACGGCATTATGTTATAAATAAAAATATCTTACGTTAGTCGAGAACGCACACCACTACTATATACAGAGATAACATCTTATTTTAGCATTGAAAGTAAAATGTAAAAAGAAAAAACAACAAAAACAAGTTCTTATCGATCAAAGTGTTTCAATCGATGGATTATCACCACGTACTATACATTGTAAGATCGGATCATTAAATCAATCTTATGTTTTCGATGCGTGCGATCATCTTAACATATAGAGTATATAAGATCCGGATCTAATATATATATATATATATAGTGTGGTCAGGAATGTCAAGGCTCTCCCTGCTTCTTTGCGTTCCGGTCATTTACGCCATTATATAGCTAAATCGAGGATGTACGGCCATGGGTCCGGATTTAAGTAGAACCATCTGCACATTGTATGGATCAATGCCAGCCTATATAGAACTGACATAGAAAATGGGTTGGCCCATGAATTCAGTTTGATTCACTGCACCATTCGGTGGCTATGACTTTAATATTTATCTTTCAGACAGCAGATCCAAGAATCAACTCAGTTTTCATAACCGAAGAGGTGCTGCTCGGCCAAACCATGAGTTATCAACCGGACAATACAATGATGGGTAGAACGTCCCATCCAAGCGCCTCCACAGTTTTATTGATTAATTTTATGTGCCCGAGCGTAGTGGTGCTGAAAAATTTCTTAGTCCATAACATCCTCTAATGCTGTGGAGTAACTCATATAAATCACTTCGAAGTGATCCCACCAGAGACACACCATTAGATTTTTGTCATTAATATTCGGTTTGGCTTTTGAACATCATGGCCGGGCTTATCCGCCTTGTGGTGGTTTTGAATCGCTTGTTGAGCCACTCCCAAAAGTTTTAGTTCGCGTATTCTTCGGGATTGGATGTAGTTTGAACGAGCATAACTGATCCTTTATTAATCGTCTTTTGCGATAATCTAAGAATCGACCCAATTTCTAAGCTTATTGTTAGCAGTGAAGTGTTGTTCGGTCGAGCTGTGAGTCAGCAATCGGAGCAAGTGACAGTTAGAATGAGCCTTGTCTGGTGAATCCTCAGGTAGTTGTAGGGCAATCGATTAAAAAATCTCCAAAGCTTCCTCGACTACTTTTGCAACATGTGGCTGAACGTTGTTGTGCTGAACGATCACAATATGCAAGGGACTTGAACGATCAAGTTCCTTGCATATTGTGAAGCTTCAATGATGGGTTTTATTGTATCACTTATTGTTGATAATGTTCGTGATGACATTCAAGTATCTTGAATCTGACATTAGTCACGATTATACTGTGGAAGAGGAAATGAAGTTCCGGCTTGTCGCTGATAAATAGGTTTTATATCCTCAACGATCCAATAATCGATCTTCTTTTTAACTCTCGCCATGTTAAACCGGAACAAGTGGTAATTGGAAGGAGCTATGTCTGGTGAATCGCTAGGTGGGTAAGGACATACCATTGAAGCGCCTCCAAAATTTGTTACCAAGCTTTGTGCTGAAAGATCACTGTGTCATGTCTTTCGACATATTGTGGGCGTTTCAGCTTCAATGATAGGGCCAATTGTTTTTGATGACATTCTGCAGTGATGGTTTTGTTATGCTGGTGTAGCTCATAGTATATCACACTCCGAACACATGTCCTCCGTCACGATACGATGCCAAATACAGTTTCGATTTTGTCTCTAGAGCAATTGTAAAATGGAGTTCGATGTCTCTTGGCTTGAAATGATTTGTAGCCTAATTTTCTTGTTTAAGCACCACCATACCCATAGCCTTCAGCGAGCTCTTCTTGATTTTGCCATGAATCTTGGTTCACTAATGGCTTCCGCTCATCGTCTTCAAACTTTACTGGCCTTTGTCATTTTTTGAAACTGGTGTCAAAATAGCCTCATTGATGGAGTCTGTTCCCCATATGGTTTACACAGTACTCGATATCACCCAGAATAACCTGGACAACGTCATGTTCGATAGAGATTTAACCTTGAGACTCAAATTGCACCGCAATTCGAGATTTCACGAGTGTTTTCCATAGAGATGGTAGATCACTTTGAGTTAAATCCTGAGATATTTCTTTTCGTAGATAATACCTCTTTGTCATCGACCAAATGACTCAGTGGTTTAAGCAACGATGTTTGGAGTGGAAGATACCTGGTTCAAAGCTTGAGTGTGGTGTGGATGAATACCAGTACGACCTCCTGTTGAAATGCAGAATATATGGCCGACCCATCTTCCAAAGAACTAAACGTCATCATGGCGCGATGCAGTGTGCAGATATAGTCATCGCAAATCGGTCCTATAGCCCGTACCTCGTTGAGTTGGCTTCAGTGTAAAGTGATTCGATTAAAAGGTATTGCAAAATAGTTAAAAGTGTTTCGACCCCAAAATAGATAACAATTGATCAAGTCAATTGCTATCTGTTGAAGTGAATGACTGGCCAAAACTCCTAACTTACCATAACCTATCATTGTAAATCTATATACTGTTATGGTGACTCACACACTTACTTTACTAGTTTGGGCTGACTAGAGTTATCGAATTATATAGGTCTCAAGTTTTTCTAAATGCGCCATCAGTCTCATGGGCAAGTATGATACGATACCAGCCAAAAATGGGTTCAAATGACCGCATCTGAAAACGACACGTGAGATCTGAAAATAAAATTAAATTATGGGCAAACACTTCGTGTTTCCAATTCCAAGTAATTTTGGTCCAGTGTCTAGAACAAGCAGAAAACGACGTATTAAAATGAAAAGATGTGCAGCAAAGAAATCGATATGCTTTTCCTGTAGTCAAAGTGGTTACTACTCGGCATGTTGCATTGGAACTGACCGGCAGGCAAATCGAACTTAGGTTCTATTTACTAAATGACCATGACATCCACACCTGACAATAACAGAACTCGTGATGATTCCTGACACTATAAATTACATCACTAAAGGGGTTTCTAATAAGAGGTTTCGTTTTGATATTGAAAAAACAATTTTTTGGAGGATAAATCATAATGAATATTTATTTCATTTTAGAGATGAAGGGATGACATTAACATTTGAAAACGATATCCGCCAAATGGCCACCACGACTGCGCTTGCAGCACCATATCATTTTCATGAAATTTTCCATGACCAATTCGCACATTTGCGGCTGTATGTCCTCGATAACTTTAGGAACTCAATCCTTAAGGTTTTGAATCGATTGTAGATCATTGGTATAGACTTTAATTTTCACGTGACCCAAACAAAAATTTGTAAATGTGTTAAATCACAAGATCTCGGTGACCAATTGCGATCATCTCTTCGAGAATTAACACGGTTTCACTGGCCTCTTTTCTTGCGAAATTTCGATTGTTTCGTTGCTTGTGTGACACGAAGCGACGTTTTGCTGAATAAAAAACGTTGTCAATCCATTCATCCACCGTAACAGTTGTAACAGTCCCATTTTCGAAATAAGGTCTAATCACACCGCAAACCTGAAGACCGCACCAAACAGTGACACGATGTAGAGACAACAATCATTGTAGGATTTTCTGAGCCCCAAATATGACTGCTTTTTAACTTAGCTTTCCAAGTTATTTGGGTGATAGGTTTATGGTGATCGACTTGCTTGAGTTCTTATGTTAACTGCACTTTAAAAGCCTTAAGCCTAAAGTCTAAATGCAAAATACGGTGTAATGTTGTTTGTGGAATGTCTAATTCCAAACTTCAACACTACGGGATTCATCAGCAATATTCTCAGTAGTTCTTGAGCGACGCAAACGTTTTAGATTCGTCACACCACAAACTTACCGCAACAGCTTGAAATTTTTCCAGAAGTTTCACTATTGTCGGCCGAAATGATGCTACACGACGGCCAAAACGATCTTTAGTTTTGCGAACTGTGATCCACCAGAATCGTATACTAACATTGATGGACATGCCAATAAGTAACCAATACTAATAAATATCTTTAGGCTTATGGCACGTGGACATAGAAGCTTTCAACATGAATTTTTCTGAAGACAAATATACGGTTAGAAAACCCGAAGCACATTTTTTTAATTAAGCTTTGATTGAGTGCAGGACGGACTTTTAGAAAAGTGTGGATGGGGTTCACCGTGCTATCCAACAATTCATTAATGTATAAAAATAACAAAGTTGGTGACCAAACTGACCCCTTGAGGGACTCCGACATTGGGGAGTGTGTCGTTGATGATCTCCCAATTGATGGTCATCGAATCCAAGCCGTATGCCTCAAGTTTACAAATGACATTCTCATGCCAAACCTTGTCGAAAGCCTTGGACATATCCAAAGCGATTGCAAAGGCATTTCCGTGGTGCTCAAGAGCGAGATTCCATTTGTTTACAACATACGTCAAGGGATCAGTTGTGGAGCGGCTTTCGCGGAAGCCATATTATTTATCTGAAATTATTTTATTAATCTCAAGATAATTCACCAGTTGCTTGTTAATGCATTTCTCAAAAACTTTAGCTACGGCTGAAACAATTGATATTGGCCGGTAGTTTGAGGGGTCATCGCTCTCTCCCAGGGTTTCTGGTATTTACCTTGTTTATAAGATAGAAAACAGATTTTAGTTAATATTGGAGCCAAGTCACTGGCAAACTCTTTCAATATTGGAACAGGAATTCAGTCTGGTCTGGTGGCCTTATTTATGTTCATTGCCTTTAGGTTCATGAAGACAATTTCCTCCGAAATGTTTATAGAATCCATTTCGGAACCACAATACGGAATTGACGGAGGTGTAACTCCATCGGGGACTACTAAGGTCGAGGTCGAAGTGAAGACGCTTGCCAGTAAGTCGGCCTGCAAATATGGATCCACCACCAAAGCAGCATCTGCACGTTTCAATGCTGAAATAGATGTTTTAGAAATATTGGCGACTTCTTTTGAAAATATTCTATATTAGACCTACAGAGTTATGTTTGTTATATGGTATTAAAATGAGATTGTCAGGAGCACAAATTGACTGTGAAAAAATCGGTGTTCGAGCCAATACCAGAGATGCATGGTAGCAACGGCATATACCGCCAGCTTGATCTTGGTTATGAGTTATGACAATCAACCCTGTCAATCACATTACGGTACTGAATTATGTAAATTATGAAGCCCAACACCAGAGATAAATGGTGACAATGGCATATGACAATGGCAAGCCAGTCGTGATAATCGTGATGGATACCAAAAACGTTCCTTAAGCGCAGTTTACGGATAGATACAGTTTAAGAGACTTGTCATATCGATACGGTAGCTCATTTATTCAATCGTGCACCAAAAATTTTAATTCCGCTTACACAGTGCAAAAATTTGATCGCATAAATTAATTTTAATTACATTTAATTAATTTAATATTAATTATGCTTCTCAGTCCCTATGTGCATACCTTCAATGTCCGCACACATCTTAATTATTACTTGTGCATTCCAAATGAAGCTATAAAAATAAGAAACAAATTCTTGAATACGTCAACAACCAGTTTCTTATTTCGCATAAGACAAAAAAAAACAGTCACCTGCTCCATTGGACCAGCGACATATATGATTAAGGTAATTTTATTTTAATATTTTATTGGAATATAACCAGAATCAATAACACTTTAAGGTAGGCCCCATATACAGACATATACACAAGAATATTTAAAAAGTTATAAAATTGGTCGTTTTACGATTTAACACAGTGGATTGCAAGTGAATTGCGGACTGAATCGATACAATCAATCATCATCGCGCGGATGGTGGTATAAGATTAATTTTCGGTAATTAAATTACACAAATTATTGTGATTAACAAGCGGATACAAAGTAACAGCCAGATCGTTTTGTCGTTCACACAGTTCGAGAATGCCTTTATCACTTAATCTCAGCGATAACCACGTCCCAATTAATTTTTTTTATGTCTTAGCTCCTCTTTGAGAATCATCAATTCTCCGCGTATAACCCATCATTAGTAATTTTGGTACACAAAAGATACAATATATTATGTGTGTGTGTGTGTGTGTGTGTGCAGATGCGTTCGCTTAAACAGGTAAACCATGTTCGAGTTACATGAACTTGATTGATGTAATTGAGCAAACAAGAGAAAGGTTGAACGGATAAATCTTTGCTATATTCGACAATCATTGTTATCTTTTTATATAGCGGATGCTGTTTATCTATTAATTAGCCAATCGGACCAATCGCACCAATAAACGACATTCTACCTCTGTCTGTCTGTCTTTATCTTTGAAATCTGTTTTGGGGCTCAAGGCTTTCCATACTCTATCGCAGTTCACTTATTTACGTCCTACTTTACGCCATTATAAAGCAAAATCGAGGACGTAGAACCATGTGAACATTGCATATCTCAATGCTAGCCTGACATGGAAGATAGGTTGGCCGATGAATTCTGCACTGCAACAGTAGATCACATAGATGTGTTCTTATACACCACCGATCGTATAATCAGATGGTAAAAAATCCTTTTGCATCCTTTTGACTTCGCCATTTGGTTGGAATTATACCTCTGTCGTGTCTTGAGAAACTGTATATCGATACCATAGTCGATTCAAAATTTGACCCAAATGTGTGGTGGATCTAATGGCCAAGGCCGAAATTTTACACTTCCATGGTATACGCGCTTAGCGACACCTTCCTTAACTTTGTAAAGGAACATCCGGAGCCTTAACCGTCCTGTAGAGATGCGAGATGGTATCAGGGGCGGTTACCATCTCGCATCTCTACAGGACGGTTATTGCTTGTCTGGATCAGAGATCAGTGGATCTCTACAGACTAGCGATAGAGGGGATAGGCGAATTGTGGCCAGGCGCGAAGCTTGCGGCTGTCAGCAGGGATGAAACTCCTTGTAGGCCAAGGGCGCGCGTCTGGCTACCAATCAAGCCGGAAAGTAGGAGTGAGGTGCTGGAGACCATAAGGGTCAGCACCCCTGATCTTCCGACCGAGAACTGCAAGGTCGTTAGGCAAGAAAAGGCCAAGGGAAACTTTCGGTTGTCAGTATTTTTGATAAACAGGGAGTCCCTTGCTCCTCTTGCCAAGTCAAAGGGGGTTATCGGTTTCGGTTTCGGGTCGGTAACCCTCAACGTTTATAAACGGGAGGCGGGTACGTGCACCCAATCAGCTGGCAAGCCTTTGGGACAGTCTACGGCTGAGCTAGCTGAGGAGGAAAAGTCGAGCGGCGATGAAGCTCTGGGGTTAGAATATCTTCTAACTCTGAGCTCTGAGGAGGATGTCTCAGAGGATGACATGAACAGCACGGTGGTGGCGATGGACAGTGCGACTGTTGATACCGGCAGCTCCCACTGCACCACTCAGAACTAGATAAGTAAGGGAATTAGAAGTATGCTTAAGGTGCTTCAAATTAGCCTTCATCATTCCAGGGCTGCATCGGCTGCTCTGCTCCTCAGACTGACTAGATCGGATGAGGATATAATCTTAATCCAGGAACCTTGGATTAACAAAACCAAGATCTGTCGTCTTCGAATAAAGGGGTATAATATTCTATACTCAAGAGGTTCTTGGAGGATCAGATGCTGTATTCTAGGCGAAACGCAGTAAAACCAATATGATCTGGGCTGCGATGTTAACGCGCATCATACGATCTGGGGAAGTTCGGACATTACTGAAAGGGGTTAGACACTTTTTAATTATTTGTTGGAAACGAACCTGCGTGTCTGTAATATTAGGCGAGAGCCCACTTTTATTATTCAAAATAGGAAGGAAGTTCTGGATGTGATCTTCGCATCAGAGAATATTTTTCATATGATTGTAGCGTGGAAAGTAGGGAAGGAACATTCCTTCTCTGACCACCGTTATATAAACTTTAATTTCAACATTTGCCCTGCTTCCCAGAAATCTTTTAGGAATCCTAGAAGAACAAACTGGAGTAAGGTCACATAGATGTGTTCTTTTACACCACCGATCGTATGATCACACGACTAATGCCGTCGGGGGTCTCAGAGACCCCAGTGACCATTGAAGATATGGACCGCATGGTGGAATCCGTTTCACAAGCTTCTAACCAATCCTTAGTGCTGCTTGCCCTGAGGTAAAACGCAGGGAAAGCAGAAACCGGCCTGGTGGTCCAAAGAATTAGAAACCAAAAAGAAGTCGTGTAGAACGGCGTTTAATAAAGGCAAAAGGACCAGAGAACCTAAGGACTGGGACTCGTAGAAGGAGACGCTGAGACTATATAAGAGAGAATTGAAGAAAGCACAAAGGAGCTCCTGAAGGCTATTCTGTAACCAAATGGCAGATGTCTCGGAAACTTCTCGCCTTCGGAAGGTTCTCTCCACTTATCCAACAAACATAGGTTACTTAATTAAACCTGATGGTTCGTGGACCGATTCCAGTGAGGAAACCCTCACGATTTTCATGGACACTCATTTCCCGGGTAGTTTAGACAACTCGATGGAACTGAGAGCGGCGAGAGTAGATTGTTCACTGCGCGCACCGGATATCGTAAACAAAAAACGAATTCTGTGGGCCATAAAAGGGTTCAAGCCGTACAAATCGGCTGGACCGGTTTGGATTATACCGGCAGAAATCTAGAACAACTCGGGGATTATCGTCCCGTGGTTGGAGGCGATCTTTAAGGGTTGTTTAAAATTGGTCTGCATTCCTAGGCAATTAATGGAGGTCAGGGTGGTTTTTATTCCGCAAGCGGGTTAAGAATCGCATGGCTCTCCAAAGGACCTAAGACCTATAACATTATCATCCTTTCTGTTTAAAACCCTGGAAAGGCTGGTAGAAACACATATTAGTATGAACTTAAAGCAGGAGAAATTGTCAGTCTCTCAACATGCGTACTGTAAGTTCTGGGAGCTGGGCTGTTGTGAAGCATTAAATATAACCACTTCCGTTCGTCTCCCTGACCACTGCAGCGTGTACCAGACAGAGATAATAGCGATTGAGGAAGCCTTGAGCTGGTTGAGGCATAACGTGATATCCAAGAGGGATATCACGATTTATGTGGACAGTCAGGCGGCTATCAAGTCGCAGAGCTGTTGAAGTCTAGGGTGGCATTGGGTTGCCACTCGTCTCTTAACGAGATGAGTGAGCATTTCAATATTCAGATTATCTGGGTTCCTGGCCACCCTGACGTCGAAGATAACTGCAGGGCAGACGAACTAGCTAGGCAAGGTACAACTCTTCAGCTGAAGCCTGAAAGGGCCAATGTGGGGAGGCCTACAGCGGAGCTTAGACTGGCTTTGAGGAAAAGGGCAGAAGCTTCAGCACGAGAGAGGTGGTTTAACACCCTCACATGCGAGAGAGCGAAACAACTGTGGCCAAGGCTGGATTTGAATCGCTCCAGGAATTTAATCTCTCTGGAGAGGAGAGATCTAAGAAGGATAGTAGAAATATTAATGGGGCACTGCCTTTTCCGTGAACATGCGAGAAAGCTGGGTCTAGAAACAAATGACTTCTGTAGAAATTGTATGGGCGAGGAGAAGGAAGAGACGCGTCTCTTAGCTCAAAAAACTTAATCTGTCTTTAAGTATACCTTCAAGATACTTCTGAATAAAACCGATATGGGAGTGAAGAGAAGTAAACAAACTCTTTTCTTTGCAGTATGCGTGCCAACTTCATGATTCTCCGCCTTTCAAGAACCAAGGTAGGATTATGTTAGTAATTTGCAAAATATCCACAGTCATGACACAATGATCGGTGGTGTGAATGAACACATTGGTGACCCCTGTTGAGTTTAGAATACATGGGACGACCCATCCTCCATGCCAGTACTATAGGCTGGCATTGAGCTAAGCAATGCGCAGATGGTGCTGCGTAAATCGGACCAACAGTCGAATGTCGAGGGGATGTCACAATGGGACAATAAAGTCTGAGTTCTTTGCGATCTAGGATCTATCTGGTCACTGCAGGTAATTTGAGATAGTTGTAGTCCAGATAACTCGAGATGGCTCTGTATTTGACAACAAGATAGGCTTCAGGTTCTTATTTTGCCATCTCATATATTTCTACGTTATGGGGATTTTAAATGCTGAAAAATCATTGTAAATGCTCCGATAGTATGTCTCATAATAAATCTTGCTCTCGTGTTGATAAAGCAAGTCTCCTTTTATTACCACTACTTACTAAAGGTAGCAGTGGTCAGGAAAGTGTCAGTCATCAAACATTTTCCCGTGTATTGAAACCGAGTGGTAACTCATCTCGTCTATTTTGGTCTGTACTTCTCCAATTTGCCAAGCTAAATGCGATCAGCCACTATACATCAACTTTACTGTAATTCATCACGTGAACGACACTTGCTCATTTCTTTCGCATAAAACAATTTGTAGTAGTGAATCTTCAGTCCAATAATCATTTCACCACTGAAGTGGTTGTCCTGATTCTTAAATCATTGTGTTAATATTGGGACTTAACGAGTACGTTTTTCTATCCGTTCAGCCCGAATCTTAACAAGCAGAGCATCAGACTCAGTTCTGCCATGGTGAAGGTTACTTTGAAGGAGCTTCAGCACCCTCTGTACCAGCCCCCCATCCCCTGTAGCCGCCAACACGTTACCATGAGAGTGCTTGCATAAGTGCACTCTGCTAAAAATGCACACTTCTGAGTCGACCTAACACTTTAAGTCTGGTGCTAGATTAGACAAGCTTCCTTTCACTTTTTTTAAAGAGAATAAGTGAACCTTGGTTAGTACAGGGACAGGCTATCACTCTTATGTAATTTCACTGTTATAACCACCTCTACAGAACACCTTCGGTTCGGGATTTACTCTTGTTAATGTTATTTGCTAGAGAGTGACGTCTATCCCTTTACTATCTTCCTCTAATTACCATAAACCGCCAAAACTAGCTGGTTCTTCAAACTTCAGTGATGGGCAGATTATATTGACACTTGGGCATCTTTGCAACGTTTAACCACTGAGACCTCACCGATAAGGCAATACGGTGGTAGCCAATAGGATAAAGCCTCCAGTCTGGCTGATTATCAGCACAGTATGCTTAATCGACCCAGTTAGCACCATATTGCCTAATTCGGCCACATTAGGTGCAAGCTACGTGAACACTTATCGAAGCTGTGAGATACAGATCTGAGTTGTAACATGTCAACTTAAGATCTTACCTAACCCACAAGTGGAATCCAGAATTTTGACGATGATCGCTACTGTAATCGTGTGTGATACTGTAATTAATAGCTTCTTAAACCCATGTACGTGCATGTGTCAAAAGCCAAATAATCTCGTTTAGATAAGAAAATTATCGCTGCTCTGCTTTGTTCTACACTGTGTGTGCTTGTTGCAAACTTGCACATATTTTGACGACACAATAATTTCTGTATGAAGATGGAACAAGAAAAATTGGCGATTAAGAGTTTTGATTTGCATTTTTAACTCACCTTGAACTTCGCATCATAAAATTTTGGTTTCAATTCTCATTTTTATTTTAATCTTAAATTTTACGAATAATTTAGATGATCATTTTATGAACGCCCAAAGTAGTAAAGATATAATTATAAAGAAGTGTTACCATAATATGGGAGAGTATAAATGTATGAGGTAATGTATAGCATCTTTGAATGTAGGTTATGTAAGGTTAAGTCCTATACTTGATGGCGACTGGCGAGGCATATTCACATGCCGTTAGTTTCAAGGTTTTCAACATCACTTCGGTGGTGCCATTTTACGCTCCCGACATCTAGTTGATGCACAGTTTTGTCAATTCCTCCCCCCGCCCTGTTCTCAATTTACGATATTCTCGATGAATGCCAAGATCCTCAAAGTGCGCCCATCATTGATTCTTCTAAAGAAGATTATGGATAGGAGACTACCAATGTCTGATGTACAAGCCACCCAAGTGACAGTCGATATCTCTCTTAAAAGATTATAACCTCAACCCTAAACTGGATTCGGGTCACACAAAAGTAGAAGCTGCAGCATTGGCCCGTTTGCCAATTTATCAGCCAATACTTTTCCTTTGTTATCCATGTGACCATTGAAGTCTAACTTCATTCAGACTACCTAGTCGTATAGAGTGTCCAATCAAAATTGCAGCAATTTCCTCCTAAAAGACAGAAACGTACCTATACCAACGTTGTAGGCGAGCGGCTGTTTACGATGCACACCTTCTCATCCAAAGATCAAGCGGGACCAGACCAACAGTCATCTCAAGAGTGGTATCGGGGGTAGTGTGCACAGTTTCGTCTGTTCCCAGATAAACAAGTTTTTGAAGCCCCAAAGTGCGGCGTCTAGTAAAAAAAACCATCTTAGTTTTTCTAGGGTTGACCATGATCACTACACCACATCACATAGTTCATCCGTATATCTATACCTACCAGTATTGTGGCGATGTCATCGGTATAACATTGTCAGTTAAATCCGTTGTCGTTTAGTTGGACAAAGAGAGAGTTGACCACAAGACACCACAAGAGCGGAGACAGAACTCCAACCTAATGACCTCTCCTTTCGGTTGGGTGGTCACCGTCGTCGTATCACAATCTAAATCTATATAGTAATTCTACTTGACCAAAGCATGCCTAAGCCCACACTTCCAATGTAGATTGTTGTCCAGAGATTTTTCAATAGGTCCAACGACTTTATGGTGTGCTGTATCTGTTGAAACAGCACTCTATGGAGTTGTTGGACATTTCTGGTAGGTTTTGTTTGAAATGTATGCGATTGTCTTCGGCGTTAAAGGAAGTATGTTCGCCAACTTTGGCTCAAAAGGTTTCTCACTTAGAAATTATGGAGGGTTAACAAAGCTACTTCGATTGCTACAAAGCGCTAAACGTTTAGTGTAAGATTCGATAAGATTCAGAAGATTCATGACCTGAATATAGTGCTCCAAGTGGATAAACTCTGAGTTCACCAGTTCGTGATTTGATGTAAATAATTTTCGTTGGTAGCTACATGGTTGTAACAGTGCGTGGCTATACGCTTTGGTGAAACGTTTTGCGCTTAAATGACTCTTCGTTAGACAGTTATTTCAGTTAGCGGTTATATATAAATGATTTGGATGTGCACTTATTGGTGAGCCCGGTGGTCGGTACTAGTATCAGTCCAGCTTCTACAAGTGCTTGTGTTACCTCCTCGTGTTGGCCATCCTATCAACCGTACCGTCCCGATAATCAACCTTACCGAGGGCTCAGTCTGTAAACTAGCGCGGTCTTAATCGATGCATTTGAATACCAGCCGCTTTCCAAATCACATTTTTCTCCACTAGTCTAGTCGTGAGATGTAATTATAAATTACATAAAATAAAATTTGATGATCTGAATAGTGTAGTCGTTCCTAATATCTTGCAGGTGCTCTCTGCTTCTCTAGAGAACATATCTCTCGTCAATCATCAATGGAATCTTTAATAGGAAGTAATGATACCCGACTATATAATTACACACAAATGAACAACCATCAGATCAGGGAAGAAGACCAAAATATGTATAATACATTCTCCAGGGAAGAAGACCAAAATATAGAGAGTATCCTCTAGTTTGAAGTCACAGGTCAACCGAGATGAGAGCGCAGGATTAGAAGAATTCTCTAAACTTAGAGAATTCTCTTAACTCTGAGCTGTACCGCCTCTACATCTTTGGAAGGGAGGTGAACTGGAGTGTATCCCGTTTTAGGATCAATCCAGCCCTGTAATAGGTACAGTTTTCGTTCCGATCGGTTCTAGGATCGGTTCGGATATTATATGTGCGTCCGATCTAGTCATGTTAAAAGTGGGCAATAGACTTATCTTTTAAGTATTCGCAACGCAAGAAGTAATAAAAATTACTCTTGCCTTATGGATTCGAAGTGAAAAAGTACCATCTTAGATGACGTTACTCTTTGTGACAGTGGTTGGAGGGAAATCTCTAAGCCGCCTTGAAACACGTATTATTCTATGTTTATGGGAGTGCTTTGCACACCACACCCACTGCAGCCAAATATGAAGGGATGTAAGCCGGCACTTATCCGAAATACAGATAAACCTTTACCACGCTAGGTGGAGTGAGCTATTCTAAGCTGTAGTTTTTCCAGTCAAAGTATAGACATCGTCCTTATAGTCATGGGTAACTTGTAATCTACTGTTTTCATATTTAAGACTTTATCCCCTAAACTTAGTGGCTATAATCAAGATTCCATATGTGATAGCAAAGTTCGACGGGGTAACGGCCTTAACTTATCTTCCGGTGGACCAAGCTTCAGTCCCTCCTGTCTTTCTAAATAGGTTAGTTTAATAGAAAGGACTAAGCTTTATTATCGGATGTGATGCAAATGGACAGTCTTGGATAGTATAGTGATACCAATTCCAGGTTATATCCACAGCCAAATACAAATAGAACGTATTATGTCATCATGGCTTTATCTAGCTTCTTTTGAAGATAGTGGAGAAACTGCTGGAGTACGAATGAGTTCATCCACAAGGATCTACTGCATAAGAATCAGGTGAAAATTCGCTGGAATCGTAATAAACTGATACAAGAAACCATCGGCACAATGTGATAAATATACAGGTCGGGCTTATAGTAAGACCTATAATACAACCAATGATAGAGCGTCATCAATAAAGATGGATAAAGCTACTACTTAGTGGCCCCGTTTTGAATGGCACAATCTTTCAATATTCCAAAGTAGTTCAAAATTAGGAGTAATCCTAGATCATAAACTGACTTAAATCCACATATCACCTACGTCTTAAAAAAAGTCACATGCGCTTTTGGGGTATTTCTAAATCAACTGGATTAATCCAAACATGTGCGGCTGTAGCTATATGGAGATCCTCAGCATCTATAAATTGTAATGTAATTTTAATAACTACCCAGTACTATACTGTATAGCCAACTAAAAAAGAATCCCAGTTACATTTGAACGATCGGAATGACTGGAACCGAGCAGGAAACAGAAGTTTATGATTCGAACAGAAGTCTATAACTTTACTATGTATACTATGTATACGAACGGAACAAAGATGGCCAGTGGGAAAAGGATACATATTTAAGACATGACCTGGCGATTTCCAAGTCGTTGGGGGTGAACGCAATTGTATTTTAAGAAGAATTAAATGTGATAGAGCTCGGCGTAAAGACTGGTCTAACCAAAGTCCTAAATAATCCAAGGATTTATATTTTATCAGCCAAGGCACACAAATAAAACGCCTGGTATTCAAAGCTGGTTTGTGACTGTTGATAAACTCCACAAAGTAGCTGACAACTTTTTTTTCCGGTTTTTACGGGCCATTGTTGGCCCGTACCGTGTTAACAATCTGGCTCCAACAGTTTCGATCACGAGCCAGATCTTCATACCGTTGTAAGCAGCTTGAAGATGCCCGATCGCTCTCTACGCCGTGGAGCCATCGTCGCTGACAGCGACCTCTTCGCCTACCGAAAGGCGGTTCTCCCTTAAAGGTTCGCTGTATCATTCGGTTCGGATCAGCACGCAGAACGTGACCGAGCCAGCGTATTCGCTGTCCTTTGATTTCATGCACGATATCAGGAATTTACATTAAATTCCTGATCTCGTGATTGAATAGAACTCGGTATGTGCCATCGACGTCGCGTTTTGGGCCATATATCACACGCATAATTCTTCTCTCGAATGCTAGAAGGCATCTTTCGTACTCATCCGTCAAGGTCCAACTCTCACATCCATACATGACAACGGGTCTGATCAACACTCTGTACAGCTTCAGCTTATCCGTATTTGCAAGATATTTTGATTTCAGCAGTGGACGTAGAGGATACAAAGCCCGATTGCCAGCGGCAAGGCGAACCTTGATATCCTCTCCCACACTATTATCGTGAGTGATGAGAGATCCAAGATACTTAAATCTCATCACTCCTTCAAACGTATGGTTTCCACTACTGAAATCACTTGCGTCTTGGTCTCGAAACCCAGAGATCAGATATTTGGTTTTGGACTCAATGATTTTGAGACCAACGGAAGCTGAAAACTGTTCCAGTGGATCAAGTATCTCTTTCACTCCGTTGCCATTTAATCCAATCACACAGATATCATCTGCATACCCAAGAAGTTGATTGGATTGTCGGAATAAGATGTTGTCCTGAGGTGTTGCACTTTTACGAAGGATGTATTCCAACATGAGATTAAAAAGTATCGTCCTTGTCGAACATTAGAAGTAATTCAAAAATTCTCGATAGCCTGTTCTCAACTTTGACACACCATTGTGACTGCGTTACTGTCATTTTACACAGATGTACATATTTTTGTGGTATTCCTAAATATTCAAGCGCATACCATAGCCTCTCTCGATTGATCGAGTCATAGGCTTGCTTGAAATCCAGGAATACCTGGTGTACATCGTGAGATGTTTCGTAGTACTTGGAAAGAATCATCAGCAGCGAAAAAACTAGATCAGTGACTGATTGATTTGGACGGAATCCTCCTTGGTAGTCACCGACAATTTCCTCTGCTAAAAGAGTAATTCTTCCCAAGATTATGTAAGACAGTAACTTATATGCTGTGCAAAAGAGAGCTATACCGCGATAATTTTCGCATTTCATGCGATCACCCTTTTTGAATATTGGGCATAACGCGGCCACTTTCCATTCATCAGGCATAACTTCATTTCGCCATACCAATCGAACAAGGTCGAAAAGACAGTTCCACAAAGTTAGCCCTCCGCATATCAAGAGCTCTGAATTAATGCCTGGTGAACGATTTTTCTTTAATCTCTGCATGGCCATTGTGAATTCCTCATAGGATGGATCCTCAATGAACATCTCCGCGGTATATTTGAGGGTATTCAACTACGGCTTGTGATACATGTGGAACATTGAGAAGATCAGAAAAATGTTCACGCCATGTATCGAGTACCGCATCGACGTTAACACAGAGGTTTCCATCCTGGTCCCGAATGGCAGTTGACCGAGATCTTAGGGTATGGTGCAATTCGGTGATTCCTTTAAAGAAACCACGCGAATTGTGCTCATTGCTGAGTTGTTGTACTCTTAAGACCTTGGCCTTCCACCATTCGCGCTTCTTCTGTCTACAAATGCGTTTAGCTGTCCTCCTAGCAAGAACTGCTTTGTTTTTCCTTGCAATTGTAAACCGAGTCTGCGCTTCATTATATGCTATATTTCGTTGCTCAACAGCAAGACGACACTCCTCATCAAACCAATCATTTTTGGGCTTAGTTTTCACTATACCGAGAGTGTGCTGGGCAGCATCGACAACCGAGGTTTTCAATACTTCCAAGACACTGTTCGCATCATCAGATTGGTAATTGGATTGTATGATGCTATATTGCTGACAAGATCTTGATATTTTCGTTGCGTTTCTTCATTTATCAGACCTTCACAGGAGAATCGCGTTGTATATTCTCCTGTCCTCCCTGACTTGTACGAAAATTTCCATCGCAGCTTTGCAGCAACCATAAAATGGTCACTGCCTACGAATTTTGTTGACGGCCGATACGATCTCACGTCTTGAACAACCCGAGCTCGGTCTTTTGAAATCAACACATGGTCAATTTGGCTTCGGGATGTTTTACGTGGATGTGTCCATGCTTCCAAATGGATGTTTTTATGGGGAAAGAATGTACTTGCCACTTTGAGATCATGAGCGATCGTACATCAAAGTACATCATTCTTTCCCCATTTTCGGTCGCAGTTTCGTGTCGGGAGTACGGACCTATGTTATTACATAGTCGGTCTGATTTCTGCCAGCTCTAGCATTAAAGTCACCAATCACCAATCTGATATCGTGCTCAGGTATAGAGCCCATCAGATTATCCAAATTATTGTAAAATGAGTCTTTATCTTGGGGTTGGCTTACATCAGTGGGCGCATGTACACAAACAATTGACAGGTTGGCTTATTTCATGTGCAAGCGAAGCTTACACATTCGATTATCGACTGCCTGGAAGTCCAAGACAGCCTTTTTTACCTGTGGCCCAATGAGAAAGCCAACTCCAAGATTTCCGAGGTCATCTCCACTGTGTTGCAACGTATAGCCTTGGGACACATGGACTCCACCTTTAGGCCATCGAGTTTCTTGGAGCGCTACGAGTTCCAGCCGATACTCCTTCATACATGTGATAAGGCCGTCCAACGCGCCAGGTTTTCTTAGTGACTGCACGTTCCTCGTGCTGATCCTCATTCTCGTATCCGGGTACTTAAGCGGGGGGTCATTGTTATTTAGGCGGTATCCGATTTTTTTGTTTTTGTTGACATTTTTAACTGTAATTGTTTTTTACGGATGCGGGCCGTCAGCCCAGCGATCCAACCAGATTTAGTCGCCTCCTAGGATAAGTTTTGGATACTGTGGTGGTATTCTATGGGTCTCATGTTTCGTTCGAAATATTTACGAAACATGGTTTGCCCTCAACCACAGGGCTTAGCTGACAACTACAACTAAGATAAAACGACTGTGAGTGTCTTCAATTGCAGGAATTGAGGGAAATGACACCGATGACGAAATGGCTACAAAGGAACATCGCCAAATGGATGGATTCAAAATGGGTCACATATTGGTACAACATTCCAAGTCTAAAACAGTCTAACCGAATCGTCTCTCCCTTGATCGATAGAACCAAGTAGGTTCTAGAAATTGCCAAACCCAAATTGTAGACATCGTCTTAAGATACCACCTCCTTACGAAACGTTAAAATATCATGGGTCGCCTTAAAACATTGTTTCTATATTTACAGTAATACCCTCGCTCGCCTGACCAACTACGGTCAGAAACCTCAGAATTTGCCAGTATGAATTATTTATCCGTGTGAACAATTGCCTTATATGCAATCTAGGCTTAAACGATTGGGCTACACATTTTGAAACTAAATGCCACTCTGCAATTCGAAAAACTTAAACCCGTCCCGTTTTTGGTATGTCATATAAAGGGTTTTCCAATAAGAGGTTTCATTTTGAATAGCCTGCTATTTCAGCAGCTGTCAATTTTCACATTTTGAAGCTGTCATCTTATGACATTTGACACACGTGAAAGGTCGATGAAGTAACGACGTTTATGATCGTCGTAACTTCGCTGATTTAATCCTTTAAATGCATCAAAATGATCCGGATTTTCATCGAAAAATCATCTTCAGTGATGAGGCCCATTTTCACCTCCAAGGCTACGTTAATACGCAGAATTGTGGCATTTGGGGCACAGAAGATCCAAGTATGATTGGTAAAACCCTCTCCATCCTCAACGTGTCACTGTTTGGTGCGGTTTTTAAGCTGGCGAAGTGATTGGATCTGTTACTTTTTGAAAATGAGGCTGGTGCAACTGTTATGGTGAATGATACCACTATGATCTAATGTTCTACACAAGCAAAGAAACAATCGCAATTTTGTAAGAAAAGTTTCGTGGCCGTGTTATTTCTCGAAGATGTGATCACAATTGATTTAACACCTTAAGACTTCTTTTATTGAGGCCACGTGAAAGATAAGGTCTATGTCAATGCTCCACAATCGATTCAAGACCTCAAAGGACGAATTCGTGCAGTACATCTACATATACAGCCGCAAATGTGCGAATTGGTAATGGAAAATTTCAGGAAAAGGATTTTGAGACTAAAACAGATAATCCTACCTCTTCGAGGACGGTATGATAATCTTAACTGATGAATCAGTAATCTGAGCTGTACTCTATCTGGTGCCGAGTTATACATGCTAAATGCTGACGCGAAATTATTTGTCATCCTCTACTGTCTTTTTGAGAGCGACCCTCTATGCAAAGAAGGTGAACTCCAGATATTGTCGTATCTGCATTATTTGATCTAACAGCTAGGCTGCTCTAAAGGCGTCACATGGATATCAAAGAAAACGTTTTAGCTGATAGATTGGCTCGTTTTGGTGCAGTTTCATCTTTTTTGGAACCGGTTTTAAAATACACTTACGAATAGAAAGGCCAATAAGCATCTTTATTTTGGTTCAAGCTCTTTACTTTGCCAGATCATCAAAACGGATTAGTGTAATAGGATAGTACATAATATGCACCATGGCCCCACTGATTGGCTCGGAGTGACTTGAGTGCGGGAGCTTTCTAGGGTTTCACTAAAGTCGCACTCCCATGCCATTGCTCGCACTAACCAACTGTAGTTACTGTCCAGTTTGTATCATATGGACATAAAAAGTTATTAAGGCATTTCCATCATTCACCGTTCAAGATACCGTAATTCGGTTATTCTATCTTTGGACGCTTTTTTTGAGCTCAAGGCACTCACAACACTTTTGCGATTCGCTTATCTCCTACTTTAGGTCATAACATAGTCAAAATGAGGACGTACAGCTATAGGTCCGATTTTCGTAGAACCATCTGAACACGGCATAGCTGCATGCCACCCCTCTGACATCGGTCGGCACATGAGTTCTGGACCCGGGAGGTCCAGGTCATAGATGTGTTCATGCACACAACCGATCGTATTCAAATGATGACAATCCGTTTTGAATTCTGTCCCTTTCGTGACTTGATGTTTCTTTCAAAACGTTATGCTTAACTGATAGTTCTGGCCCGGATCCTAAATCGAAGCCTAGCCATTGCACTACAGTCACCGATGCTCATTCGCATTCACACAAATCATCGACTTTATATAAGGCTTGGTGCGCGCACACAACTAAAAAGTAATGAACTTATGAATGTACATCATTCAGATGGACAATTTAAATTGCATTTCCCATTTGAATATGTGTTCGCGCTCAAACCTATAATTTATGCTATAAACAATTCGAAATTGCATAAAAACATAAAAAATAATAAACCCATAATATTAATTTAATTTAAACCAAAAAATTAGTTACAGCTGAACGTTAAGAACATAAATTTGATTTCAAATCACTGAGCACAATGGATCTATCGAAATATATTTTTATGTATGGTTGGGGAACCCTTAAGCTGGCAAACGTGATTCAAATGGTTGTATTATATGTATACATCCTTAAGGTTAACCAATGGTTTTATAGCTTTGATGCTGCTGCGACTAATGCATAGGTACGTTCGTAAATTACGATACATTATATAGTGATTTGAGGATTGTACAGTCGTATATGCGATTTCGATCCAGATTAAATGCCTGATTAAAATATTTAAATTGACTATATGTGATTCTTATTTGGTACCGCGTTTAGTATATTGTATATAGTTTAGAGCAACACTCTCTCTCATTATCTATATAGTTTTATGCTATATGGAACCAATTCAGAGTTGTTTCAAATCGGTATCCACCCCAGGTTTATCTAATTTAAATTCAAAACAGTTTCCTTGGTAAGCGGTATGATCGGATATAACGGATTTGATCAGAACGACTTCCTGTTCCCATATAGAGTCTCCTCGCTTCAAATCCCTGTTCTGCGGTTTGTTTATTATGTTTGATTGCAAAACATGTATTCTTGATTCAAGAACCGTGTAACTGTTATCGAAAAGCACAATTGGAACTACAATTGCCCATCCAACCTCTCCGGTGACGATATGATGGTATGTTGCGTAATCAGGCTGGTGCCTGGTACAACATATATATACATATAAAATCCTGAGCTTTTAAAGGCAAATTTGATGTAATTTTCAGAGCAGCAATCAGTGAAATCAGGAGTTGAGACGCTGAGATCGTCATATCTGTATTCTTTTGTTTTGGAGACGATGATTGTCATAAATCGACTAGGCAATCGGAATAAAGTTAGACGTCTCTGGATACTCAGACACATGGATATCAAAGGAAACATATTGGCCGATAAATTATCCCGTTTGGGTGCAGCTTCCAATTTTGAGCGACCTGAGTCCTTGACTGTCACTTTGATGGCATGTACGAGAACCACACGCACATGGAGGGTCTTGATGGTTTTATCACGGGACATTCTTCCCTGAATAATCACTTGTGTGTTGGAGGAGAAAGAGAAACTATTGATTTCTTCTGTTGTGGTCCTGTCCTCTAAACTCTCACATAGTGAGCACTGCTTTTGATCACGATTTCTATTTGAGGATCAACTGACGACCTCGAGGATATGGGCTTTACTCGAAAAAGAAACAGATTTCGGGACTAGGAGTGTACGTCTATAGAAGGGAAGTCACAATGAACCAATTGAGTCTGGGGAAAAAATGTACCGTTGTAATATGTCCCAGTAACTTTTTGTTTCGATATAAACAATTAAAATGTTTTCGGAGGTTAGAATACCGACCTGTTGCCTTACTTCATCAAAAAAGTGTGTTCCGGATCGTCGTGGTCCGCATCACTATAATAAGAAATTGTGCCAGAAAATACTTGAATTTTCCATGTTTTTTATCTGGCCACCCAGAGAGGTTACAAATAAGTCTTTTGGTTCATTTTCCTCGGGTTTAAATTTTCCATCTTTCCTGTCAGCATAGCGAATCATTTTCTCGTTCCCTTTCTTCCGTCATGAAGAATGAACGTCTCAAAACTCACCGATAACAACCATCTTCGTTTTTCGGCCGTTGGGCCTCCGCAATTTTCCATTAGTCTACTGAGGTAAAGAGTAACTTTATTTGCTTTTTCCGAGTGTGAAAGTTGTTGCCCAAAATTAAGTTTAGTATCCAGGTGCATCTCCAGGAATTTAACAACCCACACTTTATTTGCACATTTCCCACCGGAAACAGCACGTCGACCACTATCTGTATCCTTGTTAGCAGGACAAGCACTGGTTGGTTGGATTCATAATTTGGTTGAGTTTTCTTTGTTCATCGTCAGTATCTCGAGTGATTATAACCGCCATGACATCGTCTGCATTCCCTATCAAAACAGTATCATCTGGTATTTTAACGAGTAACATACCACGTTCCGTAGATCTAGGCCGAGGATAGATCATTTGACTGCATCTGCTTTGTTTTTTCTACTTCATTTACCTTCGGTGGTATCGAACATGAGCCTCTTGTCTTTAAGGTTACTGTGCATTATAGTCCAGTAACCAGTAACCGTAAGAATTCTACTTCTGCGTAGCTACCAAGGGGAATAAATAATTTTATCTAATGATTACCCAAGTCTCATGCAGTACCAGCCAGATTACAGCATCTATCAGCAAAGATCATTATATCGTCGCCCGAGAGGTAGGTTGGCCTGCCGTAAAAATGCTTCGAGACCATACTGTCCGTGTTCATATGGGCATTTACACCTGCCTACATCCCTCCATATTTGGCACTATTCAGTAGGACTTAACTAATTGTCTCTATCTTATAGACGAGCGGCTATTACCTCACGTTCTATTTCAAAGATGAAGTGGCAACAGACCCCCAGCCATCTTAAGAATTGCAGTGGATGTGGTGTGCAAAGCTTCCACAGTATCCAGATTCCAGACACACAACAGACTTTGATGGTGGTTTAGAGGCTTTCCTTCTACACCGATCAATCAATATTCTGGGCCACAAATAAGTGCGGCAAACAAGAATATGGGTCTGATAACCGAAACATTTGCCTGGATTTCAAGTCTCATGATCGACTAAAGCGTGCCAGTTGGATTGATTGGCCCTGCGATTCCACCAACATTTTTAAACCACCCTCTAGGTTGTTTCTCTTCCTTCAGTTTCTATTTTAAATACAGCAATGCAACGGTCATTGATATGCCAGCTTCCAAAGCTGTTTCCCACAAATGAGAGATCGAGGCAAGTGCTTACCAAAGTCGCCAAGGTAGAATTAAAGGTGAAGAAGGGTACTAATTCCGTTTAACGCTGAAATGGAAGTTAACGTTGCCGCAGAGCATAATAGATATAAAGTGTTCCAAATACCGGTTCAGATTTGACATATCGGATATTTTTACTAATGTCATTCTTTGTTTTACAGCATCTCAGTATATTATTTCTAGTTAATCCAGTGAGTCGCTTAATGCGTCAACCAGAGTGGGAAATCTTCTTCCACAACACAGAAATCTTTTCAGATGAGGAGCATTTCCATCTCGTTGGATTTAAACAAACAAAATTGTTGCATTTGGGGATTAGAAAATGCACAATCATATGTGAAGTCAATGCATCCATTGGGTGTTGCTGATTCGTCCATATTTCTTCGAAGATGACATCGGCGCAAACGTTTTGGTCAACGGAATCGTTTATTATAATTTTACGACCTTTGGTTCCAGCAAGATGGTGCTCCATGCCACACATCGGGCGTAGCAATAGTGAAACTGCATCAATAATTCGATGTCGCATTATCAGTCGAAATGGTAACGTGAATTGGCCGGCAAGGAGCTGTGATTTGATGCCTTTTGACAATCTACAAACAATTGAACGTTTGAAAGCCAATATTGAAGCTACCAAAATAGATGTGCTGAGAAATTGGGACGACCGAATGGAGTACACCAACACCGGCCGCGGCTCCCATTTGAATTAAATAATTTTACATATATAATCAGGAGGATTGTACTTTCAGAGATACTTTTAGATTTGTAAAATGACATGAATAATCAGAGATTAGTCAACTTTCTCAATCACCAATTCTTCCTAATATGGCAGTGTGCCTATGGTGAAGCTTAAGAACTGACCTACATAATCTACTGACGACATAGTCTATTATATACTGGGTTGAATAAGTGTACAATGGTTATGGGATAAATTCCACAATAACTGCAATTCAACTTAACTAGCTTTTATAAAATTAGTCGAGAAACAAATAAGTTCCACTAATATTCGATTAAATTGTATATTGTAAATAGGTTGATTTCTAATCTATCATCTATTCATCTTAGTATTAATGTTTAATAATAGATGGCAATCTAAAACTTATTTTTTAAGTAAAGATACCAACCAACTAGAAAGAAGTTTACACATTTTTAGTACTAATCATTCTTCCGATTCTACTGCTATCTATACTCAAACACAATATTTAAAAATGAGTACTAATATTTTGGAGACAAAAATTAAAAAACAACTGTCAATTCTTCTTCGGTGACAAAAAGTATTTTTAGTAGAAGATCGTACGAGTTAGATCGTACAGGTTCCATAAAAACTGCTCAAGGGTGATATAAAATGCAATCTAACGTATCGGGTTATCCAGATAGTGGTAAATATATGTTGAAATGTCTTAATTTTATTTCATTCGCGAAATGACATTCTTCTATGGTAAATTTTTAGACGATTCCGAAGAATTTCGTTCGCCATCACCTGATTCGAATCAAACGGATTACAATCTATCATACAGTAGTTCTTACTTATATGTGCAGACCACAAAACCAACAGCTCATCCGTCCGTGCCGATTAATGCCAACTATCGTGAACAAAACAATCGAACCAGAACGACTCCAGAACCAGAATATAAAATAAACAAACGAAAAATGACACGGCCAAAACATACTGTTCCCGTATTAAACCACATGCGTGGACGCCGAAATAAATCCTCGAATTTAATTCCACGAGTACCATTTGGATCGTTAGTACGTGATATTTTAGGTAAATATAATGAAGTACAAGTATCTCGCGGATTTCTAGACGCACTACACGAAGCGTCCGAAATTTATTTGGTGCAATTATTCCACAATGCACAACGATGTTGTACGCAAAGAAATTCCGAAACTCTGTCCGTCATAGATATTTATACGGTTCATGATATGCGTGAACATCATAATCCATTGACCTAATTAGATGAATTTGTTAAAAAAAATATGTGATCATGTAGTCAATAAAAACCATTTTGTTCCTTATGTAGATGCGTTGGATAATTTAATCGGGTTCGGTGGAAACCGTTAGCAACAAACAAAGCCCTCGTTTAAGTACAGTCGCGTTAATCTAATCTTTGTTTCGGCACAATATGGGGTTGGGCCCTCCAGGAATGGTTAATACATAACAATCTGGATTAAATATGGGTTTCTGTAACAGGGTAGAGATTGGTCTTTGGCCAACTTATGGCTGGTGGTGTCCAGTATTTGACAATTTAAATCAATTCTCTCGAGATAGCTACTACCAGAACATTATTTGCCTAGCCTAAAGCATTTACTGAGCGACATGGTTAAATAAATCTGTGTTTCACTTCCAAGCAGTCGATTATCAAATATGTAAGTTTCATTTGTCTGTAAGGTTACCAAACCTGTGAGTTGTAGGTATTTATTCCGCCCACTGATGTCAGCCAATCAAAACTTATAAATAATTAGGATAATCTGATGGGCACATACCTATGTGCGTTGTCAGATTGTTGACCGCTCGACATCTCAACTTCGATGATAGATGCAGCCCAGCAAATGTTTGGTTTACAGAGAGGTTTCTTGTTTCTGTTGAGCAAGATCATAATGAGGCGGAAACTTAGGAGGGCATAGTCAGAAGAAGCTCAAATGGTGTCTAAGGTATTAAGATTACAGCAACTAGCGCAATTTGTACGGTTTCTAGAATAATGGAAACCTTCCTATTATTTACATATTCTGACCTGCACTCAAATACAGATCTAACCGATATGATTGAGGATCCATCGTGTAAGAAATAGGTTAAGTTAGGTTGAGTGGCTCAGCACACGTAGACCGGCGACGGTCCGTTGTACCTTTTATACTTATGAGAACCAGTATAAACTTCTTACATAGCGTAATAAGTCTCGCACATCACAGTTTTTGAGATCAGAATGGCAGTCCATTAAGAACTTACCCAAATATTCATTTCTTTTGTGTGCCAAAGCCGACATGAGCATAGGAGGTGGACTATCGTCTCTTCCTCCTCCTCCTCGTCCCTACAGCTTTTACAAAAATCATTTACTCGCAGACCCAGCCTCGTCGCATGTTCTCCAAGAAGGCAGTGTTCTGTGAGTATCCTCACGACGTGAACTTTACTTCGTTGGGAGATAAGTGCCTTTGAGCTTATCAAGTTCAGCTTTGGCAAGACTTGTCTTGCAACTCGCTTCCATTGTTCGCTGAGGGTTCCGCCTCTTTTTTAAGCACAGTCTTGAGTGCCTTAATGAGTCTCCCAAATATTGCCCGTTCGGGTAGCAGTTGGAGAGTTGTACCGTGTCCCGCTACAGACTCGGTGTAACATAGTCTAGATTCGCCAGTTCTTTTCTCAGCGATCTGACTATCATCGAGTGTCCTGTCTGAAGACATTTCCACTGAGACATGGCTGATAGTCGGGTGGCCGTAATCGCCGCCATCAACTTACCATAAATGACCACGGGAAGAAGGTGAAACATGACCTCTAAGGCACTTGTAGGTGTTGTCCTCAGCGCCCTGCTTATAAGCATGCAGGCCGTTCTTTGCACCTTCTCATTAATTTTCATGTATGTAACTTTATCAAGCGCTGGCCACCACACGCTCACCCCATACATAAGTACAGGTCTTACTACGGAAGTAAATAGCCAGTGTACCAGCTCCGGCGTCAGGCCTCATCTCTTTCCGATGGCGTTCCTACACGAGTACAATGCTATATTGGCCTTATTTACTCTTTCCAGAATGTTGCGCTTCCAGCTAAGCTTACTGTCCAAGATTACGCCTAGAAATCTTGCCTTATCCGTAAAAGCTAGTCTCTTGCCGTTTAGGGGAGGTGGATCTACTACAGGGATTTTATATTTCCTAGTAAATAGTACCAATTCAGTTTTAGACGCGCTAATTGCCACGCGCTAACATTTGATGGCCCAGCTCGTAATTATTAGGAGGGCATTTTGGATTACCTCCGCCACCGTGTTTATGTATTTTCCAAAGACAGCTATCGCTACATCATCTGCATAATCAATCACCCAGATCCCCTCTCTCTCCAGCTTTAATAGCAACTCATTGATTGCTATGTTCCAGAGGAGAGCTGACAGGACGCCTCCCTGTGGGGTTCCCCTAGTCACCCGTCTCCTGATGGTAGATTCTCCCAGCTTCGAGTTAATCATCCTGCACCCAAGCTTGTGACTGATTAACCCACTTATAGGGTAATACACCTCTAGAACCGACAATCTCTCCAGAATTGCCTCCTTCACATTGTTAAAGGCGCCCTCAATGTCAAAACGCCACCATACAAAGCTCTTGCGAGAATATTGATTTTTCAATTGTACTTACCAGGGCATGCAGAGCTTCTTCCTTTTCGCTTCGAGGACCAGGTCCCCCAGGTTATCCGGCGGAACCTGTTTGTCCCGGTCCAAATAAGCTGAGACCAGCCAAATTATACTGCCACCAACCTCTAGGCTGATCGCAGTTACGTCACCATCGCTGTATTGAGAAAGAAGAAACATATTTAAATTATTTCTTCCAAGAATGCAGGATCTGATACTCTCCGAATTTCTTGAGTTGTTAAGTTATACCCCTTCCTTTTAAGGCCACAGATCATGTTGGTGTTTATCCAAGGTTCTTGAATAAGGATCACGTCCTCCTCTGATCTAGTCAGTCTGAGGAGTAAGGCGGCTGACGCCGTCTTTGAATGGTGTAGGTTAATTTGTATTAACTTTAGCATAACCAAGTTGAGCCTACTTACCTATTTCACTCCACGCTACCGCAGGCTAGTGTCCTTCGTTTCCATTGGAGTCGCCGGTGTCTCCCGTCTCTCTCCCCATGGAACTTGTTTCCCCGATGTTTGCAGTCCTCCCGTCCCTTGGGTCCGACCGGTCCATTTGCCGTAATTTACCGTGACCCGCCCCACACCTAGGTCACTTTACCCACCCGTTCAAACGAACGAGGGCCTGGAGGCGACGGCAATTATGAAGTCTGTGGCGACGACAATTATCGTGTAAGAAATAACATCATTGTTCTAGTGGCGGAAATTATGACTTACAACGAGAATTCTGTTCAAACCGTTGATTGCCTTGGCTATTACTTGATCAATCGAGGAAGCCTGGTCAGAAAAGGTTCCAAATACTTTTTAATCTCATGGGATTCTTTATTATCTTATTACGATCTCCTGTTGGAGTGCAGAATTCATGGGCCAACCCATCTTCCATGACTAGGTTGGCATGGACCTATGTGCAGTTGGTTCTAGGTAAATCGAACCAATAGCCGTACGTCCTCTATTTTTGTTTCATTGATTGCGAAAGTCTCATTGATGTGACATCAGCGCACCTAGTCTCTTCCTCGTAACCAACTAACCGAAAGTACTTTCAATTTCACCGTCATCTATACTCAAACAAAAACTCAAACTTAGGTTAATGTTTTGAACGAATGTACTGGTAGTAGCAGTCTTAATGCTCGGATTATAATCCTGAAAGTGAATTCTTAGCATTGTGTGTGAGGTTACGAAATATCACATATAATTTGGATATTCTGATGTTGGGTCATCCTTGCATGCATGATGTCTCATCCGTCTTATCTCTTGATGATTTTGGGAAAAAATTTATTAACTGCCAATATTTAACGAACGATATCGATTCGAATGTTTTATATGGTACTAATATGTTAATTATGGATATATTAGGCGATATCAACCATAAAATCGGAAAAAAAAATTTGAACGATTTTTGAAAAAACAGACAGTGGTTAGACTATCTGTTTTTTTTAACATAAAAATTTTTTGTCTCCGATTTCATTGAAATTCGGTACAGACATGCGGTAGCACTTAAAAATAAGCGCTGTGCAACCAGTTTCATAATTTTATTTGTTTTGACCCCTGCGTGAGGGTATCAATGTTTCGAAAATATTTCGGACGAAACATAAGACCATGTAGTTAATACTCATTTAAGTACCCGGAAACGAGATTAAGGATCGGTACGTGAAAAGTGCAGGTGGATTTTCTGGGCTTATAATCGTTAGCAGGATATTTTAAGTCTAAAGTTACGAGCAGTTAAGAACAGTTTACGAGTACCACGGGCTCCAGGATGCAAGATATTGTATAAAGTGATGATCTCCGGTTAACTGGTTTAGGGCATAACACGTACAAAATACCGTCTGATACAACCTCCTAAGTTAGAAGCACGACAACATCTACAATCTGCTTCCCATATTACTGTAGGTGTTGTCGTTGTCCAATGCAGTTAATGTGATTAACTCGCCAATTATATCTAGCATCACGATTCGTTGCAAACTCATCATTAAAATTTATACGAAACAGGAAAAATATTTCTGGTCAAGCAACGACCGCAAAACGGATATATATGTATATGGGAATCAAGGTTTCGCCTCTGATCTACTGAGCTCGATGTATACAGGACAATGTACTTAGGAAAAGAGTAAGGCCTGCAGACATGCTGATATGAATGTTGAGAGCTTTAAGCTAAACTGATTCGTGTATAGGTAAGGAAGTATGAATAGGTAAGTAAGGACTGGATGGTCCCATGAGAATTTAAAAAACTAAAAACAAAACATACCTTATCGTCCATTTTCACCATACATTTTGGTCACCGATTCAAAAGGAATCCGGTGCAGACATGCGCTACCACTTAAAATAAGCGCTAGTAATCAGTTCCATAATTTTATTTGTTACCAACAACTAAGATTGAATAAAAAACCATGAAAACACTGATAAAGCCATAAGTTTATTGGGACGTCGAGCCAAGCTCAATATTATGCAACAGTTCTTGTTCGCCGTAAGTTCTAAAATTTGACCAAACTGCATTACTTATACAAAAAAAATTATGTGCAATGCAACGACTTTTAGGTAATAAAAAAAATGTACCGCGCCTAAATGTTGACCTAGCGATACAAATTTTTACATTTTGTTGTTAGTGTAATTGGTGCAATAAAAAAACTTTTTGACCGATTTCAATAAATTTTTGTTGAAAACTTTTTCTGACGTCACATAAATGTGTGCTGTCGAACGTCAACATTAAGGCGCAGAAAATTTTGTTAGTGTAATTGGTGCAATAAAAAAACTTTTTGACCGATTTCAATAAATTTTTGTTAAAAACTTTTTCTGACGTCACATAATTGTGTGCTGTTGAACGTCAACATTAAGGCGCACAAATTGAATTTTTTTTGTTTTACAGCAATCGTCAGACTATCGAATTGTTGGGTCGTAAACATTTTTGCAACATATTCTAGGTGTTGTTTTGCTGTTATGTTGAATGAGGTAAATCTAAGCTGGTGAATGAAACAATCTCTACAATGATTAGCTTATCATTGTACAAATTGGTAAAAAATTGAGTGTTGATATAATGAAAAGGTGATAGACTTCGTTTAAATGTCAAGTTTTCGGTCATATATGTTGTAATAGAATTTGTCGATGTTCTAAGTTAAAAAAAAAGGAGAAAATATTTCCATGCCTGAGAATCGAACCCGGGTCTCCTAGGTGAATCGCATGCACTTTAACCACTAGTCAACGTGTTACTTTGTAAATGCCGAGTTTAAACCTATTTGTATACTGTTGCAGTACCACCTTAAAAAAGTCCTGTGCAATGAGTTTCATAAATTTTTTTAAAATTATTTTGGAAAAACAGACAGTGGTTAGCCCATCTGTTTTTTTGTCATAAAAATTTTTGGTCTCCAATTTAACTTAAATTCGGTACAGGCATGCGATATAACTTTAAAATAAGCGTTGTACAATCAGCTTCATAATTTTATTTGTTTTGGCCTGTGGGTGGGAGTCCTGTTTTCATGTAGTAGAGATCATGGACTTCCAAGCAGAATTAGTCAGAGAACGATCGAGAGAATTAGGCAAATCATTAAATAAAACACCAATATATTTTCTTACGATTTTAAAAACTTTATTATTCAGAGAAAAGTAAAACAATATAAACTTTTTTCTTTAAAAATTTTTGTTAAAAATAAATAAATAAATTTACAAAACATATTGTTTTAATTTTTTTTTATTCCTTAAATTTTTTTTCCAAAATATTTGACATTTTTTATTTGTGTGTCTTGTGTTGTTTTTTTTTATTAATAAATTCTTATCATTTATATAAAGATTTTGAAATGTTTTCTTTTTTGAAATTTATTAGGTTCTTTTGTGTTTTGTTTGTTGTTTTTAGTATATATAAACAAAACGGTATATATCTATTAATCTATCATAATTTGTATCGTCGATGGGAGCAAAATACGTTATATAGTTTATCCAAAAATAAATTTTCCGAAAAAAGTAAAAAACAAAAAGAAAAACTTTAAAGCTCCAACAGTAAATTTTTTTTCATTAACAAAATAAAACTATAACCGAAATTTTTTTTTTCATTTAAAGTGAATTACATTAATTTTTAATTTTTGGTTTTAAATTTAATTTAGTAACAAAATAAAAAATAAATTTTTTGGTTTCATTCATTTGTGTATTATTTTTTTATTAAATTTATTTAGGTTGTTTTTGTTTATTAAACAAATATATTATTGTATTTCAAAAATGTCTCTCTCATAAATAAAAATATAAATAATTTTTATTTATATAATATATATTTGACAATTTATATTTTAATTATATAAATAAAATTAATATTTTTATTTTTATTAAGAGAGAATTAAATTTAATATTTATTATTTATATATATATATATATATATATATATATATATATATATATATATATATATATATATATATATATATATATATATATATATATATATATATAAACTTTATTTATATATTACACCAAACATTTGAAATTTCTAAATAACATGTATGGACAATGACACGCTTTGGTTTAAGTACAGATACAAAATAATAAGCATAATTATATAATTTTAATTATTTTTTTTCATTATGATTAAATAAAATTAATATAATTGATAATTTAGTTTCTTAGAGAAAAACGAATATTTTGTTTTTTTTTTGTTAAATCATTATTTTAATTTATTTTTTCCTTTTAATTTACTAGGAAAAAAAATATATAAATAAGAAAAAGAATAAGAAAAACAATTACATAATAAAATAAAAATACAAAATTTAAAAAGATTTAATTCAAATTACAAAAATTATTGGTAAATTTTTATTGTTCTTTATAATAATTAATTAATTAAAAAATGACCTAAATAATTTTTTTAAACTAAATTTTTTAAATATATATATAACGACCAAAAATTTATAAAAAATTTTTATAAAACTTTTTAAAAATAATAATTTTTTTTAATTTTTTTTTAAATATCAATAAATAAATATCACTATAAATTTTTTTTATATTAAATTTAATAAATAAATCTTATAAAAAACAATAAAAATTTGATAATAATTAGTGTACATTTTGAAATTAAATTCATCTTTTTAAATTATATATCTAATTAAAATTAAATTAGATTTATTTTTTTTAATATAATAAAGTCGCTGATTATTATATATTTATATATATAACTAAATTAATAATTTTGTTTTTTTTTTAATTTTAAATTAATTTCTTATATATTCATTCATTTATTAAAATTAATATATATATATATTTTATTTTGTACGTTTCATACAGTTAGCTGCGACTGATTTATTTTTTTTTCTTCTGTTATATATAATATTATTATTAAATTATATATTTCTTATTTCTTATACATCAATTTATGATTACAAATTCTTCTAGGACAGTGTCCGAGTTTCGTTTCGTACTTATATTTTATAATTTTAATTTTTATTTTTTATTTATTTTTATACTCGGAAATATATTATAATTATTATTAATATATAATCAATATAATACTTACAATAAATATTAATACATTGTTTAAAATTTTCATTTATAGAATTTGTAGATTTTTTGTCTTTCTTTTTAAATAAATAATAATTTATAAAATTATTTATTTTCTTTTGTCAAATTAAATTTTAGGATATAATTCTTTTTATATAAAAATGGGGCAGTTTCGTTTATTTATTTTATACCCTTAATTAGTTAGCAAATATACAAATTATATATATATATATATATATATATATATATATATATATATATATGTATATATATATATATATATAATTTTATAATTTGATAACAGATAAATCAAAATGTCGAATTAGTTGTGTTTTGATATAAATACAGAATTTTTAATTTTATTTACAGATTTTTAATTTAATTTTAATAGTTCCTAAATTTAAAAATTATAAATAATTTTGACCTAAAGCCTAAATTTAGTTTATAGTATTTATTTATATATTATATAAAAATTATAATGAACCGAAATAATATACAAAATAAAACTAAATTATATAATATAATTTTGTTCAGTTTAAATATTTGTTTTATCTAAAATTTTTCTATAAATCGAGATTTTTAATTTGGTTATTCCTATTTATAGTATTTAATTTTTTTTTTGTTTATACACCAACGTTTAGAAAATATTAATACAAAAATATCTTTTTTTACTTAATTCCAAAATTCCATTTTTTTTTTCATACAAAAGTGTTAATTAATTAATTAATTAATATTAATTATTCGAAACACAACTAAGACAAATAAGTTTTATTTGATTTATTTTTTTCTTTAATTTGTTAACTCATAAAACAAGAACTTCTAACATGATTTTGATTTCCAATAAATTTGTATTTTTTTTTTAATTTACATTTAAAAATTATTTTAACTAGAAATTAAAATATATATAATAAATATTTATATTATCATCAAAGTAGAACCCCATCAATTTGTATTTTTTTTTATTTATTTTGTTTTGTTTGAGATGTTTTTTATATATATAATATATTTGATAAAATAAAACGGAATCCAATTTTATAATAATAATTATAATAATTAATATTTTTAAAATAGTTAATTATAATAATATTTGTGTTTTTTTTGCGCAATCACACATAAATTATTTATTCACACGTTCATTTAATTTTTAGTTCCCTTAAATCTAGAAGACAAAACAAATAATTAATATTTATTAATTAAATTATAATAAAAAAAATCTTTTCTACTTTTCACAACATTTTTAATTTTATATAAATTATTTTTTAAAATTAATTCTTTTGAATGAGTTTTGGTATAGTAAAAATTCTCTAAACTTATTAATTTCGATTGTGAATGCGCTATTATTATTTATTAATTAATTTTTGTGTCATCAAATTAATAATAATTAAATTTGTTTTTATTTTATTATATGGAATAAAAGTATGAAACGTTTTCGGGCTATGTCAATTTTATTAGATATAATTATTTAATAATAACATCAGTCTATCTTATCTATTGCACAACAGTTTTTTAATTTGGTTTTTGAATGAATTAATTAATTAGTTGGTTAACGAAACAATTAATAAAAATAAAAATTATTACTTTCTAATTATGATAACCGCATTGAAAAATCGCCAAAAGTTTTATTTACGTGTCATTATTTATTTGGTATAACTAAACAAAAAATTATTATTTTTTTTTATTACTATTATATATTATTTTTATCCCATTTACGATTAAATTACGATATATTTATTATTTGTTTTTTTGTTAATATGCTTGTAAGAAAAAAAAACAAAAAAAATGTATAATTGACGATTCTTCAATACAAGAAAAATATTAGATCTTTTATTTTATTTCTTGTTTTGTTTTATTTTTAGTACATTTCGTTTATATATTGCAAATTAAAAATTAAATAAATTATAGTAACATAACAATAAAAATTAACTAAATAAAAATAATAAATAATATATATATATTTATGTATAGTTATTAGATATTAATATATTTATTGAGTGTTTTTTTTTTAAATTTAATTTTATTTTCTGTTCAACTTATAGTTTATATTATTAAAGTAATTATTTAACTAAATTAAAATTAAAAAATAATTTGAATTTCATCATGTAAATAAAGTCTTATTTCAGATATTATTAGAAACTGATTTATTATTTTATAATTATTATTTTTAACCCAATATATATATATATATATATATATATATATATATATATATATATATATATATATATATATATATATATATATATATATATATAATTTAAATTATATTTTTTATTGAGTTTATAGTGAATATAATATATAATTATAATAAAATTCAAAATTAAAGTGTATACTAAATTAAATAAAATCCATTTATATTTTGTTTTGTTTGTTCATTTGAATTAAGAATAATTATAATAATAGCTTGGTATTAGAGTTCATTAATATTACTTATATACGTAATTATAATTCCTACTTACTAAAAATCTTGTCTTATTTTTTTTCATTTTATTTCAAGAATTTTTATAATTATATTATTTATTTTAGCTGTGCTCCAAGCGTATGTCTTATATATTTAATTTAGTTTTAATTCGATTTTATTGTGTGGTGGGATTTAATTTTTAAATATCTTTTTTTTTTTTTTGAGATCGGATTTAGATAATTTTGTGTCCGCGGTTTGAAGACATGCACTTGGTGCGCGCGAATTTATAATTAAGACTTATAGTAACGATATATATTTATATATATAATCATATAGAGTTTAGAAGAGCATTTTTATCTGGCTACTTCTACGTTAATTAATTCGCGATTTATTTTATTTTTTATTTTTATAAAACTCTTTTTGTTTTTTTTTGGCTTTAAAATTATAAAAAAAACAACATTGGATTACGCCCGAATAGTCAAATGCTTTGGTGGGGCGAGAAGTCTATTTAGGGCCCATTTTTTTTTTAATAATTTTTATATTTTTTCGTAAAAAATCAACATTTTTTTTTTGTGAAGGCACTTAAGATCGGACGAGGTGGCCCACATGTATTTTTTTTTTTAATTTTGTGAATGATTTTTTTGTTGTTAATTTTTGATTATTTATTTATTTATTTTGTTTATATATATATTATACCAAAACGTATTATAAAACAACTAGCCGCGATACGAATCTCGACTGGGTCGTTCTATAATAAAAATAAAAATAATAAAATTTCCGGTTTATGTATTTCTTTTTTATTTGGTTGCCTTCATAACTATTGCAAAACGGATTTGGTTGTGTGTCAGAAAAAATTTATAACATGGCTATTTCAGTTTTGAGAGCATCTGCCTATTCGTGCGTATATCACAAATCAGAAATCGGGTTTGTATTTAACTATAATATTGTAGTTATATTTGTGTAGTTGATAACATGTTAAAATTATTATATAAAAAATATTTTATCATTTTTTTTTTAAATAAAAATTTTTTATTTTATATTATTATAAAGTAATTATTATTTTATTATTATTTTTAACAAAATAATATATACGTATTTACTCAGACAAATGCACATGTCGTATATTATTATCCAACCAATAATTTCGGTAAAAATATATATTATTAATTATGTCCCCTGTATTATCCTATTGAATTAAATTTTGCAAAATTTATTATAGTGTTTTAAAATTATAATTAAAGTACGTTAAAATTGTGATCGGTCGCATATAATCATTAAAATAAAAATAATACAATTTGAATTCATCCAGTTACGATCCCTTAATTAAAAATATATATTTAACTATTTCAACAAACTACATTTAAAATAAGGATGTGTTAATATAATATATATATTTATATATTATATATAGCCGCGACTAAGTTCTATTGTAATAAAAAAAAATATTTATAAATTATATATTATTTGCATTAATTTTGAATCATTTAAATTAAATCATAAACAATATGAATTCAAATTGTTAATTAATAATATTATTTTTTTACACCAAAATTGATTAAATATATAAAATATACACATATTTTGTAAGTAAATACGATACATATATTATTTTGTTTATAATTGTATTTATATGCCATCCTGTAAATTATAAAATTATAGACATCCTGTCATAATCATAATTGAATAACCAAAAACCATGCAGCAAAATAATAAAAATTATTAAATTATTATTTTAATCTGAACTGTTAATATTTTTAGTTTTGTTTATCTAAACTGTATTTTTTTGTTATTTATTTATTTATTTATTAAAGAAGTAACCACAATCATGCTTAGAAATTCCAACAATTTTACATATACTACAATCCACATTCAAAAGATTTTTTTTTTTATTTATTTAATTTTTATGTTAAATTTAATTAATTAATTTTTTTTTTAAAATACTATATATATTTATATATTAATGCTGCATAATATTTTATAGTTAAATTTAATTTTTTTTTTCAATTTATAATTATTATTATTTTTTAATGTTTTTAAATTGTTTTTTATTTTTATTTATTTGTGTGTCTGTGTGTATGTATTGTTTTTAAAATAAAAACAAAATGTTTTATTTATTATAAAGTATTTTTTTTAAAGAGATTTGAGGGTGGTAATAATAATAATAAGAAAAATGAAATCGGTCGTTGGTGGAAAACTTCTAAAAACTATTAATTATTAAGTATCCGGTATTGTACTTGACTATTGCATGTGTGTATTGTATGTATGGCGTGACGAGTGTTTTATGTATTTATTATATATGATTTGTGGGGTTGATTCAGTTTATATCTTATAATTATTTAAATTTTGTTATTAAGTATATTTTATTTTTTCGAAGCAATCCTTCCATAAAAAAAAAAAAAAATTAATTAAATAATATTGTGAACATTGTTTTTTTTTATACGATAAATTATAACCAATCTATTGCCTTTTTAGAAATAATAAATTATGTGAGAAACGGTTTTTTATACAGCAAATCATCACACTAGTAGGATTTTTTTTTGTTATAAGAAAAATATAATTTAAGGCAGATTTTGGTAAAAAAATTACACACAATTTCAAATTTATTTTTGCTCAAAAATTTTATTTTACTTTTTTTTTATTATTTAATTATTTTTATTTAAATTTTAAACTTTTTTTTTGTTTTAATTTTCTTTTTAAAGATAAGGCGCGAAGGTGCTTCAAATAAGCTTGTACTTTTTTTCGTGATATTTTTAGACCGGGAATCCGAAACATGGCCGAGAACTTTTTTTTATTTAAAAAACAAAATAATATATATTTTATTATTTACTGTTAATTTATATTTTTCCAAAATACGTCGTTAAACCAAAGTAGTTATATTATTCTGTAAATTAGGATAAATTAATAAAATTCCAAATCATTTCCCTAAGTGATGCGGCCGCTACCTGATTGCGGCATATTTTTTGTTAAACAATTTTAATTTAATTAATAGAAAAACAAATTTTCAGCACCCTTAATAGAAATAATAAGGAACGTCCTTGTTATTTTATTTATTGTGAGATATATATTTAAAATTTTTTATGTCGAGAAATATATATATATATATATATATTTATATATAGAGAGCTGCCTGATGCTGTGTGCAAACTTAAGATTGATTGAACATAAAGTTTGTATATATATTGTTTAAGCCAAAAATCTTGAAGCAATTAATTATAGATTCCATTAAAAATAAATAAATTAAATGCGGTGGTGGTTGGTAATCGAAATTAAAAGAAAAAAAAATTAAATAAACATTTGTTTATTATTTTGTTGTTGGTTTAATGATTTTTCTTGTTATTATTATTATTTATAATTATATTGAGTTTTAAAAAGATTATTATGTGTGTACTTGATCGGCTAGAAACCAAAAAAACTGTTCTCACCAACATCGATCTAGGTCGTACGAGGATATATTTTAAAAATATTATTTTTATTTTTTGGTAAATTAAAAACATTTTTTATCTGCATATTGAATCTTGCCCCTAATACAAATATTATATAGGTAACCGCGTTCGACCCGGATTTTATTATGGGCATTATTTATTTTATTTAAATAAATATTTTATTTTATTCTCAAAAAAAAATCTAAACTTTCATTTTCAGTATTTAGAACTACATTCTATATAAAATTAGTTGTTTTGTTTTTTAGTAGTATATATTTAATTAATTGTTTGTCAAAACAAACGTATAAAATTAATATTGATATATAATTTTATAAGCCCCACGTAATGATATTATATAAAATAAAATAATTAAATTAAATAACTTAGTCGTAGTTAAAAAAATATCTTTATATCTATTTACTTAAAAATATTGTTGTTTAATAAATTAAGAAAATTATTATATTTTTTTTTTTCATCGATTGTGATTACAATATTATAAATTAAAAACAAAAAAAATGTGAAACGTATATAAAATGTAGAGTGTGCGCAAACACACCATACAACCAGGCTATTGCTATTTAGTTTTAATTTTTAATAAATAAAATATATGAGTTTATAATATAAATTAAGATTTTAATAAAAAAAAATTATTTATATATATATTCTATTGCTATTGAAAATATTATTAATTAGCATACCAAACATGTGTGTGTGTGTGTGAGATATAAATCGATTTTATAATCAACATCAAATTTATCACAAACGATTTTATTTAAATAATACATAATTAAATAACAAGAAAAATAAAATTTATTATATGGTTATCCAATGCCTAGAGGTTGTTATTTCAAAAAAAAAAATTAAATGATTGTATTTTATTATTTTCACATTTAAAAACTGATTATTAATATTTTATTTTAAATATATAATCGCGCGTCCGACGTCTAATTAAAATTTTTTAATTTTTTATTTTATTATTTATGAGACGGTACTTGATTTTTAAAATTTTGCTTAATAATTTTTTTTTATAATAATAAAAACAAATTACAATCAAATATTTATATATAATTAAGAGATTATTTTTATTTCATTTTTCTTGTTAATTGTTTGAATATATATTAATTATAAATCGATTATGTGAAAAGGGAGATTAAGAAAACTAAATTTTCTTTTTTGTTTTTTTTTTGACATTGATAAATTTGATTAAATTAATATTTACAATAATAATTTCCAAACTTTGTTTTTTATGTGTTTGGTGGTTATTTATTAATTTTTTGCTTAAATTTAATAAAAAAAATATTATTATAAAAAAACGTCTTGATATATTTCTATAATATATTTTATGAAATTACATTAATCAGAGATTAAAAAGGTATATATATTTCGAGGAATTCAACGGGTTGTGGGGTTTAAGTTGTAGAATTGGAATTGGGGGGGTCAGGGACAGAGGACATACATTTATTTTACTTATATCAGCTATTGTTTTTTTTTATATGATTAATGAATAAAATATTAATTACATTATTTATTTTAAATATAGTTAATAATAATAATAATAATGATATTAGTAATAATAATAATAATAATATATTTCTATTTGTTATGTTTATGATTTGTATTGGAAATAAAGATGAAAAAATTTATTTTTTGTTCAACTCAAAAATTTTATTTTATTTTATCCAAAACGAACTTTCACAACACAGCTAAATTTTGTTGCGAGCCTTAAATTTTTTTTCTTTTTTAACTGGCTATTATATTTATTAAATAATTTAGAACATTGGGTTTTTGTTTTTATTTAATAATGATTAATCTTACAAAATAGATTTCTGTTTAATACAAGACTTACATTTGGTTTTTGGTTTACGTTTTTTTATTTATTTATATAATAAGATTCTTTGTGTTAATCCTGGCACTATTGTCAAAACAATATTTTTATTTATATATGTTGTTAAAAATATTTGTTTATTTATTTATTAAGTTTTATTAAAATAAAACAAAATGTGTTGCATTTATAATAATAACTGTAAAATATATTTTATTTAGTTTTGTATTAATTATTGGGTTTTTTTTATGTGTTTAATAATTATTTGCGAAAATAAAAAATGTATAAATTTTTTGAGATAAATTTTTTTAAAAATAATTATTTTTAAATTCAAAAATATTTATCTCAAATCCCAGAGTATATTGTTGTGAATAAATCACATACAATTTGACTATTTCAAATGAACTGGTAAATATAAACTTAATCCGGTTTATTATTATTAATCATCTATAATATATAATATTACAAATGATTAAATTATTTATCTATTGCAAAATATATTTAAAAAAAATTCTTTTGTTGTCTTTTTTAAATATACAAATATTATTTTTTAAAAATATTTTTTGTTTCAATTCTTTTTTTATATATATTTTTTCTAAATAAAAGATTCGAATATTTAAATTTAACATAAATTAAAAGTTGTTTATTTTAAAATTTTGCGAATATTCGCATTCTGTAAAAACTTTACATTTAAATTAATTTTCTGTGGATATTATTTATATTTTAAAATATTATAAATATTACATTATCTGATCACATGAATTACAGTCTGTTTTGTAATTTTATTTTTTGTTGATTTTAATTAATTATATTTTGTTTTTTGTATTAATTAATTCAATATAATTTTTTTTTGTTTTGTATTTGCTAATTCCGAATTTTATTAAATATATCAATTTATTTTTATTAATTAATATTTTTAATAAAAAACGGAATTAATCTATATTTTTTTTAACTATTTTAGAAAAACTGTTAAACTGAGGATGGTTAATGTTAAAATAAAAATTTATTATATATATATTTTTTTTTAATTTTTTATATAATATAATTCTGTTTTTTTTATATAAAAATGTATATTAATTTGGATTCAACGATTAATCAAAAAATTAATCATCAAACTGAGTTAATTTGAATTCAGTACTACTTAAAATAGATATATTTTATTATTAATTTTACTTTATATTTTTTTTTTGATTAATTTAATTATTTTGTATAAAAATAATTTTATATTCTTTTAAGATATATTTTTTTTATGAAGTTTTTTGTAAACAATTTTTTATTAATAATAATAATTTAATTTTTATATATTGTACTATAAATTATTCCGGTGTTCCGGAAGTAAAATTTGCCGTATTTATTCCATTTATTGTATTATTAAATAAATATCGGACAAATTAACTTCTAGACTATTGCAAAACGAAAAAAGTTTGTTAAAAATGTTCTGAACAAAAAATATGTTAAATGTTGTATTGTCATAAAATAAATTATACCAAAATATTTTTGGTTTCGAAAATTTTTGGTATAATTTACGATTAATTATTTTTATTGGCTATTGAGAAAAATAAAATATTAAATTTTTGTTTTGTTTTTAATTATTTGATATGTTTTTCAGTTTTATCAACAAATACTATTTTTTTTTTATTTTTATTTATTATAATAATTTAACTTAGGATGGTGTAACGATTTTCTGTTTGTAATTATTTGAGAATTATAAAAATTAAATTTGAAAAATTTGTACATTTGATTGTTTGTAAATTAATACCTGTTGCTATTGTTGTAAACTAAAAAAAAAACAAAAAACATTTTAAACTGTAACTAAAATATTTAATAATTTTATTTATTTTTAATTTATAATTTTTATTATTTTTAATGTGATCAGATCTGCTTTTTATTTTATTATTTTTGTCCATGGATTTGTTTAATTTATTTATTTTCAAATGTTTTTATAAATATTTTTTAACACTCAAATTTTGTAAGCCTAAACGACAAATTTGTCCCAAAGTTAGTAGTTGATTGATTGATTATATAGAGATTTTTTTTTTATTTAAATAAAACGAAAATCAAAATTAATTGTTTTGTTAAATTAAAATTGTAATATTAAGAGAATATTAATTTACGGTTTTTCGTTTGTATTTCTTATTTATTTTATAAAAGTTCGTTTTGGTCCTATTTAGGTAATTCATTTTATTTTAAATACTATTCACTTTATATTTTTTTAGCGGATATTTATTTTTTTAAATTAATTATATTATTTTTGTTTTCTCATTTTTTTTTGTTTTGTTTGTTATATATATTTTTTATATTCTTCTTCTGTGTGTAATAATTAAATTCCAATCAAGACATTTTTTTAAAATAATGATTATTTTTTATCAAAAAAAATTAATGATTGAAAGAAATTTATTTTATTAATATTTTTTGTTTTTATTATGTTGAAATCTATTTCTTATTTTTGGTGGTGGTTGGTTTTGTTATATTGGTTATAAATATTTAATTGGATAAATCCGGTTATTTATTGTTTTAAATATATTTATATTATTCCAGTGTGTTATTTTTTGTTTTAGTTTTTTGAAGTGCTATTGTTTTTTTTATTATTATTTTGATATTTTACGGTTTGTTGTTGTTGTTGTTATTATTGCTGCTGTCTAAATTAATCCATTTAAAAATTATTTTATTTCTATTGTAATTTATTACGTGAATTTTATATAATATTATTATTATATATATCTTTCTTATTTTGTTGGTTGGTTAAGTTATAAAAACAAAAAGTAAAAATAAATCACAAAAATTATACTTATTTATTAATAATAATAATATATTTATATATGGTGTAAACTGCATCGCTGGTTCTATTTCAAAATTATTGATTATTGTTTTTTATAATATTATTATGTGATGTTAATTATAAAAACAAAAAATTAAATTGGTTTATTGCTATTTTCATATGTATTATTTTTAATTAAAATTATAATTTAATATATATTAAATTTATGAGTCGGGTTTGTTTTTTATTATTACTATTATATTGATTTATTTTTATGTTGTTATAACACACGAAAAAATATTATTATTATTTCCAAGATGATGCTGTTATTGCGGGGTATACCACTGATGTCTGATTGCTTAAATATCCGTGAGTACTATATACTTAAAAATTAACAAATATAGAATAATAATTATAAGGTAAATGTTCTTATAATTTAACACAAAATAAATAATAAAGAAAAAAAAACATTTACCTTGTACAAAACAATAATGGTTTAAATATTCCAAAAAGCATTGTGAGTCGAAAGGTGGTGACATTTGTGTATTAAAAATGATTTTATTTATCTGTTTATTGTGTTTTTAATTCGCTGCCTAAAAATACCAAACTTTCTTTTTAGTTATGTTTTTATAATTTTTTATTTAAATTAATATTTTAATTAAATTTATTTATTCTTATCCAAATATATAAAATTTTGATTTACGATTAAAATAATAAAAACAATATATTAATTAATATTCGTTGAAAAATATTAATTTATATGAGACCTTTTTGTTATTTCAATCGTATTTATAATTTAATTTTTTTTTTTAATTTTTTATTTTTTAATATCACAAATTCAGTTACATTGTCGTTTAATTTTGAAGGCATGATATATATATTTTCTTTTTTTTCTTCTTATATTTTCATTTCTTAAAAAAAATATTTAAATTTTGTTTTATTTTTTTAGCTTAAATATACTTTTTTTTGTACACCTTTTTTTTAATTATTAATTTTGATAAATATTAAGTGATAATAATAATAATAATAATGATAATAATAATAATATTTTGTTTTTTATTATAAGACTAGGAAACTCACCGTATAATTTTTATTTTATTTTTATTATTTTTTATGTGTTAATATTCAATATATATTTTTATAATGGGTAAATGCCCCGCGCATTTTTTGTTTATTTCATTAATATTGTAAATTTTAATTATTAAGTATTTTTGGGGTTACTTAATTATTGTTGTTTGCTTTTCGTATGGGTTTCGGTAAATTATGTGTCGCTAAATAATACCTATAAATAAATTAAATAATAAATAAAACAAATAATATTTTTAATTCACAAATAATATATATTTTACAAGAATTCATAATAATTGTGTTTTAATTTAAATTCAATTTCTAAAAAATAAAATAATATTAAATTAAACTAAAATAAAATTAAATTATAAATAACTTAAAATAATAATAATAATATATATAATAAAAGACTAGTTATTTCAATTGTGTGTTTGTGACCTTTGGTTCAGTAATAAAATGTATGTGTATGCGTGTATACAAAAAAAAAATTAAAATATAAAATTAAGATTACCTTCCCAAAAAATTATAATTAACTTACCGCCCATTTCTTAAAAATTAATTAAATTTTTTCAGTTTTTAAATTTAATTTTTAAAAAATAAAAATAATAATAAAAAATCAAGTATCGACGGACACGACTATTTACATTTCTAATACAAATATATATATATTATGTTTATATATATTTATTAAATATAATAATATATATATAGTTTTTAAATTAATTTGAATATATTTATTCATAGGTTTTTTTGTTTTTTTAATTCATTTAAATTATAATTAAAATTTACATTAATTTTTTTTTGTTGTATTTTTAGTGATCGTATTAATCGTTGCATTTACACATTTGTTTCGTCCTTTTCTCTTATATAATTTTCAATATTAATAATAAAAATAATTAAATTCCATGTGAAATAAATTTGTTTTAGGCCTAAATACAATAATAATAATAATAATAATAATAATAATAAATTTATATTTAATTTTTAATTTTTAACAAAACTATAACGTCGTATATAAATATATTTATATACATTATCCAAACTAATTTTTTAATCGACAAAAATTTGACTAAAAAAATTTCACCAAAAATAATTTCAAAAGAAAATTTCGAAACAAATGATCGTGCGCGAAATGGAAATATTTATACAATCACGTAAAAAAAACATGGAAAATAGTCAATAAAAAAAAATAGTAATTAATAAAACAAAAGAAACTAGCCTAGACATTAGATATACATATTCATATTTGTTTAAAGGTTTTTAAATAACGGTAGAATTTAATTATTATTTTTTTTTATAATTTTTAAATTTTTTTTTTTTTTAGTTAAGATTACAGATATCAATAATAATTAATAATAATAATTTGTAATATTAAAATCTGATGGGGTCTATTGTTGTTGATATATTGTATTAAATTAATATTAATCCAATTAGTTTTTTTTTATTAATTTTAATAAAAATTTTAATTTTGTTTCTCAACAACAAAAAACAATATTAAATTTTTAATTTTAGTTTTATTTTATATTTTATTAATTTTTTTTTTAAATATAACTATAATGTTGCTGCTGCAATACAGTTTACACATGACACAATCTTTGGTTGAAGTCCTGTTGTAGTTGAATGATGATGATGTTGTTGTTGTTGGTTGTTATTATTTTGTGAAATAAAAATATTTATTTTTAATGATGTTTTTATATTAACTGTTTATAATTAATTTTGTTTTTTTTTTGTTTATCTGTTGCGGCTGGGTTGATCCTTTTTTAGTTTGTTTGTTTGTTTTGTTTCTTACACATAATTTTGTTTTGTTTAATTTTGAAATTATTTAATGAAAAATTTAATTTTTAAATATTGACGATTTATGTTAAATCAAATTTGTATTTTTTTTTTGGTTTTTTTTTCTTGTATTTTTACTAAAAAAAAAATTTTTTTATATTTTTTTTTTTTGAAATGAAGGCCTAAACGCGAGTATCGTCGATAAATTGCAGTCGCTTTTTTGGACGTAAGCACACTACATTATAGGAACCACAAAAGTTGTTGTTTATTATTTTATTTTTTCTAAATATGTTTAATTTTTTAAATAAATTTATTTTTTAATTATAAAAATTTATATTATATTGTATTTTTTTTAATTTATTATTTTTATTTTTAAAAACAAATTAAAAATTATTTTATTCAAGTTGTTCCAAAAAATTTGGCGATTTAAAATAATCTGGAACCGGATCATCCAGACGGGAGATGATCTTGTAAATGGACTTTTTCCATGATTGTTCTGTATCTTTGCCACCTTGGATGGCTTTAAAAAATTCACGTAATGTTTGTTCGACAACAAACCGAAAACTAGTGGGCACCTGTAATTCGAAACACGTTAAAATATATATTTTTTTACAACATAGTCGAAAACTATGTACATACCTCAATATGATTATTTCGATTGTAATGTAAATTGAGTACACGATATATTTCACTCTCGCCATTAACATGAAGATCATCAGAACTTTTGACACCTTCACTAACAGCTTGTCGTGCATATTTCTCCATTTGAATATAGTAAAATTCCCTGATAAATAAAACACAAAATAAAAAAATAAAAACTTTGATTTATTAAAATAGCATCTTTCTACATATATAATGTTCATTTATATGAGATACACAATTCCCCAATGATTGGCACTATTTAACTATCACTCTCGAGATAGTCTATTATGTTGTATCGTGTAATTTGTAAGATTGGATCCAACAAACAATAAAACAGCTTAAGGGATTGCGAGAGAATAAAAAAAATCAAAAACATTAGCAATTATATGTTTTATGTTTTAGTGTTGAGTGATTGTTTTAGAGCATACTTCTAGATAATATACATAAAACATATAACTATATATACACACACACTTGAAATGAAGTAACACTGTAAAAACCCATGTATAAATATGCATATATGATGTATGCAAAAAATCTCACTTATCACAAACACACACCCGAGATTTTTTTCCTTCTTTCGCATTCAAAACATCACACTATGTATATGTTATTGTAATGTGATGCATAATTTTTTTTGTGGGTGTGTGTGTGTGTGTGCAACATACACTCTTCGAGTCAACACAACACCATCCATCAATTAGTTAATTTTTTGTTGTTTCTTCTCTCACTTTAGTGTTTTAAGTGTATAATTTCGGTGTGGAAGCACATCGTTTGGAAAATAAAAAAAGAGCTTTTCAGGCACAGTTACAATTGCTAATTATGATTTTGAAATGAGCTTTTTCATGAATTTTAGCGGTTAGAGCTTTTTATGTTACCTAATCACTTGAATATGAATGACATTTTTAGGCATCAATATGAACAGGTCACTTAATAATGAAAAATAATTTTGGACAACGATATAGGAAGGCTAGAATTTTGTATGCAGTTGGATGAGTCTTGTTTCAAAACTGGTGCCAGGAATACTGAGTCGTATTCTTTGCAATGTTGAAAAGTGGCAACAGTTTTTTCTTTTGAAATTTTGAAATGAGTCGCTCTAAACATCAAAGGAGTAAGTCTTCTATCAAAACTGTAAGAAATTTGAGGAAAAATTTGGAAAACGAGTTCATGAAACTAGACTGTTATTGAATAGACCAATAACACAACTCTTGCTGTTGTTTGATGTAGATTTTTGTTGATGTACAATTTCGTTGAAGTTTAGACTCAGTTAAAAACCATACATTGGAACATGTTCTGATAAATTGGATTGACATAACCGGGTACTATTGTAAAGCGTGCCGTGGAAGTTATATAAATAAAATTGTGTTCCATACTTAATGGGAACGTATACTCTTTCCAAGAAAAGGTGCTAATCACCAAAAATTTATCCGTCATAGATCGATGAAGCTTAAAATCGAATATAGAATAAAACCGAGGAAACCGATTCAAGTCGATGTAGACTTCTCATCATGTTTCACTGGAAACAGCTTTAATTTAAACAGGAATAATTCAACTAGTTGTGACAAGAGACTCCAGCAAGGCGGCACCGAAATTCTAGCTGTGACGGGTAAATTATAAAACTAGGTTGATAACAAAGCTCAATGCTATATAATTAAATTTCTAAAATAAAGCTAAGGATCAGTTTTAGTGTAAAAGTTTAATTATATAACATAAAGCTTTGTAAGCTAAAATATGTATCACAGTGAAATTATTGACCATTAGCCTTTGAGTTTTAAGTGATTCACTGTATATATAATACCTTTTCAATAATCCAAAGTGTTTACCTAATTTCAAGCAGGACTGAATAAATTATATCTTAATAACATTTTAGATTCTACTGTTTGTTATAAAAATTAACTTTAGAGTTGAATATTGTTAAAATACCGGATGCACATAAACTTGTACATCAAACCAGATAAAATTATGATGAGTTGGGTATGTGATTGAAATTCAGCATTTACTGCTGTTAAACCAAACATCGATGTAGACAAATTTTAGAGGTGAGTAAAAGAATGTCCAAACTTAATTTTTCAGATTCCGTTGTTTGGATTTGGCATACAAACTTGAAGTCGAGCCCGGTGTAGAGACAATTCACAGGGAAAAAACCACCCCAGTTATAAAATTGATTTTAAGGGATATAAACCTTCGGAGGATTTTTGATGCACTCTTTACGGGTCTCCTAGCTTTGAATTGATAGTAAAATTTTGATCTATTGATTACAGAGCCTATTGCTTATGATGTCATATAATAATGACCTCAAACATATCATCCTTTCTGATAAACTTCGTATTCGCAACTTTCCAACATAACCGAATCGGTGAACGAAAGCTCATTAATTTTCAACACCTCACCGAAGTTTTTTTACAATTAGTCTATTTCTCGCACCAAAAAGCCATGTATAAATCAGATAATTGAATGTAACAAAAAAAACTCAAAATGCATATTTATAATCCTATAAAGCTTTTTGTTGATATACATACACATACATACATATGGGCGATTATAATCCTAATTTTTAATCTCACAAAGGTGTTGATTAAAAATGTGTTTACTTACTAATTAAATACTATAAAAAAGCAATTAAATTTTGCAACTTGGAATTTAAAATTAGAAGGAAATTATTAAAACATCATAAAAACTGTTTCTGTATAGTGTTTTATTTTTTTTACATGTACGAGCTTTTTTCATGAAAAATTATTATTTTTTTTTCATCTTATTCCAACAACTACACATACGTATAACATTATTTACATACATGTAGTGTATATTCGAGTATATTAAAATAAAAAAAGGTGAGCACATTACAAAAACAAAAAACATAAACCGACATAATGAAAAAAAAAAATATATAAAAGCACAGCTTTTCAAGTCTTTTGTTAATGATAATGCAAAGTAAAAACAATTCCGAGTATAGACGGAACCGCGTGCTCTTTTCTAACACAAATTCTATCTTTTATTTGAACAATAGACAGATAATTTATCGTGTTCACAAACAACAAATCAAACGTATTTTTTTGATTTTGAACCATGTTGAATTTGATTCAAGTGCATAGAGACAGATGCAAATAAATTCCTTTATATATAATTAAATTGAAGAGTTTTATAAGTCGAATATAGATAGATCCATCGTATACAGTGTGTTAACAATATAATGAACATCCCAATTAATTAAATAATATCATATTATATCGAATTAATGTTCGAAGGAAGAAAACTATATGCTTTTATTATTAATTGATGCGAGCTATGTTGACAAGAAACGTACATAAATAAAAAAAAACACAAATAACAAGTATGTATATATGTGCAATTTCCATTCAACAGCATTTAATAAAAAAATGTAGGATAAAAAAAAAGATTTTCCATTCTTTTTGTTTTTAGTGACTGACTGATAGATGATATTATGTACGTACACACAGCATATATGTAGCAAAAAATACGCTTTCAAAAATATATATAATCTACATACATGAGAAGTTTATTGTTCGTAACACTATAATGAAATGATTTTGAATAATTTAATCTTTACGGCTACATAGGCTGGCAAATCAAATTACGTATAGAGTATGTCGTCGCATTATTGAGTCTCACGGTGAAAAAAATTCACTTTCGATTTTCTCACAATAAAATAACGGTTTTTTTTTTATTTGTCAACATCTTAAGAAAAGGTAAGGTAAGTTAAGAAATAAATCCAACGTCTTTTTTTATTCTTCTATATAAAATTATAGTCCCCTTTAAATATTATTTAAATGGAGTGCAAATCTATGAGAAATATTCAGCCCTTTAAATAAAAGAATTCGGTTAACTTTTACTAGAGACGTTGGCACACTTTTCTTATAACTTTTATACCCATATATATCTATGCATGTATGTATGTATGTATACAGAGATAGAAATCCATTCCTACATTGTGTTATATTACCCTAGGCTTTTATGTTACAAACATATATGTGATTTTGGTTGTTTCTGTGTTCTATTTAAAATACAAAAAAACTTTTTTTTTCCAGTTTTATGAAATATGATAATAGAAATGAAAAAAAACGTAAATTGATAATATTATATGTTATATTGTTTTACAAAGTTAATTTATTTACAAAAAAAAAAAACTAAACGCCAATAACTCAAAGCGCTGGTTGATAAATAAATGTTTTGTTTGATATAAATAGAAAAATTCCGCGAAAATCTTTAATTAAACATTTCATTGCGATAAAATGTATTTGTATGCACGGATTAAACAAATCTTTGCTTTAATAGAGTTTCATAAGATGCAGATGATTTAAGCGCCAAGTCAAATTAGCACTGTATATACTAATACATCAACGCAGCGTGTAATCAGAAGATGTATAAAAATATGACAGATGGTTGAAGAGATTTACAAGATATATTTTCTTCTTTCGAGATAAACATCGAGTACTACTACTGTGTTTTGTATTAGTTATATATGTGTACACGATGAAGGGTCGATTTATAATTGATCTATGAAATAAAAAAAAATTTTTTTGGACTTGAAGTCGTACCCGGTACAGAGACATCTCACAGGGAAAAAACCACCCCAGTTTATAAAATTTGGTTTTATTGAATATAAATCATCGGGATCGAAATCGCAAGGTAGACCATGTTATAAATATTTCAGGCCTAGTTTTACTATCTGCATCACTCTATAAATTTAGTATTAGTCTTATAAATAATGGCCATACGTTCCATCTTATACCTAATTTCAAACAGGGCTGAAATTATATCTTAATTAGATTTCTAAGATAATGTAACATTATTATTCCAGATTCTACAAATTCTATGTTTTGTGATGAAGTTGAATTAAATACTTAGTAATTTTAGTTTATAGTTGAATATTGTTAAAATACAGAATGAACACAAATCTTCCAAAAATATATGTACTTTAAAAATGTATGTAATCTTCCACTAAATTTCAGATTCCAAAAGCAAATAATATTGTAGAAATAAATCTCATTCTGGTAAAGAACCGAAATCCGAAACCAAACTTGTTAATAATCTCTTTGAGTAACGCACCATCAGCCAAATAATATAGACAGCAATTCTAACACTGTATTGGATTCTGATTGATTTATGAAAAAAAACTATTTATACTTGAAGTCGTACCCGGTACAGAGACATCTCACAGGGAAAATACCACCCCAGATTATAAAATTTATTTTATTGAATAAAACCATTGGGATCGAGATAAAGCGGCTTGTATTCAATCCAAATCAGGAATCTGAATAACAAAACAAAACTCTATTGACAGGCTTTTGAATTAAATCTTTAAATCTTTTATAACCATAATCAAATCTACATAATCGCCATAATCGCGAATTAGCTATACATTCAGTGTGTATCATTACAGAGAAGGATCCAATGCCAGTTCGAGACATGTTTTACCTCAAACTTACTAAAGGTAAATCTATAAACCATATAACAAGCTAATACAAGTCATAATATCGCAGAATCAATTAAAATCTAGAAAGAATGAAAATCATAAAAGCTTTCAGTACGTTTTATCGATTGTACTGATTTATCGTTTGGCACAGCTTTCTACTATTGCGTTACTTCTTCACTGTGATCATAACCGCATTAAATCTACATCAACTCGTGAATCACCACAGAGATGAATACTTGGCATATCTTGTCTCAAACTGACTAAAGGTTGTGAGGTTAAGATGTTTAAGGTCGATAAAAAAATACGTTTTGAGTAATTAAACCATGGCCATCGTAAGACAATTAAAACATAAAGAAATGGTGACAAAATACTGATATTCATTAGTTAAATGTGGGTAAAGTGAAAACACAACAACAAAAATTCAGTTAACTTTGATAACAGACTATATACACACACATAGGTAATAAAAAACTATTTTTTTAAATTTTCATTGCGATAGCAATAATGCAGGTAATTTAAGACTTTAAGTAACATGGCGATTTCTTAAAAATAATATGTTTTCGTAATAAAGAAAAATTATTATATAATTATTATTTTTATGTGATATAACGGTGTTTAAAAAATCCAAAACAACAACATACTCGTATTGTAACAATAAAATCGTATAATAAACTTTTCTTTATCAAACAAGAAAAGCTGCTCTGCCATTTAAATGGAACAAAAGCTTTTTTTTTTGAAAAAGTATTGTTTTAGCAGAAAAAAAAAGTTTATATACGAGGAGTATGTTCAAATAGATTATATTACACTTTTTGTTTAAGTCTCTAATTAGCATATTAATTTTAATAACTGAAATTATTTGAATAAGAAGGTAAGGAAGTTAATTAGAAAATGAAATTATATTCATAAATATTATGCATATATATAATACACATATTATGGTATGAGGAGATAACGCCCAATTAACAATGTAACAGGTTTCCACATATATACATACATAAACAAACACACATAAGCGGTTAATTTTTCTTGCATGTCGGAAGTTGGATATTTCCTATTTTAACGCCTTTCACAAATACCCTCAATTTCGATTGAAAAATCATTTTTTGTGTTTTTTTTTTCAAAATACATGGACATTAAACATATACACGATGTGACAACGAGAGTCTCGAGAATGGGGGAGGGCGCTTTTTTTAAACATAATCATACATAATGACTTAATAGCATGCAAAGTATAGACTCACCTGAAGTTGGAGAACCATTTAACTAATTGCGCTGTATTATTTTTATTGAATTTAATGTCCGGGAAGTACATCTTCAGCACCGCTGAGCTTGGGTATCTAACCCAAAAAAACATCAATTTCGCCTTCCTCAGATGCATCGGAGTCAATGTTGCCGAGTTCACCGCAGTTAAGGAATAACTATCGTTTCTATATTTTTTTTTATTTTTAATATTAATTTTTTAATTTAATAAAAAATATAATTAAAAATAAAGTAAAAAGAAATAAATATTCAATTAATATACGATAATTATTAAATTTTACTACAAATATACTAATAATTTGGACAGACTGCAGCTATATACTGTGTACAGTCAGCCAATGGGTATTGAAAAAAGTTTCTCACTCCACAAAATAATATAAACAGACAGTTTTTTGTTTCTCGACGAATTTGAAAAAAAAAATAACTTAAGTGGCGAATTATAATGAAAATGTAGTTTTCTTTTCTATTTACTTATTTAATTAAAATAAAAAACTTGAATGGTTTCTTGACGTTAGATTAATCCTTTAAGAGTTTGATTATTTGAAGAATCGTAATAGAATCACAATAACTGATTTTATTGAAACAAAAGAAAACTTGTTATTATATGTAACATAAGGATTTTCCTAATTTGATTATTCGAATAAAGCAACCGATGGAAAAACAAAACAACAAACGCGATTCTTATGTTTTGAATAATGTACGAGGTTTACGATAATTAATTCTAATTTGCACCGTCGAACAAGTGCATATATGAAAAACACTTCTCACACGCCAATCGCTCATATCGATAGGATATTTTCTTTATAACACGTCTCTCTAATTATTTTATTAATTAAGGCGTGAGAAACAAAACTTATAAAACAAAAGTCTAAATCAATAAAAAACAAAAATAAAAATAAAAAAAAATTGTCTTACGGATTAAAAAATTGTTGATTTGAAAAGGATATAGTATTTTGAAGTCCATCATACGATATATCGCCCGAATTGCAATCCGAATTCCGATCATTATTATCCATTGCGGCTTTGATATGTCCATAATCGGGCGAACTGCCATGATGTGCTGCAGCAATAAGGGCTGGATGCAGCATTGTCGGCGGATGAGGTAGCGGTGGCGAATCTCTCGGATCCATCATACTGCCGAGACCCGGTGGACTCGATGACATTTTTATATGATGCAATTGTGATTGGGGTCCATGTGGCCCGTGTCCGTGTGGATTAAAAAATGGACTATATGGTGAAAAAACTTGCGATTCATGTATTAGCGATGGATTGGGTATGGCGACCGATGTTGGTAATTTGGTCGGCATCATTGATTGTGGCGGTGGCGGCGGATGATACGATGTTGGTCGTGGCGATGGACTTGCGGTCGGTGTACTCGACGAAATGCTAACGGGTGGATTGTTGCTGGTCGCCGATGATAATCGATTGTTTTGTTGATTTTGTTCGATTTGTGATGATTGTGCCGATGGGCCAATTCCTTCTTGGGCTAATATTCGACTAACGGTGCGCGGTGTTATACGCGTATCGGTTACCTTGTGTCGTTTTTTCTTCGGTGTCACAACCAAACTTAAAGCTTCGTTTTGTTCATTCGGCGGTTCTCGTGCTTCGGGTATACAAAATGGATTGACGGGTGTTGAATAACCAAGCGCATTCATCGTATTACATAGTGCAGCTGCTGCAACTGAATTTAAACCCGGAGCTTTCGGTGTCTGAAACATTTTAGCTGTGGGCGAAGGACGAACATGAGGTTGCATATGCATTGGATTTATATTAAGATTGTTATCATGCGGCTGTGGTCCGTTAACGTGCATCGGCAGTTCCATTGGGGGAAAAGCGATACCGTTGAGACGTGGCCCATTGCCTTGATTTATTGTTAAAGCATTATTGGCATGATTTAGCATATTATTATTATTATTTATATTATTAGGCTGATTGTTATTAGAAGTGGAATTATTACCTGTTACATTGTTACTACTACCGCTGTTATTACTATTATTTCCCATCGTGTTGTTGTTATTGATTTTCATATTCTGATTGTTGTTGTTATTGTTCTGTTGGTTATTGGCCATATTACTACTTGCATTACTATTTGATGATCGTTCCGATACTTTCATTCTTGGTGATTTGCGTTCCAATAACTGCGATGCAATCATTAAATCTTTATTTAATTGTTGTGCTGCAGCTGCAGCTGCTTCCGATTGTTTGCCTAAAAACCGTCTCTGATGCGCAAATCTTGTGATTATTGAATCGACAAGACTCGATAGTGATGCTGATAATTCGGTTTTAAGTATTTCGGCTAGTCCTTCTAAATCTGATGCACTGTTCATAGGCGTTAGATTCGTACGCATCATATTCAAACGTTCCGTTAGATCGTTCGGTATGGTTGATCCCTTTGGTATTTGATGATTTGGTAATTGATGATTCATTTGGATGGGTGAATGATGACTTTGTTGCGACGTTTGATTATTCATATGCTGTTGCTGTTGTTGATGCTGCTGCTGCTGTTGTTGTTGCTGCTGCTGTTGTTGCTGTTGTTGTTGCTGTTGCTCTTGCCGCTGCTGTTGTTGTTGGTCTTTAAAATGCTGTTCCTGCTGTTGTTGCTCTTGATGTTGCAACTGCTGTTGTCGATCATGTTGCTCGGCAACTTCTTTCATTCTAGCTTCTTGTTCCATTAGTATTTTTTGGCTAACACCAAGATACATTGCAGCAGCATTACTAATCGCATGATGTGGATGTTGCGAATGTGGATGCTGAATTGGAAGCTCGTGAGAAACATGTTGGCCGGCAGCATGTTGTTGAATGTGTTGTAAAAATGGATGGGCTCCATTGAAATTTGGTGTCAAATGCGAATGATGCCCCATTTGACCGTGCAGTTTGGCTGTCGTCATCATATTATTCATCACATGGGATAAAATATTTTGTTGATTGCTTGGCTTCTGAGGTATAATTTCTTTAGCGACCGGTGTTGGTGTTCGTTGAAGTGCGACCTGCTTTTCGATAACATCGGTATTATCGTCTTGTTCCATATCGCTTCCGACATCCTCTTGCGTTTCTGATTCCTGCTCCATTCGTGTACACAGTTGTACATATTTTTGTTGCATTTCAGCTAATTGTTCCTGCATTGAACGTAATTGTGATTTTAGTACATCTTTTTCGACACGCTTCTGATGAATTCTCGGAGAATCAATCTCGTCCATTTCATCATCGTCCTCCAAAGAATTTTGTAAATTTAATCCTAAATTTATGCTTACCGCAGAATATCGTTTATCAATTGCACTATTATCATGTTGCTGGGGATGATATAATTTTCGTTTTTTACAACCGTTCACTTGCGGAAGACTTGGTAGGGCCGGACTTGAACGCATCGACGATACAATATTTTCGACTCGTGCACGTTTCATATCTAACGGAACGGGTTCGTTTTTGTTTTGGCCTCCCGCCCCCGGTGGCGATCCACAATCCTTGTCCGAATTTAAATCCAAATCCATTTCAACTTTTGGACGTATCAAACTGATATCGTCCGAACGTATCGACGTTATTGAATTAACCGATTCGGGTCTCGAATTTAATCCCAACATATCGTCGTCTAATAAATCTTCTGGCTCTTTTTTATTCACTATTATATCGCGATCGTTTAAACGATCTTGCACATTATTGTTCACAACACCACTTCCATTATTATTATTATTGTTATTTGAAATAGAAGAGTTTACACCGTTACAAAGTCCACTACTATTGTTATTATTATTATTATTGTTACTATTCCCTATCAACATATTACCACCATTTTGAGATTGATCACTTGGACTATTATTCGAATCAACCGAAGACGTTAATAACTGTCGTGAATTATCTTCGTGATTATTGTTAATTAGGTTATTAACGTTATTATTGTTACTATTATTATTATTATTATTGTTATTAATAATATTCTGATTTAATTTATTGTTATTATTGTTATTATTTGTGTTACACATTTCATTAGAGTCACTAACATCACCACCACTAGCACTACTAACTAAATTAATTAATTCACTTTTCACATCATTTAAAATGTTGTTATTATTAATATTGTTATTATTATTATTATTGTTGTTCTTATTTAAACTGTTATTATTATCCGGTGACGATCGTTCACCACCACCAGCAGCAAGTGAATTTATATGATTCAATTGTCTTAATTCTTGATCTAAATTTCCTATAACATCTTTATTCCGCTCCAATATATTACGTAGCATATGATGTGCGGCCAACTCTTTTGATTTAGGTGGTGTTGAACCGCCACCATCACTTATTATTTCTAATGCACTATTATTACCACGTCGTATTATTAAATTTGGCGTTGTAATACCTTCATATCCGTGAATTGAATTATTATCCGAATTTGTGTTAGGTTCCATTGGTGATATTGTCATATTATCCGGTCCTGATGCTTCTTGTGCTTGTTTAACTTGTCGTCCCAAAAATTCATTTAACATTTTTGCTGGCCCGTAACCGCCTGGCCCAAACAGTCCGAAATGCTGTTGGCTTTGGCTAAAAATAGCCCCGTACAAACCACCACTCATGAATGATGGTCGTGAACTAAAATTTGGTATCGAAGAATAACTATTTCTTGGCTCGCCTGCGTCTACACGCTGTCTGGTTCGTTTTGTTTTCTTCAATGACTTATCTCCGTACAAACCGAAACAGTCTGTGTCCTCCTCTGATGACATCATAAGAATAAACAAACTTTATTGGCCTAAAGACCACTAAAGTGGGAGAAAATCTCCCCTCTCCACTAATTCTCACCCTATTTCTGTATTGCTTACACTTCCAAGAAAAAATTAAATTATTCTTCTTTCGTCTCGCACAGCAGTGTGCCCCTTCCACTGGCAAATGATGCCCCTCTATTAACCCGGCCTTATATTTCCCCTGACATTGCATGAACCTGTAAGTGTATGTATAAAAAAATTAAATAAAAATTATTAATACATTTACAACATTACTTAAATGTTTTGTTCAAATATTTCTTTTATGTGTGTGTGTATATGTGTGTGTCATGTAGTTTTCATTTATTTTTATTTTTTATATTGCTTTTGCATGTTTTGTTTTCTTTTCGGATCTTTCATTCTTAACAGTTTTTTTTTGTTTTGTTTCGTTTTCGTTTAATCGTGTAGGGGAAGTTGTATATACGAGCATAATGTAAAGAGAGAAACAGTACACATACAAAAGTATAAATATAAAAGCGAAACAGAAATATAATTGATCATTCAAACGAGAAGAATATAAGAATATTTTGTACCTCACATATGTGCGTTCGTATGTGTGTATGTAGAATTATTATTATGTTTTGACACAATTAAAACTTTAAACATTTCCAACAACAAAAACTATTTAATTTAATTGCTAGTTGAAAAACAAGAATTAACGTTGAGTCCAGTGTCTTACTCGTAGCGTAGGTCGACAGCAAGCCCGATATCGATATGTAGCACACCTGGACTTTATACTATCCAAGTGTGTATATACAACAAAAAGGAGATCGATCAATCGTTTCCCTAACACAAAAACCCCGAAAAGAAATAGTTAAATCAGCTGTTCTATATAGTTTCATCGACCGACAAATATAAAGTTTTTTCTCTTCGTGTTTCATTTTGGGTGGTTATGGTTAAAATATGTGCACATAATGTGTGTACCATACTGTTTCGAACAGTGTGATCAAAATATAAATTTTGTGTTATCAAAATTATGGAAATTAGATGGGGTTCATAGAAATTAGCTAAATAAATTGATTTTCTCGTCTTATCACAAAGGCGGGATCATTTAATCCTTCACTATTACGTTATTGGATAGGCGGACTAATAACGATCCACTGTATATGCATAAATTATTATAAACTGACTAATTGTTTGACGACTCATATATAGTTGCTCATCAATCATATGCATGTAAATTAATCAATGGGATGATAAAAGATTCTGGTAACAACTCAACCGGGATCATGATCATATGTGTGTATATGAGATGTTACCGGGAAGTTAATCTATATACATATATATAGTTTCAAGAATTTATTATAAAGATAATCGGTTTTGAAAGACCCCCAACGATAGATAAAATGCCATGAGAGACAGTTTCTTTCATACTTCATAGTACAGGAGGTATAGTATAGATACTGGATACAATACTCTATTAGTATACACTACACCCTATCGAATCTTTGGGGATTCAGACTAATTGCGATACAGAGATGATGGATAAAATATAACCTGCTTTCTCGGCCATGAAATTAAATTCCAGTACATAATTGTTGAAGAATGTATCAAAAAATCTTCACCAAGATATTAGTTATATACAACACAAGGCTCTAGTGTAGCTTGACAGATACTGTCAATTTATTTTTATAATCGTAGCAATTTCCTTTACAGATGGCTTGAAGACTTTTTAAACGATTTAAAGAGTGATTGCTTTGAGATTTGAACCATTGATTTAAGTATGATCGTTAGGATCATAGGTTGTGCACTAGACTAGACTGGATTATTTGACTTTATTGGGGGGCTAGAACCGATCCATCACTAATTGTGCTTTCTGATTTTGTTATCAATGTCGTCTGTCAGGTTCGTTTGCAGCAGAAGTTATTCTATTGTTGGTGTTTAATCTAATGATTTTGGTTTTACTTTTTGAAATTAACGCCGGTTGTGTGGTTTGTCAGCTTTTGAACGTTCTGAAGCATGTTGATATGTTCTCATTGAAAATATTATTTCGGGATGTAGTGTCGAGTTTGTGCATGATTCTATCAAACTTTATAATAGGAATATAAGCGGAGATAATACACAGTTGTGACGTACTCCTCTCGAGTTGAAGAGTTTTTACTTTGTTTCCCTTTGTATTGAAAATACGTATAGTAGTATTGATATAATCTGTATAGTTTACTTCCTGAGGTTAAGCCAGCTTTTTCTATTCTTAGTAGGTAACTGACACTTTGCAAACACACTTAAAGTGGTTTATTCAATTAATGCAAATAAATAGGAACGCATCTTGGAACATGAAAATGTCTTGACTATATAACTGACACATTACAATTATTATACTGGAAACGACCGTTTCCCTTAGGAACTCATATCATGAATTACTCACACCAAAATAACTGTGGTAGTTAACAACAAACATTAATATTTTTCATACGTGTATACATGGCGCGTACCCCATAATTAAATAAAATAAATATTAAAAATAATAAAAAATATTTCTTAATCATATGCCTTGTGAAAATTCTATATAGATGTAGAGATATATAGACACCTACACGTTTTATCCTCTATATATACTTACATATAAAAGTGGTATACGTATAAATACATAAAATCAATTAGAGATAAACCCGATTGATAAGATATTGGAAAAAGTTAAATCAACAAAAGCCACTTTGCGATATAAATAAATCGATAATTATATAGGCGCATACGTTAACGTACAACAAACAGTACACATAATTTATGTACGAGTACTATGAGAAAATATGTATACTGGACGTCTTTTAAGTATAGTAATAATGTAAACAATTAGCAAAACAATAATGAGGATGCTAAGAAATGCTAGGTAATATGTATCTGCTATTTTACCTGTAGTTGTGCTCGTATCTATGCTTGATTCGAAAACCATATTGAAAAGGAACTTGTAAATTGTGATCATTTTGAAATTTGTCATATACTGGCCTTAGGCTTACAATTCTCGAATGTAGATTCACATGGGGAAATAAATGTAATATATCACGAGCTTTATTTAGCTTAACGAATATGACTTTCAAGGAACAGAATCTGTTAAGCTTTTTACAACTGATTCTGCGCCATGCCAAAGATAACCGTGAGTATGTTGGTTCGAACACTTTATGTCTGTTAATCGAACTAGAATAGTGTAACAAGTTTTTTATTGGTTTACAAATCCTATGAAACCTGATTGCTGACACACTTACACGGTACGGTCCAGCAAAGGGTTGTATAAACATTTAACAATATTATATGAATAGAAGGGTTCCCAAAATCACGTTCAACAGATTCAGGAACAGAGTCGCCCACGTATCGTGAACATTACAAAGCCATGCAACGACAAAAAATGTAAGATTCAGCGAAATTCACAAATCAAGCCATGTATAGCCAAAAATCTTAAGTATAATTATCGGGAACGTTCGAAAAAAGCTTAAGAAAACCTAAACAACAATTCATCTAATTACAAACGAAATTAAGTCGCAAATTAAAAGATGAAACTCCAGAAAAAATCTTTTCACCAATGAGAGGCAATTTACACTGTAAAAGATCTGATCCGCCCCACAATGGATTCGAGAGAAATTTCTTGAATTTCAAGAACACGTCACACATTTAAATATTTGGCTTAAACCATTCGATTAAAGAACATATAATATAATGACTCTTAGTTGCGCGTGTTCTTTATACTTGGATCGAAAACCAGATTGAAGAGGAACAAATAAAATGTAACCATTTAAGAAATCTGTCGTATCTCATGTCATACTGGCTTTGCGGCCACAGTTATCGAATGTCAGTTCACAATTCAAATTTGATCTTCCAGATTTTATGTTGCGAACGAGATGCTGAATCTATACCTTAAGCCGTCTAGGAAAGAGTCGTCCTCGTACCGTGAATAGCCACGCAACATCATAAAATGTAAGATTCAGCTAAATTCTCAAATTAAGCCTTGTATAGCCAGAAGTCTTAGTAGTCTCCGCAGTATATTTCTGCGGAACCGTTCGAAGAATCTCAAGAAGACTTAAATAACTATTCGTTCAAACTTTAACCGGTTCATCTAAAAGCCACACCTTAAAAGATGAAATTATTACTAATCTCGGTTTGAGAGCAAAACATCCCGAAAATATCGTTTTACCGATGAGAAGCCATTTACATTTGAATAAGGTGGTGCACGAATTATTGAAAGTGTAATAAGTTTTTCCCTGGATAAGATTATGATCCGCTCCACAAAGCGACTTTGACTTAACAATGGATTCGAGAGAAATTTCTGATTTTAACGAAACTGTACCCCATATATCAAAATATTTGGAGACATTGTCAAGCTATTTGCCGAGAAATGCTTCCTGAATGAATACATCTTGTTGGAAGGAAGAACTTATAAGTCAGTATACATCTTCCATGTCATCTTTCCATCGTGATTGTAAAAAATAATAACCATTCTTATCAAAAAGGACAGTTGAGAGTCCTTATGAGAGGAGTAATAGCTATTTTGTGCTACTCATACAGCCTAGATTTAGAGCCCTAATGAAGTATAGTCCTGCTTTGGTTATTCGAAAATAGTCCTGCTGTGAATCTGTGATTATTCAACCATCCCCATTTTCGTAATGTGATAGTTTAAACAATATGACCTATCAGAAATTTAACCTCAACTATAGGATTTGCGGAGTTAGCATAAAGTGTAGTCCATTTTGTACCCATCCAGTAACTTACGGTGTCATAAGGTTGTGACTCAACTAATGACTAAGCCGCGTTTAGTTTCAATTCTCATGTCTTATAGCATAAAGCTTTAATAGTGCCCCAGTAAGAATCCATCAAGCAGGTTTTGATGATATACTGATTCCAAGTTGTACGCAGCTAACTTAGCCTCAATATACAACTACAAATATTTATATAAAATCATTGAGTCATCCAATGTAACAATAAAGTCTATATGGGAAAATACGTATTCATAACGTCTTATAACGTGCAAGGAAGCTCAATGTTATAGGCACGTTGCTTATATAATTTTCTTATTATATAATATCAATATAATACACATATATAGTTATAACATTTCATATTAAAAACTAGAATTCAACGGAATTTGATAATGAATTAACTATGAATTTTCATGCTTGTGTAAACAGTTTTTAAACGACAAAATACGATTTAAGTTAACCGAGATTTACTACAAGTATATATATATATATATATATATATATATATATATATATATATATATATATATATATATATATAAATGATTGGAAATTCATTCTCAAAATACTCATACACTATATAACTCAACCTGGGTTGGACACGAGAATGGCTGTTCTCATAACACAAGATTAAAACATGTATAATTATGTATTACACTCATATGTGTATATATATACAGCAGCAATGGTGATAACAAAATTCTTGGGTTATTTTACATTTGATAAATTTCTTATAAATATAATTAAAAAAATTCACCGTTCGCAATCTAGAAAATTCCCATATTCCATTAAAATTTTAATCATTCAACCAAATTAAAATTAAGTTTTGTACTCAACTCTGCATACATATAATATGTATATATGAGTATATATAGTGTATCGATAGTGTCGTGAGAATTTCTATAAATTTTCTTGTTCAATTCTCACAAATATTTAAATTTTTATATTATAGTTTCGGTTAATGTTAAAAACTAAAATGCCATATTGCACTATAAAAAAATAACAGACGGTGAAGTAATTATATAAATTTTTTTTTTGTTTGAGATATGTTTGTTAATTTTAAGGTAACTTACTCGTAAAATATAGGGAATTGTGTTCGGTATTTGAAATTGGTTATTTCCTTTTAACATAACTGTTATATATAGGGAAATGCTATATTAGGTTTTCGTTATCTTCGACTTCGTTCCCTTATGTGAACTATACATATATGATAAATATTACTTTCAAATGTTAATTAGCCAAAAAACTTTAATATTGGTCAGCAAACAGGTTAAGGATGTAGAAAATTTCCTTTGACTAAACACGCGAAATGAATATATAATTTTTTATTACTGTACACTATACATACATTAATCTTGTTTGTGACATATTGTGTTTTGTGTTAACCAATCTCCAAACAATTTTAATATTATTAATTAGAATTGTATACAGGTAACATCCCGAATAGAGGCAGAGTTATCGGGACCATTTTACCCGAACAAATCACCCAAAGCTGATTTTAAAAACGCAAAAATCTCAAGAGTATTTAAAATGTATCTTTCGCAACAGCTGGCTACTGCTCCTTGCAATTTCAATCGAAATCAGAAATTTGAAAATGAGAAGTTGTCTTGTAAAGGATACAAACAGGAGCAGAGAAGTGGTGAATATCCCATTCAAGACATCAACAACTTAGAATGTAACAAGCTGGGTTTAGATAAGGAAGGAGCTGTATAGATTATTTCAACACTAGAGGTATCAACAAATGTACTTTACCGCTGCATTTCCTAGACTTCGAACGTACATTTGACTCAATCAAAACGCAATCTGGAAGACACTTTACAAAATGAGCATAGCGAAAAAAATAATTGTACTAATCAAAGAGATGTAGCGGGAAGCCGCAATCAAAGTGAAAAATTCACCTCTCGGGGAGTATGGTATAAGCCTGTGTATTGTCTCCGCTACTATTTCTAATAACGCAGAGTAATTTGCTTCCTGACACATAGATATACTGACATGCAACATAAATTATACATTCTGTCAGGGCACGCAAGGGTAGTTGGTCCCAATACTCCAATCACCATCCGTATTAGGGGTAGCTTAAATATGTATATATAGGATTCCGATTCTGTAGAGCAGATGCTGGCCAAATTATACTCACGTAATTATGATTTGACTGAATGTAGGCTATATATTAACCAAGTCGTATTGAATTCTGTAATTGGACTAGTTTTAAGATACATATGTACCTTTAAAGAGATAGTCCTTAATTATGCCAATAGTTTCATTAATGATCCAGTGCTTATGACTGAAAAAATTTCACTGATATGAAATCTTATCCATTGACTGAACTCGAATGTAGGTTCAGAATAATTCTGTTAATTCAGTAAAGGTTACCTTAGTTTTCAACTAGTGTACTGGACATTTTCATAATTATTAAACAAATGTTTAATAATTAATAGCATTAATTAAACAATAAGGAAGAGATTAAGAAACTATCTTCATCTAGACTGTTTCGTTTGGTTACATACTTTTTGTCTTAATTTAAGTCTACATTAACCAGATGGGGTTCGTTTAATACTCATCTAAAGACTAAAGTAGAAATAAACGAATCAGTAATAAAACTTAGAAGGTTGCTAACCTTTGGCAAAAAACTAATATGTAATATGACATTAGTATTTTTGATATGACAAGTTAATTAGAATTTGGTGAGTCCAAATGGTTTTCTTCCAAATTGTTCTGAAATATTGTTGTAAATCTTAGTCCACTATCATGTTTGTTTCACTGATCTTGTCATCTAGCATTATCCCTTTCCTTTAGAGAATTTAGAATATACACCTTGTAATTTATCAGTATGGTTTTCGCCAAGGGCGATCAGATTACTAGACCACATATTTTTCTATTTACGATCGATGATCTTCTTCCAACTCCCAATCGTGATTTCGTGCTAATGATTATTCACAATCTTTCTTGATCGGTGCGACAAATAACCAACACAGCGATCGGTGTCAATATCTAGAACTCGTCAATATACATAATTTGAAGCACTTACAATTACATATAAGATATAAATTGAATTATAATTCTCATATTTGGGCAGGAACACTGAAAACACATTTTGGCAGCACTCGATCGAGATCAAATAAACGATTTACTCTTACGTCTTATTTATTTTTCCCATAGACGGACTGTGAGAACGTTTGCTTGTCAAGACTAATAAATTACAGAACTCGGTTTATCTTCGGAATGCGCGAATTGGCAGAAATAAAAACTTAGTATCAAAACACTGATCTAACCTTTATCTTTCCTAATTCCTTCTCTTATCCTTTCCAGTCTTGGTTATGTGAAAGAACAATTATATTACGGACTAACTATTATCATAAGTACTTTTTACAAAAGAGTGCAGATATCATGGGACGACCCATAGGTTGGCATGGAAACATGCAATATGCTAATTGGACCTATAGCCGTACGTTTTCGTTTCTATAACCGTTAGAGAGAAATAGTTGGAAGTGCTTCAGCCACAAAACAAATATAGTAGATAGTTGACGACTGATCTAGACCACATTCAAATGTTAGAACTGTCCTATAAGTAGTTTTTAAGCACAGTGTTTATTACAGTATGAGGCACAGGAAAGTGAACAAACGCAATAAAATAAACCAAATCGAGTTAAAGTCGAAATCAAAGCTGTAGTGCTGCAAGCCAGTGTTCCAGAACCCGTCCTATACCTAACTATCTACATGGCTGCCATGTCAGTAAATTAAAGATAACACCATAGTGTAAACAACCTAATACCTATATAAGGATGAATCTAGACGCTTAATCTGAAATTGTACTAATCGAGAAACTACTTATAAATGTTATAGTAATATACAGGTAAGAAAATTGACTCAGTATTATCTTCAGAATTTCATAATCCAATATATAGAATTAACAACGAATTAGCATATCCACACACAACAATATTTCGAACTTTATCTCAATATCGAGTAAACCTACAAAATTTGGAGGGAAATATTTCTTGTCACCTTGCAAAACTATAAATACGAGTGCATATACATTTTTTTTTTATCAATGTATATATTTTTAGGGTCTTAAGATTTACAAAATAAAAAGGAATATTGTGTTAGGAACAATACTTTCTTATAAAGTAAAAGGTGTACAAAACAACAATCGGTACGTTACAAAAAAAAAAAAACTATAAGAAATATGTCTTATAACAACAGGGTGGTATTAGGGGTGATATATATGCACAACGAATAAGAATAAGACAGTTCGATTTTGCGTATTTATATAAAGAAAATTTCCTTCAAATCATCCAACTGATAAGACAATTTTCCACACTGTATCCACCCTTTTATCGTATTTTTAGCATTGTTTCACAGAAGAATTTGATTTTGCCGTCAACTAGTCACACCCTGGTGAAACAATACGCATGCGATACGTTTCAATAAGAATAACGTCTTAAAGAAATATACCTTTAGTTTGTAAGAAAATTTTTAAGAAAAGGGGCGAAATTTAACTCATTGAAACCGGTAGTTAAACAATATTAGTTTTGAAGGGGAGCACGCGCTGTTGTGTGCAATGTTGTTATTCTTTTTTTTTATCTAACCTCATGATCAAAAAGTAAATTTTCTTAACGGAAATTTTGTTGACTTATGTTTTATGTTTTATATTCGATTCAACGTCTTAAGAAATAGGTTTTTTTTTAAAGGGACAATATGATTTCAACCATGATAATTTAATAATAGTTACATGTTTTTGTTTTTTAACGGCTGTATTTATTCGAAGGTAGGTGGCTGGTATTTAAAATTTAAATACCAAGACGCATTACTTATATCCTAATATATAAGAAATACGTTGAACTATCTTTAATTGAACTCGCACAACACTTCAGTATTATAATATCTACTTTATGATTATTTAATTGAATGTCTCAGACTATATATAAGAAATATATTTAATATATAAGTATACGTACGAAAAACAAAAGAAATTTATATTTATTAAATAATTCGATAACGGTTACGGCGGTTAAACAACTTCCTTAGTCTACATACAAAAGTATATTAAAAATAAATCAAAAGAGTGTGACAAATAATGTATATAGTCTCATCAACTTTATACTTAGAGGTTTTGAGGAAAAGAAAACCAACAACAACAAATAAATAAGATCCTTGTAGTGCATGCATGCCCGGAAATACTTATTAACTCAACTTTTTCTCAAGTGATATTGAATTGCTCATTTCTTTGTGTTAATTGAATTTCTGCATACAGACCAGAGATAAATTATTTAATCAAATTTAATTTTTATATTTCTTAAGACCATTTTCTTAAATTATTTAACTACATCGCATTATTATATATATATATATATATATCTTATGTGTAAGGGGTGTAAAACGATCATATTCATGGATTGTGTGAAAACAAATTTCAACAGGATGTCGATAATAATATTTATAATAAGTAGTTTTGTATGCTGGTCAAAAGACAATATTTATTGTCTCATGAATTATAAAATTAGAATATAGACGAGTATATCTGTGTGCGTATAAGAAAGTTATCTAAGGTGAGGGTGGAAAAACAATTAGAAAGTCATTTAGAAAACTTTATTATTATAGGTTTAGATTATACTCGAAAAAAAACGGAAAATTAAATATTACTGTTACGATAAAGGTGGGAAATTTTATTAAATCAAAAAATAATAAAGTGACGTTTATAAACATAGTCACTTACTTAAGTGCAGATGTCGTTTGTTGTCACGACAGGAATAACGTTAAACCACACCTTCGAAACGATGGCGTTTATATGCTTATATAAGATAGTTTATGTCGTTTTCAGAACTATAATTTTATATTTCGAGAAGTACTACAGTTCTTTGATGATCAAATTGTGATTTAATTGCAGTTGAGATATATTTGGTGGTTTAGAAACGGCCAAAGTTGTTTCAAGCACTATGGGCTTTTTGTTATGTTTATATGTTTTTGTCTCAATCCGTTTCATTTACACTTAAGACCCAACAACTCTAAACTGTTATTAATTCCATTGTTCTAGTGTTCAAAAGGTGGTAAATTTCACTCTGTAGGGGACCAACATATTGACCGTCGAATACCTATTAATACTACCTACGCACATCATGATATGTAAATATAATGGAGTCAGTGAAGTTGTTATATCGGATCACAAACCTGTTAAAATGACAGTTTTTACAGGCAACTATTCCGAAAACTAGTTGAGGATAACTTATCTTAAAGTGCCAATTAAGATCGAGATAGGTAAAAGACAAATTAAATCGGTTCACCAACAATATATAGATAAGCCCGCCAATTAAAAGTGATTTTGCATAAAAGTGAGGACGAAAGGGAACAAATCCTTAAAGCCATATCCTTAGACGTATTCAGTTTGTTAAAAAGTTCGGGCTTTTCTTGGGAACTGAATTATTTCTGGTTTTCAACTAGGACAAGAAATAGATAAGGATACTTAAAGGAAATATGTAAACTTAACTTGACGTGACTTTGTGAATCTATCCGTCTGTTATTATATGTTATAATACAAGCGTCTTATACTTGATAGTCTACCACTACTGTGGAACGCACTTTACCATATAATACAGATAAATTAAGAGCTGTTGATGACATTGGATCACCGACCATACACTATAGAGTGAAAATTAAAGATAGTGGATTGGATACGTTGAAAGATCATCACCACCAAATTTTGAAGAGCATCGACGCGTTTTTCTCTTTATATGCATGCATTGATGGAGGAAAAAAATGTCAGTAATGTATATGTAGCGCGAAAGTAAATAAATTTCTTCTGACCTGGTGCATACAGCTTCCTGACTGTATAGATTATTTTTTGCGTTCAAATATTTCTCAGTTTACCACTTTTAAGCATACAGACTACTATTGGCAGCTTCTTCAGTATTTTATGGTATGCTACTTTGTCAAGAGCCGACTACTCCGCACTCTCCTTAAATGAGTATTGTCCTGGCTATGATAGTATACAGCAAATACAATCCGAGTAGAAACCTTTTCATTTCCAATGCGATCCTACACAAATACAAGCCTATATATTGCCCTCTAGTCCACTCTTTCCAAAAAATACTTGGCTTCCATCAAAGCCTCCAGTACAAGAGTTTGCTCAAAAACTCTTGCTTTGTCAGTAAAAGCTAGTATGGTGCCGTTTTAAATTACAAGCACATATGACGTTATGGATGAGCTTACCTCCACACAGTAATTCAAAGAGCTTTTTGCATCCCCTCATTGATTGTCTTGAGGTATTTTTCTGACTACAGTTTTTTGTTCCATATCGATTTTGGTTTTTAGATGGTGTTTGAGATTCGTAGAGAGTGCTCGATAATAGTTACATGATTTTTATTGTGTTAATCATGAGCAGATTTTATCAGAACGTGCCTATACAAATTGTATCTTATTGTCCAATATGTTTAATACATCGATTCAGATTTCGGAGAGTAGCAGAGTGATTTAAATTATCATTTCCATGACGATTTGTAACTGTCGTTTAAGAACTTCTTAATTCTATCATATGTTTAGTTGATATTTGCCTTATTTATTGGGGATGCTAGAACAAGCAGATCGCCGTACGAAACAAATTTTTCCGGATGATTCAGGTTCAAAAAATGGTGAGGCGACTGACTCCTACGATTCTCTGATTTGACTCTCATCCAATCTCCGTCCACTTGATTTCATTCGAAGGGTATACAATATAGGGTGTGCCAAATTTGCCTAACAAATTTTTAAATTTATTATGATTCCGGAAGACGTTGTCACAACATAAAGCAAATACCGTCATCATTTTAATACTACGACGACTCCCAGTATAAACATGATAAAAAGCTTAATGACAAGTTTTGAGGATCGAGGTTCAGTAGGTGCAGAACCACAAACAAATGTTTCCCAATCCAGACTGATTCATCTGTGTCTACTCGTCGATTATATATATGCTACTCAATCAAGCTTCGCTCGGCCATCGCTACGACCCATTCGACCCATTCTAAAAAAAATTATACTAAAGACCTTTTCAAATAAAATTGAACCAAGAAATATGCCAATAGATTAATTTTGCTAGCGACAGATAATGCCAACTTTTAGGACAATCTTATTACGAGCGATGATTTTCATTTAATGTGGAATATGTCATAAACAGAACTGCCGAATTTGGGGTACGAAAAAGAGCACTACATCAGCGACAACTACACTCTCTAGGGTACACTATTTCGCGTGAAATTATGGCTGGTAGAGTTATCGGTCTATATTTTTGGCTTTGAAAATGACCATCTTGGAAAATTGTTAAAACGCGTTTGGGAGTTCTCAATAATCGTGATATATGGTTGCAGCAAGATTTACACCTCATACCACGAGAGAGATAATGGTGATCCTTTCGAGTTATTTTTCGATGGTCGTATAATTTCAAAAGATGCTGATTTCGCGTGGCCAACCTGTTCCCCAGGTTTGACGGGCCCCGATTTTTTTTTATGAAAATTCAACTATTTATAGCTTCATTAAAAAATAAAGTAAAATTAAAATCAAGCATTCTAAGTATAAAGGTACTACTACTGATACCTTGTATAAAGGTATAGATCAAACCAATAAATAAACTAAGCAACCCCAATGCATAAGGGCAATCGGGATTGCTGAAATAAGACCAGAAGTGCGAACATGTTTTGGAAATTTTGTTCTCGACTGAGTAACATTCCATACGAAATGTGACAGACGATACAACCAAATAAATCTGAACTACAAATCACACCGAGTGTCAACAAAGGATCGCGTAAACCTGATTTTTTTCAGACTCATATTAAGATTCCAAACTACTTCTAATTTATTTCACATGACTGTCAAAAAACCAAAAAAATTTACACAATTTTTCTTTATTTAAATCAATTTGTTTTGTGTTGTCTCTAATTCATCAAATCACAGAAAAGAGTTACGAGGGGAGAAACAAAAGTTTGCTTAGTTATCAGAAAAAAAAAATATTTTCTTATTTATTCTTAACTAAATCTTTGGATTTTTTTCTTAAGCCTATAAACCCACTTAAGCCTATAAAAGATCTTCAAAATTTTGCTTTTTAAGCTTATCAAGTTCGGCATAAACCGCATCACTGTTAAAGACCTTTACGCTCAAATTTGTTATAAATTTGGAAATAACCAGAAGCGTTGCCAGTCCTCTTGCATCCGGTTTTCCAACAGATTTTTTAATAAACAGTCTTCGGTTTAATATTTTGTAGTTACCTTTTGACCCTCTTCCAGCGGAATACCAGCTACAATTTTTTATCGGGTGAAGTAAACAGACATCATCAGTTTTGTTGTTTATTTGTTTTTCTAAGCTTTTACGGTTGGTCTGCTCCTGTTGCGTTCTTCATACCATGGACTGCTGTTTGGTTTCCGGATCGTACTTATAAAACCAAGATTCGTTGCCAGTAACCACTTTACTAAAGTTACCATACCCATTTTCGAACTCAATCGTTTTCTTGTCTCAATTTTAGTCGTTCGTTCTGATTTTTTGAAAGAAGTCTCATAAAACAATTGCAAAGGATTTGGTATTTTGTTATTTTTTAAAAAAATATTTATGATTCGCCTACTAAGCAAACTTTTGTTACTCTCCTCGTAGATTTGGTTTCCATATGTACACTAACTTATAAATACACGAAAAATAATTATGATAATGTCGTTTCATATAAACAATCAACAATAATCTTTGAAATAAAAATGAACAATTTTTTCTCCACTATTATTATTGTTATTATTGGCATCATCAGTATTAGAGACAACAAAAAAAAAATTCCCATGATGTGTACGATAAACACCCCCTTATACATCATCCAAATATAGTCTAGAAAGTCACACCAAAGAGCTTGAAACGAATGTGTGTGTATATGGTATGGAAAAAAAAATTATCATCATCATTATCATTTTCACTCATCTTTCTTTTCCTCATTTAAAATTGAAAAAAAACTACATAAATGATGTTATTTTTATCTTCTGTATAGTTTTTTTTATATGTACATATAGTTTCGTATGAGTCGACGGTACTATATATAAAAACTCTAAAGTGATATAATAAAGTGTGAATTACACCCGAGACAAGTAAAGTATTTAAATTTATAGAAAACAAAAACAAAATTATCACTCAAAAGGAGGAGTATCAAATTCTATTTTTTGTTGTTGCAAAACTATTAAGTTTATTAATAATTATAACCATATAACATAATTATTCACCATACTAACGTGTGTGCATATATGGTTTTGAATGGACAATATACTATTGTAAGACAAAAAAATTGGCCGGATATTCTAATCAAAAGAAATACAATATCATTAAATGTAATAATAAAATGGGAAATAAAACTTAAAGTAAATAAAAATTTATTTTTTGCAATTACATTTATTTCAATTCAAATACACTACAAGATCACTCAAAGTAATTGTATTTTATCTAGCTAAATAATTTATTTTAATTTATTATTATAAGCAATACACATACCCAATATATTATATATACTTTGTGCGCGTAATTGATGAGTAATGTGTATGTGTACATACACGTCATGATGCAGATTCGTTACATTAATGTTATAATTTAATTAAATATTATGAGTAGTTTTTTTTCTCAAGACGTGGAATTAAGTTGTTGAGAATTCTCACCGCACTTTATTTAAGGCTTCGATCAGTATACAAATTACAAAATTACTCGTTTTGTTCAGAAGCACTGGTTAATTGTTTTTTGGTGAAGCAATGCCATCTATCATCTGGTTACTAGTACTTTAATTGAATTAAAAGTTCTGGTGCATAATTCAAATTTAGTAAAGGGATGTTTTGATGGACTGGATAGCATTCAATGCTGTTAAATTGACATAAGTCATCCATATATATATGAGCTTTTAAGGTCTGCCAGCAACATAATATTAAATAAAAAACATGAGTCTGAACGGATGAAAAAAATGACGGTGTTGAGAATATGATTAACCCATTTGTGAGAAGAAATAAAACCAAAGGTCTTAATAATACAAGGGTTTATTTTTACAAGACAGCTAACCAGGTTTAAAAGCATTGGGAGAAATATGTATCTCTCCTTTGGTTTGTATAGACCGAATGATTTATTGGTATTCAGTAAACGAGTTTAAGCTATTGCAATGGCTCTCTTTACTGGTCACATAAGAATAAATGAGTTTTACGATTCGGAAGTGGAAATGTTAGCCACAATTTTTTTTCTTAAATTTTTAAACTAAGCTAATTTTAATGCGTTGATGTATAATAAACAAAACAGGAATTTAGATTGACATCCCAGCTAGGATAAATGTTTCGCCCACATAGATTAACCAGCCTTCTGTATTGTGTGCATTTGAACTTTCAGCATTTAAACCAAAGAATTACAGTTCTCAGTCCGATACTCTAAGCAATTATTTTGGTCAGTCTGTTATATATTATATGTAATCTTTTTTGGGGCTTAAGGCACTCTCAAGTCTCAGTTTGTTTATTTACCTCGCGCGTTACGCTATTATATAAAGTCAATTATATATCGGCTCATGAATTCTGTACTTCAACAGGGGGTCATAGATGTTTTCATTTACACCACCGGTCGTAATCAGATCGTGAAAAATCTCATTTGCATCCCGCCTCTATTGGGATTAGAACCCGTTATACCATCAGATCCAACAGCCGCAGCTTTAACTACTGCGTCATTTGGTCAGTAACAATTGTTTATGATTTAGAGATCTTACTTAGGGTATCAGATTGTGAGCTTTATGAACGAATACATGAATTAGTTTTTTGATTCAAGCTAAGACGGTGAGATTGCATTGATAACAATTAACGTATAAAGTATAAAAATGTATAGATATGCCTTTGATGGGGAAAGTTGCCCTAGCCTTAAAGGAAACAAATATCTTTCAAGCTTTTATATAAAGTTTAAATTACATTATATCAAACTTAAACCAACGTATATCCAACGACAGTTTAACGCGCTAGCTTCGTTTTTTTTATTGAAACTGAAATTTTGTGGTATAGTAGTATGGATGTGAATCGCGGAGTTCTGCGGCTGAGCTCCCAATTGTCACCGCCATCCCTTAACTTTATATGCTCTAGTCGGCGTTCTAGCCAAAGTTTGTCGTTAACCAAGTTACACTTTTTGAAGTAATACCTGACAATATCAATAGTAAGTAGTTTTAAAATGAAACGTTCAGAATTAAGTCTAAAAAAAGAGTCAGGAACTGTTCCTTACTCTGTTATATTGATACTCTCCCAAAATGATGTATAAAGATTTTCAACGATTCACAATAATATCGTCCTAATACGTGGTTCAAAATAAAGGTTCATTTTACTGTGTTATTCTGCTCAAGATTGACCCCTCCGAATAGTTCATCGACTTGAGGTCAGGCGAGTGAGTTAAACCAAAAGCGATAGTGTATTTTTTATTTTGATGTTTACGTTCTTGAAAACTAAATACATTTTTCGCAATCTAGCCTGAGTATCAAACAGAGAGCACTTGCCACAGGTGGCAACTTTGGCAATTGTGCACTGCTTGACAGTAAAATGCTTTACACTTGGTTTCTTCAAGGTAGTTCGCTTTGCATTTAACAAATATTTTGCAAGGCGTAAGATTTATGCTTATTAATGATGGTTTAGAACTTTTTAGAATAAAAACATTTGAATATAAACTCAAGGAAAGCATAATCGTTTCAAAGTGTTATTTTCAACATAGAGTCAGTCAAAGTATTCTTTTACTCTATAGGTTTAAAAAGCTTATTCCAGTGTAACTATGATGGACAGTTGCATTGTAGATACAAATTTCCCTTTAGGTATATTGGGGTACTGCGTCAATATATGTAATATATCGGCATTGTAATCATCATCGAACTGACCCGTTTCTGCAATCGTCTAGTGCATAAAAGTTTTGAAGCTTTTAACCAACTTCTCGTCAAGAACAACAATCAAGGGACTCAAAATTTTGTCTAATCATCTAAAACTAATGAGATACTCCCTCAAAAGTGAGACTATCGTCTTGTAAATATATATGATGGTTTGAGTACCATTTACTAGTTAAATTGTATATAGTAGCGTGTATTAAATCATCCCGCAAAAAGCTTAATTGTTTTACTACCAACATATAAAAGTCTGAACGTACTCTAACCGATAGATGAACTTATAATTTTCTTCGATTAACGTAAAAGTGATTATAAGAATCTCAAGTGAAATTATGCCATACTCAAGACTTTTATATAGTCAATATACCGTGACAACTGGTTATAGTTTTCTCACAGACCGCGCTAACCCTAAGCATATATGTATATAAACTCTCGAACATATGTCGCAACACAATCAGTTAAATATAAGGAAACCGAATAAGAATTATAAAATCACCTTAGAAATTATGTATAACCCTATATGGGAAAATGTATGTAGTATATGATCAACGATGCGAATTACGCAGGTGGATAACATATCGTGGTGCTGTATGGTTATTCCATCGATGTATATGACTATACATACGCAAATCGCATCAGTTCCGGTTGTATGTACGACCACTGTGTATTATATTTAATTTCCTTACATAAAATACATTTTGTATATTATTCATTGATTTAATTGAGTCTTAAACTTAAATAATTTCTTTATCTTAAAAATTATAAAATATGCCTGGGAAAAAATGTTTTTATTGTCATATACGCGCTCTCGAGTAACAAATTTTTCTGTAATGTTTCTGTCATACAGCAAACATGCACATATGTATATGTATGTTGTATGTGTGTGTAGATACAATATCCGATTTACTCTTAACACAATAATTTTATATTTCTTTTTTTATTTTAAGTATATGCGGTATTGTCGTATGTCGTATGTAGTACAGTAAAAATGTTGATATGTACGAGAGTGTATCTAATAAACAATTGCTGAGGAAAAAACGGAAACGGAATATAATGAGGAAGCTAAAAGATCCAATTGGAGGGTACGAAGTAGAATAAATATACAAAACCTTACCTTTTTGTTTGTTTAAATCAAAATAAATCTCTATATGGTTAATAATAAAAATGAAGCAAGTGTGTAGCATAGTTATAAGATAAATATAATTATTTTAAATTAAGCGTGACATATATGTACGATTATAGATATGTACGAGTATATACAATTTATCGCGAAAACTATACACTATATATCCAACATTGCTTTACGGTACGAGTGTGTATTCTCCAAAATTAAACATTAATTATAATTTATTATTTTGAATTTTCCAAGAAAATTTCTCAATACTAATCGGAAGTGATAAGACGACTTAATTATTATTTTTGTATATAATTAACACCAATACATGTGTATTAATGATGAATAAACCGAAAACTAATTAATCATTCTTTAATGAAAATTTAAAGATATCTGCAGTTCCTGAAATATCTATATTTATCGTTGTATCCGATGAATCACGTATTTGTGTTTTGCTTAAATCATTAATTTGTGGAATTGATAATGAAACTGTCCGAAGATAAAAAATTAATAATATATTAATAAACACTATTCTTGGCTTTATAGCTATGAGGTAATAGGAGAGTGTAAGGTGGCTGAGGTGTTCTGTTGAACTACGTTTCATTTTTAATAAACACAAAGTGTCCCTACATCAAGCCGTCCCTACATCACAGCATCCCGTTCTCCCAATGATATCAATTCACATAAATTGGCATGAGACTATTTTCGAGTTAGTTTTACCTCATGTGAAGGAGCACTATCTTGCTAGGAGCATCAATATTCATGTCCAACCATATTCATTGTCTACTCTGCAAACCATCACAACTAAACAATGCTTCCCAATTTAATTACTATCGTGAGTAACATACTCTATTGGCACGATGGTGTCTCACGTTCAGACAGACAATTAGCTATTTCACATGAATCACAGGATTTCCTCGAATTCATTCTCGTACAGTTTTCACCATGTTTTTGTTTTTTTCTTTATTCTTGAGCCTAATGTCAAATTTGTGTGCCAAGTCGGGAAGTAAACTGTTGTGCCACATGTTTTCAATTTTCTCAACCAATATGTTTGTATGTGACGTGTCTTACCGTTTTCTTGTTCTATTAAACAGTTTTATTCGGTTCATTTTCCGAAAAGTTTCTCAGCCAATCTAACAGTGATGTATAGCACTATCTTACTGAAAAATAAATCTATGGTAAAAAAGGGTGAAACCAGTCAACGTGTTGTGTCCAGAATTAAAGAAATCATTCACATAAAGAAGTCGCGTAACTCCATCGTTTATGGAAAACAGAATCACATTTCGTTTCTTCTTATAAATTCATACATCATCTCATACTCATTTTGTCCCATTCGTAATAATTCAGTCAGATTCCTTGCATTCGAGAGGATATCGTATATAATCGCTTCCTGTAGCTGAACTGCGAGTAGTTTAAGTGTTCAACATCCCCCTCAATCAACAACTTTCACATAAAGTATTCTCAGCCAAATGACGTTTGTTTAAACATTGGTTAGAATCTCTCGATAGAGTTTGTTTCATTGCAGTGTCTGCTTGAAAGATTTCCAAACTACACAACTCAAAGAACTTCCACTCTTTTACCAGACTCTTTTCAATAAGCTCACTTACACATTTTCTACTCAGATTGAAACATTCGAAGATGTCTTCTGGCATCCATAAAATTATATATTTATTTATTTGCTCAGGCATATCACCCGTTCGTGCCATAATTCCGATTAAATCGACAAATAATATCTCGGTCTTCAATTACACTAGCATCTGTATATAATTTCACGTGTCCAAATTGATTCTTTTGCATTCTTCTGAACTCTCTTTGAAGCGATAATTAATTCATTAACTCTTTTGTTATGCCTCCAAATTTTAAGCCCACTAAAAGATTGTTATGAGAGGTTTTACACCCACCGGTCGAATTTTGGAAAACGGGAAAATAAAATTAACTTAAAATTAACCTTTAAGAATCGTAAACGATTAACGATTTTAATAAATGACATGATAAAGAAATACGATATCAACATCACGAACAGTATATTTCAGGTCCGTTTTTTATTGGGTTCTTGTTGGTCTCCCAACAAGAACCCAATAGAAATTGTTTAGAAAGAATAAATGAATTTGAACTAGATATTAAACCATTTAACAGCTTAGCATTAGGTTGGCCAAATAATGATTTAAAATTATGGTAGAGTTTATGTGAAAGACCCTGTATATTATGGAGGCTCATAATAAGACAGACAGTGCCATACCTCCGCGTTACGAAAAAATAAATGAACGATTAGTCAAACTGAACTGTGTGTTGCCAAAACCGCGGCGTCTGCATGGAAACGGTATTAAAGCTCGCAATATTATTCATTCCAGACGTCATTTCAGATAAATTGAAAGTACCTTCAGTTTTTCGCAATTGTTTCCATTCATAAAATCATTCATATCTAACAAACGCTTATATGTGTTAATGATATTAAATACATTGTGGCGTTCACAGCCTAATGTAAGTTTGCACACCACATACACGAATTGCACAGTGAAACAACACTACAGCCTAATTGTAACCCATAAATAATTAATAATAGAAGCACAAAAAGTGGTGACCCCGACGTAATTGGTTATATCTTATTGATTAAGTTTTTTTGGAATTGTATGTGGGCGATTCTTCGTTAGTATATACACAGTAAAAAATTTCGGTTGAATATTACGTGAATTTACTTGTGGGCAAAATTGCCAAGCTTTATCACGTAAAATAACATTAAAATTAATTACTAAATTAATTACACGTACAATTAAAATTAATAACTTAAAGTCATAAATTTGCTAGCAAAATCATGTAATATTTAAATAACAAAACTTATAATTTTGCAGAAAGTTTGCAGAGTAATGGGTAAAATAATGTAATTAAGCATTAAACCCCTGTAATATTATAAACTTTTAAAATATGTACACAACAAAACGTACAATTTTACCTTAACTTTTGCCTAATTTTAATAAATTAAACCCTAAAAAAAGAGTTTGCAAGAAAATACTAATGTGCATATGATAGGCATAGAGCTTCCACAATACCCAGCCAAACCTACAAAACGGTGATTCAGACATTTCCTCCGACCACGATTGTTAGTTTAGGCCCTTGAGATATCCGACAACTCAGACAATTGCTTAGATAATAATACTTTATATATAATAACGTTGTAATAGACTAGCAAAGTATATCGCGACGTATAAAATCAATTTATTGTGTTTAGGTTTGTAAATTTACGGAATTCACAAAATTTTACATCCAATAGTTCTTGGTTACATTAATTTCTCTCAAATTTAAACAAAAAAAGGAATAATAGTAGAAACAGTTTGTAATTTTACTATAAATATCTTCCAATTTTAAAGTCCTGTTGAATAATACAAGAATAATAGATTTTACATAAGAATATGTGTAAAAATACTATTATTTTGCTTTATTATAGACAATTTTTAAATTTACGCTACAAAATTACCAAAATTTCTATTGAAAATTCAATTTATTTTTTACTGTGTAGTCTTAAAAATGTTGACCGATTACAACATTTGCAATAAAGTCAGAGCAAATGAAATAGTTACCAGCAAATTCACTTTGACTCAAAACTCAGCCATAATTTTGAACTCAAATGTTTTTATTTGATCAGTTGTGTGTATTGAATGGGGCAAGGGATCGTTGTGAACAAACGTGGTGCAATTGTTACTGCGGACATGTCGATCATGCCATATAGTTCTGACAATCGAGTGAGTCTGTCGACACCGGTTAGTTAAAAAGTATATCCTTTTTTTTAGATGGTGGTAGCGATTACACGTTATCTAAATGGATATATAACCAAATCGAAAAGGTGGAATTTCGAATTTTCCAAGAAGAGCTTAAGTTTGGCCTGAACTTTTGATCGTGGGTCGGCAGAATAAACAGATTAAAGAAATTTTTCCGTCAACCTATACTTATAAATAATTAATTATAGAAGGACCGACTACTAAATCTTGGTGTACTACATGAAGATATCAATAGTCTTAGTGATTGATGTTGAATGTGATGAATTTTCCTGCAAAAACCGTTAGTCAAATTCTTGCGGTATCATCTCGGTGGATAAATAAACAAGTAAAATCGTATTTAGGTCTCAAACGCATCTCAACACTGTTCGTTTTTGGAAATCAGTGTTATTATGATAATCATTTATTTGGAATTGGTAACAGGGACTTGCTTCGTTTCTAACAATTGTTATTTTGCGCATTAAGTATACACATCCCATTGCAACAAACTTCCTTCAAGACATATATAAAAGATGTTCGAGATGAATATCGAGAAACCATCATTTTGATTGAATAGTGTAATCTTTCGTTTTGATGAATATTATAAGAGCAATATTCTTAAACGTGAAGAAGACCTTTGATAAGAGTGAAATGTCAAGATATCGAAACTTTTGTTTTCTATAGTCAAAACTTTTGACAGTGACATTGGGAACTTTGGCATTGGTAATTTTTTTTTAGTTATAAGCGTATATGATTTCCAAATACTTGTCTCTCACAAGAAACTCTTGGTTAGGTATACACGAACAAGTGACATCAGAACTTAAAAAATTTACCTGGACATTAATAAAATTTCTTCTAAATCTGGGAAGGTCCCATTTATTTGTGGTAAATTGATGAGCTTTAATCCATATATATGGTCTGATATAAGCACTAAAATCTTGAATTTGCTTTCACGAAAACCATTGATAATATTTGCTAAAATCATTTTGGAACCTATTAATGATCTTTATTCGTCCACTCGATTTATTTTTGTTGGCCACCGCACTTGCATGTATCTTAAATGAAAGTCTTTGCATCGGTATTTGATCGAAATCCTAGAAGATCTCATTCATTCACCTTCCTGGAGGATAGCTATCATCTCACGATAAAGAGTTTATATCTCCAACCTTGGAGTATAGTATTTTCTTCTGGCTTAATCTTAAATATGCGTTACTGATTTTACAAATGCTATTTTAACAGAATAGAGAGTATTCAGAATGTAAAATGTTAATCCCACCAATTTGGTCCTAAGACGTTCTGATAAACAACAGTGCTAACCAAAGTATTGCGAATCTTTTTTAGATGTTTATAAAATTCTTGACGAAATAATGTTCATATTCAACGGTTTTTAACAAGTTGAATGACTTCTTTAGTAAACTCGTATATTAGTCAATAAGGGTCTTCCATTAACCTCAGCTTCCTTACAAAAATGTCTTTATAACTATATATGTATATATAGTGTCGACTACCGATATAAAATATTTTCTTTCACGTAAACACAAAACAAACAAACAATCACAGGGATTCTCATTTACCCACAGCTATTTGGTTGAGTAGCTCTCGTCTTCCGGTAACACCGGAATTGTTATTTAATCAATACAATAAAAATCAATATACGTAAATTCACCAAAAAATTAACAGTGTTTACATTAAGTTTTAAGTTCCTGTTAGAAGATGATGTATAAAACATAAAAATATTTAAGATCGACATCTTCTTCCCCTGGTTGTTGTTCTTATAGTAACGCGATCTAGTATCAAATTACAATATATAGTTCGGCTGCTTACTATATACTTGAGACAAAAATACCATCTTATTTTGTATTATACATCGTATATACAGGAACTTAATTAATATAATACACTGTATACCTATATGTATCTGAGATTTTTAGCTTCTGAAAGATTGAAAGACTTAAAACAAAATAAAAAATCTTGTTTATGTACAAGACTTTATATATATATCATATTTAGCAAGGAGGATGCGGATGATGAACGAAATATACATAATTTTTATAAATTAAAACATGCACATTAAAGCATGTACATAGTCCCTTCTTTTAACTTATAGACTTTAGAGTAATATCCTTTCGATTTTGTTGTTGTAAATTTTAAGTACAATCATCACAAACAATACCACCAAACCCTTTATTGCAAAAAAAAAAAAAAAAAAATAGAAGAAAAGATTGCCAATCACCCACATACAAATACCGTCAAGACTTTAGATGTAATGAAAATGTATACATATATAGAAAGAACGAATATGTACATGTATGTGTATATAAGACGTACATAACATCCTCTTGCAGTTTTTATCGATTTTCCTCATTTGCAAAAACTCTTTTTCTTATTTATTCCGAACACTCTGTTTGCGTAACGCAATCAGTATTTTAATTTTTCATAATATGTTTTCATACATACACATATATATATACATACATTGTCTTTATGTATACATATATGTATCCACGAGTATATATATGTACATATACACAAGATAAAAAATTTTTTAATAGTCCTGCAAAAAAAAATTTTAAGACAAAAACCTTTATGAAATAGGGGGTGCCGGTATTCTGTGTGCATTTTAATAAATTTTTACTCATATAGCTAGCTAGCTAGTACACATATTTTTCATTGTCTCAAAGGATCTTGAAACAAAACAATAAGAGTTTTATAAGGAAATGGCATACGAGTGTATATGTTTGTGTTAGTGTGTGTAAAATGCATGTGTAATTTGGAATTACTTTTTATTATTTAAGAAAATGGGAAATTAGGGAGGACAGACTCATTATTATTATATTACGTAGGTATGTGAGTGTGGTGTGTGTGGTTGGATGCAAATTTACTATGATCGTATATGCGGGAGACGACTTGATGTGTATATATATAAGATGAATCAAACTACTATAAAATTTCTTAAATATGTCACGCAAAATCTCTTGAAATGTGGTTCAGTTTTACGATTTTTGAAAGATTACAAAGTATAGTTCAGAAGTTAAAAAGCTTCTTCATGTCTTATAAATTGTTCTTATATATTATTTGTAAACATAACCTCTCAAAAATCTAGGAATGACCTAAAAGCAAGGGTAAGCAAGGATATAAATTGAAACCGAAAGATGTGGAACGATGTTTCTTTGTGATCAGTTGCTTGAAAGATCATGACTAAAGGAATTTCTGCATCGCATTGTGACTGGAGACAAAACATTTGTTTATTTATAGCCACATTTATACCTTTTTATTGTATATAAGCTGGGACCAGCTCGGCCACCTATTGCATTCGATTTAATGAAGAAGGTGACCAATTTTTTAACGAGGAATTTTTCTGCGTAACGACGGGAGCAAAGTTGCAATCATATATGCTTATTTCTTTTGAAATTGTTCACAGCTTAGTTCTATATAACGACAATGAGGTCTTAAATTTTGAACCATTACTCTTAGCGGTTCGTATATAAAAACATTTTTGAATAACTTTTAAAGCATAATGCACACCTCTATTCTATCAGCCAGAAAATAGAAGTATTGCATGTTTTTGATATTGTTCAATCTATAAACTACTTTCTAGTGAATTATTTTTCTGACTTTGTTCAACAACATTTTATTCTTTCTAAAATTACTAATTTACGTGTCAATCTAACAAAAGTCACAGTGGCCAAAGCAAAGTATGTTAAAACGTAACTAAAAGAAGAATGGGTGTATCACCAAACTAGTCACCAAATCTTGATTATCTGGGATGTCTATAATCTAAATTTGGTGACTAGTCACCTCATGCAAATGAGAACGTTCCGGAACACCAATCTATGGCATTACTTGATTTCCAGAAGATGGAAAATTTAATGGAAAATTTATTTTCGATATTTCCAAATTTTAGAAGTTGGAACAACTTAATTGACTGCCGACTTTCGATAAATAGAGATGACCATTAACATACTTTTGTTGCCAAGATGCCAGGATTTTATTTAAGAACCTTCCTACATTCAATTTCAGACTAATTGTATTACATCTTGAATGAAAAAGTACGGTAATGTGGTCAATTTGGTTGTAAGCTTATTTCATAAAACACCTCGAATTTTGAACATGTATGCAGTATTGTATTCAGGCAAATCAGTGCAAATCCATCATTTTATTCATATTCGTTGAATATGTTGGATTAATGCTTCTTTTAAATAAATTACTGTAATTCATTAGATTTTTGTCATATCCATTTCAAAAACTTTGACTTTACCAAATTCGAAATTTTTCAACCTAACATCAAATAGTTTCGAACGCTGCAATCAATTCTCAAATCTAATTTTGCTGGTTAACTCACGTTAAAACTGTGTTTGATTGCCCAAAACTGAAAGCAACACCAATCACAGTGACAACTGTTTGAAAATGAAAATAAAATTTTGGGCCGATTTTGTTATATGATACTGGTTTGTTAGTGGATATAAGACGTTAACGAAACATCGATCTCTAAACATCTGTACATGTTGTGGGTTTATTTGGTAACGGACCAAATCTTATCAGAAGTAGTTAAAGTTAATAGAACATATAAACTACTCACAACTCTATTTGACGTTACACATCGATTCATCACTCGTTAGTTTGTCGTTTAGGGCTAGATAAAGTTATTATTGTCAAAGATTAATTTCAGAGTTGAGGTACAAAGAGTATGTAGGCCAAGTGTGAGTGCATGGAGTTACAAAGTGTTTAATGAGGTATCCATTCCAATTAACATATCAATTTGCTTGTAGTAGCATTTTTACTTCAATATATTTAGTATGAGCATAGATTCGTAGTGAAGTCATATGACATTCCAAAATTGGCCATAGTATCACCATTTGGTTTGTTCGATTATTGTTGAAAGTCATCTATACTCAGGAATAGTGCCTAATTGAGTAACAATTTTGTTTTATTTATTTAAAAAAAAAGTAAATAGCATCTGCTTCATGTCAACTATATTAACATATCTCAAAACAATATGTAATATGTCAAAATTAACAAAGGCAATAGCAGCATTTCTTGTAGTTGGGAAACCCATTTTAGGGATCCAAAATTTATTCATAAAAGATGCGAATGTATGATTGAACAACTATAAAAAATGTTATTCCTAAAATAGTAAAAAGATTTGTTAATAAATGATGTTTCAGTTTATTGATAAGAGATGGCGTGCCAAAACCAAAAAAATCGATTTTAACATTCAGAATGTAAAACATAACCATATGTAAATTATACTTTTTTTACATGTAAAAACCATGTAAACTATTTCGTGTAATTTACATGGCTAGTTATGGCCGAAAAGCTTTTGAATATTGCACCGATATATAAACCATATTTGGATGACGTATTAATGATCAACGATCTTTAAATAATTTGACGAGTATTACCCGAGAAACTTTGGAGTATAAAATCTCAAAACCAAGCTCTTAATTTATCAAGCACCTTTTATATTTAATCGACCTCAATGATTCTCGTTCATCTTCGTTTGTCTAGCAGAGATAGTGTTTATTCACAGAATTTCAATGTTTAAATATGCGGAGCGACTTAGAAGAGGCTCAAGATAAAGCTCCTGGATGGAAGACTAATTCTTGGTATTAAGACCAGAAAGAGACTAGTGCTCCTTGAGTGCCCTCTACAGCAAGAGGACCTCCTCTGGGAAAAGAGCTCTATCTATTAAGGCTGTTAAAATATTTAGAGAGGAAACGAATATTCCAATAGCCCAGGAACTAATTCCTCAGCAACTAGCCCAGGAATAATGAAATATAACTTATATTAAACAGTCAAGTTTATATTTTTATTACTAAACGAGTAAGAAGATTTGCTAACAGATGATACTTTTGTTACAAAATAATTAATCAGAGATGGCGTGGTAGAACAAAAAAATCAGGTTTTACATACAGAATGTAAAACATAGCTTTATGTAAATTTACTTATTTTACAAGTAATTTAAGTATTTTACATATCGTCCGGACAGCTCCACAAAGAACAACGTTGATTCACAGGAGTTCCATGTTAAAGCTCCTGAATGAGAGACTAATTCTTGCTATAAAAACTAGAAAGAGAGTAGTTCTCCTCGAGTGCCCTGCCCTCTACAGTGAAGACAATTTTCTCTGGGAATAATTTAGTCTTCCAATAGTTGGCTCGGGAAGTAATTGCTCAGAAACTAGCCCAGTAATAACTATATATAACTTATATTGCAAAATTGTATCAAAAAATTATAATAAAAGATGCAACAGTATGATTGATTTATTTAAAAGAAAGCCACTCACGTTTATAATCTTAAACTAAAATATTTTTGATCATAATTTAGTTTAAATTTTTATTTCTAAACGAGTAACAAGATTTGCCAACAGATGATACTTTTGTTACTACTTAATTGATAAGAGATGGAGTTGCAAAACAAAAAAAATCAGTTTTTACATATACAGAATGTAAAACTATGTAAACTATATCATTTAATTTACATGGCCAACTGTATCTCAAAAACTTTTGAACAATGTATGGATATACAATTCATATCTTGTCGAAGTTTCAATGATCAACGATTTTAAACAATTGGACGAGTATTTCACGAGAATTTTTGAAATTTCTGAGCAATAAATTGTTCTGTAAATTTATATGAAGCAACTTTTATATTTAATCGACCACAATGGCTTAAGCAATACAGTATAAATTCTGGTATCTGATTAATTTAACCCAAAGACGAAAAATTTAATAATTACAGAACCTTTTTGTAAACTGTACTCACGTCCCCGCTCATATCGTATAACGTACAGCTATATATGTGTATAATACCGATGATGATGACAGTATTTTATACTAAAGTTATAAATAAACTATACAAATATGCATAAAAAGTTAAAATGTGGAAAATAAAATTTAGTTGTTTGTAAAGTTTTATACAGTAGAAAAAAAATGAAAATCTTTGAAAAGGAAAAAAGTGGAAATTTTCTCAAAAGTTAAATATTTTATTTCAACTATTTTTTTTTGTAGTTTTTTATTATATATATTTCTTCTAAATAAAAAAAAGATAAAAATCCTTTTCCAGCTTGCCTCTATATATAGATACATACAAAGCTATATATATCTGTTTACTTTACATACAGTCTTCGATGAAGACAATAACAAAAGCTTTACTACACATGATGAAAGTTGCTTGTCTTACAGTTGAGATTATAACTATGTATATTTGTTTGTAGTTTTTAATTAAGAACATGAGCATTAATTTATATACTTATATACATATATAGTATACATGGGAGTTTATATATTCGTCTTTCTAGGAAGTATATTCTATATATAAAATAAGAAATTATCTCGTTTACCTTCTTCTACTTCTTGGTTTTGTTCTTATTAAAAATTATTCCTTGGTGTTGTTTCCGACGAGTACGGTTATAATAATAATATACATAATAATTACAATTTTTATAACACTTTAAATTTTATTTGACTTCTTGTTTTCTTAAAACTTTTATGTTATATATAAATATATGTGTATTATATGCATGATTTTTATTGTTATTACAATTGGGATCAAAATTATAATGGGATATATGTGTGTACATATATATATACAACATAATTTAGATAATTATTGTAATTAGAGCGGAAAGTTCGTGTGATAACGTATAGTTATTTCCACCTGACTTGAATTAAACTCCCCAAAGACACAAATTCAATGAATTGACGACGCCCGTTTTATTGTGCTTTTCAAGAAGCATACATATGCAATCGTATCGCATATCAATATCCATTTAAATCAAATGACATTGTACATATAACGATTTTAAAATTATTAATAATGATTGCATGATTTTTATTAGAAAATAATAACAAATCTAATGTATAATTATTTTACAAGTTAAAGATTGTAAAGTGATATTATTCATATATGTATATTCACCATTTTGAATTTACTTGACTAATACATGAAATTATTATCTGATAAAGTACATATATCTATATATAAAAATTGACATGCAAGAGGTGGCACAGAGTGGAAAATTTTGATTTTGTTAAATCGACCACGTACGATAGTACATAGTTTGAGTCCGTTCCTTATAAATGCTGAAATGTATATATACTAGATATAGTTTTCATGTCATGGACAGTGCTACTATTTTATTATGTTACTACTATTTTCTTTCTATATATCATGTCACATACTATAGCTATCTAAATATTGAATCTGTTATAAATATGAATAAGTAAAATTCTTAAAAGTAGACAGCAGTTTATAGCATTTAAATTGAAACAAGTCACGTCCGACTGTAATATTTTGTCAATATTAGTCGATAGATGCCCAAATAAAGCTCAGGGATGAATACATGTTGATATATATTTTATCATCAGATCTCTTGTAAACTGGAAAGTCGCCATCGATAAAAAAAACTGCTAACCATCACAATGACTGACAATTCAGACTGTGGCAAGCTAGATCATTAAAAAAAATCGGTTAAGGTAATGGGTCCTAATATATATCGTTGGGTATTTCAGTGGATACGCAGGTGGTTTGGCGTACTTTTCAGTATAGAGATGTTTTGGCCATGTCTTAAGAAGTCCTGATATTTTAAGAAATACGATCGTGTCAACAGAACCCAGATCACGATTCTATACAGGCTATATAGGAGACAACTTTGGAAAAAACAATCCATAATCGATGATGGAACAGCATACACCGGGAGATGTATGACGAATAGTATGTATGCGGGCACTGGATATCGCAGGCGCCCTCCAGTTTTTATCTAACCTTCTGGTAATCTTGATGTACCACAGATGATTATATACTATCGCTAATACTCGTGGGAATAAACACACTAACAAAAATGTATAACATTGTCCGGGCAGCTCCACATAGATCTGAAGAAGAAACCAATATTCCATTCAATAAGTATTAATTTTAGTGGCCTGTACGCAGCCTGAAATTATTTTCAAATAGGTTGCAGAATCAAAGATTATAGGGATTCTTTCTATGTATATGGAGTTCACAGAAATCTCTCTGTTGGTTGAACAACTAAATGCTGTTCAGAAGGAGATTCTGGAGATGGTTTTAATACACTTCTAAGATTATATTTCCTTGGTAGTTAATTTCGGCCTTCCCTATCAGTGCTGAACTTCCATCAGGCCACTCTGTGTTTTATAAGGGGCCAAAACTGATAGTACGCGGACAGCAAAATGGAAATATACTGCAGCCTTCTGCATGGAGGGTAAATCAGCACCTCAAAATCAAATATAAAGTGGTACAAATAAATCTGTATCTTATGTCCTTACCCGTAGATTTTTGTATCAAAACATTGGCAGGCTTTCAGGAATCTTGAATGGTGGGAAAACTTATTAAGGAACTACCAAAATAAAAACAAAAGCTAATTGACACTCATGTAGCTTGCATTCTAAGAGCGGCCATTTTGATCAGTTCGCAGTAAATTTCATTACCCTCCCAGAGTTCATTTCCATGCAGTTTTTGAAAATTTAAATGAATCACTATGAATTTTCTAGTTTGGAAATAATTATTTTCAGAAATCAAGCAAGAGAAAACGATAAACGACATACATTAGGAAACAGCTTGATAAATCAAGAATTGGATTTAGTAAAACATCACATATGAACTAACGTGACTGCTACATTAAATGGACCGAAAGATAATATGAATTGACCGATTCATCTTTTTTGTCTGTTGGATAAACCGAGCAAATTTTTACTTGGGACTGCCTTCTTCATTCACAAAATAAATAACGCATTCTTCGAAAATATATTTAACAGACAGGTCCTGACTGTCTTTCCATTTATTTAACGAAACCTATCGTTTTCTCGATTCGACTCGAAATAATCATTATATGGCTATTCTTCACGAGTATAACTACCAAGTGGTTCAATTGGTACAGACAACAAATCTGAATGAATGACTATACGAACCATTTTTTCGAACTGCCCTGTAATTTTATTTTGAGATAACCAAAATAGCAACAGAAAATGGGACATTTATGCGCTGTGATAGTTATTTGTTAACTGCCTAACGACACGGTATTAATGGAAAATCTTTCAATTTGTGTTATTTCTTCGATCACACTGATTTCAGTTCAATGTTTACTAATCTAATCCGAGTAGTATATTTGAGGAAATTTCAATGATAGTTTTAGATGAGTCTATGCCTATGTGCCACCAATCCTGGTAATGAGCAAACACAGTACATTTATTGGAGCCATACTTGGAAGCAGACTCAACAACAATGTAAGATAAAGGCTGGATGCTATCCAAATATAGGAACCAAAAGCTTCTCCATGATTTGTATGGGTTTGAATTAATATATGGTAGTAACTTTGTACTAAAAATTGTGGGAAATAAAGAAAATGTAGACTTATTAACCAATAACATAACAGATGGCACAATCAGCATTTGTTCAATAACTTTTTATAAGCCAGACTATATAATCGTACGCAAATTAATTAAATTTAACTTCTTCATATGTATAAATGTAATGTATGACCAGCACCTTAAATAATGTGTAGATGTGTAATATACTAATTATTTAATTTATTAAATTTTACGTTAATTGAGTTTTCCATATACACAATAATATAATTTATTATATATCATAACAATGAATAATATTTGTCATATTTAAATGCTTATCATGTTGACACATCTAAGAAAACAAGAACTATCATTATTGTTTTTATTACATAAGTAGCAATGTTATTAAATAAGTAGAACTATGTATATAGAACGGACTATTGATTTTGTGTTACCTACATGTACAGTTGTGCCCTATATAAACGCGTTTAGGTTGATATATGTGTGACAGGTACGTTTAAGCTTTAAGTTTTGTTTTTTGTCTCAGCATGACAACATAAATAGAACAAAGAATTTGTAATTATTGTTGATCGGTGGTAGCAAAATTAATTTCATAAAATTATGGATTTTCTGTTATCTAATCAAAACTCGATAAGTAAATAATTTTCGTAGCCTCAAACAGTAATCTCAAAAGAATTTCATCTAATCTAGAAAATATATTATGTTTTTGTCGGCAAAATACATGTGCGACAGTTTTGTTTATTGAAATCCTTTCTTGGTGATAAGTTGACAACAAATTTTTTTTAGAAATGACATGAGTGTTCGTAGGTTGGAGAAACATACCTTCAGTTAACATTTTGGACTTGTTCAATCGAAGCCACATGCAATTTTGGAGTCTAACTATAACCCGATGAACGTAAATACTATGAGAGCCAAATTTAAATATTCATTTTTACATGAACTTCTCTCTAAAGTTGCAGGAACTTAAAGTTTCGTATTTTTTTTAGGAATAGGCTTATATTTATTTTGAGCGAAATGCTACTTAAGGCTGTAGTTTTATCTCGCCTTTAAAAAATATCTTTGCAGTCTTATGCCAGAAATTCACTTGTGGGGATGAAAGAAACCAACAACATAAGATCGAACTAGCTTGTATGCTGTATGGTTCGGTTAATCGAAAATTTGGCAAACATCAAGTGTTGGTGAACGAAGCTGTCAAATCAATAACATCCCGAACCTAGTTTTGGATTGCATTTCAATTATTAGGAAAATACAAATGGAGAGCAACATGTTTTGTCTTTCCTGGAACAAGTTATTGAACATTGAACCAAGAACTGAAAGCTTGTATATCACTGTAAGTTCACATGAATAAGTCACAACTGGTTGTCTTGTCATCTGGACTGACGAGCTCAAGTAATGAGAGTTATCGATTAAAGTTGGACTGTGACAGAGTTTTGTTCTAGTGCCTTTATTATTTTTAGATGTAGATGGGTTCTTCTTGTAATAAATTTGTGCGTGTTTTACTGTTTTATATATGTAAGTCTCAATATAATATCCATACTCAGTATAGCGTCCGATGACGAAATACTTGTGTAGTACAAGAAGCTTTCTTTTTTAAGTTTTCTAGTGACGTTAAAAAAATCAGTCACGAAAATATATCATTCGACCAGATTATATTAATCACTTAGTCACCTTTTTGTTTCATCCATCCAGGGATATGTGGTTCTCATAAGATTTTCTCAAACAGATATACGAATCGCTTGTATTCTTTTCAGATGGCTCTGTCACTGAACAGGGTACGGGCTTTGGTTACTACTGTCTTTCGCATGATCTGAGAATCTCTGGCAGTCTGGGGATCTACTGTACTATTCATCAAGCGAAATTAATTACGATTACTCGCTGCGTGATGTCAGCTTTTAATCTCGTGGCCGACGATAAAGAGATTATATTTTGTACGGGTAGTAAAACTGTCCTTAACTCCTTGAACAACCCTCTAACCAGCTCTAAACTGGTACTGGAGTGTGAGAAATTTCTAAATCTCCTTGGTCGTAATAACAAGGTAACGGTCATGTGGGTTCCTGCCCATTGTGACATTGAGGGCAACAAAATTGCAGACTGTTTGGCTAAAACTGGTTCTCACCTATATTTCGTAGGTCCTGAACCAGCTGGGATTAACTCTAACCTGACAAATAACGTTCTTTCATTGAAAAAGTACAACTTGAGAATTTTAGTCTCTATACTTACTGACCATGGCCGTTTCAAAAGCCACCTTCATCGCATGGGACTGGCCAGTGATGCCGTATGCGACGAATGTCTGGAAGATGTTGACGATAGTTTACACTTCATCAGCAGTTGTCCAGCTTTCGACCGCATGAGATCTTTTGTGTTTAGCTGCAGGTTTATTCCTGTAAATTTACTGTCTTCTCTGCCCTGGTTCAAACTGCATCAGTTTGCTAAGGTAGCAGGACGCGTATGTGCGCTTGCTTTGATGAAATCCTAGGTTTGCACCATGTGCCCTTTGTGGCATTGAGTGCGGAACCTTACAGGGTTCCAACCAACTTTAATAATAATAAAAAAATAGTCACCCCACAGGTTCAGTAATGAGGAACTATCTATAAAAATTGCTAAGCCAAGCCATTGATGATCTCATAAGCAGGTAGTGGCAACTGAACATCTAAGCTCCGAGTACATACCACAAATCTTTTAAAAATATTTCATATGCAGTTAATGACTGTTTCCAATATCTCAAACTGGACAACTAGGGGCTATCCGATATTGAATTAAAATTTAAACCATATAAACTTCTATTTTTCTTGTTAAAACAATTCATCTCTGAGTCTTTTGAACCCTGCAGGTCTTTATTTTATTGATCCTGATTTTCCATTTTACAAGATAGTTTTGAATTAGTAACAGCGACTCCACAAAATCACGAGAACAGCGTATTAAAAATTCAACTTTTTGCCAAAATAAAAAAAAAGTTCGTTTCGTATAAGGACAAGACTCAACTACAAAATTACCGACTAACTTTACCGATTACCTAACCCTCGATATTAAATAATGGGGTCCACTGGACGTACCTATAAATCTGCTACTGGTTATAAATCAGGTCCAATTGTTATTGGCAATGTATAATTTTCATGAGCTTTAGGGAGCTTTTCGTCATTTTTTTTAAAATTGCTATTTTAAAGCATATATTTGCTTAACAAACAGATAATAAATCTTCCCATTTTAATATTTATGTACAATAATCGCACACATTAAAATATTAATCTGTTGACAGCAACAAAATATCATATCACATTGACAATAACAATCTCTTCTTGTGTATTATACAAATAAAAACTGATTTGTAATAAAATAAACAACATCCTGGATCAATCCCAGAGCAAATGGTTGATTAATTGGCGAGCAAATGGTTGATATTCAAACTTGCTTACTCACACTAACTCTTACTGCATTTGAGATGTTCATCCTATTAGGAATTCACTAAGGCCGTGCGTAAACTTTAATAGAAATCGTTTATCTGAGGTATAATTCGGAGCACGTGATATTCGAAGGAGTGACTCTAAAAAACTGTCTTTTCGATTTTATGCGAAATGAAGCTATTCCCGAGAAATGGACAGTGATCGCCCGCGTTGATATTTCTAAAATTCAAGTTAGCGTATTCAACAGTATACTTGGTTTGAGAAACAAGGACCAAACTAATTTCAGAAGTTATGGGAGTGATGAGACTCAACAATTTTGAATCATCACTCACGACAATACTATGAAAGAGGATATCAAAGTCCACATAAACGAATAAATTGCTGAAATTGTACAGAGCGTTGATCAGACCCGATATCAGGTATGATATGCAATTTATCGAATGGTTTAAAAATTCGAGAGAAAAATCATACGTGTTGATCGATCCACGTTTAATGGAAAATGGAAAATTGTAGATGTTGATCAATTTCCTTTCCAATTAAATATTCATTTGTCTATAAATTCGTATAAATTCTGCTATATTTTGTGCTTTTAGATTTTCATTTTGCATACACAACTGATTTAACTACTTAATAAAGACAAATTTGTGTATTACACGTATACGAGAGTCAACTTACTAATGTATCTATAAGGAGCAACATACTAATAATAGATTAATTCTAACAAATCTACATTGCCTTGTTATAAGCTTTAATTATCGTTTCAACATTAATCAACAAAACTAAAAGTAGATACATCTTCAAAGCATGTATGAACACACACACACACATATATATATACACCAAGTCATATGTATATTTTAATCAAAGTCCATCCAAGTTTAAAAAGATTTGTTATTATGTACAGATATACATACATACAGACATACATATAAATTTTTCCATTCTTGTTCTTTAATTTAAAGATGTACAAAATGAAAATCTAGTAAATGCATCTGTACTTCTCTAAAAAGAAATTAAAATGTAAAGAATTTATTTTGTATAACAAAGAAATTTTCTGCAATGATAAAATTGCAATGCATCTCTCGTCTAAACGAAATGCAACTACAAGTTCGACTTTGTGCTGAAAACATAATTTTTCTTAATAATATGAAAATTAAAATAATAAAAAAAATGCATATTCTTCAGCCAAAAGAAGTACATATCTATATATGATATACGTTCTGTAATTGAAAAATGTAGCATTACGTAATGATATACATACATACAGATATGTTACATAATATATATCAACAAATCAAGGACATATGTTCGTATATGCCGTAAGTTAACCCAAATTGGCCGTGATTCGCGTTTTGGTTTCGTCTTGCATTTCCACCAAAAACAAAATGTGGTTTGTATTCAACTCTATACCATTCGTCATGACAACCAACGGTCCATATATTTTAATTAATCAAAACTTACAAATTTAGACATATTGCAAAAATTATCACTTAAGGGTTAATATGTACAAAAGATGAAAATATTTTTTATCCTTTATTGCCTTTTCTTAGGCACAAAGATGAAAAAAAACAGATACACACACACAAAAAAAATAAAATAAAATGAAAATTCTTTTAGTTTTATACTTCATTTATCTCTTATGATGGATGGAAAATACACTTTGTTCGAGATAGCAATTGCATTTTCTTTTAAGCTGATTGCTAGATTATATAAAGACACATTAGAGAATTAAAAAATTATAAAAAAAAAACTTAAGTGTTTCTAATAATAGTGCATTCCAAAACCACATTTTGTGTGACGAAATGCGAAATCTGGAACAGAAAGCGTTAAAGCTCAAATCTATATACAATCGGGATAAAAGAAAAATCCAATTAAAATCTTATTTTACCGTTCTTATCGACGTTATTATGTATATGTGTTGTGTGTGTGTGTAAAACACACGTAGCAAAAAATAATAATCATAATAAAATATATATTTCTTCTTATTTAGTATACGAAGAAAAATTCTATTTAACATTTTTATTTTTTTTTTATTTTCATTTGTGGGGCTCATAGAAAATGCATTTTCCTACATTTTCCTTCCATCTTAATTTTTATGAAAACTAAATAAATATAATATATATATACATATATATGTTCTATTCGAAATATGTATATATATATCCCCATTTTCAAGAAAACTGTGTGTTGATGTATTTGAGGAAATACGTATGAATGTGGGTGGTGGCGACACACAGGGTGACAACAAGTTAAAATAGTTTTTCTTACAAATTTTCGAGATAAAAACGAAACACCCTGAATCAGAGTACATATATACACTTGGATAATTGTATATATGTGTATACTAACATAAGATAGCAAATAAACTGTATACAACGAAATTGTAAATTTTAATTACTCAACGAACAATGTGCATCTTTGGAATCATTGAATCAGTTTCCTTTTCCTTTACCCTCAACATTTTTTTTTTTTTAATTTTATTCTTTTCCCATTTTTTTTTTTTGTGCTCAAATATACAAGATTTTATTTTGCGATGATGCCTCAAACCTTAATACCTTGACTAAGGAACAAAAAAAAATTGTATATAAGCAAATGGCAAAAAAGGGTTGCAAGATATTTTTTTTTCTGCCATCTACAATTTTTTTTTGTGTATGTTGAGATTTTTGATGAAGTTTCTGATTTTTGGTTGGAAAAATATAAAGAAATAAATAAATAAAGAAATGCCGAGGATTAAAAAATAATGTACAGAGACATGCAGTTTTTTTTTTTGATCAAGACATTGCAACTTGTCAGCATTATTTGGGTTGTTGTGTGTTTGAGATGGTTCTAATATCGCGCAAACTAAAATTTAATCAAATATTTATTAAATAAATTAATATGGTTTTAGCTCACACACACACAGTCGTCGATTGCATTAACTCGAATTCTGTTGTTGTTAAACTTAATCGTTTAACCGATTGTTGGTTTGGAACAAAAACACCATATTGATTTTACAAGTGATTTTGTTTTTGCTGCATAATACACAAGTACACATTGTGGGGTGGTGGGTAGGTGAAATTGAAAAATCCAAGAAGGAGAAATGCAAGAAAATTTACTTATATAGGGTGATCCATATATAATCTGTCTTAAATATGAGGTAATTTATTCTTTGCATATAGTGGTAAAGCAACATATATAGTTTCATGGTAGGTTACTGCATTATTTTAACACCTAACTACTGTATGATATAAAATTGTGTATCCTTGTTGAAACTTATCGGTTGAATGATGAAGCATAATATAACATTCAATTTATATATAAATACAGACAAGATGTTCTTTCGACGTCAATAGTTTAAGTAAATTCCTCCAAACTTGAATGACTTGCAGATCAAAATTTTTTTTTTACTATTTTTGCTTCAGTTAATTTTGGATTAATTAAAAAGTTTTTTTAAGACTTTGAATGGCCAAAGTTTTTTTTTTTTGTAATTTTTGGAGTAGAATTTTATTTATGTTTGTGATGAAGATATGCTTATTTTAATAAAGTCATGTTTACCGTTGAGTATTATATTTTTTAAGGGTGTTGTTTACAAAATTTGGTTTACATAGTGTGGTATAGTATAGAAAAGTGTTAAATTTCTAACCATACAGAAGAATATTAAGATTTTCACAACCCTGTATATAGTGCAAAATGTTCGAGGATGGTTTCGACTTTCCAATCAAATCATTGATTTATTCAAATTTAATCTTGAACAGGAGTCAAATATCATCCGAGTGAGGCTTCGAGTATTAAGTTTTGTTAAACAGAGTTTTTACCAACCTGGAGGTTTTAATGCAGTTTATTTTGAAAAAACTGATCAAAGAAAAAACTGATTTAGTTGTTTATGGTGATTTAAAATTTTAGCTTCTTGAGTTGGAGGTTGGACGAAGCTAGTTGCTCGATTATGTTCTACTACCTTGTCTTTAAATATTTTATTCGTCCTTTGAATCAAAGTTAATTTTTATAGATGATTTTTGGTTATTCAATAAATTATTGAACTTGACCCTCAACCACATTAAAAAATCTAAGACATGAAGCGATTCTTAATATAATAAGTTCATTCCAAGAATTCTTAACTTAATTTGCCTAAACTTGGTTGACTTACAGTAAAATCAAGAATTAAATGACCAAGGTACGATTTGTAACCACTTTAGGGCGATTTTTTTAAGGAAGAATAATATAATATGAAACTTGCTGTTTGGTTTTACTGATAATATCTCTTCAGGTTCAAAAAATTAAAACAATGTACTGATTAAAATCAAAAAAACTTAATTGTAACCATCCTGGGTAAACATCCTCGGCTTTATCGAATCGTAGATGTAGTTATTTTCTGATCTACGTTAAGCTTTATTACTGAGGAATAATAACTAATGCCAATAAACATCCCGTTCTACCATAAATAGTATCGTTTATAAAATTGGATGCTTTTTGGCAGTAGTTATTATTTAAGGCTACCAATTTAATGAATCTATATAGTCCGATTCATAGGCCGTTGGAAATTTCTATTCTTTCGTTGTTGTATTTACGAGAGATTGTAAGAATTGAAACTTCCAGAGAGATATGAATCAAACTATACATTAAAAATTACCGGTAAATGGAATAATATACCTGACGGTTTGTGAATATCACCTGTTTATTAATTAAGCCAAAATGCAAGAAGCAATTGCAGGTATATGATGCTATAGATGATGTGGGTTGCATGTGTTGTATAATAAAGGTATCACTTATTTCGTGGTTGGGATTGTGAAATATTTACATAAGCTCTAATTATATGCTTGCTGGTTAAACTGATTATGCCGCTGGCCCATTTGGACACCCAGTCTGTCATTACTAATTAACCTTCATATGTTAAAGGACAGCAAAATGTGAGAGCCATATGTTCATGTTAGTTTTTTGAGAGGCGTGCTAGAATAATACAACACTACTGGGTGGTAATTCCATCAATAAGACCATCAATAAACGGTTTGTCCTTAAAGTCGAAAATTATGATCAAGGTAACTTTTAAAGTGTTCCTCAAGATGTTCCTGGTGGAAGCGAAAACTAGAATTTATTTTTTATACTTACATTAAAAATAAGTTTAAATGATCAACTCTGGATTTTCCGCCGTTCATCTTGACAGTTTATCGTTGGTTTATTCAACATTGTCTCATGAATCATGAGTTGATGACAGTAAAGAGGCTGATCATTACATAAGTTGGCAAAACTTTATTAACGTGCAATTGAATTTTATCACCTGTTATTCTACAGAAGACACAGCAACAGAGACGGTTCGTGCAATAGAGAAGTACAGAGTACACAAAAAAATAAATTTTGTTGAAGGTAAAAAAATGTTGAAAATGCTCCTTTCTAGGTAATGAACAAATGAGATGGTTTTCGTACGGTAATAAATAAATTGGTACCTTTAATATCCGTAATGTCCTTATATGTCCGTAATGTAGGAAGTAAAATTTGCGTTACTGTTGTCACACTGCACCCTCAAGACTGAGGAGTGATATGCAATATCAGTTGTGATATAGCGATATTGCTTCAGATAATTTATATACATTAAATTGGAGCAAGAACCATGTATTGTAGGTTGAACAGTACCAAGAAAGCTATTAATTTTCTGTTCCAACCTCCTCAAATTCAAATTCATTAGTAATAAGTTATGACCAACGGTGTCAAATGATTTTGTAATTTCTTATTTACTGCAGTGAATTCACCATTATTCAGGGATGATTTAATTTTATTTGTGACAGAGAGACATTTGGACACTAATTACTTAGACATCTGACTAATTTTCATAAGAATTTTAGCAATTACACCAGTCGACATGCTTAGTGTAAAAGATTGTGAAAGAACAGATGCAATGTGCAGTCTAACAATTATCAGGAGGATTAAGAAAAAGTGAGTACTGGTGTGTATTTCCTTATTAATGTAAGATATCATTATTCTGGTCACTTATAGCTTCAATTGGTCTTTTAGTAGTGAAACTAGCATTTAAAATGTCACCTATTCTGGATTGAGTTTTCAGATCAGTTTTACAATTATTCAAGGAAACTTTTTTAGTTTCAGATAACTTATAATCAAAAACTAATCAAGAGTAATCGAAGTAATGTAACTCATAGTCTGTCTGAGGTATACGACTGAACAAAATTTTAACGATAGTCTGCCGGGTTCACGTTTCATAGCAAATGTAATCAAAAGCTTTGATTATTAAAGCGAAAGCTTTAATATAGCAATATTGAGTTCTTTCCCAATTATTGCAAGTATACAGGTTTTTGGATGAATTTATTTACTGATTAACCGACTGCTACAAATTATTAAACGAGTTGACCTCATAAATCGAATCATGATTGACTCATAATCTTGTATTCCAATCTAAGTTAGTTTGTTAACCAAGAGTGTATTTATGTATAATGTATTGATAACCTGCATGACAATCTATAGATAAGCTACATTTCCAGATTTTACTATATTTGTATATAATACACAAGTCTCTCATATAACATTACTTAGACGGTGACTTTTACAAACTAACTACATGTAAAATTTTGTCATTTTAGGCCGGCGGTTATTTTCCTGAAAAACTATTTTTCTTTCTAACCTAACCTAGCCAATTTCTAACAACAAAACAAAAAATGTCTTTTGAAATTGCTTAACAACAGTCCCTGTTTTATTTTTCTACAACTAGCTATACAACAAAATCTCCAGTTCAAGATGGATTTTATGAATTGCTATCATATATTATATACTTCCCATACAATATCTGTACAATTGGTAAATGCAATTCTCTCTACCTATTTTCATACAGTTTTTTTTATACCATTCACTGATCAAATATACTATCTTCATACAGCAAAGTTTCATTAATTTTTCCACTAATTATATATATATATATATATATATATATATATATATATATATATATATATATATATATATATATATATATATATATATATATATATATATATATATATATATATATATATATATATATATTCGTATGCCTATAGATTTTAAATTTTTATCATTGCATACAAAAAAAAAAAAAATTTTCCACCTCACCCCCCATTTTTCGTGAAAATCTCTTGCCAATTTTTAAAATACAAATTTTTCTGCTATAAACTTTTTTTTTATGTTTATTTAAAAACTTTGCATCATTATTTAAAAACTGCACATCGCTGTGTATTCTGTTTAATAAAAATGCCCAATGGCTAGTTTTACGGACTCACATATATAGGAAAAAATTTATGTTCGCTACGACTACATATACCAATATGCATCGATGTACAATATGGATATATATATATATATATATATATATATATATATATATATATATATATATATATATATATATATATATACATATTTGTATGTACATATATAGATTTGTGCGTAGATGCATTTATACCGTCCATGAATATTTATATATGTTCTGAGCATTATGCTTTTTTTTCCAAACTATATAGCCAGAAACTTTTTTGTTGCTGTATGCATTTCTATGTTGTATGCTGTATATATACATACATCGTACACATAGTTTTGATTTTTTGATTTTGAATTATGGATTTTACGAACGAATGTATAATATACAAGAGTATGTATCCATATCAAATATGAAATGACATATAGCAATAACGTCCAATTAAGACTGGATTAGATATGCATATATATATCGTATAAAATTATTTTGTATATGTATTCATGTGATATGTCGATAGTGTGGCGCACACACACACACACATGTATATACATATATGAAATGATTTAACTTTTTATATTTCAGTTTAATTGGCTGAATTATTTAAAAAGCTTTTTGATGAGTGGATTTTTTGTTTTTTTGATTTGTGCTACTGACGTTCGGGTATAGTGCAATTGTTGTGGTTAAGCGGATAAGTGTCTAGAGTTTAGACCGATTTTGCTACAAGAATTAAAAATCCTATTAAAATGCATACAACACATATTTTTTTATGTATGTTTCAAAAATTGAATTTTCAATTTTTAACCCTTTCCCTCATTAATTATGCAATTTTTGTACAATAACAAACCGAAAATATAAAATTACGCGACTGGTCTCTCGCTATATATGGTATGTTTTATATACATATTTAAAAATATAAATTTTAAAGTAGAAAAAAGCATTTTAAAAATTTTCATACACACACAATTATATATAGAGATACACATACACACACATAACAATCAGCAAACGTAGCACACTGATCGATGACGATGGAAAAACATAGAAAATAACCAAATGAAAAATGGAAATTTCATTTTAATTTACGGTTTTTTGTGTTGTGTTGCCGCGCGCTCCGTTGTTGCTGTGTATATACAAATGTGTATGGATGTTTTCATTTGATATATAAAATGGAAAAGCGAAACGAAAATACTAGTAGGTACTATTATGAGTATATATTGTGTACAATACAGCATATAGATTTTATTTTTCGAAAGCATAAAATAAAAATCAGTCCAGTGTTATGGTATGAGATGTTTTATTTTATTTTTCATGAAAAACTTTTTGCAAAAAACAAAAAAAAAATAAAAACGAGATGGCAAGTAGTAAGGCCAGTGCGAATTACAAAAAAAAAACACTGTAGAATGGAATAAATTTATATAGCTTCATATGTATACATTATATATAGACAGTGGAAAACATGGAACGGGTTAGATTGAAATTTCATTTTTTTTTGCCATTAATATTGGACTGGACCATCATGATTTATACACACATATAGACACACACACACAGAAAAAAAAACTTTGACGGAAGTATATTTTTTCTGTGATTGGAATGAGTTTAAAGTTTTTATTTTTGCTGAAATAGAAAATATATTGTATATATACGAGGATGGGTTTTATATATAAATTTAACGTGAAATTTGGATTGGAGGAATATATAGTATTATAACGGATAGCTAGCTAGCTATATATACACAAAGGTTAGTTAGATTGCATTGCAATAACAATAACGTAGAAAAGCAACAAAAACCCAACAACACAATACTGAAATTGAATTTGAAACATGGCACAACTGAAAAGGAAATGCATTTTCATTTTTTTTACTCTCTATATATTTATATAGTGCAAATGCAAAACTCAAAATTAAAAAATTCAATTTTCCAGACATTTTTTATTTTATGTTTTCTATATTGTGTGTACATACACATTTGGATCTACGTGTATATTGCAATTTTCTCATATCATATAAAGCGGTTTTCCAACAAGAGATTTCATTTTGCATAGCCTGCTATTTCGACAGCTGTCCGTTACACGCTTCAACAACGCATTGAAATTGTTAAAATTTAATACAAAAATGGTGAAAATTTTGCTCAAGAAAAAATTACAATATTGTAATAAGGTCTTAAGTCTTTTAATGTTCAGTTAACACAAAAACTCAAGCCGGTCGATCACCACAGTTGGGCGTGAAATTACACGATGTACTTTACACTATTATTTTGAACATTCTACATTTATGTAAAAAACGTAAAATTTGATTTTATGTAAAAAAAACTAAAGCGCCATCTCTTATTAAATCTAATCGTAACTAAAGCACTGTCTGTTAAAAAGTCTTCTTATTATTTTACGAATATAATTCCACCTTATAAGTGGAGCTGAAAACTAACTTATTTTGCAAATACGCAGTTATTTATGTTAAGTCATAATAACAAAGCGTAGATTACATGTAAAATTTTCGTTGTTTACATGTAATCTACGTTATGTAATTTACGCGTAGAAAATCCAAGAACGATTGTTGAAAAGCCTCTCAATCCTCAATTTGTCACTGTTTGATGCGGTTCTTGTACTGCTGGTGTGATTGGACCTTACTTTTTTGAAAATGCGCTACTGAGTAATGATTAATGATTTGTTATGGCCGGTATTGGAAGCTACGTGCCACACAAGCAACGAAACAATCGCAATTTTGCAAGAAACATTTCCTGCTATCGAGATCTTGTGATTAAACACCTTAAGACTTTTTTCAAGACCTTAAAGATGAAATTCGTGAAGTTATTGAGGAAAAGGATATGGTGCTGGAAGCGTAGCCATGGCATACCTTCCTCTTTACAATGAAATAAACAGTCATATAGATTTCTCGATACCAAAATGAAACCTCTTATCGGCTTACCCTCTATATACATATATTTTGAAATAGATCGTTAAAGACAGTCAACATATTTACTTTCAAAACTCTATATAGATTGCTCGACATCACTAATAAGTATATATTTATATATGAATGCGGTAATCAGTTATATATGTGCCTTGTTAATATTTTGACATTGTTTATCAATTAAATAATAGAATACTGTCGATTTTAATTATTTTCGGTTTTTCGTGGAAAATAAAATGTAAAAAAATCAGTTTTTCGATATAATTTAATCAAATCTCGACATATTTTGTCGTCCGACTATATACATATCTAGATATTTATCGAAATCTCATACACATATTTCATACATATATGTATATGCATGCCGATACGAGAGATAGCGAAAAAATCTCGTTTTTATGAATTCAAATTAATTTAATAAAACGCAACACCACCATGTACGTAAACATAACTAAAACCATCAACATTTATTGATTTTATCAGCCAGAAGTACCAAAAACACAAAAAGAAGAAGCGCATGGAAAAAAGTACCAAAGTGGAGAGACTTTCCTACGCTTAAAAAATAAATATAAATTTTTTGTTTGCAATAAAATAAAAATATATAATAAAATATAGATATATATATGTAATAAACAAACAGAGTGCATGCAAAATATTTTTTTTTATAAATTATATTGCAATGGAAATTCGAATTTGAATAGCGCGAGAGAGGAGGTAAGGATTTTTTTTTATCTATAGGTTAGGCACCGCGGTACAAAAACAAACCAAATTGAATTTATGTGTTCCTTTCCACTTTAAAAATACTTTATATACACTGTGTATAGACGAGAGGGTTTGGTACATATATGCCTGAATGCATCATCATATAGTTGGACTGTAGAAAAATTAATTAATTATGTAATTATAAAGTTAGAGTTAATTGTGGTACAATTGCGGTGATTTATGTTTGTTTAGTCTTTCATAATCAATATTGATAATAGTATAGTTGGTGTATGAATGTGCGGCAAATGAAACCTTAGTTGTGTTCAATTACGAAGAAAAACAGGTTCAAATAACTTAGGACAATATTTTAACAATTGACATCGCTTTACTAGGCTGAGGCACCTTCTTGAAGTCTGTCGAAGACAAGCATAATCTAAAACTAAACTAATTACTAGATTACAAAACACCAAACCTCTTTGTGTTTCGCTGGATAGTAAACTCTCTTGGAAATAGCATTTTGTGTTCTTTTAAAAGCTACTCCCAATACAGAAGAGCTTTAAGCCCCTAAAGGTTTTTTTCATTTATAAAGGACTGTTTCTACTGATATTATATAATATTTTTATTGTGTCATGAACTGTGGATGTCAAAAGTCAAACTTAATTCTCTTCGGAATATTGCTTGTAGAGCTTTTTCTCGGACATAATTGCGTGATATGGAATCTATTCCATATTTACTTCAATTGCCTACCTTTATTGAAAGATCTGCTGCGGTTTTATTAAAATGTTTAAATATCGTATAGAATTTTCTGAATCACTTGTCTTTTCTCTACAAGCTTTCAGTTTTTATTTAATTTTGGTTTTGAAGCCTATTGGCTTATATATTACCTTAGATCACCTGGCAGTCTAAGTTCATTTTGTTCAGGTGTTCAGGAAATTGCTGGACGAAATGGAGCTTGCTGACTGAACTATTTTTCTAAATGCATCATTAAGGGTGGCGATTTTTACTAATCATGGTCTCTTTAAAGTTCATCACAATCGCGTGGGTGGCATATGACAGCACTGTCTTGAAAAAAACTCCGTTCACTTTGTGCGTATCTGTCCGGCCTTAAAAAATGTTCAATTAATATAAGTGCGATATCGTGCCTTCCTTAGTATTCTCTACTTGATCAGTTTTCAAGGTAATATACGAATTGGTGTAAATCCTCGGTTAGCACCATGTGCTATATATTGCATTGAGGGAAGAAGTTTATTGGGCTTCAACTAATTAAAAAAAAAGTATTAACAATCAGAACTGTTTTTTAAGCATATTTTCAGGAGTTTTGGTTACCCAAACTACTCGAAACACTAATTCGTTTAATGTTATTGAATTGATACGTTTTATTATAATAATATATGCCTTTAACATGCTATTTTGGACCATAGCGAGTCAACAATCTGACTCCATCGGTTTGGGTCAAGAGCACATCATATTGTTGTGAAGATGACATATCGTTCTCTAAACCATCGTCGCCGATATAGAAACATCTTCGTCTGTCATTTGTTCGCTGCATCATTTGTTCCAGATCAGCATGTGGAAGGTTTACGCCATCATTCTGATTTCATGGCCGCGGTTTAGGAAATTTCTCGTCCTCACCTTCAAGGTTTAAACTATCATACCCATAAATGGCAATAATGACCCATTAGTTATTGGTGATGTATGTGGCTGTTCCATCCAATTATAAAGTAAAATGTTATCTTCTTTTTATCAACAATTACCCAAATCATTAAGATGTTTCAGAGATTCGGCATAAATGGATAGTTAGCTTAAGATGAAATACAACTTTGGACCATCTAGTTTATCCTTGTTCATGTATGGCACTAAGCTAATAAATGATCTAAAATTAGGTTGCTTGTAATCAGTAATCACTTTAATAGATTTGAGAATATAACACTGAAACGATAGTGCTGGATTCAAAACTGACTGTTTTACTTCTGAAAATATCTATGGTTGTTACTTTTTTGCTACGGATAACGCTTGGTCTGTTATTCTAGACAATAAACTCACAAGTAATGACATGAGGACTGGCCAGCTTATTTGAACAAAAATTGTGGTAGTGTTATAATAAGAAAACTGTCCAACTGATATTAAGAATTTACTATCGGTTAAGTTTGCATTTTTTTCGAACCGTTTAGAAGTTGTTATATTATATTAAAAATGCCACTAAATTTCAACTGACGTCATTCAACCGTAGTTAAACTATGGTTTAGACAGTTGGGTAAACATTATGATAACAACATATGATAACTATAATATAAATAAATCACTGCTTTCTGAAAAGAGATTTTTTTACACTTCACAAAAACACACTTTCTGCATTTAGTAAAAGGGACTTGGGATTGAATGGAACAGTATAAGCAAATAATAAATTTAGGACCCTTTATTATTCTGTATTTGGAAGAATAATTCTGACCGTGTATGGAAGAGTATGCAGATGAGTCCATAAACACTGGTAAGGAGACGTTCACATTTTAAGATTTAATGAAGGTGGATTCGACAAGTATATTCGACTCATTACGTATGCCGCGTATAAAGTGCATGTTGTGGTATCTTGGCAAATCAAGCAAAACTTAAAGATATGGGATACTAAGAATTAAATTGACGATCATCAAAATCTAACAACAGACAAAATCTAACGTTGTTGGATAATTTAAGAAGGCCTGCTGTTGAAAACTAGCCAAGTTTGAGGTTTCACTAAGATATATACCATAGGTTATTATTAACTCAATTGATCTACGCTTCCAGAGCCTATCAACCACCATACTAATTCATTGCGTCCCTAAAATCTTCTTTATTTTCAGCAAAACTGTATAAGCTTTATACTGTCAATCAAGAAGAAGCTAAAAATACTCATTATGGGATAAAAGAAGGAAATATTGTTTAAAAAGAGGACATCTAGATAATTCTTTGAAGTATTCAGCTTCCACCAAATACGTTGGTTTTAAATAGTGCTCGGGAACACACCGATATATATATATATATATATATATATATATATATATATATATATATATATATATATATATATATATATATATATAATTAGATAAATTTTAGTGGTTGCGACTATCCAAACCTTTACAATAGTATATTTTACCATATCTAATCCCCAAACAGTAGTGTGTACAGTGTATATATGTATAAAACGAAAATTTTTGTTTGTTATCACAAAACCAGCATGGTTGTTTCGTCAACCAAACCATTATATCAAACATAGACACACAGGAGTGGTGTTGTTAACACATTTTGAATACTTATCGTTGAAATTTTCTACCAAAATCGATTATCTCGACAATTCAAAGAGTTAAATACAGTAAACCGACACATTTTATGTATGAAATTAGGAACGTATAAATGAAACAATTAATCATAACCACAATTACTCTCTTACATGTTGTTTTTTTTTCAAGTCATAACGTTTTGAATACACAAGTTTTTTTTTTTGGAGTCTGACAAACTTAAGATAAATATAATGAAAACAAATAGTGAAATGCAATATCATTTCTCAAACAATAAGGTATATTTTGTTGTGGTCTAAGGATATAGCAGATATATTAAAAGTATAGATCATCTGATCATGATGAGAACAGATGCGTAATAAATTTGATTAACAAAAGAAAGATCTTAAAATTATAAATTAACAAAACTTATGGAAAGTCTGACCACTTGGTTATATATACTGTATATGATATATCGTTCGTCTGTAATTTGATCTATTACAGTGTCTGGCTATTTGTTTCTTCGTCTTCTTTATTTAGGTTCGTTTCGTTAATTTAGGTTTTTTTTTTTTGGTGAAATGTAATCAAAATAATAATTTTTTTTGCTGCCCTCTAAAGGTGTTCACCATTTTTCTTGAATTTAGAATTTATATAGTACAAAATGCATATCTAAGATAAATTTCTCACACTTGAATTACAAAGTAATTGATGAGATTTCTACAGATGCATTATTATATTCTTTTATAATCCTTTCTTTAGGATTTTGCAAAAATAATTTCTTTACTCCTTTTTCTTTAATACTATTTTGGGTAACCACACAAATTTTACCAAGTCAAGGTGCATTCTATCAATTTTACTTTATTTGCATGGAAGACAATGACAACAAAAATATTAGAATTCATTAAAAGTGGTATCAAATCTAACATCTGCTTTGTGTTGTTATTTTAGAAAAAAAAATTAAATAAATAGAAACATAATAATGGAATATGGTTTGTCGAAATCTATGTACATATATTGAAAATAAGAGTGACATCTAATCCTTTATTGTAAAATATAAATTGATCTTCTTATTTGACCAAACTGTTGTGAAAAGATACACTAACCGAAATTCTTTCAACAAGAACCAAATGAATTGACATTTTTTTTGTTTGTTTGATACATGATGGATGCGAATGCATGAATGAAATTTTATTCAAACAAAATATGCAGCAATTTCTTGTTATATGTGTTTTGTGTCTTATATACAAATATATTATTATAATAATAGTAATAAAAAAACGAACACTTTACATTGTACTTACTTTAGATGTACTTCAAACTTGCATGTAAAAAGTTTTTCAGTATGCAGTCGTCCATGCATAAAGACGATATATAATGAGAAATGATTCTGCTGAGGGAAGAGTTATGTCTTCGGTGTAGTTTATAGCTTTTTTGGTTTCTTCCGTATTATATTCTTTGTTTTGGTTTAGTCTTAAGTTTTGTTTCAATATTTTATCTGAAATTATACAAAGATACAAGTCATTTAGAAATAATGTTGGTTTATTAATTATTGAGATAAATCTACATCTATGTATATCTTATCTGAGTAGTAAATCTTAACTCTATCTACATATGTACATTTGTCGTTGATATAGTAATATAAAATAGATGGATTTCAATTCATACAAAGATGCTTTTCTATTCAGGATCGACATTCCAATTAAATATTTCTTTATATAAAATATTTTACTGTTACAAATGAATCTCGCAATGTACATATATAGATTCAAGACAGAGCTTTAAGTACAAATCAACTGTGCAATGACTGTTTCAACCACACCTTCTACGAAATATTTTTATACATAAAAGGTTTTCCGATAAGAGGATTTATTTTGAATAGCCTGCTATTTGGGCAGCTGTCATGGAAAAATGGAAAATTAGTGAATCAAATTTGAGCTGTTGGGACAAGTTAGTGATGTGAAGAATTGAAACCGTGTGTTGAATTTCTCGTCGATCTTTGGAGTTCCAGACATTCCATAGTATTTTGCATAAAGACTTAGGTCTTACGGCTTTTAAATTTGGGCTTATCAAATGTATCAAAATGATCCGGATTTTCATCCTAAAATCATCTTCATTGAGACTCATTTTAACCTCCGAGGCTAAGCAAAATTGTCGCATTTGGGGCTCAAAAAATCCAAGAATAATTGTTGATAAGCCCTCCATCCTCAACATGTCACTGCTTGGTGCGATTTTTGTGCTGGCCATGTAATTGGACCTTATCATTTCGAAAATGAGGCTAGTGCCACTATAACGGATTGCACTACCGAGCTATATGATTAATGATTTGTAATGGTCGGAATTGGAAGATATTGATGTGGACGACTTCCTGCGATTTAACACCTTTAGAATTTTTTTTTTGAGCCCATGTGAAAGATAAGGGTTATACCAATATTCCACAATCGATTCAAAACCTTAAGAATGGAATTTGTAAAGTTATCGAGGATATACAGCCGCAAATTTGCGAATTGTTTTTTTTAAATATCAAAATGAAACCTCTTATTAGAAAACCTTATACAAAACATTATTGAACATTAGGCATTGATACACCAAACTCCCATTCATATACAATATTCTTTTATCATATCCGTTCTTAGATTGGTTCAACCAAAATGAGCACGAATAAATAGAAAAAAAACGTTAAATTTCCACAAACAAAACATATTTTTTACCTCTCTGGTCGAGTGCTAATTAAACATATCCATGTATATAGCTGTGCATCTTTTTAATTTACACAGTACACAAACAATTCGAATAAAGAGAGTAGAGTAATAATAGTAATTCTTCAAGATTCGGTAAGTATATATCGCGCCTCATACTTAAACCGATATAGGGGTATACTTAGCAAAATCTTATATGTACATATATACAATATTAGTTTCAACTCTATATATCTTTGTAAAAATTGAACTGACTAATAAGTACCCGGAGTTGTCAGCAGGTGACCTCCTTTAGTGCTATATGTAAATTGTATAAATAATTAAACAATAATCTTTGATTCAATGTACAATAACAACATATACAATAAAAAGAAAATTTTCGCTGTAATTTATGTATGAAATACACAAAAGCGTATATCAATTATACGGGTTTTCGAGAATCGGCTGAGTTTGTGTAACATTTTGATATGAAAGAATCTTAATGTGGTGAGACGGTATAAATAACGTTAATATATAAAAAGTGGGGTAATTTAGAAATTGATTGTGCTGCTGTTATTTGTATAATCATGGCTTTTGGTATATGACGAGTTAAATTTGGCATGGTTTCACTGTATGTCACTTATTAAAGAATATATTAAAATATAACAAGAAATGGAACAATTCGTTGCAGGGTCTAAACTCGATATCCTAAAACTAAGATTAAAGCTTATTACAAACAATTTCAAGTAGAAGATTCTGTAGTGTATGTATGATGCCAACACAATGTTAAAAGTATATTATTCGCAGATCATGTTGAATGGAGCACACAGTTCTGCATTTTAGCAACTCTATAAAGCATTGTCGTTTCTGGTTAGTTATTGGACACTTTTGACTTCATTTTGAGTTCACCTTCGGCCTTAATGTTTTTGGAAGGTTGATGTTTTAAATGTTGACTACTGACAATTGGTCCAGTAGCTATAGATGTGTCAGCAAGAACATAATGCTCTGGGCTCGTAACTAACGTGAAAAGGCTCTTTATACCATTTTATTGCAAGCAATGACTTGGATAAATATAACTGAAGCTATAAAGGTTGGCGTAGAGTTATGAAATTTCCAGATCATCATCCGTTCATTTCACACCAAGACTGAATTACATTCGCAACGTCAAAATAGTTAAAAGGAAAGTCTCAGTACTGATCCTGACACTGACTGTGTGATTAGAATAATTAAAACTTTGAATTCATTTTGAACGGAGTAGGCCATAATTTATACTTTCAAAAATAATGTAAAGTCCAGAAGGTCGGGAGCTTTACGACTTTGTCAATATTATGACGAATATCACCACATGCAAAATAACGTTCGTTGTATTCAATGATTTAAGAAGATTTAGAGATCGATGCACTTAAACTTATTGGTCTGAAATTTGAAACTTGAGATTAGCAGCTTCAGGAAGAGGTATAAATTTCTGTTTCTAATTTTAACCCTTAAATTGAAGATTTGAGGGTAAAACAAATGATTTTGATGGACGACTATTGCTAAGTGGACACACACTTTATATACATAAAATAAAGTTCACTTATAAACTACTTATAAGCAAAGATAAGTGAAGTTTTGAGACAGACAGTTTCGTATAATAAAAAGCTAAAGAATATCGTCACTTTTAGGTTCAGTTGATTGTGTGTATCATTAGTCAAGATGAAATAAACATCGTGACTAGCTGCAATCAACAAAATTGCTCTAGTATATGTGGAATCTTATATGTGTTACCTACTCTGAACTTATCTCGTCAGTATACGCTGGAGTCATAATTTTATTTGATAGACTTGAGCAACGATAACAGTTTACCCTCAATCAGACAAAAGTTCGGTTGCAGCGTGTATACTCACGAGTTAAAGCAAAATAGGCTTTTGAGTTAGTCGCATATGGCATCGGTTCTTATTAAATTATTTTCTCAATTTTCCCACATAAGTGTTATGAATTTGCAATGAAAGTTATATCTTTTCAATATGTGCAAATGTCAACACAATACGAAAATAATGAATGGAGAATGAACTTCCTCAGAAAATAATCTGACTTTAACAACGGACTCGATACCAATTGTTAAAATTTATCGCCAAACCTGAATCGAGTTTAACCACAGTGCCGTCAATATCTGGTTTAACTAAAAGAATCTCGGAAACCGTAAAGTATCATTTAATTAGTCCGTAGGATGACACATAGATGGCAGGTAATAATTTGGCACGATTTCAAGATATTGAGTTAAGATGGAAACTTTTCCTGATTAAACTTCATTCAAGATTAACGTCTCCAATGCAAGAATAGTGAACCTTCAGAATCAAATATTTTAATAAGCCAACATATTTGGTTATCTATATCATAGTTTTGCTACCTTTTATCTTATTCGTACAAAGAATTCCAAACACCTGAATTACTATATTAAAATACAATTTATCTTTCTGAAGAATCAAAACTTGATAGCAACAACATTGGTTACAGAACGATATAAGAGCTTACACTTAGCTTCAAAAATATCCAAGTTAGATGTGCGTATGGAAACTTAGAGTATATAGTGATTGAGTTATTGCGTGGGTTTCAGGTGGCATTGATTGACTATTGACATATAAGGTGCTGAATCAGCCATCCGTTGAACACATCTATAGTCCTTGAATAATTGAGTGATCGAAAATATCAATTGCATCTCAACAGGTATTTACGATTGTATACTTGATATTTGTTGTGTTCGGATATAGAATATAATTTGTTAATTTGTAATTGACAAATTTATATTCCGTTGTGAACGCCAGAAATGTATTTAGCCTTAATCGGTCAACATAAAGGTTCAAACATTCAATTGTCAGGAGCTTAAAGGGCAAGTATAATAATGGTTAACAGTTCAATCGTTCTATGAGCTTACTGCAGCAATGTCAGAAGAAGAGGAGTTTGGAAAGATTACCAGTTTTTCTGCTAGCAGCTATATACTGTACATATATCACATTTTCCCCAACTGGTGTTATGGGCGATCTATTTTAAAGCTCGATGGAAATCTTAAAAACTTTGGAATAATCTTGAAAATATATTTATCAAGCTCGCTGCTAATACAACTGCTCATACAAATGGTTTCTCGACTAGGCTATATTGAAATATATCAGAAATGAAATGTCACCAATTTTACTCAAATTTATTAATGAGTTTCTGTTAAAAGTGGAATAATTAAAGAGAACTTTTAAAGCTTTATGCAGTAAAACTACAACCCAAAAAGCTTTTACTAAAATCCTAATACACTACTAATCGAATACAAAAATTTTAATATGCAGTCTTACAACTGTGATTCGAGAAACTACGAGATAAATGGCACCTATTGAAAATGAATCACGTAGTTCTGAATTACTATAGGATCTTAAAGTTCTACAGGAGGCAGTGATGTAAATGCTAATCCTTTGCATAGTTGGTAATAAAATAATAAAATACTTTCCATAGTTGGTAGTCAGAATAAAAGTTATCTAAATCAGCTTTTAAGAACTTATTAATTATCTAGCACTTTCGCATACAAAATGAATTTATTAGTTAGTTACGTTAGTTCAATTACGTTATTACGGTGCCTGAGAAAACTTTTAAGGGGCTCCGTAGGTAAAATTGACTATATTTCAAACATAAATATTGAATGACCCGTACTGAGTTAATAGAGTGAGATGTAGTGGAAAGCTCTAGGAACGCATGTATAGATCAAATTAAACGAAATTCGTAGCTAACAAAAATAACTCCTAGCTCACTATATAGAACTCAAAATGATTATCAAATATCGATAGCGAATCGTTCAAGCTAGTTTATGTATACCGTGGAATGTCGTGGAAACTGTAGGACCGCTTTTAAATGAATTGGTCACGTGCCTCCCGAGTTTACACTTATACATTAAGAAAATCGATAGTTCTACAGCTAATAAACGTTTAGTAAATAGCCAAGTGTATGTGTATATGAGTTGAAGAAAGTTAACATACATACCCAACAAATGTTAATCATTTGCCAGCATAATATGGTTTTTATAACTTACACAACACTCTTAAAGTGTTCTATACTCGCGTATACGAAAACAAGACTTTCTAAATAATGTAAATTATAAATGAACAAATTACCTTAATTCCATATTTTATTGAAATTAGAAAAAAAAAAGTGCAACAGCCACTAAATATGCGGGCGGATTTTCATAATCTACACAATGTTATGCGGTATAAGACGCATGTATATATAACAACGAAAAAGGTAACTCACTAAACAATAGAAAGACGATTGGTTTTTCTTGTCTGCATATGTATAAAAAAAATCGTGTCTGAGAAATAATATTAGAGATTTTTTTTTATATTGATGATACACATAAGAAGGATATATACAATTTTTGAAGAAGTATTTCCTATATATATATAGTTTCAAGATGATAATACAAAATAACGCACGAAACTCATTAAGACGAACAATCTATATATTAAACGCCGTATAAATTGTAATCCAACCTTTTGTTAAATAAAAACGAAAGATGCGTGGCATATGGTCGCAATTTTTTTTAACGTATATATTTTTGCATCTATATACTTTATATACACACAGACACAAAAAGACGAGTGTTGTTGGCGTATTTATGTCGAGTAGCATGAAAAAAAAAATGTTTTCGGTAAAAGATAAAATGCATTTAACCATCCGTTAAATTTTGTTCTAAGTTTATTCATTGATAAATTTTTAACACCTTTCGGCCATTGTTTAAGATATGTGTAATTTGGTCATTTAATATAAGTAATACAATTATATTTTTTCAATGACTCAGCGGTGAGTACATGTTTTACAATATTCACTAAACAAATAGACACCTTGAAATCTTATCGATTGGGGGTCGTTTTACGGATCTTAATTTTCCCAACACAAAACGCCTTTTTATCCATTGTTATGTATAATGAGAGTTCCGATTGTCGTAATAAATTAATGCGTTTTCTTGACTTCAGAAAATAAATGAACACGCAACCGGATATAGCAAAGATCAAGCTACCTATATCTTCTCAAAACAAAGTATATATTGTGTAATTTTTATTTGTTATTTCGTAAAAGAATTCCAAAAATTGTATCGGCTTACAATAATTCACGTGCCACAACTGATATATTTTAGATTGTTTAATCCGAATTCAATGTTATTTGGTACGAAGACGATGTTATCTCAACAAAAGCAACCATAAATTACATTTAAATAACATTAAAGTATAAAATCTTATACGTACATATGAGTATGTATTTGTGTGTAGAACAAAACATAAATAAGAAATGAGCACACAAACACTTAACTAAAAGATATGACGTAAGGAAATTCCCAACTTCTTTATATTAATACATACACAGTATAAAACATAAATATATGTATAAGAATTCCCCAATCTACGAAAAGAAATTTAATACACATATAAGAAATAGTGACGTAAGAAATCGTATAAATGTATATAAAGGAAGCAAAACGACCTTGTGTTATATACCATGCACAGTCTTAATGGAAGGTGTGTCTTATTCTTATATTTATTTTGTTTTGTTGTGATTTTCTTATGTGCAAGCGCTTTTTGTGTGTTTGTTAAACGAAACTTTCTTATACAACGATCTTATAAGCAAGCCACTATATAAATTAAATGGCAGATGAATAATTTATTATCGATCGATTATATTGTGAGTGTGTACATAGATAAAGTGTTATCACCTTTTATTTCGATGCAAATGGTGTTTTAGTGCCGTTGTAAATATTACACGTGACATTTGGAAAATTTTTAAGTTTTTACAACGATAATATGTTGGAAAGATAAAAAAAAATAGTTTTATTAAACGAACTACAATAAAATCCACCCTATATAAAGTTTACGGTTTTATGAGTATTATATACACATCAAACAGTACTCTGTATACGAATATATAGTATATGTAGTTTGCAAAAGCACATACCAATATAGGTTCGTTTTCTTATATACGTATAGTCGTCATGTATACAAAGACCCTTTGCTATATAGTCGTATAAGACCTCAACATTTCCAACTACTTGGTTTACTCACCCCAAATTTTCGTCTAACTATATATATGTACACATATTGATGAAGTAAGAGAATAGCAGCTGCAATTATGACGTAAAGGTAAGGGGAATTTAAAAAGAAAAGAATAGAATATTTTTAAACCCAACGAGTTTTTTTTTGGTATAGTTCTATTGTCACATTATGAGCTTGTGTCTGTATAAATATCAAGCTAGAGAAACACATCTGCCCTTTAAGACAAGGGGCACAATAAGAATCCTATACGTTTTTCGCATATAATTTGAATTGGGTGCACACAATACCATCTATAATTTAAAATCGAAAATATATATATATATATATATATATATATATATATATATATATATATATATATATATATATATATATATATATATATATATATAGGTAGGGTCGAGTAAAATAGTGTGTGTGTGTTTGTCGATCGAGAGAGAGATCGAGTAAAATTTGCAAGATGCACTATATGAACCGGTACGGGGCCCCAAAGTCTAAAATAAATCAAAATTACGTGATTTTAAGAGTTTATCTTAAACTTAGATCGACAATCATGAAATTATAGTACAATTATTATAGTAACCCTCATAATTAATGTTTATTTTTTTTATTTTTTATTTAAGCCGCTTGCATTTCTTTCTCGAACAAAGAAAAGAAGGGTCGCGTGCTTAGCACATGCGCTTCAACCTCGATTACATAAAATACAACAACAAGAAATCGAAACTATAAACAGTATATGTAATATATGTGTGTGTGTGTGCGCGCATATAAATCGTATAAAGCACACATCTTGAGCATATATTGATGATGAGTGTTTATACATAATAAAATCACAAAATATAAAATAGCATACGCGCCACTATAATGTGCGAAGGAAATGAGAATTTTTATATAAAAACCGAGAAATTGAGGTACAACTATAAAAAAAAAATTGTAACATATTTCCTTCCTCTATTCCAGCATTTGATCATTTACAATTATAGTTACATTAGTGTTTTGGTATTTTTTGTTATTAATTTTACGGATTTATTCTTGGATGGTTTGAAAAGTGGTTGTAATTTTTGATAGAAGTGTATATATAACAACAATATGGTATACGCGAGCTGATCTAATATAATGATTAATTTAGATCGCGAGCTATAAAAAAAAAATTGATAATCACGGTGATTAAACAAGAATATATGATCGCAACATTTGGCCATATTTTGTGATCGTGTGTTAAATGAATAATTTTGTTAAAGGTAAGACACAAACATAACAGTTGAACAAAATGAGCATATGTATGTACTTGGCTAAATTGGTGAATGTATGCCTTCGAATCTTAAATTGCGATCATATGTTTTGAATCCCTAAAATATCGTTGTCACGATAGAGTAGATTTAAGATGACAGAGTATATTGATAGAAGACGATTACGAGACCCATAATAAATCAATAAAGTGATAATTTTTGAAGATGACGATGGCTGGTTTTTACAATCTATTTTCAACTTGGTTTTCTGCGTTTTTAAAAATATTTAGGATAATCTTTCTTGATTAAACACAGAATCTCAAATTATCGCCTATATGAACATGTATGCCACTACAATTCGTTACTGGCAATCTAAACCCGAACCTTATTTATAATGAAAAGGCAAACTTGAAACGAGTACATCTACTAAAAGGACCACAATACTTTTGGGTAGGAGTTGTTGCGTACATATTAAATTTAGTTGTCACAAGAAGATTGTGGCGTATAGAATATACCAAAAGTTCAAGGTGCATTAATGAATAGACGAAAGAACTAATAACCGAACATAAAGAACTTAGGATTCAAAAACATTCGTTTCGTTTTTCAACATTAAATCTTTGTTTTGTAAGTTCAAGTTTGGTTCCGGAAAAATGATGGATGTGGGATGGGGTTTTCATTATACCATAGCATTTTCTCGTTTGTCAATAAATGTGAATATATTTCCAGCATTCCAATAATATTAATTTTTTTAAATTAAGCTTTAATTGGGTGCAGGACGGATTTTTAGACAGTCCTAGCTTCTTTTAACTGTCAGAGTTCCTGCACCCAACGCGCGGTCCTTTAAGAAAAGGTTAAAAGCTGTCTTAAACTTGTGCATTTTATACTCAAACGGAAATCGAAAAGCAGATAACGAATTACACTTCCCAGATGATCGATAAATAAATTCGCACTTTGCACCGTCTTGGAATTTCAAATTGGTCAGTAAAAGTATTATGGTACTTAATTTCAAATCAATTTTCTAGAAGATAATAACTTAAGTTTATGGATTTAAATATTAAGAAGATTTGGAGATCCTAAACTATTCATATTATCTTAACCAAGCCTATTAGTAGTGCAGAGTAAATCGCTGGTCATAAATGTAGTTTTAGATTATTATAGTCTCTATATTAACGCTATGAATGATATTCATTCCGTGCAATTATTAATATACTAGCAGGTTTATGAAATATCAACAGCTAGAGACATTTTATTGTAGTGTAGAACTCATGAGCTCATCCATTCCACCTTCCAGATCAGTATTATATGGTATATAAATTGAACATTGCCAAATATTGGTATTGAAATTGGTAGTTCAAAGAGAACACTTTTACTAGATATCTGGATAAGATACTTTGTCAAATTCAGTGGTTTTAACTTGATTTTCTCATGCAACTCAATTGACGTTTCCATCAAGTCATGAAGATCAGTTATTAATTCAATATACCAGGAGAGACTTTTAGTATTCTATTCGTGTGATTTGTATTAAACTAACTCCTATCACGAACCAATTTATCTCTATAATTCATCGGTTAATTTAAATAAGATCACACGATAAATACTCAAAATTAGTAGAAGTATAGATTATTGCTGTTACAGGAGCTTTATATGAAAAAAAGCTTTATATGATCTTATATATATAGATTCCAGTACTTTCAACATATCTTTAACGATGGAATCAAATAATTAGCAACTCACTGCGTTGCGAACCCTTAAGTCACTTAATATAGTATCGAGTTAGCCGAGCAATACCATTATACTCCCTGGAAACTGTATTATATGATCCTATATAGAATTAGCAACCCACTGCTTTGCAAACCCTTAAGTCACTTAATATGGCATCGAATTAGCCGAGCAATACCAATATATTCCTTGGAAACTGTATTCAAATATGGCTTGAAACTAACCTCAAGGATCAAAAAACCAATAATTTGGTATATAATTCTTCAACTATTGGTTGCGATAATCCAAGTTTTATAAATATCCCCGTAAAGGTTGCATATAACTTCACATATATACTTGATTTAAACAAATGAAAAATATCATTCTAAACGATAATGCTGATATGTTGAGGTTACAGAGTTTATTCATTGGGAGCAAACTATGTACTATTGAGAGCAGTAATTTCTGTGAAACTTATTAAATACAAAAGCTTTCCACATTAGCGATTAAGTCTGTTATAACTGTATACATTAAAACGTGCCTTTATGCTGTAAAACTCAAAATACAATTTTCTTGTCACGAATTTGATTTTTCGTCTCCTCAATCTTTGGTTCGCAGTTCAAAGAGGCTTTTATTTGATACTATAGTTACTTATACTGAACGACTTTGTATCAAACTGTAAACTAACCATTATTATTTGATATTTGGCTTGATATACAGGAGACAATGTTAATTAGAGAATAAAGGTGGTTATTTTATTAGTATCTGTCTATTTTACATTCCTTATTATAGTCACCTCAGTTCATTATTATTTTAAAGGTTAAGTATTTTCTATCACTGTATAGTTTAAATGTTGCCTACTTTATAACGATGATCTCAAAATGTTCAAGGTAATTGATGGTAGGAGTGATTCTGAACTAATATCTTAGCGTATCAACTAATTGGTGTACTTTAAAAGGGACACACTTATCAATATGTCGCTATTGCCTACAGTACGTACGATTGGACTGTTAAAAATTGGCGTTTAAGTCGAATAATGTAAATTGATGGCTTAAGAAGATTAAAGACAATTCTTTAAACTATTAATTTCCTAGGGCCAACGATTTTCCTTAAAAATGATTAATAAATTTAGATTTAGAATTTTGACCTTTCGTTTGACCTCCAAATAAAATGAAATATTCACTGCCATTAGAAAACTTGAATCTCTATAGTGATGGTATGGTTGAGTCGAATATAATCATAGCAACCTCTGGAGTACTTCAAATTCAACATTTGGATCGTGGTTGTTTATATCATTTGCCAGATGATTTTAAACTTTATAGAGCTTTCTTGAATATTAAACACCTATTTTGAATCCGAATTATATTTCACAATTTCTATTTAATTTCAACGCAAGAAAATCAAAATTAATTGATATTACATCAGCCTTTCTTACTATTGAACTCTACAACTATTTCATTTAACTGGTTATAGTTCAAATAAATTGAATAGCTATGAACTTTTATGTGGGTGCTAACTGCTGAGGCATGCTAAAATTATGAAAATGGTTCTGCTTATGGTTCGTTCTAGAGTGGAATCGCCATTAATTGAACCACAACCTTTCTGCGAGGTCACAAAGAGACATTGATTTCTCTCGTGGTCGATAAAACCAAAATGCTTCTAGCACTCAGGAAACCTGAGTTCCTTACGCATTACATTGCCTTAAGAAAATTATTACCAGAAAATGGGGTTGAATGTGTCAACAACTGCACCATCTTGAAAGGAAAAGAATCAATCCAAATGATTTGACGTCGACACCCAGCAAAGAATTGGTAGTCGGGTTCAATAAAAGCTTCCATTAGTTTCCACCTATAATAAAATTCTAAGAGGACAAGCAACCGAAAACAAGGTTATACGAAACATAATCCGTATATTTTGGCTAAATCACTTTAATTCAACCTACATTTCGTATCATGAACTACTTTTTGTATATTATAGACTCACTGTATACAAATAATGTATATAATTTTCCTATTTTTCATCCCACTGTACCCTTGTTAACTTTGTTTTTGCTTTAAATAAAAATCGTTCTTCATTATCACAATTATAAAAGTAACACGTTATCTAAGAAAACAAATGAAACTGTTCAGCCTCTCTCTTAGTCGGGAAAATATAATTATATGAGATAGCAAAAAAAATCAATTCACTTTGCTCGCGATTATAATAATTTTGATAATTATTTCCACGATTATATTCGATTAATATATGGATATAGTAGAGAGGTGACGTGTGCTTATAGGGGAAAGCGCAACAACTAATATAATCATAATATTTAAATTGTTTATTAGGGTATTAGGATCAACAAGTTGAATAAATTAAAAAAATTCGAACGCACCAGATTATATATAATATAATATACAAATATAAATTAAAAATCTATAAATATAATAAACTAATTAAATTATTGTCACTATAGTTTTATGATATATAGGTGAATTGGTGAATATATATTGTATGTGCGTTGTATAAACACGCGATTCCTTCATAAATATAAAATTTATGTATATACAGAAGAAAACGAATTAATTATACTTTTACGTATACAAACCGGATATGATATTACACGTTGCCAACTACTTAACTATTTCCTTTTATTGGGTGGGTACAATATCCGGAATTTGTTATTCTTTTATTTATACGTTTTGTGAATTATTCATCATATATATGTACACTCTTTTCGACTTGGACGCAATTTGATGCGGTTGAATTATTTAGATTTGTCTTCTGCACAATACCACATATATAATACGTATGTGGGAGAGATGAGGCTTGAATTAGTTCACATAAAACCGCTTAAACACATAAAATTGTGTGTTTACTTAAAACACAAATGTGCAATTTTTTTATTCCGCACGGAAACAATATATAAAAAATACAATAAATGGTAAAAAATACTTTATTGCAATTTCAAACGGCTCAAAATACTCAAACCTCCCAAAGTTAAAGTTTTTTTTGTAGCTTTTCCATATCAACTATATACCATACAATGGCATATACGTGCAGCTTAATTGTTAATTTTCTCATACACAATAATAACAATAATAGTAACTCTATAATGTAAAAAAATAGTTGACGAGATTCGGGATGTATGTAAATTACGTATACACATAATATATGTGCACAAAGGTATCTAAAAAAATATTCCATACGCAAAATCTTGTTGTTGCGATCCAACATAATACATATATATGTGTACCGTGTATAGCAAAAAGTTCATATGCTTTTTCTGCATTTTTCTACGTACAACACTCATACAATTCATCTCAATAAGCTGCAAACAAAATGAGCTGGAAAATTTCTGGTTTATAACTTTAATATTTGTGAGTGTGTGTGTGTATATATAAAATGTATGCAAAAAGCATATTTTTGCACTCAAATTTATAATTTTATGTGTATATATATATAGATATGCTTCTTCTTTCGAAATTAAATATTTATTTATGTTTCAAAACCATATATTATGTACTCGTGCATGTATAAGTTAGCATATAACATATATATAGTTTGTTTTTATAAACAGAAAAGTTTTTTAATAAATTTTTATATTTCCAAAGTTTGTTTTAAGTTTTTTGTTCAAAAGCCCGATTTCGATGAATTTTTGAAAGCGAAGTATACGTTTAAATAATTATAGATTTCGAATAGTTCGAAACTATTTATGGATTAATAATTAATTGGCTTGAAAAGTCAAAAAATAACGGTGTTGTGGAATGTGATCGCGTGGGACATGTGTTGACACTATTCGTTCCGACTCAGCACATAGAACGTAAACGAGCCATCGAAATCGCTTCCTCTGATTTAATACATGAAAATGATGAATTGACATTAAATTCCTAATTTTTGGCTCACATCCATATACATAACGTTGAGGATAAACCCTGTGGCAAAGTGAACCTTGATACCCTACCGTTATCAATTTTGCCTTGATCTCTAAAACCAAGAGAACAACTTTTGAGACTAATAAGAACTTAATACTGTTTCAGTGAATAAGATGTTATCTTGAGTTGTTTCACTTTTACAATGAATGTATTTTAACAAAAAACTAACTTTGTTGGACGGAATTCTTCCTAAAATAATGTTTTAAAGCACAACTATATCGCGATAATTCTAATATTTTAAACGACTATCCATTTAGATTAATAGGCGGCATACCGCAGTCATCTTGTATTATTGTATAACTGCAGCTACTCCTTCAGGTGAACGATTTTTCTTGTAGATAAATTCTCTACGAATATCTCAATAAAAAATATTCATTTAAGCAAAATTGCTTCACCTAGCGTATAGCATATCCCCATAATAATCAGAAAGACGGGTATTAGTCTAGTTGTCTAATATCACCCGTTAGTAATAAAGTAAGACACAAATTTTATCCAGTCTATTTTTTTTATTGCTATTAAATGAGCCTGACCAGCTTCGAAGACGCTAGAGTGGTGGAACAACGTTTTCACACTATGAACTGTCATCAAACGTTGTTTGGTCCAGAGACGGTAACGTCATTAGAAAATATCTAAAGTTAAAAAATGTACGAAGAATCCACCCTTGGTCATTGAAATTTTAATAAGTGTATAAGTGATGTAGCTAAAGCTTTCAATAAACTTTCTTATAAATTAAAGGCTGCCGAGCTTTAAGTTTTATGTTTATTATGAGATTAACGAATACAACATTTTGTCTGCTCTTTAATCCAAGTTCGTTGGTAGTGAGAAGATTAACAATTATTTTAACTTTAGTCCATTTATTCGTGTTCGTATTCGAGATACTTCATGTCTGATTTAAAAAATGTGTTATGGTTCAAAAAGGTTAACGATTTTTATATTATCTATAGACATGATGACTATCAGACCTGCAAACTTAAATGGTTTGAAGCTGGTTGTTGTGTATATTTTTTGATTATTTAGTCTGCGTGCCTAGTATTCATAAGTAATCCTAACCTAGATAATGAATTTTCACACCCCAACTCTTTTGCTATTTACTTATTTACGCACTACTTTAGACCAATACACTGCCAAATTAAATGTCCGATTTACGTAGAATTATCTGCACTTTGCATAGTTCCATACCCTCCTTTAGTACTGACATGAGAAATGAGTCCACACGTGACTTTTGCACTCCAACAAGCAATCATACATGTGTTCATATACACCATCGAACGTAATCAGATGGTGTAAAGTCCATTTTTCATCCTGCCCCTATCACGAATCCAATAACCTCGATACCTCCCACCATAACTTCCGCAGCTTTACCCACTTAAATAGATACTGGTTTATACTTTTTATATATAAGTATAAACGATTTTGCATCTAGATCTTAATTCGGTTGAAAAGTTGTTAACCTAGACAACCCGATGATGAAAGTTATCATTCCAAATGGTAGGTGCCACAAATATATTACAACATCAAAAAGAAGAGTACAAATTGATTTAAAGTACATTCATGGATTGTGGTACACTATCAGTAACAGAGATCATTTAAATATTTGAACTGGGGGCAGTTACAAATCTACACAGCTATACATGATACTAGAATATACCCATTTAGTATGTTTTTCGACATAAACAACCTGATGACGATGATTCTGAGAGTAATCTTGAAGTACAAATTAGTAATACAATCAGAGTATCATACACGCCATGATCATTTTGTCGATGCATCAAAACAATGGAGCACAATGTCAAAAGTAAAAAATTTAGATTGAGTGTCCACTAAACAGAGAATTGATACATAAAGATATCATTTCAATAGAAAGACATAACTTTGTTTAATCACAATGTCTGATTTATTTGCATTTAACTGTAGCTTTAAAGCTCAAAACTTCTTTTGTTCAAGATAAAATCATTTTGAGCATCTAGAATAGTCATTTGGTGTGTTTGTTTACTGGATTATGTTCATTTTGACAATGTTTTTGATAGAGAAAATGATAAATGTGTAGACGCGCAATAAACCAGAAAGTAATGCTCTCAATAGGTGATGATAAAACGGTGAAATTGATAGAGCCTCATGTCAACAGTATAAATACTATTTAGGAATCAGTTGAGACTAGAAGGTTAATATATAAATAATGCTTCAATCTTTTAAAACAATAAATTATTTGAATCATACCGATATCGTCTCAAATTATAATTTCAAAGCTCTGAGGTTCTTTAATCAACCAAATTACCAATCACTATACTTTACTTAAATTATCATTTTAACTGTAACTCAACCTATAACAACAAATAATAACATCTAGACGACCCGATTTGTCTACTTGTACGAGTCCTATCACGATGCCTCTTTGTAAACTTAAAGCTCAAAGGTACTTTCCGCTAAGATAAAAATTACCAACCATCATCTCCTTTACGATTACATCAATTCAACTATAACTCATCAATCACCTCTACAACATCTTACATATACAATTCCGCACTTGTTTAAATAATTGATATTTGAGTAAGATATACAGCAGAAAAAAGGGTTAAGTCATTCAATGTCAGAAAAATAATAAAAAAAAGGATAAATTCTTATATACCAACAAATAAAAAAACAAATCTTAAATCTGATAAAAGAAAATGTTAAACACAAAAGTGAAATAAAAAAAAGAGGGGAGGGCTCCGGCCACTTGTTGAATTTTCTTTATATTTTTGGTTGCGTATTTTATATTGTTAACCCTCCTTTAGTGTGTAAGAAAACCATAATACTTCCTGAATAAATTTTCTTAAATTGTTTTCTTTCTATATATTGAGGGTGAATGTTTCTTAGACATTAACATCTTTTTTCTCAAGCTCAATTATCTTTTATTATATACGATTTTTTTTATTTATTTGATCTCCTTGTTTTTTGTGTGTATAACACAGTTATTTTGTTAAGAGGGTGCTAAATTCTTATAAATTCCTTAAGGGTTTCGTGATTTGTTTTTCCTTAGTAAACAGAGATACAAAGTGTTGTTATGAAATGAACACCGCAACGCGTAAAGTAGGATACAATAACAAAATCCACTTGTTAAACATTTCGATTATCGTAAATTAGTGATAAATATGGAAATAGAATTTAGAGTAGTGATATATGTACATATATATATTTAGTTGGATTTACCACTTTCAACAAAGATAAAATAAAAATGTATTTTTATAAATAATCTCTGTCATTTTAAAGTTAACAACAGATAATCGAATACATATATACAAAATACTCGAACAAGTGTAGCATTAAAACAAAAACCATATTTTATTTTATTAAATTAAAAACTAAAATAGTTTTCGTTTGATAATAATTAGTGACTGGTTCATTTATTATCGCGTATTTATATTATTTTTTTTTTAACTCTTTATACACCACCCACTTCCTCGCGAAATCGAAATAAGATTCACATATATAAATGTATATAAAAATTATGCCTCAGCCAATTGGTTGGCTAGCATTTTTGTTTATACTATACACTTTGATGTGTAGAGGTGGAGAAATCTTTTGCTAAAGCCAATCCGTGTTCTGTGAGAATTCAACCGTTAATAGTTTTAATAAATATGTATATATATATATATATATATATATATATATATATATATATATATATATATATATATATATATATATATAAAGTTGTTGAGTGCACACAACACTATACACTATACAAATCGTTTGTGTATAGTCTAAAAAGATTTTGGTTACATACAGCATAATAAAATAATAGTTTCAGACGGAAATTAAACTCGTCTCTATATACATACATATATGTGAATGTACAGTAGTTGTGTTATGTTCATTCTACATACAACAATAACAAACGACGCTATGTTACAAGTTTCTACTTCCACTAACTTTAATCCATAAACAAAACGAAAAAAAAATAAAAGTTTCCAATTGACAAATCATAAAGATATACATACAAGGTTTGTTTTATGTATATAGAGCATTCTGATCATATACTTGTTTTCCACCTAATTATTTTCTTAATTATATCCACGTGCTCATAACTATACATAGAGGTGTAGTTTGTATATAAATTCTTATATACATCCACGCATGTATAATTATGATACAGGAAGGATTTACTGTCCACCGAATTGATGAAGAAATTTTTTGAAACGTATTTCCGGAAAACCAAGCATTTTATGGAGAAATTTAGACTCGCAAGTCGCATATAACACGGTGTAGTTAATAAATTATAATTATACATACAAAATTAACTATCATCATCGTTCATTTTATTTGTTTAATCAAAGAGAACACAAACTACAAACATTTTTACCTTTAGTTCCTATTTTAATTGTACATCGGTGTTGTATGTAGAAATAAAAATCCAGGTGTCTTGTACCTTATCGTATATATATATGCATATATATTAAGGGGTGATGTTGTTTGTTAGAAATTGAGGCACCGGTACTCGAGGCCTAAGTCTTATAATATTCTTATTGCGATAATCCGATTTATCTGCAGTAATACACAAAATTTAAATCTAAATCCGTTTGCGGTTCCAATATTCTATGTATATTACATTCTAATCTGAATACGAGTGTATTGAATTCACGCAATTGTGTGTAATAATAGCAATTATAATATTCTTAGTAAATCCTTCAAATAAGAATATTGTCGATATTTTGTAAAAGATTCTTAAAAATACTTATTCCTATTTTATAATCTTGACTACCTGAGATTATCTCCTTTTGTATATACATATTATATTTTCTTTTTTTTTACATCAATCATTGTGTTATACAACAAACAATTAATAAATTTGCATGTCACACTAAATAAATTATATAATTATATATAAGATCAATCACCTTTTCTTGCGATGGGCACAATCTTAATTTCGATCTCAATTAAAAAAAAAAATTTTTTCGTTCAAGAATGCGGGTGGTGAATAAAAGAAAATTAAATTTACCCATCAAAGAAAAAATGTCAATCACATTTTGATTTTAGTTGGTCGAGTTCAACTATACCGAGTATATAGGCGAGAGGCAATATGGTTTTATGGTACTATATGTAGTTTCTGGAGAGACACAACACAATTTAAAAGGGGTCGGTATGTAAACGACTTTTTTTTTTCAAGGAACAACAATTGAACATCTGCAATATATGGTATATACATATATGGTTTGGTGGCGTGGTGGTTGATGTTGAAATATTTCAGGGTTGCACGAAAATTAAAAGTTAATTGAAGCGAAGACAACACAATAAAGTGGTTTATAGAGATGTTTGGGTTTTTTAAATTATTGAAAATTTTGATAACCGCGGTTCTGGGAATAATTCTTATGAATCGTTAGTTTTGGTCAATTCTATTTATGTAATCTAATTCTACGAAATTATGCTGTATATTATGTAGTATCTTTCTAATTTATAAATTTTAAAAATTTTGAACTTAATCAAATATAAAAGCTTTGGGGAAATATTAAAAGGATGGTAGCACTGCCATCTATTAACCGATAGACGAATCAAAAAAATCTTTTCATATGAAAGGTATTCAATTTAAAAGAAATGTCCTTATCTGACAAATAATCATACATTTTTTTAGCATGAAAGTGATCACTTCGGTTTAAATAAAAATAAATCTGATTTGTGAGAAATTTAAATTTAATCTCGATCGGAGAAAAAATACCAATCTTTATCAGATTATATGGAATCATCTAACCCACTAAATGATGAGTGGGTAACAAAAAATGATTTATCTACTTAGAATTCGAGGGTATGCTATATTGCAGACAGAGCTTAGTACATGTTGGCCCAACAATTTTCTACTATTGTTATTTGTTTAAAGATGTGCTCAAAAAAGGTAACTGAACGAAGTAGATGAAGTCAATACTCATTCGTTGCATATACACAACGGGATTATGTATCGAAAAGATTTATTGCAATTACGAAACAGGAAAGAAGTGTCCATCAGATTTAATCGTCTATTAAATCAGTTTATGTTTAATAAACAATAGACACCGCATCGGTTTAACGAGATCCGAACATATGAATCGTTTCTACTATGTTCAATTTCGTCAGTCCGTAGCAGATGATCCTCATAACTAGTTGTGTAGAACAGCCAAAATTTTCGTATCAATCCGAAGATGTTCAATTTGAATGTTTAAAAGAAGAAACGGCCGATTTAGAGAAAGCTAAACTTCATCGAAGATGATTTTGAATGTTTACAGAATTTGAATCTTACCTTCATGTATGTGTCACACCAGATACAAAGTCCAGAAAATAAATATCTAGTATATTCAAGCTTCTGTTTTCGAACTTCACTTTCCGGTTCAAAAAATTTAAAATTCAGTTCGGTCTTTCGATTCAATCAAAGGAGTTTAAGGAAATAAATCAGATTAAAAATTTAGGCACGAGTTGTGTTCTACTTTAGACTATCTAATTATACCTGTGAAAGTAACACGAACAGTCAGCACAACATTTTAAATGCTACAAATAGTTCAAGTCACAAAAGCTTATCACGAATAATAAATAATCTCATGTAAGCAGATCAAACAACCTCACAGTGGTCTTAACTGAACATGATTTTATTTTAAAGCATTGAATCATTCTTGAGCATATTATGAAAGTATTAAACAATCTTTAAAATAATTGTAGAGTCTATACAGAACAGACTCATTTTTCATAAGGCAAATTATGTAAGCTTTTGTGTTCACATCGTTGAAAATTTTAAAACATAACTCTTCGTTAGCCAAATAGACCAGAGTTTTGCAAAGAAATTTAACCTCAATTTGTGATAACTCTATCGCATTCAGATATGTTATTTTCAATTAAGTAACAGGTATGTGTAAGTCACTGCTATCCATTTGACCACTTCAACCCTTAATTTGAAAGCATTTACATCGATAAGACGGGAATATAATAGTGCCCAGTATCAGTTAATGTAAAGAAATGAAATGCGTCGATTCACTAGGAAACGATTGTTTTTTCACTTATTAGAGCGTCGCAGACCCTGCATAAAAGTTTGTTCTATGTCTTTCGATTTATTTCGTTTCCTCTTTAATTCTAGTTAGTCTAATCTCAGCTCAAAAGACCAAACGATTTCGTTTACATTCAATTTTATGATATTGAACTTAATCTTATTTTCTTATACGTCATTACCTTCATTATACGTCATTAGCTTCATGCCTGCATATTGAACTGAAATGAAAGATGGGTCGGGGCCTAAATTTTGAACTTCAGAAAGTGGTGATATATGTATAAATTCACACCACTGATCCTTATCAATGGTTAAATATTTTCTGCTATGATCTGTTGAATAAAAATTTAGTTTTATACGTTTATTATTTACTTCTGGACTTAGTTTACTGTCCTGACCTTATCTGTGGGTAGTGGCGACAGTACCCAAAATTATTTGGTTGGAGTGACCATATTTTTAACTTTGAGTACATTATTGTATGGTATTCCTTCTAATCAGCATTGCTTATATAAACAATAATTCCAAAGATACATTTCAAAGGTGTTAACACCATTTGTATCTAAGCACATTTCCCTGTTCAAATTACATTTTTGGTTCCAATACTAAAAGTGGTAATGTATATCGGGGTTGTAGTTTAGTAGCCTCAATAATCAGGAGTCGTCAAATCTATGGATCGTACTGGCCAATTCTGTTTCTTGTCTTATTGAATCTTGTATGGGTTTTATCCCGTAAATTTGATAACAACCACCAAAGAGATGTTCTAGATATGCTCAGTTGTATAAGAATGTGTATTCGAGTCGTTTCTTTTTGAACACTAGCCAGCATATTACTGGTATTTCTCTGATCCTGTACAAATACTGCCTTTTATTAAGTTAACTACTAAATACTAAATCTTTTAACAGTGACATAGTTTAAATTACAGTCAGACCCACTCTTTCTTTAACTACCAGAAAGCTTCGTGTCCTAGTCACAATAAACGGGTTTTGATCCGGACTGAATAAATCGAATGGGGTCAAAAAATAAATTCCCAACTGAACCGTCCAATGTGGACTCAATGGTATAGTAATTAATCTTGTGACTAAATTAAAATATTAATTATAAAAGAATATAATTTTAATTAGTATACATATAATTATTGTGTAAACCGCAACAAATAGAAAATTACCTAACGATGGATTTATAACGATCTCAAAATAGCATGTATAATCTTTGTTATAAATTTTATTATTATTGTGTGTTCCGTTCCATATGAACCATAAAACGAAATATAATTTTGTGAGATACAAATTTGATAAAATTAAAAATCTGTTTTAATTTTTTTTATTATATATAAATAATAAGTAATCGAAAATAATACTTCCTCACATCCGGTTAATTGTGACTTTTTTTCTATATACGTATACTGCGATTGCTCGTATATAAAATCTCGATCATTCTTTTGCGAACTTTGAATTTATTGTATAATTTTTATGTTATACTGGGACTTTATTGTGTTTGAGAGCTATTTTCTATTTAGATTGGTGATCTTTGGACAGTAGATCCGGTTATTTCTACACCTTTTCGTAAAAAATAAATAAAATACACAAACTACACAACAAGTAAATTAGTAATTTTAGTGACGAATCTCCTATTTATTTATTTTCATATATGCTTTAAAAAAATATATTATAAAGAGGTTTTTGTTCTTTTTTTTTTAGAATAAATTTAATGAACGTTTAAATGGAAATTTTCTAAAATAAAAATCAAGAACGGAACTATTATGGTTCACAGAAGTTTAAAATAAAAGTTTTTTTTTTGCGTTTCATCCGGATATTATAAATTATATTTCATATATGTATGTAAAAAAAATTGATTTTACATGGATAGGATAGAAAACTTTTGAACAATTTTTTGATGATGATTTCGATCGCACCATATAATCGTATCCACCTTATTTGTTTTATTATCTACATATATTACTACAGACCACAATTGTTGTTGTTTTTTTCATTTTGCATGAAAATAAAAAAAATTAAGTTTCGCTTCAGTTAACACTAGCACCGGAAATAGATTACTTTGATCCAATGATTTAAAGTGATATTAATTTTATTTAATGAGATGTTTGGAGAAAATGTTTTATGCATGCACTTTGATTATAATTTATTTTGCTATTGAAAATCAAGCATCATGAAATTTACACTGAGCAGATAGCAGTTTGAATTCAAAATGGTGCGATTATTCACAGAATAATGAGGAGTACCTGTTTCCTATTACATACTTTAATTTGCGATCTAAAAAGCTTTTCGTTTGTTTTAGGTTGAACTTATTTGTCAGTAACCCAAATTAATAACTAAACTAACAGTTGAAGCTTTTAGAACAGTAAAATTTATTCTGGAAGCACATTATTATCCGAAGAAGTGTTGAAGTTTTCAGACAACTAAAGCTTATTCTCGAAGCACATGATCAGCCTTAAAAGCTTTTTGAAGTAAAAGAGGTTTTGGACACAGTTATTGACAAAAACCAGATCATGCAAGCTTAAAACAACGAGATTCGAATGGGCGGGTCAAAAGGAGCTTTTCACAAAACTTTTTGATATTTTATAGATCAATGACGTCTCCGTTTTCGCATACAAATCTCATGTACCGATCAATGTTTCATGCTAGTTCTATATGCTGATATGGAACTGTGAAATGTTTAATTGTTGAACTATGGCTGAGTTCTCAATATAATTAGTAATATACACTAGTAAAAAAATAGGAACTAGTTTAGTTTATTTTCTTTCATTTTCCCTATATAGGACTGGTTACTTCCTACTTAGTGGAAAGGACGATCCGCAAAATATTTTTAGAAGTCTGAGTTCTTATTATTAATTATGTAAGTTACCGACAATTTTAAGTAATGATCATTATCTGTAATGTTATTATTTCGCTAGGCTAATTTCGAAGGACTGATCGAACCGACGTTATTGAATGACGATTGAATCAACACAGTCTCATCAGACATGCGTGTCGACTTCATATCCAAATTCCTTACTAAACAAACAGTTGAAGCTTTTAGAACAACTAAAGCTTACTTGAACATCATTATTGATAAAACCAAATGATGCAACGGTTAAACCGAAGAGATTTGCACCCCAATATGGGCGGATCGCAAAATAAAACGTTTAACAAATTTACAGATGCCTCCTTTTTGAGCGTCGAACATGTAATTGTTTAACATAATTGAGAACTATGTCTGAGTCCTCAAATGGAGTAAGGAACTAGTTCAGATTAATTGTTTAATTATATCTATCTATAAAGGACTTTTATAGGAACTACCAGTCCTTGTGCAAGTGAAATTCCCAAAATAATTATTTTTTAGAAGTCTTGGCTTTTATTATTATTTAAGCTGCCCAAATTTTTAAGAATAATCATCATTTGTAATATTATTGTTTTCCTAGGCTATTTTCGAGCTGATGAGTGACGTCATTGATTGACACGATCAAATCAACACAATCTCGTCAGACTGCGTGATCGAACTTGATATTCAAACTGCAAACTAAAATAACAGTTTAAGCTTTAAGAACATCTCCAACAACAAGCACATTATTTTCTTAAGAAGTGTTGAAGCTATCATAACAACTAAAGGTTATTTACGAAGCACATTTTAGCCAAAGAATTATTTTCAAGTAAGAGGTTTTGTACACTGTTATTAACAAAACCACATGATACAATTATTAAAACAACGATATTCGAATTCTAATTTGGGTGGGTCAAAAGGAGCTTTTCATAAAACTTTTTAAAATTTTTTGTATACCAACATGCCTTGCTGGCATACAAAATATGTACAAATCTCATGTACCAGCCTATATAGTGCTAGCATGGAACATTGGTTGGTATAGAACTGCGAAATGTGTAACTCTAGAACAATGAAACTCAGTTCTTAATATATTTGGCAATATAAACTAATCTGGGCTTTTAGTTTTAATTAGGTGTTCCGTGTGACATCATTAACTGGTCGATCGAAAAGTTGAATACAATCTCATCAGACGTACTCGACTGGACTTGATATTTGCACTTTACAATCCGTATATACGTTGTGATTAGGAAAATAGTCCATAGAGACAAACTTGCTGGCATGCCAATTCCCTATTTTTACGCTGGCAAGACTGTGGTACTGGAAACTTGGTACGTCTTACTCTAGGGTCGTCGGTGGCCACAAATTTAGATGCATAAATCGTAGTATGCACTAAGTCTAGTCGCAAGTTTCGATAGAATAATTAAAGACACTTTTGAAAGCAGGTACTCTTTTATAAATAATATAGCAAAGTCACCTGGAAAAAACGTCGTAAGTTTATGATTTTTAATGATTTTTGACAGTTTTTGTGGAGGTGAAATTATGCGTGACCGCTTCTAACTACTCATGAAAAATAGCAAGAGCAGTGACAAGAAGTGAAGTAAGCAAAGATAAAGCCTATTAGTCGACTGGAAAGCGATTGATATTTGAAATCTGCGTCATTTGTGCAGTAAAGTTTGTACTGAAATTGACACCTCAGGAGTGAGTGTTAAGAAAAAAATGAATCTCAATGAATAAATCCCACGTTTAGAGTAAAATTTGGACTGGACGTCATAAGCCAATTCTATTTCGAAACTGCGGCTAATCACAGTTGATCAGATAATACTAGTTAATGGAGCTTCCACGGCTTAAAGTACAAAATTGAGTGCTTTATCATTAAAAGTCAACAATATATATGGAAAACGGCCATCAGCAATTTTGATAAAAGAGTACGTATATGTACCATCAAAGCCATGGGTGCCATTTAATTAAACTTGTGTTTTCATAATTACTTCTTGCATGAATTTTGGGATACGCATTTTGGAAAATCTTTTATTTGTTTGAAAGGTACCTGCGTTGTAGCAACAATATATCAATGTAGGAGAAACAGTAAGTTCTTTCGGTAGTTTACATTGTGATGTCAAAGCTTTGTTTATGAGTCTTCTTTTCCTTATTTACTTGAATGTGATTTTTGAAATTAACCATATCGGTCGCAAAAAAAATATTCATTAATTTCAGTGTAACTAAGTAGAAGGTCATAAAAGCTAGCAATATTCCATATTCAGGTCTTTCATCTCGAGAAGAAGTGATAAAAACAAACTTTTTTTATATATTGTCTGATCCCTGCTGCTCATGCCATTGTATATGAGCTTGTACCCAAAATGGGATGTGCGTGCATGTTGTTGACTTTTTCCATTAAAAAATTTAAGAGGTTTTTATGCCTAATGGAAGTAATAGTTTTTTACAAGTTGCTTCCATATGCGCTTTCCTTCTTAATCAAAATTATAAGCAGTATACAAATAAATAAATTAGAAGTCAGTGCCATCTAGAAATAAAATAGTTGATCTTATTGAGGTCTATAAAAATGGTTTCATATTGATCCCACTAAGTCAGGACCAATTTCACAGAATTAAATGATTTTGAATCTAATAGCTGCTTTAATCCGTCACAAGCGAAAATGCTGCACCGTATAATATATGTTGACAAAATTTGATCATTGCAAATAAGCTTGATGATTCTTAAAGATGTCTCTGTTCATACAAAAGTTTTGAGCATGAATCCGTTAGTGAATTCAATTTAAATAGAGATTCAATTCAGGAATAACATATTATTTCGTGAGATAATAGAGAGGCGGGCTTAGAGTTATCAAACATCGAACCACAATATTCCAAATCATATTCGGGTTACGATAGGTTTTCAACGCTTTTGCAATATATTCTATACAAACTGGCCAGATATGGAATTTAAGTATGTTGGATTTGCAAGCATTGATTTTTCACAACCACAGATTCATTGATAAATCTATTCTGACGATCACGATGTTTTAATCTGCCGTCGTGTTCGTGAGAGTATGGCAGAATTATTACAATTTAGCTTCTGGTTTGAAATGTCGTACCAGCGAAAAACTGAGACATGATTAACGCACAGGCGAGAAAATATAGAGACTATTCGAGAACCACCACATGACCATCTAGACCATTAAGTATTGAGTTAGGTATAAACATTGACAATTTCATTCTGCGTTATATTTTGGAAAACCGTGTATGGCTAACCTGCCGATAAGATGAAACACTATTTCTATTCTGGGCGTATCATATATTTTATAAATTTATATATATATATATTTTTAAATGAAAACGAAATTGGTCACGATCCAGTCAACATTATAATATAGTAGGAAACTATTGAACGAGAACTATATAAAGTACAAAAAAATTAAGATAAATTTACTGTATACATAACTCTATATAACTAATCATATATATATTATTACTTTATCTCAATTCCATATAAACATGATTGTCAGCGGTCACTGCTGATTGGCCAATTAAACAACGTTTATCTAAGGCTTGCCCCACACTTTATATAGTATCGAATGAAAAAAATACTACATAAAATTATTTATACAAAAAAAAACCGCACTTAAGATTTCCTGGAATCAAGAGTCTCCGAAGAATTGGATAAACCCAACTGTAAACTCTATTCCAACATTAACATTCGCTTTAAAGGCAAATCGCGTGACTTACGTTACGAAATACTTTGCAAGCCATCAAACAAGTTCTAACATCAATTGTTATACATTTTCTTTTATTTCGACATTTTGACTTTTGACTCAAAATTATAAATTGGAAATGCATTTCTAGCAGGTACAGTTGCATAAAAGCATTTTTATATATAAATCTAAAACTCAAACTTAATGTAACATAACATATACGTGTATGAGATAACATAACTTTTAATTTTATTTTAAATTCCAGTTAAATGATAGAACACAAAAAAAAAAATTCTAAAGTTATCACTTGTTTTTTTTTAAATAACTAATTAATTTATTATATTTCTATTTATTTAATTAATTTTTTTTTTGTGTAGTTCTCAAAAATAAAAATTACTTCTGTGAGTTGTTTATAATCATTTTCAATTTTTTTTTTATATTCCAGATTGTTAATTTTTTTTGTGATTCATCCTGTTTTATTTCCGCCAAGGGCTCGTGGCATAAAGTGATTAGACAGAAAATTATAACAAAATAATGTTAAAAAAATGTATAGTGTTTAATGATAACGTAGAGATTTTATAAAAAATCTTGTTTTTAAACTTTTTTTTGTTTTTATTATTTATTATTTAGTTTTAAAGAAAAATATATATATTTTTTTTACTTTACGGAAATTATACTTTGTTTTAAGAAATATAATCTTATAATTCTTTATGAATAGTTTTGAAAGACCAACAAAATTTTTTTTTCTAAGTACACACAAATTATCTTGACGACGACGCGCTTTTTAAATTGTTAGAAACGTTGCGAGCATGTGCGCAGCGTTTTAAGATTTTTTTTGTTAAGTATATTAGATAAAGTATTTGATTGAAACGAAAGATTTTAAATTTTAAATAGACCCAATGGGGAAAAATGAATATACCACAGAACAGAACCAATATATTTAAATATATTGACTACGAATTTACACCCCCATACCCTTAATCGTGTCACCTGTCGTTTCTTACGACAATAATTTTTTATTTTCTTTTAGTCGATTGAAGTGACACGCGTCGATTGAAGTGAGATTGATAATTTTTTGCTAGTCGTTAAAAAAAGTTTAATGCTACCTGAGGTAATATATATGGTCATGTTAAATTTTTAGGCGTCACAATTGGAACCAGAAAAATACTGACGTCAACTCAGGGGACCAAAGGAATACCGATTTTAAAATTTAGTGACGTGAAAACTGACACAGCAAATGAAACGACACAACTATGAGAATAGAAATTGTGTTGTTAAGATAATGGCTTGCTTTCTTAGTTCTTTATGTTTAATGTCGACAACCCCGAATAATATTTAAACAAGCAGTTCTTGCTCTCTTGGAACAAATTAGTGCGAATATTGACATAACCTTCCGGTGCTCCGCTTTATTCAAATATCTTACAAATAATAGCAAAAGATATAACAAAAATTTACATGATACACTTTTATAAGATTTTACTGATCTAAATAAAAACTTAAGCCATAAAGTGTGTGGTTCTTTAACTGCATATCTTGATGACCTTCTACTTAACCGAATTTGTCTAATATTGATCAAGTTTTTGAAACTTCATAATATGCTTTGACAGAAATAAACTATTACATTAGATACCAATTTCAATAGCTTTCATTCAAAAAAGCATAATCTGTTTTCATCTCTCTAAAATATGAAAAATTTTATATCTCATACTTGTGGTAAATTTGAATAGTGAGCAATACTTTTATAACTCAAAAATATACTATGAAGTATTATTTGATTGAAACAAAATATATGAAATGTCAACTACATCTACCTCCATTGGGAAAATAATTTATTACCAATCAATCCCTCATGAATTAATATTTAAAATGGACTAATCTCAATCTTATATGCTCAATATAGTGAAGGAGTCAAAAAAGGATAGGTTTTATATTGATACGAAATCGATGGAGGTTTTCTTGCTAAAAGCAGTCAAAGGAAATCTTTATTTTAAGTTGCCTAAGAAATTAATTCCTCTGTAACTTATAACTACTTAATAAAATTCACAAAGAGATCAACTCAAGAAAATCATTGGGTCTGTTTGAAATTAATATTTTTTTTGCAAGTGTATAGGAAACCCAAATTATTCAACTAGTATTCAAACTGCATAATTATTGATTAATACGGTTAAATAATATTAGAAAAAGCTTAGAACAGCTTCTGTTTCTCAACAATTTATCTCCTGGAATAGAAATTGTATTGTTATTGGCTTGTTTTCTTGGTCCTTTTTGTTTAATTTAAGCAACACTGAGTAATATCTAGCAAGCAGTTCTTATATTATTGAATCAAATTAGTGCGAACATTGACATAACCTTCCGGCGTTTCGTTTAGTTCATATATCTAAAAAACATTTTCGTGGAACCTACTTTTAAGTTGATCGCACTTCTATTTTTTCTTACTGATGTAAATGAAGTCTACAGCCATCAATACGTACCTTATTTGTCTAATATTGATCAAGATTTAAAGGTAATTGGAATTTTTTTCAAAACACAAAATCTGCTGTAACAAAAATAAACAATTACATTTCAAAACACTTGCGTCGTATGTTAGATACCAGTTTGTAACCACTTTTAATCGCATTCGCATGCATATGGCAAACAATTAAATTTGAATTAATAAAATTAAATTTAAAGTCAATTATTTGTTTTTTTTAAGAATGGCGAGCTTTCATTAAAACAACAATCAATTTGAGTACAAAAATATACTATGACGTATTACATGATCGTTATCAGCACTCGATTAAGCAGACTATTTCTTCCTATAAACACTCTTTGCCTTGACTAATGGAGCAGTAATTTCATTTGGATATATAATCACTTAACGAAAGCTGTTAGACATTCGAACAGTATTAGTTATTTGAACATTATACGTAAATCTCGTTTATACATAAAATAGTATTCACGGTCAACATTGAGATAATGTTTCGTTACATTTGAATTGTTGATTGTGACAGTGAATAGCAGAGAATCATTTGGGGATAAAACAATCAAAACAAATTTCAGAGACAGCCATTAAGCATAAAATACGCATAATGACTTTAAAGAGAGGACCAAACTATTCTGGCGTTCCAAGAGCTAGATATACTGCCATTGCAACACATATTTACATTTTTGATATTAAAATGTGTTTTATTCTATCATTTAATATAACTTGCTAATTGGAATAACGAGTGGGAAATTTATTTTAATCTATTTTTAAACTAATAATAATCATTGTACTTCGAATACGTTGATGAAGAACTAATACTACAATTGAGAGAAGGGAACATATCATCAAGAATGGTTGGGTCCTTTGAGAAGTTCATAGTATATCGCATATATATATATATATATATATATATATATATATATATATATATATATATATATATATATATATATATATATATATATATATATATATATATATATATATATATATATATATATATATATATATATATATATATATATATATATAATATATATATAAATATTATTTGTTAAAATTTTTAATTTAGAATAATTACAATTTTGATAGTTCATTAGTAAAGTAACCAGTTCAAGTATGTCATAAAAGCTTTTATTTAATTTGTTTATGTGATGATCGTTATTTGGACCAATTTCTACTAAGATTAATTCCAAATATATCGAAATGAGCGACGGAATAAATGGAATTAAGGATAGAAATAAGAACCATACTATTAAGTCCAGGATGATTATTCCTATTTATATTTGAGTGTGTATTTATCTAAATCCTAATTGTGTTAATTTTTAACTCTAAATATTTTTCAGCATTCAAAATAAATTTTAAAATTTATAAATTTAAAACTAATATAATATAATTTTATAAAATTATGGCTAAATTTAACTAACAATGTGCTAACATTTTTAAAATAAATAAGCGGTAAATATATAATTAAATTATAACGATTAGTTAAATTTAGCCGTCGGATTATATATATTTAATTAAAATTATAAAATCACTCACCGTTTTATATTTTTCAATTATACGTATGTATTTTGTTTTGGTTAATTTTTAAATATTTATTTTATTTTGTTGGCTTTTTGAATTTGATTTGATGATGATATACCTATAATTGGAAACAAAAAAATTCCCAATCAATCGAAATAATTTTTATAATTTTTTAATATATTTATTTAATATGTTCACAAATTTTTTTTAATTAACCGTCGGATATAATATTAAATTAATTAGAGTATTTGTTAAGCGACTATGATATACGATATATAAAACCGTATATCTTTAGTATGTTAGAAAATAAACTTTTTTTATTTTTAATTTTTTTCGAAGCCGAAAATAATTTAATCTTAAAAAATAAAAATAAAACACGCGACAGCTTGTGGCCGTACTTGATTATAAAATACCATATACAGACGTACATAAAAGAGTGTCGCGGATTAATTAAACACGTTAGGTGTGTAATAAGTCAATTTTCTGTATTTCTCTGGCATATTATATACACAAAAGGTTTCGATCTTTAAATACGTTATTTTGTACTCTTCTATACGCCCCTAATTTCTTATTTGTATCAAACAAAAAACTAAATAATATATATAAAACAGTCCCAAGTGAATTTTCTTTAAGATAATATGTTTTGTTTAATTTGATAATTGAAATCGTTTTGTTTTTTAAGAAAAATATATTATATTTAAATGCTGCATGTGTTTTTCACAGCAAAAATCCTAATTAATTATTTATTGATAAAAACTAATTTTTTTTTTGATTAATGATTTTTTAAAATAATCGTGAAGATAAATAATTTTCACATAACACTGTTTATGTATAGATTATAACATTATCAAGGGTGTGTGAGTGTCCACAAACACACAGTAAAATCGAGTAATATATGTATGTAAAATAATAATATGTATTTCCAATTCAAGATCATACAGTGTCATCTATATGACAATAGTTGAACTGTATTAAAAAAATTTAAGCTCATAACACAATATTTTATGTATAGTTTTGGGTATCATTTAGGCGGCGATGTTTGATTTTAATGTAATTTGGTTGAAATACATACGTTAAATCGAATTCAATTTTTAATACATATTAAAAAATTTTAACGAGATATTGCTGCAGCAAAACTTGTTCAGCAGACGTTAATTTTCTTATATTCGCACTTAACATTTTAAAACTTGGTTATTTATTTGTATTATTTTTGTTTTTATAGAACTTAAAATAAAAATAATTAAAATCATTCACAAACTGATAAAATTATTTACCATAATAATAATTTAAAATTTTTTTTTTACTATCACGATATTTGTTATTTAATAATAAATAAGTTTATAATTAATATGTTTATAATCCTCAAATCACTTTTAAATTTTATTTTTTATGTTTTGCACACCGTTTATCCACCAAACATTATAAATATATATTTATGTATGTATATACATTTTTATGTTTGTTTTTTATTTAAATTAAAATCATAATTTTTAAAACCAAATATTTTTTTTTATGTCATTTCACTAGAAGTTTTATTAATTTTTTTGAAATTTTTTTTAATTATTAAATTATTTCTTTTGTTATAATTTTTCATTTTATCCTTGAATTTTTTTTTATTTATTTATTTGACACAGAAATGTAACTTAATTGTTGTGTTGATAATTAATTATTTTTTGTTTGTTAATATTTATATTTATTCTGAAGAAACCACTTTTTAAAAATATAAATAATATCCACTAAAAATAAAAATAAATATTATATATTATTTATTAGTATTGCACTTAAAATATCCTTAAAATCCTTGTGAAATTATATTGTTGAATGTCTAAATAAATAATCATATTGTATAAAATAAAAATAAAAATATAAAATAAATAATAAATAAAAAATAAATATTTAAAATAAAAAAATAATAATATTATTAAAATAATTTTCTTAATACAAGAAAAAAATTATTTAGAAAAAATATTAAGAAGAGATCTGTACCGTAAGAGAGTTCGTTTAGATGTGGTACGACTTCCTGAAGCGACACTATATAAGAATAATTCCTTTTGATTATATTCAAAAGTCAATTTTTTTTTTAAACACAAGAAAATTTTTTTTTATATATAATTTTTGGTGTGGGTTTTTCTCTTATTATCGTAGTTGTGTAATTATCATTTTGTTGAAGCTATTTTCCTTTTTATTTTAAAAGAGACACCGTACCAAAAATCTCCTCACAAAATAAGGGGGTGGTGGCTCATGGTTACTTTATATATATATATACATAATGTATATATGTATATATATAAAAAAAAGAAAAGATAAGGAAATTTTCGTAACGGGGTAAAAACGACTTGAGACGATGATGAAGATGGTAATGATGTTGGTGGTGTTGATTGTAATAATAATAATAGTAAATTTGAATTCGGTCAATGATATTATTCTTATTTTTTTTTGTTTTGTTAGCCACACATTTACACTATACAATTACACTATCACAATATTTATTATTATTATTTTTAATTATATATATATATAAAATTAAAATTAAATAATAATAAAAAATAACACACTTTTATATTATACGCGCGCGTGTTTCATTTTTTTATTTATTATTAATAACATTATTATATATATATAAATATATAATTTATTTTGTTGTTGTTGTTGTAAATATAAATTTCTAATTTGACCGATGTAACAATTTTCCTTTTTCTTTTTATAAAATTTGCTATTTTTTTTTGTAAGGATGCTGCAGCAATCTCGTTCGACTTTTAGCTAACGACTGAAGAGAAAAACTTGAGAAAAAGTGAATTTTTTTTTGTACTTTGTATATATTAAAACACATAAAAAAAAATATTGTGCGATGGGGAGCGACGGCTACGATAATGATGGGTTATAAAAATTGTTCTTCTTTATTTTTCCTATATACATACACTAGTCAGAATATGGAAAAAACCAACAACAAATATTACCAAAACATCCACCACCCTTATTCATGATCAAAACACACGACCACCAACAAAATTTTCACTCATCCTCCACGGACACAACTGGTTTTAGATATAGATAGAAAAATCATGAAAATATATTTTTATTTTTCTGAAACCTCTATGTACATACACAAAAGGGGTAAGGACATGCGCATATTTTCTAAATTTTATAAAATAGTAAAAATTGCGTTTTTGGGTTTTTCATCCCTTTCTGTTGCGTATACCATATATATTGTGCTTAAAAGGAAGCAGCGAAAATTAACTTTGAAATAAAAAACAAAACATAATATTCACATCGGTCACCCGCTCCCCATTCAATTCTCTTTACTTTCTACTTATGTACACACATCCTTTCACCACTTCTATATACAATTTTCTTCATCTTTTCAAGTATTTTCTCTGTGTATTTCGTTTGTATTGTATAGTATGAGCATGTATTTGTGTATATTGTATAGAATTGACCACCACCCTTTTTTAATTTTTCCTAACTAATTTATATAATTTTCTCCCACTTTCTAACCATCTTCTACAAATTTTTTTTGTGCTTTTCATCTCCCACTTTCCTTTTTTTTCTTGTATCAAATATAAATTTTTATTTTGGTACATAGATATTCAATGCTTTGGACGAAAACTAATATAATTTACTTATCATAATGTGTGTATGTGTGTATGTGTTTGTGTATGCAGTGGGAGAAAGTATAAGAAAATTTAATGACTTTTAAAGTGGTGGGACTGAGTAATTTTTCGCTTCTGAAGTATCGGTTCCCTCCTATTACGAATCAAACGAAAAGACAACTTTCTAACAACATAAGCTTATCATTCTTATTCTACTACGAAATGTTAAATTATTAAAAAACTAATTTTTTTAAAAATAATTTTAATGATAATTTTTTATTTAATTTTTGAATCGATTTTGATGGTCAATAATAAAAGCGCATGACATCCAACTATTCCGAATATATGTATATGTGTGTATAGTTTTTTTAACGATTTTGTAAGCTTTTGAGCTTTTTCTACATAACTTTAAAATTATCAAATATTTATATAAAAATTAATTTGCTTACCAAATTTAATTCTGAGATGATTGACTTATGATTTTTTTGTATATTTAAATAATTCGTTTCAGAAAAATCAAAACTGTTTCATAAATAATCCAGAATACAAAAAAAATCCAAAAATTATATTTAAAATAAAAAATGCTTTAATTTTTATTTTAAATTAACATTTTTTTTCCTTATTCGCAAACGTATTTAAAATCAATTTTTTTTTTAATTTTTTATATTTTAAATTAAAAAATTCGTTGTTTTGTCTATTACACTGGGACATGTTAGAAAATAATAATTTATATTTTGTTCAACTCAAATTAAATATAAAATATTTGTTTTAATTTAATTTATTCACCAAAAACATTTTTTTAACGAGTATATGTATAAATTAAAATATTCACAATATTTTATAAATATATATTTTTAAAATTTTATACAGTTTTTTCACAAAATTTTTTTTTTTAAATAATTGATTTTTCACAAAATATTTTAATTTTTTTTTTTTTTAATATTAAGATAAAGTTTTTAATTTTTATTAATTTAGAAATTGGCTAAGAAACAACACTTAATTTATTTAACAAAACAAATTATTCACTATTTTTTTTTTATTAAAATATATAATATACTTAATTTTTGTTATTCGTCTTAAATAAAAAAAAATAAAATAAAAAAATTTTTTTTTAGAAACAAAAATTTCAATTAAGGAAAAAAATTTGACGCCGTTATTTTGGCATCGCGCGTTGGACGGCGATTACGCGTATTGACAACGACGCTGAAACAGCGTGACTAAAAATCAGGCAAAAAAAAAACAAAAACAAAAATAATAAATAATAAATAATTTTTTTTTCCAATTTTTTTTTTATGTTGGAATTAAGCGGACACTGTGCGCCGGGAAAAGAAATAAAATATATAGGAAAATTTACATATGCGTAAATTTTCGAAAAAGCATGTACAAAAAATATTCAGAATAGGATTTTTTTTGTACTCAAATAAAAATTTTAGTGTAATTCGTATTTTTTTTTTGGATATTTTAGTGCATTTAAAAAAAAAATTATTAGTAGTTGTTTGATTTGGTTGGGGAGTGTCTATTATAGAAAAGCGCTTGCGTCTAAAAAAAATGACATTAAAAGCTTTTTTCCGCTGAATTCGCTCCGCCTTTAATTTTTTATCTAGATTTTGATAGATTTGTTTTTCATGTCTTTTATTTAGAATACTACAAAAAACGGACTTTCTAGAACTATATGCAATCATCACTATTGTAATAAAATTTTATTGATAAAATCTAACGATCAATTGTTTTTCCTATTGTTATTGTTGTATATGTACACAATATAATCATCGATTACTCATTTTCTATTAAATCAAAGAGCTTTAAAAATTCTAATATGTCTGTATGAGATAAGTTTAGTCTTCATATATGGTATACAAACACTTTGCAACATCGAAATATTTTGATGTCCATAAGGTGGTGCCATCTGAATATTTTCTTTTTTTTTCTGAACTAAATATATCGTTTTTTCTGTTTTCCCTCTCATTTTTGTTTTCATTCAATGCATTACCCTTCGACTATATCAATACAGCACGACCGTATTATATTTTAAATATACCAAAGATTGGAAATGTTAATTTTTTTTGAGTACACTGTACGGAAAAATTATATAGAAATAACACAGTAAGAAAAAACTGAGTGTTGTGAGGTTTCACGATTGCTAAACGGTATGATGATGACAAAACGCAAATAAATTACTGAGAAATTTCTATAACATTATAGTTTGTAAAAACTAATGGATATTATGGAAAATTGCCAAAAACATAATCTTTGATAAGCAACTGGTGCTTTTATTATATTGGTGTATAACAGACGACCATATTCAAAGGAAAAGTTAAAAATTTGTGATGAAACAAGAATATGTCAAACAAATCAATCATCTTCATAGTAAGCACGATAACGGTTCATCGGCCGATGAACCAAATATCGATCTGAAGAACATTCGACCTGTAAAATTGTCAGAATTGACTGTAATTGCCATCTCAAAGAAAGGTGGATAAGCTGGTAATGTTGTCTAAGCCCAAAAAGACACCAAACAATAAAAATTCATATAAAAGTTTATACGGAAATTTTATTTCATCCTCCTCTACAACCTTCACCAGATACGAAAACAATTTCCCTTTTATATATGCGAACAAGTTAGAGTAACTCTTTGTGGTGGGGTGGCGTGCTCTCAATATTAGGCCCCTAGCTATCCGTCTTGGAATTAAGTTGGCTTCCCTTAGGCCTCTTCTTACTGTCTATCAACTAACAGCTGCATGTCGATCTTGCCTTAACTCTGCTACAGATCGACGTCGGTGTGAGATTCGCAGTGAAATTAGGATTAACGTCTGTTAAGTGACTGATAGCAAATATCGGAACATTGCAAAACGCCAATTGGCTGAAGGTATTCCTCCCGGGAGAGACAAAAATCTGACTTCGAGAAAGCATATTTAGGTTTTATGCCAATTAAGAGCGTCACAAAGAGTGAGGGTGAAGAAAAACTTCTTAAAATGGACAAACCCTTATTCTTTCAGCTTTAATTTGTATAAGTATATATTTTGGCTACGAGTGATAGTTTTAAAGGTATGAGCGTAAAACTAAAAAAATGCCACCTTTAAACTATGTTCTTAATATTGAAAACTGGTGGAATTATTTATCTCGATTTGTCCCGAACTATTAAATGCAACAAAACAAAATTATTTTACTATAATGATTTAGAAGACTATAATAGTAGACTTTGCACGATACTCTTACGGAAAATACTCGCACGAACAGCCTCTCTATAACACCAAATACGGAACAATTAAACGAAGCTTTAGTGTTAAAATATGCATTTACCAAAATTTTTTTTGGATGTGGATTGTAAAGAAGCACGCCTCAATGTTCCAATTAAAATTGTCCTAAATTGGTTGTTAGTTAATCTTTTAAGAAAGTTTGAATTATTTGGGAGGCCTGAACATTAAAAAAAACCCGAAGTGTGAAACTCTTGATAAGTCGGTTTTTAAAGTCTCTCGTAAAGTTCTAATCTAATCGTTTCTGAATAAAATTATTTAATGATAGCAGAAGCTCATCCGTGATTTGAATAATTGTTATTCTAGATATATAAGCTATAAAAATCTAGTTTCGGTGTTTGAAGAATTATAAACATGTAACAGTGGCAAAAGTGTGCTTAACTGTTATATATTTGGAAACTATAGTAACAAATTTAAAGTCATTTCATAGGTTCGGGAAATATAGGAAGCTTTTAACCAATCACTGGTTGCGTTTAGGGTTATCAGTTCGATTTTGATTGACTATCTTAGCTTAAGCATAAAAATTATCATGGAGCTTATGTTAACACAAGTAAGGTAGTACTTCCATCCCATAAATCCTAATTATATTTGAAAACCAAATCTTCACGAATTATAAAATTTAACTCAAACAACGACAAGCCATTGAACTTTCATTACTGATAAGAGTTAAGTCACAATTAGTATACAGTTGCAAGAAAGAGTAAAATCTGACTACACGATCAGACAAAAGTTGTGTTTTGTACCTGAAAAACTTCTTAAGGATTCTTTAGAGTATAACACTGAACGTTATATATTTTATGAATTTTTGATTTCGAATAACACGTCCAAATCGATAAAGTCAAAGTTCAATGTACTAAATTATAATAAATAATTATTTATATATAATAAGGTGAGTAGTTTATAATAAAGTGAGTAGTAATTTTCTAGAAAGGAGTTACATAGCAGTGCAAACCCATTTCTATAGACAACAACATGTGGTTGGTAGTCCAAGTGAAAAACTATACGCTTGTTTGTGAGAACTCCTAGGGAAGGCTAGCTCCAAGCTAACTATTGTTGATAGGTTTATTTATTAGGAATCAACATTTGAGTACCAATCTACTCAATACCATTAAACATGCTCACAGGGTTGACAAACCCTGTGAGACTGCCTTACATGAACTCGTTACTAGGATTTTATTGTGGAAACTTTTTTGGAAAGTGCAGGGGTGATGTGCTTCCACTTCTGCTGTGGCTTTGGGTCATTCACGAACTTCTTATTAATTTTCAAGTCCAGCTTAATATTAAGAGAACAGTGGTACCTGAGTAAGAATCTACATGTTAACCTGTCTAAATCGATTTGGTTATATTTATAAGGCATAGGAACACTGCAGCTGTTCCTGGTTCATCTTATTTCGGATAGAAAATAAAAATGTTTGGAAGTATTCTCTCGATTTCAAAACCTCAAAAAGCCACATATTCGGTACAACCTGTTAGGATTGCATTTTGCTTGAGGGGTGCTTAAGAAGAAACAACTGCTCCTCTGCCTCTCCACTTAGTGAAAGAACAATTAAATACGTTGCCCTATTGAATCTAAAGCTTACATGGTCACCAACCCTTACTTGTCGTAAGACGAAATATCTTTTTTATAGGGTTTAACTTAAAGCTGACCAATTACGCTCTTTCCATGAAAAAAAGCATCTTAAGAATATTGGTTTCTGCCTTGACGATGTTGATGGTAGTTTACATTACATAAACAGCTGTCCGGTTTTAAATCGCAGCAGTTCCAGGAAATATTTCTGTACATTTACTGTCTTTTTTGCCCTGAACGATTTGAAAAAGTTTGCACCACTGGTCGTGTATGACATTAAGTACAAAACCGTTTGGTTTCTGTAAATTTAAAAAAAAAAAATATAACAAAAATAAGTCGAAGCGAAAGTTAGAAGTGACCTATGGCCTGATCCCAGAACAGAATTTATTCTTCAGGTCAAGCCACTGAATTCTACCACCTGGGGCATAGGATTAAAATGAAGAGATTCTATAGTTTAAAAGAAGAATTTCAGGTATCTTTTTGGTATAAAATTAATACAATCGAAGTTGTAAGCAAATTTCAAGACGTTGGCTCTACCGTACAATAAAAAAATGAAATATATATAAATACAAATAAAGACAGATGTATACGTTAAACATGATATAGTACATAATAATCAACACGCATTGTTTAACTCGTCTGTGAAATCGTGACTATACTCTATCCGTGTGACATGAATCCCAAGAAAGTTCCAAGTGTTAGTAACCCAATAGTTTCAAGACTGCCAAAAAATGTAAGAAGGATGCGATTGAACTACAAAGGGGTTTAAAACATTTTTTTCATAAAAGATTTGATCGTACTTTCTACATTATAATATTATTTTTTAAAATTATCTAATTCATTAAATATACGCGAACGTATATAAACATTGAAATGGGAATGATTTTGACTTTAGCTGGATGGTAAAAAAAAATCTTTTAGAGGACTTTAAAATAAATTCAATACAATATATTTTATTTAGCTTTTGGTTTTAAATTAATTTCTATCACGCAATATTAGCTTTTAAGCTAATTTAATTCACATAATAAAATATTAATTATTATTTTAATTCATTTAATTGCATTTACCACACTCCACGTTTCTTGAAAAAAATTAAAATAATTTTCTAATTTTAGTCTTTTAAAATTTATACTCTTCTATGTGTTTTACTGGTTGGCTTGTATTATACGGACCATCCCAAATAATTGTTAATTTGAATAAAATTTTATACATATTTTGTAGTTATTCTGCTGCTAATGTTTATATAAAAGTAATGGAAAGTTTATTGTATTCTAAAACGAAAGTGTCAGAATTAATTATAATTTTTATTACAAAGTTTTTTTTTGTTTGGTCAAAAATATTTCCAAAAAAAAATTACTTGGATTTAAACAGAAGTGATATATTTTTAAGTAATTTTCATGCTAAGTTACCTGAATATATTAATTTAAATATGCGTTGACTATAATTTAATATAATAAAAAATATTATGATGACGAATATACAAGACAGTGAAATTTTAACTTCAGGAGGTGACTCTAAATTGCAACTATCCTATTAATGCTAAGTTGAACTGTGTATTTGTTAGTCAAAGTTCGGATCGCGAGTTGAAATGTCACTGAAGAACGTGATTCAAATAACAGCTAGAAACTCAATGCACTCAAACAGTCTCCAACATTGACATAACGAATAATAGCTAATGACAAATAATGGACATTGAGTCCTCTTACTCGCGCATTTGTCAAAGTGATTTATTTTTAATTATTTGCTTCGTTAAGTGAAATAAAATTCAACGAATCTGAACGAAAATCTTTTTTGTAGTCTATACTAAATACAAGTACATAACAGGTGTCGTTGTTTTGCTATTTAATTTTTCTTACTGACTCTTTGGTTTACTCCGTATAGTCTAAAAGATTTAGGATTCATGTCAAACAGATAGCCTGTGCTGACGAATAAGATCTCCGTTTCCATACTGGATGACGGTGGACAATATTGAGAGATCTGGTCTAGAGCAGGACCTCAAATGATATTGAGATTTGTAGATATCAATTCAAAAGTTTGCTTGTAGAACTGGAGCACGAGCTTGGATCTCTTCGAAACTCAATAAAAGTATTATAAATGAAGCGGATCAATAATGTTTGATCAAACTTACCAGGTTGAAAGAAGTAAGGTAACCGATCCCATCATTCTATACAAAAAGTTTATGGAAGCGTTAGCGAAAACAAAGGGCGTGCTTAGAGATTGCTAATTATATGTTCAAAATTAGCACTGATAGAATAAATGTTTATTGATCGAAGGACCTTGGGTCAGTATAGTGATCGGGTCTAATGACTCCAACTTTAAATTATGGTATGCAAATATTAGACGTGTTCATGCTACTATATTTCAGTAATGCTAATATAGTGACCGCAAGCACTAAAATTGGTTGGCCTAAATATCTGGAATCAGCTTAATACCAAATGAGAAAGGAAACATACCGAAGGGAAGAGAATTTATATCACGCAATCTGAACAAGTACCAACACAAATGGATGAGGTGAGTTAATATTTGTTACTTTCTGAATAGTAACCAATGTCTGTACCTTCTAAATATAGTTTTGGAAAGTGTCCGATGACCATTCCTTTTCTTATTACTGTTGTAAATAAGTTACAAAGCCTTCAAGGAAATCGAAGGTTTAAAAATAGGAAAAACAGGAAAACCGAATAAATATACTGGGCAGTTCACTACCGGAATTATTTAGAAACAAATGCTACCTATAACAAGTCCAGAGCTTCATGACTCAGTAAGAAAGCTATGGGAGACTGAAAAAGTTAGAGAAAGTTAGACTTGGTAGTTGCTCCTAGAACAGGACACTGTATTATCAAATAAATAAATCTTCCGATATAGACTTCTAACTTTTCCAAAAAACAGAGAAAAAACAAAGGCCTTAAGATTTGTAAGCTATTGAGTGTGTTCATTAACCTGCATAATAACAGCGAAATTGATAACAGCGAAGACACTCGAATTATAACAATCTTTTTGCACATTGCATTGCTCCATGACAGTCTATAGTACTGACATGGAAGATGGGTAGGCCCATAAATTCTGCACTCCAACAGGGGGTCATAGATTTTTTCATCCACACCACCAATCATAATCGTATGGTGCAAAATCTATTTTGCATCCTGGCTCTATCGGGATTCCAACCCGGTACCACCCGCTCCAACTGCCGCAGCTTTAACCACTGCGCCACCTGGGCGGTTAGAGAATATTTCCATGCACCTAAAAACTGTCCATCTTCTGCTTACAATATCTCGTGAAAACTTTAACAGTCGTTCAGTAGGAGTACCCGAAAATTAATACTTCCATCTCCGTTAAATTGTTAAGAAATAGGATCAAGTTCTGCATTTAGGCCTTTGTAGGTTTTTTAAAACCATTTGTAAATATAGTTTCCTTGGGATGTATCAAGCGAACCATGAACTAACCACTAATGATTTTGAACTTTATGGCATGTTTTGGGTACATTTTAACTCGCCCATTAATTTGCCGTTTAAGAATAAACTTCCCTTATTCCTTTTATTATATTTTCAATCATCACCGTAGCTTATAATGACCTAAAAACGATCGATATGTATGACAATATCATCATGTATGATATGGGTAAATTGAATCAATGACTGATACCAATAATCAGTCATTGATTCCTCCATATCACACATGATCGGTACGATATGAAAAAACAGGTTATGATTTATAGAGCAGTGATGTTTCTTGTGTAATCTTTTCGTGGTAGAAGAATAAAATTTTATTTTCAATTAAACTACGGGTGGCTTCTATTTTTCAATCAAACTATGTACTAGGCCAATATGTATACATATTTAGCCATTTTCAACGTTTCGTCCAATTTGGTGTAGACACTCTACTCTTTGGTCTATATCTCATCATTTGAGAGATCGATATTTTTTAAATGGTTTTATTACGTTCGTGACACATTTCGAAATAGCTCGAAGGACGAATTTAGTCTTCTGGATGAGCACTACAATTTCCGTCACAGTGGAAGTGAAACATAACATCGACCACTCTATATTACTTTATTACCTTTATTATGTGTATCGTGGTTCCATTTTGGATAATATTTAACAACGAGGTCCAGCACGTAACTGTTAAGTGGATATGCATCCCGCATTCTAGTGTCGAACAGGAGTGGAGAATCTTATCAACAAACTCTACCAAAAACCGTCCCCACAGGTTTTGTAGTCGTCATTTGTTTCCATAACGATCCTTTTCGCATATTTCCCAAGAATCCAATAATTTGATAGTATTACTTTTGTGATTATAGGGTGCCTCAAGTTAAGTTTAGGCTAAATGTTTATTACAATATTACACACGATGGTATTTTCCCGCCTTTATTCGTCAAGGCTACTTTCGAGCACAAGGTGAACTTTCCCTTTTCAAAACACTATACTTTAGGTTTCACAACCTCTGTTCTTTCCGAGCTGCTCCTACATCTCCTTAACATATAAGTGACAATCCAATCCAGACAACATGTTATAACCAGTTCAAATCTTCTTATGGCGCTACCAAGACACTGTCTTAATATATTGAAATCGAAGTATATAAATATCGGCAGTCACAACAATACAACATTTTGGCGTATGAGGGCACTTGTTACGATATAATATATATATATATATATATATATATATATATATATATATATATATATATATATATATATATATATATATATATATATATATATATATATATATATATATATATATAAACATATATATATAATTAATATATATATATATATATATATATATATATATATATATATATATATATATATACCCTCGTCTATAATACCGTATAATTTACAATGGGTTCAGTCAAAACCTTCTATCAAGATACTATGGAACTGACATACTGTTTCACGCGGTGAAATCACTATTCTTCTGATAAAATTAAATTTTAAATTAAACTGTCAATAATATTCTAATCCTTTTATTCAAATTATTTTAAATACTTAAATGACAACACTATACATATATAATCATGCTGAATTTTTAATCCTCAAATAACTTATCCATGTTTTTAATTATTTTTAAATAAATTAACTTAATTAAATTTCACTATAAATCGAATGTGTATATTCGAAAGCCAAAAACAATCAAGATACATTACTATAAGAATATATATTTTCAATTTAAAATTTAAAAGATTTAAAAAGTCAAAATAAAAGTTTAAATTTCCAAATCTAGCATTGGTAGAGGATTAGCTATTTCCTATATGTATTCATGTAACATATATAAATATATGTGAGGAAGAATATCGTCGATATAAACTAATTCCTTAAGCGATTACCCAGTAAACAGTAAAAGAAAATTTTCGAATAGATTTGTAGATAGATAACACAGAAAAACAAACAGTTAGGGGAAGAAGGGTTAAAATATCCTTAATTTAAAAATAATTTTTTTCACAGTTTTCTTGACCAATTGATTTCTTTAATCAGCGCTGTCTAACTAGTGCACCGCGGGCCGCGTGTGGCAAAAAGCTGATTGCTGGGGAAATTCAAAGAGTTTTGTGCACAACAATTGGACTGTTCCTATAAGCCCTGTTTCTGACTGTAGAAACAGGACCTATTGTAAAACACCTACAGAATTGAATTGTCACTGTTCAATAGGACCATGTGCAACGTAAGGTTTATTTTTATTACGATTCATATAGTTTTTAAGCTTCTACATTATTGGGTTATGTGATTGCACTTTGAAATCAGTTTTCGTTGTAAGAACCGCATTATTTAGTAGAGTATATCTCCGAAATTAGACTTCATGATTACACTGCTAAATACTTTAATATCATTAGTCAAGAAAAAAAATTGTTTAGGACTAATGGTGGTTAATTTTGGTGACCCATATTGGTTCATAAATTCATTGATTATAAAATTAGATAAAGTTTTCGAAATAATCTTGTTAATTTGTTTAATAACATTTTGAATTCTTCAAAATATTCTAAGTACAGTTAAGAATCAATTCTGTAGATAACACGGAATTATTATTTATTGATCCTTATCCGTATAATTTGATTCTTATACCCATGTAATGAGCAGTTTTGCTTATTTAATATGAAACAATCATAGAAACCTCAAATGCATACCCAGATCACGTTCTCTCCAATATTTCGGAAAGCAATTAAAATATATCAGGAAATATAATGACATTGTTGACCCTAACAGCTTATTTAACCAGGTTGATAAAAACAGGGAACTAACTAAAATAAAATAAGGAGGATACTATTGCCTATAATAATGGAGATTTTCTTATTAATCAAAGGATTGAATATAACCTGCTGCAAGTTGATCGTACTTCTTCAGAATTGTCCACTTCATCCATATAGTATAACCAAAAAGTTCGGTTTTATATTAGGATTTGATTATTCACCATCCGCTTCACCAAATTTGCTCTCAGTGCCAATTTCAGATCAAAAGTGTGTGTTTTGATGTCGAAAGCCAGAATTCCAAAAAACATAGCATTTTTGGGAAATAATAGGCGACTGTCGAATAAACTTCCATGCAGGTAAATATTTTCTACTACAATTCTGGATTCTGTACTAAAAAAGGGTAAAAATAATATTGGTGAGAAAACAGTTCAACTTTGTGAGAACAATGGTGCAAATTACTGACAACAAATCATCATTCCCTAAGTCTTAAGATAGGAATAAATTAAATGAGTGATGAACTTAATAAAATATGTATTGATAAACTTTATGGCATAATAACGGCAGCAGCCACATTGACAAAAAATCTGAATGGAAAACATTGGAAAAAGGTTAAAACTTCCCGCTGTGGCCAGCTACTTGAAATGGTAAAGTAAAATTGTAAAATAGAATAAGTTAGTTATTACGAAAAAAAAAATTTATAATATTATATTTACTAAAGTTTATTTTCTAAAGCTTCCAGATTAATTTAAGAAAGTCCTGATAAAAGCAAATCTATGGCTTTAACTATATAGGTATTTATTAACAGCCAATTACTTACATTCGATATGCACAGGGAGTCCAATGAATATAGAGCAAAAATATTCATTTTTTTGTATCCTTCGTCACTCAGGCACAATTGGCGTATTGTAACATCCCCTCGAAGTTCAGCAATAGCCCCGATTTACGAAGAACCATCTGCATATTGCATAGCTCCATTCCATGGAATATGGGTTGGCCCATGGATTCTAAACTCAACAGGAGGTCAGATATGTGTTTATTCACACAACCACAGAGCTAGGATGTAAAAAATCCTTTTTTACATCCTAGCCCTATTGGGATTGGAACACGGTACTTCCCGCTCCAACTGCCACAGCTTTTGCGCCATTTGGGAGGTAAAAAATCTACATACTATCGATGCATTCCCGAATCGATAATTTAGAGAATTTTGGCTGGCTGCGATAGCACTTTCTTATTATTTAAACGGAAATAATCTCTTCAAGAACATATATAAGAATATAGCTGGCAGCAAATATACAAATCGTCCAGTGTTAGGAAGACTTCTCAGTAATTAGTCACATGTAACCGATTGAAATCAGAGAGATATAAATAACTGGCCCATTCAGACTATTCATTAAAAATTATCGACTATATTGAGACAATGACGGTGAAAATAAAGATATTGATGAAGTGTTATTAGAAACTACACAATAATTCAACTTAACTTAAAATCGTGCAATTTATAAGTATATAAAACAAAGTTGGTTACTAGCAATAAAGCTTTCATAAATAGGAGCTATAGTTTATCGGGCTATAAAAATCTGGCAATCCAAATCTGGTTAAATCAGCATAAACTGAAGTCTTAAATCAGTCAAACCAAAGCAGATTCAGTTGTACTCTATTAAGATCATTTGCATTCTGAATTTTGATCACCGAAAGGTTAGGTACAAAACTGATGTCCATAATCATAAAATAACTTAAGCTTTCAGTAATTATAATAAATAAATAATAAAAGTAAATTTTTAATAAAATAAGTCAAAATACAGAAGCACAAAATTGCACTCTTCCAAATATTATTAGGATTGACACAGGTGAGGATGTTAAAGAAACTTTTCTCCATACAGATGTTGCCGCAATTAATGCCACCATTACAATATTATGGCTGATTTTAATATCCTTTGATTGACTACGAAAAGTGTTTTCTAAAGCACGCGAGTTAAAAGAAGTTGGACAACTCTGAGATAAAACGAAATTTTGTTTTTTTAAATAGCTAATTAAATGTTTAGTTGACGTTTCCCACACACAGAGAGAGCTCAATTTATTCAGTCCAAGTAATTAAAAATTGTTTAACTATCCGAAGATAGATATGTGAATCGATTTCATCCAGAAAATATATTTTTAGTTTTTAGAAATACCTAATCAATTAAATAACTAATAATATAAAATAATATTGAACTAACAAGACAATATGTAATATACATACACATATGCACACATATCATATGTAAATTTAATTTTAAAGTAATTTAAAACACTTGTTGCACACGATTTATTGTGGAAAATCGATATTTCATTACTGTAGATATTTAAATTGCATGCATGCACCATTACATATATTACATTATATATATATATATATATATATATATATATATATATATATATATATATATATATATATATATATATATATATATATATATATATATATTTATATATACATATATATATATATATATATATATATATATATATATATATATATATATTTATATATACATATATATATATATATATATATATATATATATATATATATGTATATATATATATATATATATATATACATATATATATATATATATATATATATATATATATATATATATATATATATATATATATATATATATATATATATATATATTATATATATATATATAACGTTTCCTAAACAACTAAATATTACATGCTCATATCTACATATTATGTGTTATTATTAAATTCATTCTTTCACTCCTTGTTCGAGTATATAGCTATGTAGTGCACATACATAAATTGTGACTTCTGCTATATGTTGAATGTCATCAAAAAATAATATTAATAGTAATTGTTTTCTGCCGTATGCATTATATATATACATATTGTACGACCATATAGAGTAGTAAACCACAAAAAGAATTTTATGTTATATGTACGAATGTAGATGCAATCAAAATGAAATTTTTCACATAATATATACGAGTATGTAATGAGCCTATATATAAATATGATTTGTACATATACGAGAAGTCGGATATATCAAAACTTTATTTCATTATATATAACGATTAGGTTACAACTTGATATGGACATTTACACGGCCATGAGCTTATCTTATATCTAACGGTGATAACTTCACAAGACTATGTATATATTTGGTCTACCTATCAATTGAATCAAAAATGAATTTCGTGCAATTGAAGCTATGTCCTATAGCTCACTAGTCTGGTTTAAATAAAAACATGAATAGATATTTAATTATTTTGCAAACTAGAGAACACTTGACTGTATTTGAATCGAAAGTTGGTAGGAGAAGATTGCGTCAAACGCTATTCAATTCAACCTCCCACCTTGTTGAAATCAAGCAATCATATATCACATGATAAATATCGAAGAAATTTGAAACTTGATTTTATTTTGTGATTGAAATTTATGAATGGAAAACGTCCTGGCATCTTCATTCCAAGTGAAATTAGGTGTCAGCCTCTATATGATTTGGAGCTTAAACCTCCTACTTAAAAGTTTGTTTAATCTTTAGAGATGGAAACCATAATTCTATCCTAATCATTTCGGGATACGGTGTTATATAACAACAGATATCTTTCTAATGAACTTATCTGTATCTACCGATCTTTAAAGTGGGGAATCAGAAAGTTCAAGATTTTTGATGATACTAATTTGTTCTTGAACAATAAAAATTCGAAAGTGTAATAAAATAATTGATTGCCAAATAAAAATTTGGAACAAATACATTTGAGCGCATTTGTGATCGTTGGTTTGAAAAAGTATCTTACAATGTAACACCTGAACAAAAAATGGGCATTTAAAAAATCAAACACACTTTAGAACTGTTTAGTGTTTATTCAACAAGTTGTGAACGTTTTATGATGAAAATTTAAGAACTATTATCTATCCGATATAATTTGGATATGATTCAAATGTGTATAGAAAATGACTGCTTTTTCCACTGCGATCCTGGCCTTAACTAAATTTATTAGTTGATAATTTATTAGGCTGAATAATTGTGCTGCTATAGAAAAATCTTGTTGGGATCTGAAAATTTAGTTACAACATCAACCTCAGTGTTACAAGGAGTCGGCCATAATCCACCACTAAGATTAAACAATAATTAACAAGATAACTATGGGTCAACTTGAATGACCTACGAGTTCCATTTTCAGAAATAAATACGACTGTTTGTGCTGGATGTTTTGTAAACTCACATTATGCAAACTGAGAAACTTGGGAAGAACATTAAAAAAAGCCATCAAAACCGATAAAACAGAAATCCTGTACAGATCCGCTCAATTGTACATATCAACACAGATCCTCTCACTTTACAGAATAACATAAATTTGACAATGCACCAGTTCAATCTAAAAATTAGAAACATCAGGACCAGGCGAAATATGGTCTACTTACATATTTTTAGAGCAGGATTGACTAAGGAATATGTTGTAAAATAGTGAAAGATCAGATTTGTGTTCATAATCGATGATGAAAAGGCTAGAAACGATCAATTTGCAAAACTTATGGTACCTTATAATCTGATTAGACTAATGAAGACAACCAATTAAACTGGATTAAAGATAAAAGAAACCCGCTATAGTAATTCTATGATTCACGCTCTAAAATTGCAAGAATCCATTATGTTCGATACGAGACTATTTTGAAACAAAGTTAATGGGTAAGTTGTAAACGACCTTAGAATTTTGTCTCATAAATTTAATTGAAGAATACAGTTTAATAATTGTATTTGGCTTAAACCGTTTCACTTGCATCCACTATATCAAATTAACCATTTCTAATAAGAATTAAGAATTTGTGGCATACATTTAATAAAATTTTACGACATTACAATTTAATTGGTTCAAACTTTATATAATATTACAAGATATGAGGTTATGTAGCGTTGATGGTGGTTAAGACACAACGCAACTGGTGTTAAACAACTGCCCAGTGGCATTAACTCTTTCGAAAAAGGGATTCGTACAAACCCGAGCAAGCAAGTCATCAGTGATTCTAATGTTAGACTACTCCTACTAAGTGAATAATCAAAGTAAATAATCAAGCCAAAACGACTATAAGTGTAATTACTGGTACAACATCAGGATCTAAATATATAGGAAAAAAGACGATGAGATATTGGAGCTAGGACTGTCTAAAACTCCGCCCTGCACCCAATTACAGCTTATTTAAAAAAAATAAAAGACCAGAAACTATCTAGAGATAATCACAACAGCTGGGTATTTTCGTCAACACTGGTTCATCATCACAAAGGGGATCCATACAATAGAGCCCCAATAGATAGAAGAATAGCGATAGGGAAACCATACAAACTGAATATTAAAAGTCGATGCGAGTGGCAATTGTGGAAGACTAAATCTGAGATGCATATTCAAATAATGATCGAATAACCAAGAAAATAAGTTTAAATCTTGCTATAATCTACGATAACGGAATATATTTAGAAAGGCTGCGAGAGTTTCATGTACGCCGCGAAACTATATTTTTAATAATGAAATAACTACAGGCCAATATGGGACACCTGATGTAATTCGAAATAATTTGAATCTGAAATATACACAACAAAATGCCACAAGCAGAAATCACTGATTTCAAATCAACGAACATAAGATCGTTGAATCAATTATTAGTCGCCCAAAACTATTGCCCAAAATGATAAATTTGTAAAACTTTTCTGAAGCTAAACTGTAGTGGAACATTTACACTGTGACTCACTGTAAATTCGCCCAAATCGCAATAAATTCATATGTATATACGCTCTGTCTCTCTCTCACTCATTTAAAATTTGTGCTTAAAACAAAAGAAAACTAAATAATATTATATTTCCGTTACGATTGAGCAAAATAAGAAAAAAACGGTTTACCTGCTACGTATGTACTTAGATAAATTACATTTATCATTATCAGTAAAAGATCTTATTAAGTTTCTTAAATATTTTCTTACATAACGATATAAATACTTTAAGATTCCAATCACCAATCAAACGCAAATAATAACGGTCCTCTTCAATTCGCAACACCAAAATTTTAATCAAAACAAAAATAAGTAAAATCACTTACCAGTTACCACAGATACAATCCACAGGATCACTTATTTCAATTATTTTAATCCACTTGAGACTGAGAGCTTACACAAATCAATGATTTTCTTACCAATTCACTTGATATACTGACTCTCTCTCGATCGTATCGTTATTCGTAAGTACGATGATTATTATTTATCTTTCCTATTGTTGTTATACAATGTGTTACCGTTATTAAAAAAGGAAACAAAACAAAAAAATTCTTGTGAAATGCGAGTGATGTTAGAGATTTTAAACTCACACACATACAAGAGCATACACATGCACAGCAATATAACGAAAACTGGTAATGTGATTTGAAAAATTGATTTATGGCACGTGCATATGATTGAAGTGGTTGTGTGTATATGAAAAACAATATTGGCCTTGGATTTTAATTGTTTAAATTTATACACCTGTAGAATTGCATCGGTATGGCTTATATTATATAAGAAATTCATTCCCGTTCAAATATTTATGCCAATCTCTGAATTGAATTTTCCATGTATGACTTTTCACAAACTACTAAGGAATTGGACTTTAGAATTGGGATCGTTCATTTAAAATTAAAGCTCAATATGTGCGGCCCTATGTCAAGCAGTCCTATATCAAGCAGCTCATACAGGTGATTCTATAGATTTCTAGAATCAACATTTGAGGGAAATACTTATTAAATGAAATTTGTAAGAAATCAAAAATATTCTGCCCTTACTCGCACATATGCAATCCCAATGCGCATTACTGTTTTGGAAAACTGAAGTAGAAAGACCAATGAAGGGACAATAGTTGACTTCCGTTGATTGACCACGAATTGAACTCAGTTTTAAGTCGGACATCTGTTAATGAAGAAGATTTTCGTTTGATAGCTTTGAAGTTGGCTCGACCAATAAACAAATTTGTCTTATGAAATGTTGAAGTAGTAAAATATGCTAGATCCAAAAACTTCGAGTAGGATAGATAACTGTGATTAACTAGCTTATGACATATTCAAGTAAGATTTTTAAAACCAGTTGTTTGGCATACATAGGAAAATGCCGAGGTGCTTGATGTGCTCTGATCTAGTAATCAATTGGTTTTAAAAAGATTCAGTCTGAAATTCCTTTCGTTGCTTTAATTAAGGTAATCACAAAGATATTTACATAAGGGTGTTAGAACACGATAGTCGGTGTAGTACTGGGTAATGAAGCCAGATGCAAATGTCCAAGTGCCAAAGCAGTGGTGAAAGCACACTTTACTTAAAACAACGTATGGTGATTTCGACACAGATGCTTATAGAGTCTTATATAGCTTTATATCAGAAGATTATATAATTTGGTATTGGTACTAAGATTGGGTACTAAAAGTTATCATATTAAATGAAGTATACGATCAAAAGCTCCCTCAATATTCAGAAAAGTGCTTCTTTTATTTCTACTACTTCACATCTGACGACAAAGGAAAATAATCAGTTCCTTATGTTACCATTGTGGCGGAGAAAGAAGCGTGCTTGCTCTGTAATACCGGGGGTCTCGAGTTCGATTCCCGATGGTGACCAAACACAACGATTGGTTGTTTTTAATGTGTAAATGTATGTGGGTTGAAGTATGGCCCCTTTTGAGTGTTGTATTTTGAGTTCTTCTGGAATTATTTTCACGTTCTTTAATTTTTAAGCATCAGTTTAAAGCAATAACAATGTTTTAATGGAATTGAAGAGCAACCTCTAGAATCAGCTCTTCTGTATTCATAAGCTCAGAAGAACAGAATGAGTGAATTTGAATATGTCGCCGCTTTACATTTAGTCACTAAAATCATCGATAACTTTTTGAAGATAGACCTGGTCCGATCAACTTTGGTCCACCAAAGCTAGTTCGACCAGTATCAGTCAATGATGTTTATATAAAACGACTATCCTTTTAATCTTTTTGAGTTCATCCTAATGTCAAAAAGCTTCCTTGGCTTAGGGAATCTATTTTCTCATCACCTATAAAGTGTTTTGACTCCATGATAACCGCAGTGATATTTCTAGTATTGCTTGACGTTTCGGGCTTGTATTGGAACCGTACAACAAAGGATTATGCGAACCGACTATAAACCACTGGTAATTGGTTTTGCGTCAAAAAAGAATTCCATCAATTAGATTATATTTAATCGATAATGTTAAATTGATAGTGTTATACAGGACTTGATGTTGAAAGAGTCAATTTCAGTGATTCAATGAGGCGATTCCAAGCTGTATATCGACAAATGAATTCAAAACCTTAAAAAGTAACATTTTGTCTGGGCCCAAGTTAAAATTAAATTTATTTTCGTTCCTGTCTCTAAACTGACTGTATTTGTCGTGGAACATCGACATCGTTTGGCATAGTATATCAAATCACATCCCGGAGTAAAACTGTATCACGCTTGTCCAAAATGTCCAAAAACCGTCTTGTTGGTAAGAAGTCTAAAGTTAATTGTCGTACACGTTCAGAACATGGTTGGTTTGATAATTTTTATATACAGTATTTTCTACAATCGGCCTCGCTCGGCCTTACGTTGATTTGAAACTTTCAGTCGTTCATACGTCATACATTTCTTACTTGAGATATACAATTGAAAGTAGGTGTCTTCGACCAATATCAATATGCTCTAAGTATAATCACAAAACGAAATCTACGAACGCAAAGTTCTTCGTGTCCACGTCTTTGATGGTGAAATGGTAAGTGAGCAAGCCGTATCGATCTTGCGATTGTACATATCGATGAAACTTTTTCAGAAAGCATATTCATGATTTTTTTTTAACCTTGGGCTTCTAGTGGCATTGAGTACTGGAATTATTTCCACCTTATTTAATTATTATATATTATATATCCATGATAAAGCGTATTTATGAATTTGCGGATTTATTTTCGGATAGATTTAATTGGGCTTTCCCGTCAGACGACTATTCATAAAACATTCATTACATTGTCAATATCATATACCGATATTTAATCGATATCTCAAAATATTCAAAGTTTTCATCAAACCAACATTTCCTTCATACAGATTAAATGAACTGAAACTATCTTATCAACTATGACCCTCTGCAGAACTAATGGGCCCACCCATCTTTCATAACACTACAATACGCTGGCATGGGGCAATATATAATGAGCAGATGGTTTAGGTATATTTGAATTATAGCCTTATGTCTTCGAAAAATCAGCAACTTAAGTCCTAGCCCATAGCATAAATAACCCAAAAATCTAATTTTCAACCGATGGAGTCAGATGGTTGACACGGTATGGGTCATTATTGGTACGTAACGTGTTATCAATTTGACTCCACTGGTTTCGATCGTGAGCCAGTCTTCATACTGTTGTAAACAATTAGAATATGCCAGATCGCTCTCTACGCCGTAGAGCCATCGTCGTCGACAGCCTAAAGGTGGCTCTCGGTACGTGTTATTACCAATACTGAAATCAATTGCATGTTGGTCTCTAAGACCAGAGATCAGATTTTAAGACCAACGCAAGCTGATCACTGTTCTAGTGGATCAAGTATCTCTTACACTCCGTTGGCATTGAACCCAATCAGTTGAATGGATTGTCAGAAAAGATATTGTCTTAAGGTGTTTCACCTTTACGAAGAATGTTTTCCAACATGAGATTAACAAAATCAGAAATATCCTTGCCGAACACCAGAATTAATTGCAAAAATTCTCGATAGCTGTTTTGAACTTTGATATACGAAGGGAATATTGAAAATCGAAGATAAACAATCTCGCAAAGATCTTTATAACGTTCCACGTAGTCAAGAAACAAATCCGATGATCAATATTTGGTTCTATCGTTTTAACTATCTTCCATGTTTTAGAATAACGGCTACATGTCAAACATGTCTTAGCTCCAAATGAGACAAGCTTAGACAAGTGAGATGTTCTTAAATATACACCGGCTTGTATGTGCCCTCCGATTGAAGGTACCAGAAACCGTCTGGATACTCTTGAGACATAGCAAATTGGCACATGTTTCGCTGACGATCGAGTTTTCATTGATTGTCCTTCTTGCAATAAAACTATAAATAAAGCTTTTTCTGTTATGCTCCGGAAGGCATTGGTATCCCCCAAAATTGTATACGACATTAGCGTGTTTGGAAATGGAGTTAAAGGGGCGTTTAGTCAGTTAATGCTTAGAGAGAATGCTTGTACGAGATGGGTGCGACAAATTCAACTCCAATACAATAAACATACGTATAGATCCAGTATACCTTATACAACATCAGAAACTCTTGTCCGATCCCTTGAAATTGGAGGATTTTACCAAGCAAGTAAATGAAACTATAACTAAGGCGATTTCTAAGAAAGTGGAAAGTTAATACAGAGAGAGCGGAACATATAGTTGATATGAATGTTGAAAATTCGTTTACGACTGATGATGGCATCTGTAACATGAATGCTGAACTAATTGGAATATTTAAGGGTATTAAGTTGGCTATGGACAAGAGAGGAGGAACATTTTCGTATTTTCCGATTCCCAGAGGGGAATACTAGCGTATATGTAGAGATGATATTCGAATCCTTTCAATCTTTTTGTGAGGAGGTAAACATTCAATGAATACCTGTTCACAAGAATATTGAAGGGAATGAAAGACTGATATGATTGCTGAGAGGTTACAAGTGAATGAAAATTGGCACGCATATATGAGAAGAGGGATGCAAGAGATATACTTCGAATGTTTTAGATGAATGGATGGCACAAATGGACAAACCATGAAAATGGTAACTGGAAAGAATGCTCGGTTAAACCTCAATTAATAGAAAACGATGTGTCTAAGGTTTGCAGTGTATCAGAGGATATCGAACATCTCGTATTTCGCTGTAAAATAGAATTCGATATCCTTAACACAGTAAACGGTTTGACATTTTCTGGTTCTTGCTAATTAATATGATAGATTTATCAGTGTACCTAGCTTTTCTGCAGCATATCATTTCGAATGAGTGGAAAATCCATGCATTAAGATTTCCACTAATCTCAGATTTTCCTTAATTTGAGTACACCCTCGAGCGTCTGTATTGCAAAGATGGTTCATATATATAGTTAAATAAAAGCAACCGGTGATATTTCACCACCCCGCCAACAAAAATTGACATCTTTAAAATATGTAATAAGACATACATATGAATTTATTAAAACACCACACCTCAATGTTGTTTGACTATTTCAATTTGATACGTATATACAACATACATTGCTTCTAATTATAAATTCATTTTTATGTTTCTTGATCCCAAGAGGTGATATTTAAAAAAAAAAACAACCAGTATATATATACATCCATATACTCGTGTATATGAAAGGAGTGTGAAAGTATTGTGAATTTTCTTTATACATTTCGACAACAACAACCAAAACCAAGTTTTAAGTCGCAGTCATGATAACATGACTAAATTATTTAAATAGTAGTGAGAATGATTAAGACTCCCTAAGGATTTTGGCACACCCAAAAACTTACATCCCAGATGGGTTGGACACTATTACTTTTTGTTTTTTTTTAACATTTGGCTATTTAATACGAAAAAAAATACTTACAGAGCACAAACAGTGTATTAAGAACACTCCCTGTGTATAAAAACCAAATGTCTAGAGTAAAATTTCTTTTCTTATAATCTAATATGAAAATTAGCTTGTCACGTTTCTTTAGGCCGATTATAAGACTTATATTATGCGGCCACGTTTCGTTTTGGACATACACACACACACACATACACATAAATTTTCCGTTTTGATAAATGATTTATGAACAGAAGAACTTTAATTTCGCGCGAAATGAATTTTAATATTTATTATTGTGTTTTTTGTTGTTGTTGTAAATATGTGACACCTTCTCTCCACTATACCCCAGTTTTTTATGTGGAAACTAATAAAAATAAAATGAATAATTATAAAAAAACTAAATACATAATAATAAAACTAAAAACCCATCAAATATTTTACACGCAACATAAACATTGATGATATGACAAAACACCACAAAAGGAATTATGAAGGGTTTTCCAATAAGTGGTTTCATTTTGATATAAAGCGTGTTTTTTTATAGAATTACACAAGACTTTATTCGATGGAAAATTTTGTGATACGATTGTTTAAATGTGATTTCGGCCATGTGACTGCTACGGCTGGCGTCTGTAAGGCGCAATCATTTGCAGCCTTATTTTGCCAATAACTCTTCGAATGTTGATTTCCAGGTATTCAGAAAATAATCCAATGGGGTTAAATCACACGATCTTGGTAGTGAATTATTGAACCATTACGCGAAATTATTCTTGCCTCAAAAGCTTCTCTGAGTAAATCAATTGAAGCGCGCTATCATGTCCTTATACCACTCACCATTGATAGTAACATTCTGACCATCAACGTTTTCGGAGACATATGGATCAATGGGTCCACCAATATATGAAACGCACAAACAGTAATTTTCTGAGGATGTAAATGCGACAATTCTGCTTGTTCACGTACCCATTCAACCAAAAATAGGCTGCATCAGAGAATACAATTTTGAATGGAGATTCAACATCAATATCAATTTGTGCTTTAGCTTATGCACCGAATTGGCGGCGCATACGATGGTCTTGTCTTAAATTTCTGCACAAGCCAAGATCCTTTCGTATAATCTTTCATAAAGTGGAAGGACACAACCCCAGTTCCTGAGAACGGTGACAAATTGATTGATTTGAATCTTCTTCAATGCTTTCCTGTACAGTTTCTTCAGTCCGCACTGTTCGGCGTCTTACGGGATGCCCATTATCATTAAGAGTAAACGTGGTCTGAAAACGATGTTATTCGAACTAGCCGCTCTGATTATGTACATTATGTATACCATAAAATGGACGCTATGGGTTGTCGAATAAAGCAGTGTTGCCAACTCAGTTATGAACTTCTAAACAACACCCTTTATGAGAGAAATTAATGAATGTTGATTTCATTGTAAAGAAAAAGTTATATCCACCAAATGGCCGACACGGCTACGCCTGCAGCATCATATCCTTTTCATGGAATTTTCGATAATCAATTCGTACATTGCGGCTGTATGCTCTCAATAACTTCACGAATTCCATCTTTAATTTATTGAATCGATTGTGGAGCATTGACATAGACCTTATCTTTCACGTGTCCTTCCAAAAAAGTTTAAAGGTGTTAAATCAAAAGATTTCAGTGGCCAATTATGATCTTATGAGAAATACTACGGTCAGGAATCTTTTCTTGCAAAATTGTAATTGTGTGGCACGTAGGACCGCCTTGCTGCAAATAAACGTCGTCCACATCAATATCTTCCAATTCCGCCCATAAAAAATCTTTAATCATTGCTCGATAGCGCAATCCATTCACAGTTACAGTTGTACCAGCCTCATTTTAGAAAAACTAAGTTCTAATCACACCACCAGGGCACCAGCTCAAAAACCACATCGAGAGTGACACGATGGGGATTTTCAACAATTATTCTTGAATTTGAGCCCTTAATGCGATAATTCTGCTTGTTAACGTAGCCTCCAAAGTAAAAATTGACCTTATCACTGAAGATGATTTTTCGATGAAAATCCGGATCATTTTGAAGCATTTAAAGGACCTAATCAGCGAAGATACGATAAGCTTATAATGATCGACTGGCTTGAGTTCTTGTGTTAACTAAACTTTAAAAGCATTAAGACTTAAGTATTTATGCAAAATACGGTGTAATGTTGTTTGTGGAATGTCTAATTCCAAAGATCGACGACGAATCGACAAACCTGGGTGTTCTTCTACTTAACACTACGGTCTATAGCTGCAATATTCTCGGTTTCGTTTCTTCACATCACTAAATTAAGCCAACAGTTCAAATTATTCCATAAGTTTCACTATTGCCCACCGAGAAGGTGCTTCACGACGACCAAAATGTTCTCAAATGTCAAAAGGACAACTTCAAAATAGACAGTTGTCCAAATAGCAGGCTATTCAAAATGAAATCTCTTATTGGAAAACCCTCTATAGTTACATACTCGTATACTGGTTGAAATATTATCAATTCATGAATAAATTTTTGGTGGAAACTAGGTTTTTCCAGACACGAGGATACGAATATGTTAATGTAAGATAGCAATATTTCAAGTCATAACCCACCATTAGATGATTTGATCTAAGATAATTCAAAGAAATACAATACGTATTTAAAAGGAATTGTTCATGTGTGTATCGGTGAAATAATTAAGAATATTATAGGTAGCGTGACAATACGCGATTAAGGAAATAAACTACACACATTCAAATGTTGAGTGAAAATTCATGTATGTTTAAGGGAATTATGTATATCATATACCTCTATATGGACATTCAGATATTAATGCTAATGTTTTGATGACAAATTTTAACATAACCTGTAGAATGGGATATCTCGAAAAAAAACTGGCAAGTATAAATTATATTGCTTATATGCTCATATATAGTTTCTTATTGCTTTAGGTTTGCACGAAGTAAAACATTTATGAGCGGAACCGTCATATGCTGAGTCAATTACGACAAAATGATAAATGATCGTCTACAATTTTAAGGGGTTGAAATAATCAATAATATTTGTTCTTATATACATTGATAAAGATAATTAGGTGATTTGTTCACCAACCCATACCCAGCATTAGAACGTGTGTTGCGAGAATTAAATTTGTAAGATATCCAGATAAATGGAGCCAGTTCTACATGATATAGTGATATAGTAAAATAACGTTAAGGCTGATGAAGCCAAAGTGATGACTGCTAAGGTGATCAGATGTATAACCACTTATGGAAGAAACAACTTGGCATTAGATGTGAGTCCTGTATCTGGTAGCTGCAAATTGCTCGGGATACGTCCCCGTGATAACCACCTGGTAACTAGGTTACTTCATTAAGTGGTGACACAGTGCTGAATAACTGGGTTCGGTTTAATACTCAGTAACTAACCAGGTTTTGAGCCCAGTGTTGAAACTAACTTAATATTAGACGGTGTATCATGATACCCTCCGAATGAAGTACTCTTATCTGTGTATTGTTAATGCATAGATAGACAATTTATTTTCTCCACTTCTCGTGTCATATTTTACACGGTTGAAAATTTGGGTATAATTTTTAACACTGAATTCAGTATAGAGGCAGTATTATATGAATTTACTTATAATTTTAATACTTTTTCACAATATAAAATCTTAGTAAACCGAAACTTATAAATTTGTATCCAAAATAACTATAAATACCACACAATAGATACCTCACAGTATATATTTTATAAGGTGGGATATTGATTTTGTTGCATGATCGTGCTTTATAAGATAAACTTCTAAAATTTTATACTTTAAACTTATGTTATTTTTATTCTTAATATGTAAGCCTATTGAATCTATACTTTAGAAAGATTCGAATTTTTAATGTAGGTTCATTGCATAATTATTACGTATAGTTTTAATATAAATGATGTATAAAATTGGCCATTTAGAGCAAGAAAGTTATATGATACGCATGATACGTCTCTTTTGTTATCTGGTATTACTACCAGATGGTAGTACTACTATATAGCTTTCATTTCAATTTTACAGTATCTTTTAAAGTGTTCATGACATTTTGTGTTTTCGAGTTGATTTAAATTTAAAAATACCAATGTTAAACACACGAAAGTGACAAATTTAAAATAATTTCAAAATAATGAATGTAGTGACTATAAGATGGGAATTTTTCATGCGATAACTTTATGCAATCGGGTAAGTTTTAAGGATTCCGTTTTCTAATTTTATGAAATTTTTAATATTTATAAAAGTTTATATGTTTATACTTTATCAGTATTACAGAATTATAGACAGAATACAACATTACAGAATTATATATAAAATTGATTATCCTTGTTCAATAAAAAGCAATGTTGATGTATAAGGGTCACACTCATTAGGAACCCTATATGACTTATGAATACGGAAGTTGGACCAGCTGTAATAGTTACATCTGAGGTAAAGTATATTATTTATAAACATAATTCAAAATATATAGCCATATTTTTAAATTTATTTATAGTCTTGGTAACAATTCTTCTTATGAAAAGCAGGTTGTTCAAAATTTTAGCGGAGGGATAAATAGATAAATAATTTTAATCGAGATAAAGCAACTTTTAAACGTCATCACATTGCCGTTTTACAAAAATCTGTGTCATTGTTTCAACGTCTTAATCAAATACACAGAACCTGAACAAGAGCTAAGTTAATTTATATTTTTAATTTAAATTAAACTTCAATGTAATGCATATTTATAATAACATTTTTTGGTTTGCCTTTACTTACAGATTGAGCCTTTTGTACATTAAAAGTACTAAATCTTATTCGACTTGCCAGAAGAAGATTATTAAGCGGAATCTCAGACGAGCATGTAAGCAGTCGAAAACCTATTTTTTCTAAAGTAAAATATGTATGTATTTTCAATAAACCTTAATATTACGATACAATAAATCATTGCAAAGTTGATCCAATGCTAGATCTGCCTGAAGATAGAACCTCTCAAATATTCTAACTCTTCTCAATCATCTGAGCTCAATTAAAAGTATTAATGTGATATTAATTAAAGCTATTTATGTATGAATTTATGTAATATCTAAAGTTATACCAAATAAAAATAAACATTTATTAAATAAAATAAATATATATTATTTTTTGTATAAAAGTAATACAATATAAGTATAAAACTTGTTTAAACCTTTAGTATTATAAAAAATATTCTGGAAAGGTATAAATCCATTGTATAGGTAAGGAATTATAAACTTTCATAGGGATGCTTATGAACTGATTTGATACTTTACAGTATAAACAAATAGCCGGTGTTCATATAAAAATTGATATGCTAAAAAAGTATAAAATTAATATTTTTTATTTATGGATCTATATGAATAACTAAAATGTGTTAATTTTATACTGATATTTTTAACCGTGTATGAATGACAATAATATAAAAACTAAGAACCCGAATGATACAGCCGAGCAAATTTTATATTTTGAAAGTGTTAGCCTTCTTAATAATAAAGCTCTCGTACAGTTATTAGAACATTTGACTGGGGACGATGTCTTATTAGTGGTATAGACACGGGAAGAAAACCAGCAGTAACAACATATTCTAAACAGAAGATACTGTAAGGACAACAAAAAGAGAGCACTAAACAGTGCACAGGCTGAACAGAGATGGATCGGAAATTAATATGTTATTTTCAACCTAAATCAAAGACAAACGATCACTCCAGTCATGTAAGTGAAATGAAGTTGTCAACCGTAATAAGGCCCCACGAACAGGAGTAATTATCAAACTGAGTTTCAACTTGATTGCAAAAAAATCACGAGGAACGTATGGTGATTAAAGACACGCATAACATCGATGAAAGACAATGTCATATTGTTATTACGTGTTTCAGGAACTTTTGGGCTGTATGTTCAGTGTAGCATATAGTGTATAAACGATAAATTTCTAAAATTGGTTTTAGAGCCGTATCTGCTTAACATCTCTAGGAGGGAACTGAATTTAAGTGCATTCTATTCTATTGGGTCTGATTTATCAGCTTTGAGGTATTTTGAAGGATTTTGAGAACCAAACCCCGGAACAAGGGATCGACAGATACAAAAAAAATGGAAACAGGTATAGTTTCTACAATTGGGCCTGATTGATAAATCTGTACCCAAACTAGACGTACTTGGGTTCAAATCCACTTTCGTTCTGTGCGATTGATCACTATTATAAATGTGTCCGATAACGAATTATCCTTGATTGGCATATTTGGTGTACAATTTACACAATTAACTAGCAGCATACAAGCGCTCTTCGCACTCTTTGAACAATGCATGAAAAATCATTGTATTTGGTTTTTAAACAAATAATCTCATTTTCTGTATGTGGTTGCCCAGAACAATGAGTGGAATCAGAAATAAACTTGTAAACTACATGTAAAGATTTGTTTGTCTATTCCTTGTGGAGTTAGGCATACTACACCAAATGCAGAGCTTAAAACGGTGGAAGGTCTACTGCCACTTGATTTTTAGATTTAAAGATGTGTAGCACCTATACATCCACCAGTTTTCAACTGGTGCGACTCATAACTGCTTATATACTTTGAAATACTAACGAGACCAAAAACATCTTTGGTAAATTATTTAGCGTAATTATCATCGAAACGTATAAATGGGTCCGCAAGAAGCTATTCTACCTTTCTGATGTATACTGTAATCTGACTGATCCCGGGTTGTAAATGCTAGAACCTGAGGTGAAATTATTTTTCCCAATTGGTAGATAACTGCTATTTTTAAGCTATTTTTATAACAACACTGAAAAGATGGAGGTGAACTGCAGAGCTCGTCATATCTGCATCTTCTACGACAGTCATGCTACTCTCAGGACAATTGATTGTAATACTATTCCTTCGAACTTTTGTTTGGCAGACAACAACTACCTTGAATCGATATGGCTGTCTGAATGAAAGACATTCACTGGATATTCAATCTCATACAGGTATCAAGGGAAATGAGTTAGTCTACAACTTAGGGCAGGTAAATCTTTTGTGAGCCATAAAAGTTGCAAATCGACAATTATTAATTCTGTTCATAAAGATGTGAAAGACATTGGTTTATGATCTATGTCCATCATTAATTGAATTTTTAATTGATTAAAGATGTATCACGTTTCATCCAACTGATTTGGAAGTATTTTCCAGCTATGCTGGTTTTTAGACTGCTACCGAAAATAGAGTCTTAACAAAATTTTTCCTGAATTTATGACAGTTGCTTTCATATATTTCATGCATTTAGATTAGCACGGTTAATGTGGCATTTTGCTATTGAAATATTCCGATACTTTAGCTAAATCTGGTTCACGATATCATACTAGTTCACTTATACTCGAATAAGAAAAAACAATTTTTGCTGTGACAGAGTTAAAGCTGGATTCCTACCCAAACTCAAAACTGTTTGTGATAGAAATTATCTATGTAAGCACTGCCTTCAATGCCACAGTGGACAGGTCCTACATACCCTTCCCCTGTTGTTGTGACCAAGCTAATTCAAAAATTTCCTTCAATCGCCTACCAGTTTAGAGCTATCTGTTATGGGCAGATTTTTAGGGTCAATTAAAGCTCTTACATTGCAATGGAAAGTTTATTAGCTAGAAAAACATGAAAGTGTTTAGCGCAGGGATATGTGATGATGAGTGATGGTACAGAAAAGACTGCAATATTTCTACGCCTTATATCACTTAATATGTTCGAGAGGGATATTCACATGTAAACACTTAATCATATGCCATACAGTACAATAATGAAAAAAATGTGTGAGTTAAACCAATAAGACTTTGTGGAAATGTGATAAGTGATGCTTGGTGCTATAATCGTGACAGCTAATGATGATTGGTGGGAGTTGAACTTGAACTCCACAGAGTGGCATTGATTGATAGCTAGGGCGCTGAATCAACCAGCCGATGAAGACGTTTTGTCTTGAAATGTATGGCATCTTGTATGTGGTCTGTAATATTCGTTTCGTTAGGCCGGTTTCGTTCTGATGACGTCATTGACTCGTTGTGTGATCTTAAAGATCAAATCCATCTCATCAGGTATATGCGACCGGAGGACTTGATGTATGTTGCATTTCGTTTTTCTATATATATATATATATATATATATATATATATATATATATATATATATATATATATATATATATATATATATATATATATTGTGAGGCTATGTTGCAACAGTTCTAGTGAATTACAGAGTTTTTGAATCGAAATCTTTTTCGATTATTTTGTTTCTCCTTCACTATTGTGGCGTGACTATTCGTCGTATTTGTGAACGCCACAACTTTTAGGTGCTTTCATCACACTTCTAGAATCAAAGCCTTAGCGTAACTTTGACCTATGGAAATAGAAGTATCCTCGTAATCGATCTTCCAGTGCGGGATTCAAGCATATACATTCAATCAGTCTGACAAACGCGGGTTTTCTGTAGCACAGATCTTCGTAATCGAAACGATCGATGTTTTATAAAACGCTCCTGTAATATCCAAGAAAGTGCCTGTCTGTGAGCATGTTTCATATTACTGGCGGTGCGATTATTATTGATCATCACCGCAAGAAACCAATCAACATTCCTTTTCAAAGACTTCAGAAAGATTGATGACAGACAGATGTGGGAAAATGATTTGGGATCGATAATTTCGACTGACCAATTTTTGGAATAATAATTATTTTACTCTTGTTCCAAGATATTGGAAAAAACCTAAGGGAATACATGCCTATATATGGATCAGGAAATATATCAATCATTAGGATCGGCAGATTTAGCAAGGTTAGAAAGAGAAAAAGATTCAACGCCCAAAGTACCGATAAAGGTTTATGGCAGCGTAACATAGTGTTATCGTATTCCATCTCTTCCCGAATTCCTTAAATAATCATTTCGAATATACTTTTAAGAATCGCTGTCATTCCACAATCTTCGCGTATCACCATTTAAATTTGACCGTTTTTTTTTCAATTAACAAAAATTTTGTTACCTTAAGTACATATAATTTCTTAACATTCTTAAAAGGTTCAATCGAATTATTCTCATCACATGCCGTTCAATAAAATTAATGCTCGGTTAAATATTTTAATAATTTGGGATATAAACTATCTTAATTGAAGTCTTAATTGAAGGTGAATATTCGTAACAGAATGGTAAACAATAAAAATATATTCGTCTATATAGTAACTCAGCAGGATTGATTTGGTTTGATGCTTCCTGGCACTTATTACTAAAAAACTAATAACAACAACAACAACAACAGCAATAATACAAAAGAAATTGGTAAGAAACATAATAACCGAAACAATAAAATTATGAAGAAATCAATTAGATCTTTCAACCATCTGACTTATTTTTGTTTTGTTTTTCTTGAGTGAATTTTATGATCTGTAACCGTTTTTTTGTTTATATGCGGATACTTCCTTAATATATATCCTTATTTGTTTTTTTGTATTTCTTTGATACCTGTCGTTAATCGATTAGTTGTCATAAATTTTTGACGAAACAATTATATATAGGGTTGGTTTATAATTGAGATCGTTGGCGTTATGTTGTATGTAGATATAGGTTTAAGACTATAATAAAGTTGTTATTCTTGTGCTGTGGCAATGTTTTACAACTGGAATTTATTATAGGAGGTGAATACCTCTATGTTTGTATAGCAGCAGCTTAGAGAAATAAAGATTTAAACGGTGTGGAAGAAGGTAAGGTTCAAATATTGGAACTTCGATGGCTGAGTACTGAATCCCAATTATAACATGAACGAATGTGATCAGTGTGTAACGATTGCAGGTGCGACAAAATACTTTTCAAGTTAAGGGTCAAAAAACTCTTTTGTTTGCCCAGTTCAGTTCATGGAGATATTAGGCTATGTATATCTTTGCCGGTGATTACGCTCAATAAAATATTTTTAACTATGGTGGATATGTGTGTGAGGAATGATTAATGTCGACGAGAGATCTGCTAAGAAGAGAATTAGAACCGTTGAAGTTGATGTGGAATACAACTAAATAACTCGGAAGGCTATATCGTAAACGTGACGATTGAAAACGAGCTTTTATCAGTTGAATACAATCCCACTTTAAGAAGCTGTATTTTATGGGTCTATTGGACCCACCGTTCATAATATGGACAGTCAGTTTAATGATATTGCCACCTTCCTATCACTTTTGCGTTCAAAACCGATTTGGTAAAAATACTATTTTAGTCATGTGTTCATTAAACCAAGTTTATAACCTTAAAATAAATCATAAGATAAAGCAAATAAGACAAATAAAAAAGTCACACCCTTAATTGGGGTAGTTTTCCGTGGTTCTTAAGATAACTATCAAAATTATGGATTGTGTGGTTAAAATTTTGATTACTTGTAGCTCTATCATTCCAACAATCGAACACTCCCTAGCATCTTCAGTTTAAATTGGTGTACCAATTATTGTTACTCTCGAATTTTCAATGATTTCGATTATCTCATTATCATGGTCAGTTAACACGTATAGCTGTAACTTTAAGCATTTTACTTGGTTTTTGCAGGAATTTAGGTCGCGAATCGTCACTGATAGTTTTCTATTAAATAAGGAAGCAAACCAAACTTTTTCGTTAAGGTTTAGGTGAGGCGAAAGTATTAGAATAGGGCAGTAATTTTTCTGACCAACTAACACCATCCATAAATAGTAAAAATATTAAGCTTATACGAGAAAATCTGGACTACAGTATAAATAACCTCAGTTTGCTCTTAGTTAACGGTTCACGCAATGCCGGTTCGTTTTGAAAGAAGATCGAGACAGGTTTTTTTCGGGATGCATTAGGTGCTGGTGTGGAGCCAATCCATTCGTGTGAGATGGTATCGTCCCAAATTCGATAATGTTGCTAGTTTATATATTCTTTCATTCAAGAAAGATGTTGGTCATATTCCAAATTTTCTAGAGCCTAATCAGGGCATACATGGCGTTTTTTATATTCGTTTAGGATTGCAGTACGGCCAAGTTCTTGTGAACAATTTAAAATTGCCTGTCTCGAGTTTTCGATGACGTACGGGTTTCGGTTGATTAATTATTTATGAAACTGGTTGACTGGAATTTGGCCACTAGACTTCGAATTGTTGATTCGAAAGAACGGTTTTAGCAAATATAAATTTATGTTCAAATTTATTTAATATCAAATTTAATATCAAATTTATTTATTATGCTGGGTTACCTGTGATTCCCATTCTAAGAGCCAGTATCTCCTGCATATAGATTATATAATATTCCTTACGGTACATCAGAGTCTGGCTATATTGTTGTTAACTTCGAGAATTCATCTTTTAATTTAACTCGAAAGTGACCATAAATAATTTAGGGTTTTAATGCAAGGTGTTATAATATAATTGTTTCGATAGATCACGATTCTATTTATGGTTTAATCCTTTAGGCTTGTGGTGGCAATTATTCCGGAACTCAATGCCACTAGGGTTCACTGTTCAAACCCACATGCACTTACAGATTAAAAACACTCTATCGTGATTGATGTGTCGTCACCACTCCGGGAATCGAACACGAGGCCTCCGAATTACAGAGCAAGCACGCTACTTTTTTTGCCACGAGAGCGATGTGCTCCATTTTAATAACACTCCTTTTTTAATACCGGATGTCTGCCTCTTTAGCTTTAACCTTAAGTGGGCGATTATGCTGGTCTTTGTTCGTATAAAATTCCAAATTTTTCGGTTTCTTATTTTGCAGTTAAAGCTCTGTTGGATTTGGAGTCCGTTTTGCTAATTTTTCATACGTCATTATTTAACAAAATGTCTTTGTATTCTTTAGTAGTAACAAATTTCATAATTGATTGAATGACCTCTTGAGTACACTTGATAAATTAATCTGAGGAGGTGCTTTTTATAAAATAAGGGCTACATTTTTGAGATAATTATTTTTTCACTTTTTGTACTGGTACTTAGCTGATCTGAAACATCTTTCAGGAGAACATTCAGCTATCCTCTTTCAATTCTTTCTTGGCGGCTTGTTCGTGTGTTGAATTGTTGGACAATTGCCAAGAACCTCAGTTTGGTTGACTTTCTTAAGCTTTTTATTTTTAGCTTAAATTTTGTAACTTCTATGGTTATCATGGTTTAATCTTACAATCTTGATAGACAAATGTCTACTTCTTTCTGGATTCTTAACAGATGGTAAGATAATGTTCACAATGGCGGCTAGTTCTGAGTGTTTATCATGTATAGTTTCAACATTAACAGCACCGAGAATTACATCGTCTACATTATGATTTTCAGGATCTACAGGTTCTGTACCTAATACGCCAAATTTATCAATAGTTTCGGGAAGTTCGTCGACACCTACGACACCAATTCGGAATTTATATGAATATTATGGGTGAAGAAAATCTGATGCTCTGTCTCTTTGATCTTTATCTTCTGATCTGGGTTCCCGTTGAATTTTTTCAGCATAATCCAATATAATTTTCTTGATATTGTTGGGTGACTTTGGTATTTGATGCTAATTTTTGTATGAGCATCTTAAAATATTTCATGCTCACAAACAAAAAGTGTAAACTGGCTGAAATTTACTCTCATTTCTACCTGAATTTCGGCGAGCATTTTCGCTATATTGCTAATGGTTGGCTCGCTCACCATAGGTTTCTGCCTGCTTTCTTAATTTCATTGTTGTTTGAGGTTTTGGTCACCTAGCCGCTCTGCTACTATTGTTTTCTTGCTAGTTGAGCATTTAACTTTTTCTGATAAACCTGGCATCCTTTGTGGCTACCCGGATGACCTTTTCTCCATATACTACACAAGTTGGTTTAAAATTTCGGGGCTTTTAACATTGGTTTGCTTGATGGCTCTCTGTACATTTGACAGATTTGGCTTGCCTTTTGCAGAAGTTCTTATTGTGTCCTAACTGTTGGCAATTTGTACACTGAGGTTTACCTATTACTTTTTTGGGTGGCTCAATAGACACCTAGCGATATAGCAGGTTCTTGATTTCTTACATGTCCTTATTGTTTTCCCCCTGTATCAGGTCTAATTAACTTAAATATGCAGTACTAAATAGTAAGTTATATGACCTTTTGGAAACTGCAGCAGAACTTGCCTATAATATTCGTCTCCTGTTGATGGATCTCTTCACATGGATAGCGCACATAAATGAGCACATTCCACATATATTGGCCAAATCCTGTACTTATAAGATACGTGTCGACAACTTACAAGGCGTAGCCTACCGTACCCGTCCTTGGACTGATGGTCATACTCGTATATTATTTCAAGCTCACAAACAAAAAGTTCAATAATTAACTTTTAAGATTACAATAAAAATTCAACAAATAAACACTTTCAATTTTTATCTAAGATAATTGTATAAAAATACCTAAGATGAAAATTTTATGAAGAAATATCATACTAAATGTCCTTTTTTGGTCAAAATAATCAAGATTTCTGAACGAGCACAAGAAAAGGAAATTATTAAATTTTATTTGCATAATTTTTTGCCTCTCTATCTACATAAAGTAATTGTTCGAAAGGAGACTATGTACCGAAATCCTTTTTGTGTTAATTTCGTCTTGAATAGAAAATAGGTAACGAAAATGGACTGGGCGAGAGTAATGCAAAATAAAACAGGAAATTATTTATACCTATGGAGCAGAAGAAAGTACAAGTACCAGTAAAAAAAAAAATTCCTTAAGAATTTTTATTAAAACTTTGGTAATTCAAACTTTTTTTTGTGTGTGTATGTCGGGTGTCCTTTCTTCTTTTGCATACAACATAAGATTGATGAAAAACAAACTTTTTCACATTTTGTATTCAAATTAAAAATAAATGATCAAGAAAGATAATTTAACATTAATTTCTTAAATAATTTTTTGTTTTTGTTGTCTGTTTACAGTATTAAAAGTCTTGACCACAATTAAAAGGTGAATTTAGAGTTTATACATTTTTTTTGTTCGTTTTTCCTTTTACAGTATTATTTAATGTTTGTGTTTATAGAAATATTTGGCTGAGAATAAAAAAAAATGTAAATGTAGAAAATAATTACACTTCTTAAACTTTGGGACAACTTTTTATATACTTTTTGTTTCGATTGTTTTTAAGTTTTGAGTTAATATTTTTATACTTTGCTATTTTAATTAATGTCACCCTAATTTACAAATAATTTTCCTCCCCCAATGCGAAACGATATTGTTTTGTTTAATCCATTCATGACGTTTGTTCAACGATTTTATTATTCAATCATTATTATACATTAATGTGTGTACCGAGATATAAATTCAAAAATCAGTTCACTGTGCGGCTCTATATAAATTACAGCGAAAAAGAAAACAAAAGAAAATAAGACTTGCAACCCTTTTATCGTGTACGGGGGTTAATAGTATATATATGTATGTATGTGTATCGATAAGTCTGCCTCGAAAATTTCCGCATACGTTGGTTTTATCTTACATACATATTATTCCTTTATTTGACCAGAGGCTATTTCGGAAGCAATTCAAATGTCATATCGTAATCTTAATTATGAATGTATACATTTAAATGTCTTATATGATTTCACATACAACACTTTTACTATTTTACGTTTCATTCAATCCCTAAGTTTTCATTGAAAATGAATTTTGTTTTTAAAGTTGATGTAATTTTTTGGTTTAGGATTTAAGAAAAATCTCTAGGGGGAAAGACATATCGGTAAATAAATATTCATATAGAGAAAGCTAATGGGTATTTTGTACATATATGTAGTGTATATATGCCAGACGTATGTAAGTCTTTAAGAAAAATAAAAAAGATTGAATTTTATTGATTAAGTCAAATTATCTCCATAAATTATTTATAAGCGTTGGTCAGTTGCAGGAGGACCCTTTTCATTTTAATATATGTAAATTATATAGTATTAAGAAAAGTTATAGTTTTCTTTTAAAACTTATTTTATTCCGTATTTCGGACTTTGGATATGAATTGGTATTAATTAGAATAATATGAGGTTGTCAAAAACATTACTTTTGAAAAAATTTTCAAAATTTGATACTATATATGACAATAACATAATAATAGTTTCTTAACTAATCCTTCAAAAGTGTTTAAGATATGTGGAAGGGTGCATATAGATGTGTAATAAGAATTTCAACAATTTCACTCTGTTTTAATGAGATACAATAATTGATCAACTAATGTTAGGTATTAAGAAAGCAAAATGCACCTTGAGATAGACCCAGAAAACTCATGGATTGTATTAAGTCAATCATCTATATCGATATTAGAGGTGGATTGGAAGATAACATAGCTATAGCTTGAGTTTAGAGAAAACCTGACAGATCCACTTAAGTCAATCAGATTCAATCCAAAGCGTAATAAAATTATAGATCGATTTATAGATTGGACAATCAAAGCTATTACAATCGTAAGGCATGTAGAATCATTTAACTTTAATAGAAGAAACCTTTACACTACACTAGACGTCATTAAACTCCGAAATGTTTCAATTTAAAGGAAGCCGGCTGCCATGGAAAATCAACAAGATAATACAGTCCCAATTAATAAAAACCAGATTAATTCCCCAATATTAACGAAACTCGTCACATTTTCAGTGGTTAACAATCATCAGTTGACATCGGTATTTTTCTATAACCAGTTTTGTTTAATATCTCAGATTCAACTCTGTTTATTGATGATTTTATTCTATAGTAGTTATAGCGATGGGGAGGTTTCCCTATTGGGTTGTATATAGATATAAATGTTTGTAAAACCGTAGATATTTTTTTGGAACTATTTACAACCCACCTAAAACTAGTAGATGGCCTTACAGAATAAAAGCTCCCTTATAGATATTAAACGTTAATTTCTCGTAGGTACTCGTATTCCATTTTGGTCAACCAACTTATTTTTGTTTGACCAAAAACCGTGTCTGTTATGCTGAGATTGGCTATGTTTTATTATTCTCGGATAATTCTATTCGTTTTCCATTAAATTATCTCTTATAATTCGATCATGACCATTTACACAGTTTTCTCTATTGATTGCTTCTCTTGTCGTAAGCGTAAAGGTTTTTCAATTTTTTTCAATATCGATGATTCTAATATTGCACTAGTATGCTCTATTCCGTTAGTTACAATTTTCTTTCACCTGACCCTTTTACTGGTCCAATATATTTTTTTAATTCATATTCATATTTTCAGTAGTAGGTTTGTATAAGAGTAGTGAGGTTGATAAGGGCAGCTACAAGTGGCGCAGTGGTTTAAGCTGTGGCAGTTGGAGCGGGAGGTGCCGGGTTCGAATCCCGATAGGGGTGGGATGCAATAAGGATTTTTCACCATGAGATTACGATCTGTGGTGTGAACGAACACACATATTACTCCCTGTTGGAGGGCAGAACTCATGGACCGACCCATCTTCTATGTCAGCACTCTAGGCTGGCATGTAGCTATGCAATGTGCAGATGGTTAGGAAAATCGGACCTATAGCCGTCCTCGGATTGTCTGTAAAGGCGTTAAAGCAAGGACGTAAATAAGCGAACCGCGAACAAGTAGGGAGTGCCTTGAGCCCCAAAACAGATTAAAGATAAAAAAAAAGATTAGGGCAGCTAAGTGTTGTTTTCTACAGAATAATATTATTTTCTTTCTGCGCAGGGGTATTTTAAGTTATTTTCGAAATTTAGATCTGACTGGTATTATGGACTTTAAGTTGAATTTTATTAGTCACATTTTATTAGTCGCGATCATCTGGTCTTGAAAGAGTTTTGGTGGTAATTCAGAATACTTCCATTTCCGACCAGTCTTATCTGAGGTGACAATTTAATTTAAATTGGTAAGAAAAACCTTGATTTACTTAGCTGACTGTGGTAGGGTTTACGGATTATCTTTTTAAAATAAAATGTTATGTCCTACTTTCTACCGCATTATCTTGAGGTTTTGTCTTACTTGGTAGATTTCAAGAAAAAATTACTATTATCTAATGAAACTTTAATGATTGTACTTGTTTTATTTTCGGAATAATACAATTTATCCAATTATCATCCTATAATAAGATTGTTCTTAGTTGATAAATAGTTAGCTTTTATGAACTTCTGATTTGTTATATATATTAGGAACTGCTCAAACTAAAAAACTAAATTATTTATTCTTAAAGTGGATATTTACTAGTGGTGGCATCACCATAAATCCTCGGTTACTCCATCCTCGTTATTTTTCTAGGAATTAAAATTCTTCGTTTGCTATAGAGATTTTGTTAGACGATTTGCCGAATCATTTAAATTATAATTTCACACGCGACGTTTTTACGTGGTGATATGTAGGTTAACTCATAAAAGAGTTTTAAACGTTACCTGCTTCATCATATTCCATCACTAGCTGGTGTGGATGAGTTTGTGAAGTTAAAAGCTTGTAATAGAAAAAGCTGTATCGAGAAAATTAATGTGGTGTCCAAGAAAATAGCAAAATTTGGGGCGAATAAAGAATACCACCGCGATATATTTAAGTTTCGTCAGACGAGGAGGCAGATTATTCTGTATCGAAGGTGACTTAAAAGACCAGTTAACTCAAATGTGCTGTTAGGACTACCATGGGAAATTAATAATCTGTAATTAATAACATTGATATTCATTAAAATATAAGAACGGGTTTTATGCCTCAAAAATAGAAAATAGCTCTAATCATAAGATACAAAAGCCCTTCCAATGATAGAAAAATGGATTCCTACCATATCTTGTATTATGCCCATATCTGCCTATTGTGTTCAGTTCGAAGAGAGTTCGAAATATTATTCTTTATTACAGAACATGGCAATGGATAAGCCAGGGAAATATAAACAAATAAAAAAAGTTCACTTAAACCTATGAATCTTGAAATTTCTATTCTTGATATTTCTTCTTCCTGTTGCTTTGCATATTTTAGATTAATATTAATTAAGAAATTATGGCAGCATTATAAAATAGATTGAGGTGACATCTATTGAACAAACCCTACATCAATAATAAATTATTCTTATTGCTCAATTCTGAATAACGACGTTCAATCATAATTTGTACATATTTAATTTTTCCTTGAAAACATCATTGTTCATGAAAATCACATCCATAGATAAGATAAGACAAATTGCCAGAGAAAAAAGTATTTAAGTATGTACTGGAAAAAAGTATTAAATTATGATAGTATAGTCAATCAAACTAATACACATATACAATATAATACCATCTTAATTTTGAATGTCAATTTTGAAAAACCAATTGTTTTGTTTAATTCTATACTCTCGACTCGACGTATCACCAAAGATTATTATATACTAAAAAGATAGTTCAATCAGAGTAACATTTTAAAATACAAAAATTATTATTCTGGGTTCCGCTACATAGGTCCCTCTGTTCTAGGTCTCTCTGTTCTATAGTAAAACAAAACAAAATCGTTCATATTGCAAATTTTAGCTTTGGTTGAATCATCTTTATGTAAAATAATCTTTGGTATCACGAAGCATAAATTAATAAAAATTAAAACTAAGCAACCGAGATTTATCATTTTTAAATGAGAAAAACAATCAAAGTATCAATGCAGTGTCAACAAATGTGAAATACTTAGTATTAAACGAGCAATAATTGTATGTATATTTGTTTATTTTTTCTCGAAAACGGCTCTATTATTGTTTCTGAAAATTGGCATACTACCATTTCCTGGTGTGAAAAAACGATCTAGATAGGTCACGATTTTGAGAAAATTCGTTTATGGCCTTAATTTTGGAAAAACGTTTTTCATATGAATGACGTCACAAATACTTTGAATAAATTTTTTCGATCAAAGTAACCACTTTTCGTTATTGAATTTTTGATTGAATTTTTTAATTTTGATTTCTTTTTATCCTATCGCATAAATTGCAATTCAAACGCAATGCACACTCGATTAAAAAATATAATGATATAAAAATAAATAATATTCTGCAAGGAAAACAGGTTGAAATTGTGGACAGTATTTTACGTGCGCAGCCAGCCAATGCCTCTAACTATGTTGAAGCAAAATGTTTTTTCATAGATAGACCAGGCGGTACCGGTAAAACCTTCGTGTATAAGGCCTTATATCACTTACTTTGTGGCCAAAATCGCAAAGTAAAATGTATGGCATTTACTGGAATCGCTTCAACTCTATTGCCTGCTGGACAAACATCACACATAAGACATTTGGTCTGAAAGTTCCGCTTTCGTCAGATTCAATTTCCAGCATTAAACCTGGTTCAGTAAAAGCTACAGAACTCGCTCAAGTTGATGTTTTCCTTATGGATGAGGCACCGATGTTACCAAAGTATGGTTTACAAAATATGGATCAGTTGTTGCGGTCTATTGGAAATCCAAACTTGCAATTTGGAGGGAAAATTTTAGTCGCTGGAGGTGATTTCCGTCAGTGCTTACCTGTTCAACTCCGAAGCAACCGTAGTGAAACACTCGATTTGTCTATAAAAAAAAGTCATCTCTGGAAGCATTTCAAAAATTTTTCGTTAAAAAAAAATATGTGTGTCGATCCGGAACAGAAAGCATTCGCCAAGTACATCCTGAAACTGGGAAATGGAAATCTTCCAAAAAATGATTTCAATGAAATCGAATTACCTGAGGATATAATTTCCAGTGGAAATTTAATCGAAGAAGTATTTGGAAATAGCCTTGCGAATCTAAATTACGAAGGAATGAAGGAACGTATTATTCGCGCCGCTGAACAAAGAAGTCAGTAATATTAATGCTGAGATCGTCGGTCGTCTTCCAGGAGAATAGAAATCGTATAAAAGTTTTGATTCTGTAAAGGATAAACAGGAAGGAGGTATTGAATTCACGCCAGAATTTCTTAATTCGATTGAAATTGCTGATTTGCCACCCCATGAATTAAAACTAAAGAAAAATACGATAATTATGCTAATGCGTAATTTAGATATTTCGGAGGGCATGTGCAATGGAACACGCCTGATTGTTACCGAATTATGTAACAACGTAGTTAAAGCAAAAATAATTACTGGGGAAAAAGCTGGACAAGAAGTATACATTCCTCGAGTAACGCTCGACTCCAGTATAGGTCAACTTGGATGTACAATATAACGACATCAATTTCCGCTTCGACCAGCGTTTGTGATTACCGTGCATAAATCTCAAGGACAAACGTTCGAATTTGTTGGCGTCGACTTGCGTACACCTGTCTTTAATCACGGTATGTTCTACGTAGCATTTTCCCGTGTTAAACGACAAAATAGCTTGATAGTTCTGTTACCACCTGAAAATGAACGTCACACGTATCATGTTGTGTGGAAAGAAGCATTGAACGCTCCTGATCTAAATTCTATAAGTCTTGATATTAACAGCGACGATTTCCCAGTCGAATAAAATAAATAAAATAAAATTAAATTAAAGTTCTTTTGCGAAAGTGTTTAAAAAAATTTTCTTTCTTTTTCCGAGCAAAGCTCGGTCTCCGGAACTTCAATTAAAGCCAGTTAGTTTAGTATATCTTAGTCGTTTCATTTAATTAGTTTACTATTAGTGAACGAGTTTTCTAATAATTGAAATTATTAGTTTGTGTTTTATATAACAAATATGGCTTAAAGGCATATAACAAATATGGTAATTATATAACAAATATGGCTTATATGGTAATACTCGTGTCTTAATTGAGAACTTACGTACTATTTAACATGTATTGGTGCATATTGTAGATGGACAGCACAACAAATACTTTCACACACAACTGCTTTTTACCTCATCAAGAGTATGCTAATATTTGGTTAACGAAAAGAATCGAACTCGAGACTACCGCTTAATGAAAAACTCCTTAATTTTGATAAAAGAAAAGACAATGATTTTTTCCTTTCGGGAAATCGTTATAAAATTACATACATCACGCGACGGTTCAACAATTTGACAAATGAAAACGGGAATTACGAAACAAATAAAAATAATCAAAAGCTTTCATCGTGCCAGTCAATTAAAATGCTAAGAATTACGGATAAAAGGGAATCAATGACAAATAAAATATTTAACCGCGTTTAATGGTTAAAATGGCTAATAAAACCAGTTTGAACAGAACAGAAGCATATAAAATCAATAGATTACATTTTGACAAAGACTACATATCGATGGGATAAAAAAAAGTTTAATTTAGACGAACGAGATCATTCTTAGTATTACTGGTATGATATAAGATCGAAAAAGAAAGTATCAATAAACCAAACTGGAATGAATAGAGCTTTTAGATAAAATCAACAAACCTCGAATTGAATTTACCAGCACGATTATGTTTCCACTCACAAATCGAAGAAAACGTTTGCAATAACACAACTGAGTTGAATTGCGTGGAACTTATAGCTTAATGTAATCGTATACATCAGCATAATATTGTGACACATATGATAATTAAGATATGTTAGTTTTTACGGTAATTTAAAACTTAAAAGCTCTTCATGAAAGTGGAAGTGTCATTTTCAAAGACTAGAAAATTATTATTTTTCTATTGTTATCTTAATTGAAAGATTACAAGGTTATATAAATGTATTACAATAGAAGTGATTCTTATATTTACTTTTAATCTTCAACCATCCTCTTTATTATTATTCTTAAACAATTTTTTTTTATTTACCGTATATTTTAACTATAGTACTATTCTTTTAGTGTATTTAAGTGTACGTATAGTTTTTCCTCTATCCATACACACACACACACATGGGTATATTATAATGTTATTTTTTCCATTCAATAGCGTAGAAAGCACAAGAAAAAAAAGCACACAAGGTGTTGAGCATATAAATATGTAATTCAAATGTATGAAAAGAAAAACTAAACAATAGTTTTTTTTTGTTGTTGTTACTTTTAGATAATTCTTTTTGATTTCACTTTAATGTTAATATTTAAAGGATGAAAAGTCCTTTTTCTTGTCGTAATCGTATGTAATAAAACCGGGTGGTTGTACAGTGTGGAATATAAGAAATATATACGAAAATTTACCATATCAATGTTATCCGTTTATCTGACCTCACTGTTTACGTATGTATATACATGTACTTAGATACAATAATAAATTTAATGTTTCTTTGTTATATGGGAGAGCAAAAAATAAAGATTTTAATTTGGTTACTTAAGATTATCATATCTGATAAAGATATAAATATATATTTTACTTATTTAAATTTTTTTTGGTTTTCGAAATTAAAACAAAACCTATACATTATAAGACTGAAATTAATTTTATAAAAGACACGTTTTTAATATTAAAATTATATAAAATTTTCTCAATAGAAGTACATATATTATACCTTATACATTTAAGATTTAAATGCTGATAATATTTTATGTTTTAGAAAACAGTGATATTGACTTGATATATACATTTATATAGTATGTATGTACATATGTATATATACATGGGTGTAAAAGAAAATCAGTTTATAGTATACATATATTGAGATTGTTATCTACTGTTGAGAGTATTAAAATGAATAAAATTTTAAATAGTTCAGTAATTTGATTATAGTGATTTTGTGTATATCCTTTTTTGAGAAGACACTCGGTATGTAAAATCTTACTTATAAAAAAAATCTTAATTAAGATATTTATACCTGCAATTACTATGATTGCTGGGAATATTATAGGTAATAATTAAGTATAGGCACACTAATCAAATGGATTATTTCAGTTCTCCTTATCTTTTCCCCTCAACTTCTTGTGTTAATTTATTTAGAAATTAAAGACAACAAATTATTTAATATATATATATTAGTTAATATTAGTTAATATTAATATTAATATTAGTTAATATTAGTTAATATTAATATTGACAGTTCATACTTTAAGCTTGAACAACTCGTTTTAATAGTGAAAGCACAAATTAGTACTAAGAAAACTATGCTTAAGTATCAGAAGGAATTTTGAAGAAAGAGAGACTTGTAAATAAGCCAAAGTGTGTGCAGCAACGTATATAGAATACCGAAAACTATGACTGCCCTGCGTCAAAGTGTACACGATTATCCAACAACCTCAATCAGACAGCGGGTGAAAAAACTTTGAATTTCGAAAATCAACACTAACCAATATGTTGTACAAGAACTAAAGTTTATTCACGTATGCGAATAAGATGCTTATTATGATTGAAATTAATTATTAGTGATAAAGTTGATTTTCACTAATAAACAAACGGTTCTGGGCACCAGAGTGTCCACAATTAATTCATCAATCAACACTTTATCACTTGAAAGTTTGCAATTTGCAATTTAGGCTGGATTTTTATGAGAATGTGATTGGTTTAATGGTTGCAGTCGTTGGCTCACGTTTAATCGTAATTGATGGTTTGGTGAACATTTGGATTCAATAGAATGTTGATAATGTTCAGCCACAGATCTATATCTAGAGAAACCATGGAATTGTAACGAGAAATATATTCACAATAGTTAATTTCGATATCTTGTGTTTTGGATTGACCTCGACCGTCACCACTTAAAGGGATCTTTAGAAAATAAATTAATATACAGGGTGAAATATTTTGAAAAGTGAAATCAAAATATCCTGCATGTTTAAGGTCAATAGAAATGCATATTTGGCAGACATAGTTTTATAAACAATTCCAAACATTAAATTAACGATCATTAAACAATAAATAATTCTTTTTTCGTGGACACCTGTTGGACAGAAATTTAATATTTGAATAAAAGCTCAAATAGTGTTTTGTGCCAGGATAACATTAAACATGATTATATTTTGACTCGGTTTTCAATGAATAAACACCATTTTTGAATATGCAAAATTTTTATTTTTTAACATTGGGGCTAAGTTCAGATGAAGCCCCAACTAGAATTGTTTGCTCCTGAGAAACTTTTATGAATCGTGTCTCCGCCTCACTATCTCAACTACAATCTACTCAACTCGCTCAACAACTTTATTTCATCAACAACAGCAATAATATTCTCAACAATAACAATAGCAAAATTCTAAATTTCATAATCCACATACTGGAATCTAACCAACTCTTTAGTATTATAAAACTAAAAGTAACAATCACAATGTCTACCACAGTAAACTGTTTAAGCTTTAGGCTCTAACTATGTTACGTTTAAATTCATTTATTACATTCCAGCATTCGAGAGGAGACATAGTTATTGCTTGCAAATTTCTCAAACATCTTCCCTCGAACTATGTCGTTCATAAAAAAGCTCGTCATGTCTTCCAAACAGATGTAAAGGTGGAAGCATGTTGATCTCTGTGAAATGCTCAATTTCAAACGAAATGGTCTCTTGTCATTCTCAGTTCGATATCATTGCTGTTCGAGTGTAAAATTCTCTTATTACTCTGAAAGCATCATTGCTATAATATATTCAAGCGAATCTAAGTTGGATCTTTATCTGACTGAGACTAATATTATTGATTCAAATATCGAACCGGTTTCTGTTCATAAATAACAAACGAAACTCGCTGGATTTCCTTTGCCAATCACGTACAGAAATTCTCGAGTTGTCGATCAACTGAAATTTACAATTATTTTACAACGGTTAATGAGCCTTATCAGACCTGATTTGACACATCTATTGTTGGGCCGAAAATTAATATGTTAAGGTTCAAATTCGATGATATTATTGAAAGTTTAGTGCACCTTGAAAGAAATAAAGGCTCAGGGCTCTCATGATTCTTATCAAAAATTATGCAGATGGTGTCTTCCTGCTCTATTAATCTATTTTTCTACATTTTTTATGTGCACAACCAACTTATTGTCATATAATGATCACTTACATAGTAAAATTTTATCTAAAAACAAGTTGATATTGTGTACATAGACTTCACAAAGGCATCAATCATTTTCAACTTGAGAAATGGAATAATAGAGGTATGATTTGCAGAACATATTGGCTATACTTTTATTTTTGGACCATTGGCAGTATCTTAAAGTTTACGGTTCGCCCTAATTTTATATTTCGGATTACCTCAGGTATTCCACTCGGCAGACGTACTAGGCCTATATTATATTATTTCTATTTTTATAAACAATGTCGTAGGTTGCTTTGCTTTCTCAATTTGTTTATTTTTTGACGACATGCATATTTCGCATCCATTGGTAAAGTATTCAAATGTGTTTTGTTTCAAAATTATCAGAGTTCATTTATTTCTGATCAACATATTTTACTAGATCGTATCGATTGTTCTGAAGTTCTTGCGTGACTCTATATTTATACGTGTGATATTATAAATCATTGCTATTCCACAGTAGGTATAGTAATTAAATAAACTACTATCGCTTATTATGTAAAATATTTTAAATTTTCAGCATTATGTCATTAATTTATTAATCGAAGAACGGGTTTTGGCCGCATGTGAATGTCACAGGTCATTGTATTTCAAGCTTCAACTCAACATGAAAGCTAATACTAAAGGATTTAATCTACTAGGACAAAATAAACCAGTCTGAGAAAATATAGCTGACAATAAAGTCATAATACATGTATCTTTCGTGCAACAAGAAGTTAGAAAGTGTAAGATATTATGACTCACTAAATAGTAGAAGATGCGGTAACGGAAGGTATTATTTTGGTTGTATCACTCAAACGAAATTTATGAAATTTTAACAATCTCAATGCATGTGAAGTAAGACTAATTTAAGGATAACTTTCGGTATAACTTCACACGTTTGCATACACGTTTGAAGTTAGAACTAAAATAAGCATAACTAAGAATAATATCAAATAATGTATCAGTGTATTGGCAAATGTATAGGAAAACATTTAGCTTTTGTTAAATCGTAGTTAAGTTAGCTTGTTTGCTGAGACCAGTGTATGCAATAGAATAAAATATACAAGTTCCAAGATAATATCATGGAACTTAGTATTACGTATGAACATTCAATAAAGAAGAAAATATATGATTATTACAACACGAATAACAAATTTAGCCATACTATAACTAGGAAAAATGTTCTGTTAAAATATCGTAGAACACAAATTTTTCCAAATTTCATCAAAAATCCAACAAAAAACATAAATTACCATAATATGACAACAAGTAACTATCAACGTATTCCGAAGTAAATTCATAACATTAAAACTACTTTACACAGGAAACTATTAAATATTGAAATACAGGTATGTATGCAGAAACTTAATACTTTAATTAAATTAAACAAAGAACTACATAATGATTTACCAACGCAGTTAGTGAGTCAAGATTTTAATATAGTTCACTGTTTCCAGATCACATACAATGAATGGTTATTCAAAAAAGTTAAAAAACGTCTAATTAACAAATATAATAAATTATTGATTAATCAAAACATCGACAGTAAGAAAGAATCCAATAATGATAATTCAAGTTTAATTAATGATAGCGTGGTCAATTTAACAAATTTAGCAATACCAGAAAATGTAACATGTATTTGAAGCTATGGTCCAAAGTTTGCAATTCCAATACAGAAACTACATACTCCGATTCTTGAAATTTTGTCTGAAATTCAGTACACATTGTTAAAGTTTACTGATGATATTCTCATCAATCAACACAGATATAATTTACTTAATGAAGTACTTAATTACATGAATCGCAGTAGAATTCAAAATGAACAAGACAGATTCATACTTACAGCAGTGAATTCGTTAAAATTATTTATACGTAAGAATCCTAAGATAATCATACTTAATAGCGACAAAAGTAGAAAAACTGTAGTTATGTTTAAAGATGAGTATTTTAGTAAGATGTACGAACTATTGTCAGATGAAAATACTTACAAAAAATTAACTAAAATTCCAAGAGTTAGAAAAGAATTTGAATTTAAACTAAAACTATTACATATACAACTGGACAGATCACCATAGACATTTACAATAAAATCAAAACACCGTTCCCGATCACACCAAGAATTTACGGACTACCAAAGTTACACAAAACAGGTATTCCGCTTAGACCAATAGTCTCGAACATAGGTTGTTTAACCTATGAAACGTCTAAACACCTATGCGAAATTTTGAATGTGTTAACTTATGAAAGTAGATTTAACATAAAAAATTCTTATGAAGTAATGTCTCGAGTAAAGAATTGTAAAATTAATGATAACCATGTTTTAACATCATTTGACGTAGTGAGTCTTTTTACCAATATACCAATTAATGTTGTACTTGATGAAATTAATGATCGTTGGTCAGAAGTTGAACCTTCGACAAACATTAGAAACAATGATTTTATAGATTTACTTAAAATAATATTAACGAAATATAATTATTTTACTTTTGAAAATGATTGTTTTATGCAAATATCTGGATTGGCTATGGGAAACCCATTGTCCCCCATTTTGGCAGATATTGTAATGGAAAAACTATTTAATCACACTTTAAGCAATAATTTAATTCAACCATCATTAATCATAAAATACGTAGATGATATTTTGTTAATTTTACCGGAAGATCAAATTCAGTACACTGAAAACTGTTTTGAAACATTTAATAGCAACATAAAATTTACTATAGAATTGGAAGAAAACAAAAAGTTAAATTTTTTGGAATTAACGTTGGTTAGAGATGGAACATCAATTTTCACCAATTGGTATTTCAAACCAACTTCATCTAAAAGAATTTTAAACTTTTATTCAAAACATCCGTATTATATGAAATTGAATGTTGCTAAAAGTTTAATAAGAAAAGTACTTACATTAAGTGAAAAACAGTACAGAGAAGAGAACATTAAAAATATAGAACACCATCTTTCAATTAACAATTATCCTATGAATATGATTAAAAATTTGATTCGTGACATAAGTTATAAACAAGACAATCCTCTACCACAAACAGATAACACAATCATAGACACCAATAGCAATAACACTACAGACATTAATACAGTCATAACATATATTCCAGATTTATCTTTCAAAATGAGTCAAATTTTAAAATCAATTGGAGTTAATAGGATTTCTTTCAATATCAAAAACAAACTACAAGAAAAATTTACTAATATGAAAGATAAAATAGCAAAAGAACAACGAACACATATAGTTTATTCCATTCCATGTTCCTGTAATAAGAAATACGTTGGACAAACGTCCAATTCACTGAAAACAAGGCTGCAAAAACATCAAAGTGATATACGTTTAAACAAAAAGGACACAGCACTTTCACAACATGTACAGATCACTAAACATAGTCCAATTTTACAGAAACTAAAATTAAAAACATGAAACGAATTACAAGAAACGTATCTTTCTAGAAAGCTTACATATTCTCAAAGACAATAATAACATGAACTTCAGAATGGACACAGAAAACATTGACACAATATATAAGTTTATGTTACACACATACAAACATATTACAACATAATATATATTTTAATATTTTATTGAACATAATTTTAGATCTTATGATCTAATAATATTATTGTTGTTATGACATTTTGACATTATATACTTTGTAATGCACAGCTGATCGTTAATTTATTATGTATTGGTATAGTATGATTCTGTTACTGGAGTAAAGTAGATGGTAACATAGTAAATTTTGTAGAAATATGTGTTGTAGAAAAACACAACTAGCTAAGAATTGAACCAATATGATTTAAACAATTGTTTTCGATATTCATGTTTATTGATTAAAGTCTTGGTTAGTGTGTTTTTCAAAAAATTGGTAATTAAAAGTTATCTTGCCGACAGTTGAACGATTATTGTATTGTATGTGATAATCTTTAATATTCCAGGTAAACTTAGTTTTATGTTTCTGCAGACATTACCTTTTTTAATATTTTTTATTTTTCATTTAAACTCCAGACGTGCTGTAGTAAATATTAATATGTATAGATATTTTATATATTATATAGTTTATATTGTAAGGGTTCCAAAATAAGAAAAAATAAGCTTCTGAAATGAAAACATTCCTTACAATTTAATTATATGTATTTTATTTGGAACGCTAATAGTTTTAATTTGTGATTTTTTATATATAATTGTAGTTTCTATGTTAAACATTTGAAAATAGTCTGAGGACCGAAATATTATGTCTTTTCCATAAATTAAAGTCTTTCATTTATTGAGATAAACGTTGGAAAAAAGTGCAGTAACAGTCAACAAACAACATTGAATTAAAATATCCAACAAGTAAAATAATTAAAATATACAAGCATAATATATACATATATTTTATATATAAATAAATAATATATATATATATATATATATATATATATATATATATATATATATATATATAATATAAATATATATATATTTATATATAAATATATATATATGTATATATATATATATATATATATATATATATATATATATATATATATATAATATATATATATATATATATACATATATATAATATTTATATATATATATATATATATACATATATATATATATATATATATATATATATATATATATATATATATATATATATATATATATATATATATATATATATATATATATATATATATATATATATATATATATATATATAATATATATTTGTGAGTAAAATATTTTTTGATCTAGTGATATTTGCGACTGTAGCCAATCAAAATTAAATGTTTGACAATTACTTCTATAATGACAAGACTAATGTCAAAATATATAAGATATATCAATTGGAATGGTTTTGCTTACTTCTTGAAGATGGTGGCAAATAAGTTCGGTTTGGAAAACAGCTTTTATCCACTGGAAATTCAAAAAAAAAAATATAAAATAGCCGCCATTTTCCACTCGAGCCAAAATTATTTATACATATTGTTACTAGCCACGCAATCAAAATTATTTTTAACAACTTTGCACTTTACACATCGTAAACATAAAAGGAAGTGATGATAAAAAATATGTCAAGGAAAACTTACAGTTTCATATAGCAACATTATGTTGTACTATATTTATGCTCATCCAGATCTTCTCAATTGCACTTTGGGTTACAAATAATATTAAACGATGGCTTTTTTGTCGTTTGTCTATTAAATATTTATAATATCGTTGGATAAAAGTGAGGACTATAACACAAACAATACTACTAATAGAACACTCACGGAATATTTTCTTTTCTAATAAATTTTTAATGCACTATGAATGCTATTATCTTCTTTTCTGTGTTATTACTATTATTATTATTAATACTTTATCGTGTACATAGTTTTTAATATTGCCTTTCAATGGGATTTTTACTTTGTTTTAATTCAACCGTTGGTTGTTTCTTTTTTATATCTACATATATGTTATAATCAAATAGCTTTCCATATTGTATGTACAATATTGTATGTTCATATATGTGTACATCGATCAATAATATAAGATTAGATGATAAGATAAGAAATTACTTTAACCACCGTATACACTCTTCAAAATAAAATAAAAAAAATGTAATAATTTTCAACAAATAAAAAAACAAACCAAATGGTTTTCCCTCATACCACTTTAATGATAGATAATACATGCTTTCCGTTGTTATATATTTGCTTGGCGCTTTTATAGAGTTTTATAAATTTAACGTTTTTTCTATAAAACAAAGTAGTTTGCTATATACTTAATTTAAGTTTAATTGATTACAAAAAGTTACTAATACGATTGATTCCAAGAATATTTTCAATTTAGTATTTTCTCAATGCTTTAATCTACCTTGAATGTTGAGGTAGAGGAAATTATTAGACATTATTAATCTCAGTGTCGAAATCTTATTCCGATAATCCAAAGATAAACGATTTACTCAAACAGTATTCTACATACCTCCGTTGGGGTCTCAAAAGCAAGACGAAATTAATTACAGTGTTTTTAACCACGTTTGATGGAGTGATGAGATTCCAGAAATTTGAATTTTTCATTACTTACGATAGTCAAGATCGACAATATTTAAAGGGAGAGTCGCCCTTCGGTAGGCGAAGAACTCACTGTCGTGACGTCGACTCTTTGGCGTAGATAGCGGAACGACATATTTTTATTGTTTACAACAGTAATAAAAGCTGCTTCGTGATTAAACCGATGCAGCCAGTCAACAATGGATCGTAAAAATGGGTAAAGTTAAAATAAAACAAAAACAGGATGCTGATTCGTACAGAGATAATGAAGTCACCGATAAAACACTAACCACAAAATGAATCCAATCATACCTATAGGTTTTTTTAGATGCAACATACGTTCTTGGAAATCAGGAGGTTTTCTTCTCGATTGCTTCTTACAGTTTCGTTTTTCTTTCTAAGATTTTTTGTCTTGAAATTCTTTTATAGGTATGACTCGTGTAAAGACCTTTATTTTGATTACTCTTAACAAATCTCTCTGGCACAATCTGTTAATATAATTCTTACTATTATATGAATAGACAGAGTGATACATAATGATTTTAGACTATATTTCTGTTCGGAGTGTCAACCATGCAATTAAGCCCCAAGGCTACATCTTAGTCTAATGGGAATGCTCCTGGCCTAATTATCGTAGCTATTAGTATTCGATGGAATATTTCAATCATGCCGCTGCTTCTTTGGTTATAATTGGTGGTATACAATTTAATAAACCCCCCCCCCCCCCCCCAAAAAAAACTAAATCGATTTGGTATCTCCTAATCAAACGCTACAATTGCTGCTGTAATATCAAAAATATACTGGTTTTGCTTCAGCCCAACGCATACATCTGTCAATTATTGTAGTGTATACATCGGATGTTGTTTGCTATAACAATTCGAAGTGGCCTCGTAAGTCCAGTTTATATTGCAGTGTTAGATTTTTCTTGAAGTTTCTCGCTTATAAAAAAGAAAATCCTCATAACGTTTAAATTACCCACTAATAATGTTTCAGGAGGAATTTTTTACCGAAGTATGTCATAGCACTCCAGCCGATATAAATCATTTCGTCTTTTTTAAACCAATGTCTCTTTTAATCGATCTATATTCTGTAAGTCACTGCAAAACACAGCTAAATCTTTGTATTATTATGTTTGTTTTAAAATATAGTTAAGCCTACCCTAAACTCTAACTGTTCCTAAAATGGAGCTTAGCCCTGTAAGGAGAATCCTTATTTGTTGGGATCCGATTTAATAAGCTTTAGACCAACATATGGATTATCAGGAGTTGAAAGAGGAAACCAGGTTTATTTGTAACCAGGATGAGTTATCTATACCAAAGCTTTTTCTTTCTAAGTATGAGAATTAAAAAAATAAGAAATTAATAAATTATGAAAAAAAAGCTTCATGAGAAATTGTCTTCCACCGATCCATATTTACTGACATGTTTGGTGTACAATTCACACTGATATTGCAATATTCAAAAATGTTACCTTTACTTCTGGTAATTCATCCCGAATCAATGGCAACGGCCTCTGTTTATGTTAGCAATAATATTAATTAGATAGCAATAAGATTTAAGTAGTGCCCGACTACTTACGAAACGGTTGGCTTTGAAACCCAAGTGGCGAGTTTCTGTTGTAATATTCTTTTCTGTAAGAGCCTTGGTGATAGAAATGTGTATAGAATAAACCAATCATTATCATCGGTTCATGGAGGGTATTATTAGGAAGTGTAAAACTAAAGGTTTATAGATAAGGCTATTCTCTCTTTAACAGTCGTTATTCGTTTCTTGTTTTTCAAGAGGTTATACGCCTGAAATTAGAGAATTTGAAAACTATGACTATGAAATCTAAAAACTATGAATTATACAGATGAAGTCTGTCAACCTTCGATCTTCTGGAATTTAAATTAGGAAGCAAGTGAAAAAGCTAAACTGACGTTTATGAAAAATTCTGCTTTTTTATTTCCGCGTAAGATAAGAGTTGCCATCTTAGTAAACCAAAGAAAACTGCGAATAAAGCAAGAAAACTTCTTTATAAATTGATAAAAACGAATAAACCGGAAGACTGTGACTTATACAGATCCCATCAAAGAGAGTGTAATTGATGAGTTCGTAGTGAAAAGATATCAAAAGGGAAATCTTTTTGTGAAAAAGTGGTTAACATCATTCAAGCCAGCAAATAACAAGACCACAAATGAAAAAGCTCTAAAGGTACTAATGAGAACTACTTTTATCGAATGTTGAAGTTTAAATACAGAAAATGGAAATCATCTCACAAATAATCGAGACGTATAATAGAGACCAGACTAATTGTTCAATGTGGTCACACACAAATGGCTTCTATCATTTTGGTGACACAGATATCGTGATTAGTTAAGTCTTTAACGACTAACATACCATCCTGACTAAAACATACCATCCTGCTCTCGTCATAAGTTAAATATAAGGAAATCTGGTTAGACCGATAGATTACTGGCCGAAACTTATTGAACAGAAATTCAATAAAATATGCCATTATAGGACTAGTTGCAGTAAGGGTGTTTCCGCTTGTTATTTGGATCATTAGATGCTCAACACATACAGCTAATAGCGAAAATCATTCCAGAACCGCTTAACACTGACAAATCTGGTGAGAGGTGAGTGGTTACATACCAACTAACATGTTCTTAATGGGATGAATGGAAACAAAAGTTAAACCACAATAATCCAACCTACCTCTTTCATGAAAATATGATAATATTTACAGATTGATCAGAATACTTTCATCTGATTGGTGCCGGTTTATATATACTATATCTTGAAGTGAAAGTAACCATTCCTCTGAGCAGCATTCTATAAGATGGAAGTAAACTACAGATATGGAATTTGCCTTTTCTCTAAAAACGAGGTTGCTATATACGGGCAATTGACACCGAAACAGTTTGTTTGGAATGTCTTTTGGGATATAATAATAACCTTGTATCGATTTGGCTAACTAGAAGAAGTTAGATTTCTTCAATACTAAGTTATGAGTTTCTAAGGACTGGAAATGTGATTAGGTTCATGCACTATGAGAGAATTGACAACGCACATCATGTCGCTTATTCAACATTTTGGGGTCGCTTGTTATTCTCACTGTGAAGGCATTTTCTTCCCAGACGTACCGATCGAGCCTGCATAAGTGGACCAAAGTGACTCAATTATTGACCTTGGAATTTATATCGAACTTATCAAAGATATAAAATCGATTAATTAATTTGTTCTTACTTCTTGACATATAAATTACTCCATATATGCACTATACGTAATTATTTGAGGTGTTTTAAATACCAATCCACCATACCCTTATACCATATATCGACTATACCCTCGGACGACAGTTTTGATAAAGCGACGAAGATTTCATAAATATAAAAAGCCATAAAAACGACGCACCGCAACTATGAAAATAGTTATAATTTTCATATTTACATACGAGATATTAACATACATATATACAGGTATATGTTTATACATCTAGGTATGTACGTATAAAAGATAATTAAATTTACAAGTAAAGAAAATTTATGGAAAGTAAAATAAATAATGATGTGCCTTCCATTTCCTTAAGGAATTGAGATGTTATCAGCAGCGAATTAAAATAGAATATGTACGTTGGCTAGAATATATGTTCAAATACAAGAACGTATGTGTGTCACACGATAAACATAATGACAATTTAATGACCGCACACAGCCACACTATAGTTTATATACGTATAACATAATGTATATATTTACGAAACAAAGAATGTATTTTCTTATTATTGTAGTCAATTTACGTAATATTTACTTTAATCAAACCCGGCGCTAATCAATACATTATATATGTTCATTATATATTGGAAACGATATTGTTACTTATGCATACAGTGATTAAGGTTTAATTATTCGATCTGAGCTTCACTTTTATAACTAAACAACATGAGACAGTCTATGCTGTCGCACTATCCTAATCTTGAGCTATATAGATAGTATACATAAGTATAAGCTTCACTGTTTGTGGATCTTATCTGTAAATTGCATAGGTCTCTTAAGCTCTGCATAATACGTAAAAAATCTTCCGATGACAACCCATTACCATTACGCTCTTCAACTTAGTCTATAAGGTGGAAAGTTGTCCAAAGCTATATATATTAAAAGGTTTCATTTTGATATTTAACAAAACGAGTACTTTTTAAAAGTAAATCACTTAATGTTTATTTCATTGTAAATAAGAAGGTATACTATTCACATATGAAAACGAAATACAGCCTCATATTACCGAATTGGTTCCATGACCAATTCGGAAGTATGTGGCTGTATGTCTTCGATAATTTCACAAATTCCATCTTTAAGCTCATGAATCGATAGTGGTTCACAAAAATCAGTATTGGATGAATTTTTGGTACCATGTCTGTTTAAAACCCATCAAAGAAATTAAAACAAAACTCATTCAGCTCATATTTTTATAAGAAGCTTCCATATAGTGCTGTTTGTTTGGAACATTATGTAGGTGTAAAAGTTCTAGGATGATATTGGATTAGTATTGAAATTATAATTGCCGCAGAGCACCGTAAACATATATCGGAGTGCCTATTATTTTGAAGTACGTATCGGTTTTTATTCATGGAAGACATTCCTGAAATCTAAGAAGTTCAGCTTAGATGTCACATGGTTATTGTTGATAGATACGACGACAAATTGAAATCGATCACATAAAACAAATATTACGTAATTGTAATGAATTCGAAATGAACTTGAGCTTTTCACAAAAATTCAAGAGCTTTTTGTAAGAAATTTGTGTACTTGTTGTTTTTATTGTATTATGTCTTACAAAACGCTCTTGCATTTTTGTGAAAAGCTCGAGTTCATCGAGTTTTATCTAGAAATATAATTTGGTATCATTTCCTTTCCATCATTGGTTGGAAAATCATTCAATAATTTCAAAATAATTTATTGAAATTATGGGGTTTATCGATAAATTTTTGGAGACGTATCGAACAGTACTCGTTCTTACTTCCGTATCTTATGCAAATTTGCGCCTTTTATCAGTTTGTCACTAATATTATAATTTTCGGACAAACAATTAGGAAAGACATACCATTAAGAAATGATCCATAATCTCACTAGTTAAATTATATGGCACATAAGCTTAAAGATTTAATTATGGTCTACCAATAGACATCAAGTTTATCATCATAAGAAAGACGCCCAACGACGTTTTTATATTTGTTTGTGATGGTGATATCGGTTGGCTAACCTATCTTTATTTTATTTCAATTATTGACTTGATGTTAACGATAGGTAATCGATAGTTTTGTTTCGTGGTTTATCAATGATGAAACCCCTAAAATGAAACCTCTAAAATATAGTCGTGTACTTCAGAGAGTGAGTATGATGTATGAGAGTGAGTATGACTCATTTTCATTTATGAATTAATTAAGAATTCTTAACGGATACTCGTGTTAAGCTAACATCCACTAAATTTCTCGCCATTAAAGCTTTCTGTGCCGATAATAAAGTGTACTTTTGTTTTGAATCCTTCTTACCGATTTGGTGAAATGAGACTCTTATCTGGCTGAATTTTATCTAGCTGATATTTAGAACTTTTACAAAATAATCTAAATGTGATAAGAAATCCTTAATCTTTATAAGCATTTTCAGCTTTCACTAAATGTAAAACAGCCTAAGTCCTAAACCGAATTAAGATTCCAACACGTTAAGTTTCTTTCCACATAATGTAGATAAAGCTTTTATTTTTAAAGCTTAAACATTTTATTGTTTTCATCATAATGTAAATATAAAACGATATTGTCGTTATATACGAACTATCACACCAAGCTTCAGGCTAATTTTTCCAGAATATAGCTTTTAAAATCCAAAGAAAATACTTACTCTGAAACAGTTGGTTTTGGCTTGATTGTAAGATTTGCCACAGTAAGAACCAAACCCAACACATAGATTTTCGACTGATTCAAGCGTAACATTTACACTATCTCCTCATTGAATTTTCAGTTTTTTCAGTGTGATCAAACTTAATCTTCAAAAGCTTTTTCCAATAAAAAATTTGTGGATCATGATTTACCAAATTTTTCTCTTCAAAAAGACTCAAAAAAACTATCTAACAGTTTCAAATTGTGTGATCTTGGTGTCGACTTCATTACTAAAAATGTTTTGACTTTTAATTTGTCATAAAAATTCCGGGTTGCCACCACAAAATAATTTTTATTTTAATTTTCAAAGAAACAGATGGAACACCAATGAAACTATGAAGCTTAAAGCTTTGTTATTTAAATTTAATTTTAAGCTGCTCTTTTGTTGTATCCACTAGGCCAGATTCCATTTGATGATTACGCCACAGAATAACCGCGTTTGATCAAGATCAAATCTATCTCATCAGGTTTATGCTACCAGACTTAATATATGTAGGGTGCTAGCGAATCAAAAGCTTCTTAACTCGAAATTTCGAATTCATACTTTTTATTGTGGTGTGATAATAATTGTATTTGTGTACAATAACGAATTATATAATGTCGAGATGGACCGATTATATCCAAATGGATATGTTTGATTTAACCAGGTGGAGGTATTTCAAAATGTTTAAAAGGTATTTTCTTATGCCTATGAATTTTCAAGCGTAATATTGTGCCCAATGTATAAACCCATAAATTGCGAGTAATTCCGGGCGAATGCAGTATGTTTAAGGGGTTGACATCCGATAATATCATCCCTGACTGTTGTAGAATGTGTTAGATTTAGCCAAGAGAAAACACTAAGTCTTGTTTTTTTTCGTAGCCAAATGGAAGTGAATTGGTGTGATTCCGGTAAGCTTGGGAATAAATCGATTGTATAGTAGTTTAAAATGCCTAAAAATTTATCAATGCATCTGATTGTTGTGGGAGATGGAAATTACGTCAGTGTATCAATTATCAAGATGGCAAAACGTCCTAGATCCCATATTTTCAGAGATAATATTCATGAAGAAAAGCAAGGATAGTATGGAAAGCTTATATATGATCAGATTAAAAGTTGTCGACCTATAAACCTTTCCTCTTTGCTTCTTAAATGTTAAGAGCGATTGGTTGATAGGTTTTTCAGTAATAATGCACTGATAAATCCCGTACTTTCCAAACATCACACATCTATGATAAAACAGTACTCCATGAAGTGAATTGAAAAATCGCTCGACAACAAGGAATTTGCCTTGGGAGCGTTTCGGAACGAAGTTACGTTTTATAACACTTTTTTCACTGGGATGATCTCTGCAGCTGAAGGACATAGCATGGAGACGACACTAGAAATGCAAATAGTCATTTTGCTAGTCATGGGCCGTGAAACCCAGATGTGTGTACTGGTTATACGTTTCGTCTATCAGACTCATAGTCTCATTTATCGCACTTCTTTGGCACTGAGTTGAAAACCTTTCAACCGTCCTGAAAGAATTGTTTTTCTTTGTATTGTGAGAGCTATGTACACCACACCCTTTGCAACTAACTGCAGACTATGGTGCCGAAGCACGTTTTTGGGAAATTATTTCATGTAATTATTACTGAAAAGCACAAATTAGACTACGACAGCCCATCATACCTTTCTGGTGATGGTCTCATTATATTTTTACTGATCGATCAACATGCTGTAATGTGTCTAGTGTCAGGTTAAGTAATTTTTTTTCAGGTGGAAAGTGCAGCAATTGAGAAAGCATATCCTATGCAAAGGAGATGAATTGCAGAAATTGTCGTATCTGCATTCTTTCTGCCAGTCACGGCTCTCTAAAAGATATTAACTCCAATACCGTTTCATCAAAACTTGTGTTGAAGCAGTGTCATTGATATCAAAGGGAACGCATTTGCTGATAAATTGGCCCGTTTGTGTGCAGCTTACACTCTTAGAGTGACGTTATTATCACTTGTCGATATTATCACAACCAGAAGAGATGGGACAATTTCATCTCTTGTCGTCTATCAAAAATCAGCAAAGATCAAATTTTCAAATAAGCAAGGAACACTCAATTAGCAAAGATCCCAGTGCTTTCTTGTATTATGATATCAGCACTTTGAGGATCTTGCAATGCATTTAAACGGGATATTGTTCAGCTGTCCTTGATTAAATTTCGGAATATCTCATTTTCCTTCATACTCTCCTCATACATTGCACTGCTTTGGATCACGATTCTTTTTTGTGAATCAACTGAATTCGAAGGACAAACAGATTTCGGGATTGAGAGTATAATAATTGGCCAAGCAAGCCTGAGTTACGAGGGACAAATGTGGAGTTTAGTAACCAAATATATATGTCATTGTACACAGTTACAGGTAAAGCAAAGACGGCTCTGCAGCAGTTAAAAAACGTCTTATAAAAATAATATAAGACAGTTTGTTTTTGACAAAGTACATTCATCGCTCACATGATAGGTGGGCACCACTAGACAAGTATTTCCTCATATTAAGGGTTATAATTTCACTATTCCTATATCCGTATAATGAATACTGATAAAAAGATATTAAAAAATTAGAATAATAGAAATTATTAAAATTTAATATGAAAAACAAAACAGCAACAACGAAACAAAATTGTGATGTTATTTTTGGTGGAAACGCGATCATTTGAAAAAACAAAAAAAAAGACAAAATAAAGTATAAAAAGAAAATTTGAATAAAAAATGAACTAAAATTTGTATGTCCAAGTTTACACATTAGAGGTTTTATCTCTATCACGAAATCAAGTAATTGTTTTTGATGTCTATATGGGGTTCTTTATATATTTTTTATGGAGGCAATACATATATGTACATACATTAAATATAAACGAAGGATACTCGTACTCACTAATAAATGTCATTGAACTAAAAATAGTTTTCTAATTATGTTAGACGGAAAACGTATTAAGACCATCATCATATAAACCGTTTTCACACCTTATGTGGCTAATAAAATGGGAAGCAAACACCAAGCAAATTATTTTATGACTGCCTGGCTGTAAACACATAAGTATGTATATAGTGCTGTACTCAAAACTACGTTGTATATCTTTCAGTTTAACACAATTATCTAATCTATATATATTGTGTATATACACAAATTAGAATATTCGACTTATATATTGTGCTGTGACATTATTCTTTATAACATTTTTTTATTATTATTATTTTATAATATTTCGTTGTTATATATGTACACATGCATATGTTTAGACTTCCAACAACAAAATATAGTAATAATAAATATATATTTTATATGGAATATAATAATTTAAATAGATAAGAACAAAAAACTTATTTCTAATACCTACGATATTTAGCGATGTTCCGTGTGATATGTTGAGGCCAATTTTGAGCACGAAGTTGTATTTACTATATATAAAATAAATTAAAATAGAAAAAAAAAACATATATAAGTAATTCAAGCTTAAATTATTATTTTTACCTAGTATATCTAGTATTTAAAAAAAAAAAAAATAAAAAACATGTATAAAGCTTAAGTTGGTTTCGTTGTGCCGCTTTCGGGCATAATTACAAGGTGTGGGAACGAATTCCTTTGCTGCAGTGCAATTGTCATTAAAATAATATATTTATTGTGAATGGTAAATAATAAATGATTTATGGAATAAAATGACAATATAATTTATGTAGTATTACAAGGATAATAATAATTTGATTAGACTTTTGTTTAGTATGGTGGAAAACTATAACATTTTTATACTTTTTGTAACACGTAAATTTATTAACACAACAACTTAAATATAATGGATAGTCATATTTTTATTACGATTAGTTCTGTTAACCAAAATCTTGTAAAGTATACTTCTTTTAAAATGTATAATTCTAGTACAGCCAGTGGCGGGTCACTACTCATTTCGAGAATTCTTCCATATGTTCATATTATAAGTATTGCTATTTGAAAGATTAGATCGGATCTTCCGATTAGATCGGTAGTTTTGTTAAGTGCAAACACAATTTTCCAGTGATAATCAAAGAAAAAACTGGTACATAATAGCAAAGATATATCGGTTTGATAAATCGGAAGTCGATCTCAACGATGTAGATGAAACATATAAAATACAAATTCACGCAATTGAAAATTGTACTTTTTTGTGTTGATTATCAAAAATAATTACTTTTCGGCAAGCAGCAAAATACAAAATTGAATTTTCCCGGACTCTCCACATTAAACTTGTAAATTCATAACACCCTAAAAGTCATAACACGCTAGAAGTTGATTTTATAAATATTTTGGAACGGGTTCAATGAATCGAATTTTCCCGGACTCTTCACATAAAACTTGACCCAATTTTTTTTCCAGTGATAACCATTGGCTAACCGCTTAGAGTAAACTCAAACTCACTCATAACGCTCTAGAAGTTGATTTTATAGCGATTAGTGCACTTATATACATTAAGAATTTTCCTGTTAAGATTGGTAATTTTTCGATTTATAACATTGTTTTTGGCTGAAAATGTTGAAGAATAGTTTTCGGTTGACAATGAATCAAAAGCTAGAATAGTAAAAACACTATTAGCATTATCAATTTTTTCGACTGGAAACTTTTGGCTAATTTTAACAGCATCTTTCGGTAGCGCATGAAGCGTATATTATTTTGAGTTGTATTATTGAGTGTTTGCTGGTGTGTTGTAATTCGCTAAACAGGTTTCGATCTGATGATGATATCATTGAATTAGGACTTAATGTGTTCTACTGTGCGATTCGTATATGAGGTGTTCAATCGTGTCACGACAGTGATATAGCGGATTACAAGATACTTTTCTCGACACAAAGTTACTTAATGGTAAAAATGGCATATTGATCAAAACTCAAAAACAAACGGCTGGTGGATTCGGCAATATTTTGGTCACTGTGGTTATACACGTTGCTCTAGAAGTGTTCTTTCCATTCAGCCGAGCTAAACTATAATTTACTAGTTCGACATAATGTGGGGTTATCATATTGTCACTGGTCAACACAACGGTGACTAGATTCGGTGACTCACAAAGTCGCTAAAACAGTGTTTAAGCACATGGAGGAGTTAGGAATTTGAAAACCATTTGCATCTGTAAAATGATTGAAAACTGGGTTAAGACTACCGCAGATTCAATGTAGTCACAATACCTAACCGTTACCGTATTCAACACATGCAATTGTACAATTTTCTCCAAGATAGATTCGTCAGAGTTTACCATCTCATTCCTGTTGCACCTGAGTACATGTACAAAACGGTAATCACAACTCCATTTGCCCTTTTTGAATTCTTTCGCATGCTATTTGGACGAAGAATAACATAAACTGCATCTGTGGAACACCTTTTCCCAAGACTCACCGAGTTTGATGTAAACATCAAGAGTTTGAATTACGTGTTCAGTGTAACCACTCTTTAATTCCTTAAACAAGATAACTCCGAATAGTATTCTGTCCTCGCCAGAGAAAAATAATACCACTACGAAATTTTTAGTTCTAATATTAATCAAATTTATTCCTCGACTTTGCCCTCTATCAAGAGATCAGAGACACACAAAAATTGCTTACGACAGTTCCACCAGATCGATTCTAGTAAATCTATATGGATATAGTAGCACCGCTAACATCATCCAATGTTGACGTATTGACTCACTTATATCGACCAAATCACTCGATGATAAGAAGGTTACGGCATGGTAGACATGTTCACAGCAACTACTGACAATAAATTTCATAACTGATCAATGAAAGCAATTTGAGTCTTAACTATTCGAAAAACTTGATGGAAACCTTCAACCAAATCATATCCGCAAGCATATGAGTAAGTTGAACGTTTCCATCGCCAACTAAACGCTTTTCTCATGGAAACAGGAAAAACCACTCATTACTTTCAATGCGTGCAACGGTTAAAAAGATCTGAAAAGCTAACCAGATGGAATGATTTATTTAAAGGCAACCCCCAAGTTATTTTTGAGTTCGTCGACCAATTTCGCACCAACATTAAAAATCTGATACCCATCGCAATACGACAAAGTCCCAAAATCGCTCAAAAACGGCGATATAAAGTCATCATTCACCTACGCAAATAGCTTGTCATCGACACTCAGCAAAAATTAAAAGCAACAATTTTTACTTTTAGGTTTAAATAGTGAAAATCATTTACAGGTTTATATTCCAGCTTGTTATTCTTAGGAAGTTTAACTGATTAAGACCTGTAGGTGTTCTTATGTGAAATTCATATGTCAAATCATATATTTTCTACATATGTTATGTATGAATTTGGTGGTTTTGAGATCAGACCTAACTCAAGACTGTTAGCTGGTTAGGAATTGGCTGGAATGTCCAGAGTTCTAATATTTCTAATGACTGCCTATAACCGACTTAATCGAAACAGTTCATTCAAACTGTATTAGAACTCTGAACTAAGAGGTTTATTAAATAAACTGAAGCTTATATGAAAAATTTGTAAATTCAAAGGTACAAAATTTATAATATTTTTTGCGGTCGAATTTTACGAAACATGTTACCCTTTAAACAAATCACCCATTAGTTTTGTCATTCGGATATTGTACTTTAAACGTTTCCTGTTATAATTTTCACTACCTTCACAATAGCAAAACGATTTAATAATATATTTTACACATAAAGCTTACACACAATATTTTATATACATGTGTATCTAATATGTATAATTTATTACATATTTCTTCAAGGTGCCGAATTATTTCATTCTTTCAACCCTAAGGTAAATTTATAGTAAATTGCAAGTTGCATTAAAACAATTGCAGTGAGGGTGAGAATAATATAGATAATTTTACGTTTTGAAATTTAATCTATTTTATATGTTACTTGTTAAATGTGTACAGTCATGGACAAAAATATGTATTAAAATTTTGTTTCTATATTTTGTTTAAAAAAGAAACTAAAATCTAAGTAGCAGTGCATTATTTCGGGGCATAAATGTGCCATTTGTTTATATCGCGACATGATGTTTTAGATTTTTGTCTTTTGTTTTGCTTTGTATATTAGTGTTGTTCAAGTGTTTTGATTGAGGCAGACAATAAATAATTAGCAAAATGCCTAAGAACATCGAACTTACGTTACAGCTCCGCCAACAAATATTCTCCAAATGCTTATCAGTGCAAGGTCTGAGTATACAGTTAAATATGCCGAAAAGTACTATTTATTACAATATAAAAAAGTATAAAACAACAGTGTCAAAGCGATAGAATCCATACTGGACGTTTATCACTTATCTCGGAATAGAAGTATTCAAATATAATGGAAAACGGAGCTTCGTCCCTGTTCAGTGGTTTCGATAAACAATTGAGTTTATCTAGCAGTAAAATCGAATGAAACTACATTTTCATTTCATTCAAAGTGATATAAATTGCAACCTATAATATGTCCAGTGTCCTTTGAGACGCAGAGCACCGCGGAAGTTGGGTTTGACTTTCTTGTCAGGTAGAACTAATTTTTTAGAAAATTTGCAAATATATAAATAAATTAAAATATAAATCTCCAAATTATTTGTCTTAGACATATTAAAATTTCCAAATGCATCAAAATGTTCAATCACACCAAACCTGCATGAAAAATTCGTATAACATAGGTCAAAAAATGGCGAACGAATTAAGCGAAATTTGGGATATGAAAACTTTTGTGGCAACCTTGGTTTTTGTGAAGGATGAAAACAGGATGTGCAATAGTTTGTAAATCGGTCAACTCCAAGAATCAACAGAACCGAGATAAGCATGGATACCCTAACAAAATTATGCCACGTGATTTGAAGATTTATGAATGTAAGATTACATTGGATTGCATCATATAGTGTGTAACGATTTTTAGTGGAAAATTGGAACATGCTAGCTAACATTACAGCGTGACATCTATGAACGATGAGAGGTAATAATAATTTATACGATTTCAGAACTAGCAACAAGTGGGAAATCGATTTAATAGCAACAATAATATGACATTGGAGATCATAATGCTATCAGTCATAATCAGATTAACTATGACGTTATCGACTGCGTCATTTTTCGGCCACTACGTTAAGTGTGTAGAGTTGGTGTTGTGCATTTAAGTCTTAGTTAACTGCTCTCTCGAAAATAAAAATTTAACTTGCAAAAACCATTAATCACTTACCCAGAACGAATTACTTAAGACATTTTGTGTTGTACTAGCATACTATATTATAAGTCCAACATCTTTTGGTTATAAACAGAGTAAAATAACATATGGTAATGTATTCCCGACCACAGTACATAAACATTCGCCAATTGTTTCATTCTAAAATACTTTTGCCCATCACTGTATAAACTATACGATTACTTCGGAGTTCGTTGTAGTTGCAATGCAGTTCAAGAAAATGCATCCCTCAACCAAAAAATAATTTTTCGAACAAACTAAAAATATTTAAAAGTTTTCATTTTATTCAAAACTTTTTATTGCAAACCTATCCTATTAACATGCAATTTTTTACTAAGTTTTTTTTATTAAAAAACACATATGTATATACTTGTGTGGGTGTGTGTTTACAAGGGGTGTAACAAAATTTCGCTTAGTAGGCGACTCTAAAATGTTTTTTTTAAACAAAAAATACCAAATCATTTGCAATTATTTTATCAGAGTTCTATTAAAAACTCACTCTCTCTTCAGACTATTTCCAAGTTTCGAAGGTTGCCGATTTATCTGTAATGGACAACCCCGAGAAGGTTGACCGATATCTTCCGCTGGTGACGTTGCTGTGGCTCTGGTGAAATCCAAAGTGTCAATTCACGACTGACACTAGAAATTTTTGCTGATGAATAGTAAACTCTTGTTGGGCTCAGACGAAAAGGGTGAAAAGGATTAGACGGTAACGACAAAATGATATACCGAAGACAAGCAGTCTTTTCAAAAATTTGTTGGAAAAGCGGAAGAGAGGATTTGCCCGCAGGATTGAATTCTTTTGCGATCTATGGCATCAAAGAAATATGATCAGCACCATATTCCCCGGATCTATCACCTTGTGATTTTTGGTCTATAAACAAAAAAAAAACTTAAGGCGCCAGGTCTTTTAAAAGACAGTACGTGGATTTATAGGCTTAGGAAATGCATTGAAATCAATTGCCAATATGTAGAGAAGAAAAATAAGATTAAGAATAAATACAAAAAGGATTGTTTTGTTTTTTTTTTCTTGGCCAACTAAGTGAACTTTTGTTACTCTCCTCGTACCTATACCTACGATACATCAGATAGATAAAATAAAAGGATTTATACTTGGAAATAAATTTTATATTATTATTTTGAATGTGCTGAGAAAGTAATCACATGAACAATTTTAATTTTTTTTTGCGTACATATGTTCATGTCTTAAAATTATATTTGAAATAATAACAAAATATATGTTTAATAAAAGATTGTACATATATACCATATATTGTATTATGTACATGAAATTGCAAAGTATGTATATCGTATATTGTTCATCAAAATAATAAACAAAAATACTTATTATGTTATTGTTATTATTATGAAGTATTTGTTATTGCTATTTTAATGCTTGTCGAATGGTTAACAAGAATACGAATATTGATTCTCTAATAAAAAAAATGTAACAACGAAATTACATTTTCAATGGAGTACGAGTACATTACATATATAGTGTAATCACTTTTTAAGTTTTCGATTATCTTGCGAATAATTTATTACGATATATAAAGAATTTTTGTTGCTGCTTATATCTAGATTTAATCTAACGTATAAGCAATTTGTTTAACAATAGTAACCACCATATAAACATGCATTTATGTTCATCATTAAACGTCGTCTCTATACAATATGTGTGTTCAATGTACATATACGGGCATATATATACATACATACACATGTGCTGAATTAAAATATTTTCTATGATGTAAACTTTAAGTCAATATAAAGTTTAATTCACATCATAGATATGTACGTACGAGTACTACAGATTGATTTGCAATTTTTAATTTGTGTATGTAAATGAGGTTTTTAAGTTTAATCACTGTCAATTGGTATTTATATAAGAATCAACCTAATTAGGACATAAGTTAAAGAAAATTACTTTTCTGATATTTATCATCTGATCACTCACCCGAAATAGTAAGAATGAGCCAGCGGTGCTTTGAAGATGGAAATTTCAAAACGAAATAAACGACTAGACATACCACATCAAAATTCCGAAACAAAATTGCCGATTAGACATCCTACTCTATTGACAGATAAATATTGATGCAGCAGCGAAGGCTATACGCCAATTATAAGTTATTATGAAAAACATTACAAAATATCATATAACATCCAGGAGCTTATTTACAAGACGACGGCAATGATACTAAGGTCCTATGATACGCTTCAAAGGAAAAAAACAATAGTCAGATACTACAGATTTAATGATTGTCATTGTGGAAGGCCACAAATTGTATTCTCCCATTTAGAACTGAATTCATGATGCAATTCATGATCTTTGTACTATCAGAGCAAAAATTAGAATGCTTCAATCATCGACAAAACACCAGATATGACCTTATAACTGGAAAAAATGTGAAGGGAGTTCCCAAACAAATGTATAATACATATTATCATAATATTATTATGTAATCATGTAAACCTATAATATTTCTCAAAATATTATATACAGAAGATATCTCAGATTACGATACACAAGCCTGGCAAACATAAAACCAAAATTTTATCATAGCTGTTTGTAAAAATGTTAATAACAAAACTGAAATTAATATACTAAAAGAAAACAGATTATACTAAATCATCAATTTGGATTCTGGAATCAACATGGCACTATAAAATAACTACATATAATTGTAAGTGCAATCAAAGCTACCTTAAAGGAATGAAAATATGTAGTCTTTCTAGATGTAGCACAAGTTTAGATGTTTCGCCAAAGAACTTCCTCTTAATTCGGAAAACTTCCTCACATCCTCACAATGTCTAGTTACTACTGGTTAAATGCCATTCCGGTATGGGATTTTCGCATGGTATTGTACATGGACATGTGTTTATCTTCTGCACACAGCTGATTTGCCAATTACGACCCAAATAATGATATTGACATTTGCTGATGGTACAGTCTTTTGGCAATCTTCAAACAGCCGCTAGAGAAGTATATGTATTGTTATTTGGGATCAATTGAGGATTACTAAAAACATATCAAATAAAAATAAACGGACGTAAAGCGAAATTATTCCGCATCGAAATAAAGTTAAATACTTCGGTTTACAACTTGCAAAGCGATCTTGATTAATCCAAAGAGGGCTTTGGTAGAAGAGAGACATACACATGGGAAATAAAATAACACTTCCCAAAATTTACTTACTAAATGCTAAGAAAACCAAGACTTGAGCCTTAAGGACAATTAATAAAATGCTAGCTCAAATACAATATAGCGCCAACTAGCACGAAAGTGGAGGGTTGTAGAATTGTAAAGATGGAATAGTTCATAAGAGAGTTAAGTCTTGTCACCCTACCAATAAATAAAGAACAGTGAAAGAAATCCCGATGATCACAAGAGAATCCAAATAGTTTGAAAATGTAGTTTGAAGGATGAGGAGAGACATAATAGTCGCTAGTTTCATAACAAAATTATTAAAATGCTGTGATCGTGAAGATCCAGGTTTTGTTACAGTTTTGATCTGGGGAACATCTAGAATCAAAAAGGAACATCTAGAATCAACTAGGAAGGAAATTGCACCTTTGAGTACGGAGGTTTAGTAAAATTGGTTCTGTTCTAATACTTGAACAGTGGATTCTGAACAAGTAGGAATTCAGCTGATGAAAAATAGAGAAGTAAAAAAAGCGAAAATAGAACTGCATGGTGGAAATTTTAGGAAGTCAGTTTGGAATAAACACAACTCTTGTCAAAATTGAAACCAGTTTTATTCAAAGATATATGGTGTTGATATCGTATGATATGCAGCATATATAGGATCGAACGTGGAAGCAACAAAAGTACCAATCAAACAGATAAGAAGTAAGTTTCCTTTCCAAGGACAACCAGTGGATAGATAAAATATTTCAAGATAAGGACAACAGTATACTAAGTCCCATTAGACACACACAAGGGTGAAGGGAAACCTTCGAATCGAAACTAATCGATTTGCTTTGCAGGATATTCAATATAAGCAAAACTCTGACGACTTGCATGAACTCGTATGGCAGACGGTAATTGAACCATGGAGGAACATTTGGCAAAAGTTGTGGTTTCCGACCAAAGCAAGTGGTAATAACGACGTCCAGTTTTCTTGATAGCGTTTTGTGGTGCAAAACATGATACCACGGGAGAAACATCAGTCAATGTTCTGTTCGGAAGGCAAATACATCTGTCTAGGGAAAAAGAGTTTAGAGTACCAAAAATGCAGTAATATACACAAAGGCCAAATGCGTAAACTAGCTCAGTGTTAAAATGCATAAAGTTTATAGTGAAACCCAGGACTGCATCCGGATTACTGCAGCATTTAAACGCGGAAGCGCTATACGATAAGTTACAACTCACTTCCAAATTCATCTATATACTTTAACTATAAATCCTTTTCTCAACAGAATACTACGTAGATATGTCTTTAAGATTAACATATAATCATCGTAGTAATTAATCATAGATAATATTTACATACGAAACTTTAAAATTTAAAATCTTAAAATTCCAAAACAATTATTATCCATAAATAAACAAAATAATTAACCTTTTATAGATTTACATGTACATATATAAACTATATATGTACATGTACTCGTATATATCTAATTTGCATAACTACATATGTCTGAAATATGCATACATGTGTGCATATCGTATATGTTGTGTGCTTTCGAACAATTATCATAAGAAAATCCTAATTGCACACAAGAAGTACAAAATTATTTTCTTCCATTCGAGTGTACAGAGAAAGTATTTAGTTTTCTTATTTATTTAATAATAAGTATAAATTATAATAAACAAGTATAGATTTTACTTTTGTGTAAATAAATTATAATTTTTAACAGAAAATTGAAAATACTTAATATTCTAGAGATTACGTGTGTGTCTAGATTTGTGAACTGTTGATTTCAAAAGATTTAAGATTGAAAATGTTAAATTATTGGGTTAACAGTTTAATTGTTTCTCTTTCTCATCACTATCATTCCTCAACATGGTTATGTTAACTATGGATGGAATGTGTTGGACATAGTTAACATAGGTAGTTTCTAAAGACATGAACGGTATATTGATACGTATTGCTATCACGAAGCTCATTTTCACCGCAGACACTATGTTAACAAGAAATCTTGTCGCATGTGGGGCTGAGAAAATCCACACGTAACCATGTATAAGCCGATGTATGCACAACGAGTGACTGTTTGGTTTGATTTTGGACCGACTAAAATGATTTTGCTAGCCCAACATTCTTTATGAAACTCCAGAAGACCCAAGAACTCCTATTAATATCATATAGACATATTCTGCGCTCGTTAGTGAATAGAACCGCCTCTCAATGCTCGATATTCCAGTTGATTAGTTCGTAAACAGCTTATATTCGCTATTTGTGTTAAAACATTTGAACCTTTTAGCGCCATCTAACTGTCCCATGACAAGCAGCTGTACCTTCAATTTGTCTTACTTCTGCCGCACATCGGCGCCAGTCGGTAATAAAATATCGATTAATCGATGTTACCGATACGCTTCTTTTGATACACTTGAGCCAACAGATTGAGCCATTATTATCTGATGATCTTATGAACGACTTCTGGTTGTTTGTGTGCTTATTGCAATAAAACAACCACTTGGGCCGCTTTTTCTGGAGTTAGAACCATTAGTTTAAGGAACCATTAAAAGACACTGCTAAAGGTTTGTTTATGTCAACATTTGATAACTGACTGATGGCAAATTTTGGTCAACGTTGCATTATACAGAAAACTGCACCACACCAATTGTTTTCACTAAAATATTGCATTTTGACACGATTGCTCTAATTTTTTTACGTGCGGAAGACTCAATTGTCTCGATGTAGTTGCTCGGTAGTGTATATTGATCTGTTTTAAAAACCGCCTACTCGGCTCATGTGTAACAATGTTCGATGATCAAAGTGTATATTCCTCATTTATTTTGTGATGACGATATATTTGTGTCACAGAAAATTTATACAGACTCTTATCTTCTTTTTCGATTTGATTCTACGCTACTGAAAAATGATTTTTGTTTTTGTATTTTAAACCATTCAAGGAATACGGCAAAAAATATTCCAATGAACCTAATGAAACAAAAAATAAATAAATACGCTGTTTCATGATTTTTTATCAATTACCAGTTTTAATAAAACAGAGAAAGAAGATAGCCATTAAGCAATATGTTAAAAGAGACCAACACATATTTTAATATTATATTTACAAACTAGGATAGTAATATATCATGCAGCGTATATCTGTTTCGATCATATTCATTTTCAAAATAAATGATTTTTCTCTTTCTGTTACATGTCAAAATTGTATTTGAAAATGAAATAGACAATAACCGTCGATCTGTCTGTTATTAAAATTTCGAGACAAAACAAAAACGTAAATTTTTGATGGTTATGAATGAATAGATCAGACACAATAAAATTCTTTGTGTATGTTGTTGTTGTGTAATTTACAATGTTGGTACAGGTCAAGTTATTGGTACAGGTCATGTTATATCTGTATGATGCATTTGAAATTTTCGTTCTGATCTGGAATTCTTTTGTTTTTTGAATTATTTTTCAGGATTAATTAATTTTTGAAGGATTTCTAATTTAAGAACAATTAAAATGAGTTATTTAAAGTTATATAATTTTTTTTCTTTTGCAAATTTAGTGAAGTGAGCGCGAATTAAAACGTAAGTGTCGTGGCTAAGTTTTATAATTATACAATTATTGAATTTATCGATAAAAAGAAATTCGAAGAGGTTGTGACAGTGGGTCAACAATTTCTAGTCTCGTAGATAATTTCTAGTCTATTACATATTTGCTAACGATACTCTTTATCGGAATGATTAATGTATATGAATAATAATATAATATTTTAGCCATGAAACAAATCAAGAAAATTTGGGTTAATTTCACTGACTTCTTTAGCAAGTAAATGACTGGACCACACTTCTTGTTGATACAGATAAAATTACAATGTATTAGTTATATCACAAAATGATTGGTTGATAATATTGTAGGACTAAGCATTAAGCCGACATTTCTCAAATAATACGAGAGGTGTATTATGAATTATGTCTATAATGATTCAATAAAATGTCAAATTTTCTCATTCTGTTAATCATCCTTGGTACTCATAGATGGATTTCTGATTCATTAGCTTGTGGTGAATGTTGGCCCGTGATTGGATACCATATTTCACCATTAAGTCGTAAAACAAGAATGAAACAAACGGCACCATTATCTGTCAGAATTAGTTCTGGAACTCAAAAGAGATGAAAAAATGTCTAATAGCTCCGTGCAAAAAAAGCAGGTATTGGTCAGGACCACAATCATTACCGAATGTTTTCAGAGCCTTGTATTAGCCTTACGTGTAATAATGGTTTCCTTAATTGACAGATAGCCTATTCCAGCGTGGTGGCGATTTTCGTACTTATCAACGTGTTCCGGTGTAAAGTCTTGTGCGTCCGATGATCTCCCTTCAGTAAATGTCATATACAGGAAAAACTGACTTCACGTTTTATATTAAAAGTAGACCGTTTTTCATTTTGCCCTTAATACAAGTTATGTAATATGTCTCGAGATATTGTTTTAAATGTCTTTATAGGTTGTGGTGGATATTTATCAAGCAGTGGCAGGGACATATGCTTCTATACCTTGATATATGATTTTAGAAAATTTATCTCAATTTTCTTCTATATTGTTGCTGCGGAGTTTCTTCATTAGTCGATACGTTCACGAAAATGATGAAAATTAATAGTGTCCACCTTCCGTTTATAAGGCATTTGATTTTGATCTCTTAGGATAAACACTTAAGGACATTCACTCAACCGAGCTACCAAACCTATAATAAACCCGCATGAACCGTTATGTAACTCATCTATATACACCGTGTTATGCTTTTACCTATCATTAAGGAGCTAAGACGCAAATCTACGATAGTTCGTTTTATGTTGTCATCCCTTCCTAGTAAATGAACATTTATATCTGGGACTCTCTTAATCGAACCAGATAAAACCATTTTGGTTCGGTTTCTTTTCAAATCAGGATTTTAAATACCGAAAATGGAAATCATCTCACGAACCAACTGTCACGTTTAAGTGAGTAAGACTTGGATTTTCGTCCATTTTCGGAGATACTTGTTTTCTAAACTAAATGGTGCTAGACATTTAAAGGTACGTATAAGTTTGTCTAGCACCAGTTTTCTCATACTCATGTGCCCTGAGACAGAGTGGATATTTTCGACGACAGTATTAATCGACTAGTTGTATGTTACATATAGTCTAAATTAAATTTACTAGGATAATAATTTTAAAATTATCTCAGAACAGGGGTGATGATGCTCATCAGGCACGACGCTATATCGATATACGATGTACATATAAACCATGTAACATCTTTAAAAATATATAAAATCGAATTTTTGCTTGGGGAGAGGAAATAAACCCCTAATAGGTGAATGCATTTAATCTAGCATGAAAGCACATGAACTAAAGTGACAAACAATATATGTTTACATAAATACCGGCAAATTAATTTTATTCACATTCGAAACCATAACATAATTCTTCAAAGGCTTTATTTTTTATTATTTGTATTTGAGGTGGTGGTGGTGGGCGACTGTGGAGTGTTGTGTGATAAAGTTAAGTTATTTTAAAATGATTTTTCTTTTGAATTATTCGAAATAAAAAAAACAAAAATTTATGATACATTCTTCAACGCGTGTTTTACACATCTAATTTAATAAAATCGTTATGCGATATTCGTCGTTTATTGATTGACAACACGATACCTTAATGTATATTAATCAGGATTTAATCAGTTGGAGTTTGTATAAATTACATTGGAATAGATAGCAAACATTCAATACAAATCTGTTCGATTCTTCTTGTTGAGCATTGCACATAGCTACTGCTGAGTATATTTAGCCCAGAAGGTGGGAAATATATATGCTTACTTCACGCCCCGTTTCAATGGCAAGTGCTAACTAGTATAAGTCTTAGTATATTTTTAATTGTTTGGCCATTTAATCTGTGTTTGAAGAGTTTCATATGGTGCTGTGGGAGATACATGATACATCAACCATATGCTTTGTAAGTAGTTCGAAATTATACTGTTTTACCTCTGATGGCCTTATAATTTTTCATATCGGTACGTTGTATATGTAACATTCCATGGTTGATAATTTTCTTAGGGTAATGGATATGGATATGACAGTCGATCATCGATTGATGGATAGCTCACATATCATTCCGCAATACCAAGACAAACTTTTTTATGCAATTAATCGTTAATATTAAGACCTGATACCACTATGTAAACGTGTAAATCTCAAATATAACAATTTCTGCCAGATCAGCAAATTTTGTTCAAGTTTAATCTTTTTAATGGTTTTCACCAAATTTACGGTAATTTAATTTTAAAAGAATAACAGTTGTCTGTTGGTTATTCTCACTTAAATAAAGAAGGTAGTTTTTACGTCAAAAAAATGCATCCTGTTTTAATATTGGAAAAGTTGGTCAGGTAGACATTTGAATATATTGTCTGACTTAACGCAGTACCCTCTTAACATTCACCAGGATATATGGTGCATAGTCATAACTGGTTTTATATCCTCGTTCCCAAAATGCCTTTCGTATCGATCCCAAGCTGGTTCTAAATTATTAGGCGTTTCATGAATTAGAACCTAATGCCTTGAACATGATTTAAGCTCATCCCGCAATTTAGGTTTATACTGCACGGTGTTTCAGGCGAAGTTGATAGCACTCACTCATGCTGGAGTTGAAGCTTTTAAGCTTCTAGCCGTAAGTGAAAATATTATATCTTCTTTGTTCGAACAATAGTGTAACCCGCACACTGGTCATACCAGCACACTGTGGCTCTGAATGCAGTATGAATGTCAATTATTTTTTCAAAACGAGTTATTGATTGGAACTAATCGAACTCAAATCACTAACTCTTTTGACATTGATTGGTGTTTAAAAATCTATTAAAAATTTCATTTATCACAAAAAAAACCTATTTGAAGATTCTTTTATAAGTGAATGTTATTTGAGGTTAACTTGAGGTATACGCTCTGTCCTTGAAGAGAGAATGGGGCTTGTTCAAGATCTTTTTTGTGTGATAAGAAGAGAATGATACACCTGCGATCATTTTGTCTGTTCTTCTTCATCCTTTGATGTTGCACGATCTAAGCTATTTAGCTTAAATATCTTACCTAAATCAAATGAAAATATTTCCATAGTACCCTCGTTCTTTGTTAGTCATTTAAGATTTTCAGTCTAATCACAATTATGAAAATCGTAGTCTCAGATTGCCTCAAAACTCAGTTTCTGCTGGCACATTAAGTTTTTCTACAGTATAATGGCACATTAAGTTTTTCTACAGAATAAAACAGGGCAATGATTCCCCATCAGAATTCACTCTTAATAAGAGACGAGACTGGTACATTATTATACATGCGGGCTTAGTTGTTAATGTATGGCTTGTTTTGACTGTAAATTATTGCACTCGAGGGTTTCATTGTCGATAAGGTTGTGTACAAAACTAAAGAAGGAAACCTTCCCGCGTCGAACACCCTGTATACATAATAGTTTAGAATTCTATAAATTATTAGTATTTTGACCATTATCTTCATCATCAATATATGTACATAAAAAGATCTAATATTTTCAAATATATCCTAAAAAGTAAGTTTATGTTTTCTTTTTTGACTAGAAATGTTGAACAAAACTTTTAGTTAGCATATGAAAACCTACAAGAAAAGAAATATGTAGACATTTTTACAACAAAAACACTGTACACATAGTCAACTTTCTTACTTGAACACAACAACAACAAAAATACTTTGTTGGGAAAACTAATCAAAAAGTTTTTTTTGCGTATTCACCAAAATTTTAAGTTTATACTTTTATTTTTTGTTCAAACTAATCCAACTTATTAATTGAGGTGAGGTAAGTACCGATATACATACCGTTCGATATTACTGACTGAATTTCAATTTTACTCTAGTCAATGTAAAGTCTTGATTTGTGGAGTGTATCCAATCAGTTAGCTCCACTAACTTTGACTAACTGAACCGTACTATTTCTGTAGGCTTCGCCCTTCGAATCCGTTTGAGTGAGTCTGTGCTGGTAAACATACGACGCGTATCAGCATTAAGGTCCTGGGCATATTCTGTTTTATGTTGCGTTTACTATTACAACAACAGCAAAATGTTTAACATGAAAGTTTGACGAATGGATCAAAAAGTGAGTTCGTGCTGTCCAGCAAAACTAGGAGTATGAAAAGCAGTGTTGTGCGATTACGCGTATTTTGATATTGTCGACATGTTGGTGTCGACAATTAGTAGACAATGTCGACAATTCGTAGACAATGTCGACAATTCTTGGACAATGTCGACGTTTAATAAACAATTCCGAAGTATACCAAATATGTTAGCTTATTATAACTATACAGATTAGCGAAAATAATATTATTTTATTTAAAATCAAAATTCTTACGAATTTTGAATAATGTAATAGAAAATAACAATAGATAAGTAAGAAAATTCCCAATATAAAATAAATATATTTTATGCAATTTGTTGGTGTAACTTTGGTAATAGATTTTGTAATTATATCTGTCTACCTTTTTCTAATATTAATGTATTGTATGATCATAATTTTTGTGTGTACAAAAACAGTTTAAAACTAAAACAAAAAAAAATCGCGTTCTATAACTCAAACAATATATTTTTTCAAATGTCATTCATAAAACAATAAATATATTTCTACTTACTTCCCTCTAAACGCTTGCTAAGATCTATATTTTCAAATTTTTCTTTAATAAACGCAACAATCCAAAAAAATTGTAGGCGATATATCGTCGGCGAAAACTAGACCGTGTTTAAGTAAAAAACATAGATATTTGTGTATCGGAAAACAATGTACCAACGATACGAATTTTTTTTTTAGTGTTGCAGCTGTGTTGCAGCTGATTACTGAAATTGGTATTATTTACATAATTTACATTTACATTATCACAATCTGAAAGTTCACCGAGAGTGGTACTATCATTTGCCTTATTCACATCTAAGGGTGTTTTCCAAACACCGACTTTTTTGCTTATACCAACTTATTCAAATAAGTATGCTATCGAGGTGACTTACTTTCTATACCTTTTTCTTTCAGCAGAATACTTATTTGATCATGAAATAAATTTGATCATGTAAACACGATTGTCAACTTGCATTAATAATAATTTTCAAACAAACAAATAAACTTGAATTAAATTTATTTATGAATTTGTATAAATTGCAATATAAAATTTTCTATAGTTAAATTCAAACATTTGTTCTGAATATGAAAAGTACAACATTGTATTCAATTAAAAACTAATTTGTAAAATTTGTTTTGATTAGTAGTTGTCAAAATAAGTCACCAAAATTAATTGGAACAGCTTGACTGACTTATTCAAGATGGCGTCAAATAAGTCAATAAGTTTGAAATAAGACGGTAATTTGAACACACTCTAATAATCGTATTTTTTTATGAAATTTTGTGGTTTCGATGAATCGAGAGGTGTCAAGCAAGTTTTAAGTTCGATCGAATGCGCAGAAGCAGTTCTTTTGAAAAATTGACTGAATTTTGAACTCAAAACAGTAGCACAATTTTAGTTCTTAAAAATGACACTAATAATAAAAATTGGCGCTTTAAGCAAAAGATCCACTAAACTAAAGTTTATTCAAAGTGAAATCTAAACTAAAAACTGAAAAAATTGGAAATCGAATTACATATTTAAATTACACAACAATTTATAATTTCGATAGCTTAAATCATTTAAACTAGCTTAAACCTTAAAATAAAGTAAATGTTAGAAATCATCATTTAATAACTTTTAAAACGTTATTTTGAATTAATCAGAATTGCAAGCATGTTCGAGTAAAAAAAGTAAGGATTGTTTTCGAATCCTTAAGCTATGACGCACCTTAATGAACACAACTGATACCCATATAAAACAATTTTAGTTTGTAGAATAGAATGGTAACTAAGAAATGTATAAAGTATCTCCGATGGTGATCCACTGTAAACGTGAAAAGCCCCAGAAACTATGTTATTTTTAATTGACTGCTTTAAATTTTTTTTGTTTGATTTTGTCACGTAAGAAATTACCAAATCAAACAACAAAAGTTTTTTTTATCAAAATGTGTCAAAGCGTGGCTAAACATCAGATATCGAGTGGTAATACCTGAAATCTTTAAATAAACAAACCATATAACCATTTAAATATTTTCATCATCTAAAGTTATAATAAACTAACATATTATTCGGTATGGTACGCAATATTTTATCAATTGTCGACATTGTCTACGATTTGTCGACATTGTCTACATTGTCGACACAACTTTTTTAATTGTCGACATACATTGTCGACACGTGTAGACAATGAATTGTCTACGTCATGTAGACAATACGGCACAACACTGATGAAAAGTTTGAGGCCCATCTATTTGTAATATTTTGAATATGAACTGTTCATTTTATTACGAATGAGATTAAAGCTCAAAATAGGATGAACAGTTCAATAGAGTACGAAATTGCTGTTCGAAATTAAAAAAATAAATAAAAATAAAAAAAAAACTATGCCACGTAAAGCTTTGTTTTGAAAAGTTTGAATTATTTTAACATGACTATTGTTGATACAATCCTACATTTATATACGATACCATATGTTCAAATAAGTAAAGAATATTATTCTGAATGCTCGCCTTTTCATCCAACTGGCTTCTTGGCTCAGTTAGATGAAAAGTCGAGCAGCACTTTTTTCTATTTTGTACATGCTCCAGCCCAGGGCCCGTAAATGTGGATGTAAAGTATGTCACAAATTCTAGATTTCATGAATGTGTAGGCGTCACACTGTTCAATTCGATTCCATTTGAAAACAATTTAGTGTTTTTTGGCTCAAGTATTTTAGAATTTGAATTTACGAAACAAAAGATGATATAATAACTATTTGCGTGAGAAAGTTTCAGGTAGACAATGTATGTTGGTCAATATCATGCAACAGTCAGACTTGGATCAACATCTCTGGAATTGGCCAATAATGGACTAGTCTCCTTAGCTACCTGTTTTATTTCCGAAAGTGTCATTTATGAATTTTATTTTGATGGTTTAAATGCTTTATACAGCTCCTGTATAAATTAAATATGTCAAGTTTTGGTCCCAAGACGCTTACTTGAACAAATCCGGATGGTATTTTGTAAAAGGTAAACTGGAAAGAAATCATTTTTATTTTTCACACCATTAGCAGGTTTATTATTATTTTTGAGAGAGGGAGTAAATGCTCTATTAAGTCATCTTGTTCATTTCCAGAGTCAGTGTAGTTTAGGTACTCACTAAATATACTATTCTTGGTCTTTGATAGGTGCAGAATAAGTTTATATATAGCTAATACTTTGTATTCTTCACATTGGCATATTATGTCCTGGAATTTGGCTGGTTAGGCTTTTTGTTGAGCTTTTCAGATTGAATTTTTATAATTTCCTGCTAGTATTCTGGTTGGAAGTAAAAAGGCTGATAAATGGTTTAAAATGGGTAATGATATAAAATGTCATACCAAATTTATGCAACAAAGCAATCATATGGAGTCAAAACACTAAATGTTTCCCTGGATTCATTGACGTGGATAGAGAGTGTAGAGTCGAGCTAGTTATTACCGACAGTTACCAACGCCAACAATTATTCTTTATTGATACTGGAGGGAACATTTCAGTTATTTCAAACTGAGGGACAGCAGAGCAATTTTGTATAGAATAGCTGATCCATCTGTTTGAAGTTTCAAAGACGATATAATGATTGCACTCGATTTTATTAGGAAACTCCTAATTATATATTCCAAAAGTTATGAACTATACGTCAATATTCGATTACTCCTTGATTAAAACTTTTGAAAGTCTTTCAATCCCACCTTTTTCCTCAATGGAATTCTCTCCCAACCAATATTAAAAGTTTAAAATCTGCCGAGACGTTTAAATCAAAATTTCTTGAATAGGTGCTAGAGTGACGGTAAAGGAAGTTTAATTTCAATTGTATGCTATTATTAAAATTTGCCTGCTGTATGCAGCATTGTAAATGTGTTTGTACTCAAGACTATGTATACTAAGAGCGAGCATACCTTATTACCAAAACGAAGGATAAAGACCACATCTCCAGTACTTACTTTATACATAATAAAGTCAATAAAAGCACATGCCATCATACAATAAAGCCGAATGGTATTTCAAATACAGCCATAAAAAAACAACTTTTGGATTGCCCAAGCCTTACAGAACGAATTGTTTTGTATGCTCAAAATCCAAGAGATGGCGTTTTGAACAGAAATTACCTTATTTTACATGTAGGAACAAGAGTAAACTACATCTGGTAAGTTACACTAACTATGGTGGGATGTATATCTTCCAACTTAGTTAATTTATTAACGAGGTTTTTTATAGCTTTCAGTATAGCCCTTAGCTTAGTTTAACTTTTAATTAATTATAATTACTAAGAATACGTCTGAGCATTTTGAACGTTGAACATTTTAGTTCGATAAATATGTGTGGTCAATAAAAACGCAATCTGCACTATGTCTTAAAGTTTTATTACTCGAGGAAATTAATTATCTCGTTCAAGGACAACTATAAATTAAATTGACCACTGCACACTATAAATAATTAAATTAAAACAAAAGAAAAGAACCAATAATAATATAATTTGATTTATATAGTCTGCATGTTTATGTATACAGGATGTATATAGTTAAACCTACAGTTCATCTCCTTACATGACAATTAGTTCTTATTCATTTTTATTATAATTGTTTTGAACAATTTAATTTAATTGTTTATTTATACTTAAACAAAAATCATTACAGCCATCAAGTTTGATTACTTAATGTTTCGATATAAAGAATATACGAGGGGAGTAACAAAAGTTCGCTTAGTTGAGCAGAAAAAAAAATTAAATTGCATATCTTAGTCCTATAGATCCACTTCTCAAAAAAGTCTTCAAAATCTTAATTTTTAAGATTCTTAAAAACTTTTGGCAAGCAGTCTTCGGTATACCATTTTGCAATTACCGTCTGACCAGGGAAAGATCAGCTAATAACTTTTTTTGATGATTTTTGTTGGTTAGCTTTAATGGGTGGGTTTGCTTCTGTTCGGCACCATACCATGTACTACTGTTTGGTTTCTAGTACTAATACAACCAAGATTCGTCATCAGTAACGGCTTTACTTAAGTTGATAGATAGTCCATTTTTGAATTAATTTGCGAAAAAATTTAGTAAAAATGCTCTGGAGCCTCTTTTTGGGTCTCATTCAAAATTTGTGGAACCCATCGTGCAGATTTCTTCGTGTATTCCAGATGATTATTTAATATTCGCGATACAGTTATGGCATTTAAGGCCATTTCATCAAGAACAATTTCTTGTTTCAATCATAGGTTTTCGTCAAATTTGAACTTGGCCATAGATACATTAAATATTCGGAGAAAGATTTTGGTCGACCTTTTCGAGGCATTCGTTCCATATGCCATTATGCATTCATTGAATATTTGTAGTGACTTACGCCGAAAACCGAAGATAATCGAATAGCGAATTTCTGTTTGCGTTGGTGGTGGAATTTCGTCTGAAGCATCTTCAGCGGTTAAGCGTTTACTTGTCTCCATTTAAACCGATCGTTCTAAATTTTAAAATGCAGTGTTACAAAACAATTGAAAGTATTTTTTTTTTAAATTTTGTTTTAGTCGCCTACTAAGCGAACTTTTGTTATTCCCCTCGTATACTCGTATATGTATATGTCGTGTCGTGTCGTTCTACTTAACGTATGTGTCCTATATGCATAATCTAAATTGTTTCGGGTATATATATATCTACAGAAATAAACTGTCGACTGTCGTAACAGGGTGAGAAAAACAACAAAAACAAAAGATATAAAATTAAAAACAAAAACGAATAAACTTAATATAAATCTTCGTTTTATAACCAAAATTAAAGTAAAGCCAATAGACTTAAATTAAATTACGATAATAAAAATGTAGGGAAAATAAAGAAAATGGAAAATCTCACACTTAATTTTGTTTTTATATTTTATAGATAAATTTTAGTTTTTTATCTGTTGAAATAATTTCGAGATGCCAATAATCAAATAAACTCTTAAGTTTTATATATCATGCCGTTTGCGATTCGACGAACTTTACGAAAACGATATTTAGTTGGGTGCAACATATGGTCAGAATAAATCGGGAATGAAGGTGTGGAATAAGCGTCATCTCGAGCTCATTTATTTCAGAGCACGAGAGCACAACGAAATGACCAACAGGGAGTAGGAAAACCGTAAATATAAATTTTATTAGTTTTAGCTTTCAAGAATAGACGATAGTTGTAGCTTCTATATGAACTATCCATATGTATAGAAGTACAAACAAACAGATCTCTTTTGTGTTGAACCCTGGCATACTAGCAAATTTCCCATTTCTTGATTCATTGAAATTAGTTTAGCTTTGAAGTTCGATAAAAATTTTTGAATTAATTGTCGTAGTTCTTAATTAGCTTTCTTAGCCAACATTTTTGTCAAAATTTTGTGTTTGCTCCACAGTGTCGATGAGCTTGACCAGTTTTAATGATGATGCTAGGATCGCATCTTTTATACAAGCAATGCATCTTAAAAGGTAATATGACACTTCACTGGTCTTGATTCGCATAATTTCATCTGACGTGATACTATTTGCAAATAAGATTAATAATTTCTTCTACCACTGTTAAAAGTCTTCAACGTTCAATTTAACTTAGTCTTAGTCAATAAATCCATCAATAATCCAAGAATTCGGGCAGTTTACAGTTTGTAGACCTATCACTAGTCTTCCAAGTCTGCCTTCGTGATAGTAACTTGTCTTGTACATTTGGATTTTTTAAAACCCTTTGACTAAGTATAGCTTAGATAGTAAAAAGGGTTTTGGTTTTCTCTATATATGGTTCTCTATAATTAATGACCTGTCATCGGTATTGCATTCTTGAAATTCTGATTTATTAGTTAGTGAATCATTTGGAGTTGATGTAATTAATATCAGCTAAAGTAAAGAAGAAAATAGCAATTAATGATCGTGGAAAATCCACAGAAGACATTCTCAAGACTGTAGTAACTTCAAGCAGAGATACACCAATGTGTAAGATAAGCCACTAGAAAATTTACAATGATTCTATCAATAAAAGACCCAACTGGTTAAATCCTTACCATTCATAGGGTAACAATTGAATAGAATACTTTGAGCCCTAAGAGGATGCAACAGCTGGAAAGATATATCACTTCGTTTTCCTTCGTTAATTGAACTAATCAAAGACATAAATCAGGATACCGGTAATAAATTTTAATATAAAGGAAAACAAAGAGGAAAAATCTTCAAAACGCGAGGAGTTCCTAAAAATGCTTGGTTGTATTTTGCGCAAACTCGACATTTCTTCCCTAAATGATCGACACAAACGCGACACAATGGTCTGGACTACCAAAATGACATTTGACTGCTAGCATATAGACTGTAATAGAGTACAGAAGTTGTCAGACCACAAAAAGGAAGTTGAGCGTAATCATTAAAACCAAAAAAATGAAAATAATGACGAAGGTTGAGAAATTCGTATAAATACGTTGTAGTAACAAACAAAAACAAGGAGCAAAAACAGACGTCACGAAAGAATACATCAAGCAATGCATCAACAAAGCCAGAAATATGTTCAATATGCTTAACATATGGTTTGGATTGCACCGTATACTATCCAGAAACACAATGTTATGTGTGAAATCAGTTCTTCTGTATGAATGTGAAACATGGCAACAGACTCAAAAACTACAGTTGCAGGTAAACAAATGCATAAGAAGAAGAATAAATTGTTTGCGACCACATTAGATCGAAAATGAAGAGCTTTTGCGAATCAGAAAGCACAAGTGGTGATGGTATGAGAAAGACCCTAATTAACAGAACACGAATATTATTGCAATGGAATCCGCAAGGAAAGAATCAAAATCGCATAATCTGTGAAACACCTAATTTTCTGACTCACATATTTCTTTGAATCAAATGTTTGCTTGACAACAATAAAGAAAGTGTGTTTTGGATATAAATCTATCTACATATATGACGTATGTACCTTGATAAACCATTATATTAGTTATCACACTATACATATACCCAAAAACATGTACACAAAATTATCCAATGCTTTGAATTTCGTTCTTTGGAAAAGTTATCATCCATCCATATGCTCACCCACACCCCACATATATATTATATACGCACTCAAACGATATAATTAATTCAAAGGAATAAACATCGATACTTATTTCACATTGATTTTTTTATCAGTACATCATAATCGCTTATCTGCCATCCTTTTTTCTTTTGATATTAGGAACGTGGTATTAGATTAGTATTCTTATCTTCAAATCAATATTTGGAAAAAAAAAATTTTTTTACTATATAATAAATCAATAAAATATATTATCTTATCAACCAATTTAATTTATGTTTTATAAAAATAAAATAAACAACAACAAAATTTATATAGATTTATAATATTTTATGTAAACGCGCTCACCTTTGCATATATACCTATGTATATTGTTACGACTCTACGATTTGTGCATTACCCGGATATAATTGACATCTCAGACGTTTCATTTTATTTACTTCACTCAATAAATAAAGATTAGACGCTTGCCACTGTTTGGAGCTGCGTTGAATCGTTGAAGATAGCAACTCCCGCTCGCCTAAAATATACTCAATCATAAAAATATTTCGTGATCTACGGTTGGATTTGAACCATCTTCCATTTTGACCACTACTACATTCGATCATTGACTGTTATACGGAATAGGCATATTCGTTAAAATATATGAGGGGTAAGGGGATTTCAATGTATTTTTAAGCCTCTTAATCCACTTCTTAAAACAGTATTGAAAATCTTGCTTTCTAATCTTATCACGTTCAGCATTAACCACAATTATCTCCGTGCTGGTCGTATTTCTTCGATGCCAGAAATCGCAATAAAATTACTCGTTATTGCAGAGGTGTGAGCAGGCGCGATGTCATGATATAAGAAGTACCTCCGCAACTCATGTTTCTTCCGGTTTTCCAACAAACTTTTAAAACTTTTGGTAAGCAGTCTTCGGTACACCATTTTGTGATTACTGTCTGATAATTTTCCTAGGATATAGCAGATAAAATTATTGATCGTGTGAAGTAAATTGACATTATTATTTTTGCTGCTGAGTTTGCTCCTGTGGACCTCCACACCATGAACTGCTGTTTCTGGATCGTACTTATAGAACCAATATGCGTCTCCAGTAACAACTTTACTTAATTTTACAAGACTGTCCATTTACGAGTTTAGTTGGGAAAAATTAGGGCAAAATACATTTTTGTACACGAGGTTCTTTTTGGGCGTCATTTAAAACTGCGGTACAGCCATGACATTCAAGGCCAATTCATCAGCATTAAATCTTGTGTCATTTATGAATCTTCGTCAACTTTGGACTTCGTCAATTTTGGTCGACCTTCTCGAGGAATACATAAAATGTCCCGCCTGGAAATTTTAAGACCACTTGGAAACAGTCTGTAAAGATACGGTGTAATCATTCCTTATGTAATTTGGGATTCATTGAACATTTGTAGTGGCTTAAGTTCGAAAACCAAAGAGACTCACATAGCAAATTTAAGTTATGAAAAATCGATTGTTCTGAATTTTGAAAGAAATTTCATAAAACAATTGCCAAAAGATTTGGTATTTTTTGTTTTTTAAAAAAATATTTTATAGTCGCCTACTAAGCGATTTTTTTTATTCCCTTCGTAAACACTTATTCGTTTTCCAGCAAATAATTTTTAATGGCACCAAATTAAGACGATTATGACGTATTTAATTATCGTTTGTTGTTTCGTAAGATGATGGTTAGTCTTATTGCAAACCAAAATATCAGCAAAACACAAACAAATACAAAAACCGTAAAATATATTTAAGTAGAATCCGTTGTTATAAAGATTGTCATGCTGCGACCACAAAAAGAAAAGAAAATCAAAAAAAGAAATCTTACGTTGAATATAATATACAAAGAGTTTACCACTACTCGAGGGGAGTATAGACATATTTAGTACAAAATCTATTCAGATCCTATTAACCTATTAAACATAACATAAGTGTTCAATTATTGGGTTAAATCGATAAACTTAAATCGAATATACACTTTAATATATGTGAACCCACCCCTCTTATATAATCTTCAAGAAATCCTGAACACACAAATAATTACACGAATTCAGTTTTTTTTTTGATTTTGTGTTGGTGTTGGTCAATTGAATTAATCCACTATGATTATAATACAGCTTTGTTGTGACATCAAAAAGAAATCAAGGAAAATCTATAAAAATAAATTTATGAATTGGAAAAGATCCTTCAAATCAGAAAAACCAAAAAAAAACTTAAATTTATTGTAATCTTTAATACTTCCTTTTTGCTTTACTACCAGAAAAAATGTTTATATGTATACGAGAAAATATATAGGAGTATACGGATACAGGATTAAAATGAGGGTTGATTTTCTTCTACTTCACTCGCCTCTCCTGGCTAAACCTTAAACAAAACTTTTGTGTACCGAATAAATTATATGGGAATTAAAAGTAAATCTGAAGAAATTTTTGGTCTGATGCTATTACGTATATAGCATAATTATATATAGGTATATAGGAATTCTTTAAGTCGGTAAAATAAGTTTTGCTGTGCTCGACACATTAGACGAGTATCCAATCTCAATCCGGTTATCAGCTCAATTCAACAAGTTTTTTCCATTTTGACGAGTCGAACAAAAATATTATTTATCTTTGAACGTTTCAAATAAATATACACACACACAGACACATCATCATTACCACCACCCACAACAACAACACCGCCGAAAAGTTATACTTTGCACTTGTCTAATAAAGCTGATATTAGAGACCATATGTTATTTTGTGATACGTTTATCTTTATATTATCATAATAAACAAACGACGTCTCACAACTAATAAACTTCATCATATGTCACAATGCTTAAACAAACATATAAATAAAAAGTAAAATAGCACAGGGGGAAGGTGGTGCGATATCCACTTTATACAACAAAAAAATAATAACACTTTGATAATCACTTAAACGTGTATTGAATTATAGGAAAACCAAAAACTTATCAATACACTTTGGCGTTCGGAAAATCGAAATTATTTATTTACAGGGTACCGCCTAAAACTTAACAGAAGCAGGACGACTCTAAATAACTATAACACAATTCTTTTAGTCGACCTTAAGCGATAACGGATTATTGATTTAACCACTTGTCAATACATGGTTAATACTCTATGACACATCATTTAAGAAGTTTCCTTTCTTACAGTGGAGCCAAATATAATTAACCATTTCGCCATTCTGTGGTTCATCATATAGTCACTGAAGGTTATGTGACTGACCAGTAACACGACCACGAAGACTAGATACCAACATAAGACGGAATTAGGGATTTACATCTTCCAAGAAGAAAAATCTTGATTGGAAACCGTGTAGGAATTTTCTTTGATTAACTACGGTTACGATCCATCTCATCAGGGCTTATCATCTGATGGCCGTTGCTCTAAAAGACGTTCATAAAACGTCAATTCACCAAGATTTGGCCTTAGGATGCAACTACTCATCGAATAGGTTTACACGTAACATTTCTAATGTACTCCGTTAAACCATCTATCTATCTATCTACACACGAAGGCCTTGTCAGCCTTTTTCTATATATCGTAAATATTCCGCAAAAAACATGAGACTTTGAGAATACCACCACAATAACTAGAGCTTGTCGTAGGAATCGACTAAATCTGGTTGGATCGCTGGGCTGACGATCCGCATCCGTAAGATCCTCACGAGATTAAGGATCTTCATATAAAACGTGCAGTCACTTAAAAACCCCGATACATTTGACGTTCTTATCACCTGTATGAAAGCTCGTTGGTCTAGAAGTAAAGACCAAGTGTAGATTCGATTTCTCATTGAGCCACACATCCCTAATAAAAACGACTCGGTTGGACTTCCTAGCACTCGACAATCGAATGTATAAGCTATACGCTTCACTCATAAGAACTCACATTTCACTACATTCGTTCATCATAATCATTCATTTAAAAACATAGGCACATATACTAACGCGACGATGCAGTAATACAAATTGGAGCATCGATAGAACGGATAGCTCTTAGACGGATAGCTATTGATATAACAGTAGCCAGCACCTTAGTATGTGGGCTAGCAGATACGGAGTCCCATTAGAACTACACATATCAAGGAAGTAAGTTTGAGTCACAACAAATCGCTGATCTGTGCAGGACACTCAAAATTAGCAAAACTCGGACGACTCTTATGAATTCGCAGTTGGATGACAAGGTGGAGAAGTTCAACTGAACCATGGAGAAGTGGTGGATTCCGAACAAAAAGGATTTAGATTTAGGAGGATCTATAAATCAGCAATACAAATCGATAGAGGACGTGGACCAATTAAGAATGAAGGGAACGAGATCGAAAACTAGGTTCGAGGTCAATAGCATCAAGATCACCAGTGACAAGGCTATGACATCAACGCTAGTGCTGAAGGTGTGGTTTAACAACAAGAAGAGAATGAAAGGAAAGTCGGATTGGGTAGGTCCATACACCATCATCAAAAATATCAACCGTCGTTGCGAAAGGACCACGGACGAAGACTGAAGTCGTCCATATTCAAAAGATTAGCAACATACCAAGGAGGATAGTTTGTTATTTATTTCTATTCGGGACCATCTGAATCAAGGCAGGACTAGGCCTTCTAATTAATACATTAAATGCTGTAAATGTCGCAGTAGTCAAAAGAGAATAACTTTCACTATTAATGGGGGGACAAAAACTTGAGGCATTTTACTTTTTATCAGTGTCTACTCTCACATCCATATACATGACAACGGGTCTGATTATTACTTTGTACACACATTGCTTACCGCATTGTACACACAAGCTTATCCGGATTTGCAAGATATTTTGATTTCAGAAGTGGACGTAAAGAATATAAATCCCGATTTCCTGCAGCAAGACTCATCTTGATATCCTTTCCAATCCTTTTATCGTGAGTAATGAGAGTTCCAAGATACTTGAATACCAAAAAACGTGTGGTTATCATTGAAACTAAACACTGGTCATAAGAATCAAGTATCTCTTTCACTTTATTTAGATTTTGGGCTAGCTCCAAAGGAAAATGCCTAAGGCTGTGATATCACATGATCTAGGAGTAGAATTCACTGGTCCAAAGCATTTGCTGCCGGAAACTCCATTTGGCTTCCATCGCAACCACTTAGCCAATGAATATGTGAAAAAGTTTATGTGGAAAGTTCGAAAGGAAAATAAGAAAGCGGTATTTTTGGACATTGGAGATCTAGATCGATCAAGGTTTAATTTTTAAAGCGCATATGGAAAAATTAACTGATCATTGTAAGAGTAACCTGAATGTTATTAAAAGGGTGAGTAAAAGAGGGTGAGTCATTCAAATTCAAAGTCATTCAAAATTGCGTTTGAATTACCAATCTGAAGAAGTGAACAGTGTCTGGGAAGTGTTGAAAATCTTTGTTGCCCAATTATGTGGGTATAGTGAAAACTACGCTACAAAATTATTGGTTTGATGAGGAGTGTCGTCTTGCTGTTGAGTAATGCAATATAGCCCACAGTTATGCGCAGACTCGGTTTACAATTGCAAGAAGAAATAAAGTAGACCTTGCTAAGAGGACAGTCAAAGTCAAAGCGCAATTCGCGTGGTTTCTTTAAAGGAATTGCACCATACCTTAAGATCTTGATCAACTGTTATTCGGGCAAAGAATGAAAATCTCTGTATTAACATCGATGCGGTACTCGATGCATGGTTTATTGAGGATCCATCATATGAGGGACTCACCATGCACATAGACTAACGAAAAATCGTTCACCAGGAGTTGATTGGCATTAATTCAGAGCTTTATATTCGGAGCGCTAGCTTTGTGGTTCTATCTTTTGGCCCTTGTCTGGTTGGTAAGTGGCCGATCAAAAAATAGAAGAAAGAAAAGGAAAGTAGCCGCGTTATATGCCAAATATTTATGAAGGGTGATCGCTTAAAATGCCAGAATTATCGCAGTAGAACTCATCTTTGGACAGCATATAAGTTACTGTCATACCAAGGAGGATTCCCTCCAAATTGGTCAGTCTTTGATCAAGTTTTTCAAAAACGTGCCCATAACGCACTTACCGAGTTCTTTTCAATCACGAGATCAGGAATGCAAATTTCTGATATCGTGTATGAAATCAGAGTACGCTAGCTCGGTTACGTTGCACACCTTTCAGTAGGCGAGGAGGTCACTGTCGGTAACGATAGATCCACAGCGTAAAGAGCGATCTGGCATCTTCTGTTTGCTTGCAGTAATATGAAGAGCTGGCTCGTGATCGAAACCGATGGAGTTAATAGGGTACAGGCCAACAATGGCCTGTAAAAACCGTAAAAAATGATAACCGCGTATGGTAGTAAAATTGTAACCATTGTGTGAACAAAATCAAATTCTGAAATACATCTCCCGATGTTTGCAAATTATGATTACCATAAAATCATATATGTATATCCAATATTAAAACGATTTTCCAATAAAAATTAAATATATCCGTTCTTCATTATATTTAAAACGACGATACTTTGGTGTTATGTCCTGTGCTACAGCAACACCATATAACCGACGAAACAGACAAAATCCCATCGCAATTTTTTGAATATAAAATAAAAAAAAATTTGTTAATTTATTTTTATTTGAAACAAAGGCCATTTTATTTGTTTTTTTTCATTTTTAATGTTCCCACAAATAAATAAGAAAATTAAATGAAAAGAAGAAAAATCATATTTTATTTAGTATTCTTCTTTTAATGTGTTTGTTTTTATTTCCCGGCTATTTCGGAAAATCTCACATTTAAACACATAAATTTGTTTTTGTTTTTTATGTTTTCTTGAAATTGGTTTTAGGTAAAAACAACAATTGGTCTGTATACCAAACGAGCCAAAACAACACACAACAAAGTGTATTATATGTAAAGTTGAAATTATGAAACGTGATCAACTCAATTTTCCAAGACTTTTTGTGTCTTTGAAACTTGTTTTGTGCTTTGGTTACACAACTTATGTACATGTACCCACCACCGAGGTAACCATCAAAGCACAATCAATATATATACATATAGAAATTATATTCGTATACAGTTGAATAAAAGCAAGCTCTATCAAATCAACGACGATAAATAACGAGTAACAGCATCTGTTCGAACTTTTAAATAAACGTAAATTTTTAAGATAAAAACGACAAAATAACAATACAAACAGCATTCACCTCAATGGTATGTTGTATATATATCTTGTATACATATGTATATGCTTCGCAATCAAAAAATTAACAGCATACACCACAAACACCACCAACCATAAACATATATCTATATAGCATATATATGGAAAAATTTATGAGTCGATTTATGTGCAGGCACATAAGTGATAACTCATCACAACATTACTATATATATGTATGTGTGTAATGTCAGTCATATAACATCATAATAACAAAGTGTGGAACACTCGTTCGTTTCGTCATTAAAAGAAATTGTAAACGCCAAAAGGAATAACAATTTTCAAAACAATAAGAAAACCATTATTTTATGATGTCACGGTATCGCAACACTTAGGTTGATTTAGTATCAGAAATTTCATCAACTCCGAAATGTTGTTTAATTTTTGTTTTCGGTTTCCCCGATTTTATTTCCACACCTTGATTTTAGTACTTAACATATAATCTCCCCTAAATGTTTACCTTTGTTTTGTATGATGAGTGTTCCGATATAAAGGCAGCTATCATTAGCGGCCTTCCATCATTGGTACTTTGCTTGTATATATAAATATATTATATTAGCCTCGAATGGTCTCTGCCTATGAATTGAGTTAAACACCGACACGACCTTAACTCTTATTTAATACAAGCATGCCAAACAAGTGAAGTTATCCCTGTATTTTATCACAAAATTAAAAAACTTTCATCTGGAAACACTTTTTTTATCTCATCCCAGTTATTTGCTTTCCATCCCAAATTATGGGCGTCTTCTGTGACACTTGTTTAATTTGTGTACCAAAGAGTTATAACTACGGAGTTATAAGGTGTTATAAGGTTTTATAACCACATTTATAACTGCGCAAGCTAGCAGAACTCTTGAAGATAACTGTCTACGGACATGGGCCGGAAATAGTTTCCTATATTCTGTTACACTTGTTTAATTGGTACACCAAGGAGTTATAAGGTATTATAACCACAGTTATAACTGCGCAAGCTAGCAGAGCTCTTGAATGTAACTGTCTACGAATATGGACCGGAAATGTTTTCCTATATACGTCTTCGGTTACACTTGTTTAATTGGTGCACCAAGGAGTTATAACTGTGAAGTTATAAGGTGTTATAAGATTTAATTGTGTTAACAAGTTAAGAAGAAGGGTACACGGCGCTAATGAACGCAACCAAAATGACTGAGATGCCAATTCTGGTGAAGGGGCATACATTTTTAAATACATGCAGAGGGGTAATTTATAGCCACTATCTAATGTAAGAATTGCAGAACCAGAACGTCATAAAAGTAGAGTGGATCAACAATTAAATAAACGGAAAAATTAAAGTTACACCGTTTCACATTATAACGTTCAACAAGACAGCACTACTAGCAAATATAAAAGCTGAGTTAGAGCGTTTAAAATTAAAGGTTATCAATTTTTATCGAAACCACGAGCCGAAGGCTTCGTTGGGGTAGCAATATTGTCACAAACCAATATTAAACTAATACATACGGCGATGCCGAATTTCAAAAACATTGAAGCCATCACTACCAAAACTCATGGTTTAGATAAACATTTGAATTTGGTTTTGTTCGTATATATAGCTCCAATAAAATGCTTTAATGATCGAATGAAAGCCTTGAGTGATCTTAAAAAATTATTTAGATGGGTTTATGATAAAAGTGACATGATTGTAGGGGGTGAATGTGCATTCAGGTATGTGGGGGTGTGACTAAACTTATGAATGTGGAAATTTGTTGAGTGACCTAGTGATAGATTCCGATCTCGGTCAGCAAGAATGGCGAATGTCAGTGCCAGAGCCAGTGCTATAGACATCACTATGATGTCGGAAGACTTTTATTAGCAAACTGAGACACAGATTGACCAACAAGGAAGTCTGGAAGCAGTTTAAAAGGATGAGAGGATGACCCAGAAATGGGGAATGAAGTTTTACAAATGATGATGAAATCGACACCAGGAACAAATCGAGTGAGTTATAAAATGATTGACGGTTTGAGTTCGAAAGCAAGTTTCGACAACCTTGCTTCGATTTCTTAACATATGCGTGGATAACTGTTCAATCAGAAACTTCTTTTGGTTTGTGACGTATACCACTCTGCGAACGAATGTGTAGAAAAGTTTGTGTGGGAAGTGCAAAAGAAGTGTAAAAAAAGGAAAAGAAGTGTATTGTGGCGGTATTTTTGGACATTGAATAAGATCGTATGCTTATGAACAACAACAACAAGAATATACAAATATGTACACGAATTCTACAAGAATATAAGGAAAAAAACAAATAATTTTTCGACAGGAATGGAACAAAAACGATATATAATAATAGGAGATCAAAATTAAATCACTGACGAGACCCCAGTGAAACAGAGAAGCAATCTTTTTTTTATCTAATTATATTATATTATATATGTGCACTATCTTATCTTATTAAATTTATCAATTTGTCAGATTTCAACTGTGTAAGTACGTGTGTGTGTATACACATAGGTAATAAGAAAAGTGTACACATCCTCAGCGATTTTGTAGGGCAGGAGTGTTAAGATTTGATGAAGAAAACGGGTCTGTCTTCCATTATCGAAGCAACATTTTGGTATTGTTTTTGAGGGTTGCTTGGTCTGGAAGTTTTTTGACGGGCCGGGCGGGGATTAAGAACTATTAGAATGTTTGGGTGTCGGCGGGATTGTGGTAGTTTTGCAGTGGTGGTTTAGAAGCATTAAATTCTGTAGAGTGTCGGGAGGTTTTGATGTTCTGGCTGGATTTTTGGAGGATGTCGCCCGATTCTGGAGTGGGCTGGGATTGTGCAGGAGTATCTTGGAGGAAGCGGTTTTTGTGTTGTGATTTGTTCTTTGTCTCATGGCACTGCTGTGGTTAGGGGGAGGGGGGTTTCGGGGCTGGATGAGATTGGGGCGGGCATGAGAGTTGAGCTAGTTGCGATGACGGGTGGGAGCCTCTGTTGGCATGTGGGGTTTTGGACGCGAGTGGTATTTGTTGGAAGCTGGAGGATTCGCTGGAATGTGGGGTGTTTGGATGGATTTCGGTCTGTTGGATGTCAGTTGAGATAGGTCTGCACTTTTTATTTTTGTATAGGTTGGTGTCCCATTGTTGAGGGTGCTCTGCATGAGTTTGTATTTTGGTTGCTTACGATTGGGTTCTCGTGTTAGAGTTTCTTAACTACTAAGAGATGTATGTTTGGTTGAATGTTGAGTTTGGATCGTGTTTGGTTTGCTTGAATAGGGTTTGCTCCGAGGGGTGTCGATTTCCTCTACTTTTGGGGTGCTTCTGCTCCATACTTTCTGCATGTATGTGGCATCCCTGCCTGCTTTATTACCTGTGTGTCGTGCATACGTGTCTGTGGATTATCCATGCGTAATTTCAATTTATTAAGTTTCGTATTGGGATTTAAGGATGCTTTTTGAAGACAATATTAATTGTTCTTTTTGATTTATGAACGGTGAAGGTCGGGGCGGATCTACTACACTTGTAGTAAAGTGGCATACCTGATCACGACCATAATGCGAGCATTGCATTACAATTACATTGTATTGCAGTAATATAAAAATAATAATAATAATTTATGGAAAAGGTTTGGTTTTAATTACTTATATAAGTGTAAATATGATTATAGTTGGAGGGGGTTTACAAGGAAAGTTTATTTTATTTTAAAAAAGATGTTACATAATTTTGGAATGTAAAACGTTTTCAGAGATTTATTTTGATTTTCTGATAAACATATTCTAATATTATGGTATCATCAGCGTAATGGTTGACTGGTACTTAATCTAGCATATCATATTAATTTTATTTATGGTTACAGATTAAGGAGCCGCAATTTAATTAATTAAGAGTTTTGAATTTTTGTTTAACTTTGATAGGTGTACGGACTGGAGTTTAAAGAAATAATAAAATTAATAATAATTAAGCTACAGATTCCTATCTAGTAAATTTATTTTTAGAATTTTGTGTAAATGATTTAATTTTAATACGTTATAGCTAAGTTGCAGATTATAGTTAACTTACTCAATTATCTATTTATATAAATAATTTACCCTATACACGAATGTATGTATATGAAATGCTGTCGGGTCATAAAATAAGTAAATACTGCCCCTCGCGTTAGATGGTGGTGGATCTGGAAATATAGGGACGCAATTTTATATGCAGCATATGATGAGAAGACCCCAGAATAATTAACAATACTCCAGTTTCAACTGTTGAGGTAACACAAATACATATGATGGAATTAGAAATGTCCTTCCTATCCTAATAAAAATAACAACCATTGTTAGTGTAAAAATGATATAGATCTTACTAACAAATTATATTATTGTATTAATTATGCAACAGGAAAATGGTTCTGTCGAAGATAGTCGCCCTAGTCTATTTTGATTCTCTGATGAGCATGTTGCAGACTTATGGTAACATTATCGTAATGAATGGCTTAAACTATCATACCAAATTAATTAAATTGTTTCAGATACCAGAGCCATAAGTTAAAACAATTTCCTTCGGAGTTCTGTACTTATGTTCTAATTAGGTTAGGTGTGCGGATGGGAGTTGAAATAAATAATAAAATTAATTAATTAAGTTACAGATTCCTGAGCGACCAACTAATAAATTTATTTTAGAATTTTAATTTTAATTTAGTTTTAATTTTTTTCAAAATACAGAAGAGCAGATAGGTGTTGCGGACTGAAGAATGCTGACTGGCGATTGCAGACTATTAGATTAAAATTGTGATTGTCCTGTGATAATAGTAGTTTAGTACCGACTGTCATGGTGTCTGTAACCGGGTCGCTCTTTCCTAACTAATATACCTTCCTATCCTTACCTATCGTTTTATGTAAACGGCTGTAGGAATAGGCCCGGCGTTATCCGGGAATCTTGCCTAGCGCTTGGTCCTACAGTCCTATCAATCAATCAATCAATCAATCAATTGAATAAGATCGTATGCTTATGTAGTGCCAGGGAAACTATATCCAGTTTTTCTGAGCTTAGATTTCTCTGGAAAAACTTGTACATGATTTTATGACTGACCGAAAATTAGTATTGTGTGGATAATCTCTATAGGTTGGAGAGTGCGGTTGAAGTTGGTCTACCGGAAGGTAGTAAAATTTCCCAATGATGATATAAGAGCTCCATAAATCGGTTGAACGCAGAGGACAAGTTACCCTACAATTTGCAGATTAATTTGTCTTAGGCAAAGGTAAAAACATCGGTGAGGCCCTAAATCGAGCCCAGGAATGTGTAAATTAGGTAGCACAATGTTAAACTGAACTGAATCTACATGTGAATGCAATTAGTGTTGTAGTATGGCTTTTCGAACGACAGCTAGTATGATATGCATATATTGATGAGCGAATTAGACTTGTAAGTATGAGAAGGTATTTGGGAATCTGACCAAACTCGTATGGTTTGCTGCCCAAAGTTTCCCAGATAGTGATTAGAACTGCTTCTGTCTTATGTTTTGCTAGCTTATACAGTTCACAAAGGCAATGCAGAGATTAAAGAATAATAACAATGTCAACAACTGAAGCTTTACAAGGTAAGGAGAATCGGAGCACAACATTATTTATCCCGTTCCAGAGCGAAGGATCTAGAATGAACTCTAGAGTCCTCTGGCTAAAGTAGCTCGTAACTACTTGCATAAAGTATTTCGGTGTCTCCTTCCGGGTAAGTGCGTTAAACATACATTTCCAACTAACCACATTCATGGCATCCTTCAAATCTAGTTATACTACTGTACAGTATTCTTTCTGACATGCAACCCTCTTGAACCAAATATCGCCTCTTACGCCACATCTACCACTAGCATGAGTAGAATGATAAAGTGACCAATGATTTTTTATTCCGGACTTTAGACAAGTATTGTTATTGAAGCTTGTATTCAAAAGCTACAACTACCATGAGATAACGCGCGTCTGATGATTACATTTACTGGTCTTGAGAAAATCGGTACAAATATATACAGAGGGATGTCAGAGTGGCAATAAAATAAGTTTATTTAGATGCAGGCTTGTCACTACAAGCTTGTGAGTTACCAATCATAACGTCGATTTAACCAAGCTATAAGCTACAAATCGATCATTGGTGCCATGTCATTAGCAATGGAAAAATTACAAGAAATATCAGTCAACCAGCAGTCCTTAACACGATTTTTGGACGGATCGTCGCTTGCAGCACAAAAAATAAACAAAATGTTACTTCTTATTCGCAAATGGACGTCCTACTCTCAGCAACTCCTTGAAGATGTATTCGAAAACGAACGGAAAGTTATGCCGAAAGAGAAAGAATGATAAGTCGGTTACAGAATGATAAGTCGGTTAAGCTATTAGGACGCCACTGGTATCCATTCTATGACAGTTTTGGGTTTCATTTAACGTTAGAAAGGGACCCAATAGCAACCAAATGCCATATACTCTTGGAAGCATCCCGAGTTTTCGATCAATGCACTGAGTAGCTCTAGTAATAGTTAGAATCAAAATAATATTCCAAAGTCTATGGCTCCTAAAATTAGGCTGGGACGATCAACAGCCGAATAAATTGAAAAATGAATGGCTTTTACTTCGCATTGAGCTACCACATCTAGCGAATATCAAAATACAACGCTGGCTATCAACAAATCAAGCCAATTCGATAGAGATCCATAGTTTTTCAGACATCTGAAAAAGCTTACGCTGCTTCTGTGTATTGCAGATGTGTGACGAAAACGATAGCTCAAGTTTCTTTAATTACAGCAAAGACCATCGAAATATTAATTTATGCTTACATCACTCAGGCCAATATTTATGGCCAATAGAACGGTTAAAATGCTCTAAAGCATAAATAGAGAGCATTGGTTCCATGTTCCGCCAGAAGAAACCTCCACAGATTGTGCTTCTGGTTAAATATCACCAAACAAGTTAGCTGGTTTAACGATTCGGTGGAATGTAACAAACTGGTTGGCACAAGCACCGAAGTTTTGCCCACTACAAAAACCAGTAGTTATCTCGCGAAATCTGTATTTGTCATACTGCGTATATTACCTACATTTATTGAGAAACTGGCCATAAGGTTATCTAGCTGGTTCAAATTTCTGAAGATACAAGCAATTATCAAACGATTTATCAGTAAAGTCATGATCGGGGTGGCGTATATCGAGTTGATTCGAAAATTGATTCTTACCGAAATACAAGAAAATCAACTGAATTACGTAGCTTAAAGTGACGAGAACCAGTTTCTACATCTAGTAGACTAAAATTCTTAAGCCCGTTTCTCGACGATGAGAGTATCATTACAGTTTGAGGTAGAATAAAACATCCATTAGCATCCATATAATTGGAAGTGAACATCCAATTATAATACAAGACCAACATTTTCGATACTATCATGCCGGGCAGTCATTTTTAATTTTGACGATACGTCAGATATTTTGGATCTTAAACTGTTTTTATGTGACCAGGCAGTTTCGGCTACAGTTAAATACAGAAAGTTTCATTTCAAAAAGGGTTATTGGGAAGAATATTCCTACGAACGAGGAAGTGTTGATTGATATCGAGGCAATTTTAAATTCACCACAAAACACCGCCTCGTTATTTAACTGGCCATTCTCTTAAGTTATACCTGTAGTCAACATCCACAGTGTACTTTTAAATCGTTTGACTACATGGCAAATTGTACAACAAACATCACAACACTTTTGGAAGCGCTGGTCTAACGAATATCTAACTACACCAATTAAAACGAGGTGTATACGTACTGAACGTACTGATCCCGACCGAATGATACGTCGATCTTATGATGGTTGTTGACAACAGTATGATAATCAATGGAGTCAGATTGTTGATATGGCCAATAGTGACCTTCAAAATCCGAGAATCAAAAATACAATATCGGGGCGGACAACGAGTTCACTCTTTCATATAGTGGTAATAATAAGCCGACACTCTTTCATATGGTGGTAATATTTAAAGGATATCATGATGAAGGATTGTGTGAAACATAATACTTACGAAACATGCACGCGCCAACTACAGGATTATACTTATAAGTTACTGACTTATGGTCGAGGCTAATTTGATTCGTGTTAATTGTGACAGACGGCCATTAGAGCATGAAAAAATTGGCCATTTGTCCAAAATTATTACAATACAAAAAAACGTGTTGTTTTTCGTGGCAGCTTATGATATCCGACCCAGCGACATGAACCCGTTTCATCGATTCGATCACAAGACTAAACATCGGTTCTAAGATTGGGTTTAACACGTTAATAAAAGTTGAGAATTGGTATTGGGAGCGATTAATTCAACCCCAATAAACACTCTATGGTCTCAAATTGGTGATGAGATCACCGTGCGTAAAACTGTGCAAATGATTATAAAAGATATACGCGTTAGTGAATGAAATGATAGTCATATTGCAGGCAGGAACAGACTTACGGAAAACTCAAAGAACTCGCTTGTTTTTTGAGAATATGAACATATTATACAAGATCCAAAAAGTGGTGCAGCCTGTTCCTTTTTACATCAGTTAAGAAAAAATTTTGCAAGATTCAAATTATATATTTTGCTCATTTGACTATGCTAGTGTGACTATGCTAATATATTCTAGTGTGGGTGATGATCGTGTAGGTGTTGGAATTTACATTCCAGCTCTAAAAAAAGAGAAAATATTAAGAGTAAATGAGAGGATCTGTATAGTGAATGCTGAATTGATTGGGATTATCGTAGGAATCAAATCGACAGTGAATGACGGGAAAAGGGTTTTTTGACTATCCGATTCTCTGACTGGTTTATAATTAATAAGTAATGGATAGGGTACTGTTTATGTGAATAAGTTGTTTCAATTCCTTCAATCTTGTGGGAGTGAAGTTCTTCTTTTATGGTTACGTTCACATCTACAAAATAAAGGTAATGAAAGAGTCGTTATGATTGCAAAAAAGGTTGCTTGAATGAGGTTGTAAATTAATATGATTTTATGGATGCAACTCGTATTTTCCAGGTGAATCTGTGGAGAAAATGGGAAAGTGAATTTGTGCAAAAATGTCAAATAAAAGACAAGAAGTACTTTGAATGGTGTAGTGTTCCTTTGACAAAACCTTTGATGGCCTCATGAGTGCAAGGATTGCGATTGAAATATTAAAATGGGTTATTAGATGGGTATATAAGGCCAAGTGTGAGTTTATTAACATGAATCGATTCGATCACAAGACTTAACATCGATTATTTCTAATAGTTCATTTCCGCGCCTTAGTCTTTTCAAACCTTTGTGAAGTTAGCCCAGAATTTCATCCCCGAAAATGAAAGTATTGTGAAAGAATGATGAAATAAATTGAAAATAAATTAATTTAAAAGAAAATTTTATTTATTGTACCTTGTTGCATGTGGTAATTAGTAAAAATACACTATCGGGACATTACAATTCGATTAAATATATTTTTAAAAATTTTAGATAAACAACCAAAATAAAAAAAATTAACTGAACTATAAAAATATATGCAAAATATAAAACATAGAATTCGTCCCTCAAACATGAAAACCATTCGTGGAACGGACCAAATCATTATTGATTTGAGTTACGAAAGGTTTGATCAAGTATATGTAATTTTTCCAGAATTTTTCTATGATAGGTTCTTGCGATCTAGTCCCTCAAACATAGAAACTATTCATTGGACGGACCAACTGATGGTTTATATTATATAGTCACTATAGCAATTAATCAAAGTTGTTTACTTATCATGACAGTCATTTTTTGGGCTGTGCTAATCTAAGCTATCACGACAGTTAATTTTTCTGGGCTGAGTATATGATAGCTATCATGATAGTAAATTTTTCTGGGCTGAGTATATCAGAACTATCATGATAGTTGCCTTTTTTGGGGCTGAGAGTAAAAAGTGTCATGATAGTTGAGATAAGTGTTGCTATCGCTCTTTTCAAGTGTGTTTCCAATGTTGTGACTGAGACTTCCAATCTTTTCCAATAAGACTTCCAATCAATTGATTGGATATTTCTTTTTTCTGTTCTGCGGCCTTCCCAACTTTTAAAAATAGCAGATGGTATCCGTAGATACGTCATTGTGAATGTAACCCTCTCATCTATTTTTCATTAGATCATCAACATTTAATCAGTTTTCATCTTTAACGAGAAAAACGAAAATTGCTTTCGTTTAATGAATTGTTTAACAACCAACGTGTGTGTAACGTGCTAGCCAAATCAACTGAAATCTTTGACCGTCACAAACAACTTTAAATAATTTTACATTTTAACTGTCCTCTCGGGCTACCTAAATTCCATATAGGAAATTAATATCGTTTTTGACAAAACAAACCAACAACAAAATGACTATATACTAAAAGCTTGGATGACAAACGGTTTTAGAAAAAAAACTGCAGATTCATAATTAAAGTGTTCCGTTGGCGGACGGGACGACACACGTATGTGTATAAGAAAGTACATATACAACTTCATTATGTGGACATTATACACCCCGATTGTGTGTTTCGTGTGTGCGAATGTTTCGATTAAGCCCCGTCAATTTTAAAACACCATTAAGGAGATATAAATAGCGTTTATTGTCCGTATATATATCATAATAAGCCCGTTTAATATCCGCTGGCCAAATTATTATTACAATAAATATTGAATGGACAAATTTAAAAATAAAATCAAAAACATCATTTATTATACATAAGCATATTACGTATGGTATATGTATGTATGTACATAATTTTATTTTAAGTAGACTTTAAAAAAAATCCGTCAAAAAGGACATTTTTTTATTATTATATTTAAAGACGTTTTTATTGTATATTATATTAAAGCAACAAATATGATAATTTAACCCACGAAAATTAAGAGATGGCAATAAAAAAAATTTATTTGAAAAAAATTAGATTTTAATAAATTGGGGATGGTGACTGGGTGGGTGGGTGTTTTTTTTGGATGAGGGTGATGGTTGCGCTTGAGTTTATATAATATAATATAATATGTAAAACAGAAGGGGGGATGTATTGTGTTTTATAAACATACATTGGTGTATCCTTGTTTGTAAGGTGAAACGCAATGGAAAGGACACGATAACAATTATTATCAATTAATTTAAATTGTATGCGTTACGCGCGCGATATTTGTAAACCAAGTGAAAAGGAAATAATGGGTTATAAATTTAGAAAAGGTTGAAAATGGAAAAGAAACGCCGAGAATACCGAATAATACAAATTGCTTGGAATTTTTAACCCGATTTCTGATAGGTGAAGAAATTTAATGCATATAGATGTGAACAAAACCGAAGAGATTTTATATAATAAGCCGCAAATCATAACTAGTGAGGCTTTCAAACTCGTCTTTTTTCCTTTATCCATCCCCTTTATATCAGAAACTGATTAAAAACTCCTCTTGGTGGGTATATACCCATTTTCTCCTTTAGGGTCCCTATTCTTCTTTCGTGGCTGGAGTTCTGATTGTTTCTCGTCGCTGAGTCGCGTCTTCCTGCGTCTGAAGTGTGGTTAGAAAATACCTATAGCATATATAAGTGTTTTTTTTGTGGGATATTTTTGAAAGTTTTAAATTAATTGGACTAAAACTTGTAGTAACTATGTTAGTAAAACCATTTTAGAATTCTTACTCTTCCTTCGTTCCTGGTTTATTGTTTCTCGCGTCTCCCTGCATCTGAAGTCTGATTGGAAAATACTTAGCATTTCATATTGAGCTTTTATTTGTAAAATCTTTCGAGAGCTTTCGTTTAAGTGAAGTAAAGCCGGTGGTAGCTCGTCCATGAATGTTGTTTCTCAAAAAATTCGACTGCAAGAGTGAAAACATGTTGTTTATCGTGGAAGCTTACGCCGATCTGGCCTATCGGCGACATGTTTAAATTTTGAGTGGCTTTAAAGTTCTTCTCTCTCCCTTGAACCATTCACACAGTCGGATATCTTTTTTCTCTTTTCCTTTGTTCCTTAAGTACTTATTGTTCTTCGCCTTTGAGTCGTAGAGCCCAACAGAGCTTAGAGGTTTTTTTGGGAACGATTTGAGGTGGGAAAATACCTAGCCTACTACAATAGTGATTTTCTTTTATAGACCTTTATCCAGCTTTCGTGTTTAAGATAATAACACTTGCAGTAACTGGTCTGCAGAACATAGCTGTAAACTGTTTTATTAGACTCCGGTACAGTTGATTGTGCTATCTCTTCAACGCATCAAGTAATTATGATGAAACGGACAGCATTCAATGAGGAACAAATAGCATGTGGACACAATGAGATTATCAAAACAAGTAAAGTACGAGTACACTACTCTAAAATCAAGAATGAAAGTATCTCAAACATACTACGTCCAAATTAATGCAACACCTACAGTCAATGTATAGCTATAGTCAATACAGGATGGGTATCTTCTGATTTATATCAGCAGTGCTAAATCGGAAACGAACCGAATGAGAGACAAAGCAGTAAAGTCTCCAAAATTTGCTGATCACCTCTGGAATTGATGTATCATTACAACTTAAAGCTCGAGAGTGGTTTATACCACGAAGATTAGAGTTCTTAGAGCTGACCATTGAACTAGCACATCTGAGAAATTTAAGTGTCTAATTTATTTTCTTTCAACGGATAATTTATTGTATTATTCACGAACTTCTTGATGTCTAATCGTGAGGATCGATAGCTTTTGGAGTATACATTTGGAGTATATATTTCCACGTTCAATATGACTTCAATATAACCCCCTTTGCGCTGGTTTTCATGATAAATTCACCGAACAAATGGTGCAGTAGTTGGAGCGGGAGGTACCGGTTCTATGTATGGATAAGTTAATAATCGAATCAATGACTCTCTGTTAGAGTGGAAATTTCATGGGCCGACATATGTTCCTTGTAGGTCCATAAATTGGCTGTAATGGCATAAAATATGTCATAAATAAGTGCACCGGAAAAGATTTGGGAGTGCCTAGGCCCCTTAAAAGATCGCAAAGATAGAACTAGCCAACTCTAAAAAAGCTCCAGCACACGATTGAAATACTCGCACTCTATTAAAAGAATTACAATTTTTGGTTCTAATCAATTTTTCCATTTCGATGGACAAAAAACCGTATTCAAGAAACTCGAATGGCATCAAATACATAGTCAAGTTCAAAAAGCAATGGGCGTAAGTTTTCTGAAGCCACGACAATAATCACTGAATTTGTTGCGACGCTACTGTATAAAAGGTATTCGAATTCAACAAATCGATCTGTTGAAGATGAGCAATTGGATGAAGTCAGATTGGATGAAGTCAGACAACAAGTAGAAGATTGTGATCCTATGCGGTTGAAATTTCAGCGCCTGACTAATCACAAAAGCAGGTAAACTACAACTTATAGTTTTAGTTTTAAATAATATGTCTTGTTACGAACACAACACTAAACCATTACAGCTCTTATAATAACATTAATTAGCGCACGTGACCCGAAAAATATTAACATGAGACACCTTCTATAATGTTGTTTATATACTTACTCCAAACGTCAGTTTAATTAGCTAAAAAAATATTCGTGCTCACAGCACAACTATAGATACGAGGTATTTAGTCACATATACAATGAGAGAATGAATACAACTTTACGATGTCTTTAAAAATTCATGACATCACAAATTCGAAATCGAATGTAGAAAAAGCGCTTTATTCTATTTCCCCCTCTACTATATGTCACCCCTTATTTTATTAGAAAAAATACTAGTAATAAAAAATAGGGTGGGGATTTAAATACATTTTTTTTATGTTAACCTGCATTTCCCTTTGTTGTATTCTACTTATTACCCCTTACGCAAACTAATAATAAGATTGTAAGCGGAATATCTTTTCTTTTGGTTAGTGCTATCTAGCGTTGAGTAGGGAAGACTATATTTAATAGGAATTTCTTTGTTTCTCATTTCGCATTGATTCGTGTACGACGGTGGTCGCAAAATCTACATTATCCACGTTTTGTTAGTAGAGCATCATTTTATGTCCATTATTTTTGTAAAATACAAAGAATTGTTAACTAATTTCACTTATCTTATGTACAAATCGTATTATGGATGAGGACCGTGCTTTTGTATATTTCATATACACCAAACATTGATAACAATTTGTAATTACAATTTGTATTTAGATAATTTTTAAACTTTTTATGTTTTGTCCAAAATCACGTAATAAATGTAAAATCTAATTTGATAACAAATGTTCTTTTCATGGTGTAACTAAAGCGAGACATGGATTTAAATGCATATAACCTGAACAGCGAGCAAACCAATCCTTTACTCATTCAGATATGGCGCGTCGATGCCCATGAAATGTTAACTAACCCGATTGGAGCTTTTTGCATGTTACATGACACTCATATAAAAACGTCGTAAGGAAATTTATTCGTTTCTGAAAGCTTAATTTTTTATGAAAACGGGCAATCTAATCTATTAATCGCAATTATGTAACCATAGACACAGAGTTAGTTTCGAAATTCCGGGAATTTCTGAACCCACCATCTCATTAAAGCGGAGTTTCGTATAGTGTGTATCTCACAGAAATGTAACAGTTCATTCCCTCCAGTTTCGCAAAATCTAAAAAAGTTGATATAATTTTTGTTATAAAAATCAGGTTACTTATGAATTCACCATGGAGTGGGCGAACTTTCGGGTTGTCGCTTGGAAAATTGATATAAGATAGCTTTCTTTGGCCCAAATTTTTTTCAAATTCTAACCTTGCTATGACTCTTGCTTTATTCCTTCAAATTTCTCTGTCTTAAACAACCATGCACCACATCATTAAACCGAAAAAGAGAAGCAACTGTGACTCTGGAATGTATCGGTCCATTGCAATTGTCTTACTGCTGTTAAAGGTGCTTGAGGCTATAATTAACTTCAAACTAATGAATTATTTGGAAAACCACCATCTAATCTCCGACCATCGATATGGTTTTCATCAAGGATGCTCAACGAATGATTTGACCAATTTGTTCACGGTGCAATATAATAAATGTATTCAACAGTCAAGTAAATCCCAAATTATTGCGATCGATATCTTAAAAACATTTGATTATGCTTGGAACAAGGGTTTACTTAGCATGTGAGCAATTGGTTTACACATAGTTCGCTGGTAGCATGGATCGAGAAAAGTCTTTGGTTCGACATCCCACTAACTAACTGCTATCATTAACTGTCAATTCAAACTCTCCTTTTCTTCCTCTTTTATTTTAAATCCCTTTAATGATGAAATGATGTTCTCACAAGTCGAGAACAATACCAATCTATATAGAACTGACTGGTGATGTCTAAACAGAGGCTGTGTTCATACACATAGCAATCGTTAATGAATGATGAAAAATCGCTTATACACTGCACCCCTTTCGAGATTCCAGACTGGTAACTTTTACTCCAACTGTCAAGCGTAAATTAAATTGTAAAGCTCCATGACAGCCTATAGTTAAAATGAAAGATGAGTCATGATTGAGTCGACCCACACTCACGATTAAATTCACTAGTAGTAGATGTATTCATTATCACTACTGATCATAATCAGATGTGAATCAGTCTAAAATCTGTTTTACATCCCGCCCCTATCGAGACTCAACCTTTTTACCTAATCGATAGGAACAACTTTATCTCCCAAACCAACGGGTTGGGACATGATATGTACAAAGCGATTTCGTAATTTTCTGACTATTTTAATTTTAATTCTATCGGTTCTTTGTGGCATTGGGTGTGGAACCTCGATAGCTTCTGATATCTTAAATAATAAAAGAGTAATAAGCATTTCTCGGCTATAATAACATTTCGATTCCGTGGAAGGAGAGTCTAAGCCAAGCTGGTATTATGCGAAACATTAATCTATACCAAATGACATAATGGTAAATAAGTAAAAATACAAAACTTGTGAAAGATTTGACAGGAAGCTTCATTGTTGACGGTTTGAATTGAAACAAAGAGACTACGAAATTTATATTTTTGAGCACGGTTTGAGCAGGAAGACAGAGGCAGCTGGCAGCAACTTAAGCTAACAAAGATCAGAACATATTACCATATTCTATTGTTTACATTTTAATTACATTTACATTTTACATTTAATTTACATTTATTCGAGACCATCACACTAAGTTCAACAAAATCTTCGAAATACTTTGATGGTTTACGAGAAATTGCTTAACTCGAAAATGGTTTTAGCTGTCAAGGATTTGATTCTGAAGACATAATCCATTTATTACTTATTACTTAGAGTTTAAATATAATCCAAGCAGTATAGAAGATCAGCCAAGACCACAAAGAAATACAAGAGCTCATGAGATTTATTGGTCAGAATCAGATATAATATTCTTTGTTTCCAGTAGGCTTAATTTCTTTGTCGTCTACAACTTATTAGCTATAGATTTTATAAGTCATTGCTAGTATAATCCGATGACAGCAGTTATTAAAAAATTGATTTCGCATTTGTTCCATCATCATCATCATATATAAAATACTTCGCCATACCAACCCCATCCTTCATTTTAAAAAAGCGAAGCCAGACCAAAAGATCGAAACCATGATTTAAAAGAAAGCTTCACTCGTTCTACTTGCTCCTTTTAACTGGAACATTTTATTTCATGAAATTTATAATTGAGAAATGGCTTTAAGTCTGTAGTCGAAATAATCCTAGAGGGACATGACAAAGTTCACCCAAGTTTGTCTCGAGATGTTCAAGCAATGAAAATGGAAAGAAAGCTTTATTAATTTCGTGCATGAAATACAATTCTTAAACGACCTTTTGTCAAAACGTTTTTCTGAACTAAACCGCGTCGAAATCTTTCGCTAAAAGACAAAATCCGTTTTAAGAACTTTCAATCTTTCCACGCAATTTAATACAGAAGAACAATTAAGGGTTACGTGTCTAATTGAAATTTGGTTTGAACCAAACGAAAGTTCAATTTTATAGCACTATCGGCGAAATACCAAAAAACTTCTTCAATGATCTAAGACCACATGTTATAATTTCAATCAGTGGCGAGGCGATACTCGGAAACTGATGCGTACATAATCATTTTAGGAAGAAATACCTTGGCGTTAGTGCAAAAATTAGGCCTTAAACTGCGAACTCAAGATTTCTCTGTAAAAACTGGGGATGGAACGTTTAAGGCTATTTGGATATATAAATTGAGAAATGAATCAAAATAAAAAACCTCAAACTAACATTGCCTAACTTGAGATAAAACTTTCGATTCCATTAAACAGATGTTTCGATCTTTTAAAACCCATGGGTTAGATAAAATCAAATTAATTGAGCATGTATTTGATAAGGGGCAAACTATACTGATAGCGGATGGGACAGCTTGATGTAATCGAAGAATCAGCTAGTGCTACGAATAACGTCAGTCTATATGTTTGGACTGGAAGACGCTGGATCTGATTATCAGAAAAGACACGTCTCCGCTTCGGTCGTGTATTATGGGTGCAATGTCCTATTGGAGATCGAGTGGCAATGAAAGAAAAGGAGACCATCAAAGAAGTTAATAAAATGGCATACCTTGATGTATTAAATACATTCTCAAGACTGGAGAAGAAACAGTTGCAAGAGATATGCGCGCAATACACCAATGTATAAGAAAGGTAACTGTGAAATTCATCAAAAATTAAATGGGAAGAGTACTTTGATGCGAATATAATTCATACCTAAAAATCATCTATTTCACTATGCAATTTTTTTGTTATTTTTGTTATTAATAAGTGATAATACAAAACTGTTGTATTGTCGCTTTGGGAAAAACGTTGTTATGGCAATAGCCTACTATTTATTATTTTTGGCGATTTTTATTAATAAAAATAAATTCATTAGAATCAAAGTAACACACAACAAAAACAAAATTCTTATATAACTATCTGTCAACTTATGCAATTACAAAATATTTGTGAATCAGTATTGATTACTGCTTGATACAAAGATGGATAATTGTGATAATCAAAGATGGGGAGAGTGTACAAATAAAAAATACCGAAGAGTTAATACTCAATAGTGTTCCTTTAAACAAGGAACGAAATAAGAAAAGTATTTGGAAACAGTTTATGGGTTTTTGTGCAACACGTCAATACACAATTGAGCGAGACACATCAATTGATATGCTCGCGTCATATTTAAAAGATTATGCATGCAATATGCGTAAGTCTAACGGAGAAAATTACAAGGAAACTGTAATTAAAACTATTTGGAATACGCTAGCGAAAATGCTTCAAGAAAAATATTATGCAGAATTTAAAATAAAATTTGATCCATTTCGTGATATTGAGTTTAAACAGGCGAGATGTGCCAGAGATTCAAAACGGAAACAACTTCAAAGTGAACCGAACAAACGGAAATTAAGTGCTGTAGCTTTTACGTCAAATGAATCTACTTCTATGCAAACGTATTGGGATGAAGATAACCCTTATGGACTTCAAAAGAAATTCTTCAACATTGTTGCGCCAAAATTAGCGTGGCGTGGTAACGAAGCCGCGTTTGCTTTAACTCATTATTTTAAGAGGATTACAGACCATTTCGGTAATGATACGGGACGAATTGAATATAACCCTATATTCACCAAAACTACACAAGGAGGTGCAAGCCGTTGTGCTAAAAGTAAGTGGCTCACACTTTTATTCAATAAATTCAATAAATTATTAATAATTAATAATTCAATAGATTATTCAATAAATTAATGAAAAACGGCCAAATCATGTAACCTCCGAAAGATTGTTTCTTAGACCCAATCCTTTCTGGAAAAATTCAACTGGAAGGTGGTATAAAAATCTTCCTGTAGGTGTCAATGAATTATCAAAATGGGCCAAACAAACGGCCCAGGCAATTGGAATTGATGTGCAAAATAATAAAATCACCAATCATAGTCATAGATCAACTGCGGTTACTATAATGGCAAATGCGGGTATTTCAGATCAACAATTGATTAAAATAACCAGCCATAGCAGTGCTAATTCAATTCAGCCATGTTTAAATATGCAGCCAGAGCAACACAACAATATTCTAGAAAAGATGCGAGGAAGTTCTGCTGAGCCGTCAAAAGCTGTATACCCAATCGTTTCCTCTAAAATTAACAACAAAAATGGAGGACAGTTCCGATTTGAAAATTGTACCTTCAACTGTCAGTTCTAAATATAATATGTTTCAATGGTATTCTTGCATAATAAATAATTGTTATTACAAATATAATCTTCCATATTGTGAATTTAAGTTTTATCTTTCACACCAATTCATTATATTCTCCACCCAAATATACCTCGTGGTCCTCTTAAGAATCGATATTTTTTCCAAATGTCACGAATGTATCGCGCACTCGTTGCATTTTCGTCGCTGGGATACGCATTCGTGACATTTGAAAAAAATTATCGATAATAAGCGCACCACTAGTTATATTACGTCTGACAGTACTGCATAAGTGAATCTGATTACAAACTTTCAGGTAACTAGAACAAAACTATTCACAACTATATCCGCACCAATGGAGTGGGATGCTAGAACTGTCACCCTCAAGCTGGAAAATATAAAAGCTACTAGTTTAAACACAATGTGCAAAATCACTTTGCAAAATGGACATTCTGAAATGAAATAATTGAGCGGAGACAAAATGAAAAATACTTCAACTCGCGAAGGGTAAGGCGTGGATGCTACTATTTTTAATAACATATGCGTTACATCAAATGGTATTCAATGGGGCAATATAAGGCGGTATGGAAGAAGAGATCAACCAGGATCTTAAGTAAGCCAGAAATTAGTTCAACATGCTACAGATAAGATCACAAATGGAGAGCGTTTCCTTTTTATCCATGTAACTGGGTATATCCAGTGAGTTCTAGCTTCATTCAGACTGCCTAGACGATTCAAGGCTACTATACCGTCTTCAAAACAAGTTTTGATTAAACAGTATTGGAAATTACCTCCTTTAGAGCAGCATAGCTGTCTCTGCCAATTCATTTAATTTCCGTGGAGTGTTGCTCTCAAAATTGCAGCAACTTACATCTGAAAGACAGTAGCCTACCTACTATGAGCGGCTATTCACGCTGTATACCTTTATCCATCTTAACGGCTGCAGTGTGTGTGATGTGCATATCTCCTACAATATTTAGACAAACCATTCTTTCTAAGACGGTTTACAGGTTTATCTTTAATACCTTCATGTTTTAGGACTGCAAATAAGCGCGGCTCACGAGATTATGGGTATGATCAACGAAACGTACACGCTTCTGACGTTTTTTATGTATTATTTCCAGGTTAGGTTCCAAAAATATATAGACGAGAAATGCAATTTCGAGAAACAACGTCCTTGAACTCCAGGAAAGTCCTGGAAGAGCGCGGGTCTAGTCGAAGCGAAAATACTCGGTAAAATATGTGAAGAATTGAAAATACCAATAGCCTCCAATAGAGCCAGATGTCCAGTCTCTATGCCTTTAATTTGGTGATAAAGTGGAAAATATCAGATAATTAAATCTAAAAGATCTAACGTTTCCAGATTTGGGAAATGAATATTGCGATCAAGGCCAAAATTATTATTAAAATATTTTGTTTTCTTGTAAACAGCCATATCAGGCTAAGTACTCTATATACCACCTAAAACATACTACATCATAGAAATCATGTTATGTACATAATACATATATCATAATTAAGTAGATACAGAGGCAGATATTTACCGCTGCATGTAAATTATTTATAAAAAAAACTAAAATGCATTTTGTGTTTTTTGTTTATATACGGGAGGCTGTGTATGTAAACAGCGAGAAATTTATACCGGTCATTGGATGGTGAAACCAAAAACTGTTCATCATCTTATAACAATAAATATGAAAATTTATTTGACGTACGTGTATTAAATATTTGCACTAAAAGGAATGTATATGTTGTATGTATGTGGATGGATGAGTTTACGATTTAACAACAACATCGGATGCGAAATATGAAAACGCATAAATAATAATTTACAAATATAAAAATATTATATTTTGTATGACAAAATCAATTATTGATTCACTTTTCAGAAAAATTTCGTCTCTTTGTACCACACACATATCGTATATATTATGTATGTAGATATGAGAGTACAAAAAGCATTTTTTTTGTGCAATGTATATGAACAAACAACAAACAACATGGAACACAAAAAAAAACTTTTACGCACAGTATATAATTCCATCCTGCAGTTTTGATTTTTTGTTTTGTACATTTTCCGATATTCAAAAAACAAAAAAAAGTGGGTGGTGGTGATGCATTTTCCATGTTTTACGTTTTCTATATCCATCTATATATAGTTTTTGGTTATGTACACGAATGCTATTTGTTGTTGGAATAAAGGCGAACAAAAACCCATTTATTATTATTTTCTAGATATTTTGTGTGTGTGTGGAGCTTTATTCGTACATACATGTACAAAGTATATTATGTGGAAACCCATTCCCACCCACCAACCCCAAAATATCAGTTTGCTTTTGTAATGCATTTTTATGCAATTTTTCGAAATACACATACACATGTAATGAATATGTCTGATTGGTGTTTTGTAGTGTTGGTTTCTGGGAAATACAAAATTCACATTTTATGTTGGAAAAAAATAAAAAATTCAAAAGAACAAAAAAAAATTTTTTTTATAAATGAAAATTTATTTAAAAATGTTTTCAGAATTTAGTTTTTATTATTTAACTTTCAAACACGAATACACATACTCGCGTGTATAGAGAGAGGCCCAGTTTTAGCGAGGTCGGATAATTACAATTGCGCAAACATAAACAAATATGTTGGGATGTAACGATCAAGAAAATGTATTTCTAATTGCTTTGTTATTCAATTTTTCGATTTCCAATAGCGGAAAATTGTGAAAAATAAGCGAAAATTTGGACCAACACACATATACAAACATATTACATAGACTCGTATCTGTATATTGAAATAATTAATATTTTCAATAACTTTTGATGATTTTGTGCAATTTTAATCCTACATAAAAACACTTTAGTTTTTTTTTCTCTGTACAATAATGCTTCATTTGAAACGTGGCTTAAAAGCATTCGATTTGAGTTATTGTATATAAAAGCTTTTTTGTCTATCTACTAACTAAATGAATAAAACCAAAGTTTCAAACGGACTGTGAACAATACGATACAGTAAATATAATTTGTATAGCATGAAGAGGAACCTTTAAGGCATTTCTGGATTAAACGTTGAGCAATATGAGGAGTTGCTTAGGGCAACAAAACAACCCAAAATGATTTAGCAAACAGACTTAAATTTATTAAAATATAAAACAAAAGAACGATAATCGAACTAAAAAAAACTATTTTCGAAGAAAGCCTAGAGTCTTCTTTTCCTGCTAATTATTATTATAAACCCGTTCTCTTGGCTCTGGGGTCGCTCAATAGTAGATAGCCGCAGAATCTCGTTAATCAATTCATCCACATCACTAGTTAGATGATTAGGCATTTTGCTATTTTTTCTATGAAAGATGGAAAATCCATCATGGACACTATGGAATTCTAAAGGATTGTAGATAGCAGTGTGATACTCCTAAAAGTTCAAAAATTACTCACTATTATTTGTCCACGCAAGTTCTTATAATCTAATTGTTGTTAACTAATTCACGCAACAAGAAGTTCGTGGAGGGATGGTTTGCTCGATATATACCTCGCCAAATGAGAGATGCAGATGCAACTACAACCACTTAGGTTGGGTTTAATAAATATAACAGCACTGGCATGTCGTTCTATCCTACAATGAGGCGTCACGTGGCATTCTTCTAGAACATGAATGGATGTCTCAGAGAACATGCAACCACAGTGTCATAAAGACGGTATAAGTGTGTTTTTCCTCTTGTGATTCTTAACTTGGAGTGGAGTGCATTTATCTCTATGGCTCACGTATCCATATGCGCTAATTTCCTTAACACAGACCCATCAATTCATGTGTGTAATTGTTTACTCCAGAATGAATCGATGTCATTCTGAAAAATTAGTGGTTTCGCTTTATCCATTTCAATAGCTAAAATGTGTTCGCCATCATTGCTTCTCGCTGGCGAAGAAGTTCGAAAATCGATATTCACAAACCACCATGGCTGATTGATAATAGCGTCGGTTTTATATTTTATATATTCAATTAAAACATTGCCTAGGGTAAAACGATGATATAATTGGGGAATCAAGACAGTTCTGAATGCATGAAATCTTTGCTGAGGTTTAAGTGGAGCCTTTCTTAGATATGCTAGTTTTGGCTCTAAGTGACGATAGAATTTACTCCTTCCATCAGCTGGAATTTACCAAGAGGTAGTACCATTCCTCAGATCGATGGAAGATGGAGGTATTACGATCTCTTGTATTGATTACCTTCCGGTTTCTTGATGTAACAGCATTATTACAGGTGAGTTGTTACTCATAAGTGGGTTACAACTTTCAAGGTCTCTGAACAAGACATTAATTTTGACGCCGTAAATGCGTAGCAAAAGTGGCTCACTATGTACAATATATAATTAAAGAACGTCTTATGTCTTCAATCAAGAAAGTCGAAAATCTTACCCATTTAAAGTTTGAGAATAGGTAGAGGTCGTTTTGGCCCAATTCCTTTCCTTTAATCATTCGCTTTAATCTTATCCATAAGATTATTTATCCAAACAAAAACCAGCTATCGAAAGAGAAACTTTGGAGGAAACCAACAACAAAATGAAAATCGATTTTCACGTCAGGGCTACAACGATTCTCTTTCAGGGTTTCCTGGACTTTGAAATGATTAGGTATAGTTCACCTTAGGTATATAGTTAAAGTTTTTTTAAACCTCTTCTTTTCAAAATTCATGTTCATTGGGTTTAATCTCTTAGTGATAATTCCAGGTTTATGTGAACAGTATTAGTACAAAATCGCTAGCACGAAGGTGTGGTTCACCGGTTTATCCGATCTTTGTCTACAAGGATTATCACTATAACCCTGCCGTCATCTATAGTTCATACGTTTGAGTTTCGTTCGTCAGACAAATCCGTCCACGAACCAAGTACGGCCAATGTACCACTACCCATAGGTTCGAGAAAGAGTTATTAATTACCGGGTAAGTTTCACCGTGTTACAAGGAAGTTTGAAGTCTGATTAGAGCTTACTAAATTGCGATTTGGTGGTGTTTTGGGTTGAAAACTATAAAAAGCCCTTATAGTCTTCAATAATTTCTTATGATTTTATATTTTATTTCTATATAAAATCATTTGAAACGTGGCTTAAAAGCATTCGATTTGAATTATTGTATATAAAAGCTTTTTTGTCTATCTATACTAACTAAATAAATAAAATTAAAGTTACAAACGGACTGAACATTACGATACTATAAACGATACGATACGATACTATATAAAATCATTACAATACTATTAATCCGACAGAATTGTGACAGAAGATAAAGGCCACAAGTCTTTGCCGAAACACCATTACATTCATAGACTATAACTGTTTTGGTGTGCTTAATGGGTCGACAGAGCCGTTGGTCCATACGTCTTCACAAACAATTGTTTATGTTTTAGGAAAGCTCAAAACTTGAACAGCATCGATATCCGTAACTGAACTTAAGTGTTATGCCGCAGTAATGTCTGTAAAACGGTTCCATCAAAATGTGGAAGGATTTCATTCACGATTATAACAGACCAAGCTAGCCTCAAGTGGTTGATGAATTAGCTGGAATTGTCTAGCAGATTGCATCGATAGAGCTTAAAGTTCGAAGCTTTTACTATTAAAATAACATAACAAAAGTGAAAATATGGTTCCGAATGCTCTATCGAAACAATCTGTTATGATGAACGCAAATTGAAAGGATTTAAAAAAACAATGGAAATTCTTCGGAGATACTATAAGCCTGGTAGAAGTTGCGATTTTATAGTATTAAGAAAAATGTTCTCAAATACTTTAAAAACATTTTCCACTTCTCTTCTGTTCTTAAACCAATTTTTGTAGTGATCTGATTTTATGTTTCGGAAAGGGTTAATCGGTCCGTCATTACATAGGTCATGCGACTAATTACAAGTCAAATGACGCATGCAATTATGAGATTGGTTAAGCCCGTCATTGCGTACAAAGCAACAAAGTAGAACCATTATCTTCGAAATTGGCATCAAATTTTATTAGAGATTCAATAGATAGTTATTGTTTTGATTCTTTAGTATACGGTCATTTCTTATTTATTTATGTTCTCGACTTCCCGCATTCTAAGCTTCTGAGCTTCACCTGGTGTAATCAACTGTTTTCTGGAATCTTGAAGCACATATTTGTGTTAATAACACTTTCTAATTTCGTGTCTTAATCTTCGAAAAGAAAAAGCAGTTCTTTAAAAGAAACACCAAAATATTATAAGTTAGACTGAGTCTCATTAACGATTAAATCCAAGCTCTAAGAGAGAATAATCGATGGTACTCGAAAATGTCCGCAAAGCGTATAATAAGCCATTTAAAATAAGTAAAAAGATAAAGGATCTGTTTCAGATCCTACATTTCACTATAAAATCATGAACCTGGTTGATGGTAAAATATTACATTATATCATATTTGCAGAGTCTGCCGAAGAAGTTTGTTGTCTGATTCAGCCTTACCTTGCACCATCGGATCACTTGAATATGATTATTATTGTAACAATTGTCACTAAAATTGCTAATTTATTAATGTGAACATCATGTTTGATTTAAAACGGCATAGCTTCACTTAAGCCACTTACTTAAAGCATATATTAAGCTTTCTCAATAAGAGAAATCTGTTTTTGCAAAAGGGTATTGCCCTATAAACTCAGTCCATAAATTGAGTATAACCTCCTGCATTTTATTTTCTAGTTCGTTTCTTAATAAAAACCACAAATATTTTGGAATGTTAATTTCCAATTGTTTTGTTTAATTTTACTGTCTATGAATCACGAATTATAAATAAATACAATTTTAAACATAGCAATCGAGATGTTTGAACAAGGAAAAACAAAAGAATTTTCGATTTCTTTTATTCTCTTCGAAATGCGAAATTTAACTAAACCAAGACGCCAAGTTATTATATGTATATGTTACGCATTTGATTTAAGTGTTTCTATTCTAATCTAATCAGTGACATTATTAGTTGGTATTTTATAAAAGTTTCATGAGCAAGAAAAAACGCTACCAACCCAGAAAAAAACTTTAAGGTTTGAAACTTTCTCATTGGAAAAACACTACAAAATTATAAAATAAAAATATAAAGGCGCCATAACAATTAATTCGGAGTTTGATGTGTCATTTGGTACACTCCACCTACAAAATGCATATGCCATTCAAAACTCGAACGATACAATCGATAAAGAGCGTCAAATTAAAGGCAGTTAGGCAGTTGTTTTCCTATTTTAACTCCTTAATTTCGCAGTGTGCATCAAATTACCGTAATATTTTTAGCCTGTAATTTTCTTATCATATCATCAACTAATTTAAATCATCAATAAAATAATTAAAATACGAAATGTTCGTTCTAATATCTATTACGAAAACGACGCCAACTTTCTTTGCATGAGAAAGTTGTTGATTTTTTTAATATTTCAAGTGAAAATGTAAACATCATCAAACGTATTGAATTATATTCTTCAAACTTAACCCTTTATTTATACAACAAGCCACATCGTATATGTATATCTGTACGTTATCGTATATGACAACTAATGAATTAAATACAGTTGATGAGTACATATGAAAAGTCGACTAATGGTAATCGTTACCAAAGACATAAAGTTTCTAAACATCGAATATATTATTTCCATATTATTCCCTCTGGATCCAAACATTAATCATTAATCGATTTAAATTACACAACTCAAATGCAATAGACCTCTCGACTTTTAATCTCTTAATATCATTTACTATTAAAAATTTTGTTAACCCTTTAAATCTAACCCTTTATACATGTATTCGATTTCACTTTGTTCACGTGCCTATAATGAAAGAGTATCCCGTACAGGAATCCGGCAAATAAAAAAGTTAAAGGTTAAATTAGACGTGAATTAGGTGTATACAAGAAGAGAAAATAATATTTTAGGGTTGTATTGTTATATTGGGGTCCCATTTAGGAATGCGGTCAAAACAGCATTAAAACTGGATTCAAACACTTGATCGATGTGATCGAATGTGTTTTGTCTGTATTCTATAGTTTGGCGTTACCCAAGTTACAATACAATGACACTTGAAATTATATTCAAATGGAAATCGACTTTTCCAACATTAAATATTTATTTTAGGTTATTTTTCTGTTATACAAATAAAGAAAAGAATTCTTTTTAATTTCTATTATATATTATGTGCACATAGTAATATTCAAATGAGTTGTAGACTAAGAAAATATTGAATTTCCAGTGATGTTTGTTTTAATTTCGTCAGAACGCTAAACCCTTTCTCTTTTCTCTTGATAATAATATTATAAATTCAATTCAATACTTCAATCATTTGGGTTGGTTAGATGTATGTATAGTCAATCAATAAACTTCACGCATACGTATACCAATTTGACCTGGTCATTGCAGTGCTATAATAGACGTATTCATACAAGACAGGAAGGTCAGGGTAATACACAAAAAGAGTTTCTTGTGCTGGACTGATGAAAGGTGGAGAAATGCACCCTGATGATATCAAAATTATGTCAGCAATATCATTTTGTGATGTAATTACCAGTCTGAAGAAGTGAACACTGGTTAGGAAGTATTAAGCTTTGGTTGTCGATGCCACACTATATAGTGAAAATTAAGCCCAAAATGCTTATGAGGAGTGTCGTCTTGTTTTTGGGCAACAAAATATATTTGTTTGTTTGTTTTTTATCTCTAGAATCTGTTTCGGAGCTCGAGGCACTTCCAACTCTTTCGCGGTTCGCTTATTTACATCCTTACCTTAAGCCATTGCAGCCAAATCGAGGACGTACGGCTATGGGTCCGATTTACGTAGAACCATCTGCACATTGCATAGCTCTATGCCAGCTTATAGTACTGACATGGAAGATGGGTTCGCCCATGAACTTTGCACTCCAACAGGGAGTCATAGATGTGATCATTTACACCACCGATCGTAATCGTATGGTGAAAAATCCCTTTACCATCCTGCCCCTATCGGGATTCGAAATATAGCCCAAACACGAAAAATGATTAAACAAAATGGTTCATCTGGGGTTGATTGCATTAATTCCAAGCTCTTTTGATTGAGCAGTTTTAACAACATTTTTCAAGTGGAATGGCGAAATAAATGGCCAATCTTAAAAAAAAAACATGTTATTCACTCATCCAATCAACTTCTTATATTCACATAATGTTTGTGTGTTTGAATTAAGTGGTCATAGAGTGAAAAAGATACTTGATCGACAGGAACCGTAATTAGCTTGCGATGGTTTAAAAATCAACGAGTGCAAAACCAAATATCTAAGATCTCTCATTACTCAGGATAATAGTGTGGAAGGAGACATAAAAGATTTGTTCAAGCATTCGAGTCTGCAAAGAACTCCGTTTTATTTCAACATATCTTATGGTTGTGTATGTCATTTGAAAAGGGTTTAGTGTATTATGCAACAAGTGACTCACTAAAGAATTCATTAGAACATTATCTATAAACTGAGGAGTAACCAATTTTATTACTATTATACCACCTGGAATATTACTACCATTTGGTTTGTGCCTGATCAGTTTTGTTGGTTCACATAAGTCATTTTTCTTCTGCCTCCCGGCATTATCTTTTATTAAAAGAACGTGGTGAAGGGGTACAACATTTTCTAAAGGAATCAAAACGTACGACAAAACGACTTATACTGTCCCTCCGATACATCGCTCTAAAAGAAGTGAAAAAGAGGACATTTTAGTACGGAATTGAAACTTAACAAGCAAATTTGAAGCAAAGAATTGTTACACGCGAGTGTAGATGTATCGAAAAGCCTACTTACCCAATACAAGTAGGATAGTATCAACGAAACGATTAAGAACAACTTGTAGGTACAAAAAGCATTTGAACAAGATCCGATAAGTAGCTTATAAGCCATATAAGATAGCAATATAAGATATTGCTGATAGGTAAGATGGACTATTGCCTTATTAAAACCATTTAAATCTCTTTGGAGATAGTATCTTAACATTACTTCTCTTAAAGGTATTGGTAAGAGTTCTTTCTCTTTTAGTCTAGGACTCTAGTTCAAATTATGAGGGAAAATTATACCTTCATTCCTTACTTATAGTTATACCTTCATTCCCTAATAAATGTAAGAGGTAAGTTAACATGGTATTTATGCCAAAAGAAAGGGATGACCTTATACCTAACCAATGGCATATCGACCCAAAAATATTACATCAGACATTTAAAGCGGGGCTTTTATAAAGAATCGCCAATAGAAATACTGTGCTTTTGTAGACATTGAAAGCTATTTGACTGTAATAATTAGAGAAAATTGTAATAGTAAGATGAACTAATGCAGGGTGCACTCAGGCTTAATCAGAGAAAAATTGTAATAGTAAGATGAGCTAATGCAGGGTGCACATGGTGTAGCTTTTCATCAGATATATCGCCAGATCGAGCTTTTTGTGGGTTTATATCTGTTTCGGATCCGAATCACTCCCACCTTTTCCCCTTTTAATATTCTACTTTACACGCCAAACTACGAAGCTTGGCTATTGGGGATTTTGCAGGTCTTCGTATGAATGGTCCTTATATGAAACAGTTTATGATTGTTAATCCCGAAAATCGGTCCTTGTTACTCGTATCATACCATTTAGCTTATTCGACACCGTACTGAACTAGACACTATTTCTGCATATGATTATTTGATCATATCAATCTATTTTTATAAGCCAGTTTCTTGGAGAAGATTGAGTAAAAGATCCTTCCAAGACACTAAGTTCAGCAGTTCGTCCAAGTTTACTCACTTTCTGTATTACAAAATGTTTAGTTACTGTCGTGCAATAAAAACTTTACAAAACGTGTCACATGGCCCCATTAGACATCAAAAGCTAGTATACGTCGAAATATATACATATATTATGTTTGTACATATCGGTTAACCTTTTTCATACTCCAGTCTGATGGTGAGCTTTCTCTACATGTATTAAACTAATTTTGTTCTTTCTTCCAAAAAAAAGTTTAACATTTTTTTTTTAATTTACCTTTCATGCAAAAAATCAAATTAAAATCTAAAATGAATGTGTCTAAAAACCAATTTAATTACAGTAGTTTTCAAACTCGAAGAACTACACAAAATTTTCCAAAGTATATAAAATTTACCATTTTTTTTTGTTTTATTTTCAAAATTATAAAGCTTTTTAAAAATTTTCATTTTTGTTTTGTTTCCTAAATTAAATAAAAATTTTCCTAATTAGAAAAACAAAGTTTTCATGTTTCTATACTACTTCTACCGCTTTGGTTTCGAGAGCAAAAAATAACCAAATTTAAGATAGTATTATGAAAATGGTAAAACAAAAAATTAAATTTATAAAAAAGGTCACCTTCAACCTTTTACCTATACGTGGAAAAATATACATATAAACTTTCTTCTTTTTCTTTGGGTGTTTTTCTCTCTATATATATTTCTAAGAGAGATACCTTTTCCCACATTTTAATTTATAATTATTTATGTAGAGCTCACAATAAATCATAGCAAAAGGATACTCATTGGATAGGATGGAAAAATCGTTCATGTCGTATACCTATGTGTATGTACATATTTACCATCTTTTTTGTTGGAATATAATACTCAAACACACACACACATACATAGACGTATAATTAATAAATATTGGAAAATTAATGCAAGGTGGTTATAAAAATTCCCAACAAATTCGTCCTTCCCTAAATCTAACTGAATATATGAATGGTATATAACCTGTTTCACTTCACAAGAATAACACAAGACATTCGGAACTGGTTTCAAATTCGTAATCTTATACTTGATTGTAACCCCTCTATTAATATAAATTTAAAAGGTGAAAGTTGAACTAGAACCGTGAGATACATATACTTATATAGCTGCTTTGTGAGAAAAACCTAAACCGAGTATCATCTTAAACACTTACAGGCAAATCGTATTATGTACAGTTCATTTAATTAAACTACATATGATTGATTTCAAAATGACCTTTAACCTTAAAGCACAACCACACTTTACCAATTATCTATAGTATGTAGAACCTCATTCCGATTTGGGACCCCTAATTCGTAAACGGGTTGTATAATTAAACTATTCGAATATAAAAGGGGTTTGAAACGATATATATTTATATTCTGACACGGGACGTGTAGCACACGTTAATATATGTCAAATGTTAAATTATTATTATGTCAACACTATATGCATATAGTTGTTGTTGGCATAATCAATATTTAAAATAGGAAACAAACACTATGTTGCATAAAACTAATTTAATGAATATAAATGTATGAAATTAATAAACATATTTCAAATTGAATGTATATACATATATTTATGTACCTATTATTATGTTGTGTATGTCTAATGTATGTAGGAGAATAGTTTTTTGAAAAATAGTATTTTACACACATGAGTATTATTGACTACATATGGATATCGGTGTATGCTGGAAGGTTTGTACATACGAGTACATAATTTGTGAATTAATTTTTAGTATTGGTATTCATTCATAATTATTATATAGTTTATACAAGAGTAACTATATATGTACAAAATAGTTATTAATATATGTTGTATATATTTATATATAAATAGTAAACTGCATATATATATGTACTTTACCTATTTATTTCATGAAATATAAATTTAGCAAATTAAATAACAATTTGTTCAATTAAATGAATTTCAATAATCGATTTATAAATATTTTGTAATGTTATAAGATATTTTTCGATTTACATACTATGTACATACATACATATTTCATTATATGAACATATATATACAAAACTATTTAACATTCTAATTGATGATAATTTCTTGCCAATAAACATATTTATATTGGTTTGTACTAAAATTTAAAACTATGAATATGTTTGGTTTTTATCACTGTTAATATTGGTACACATTACCGGTGAATGGGGTTGACCTTTAAAGAAGATTTAAAGAACACAATTTTATTTCACTTTTAGTTTTAGTACAATTTTTAGTACTAAAACTAAAACTGATGTATACGAATTTAAAAATAAAATGTTTCAAGTATTTTTAAATTTAATAGTTATTCTTTTGTATGTGCTATACAAAACTAGTACTTAAATTAGTACTAATAAATATAAAGTATGAATAAAAAAATGAATATATTCAAAGTTTCTTGGAGCCTCAAAATACGACGTCGTATCAAAATACGACTATTTTTAGTTTAACCTAATATAATAAATAGCAAATTATGGGGTTTGATAAACATTTACTTGTTTTACTAATTGTTTTAAAACATATGATAATCCTGAACGGGGAGCGTCAGTGAATCAGTTACACTAAACAACAAGTCATTGTTTTAAAGAAAAATCTCCTTTGCACAGCGTTATATTTTGTAATGTTACATGATATTTCTGGACATACATACTATACACGATAAATATGTTTGAATTAGATTAGTACTAAAACATTTCGTTCACTAGAAATGTTTTATTTCTAGAAATGTTAGTTCAAAATATCTTGACGAAATTAGTAACCACACATTTTTAGGGCTTTTCAAGATTTTATGGTTGCTCTATTGTATGTTTAATAAAGTTTTAGTACAATAATTAGTACTAAAAATATATATTATGTGATATAAAATTGAATAGCTTTGTGATGCTTTTTGAACTAATTTCAAACCAACCTATATATAATTTATCGCAAATTATGTGGTTTATTGATACTGATATGATTTCTTGATATACATATGATATGATTGATATGATATGATTTCTTGATCCTTACATATTTGTAACCATCGACGACTGGTATGAAGCTATGTAATCCGCAGATGAAAATTATGTAGAGTGAGTATGAGTGAATCACTTAAAGTAAACAGTAAGACGTTGATAAAAAAACCTTCCTTAGATATAATTATATTTTTTAAAGTCTTATTTCTCGATGAATATATTTATATAAGATTAGCAATTAACCATTTCGTATAGACTAAAAATGTTTTAGAACTAGAAATGTAAGTTCATTACATGTTGAAGAAATTAAAATTAAACATTCAGTTCCTTGTGGTTCAAGAATCAACTTTAACCATTTAGTATTTGAAAAGGATTTCGCAAGATATTATGGCTTGCCTTTATATGTGCTTACAGAGTTTTAAATACTAAAATTAGTCTTAATTTTCAAAACACAATTAGCATATTAAAAGTGTTGTTGGGTTTATTAGTACAACTTATGTTTAGCTCAACATATTTCAAATTACGCCAAATTATTAATTTGTTGAGTATAATTTAATGAGTATCTATTAAGTCCGTGGCTTATTTGAATTTGGAAAACAAAAGTGAAGTGCTACATTTTCAGTGGTTTATTTAGAAAAATTCAGAAAAAGTTTAACTCTTCATCGGGTTTTTAGGTTTTGAAGAAAGTTTCTAATTTAATTATTTCAAGCTCCATAACATGGTGAAGTTACTTTCATTTGTAGTGGAAGGTACCGAACCTGAATCTCAACATGGGCGAGTCATCTTGCTAGTGGTGTAAAGAACTCATGAACAGATGTTAATCCTGTAGTATGCATGGGTGCATCTATTCTTGATCAGAGCAAAACAATAATTCACACAGCCACGACTCAAGACCAATGTACATATAGAGAGAGGATTAAAAACACATAAGGGTCGCATGTACAAATGAAACAACCTTGTATAAAACCAACGCCAAGAGTCTATCTCCAAATCTTACCGAATATCAGAAAAGCACGACCTGGGGTCTACCTATCAGAAGCCAAAATAACAAGCACTGGATCGTAATAGTGGTCAAAGGACTTAGAGTACACAAATCAGAGTTGTCCCAGAATTCAATGCCTTGGCACATCGTTGATTCAGCACCCGTGTGGTAAACTGTATCAAAACAGATGAATCAAATGCAACAAATCATGAAAGATAGAACCCCATTTATGTTAAAGAACGCCTTATACGGTTAAAATTTAGGATTACAATATACCAAATCACCCAAAGTTTTGAACATCGCCCATTCACTTCAAACTCTTCAGGTCCATAATTAACGAGAGCGCAAAAAATATGAATAAAATAACGTTATTCTTCACTCTCAGTATCAATTAAAACTAATTACGCAACATAATACAATCATGATTAATATAATCTGCAACACTTTAAGATAATCTGCAAACACAGCAACAAAGCCAATATTTCTAAAATTTTGGAGGAATATCTAAAATATTATTTTTAAACAACCTTACTACTTTTTTTGCCACGAGGGTGTCCAAAAAGACCTGTAAGACCTGTAATGATCGAAATCAACCACGTATAGTCAAAGAAGCTCGTAATATATCATATTAAAGGCTCCCTAACGCCATGTGACTATTCAACTTAGAATGAACTCTCTCAAGCCAGTGGACAAGAGTCTCAGAGCTGGAACCAATTGCTTAAAATTGAATGATCAATCTTATAGTAGTGAGATTTCACAACAATATAGTGATCATGTATATTCCACTTTACCAAAACATATTCCAATGTCTAAAGGCTTGTTATATGTACATATTTCTCCAAGTATACAAACCAATGAATGGATTATTGAATGCAACTTTAAATCAGTGCACCTTAGTTGAATGAAACTTAAAACTTGGATCATCTTGCAAGTGATGCAGGAGTATTGCATTCTAGATAAAAGTCCTATCCAACTACAGTAAACTATACATCATCGGTTGTCAAGCAACGAGCAAAGAAAGTGATAAGAAAATCGGCGTTAGCAACTACACCAACAGTATCTAGGTTTACTATATGGAGAAAGTAATGACAGCAATGCCACATATTGTCTAAATTGATGAGGAAATAAACAAGAATCATTACCTTACAAAAGGAAGGGTTGAAGGAACCCGAAAATAAAAGCTGCCAAATTTAAGCATATACATTTGGGGAAATTGAGTCTCTCATTTTCAATATGAATCGATTAAAAAATCGAGGTTTCGATCAACGAATATTGATAATCGAAAGTGAGTACACGAAAAGGATGAAGATGGAGGAATTTACCGATGGAATCCTCTACCATTCAAACAAACAAGCGGAAAGTCAATCGAATTGAGTTATAGTAGATTATCATTCGTTGTATTCATCACACTCAGAGATATATAGGGTTACTTAAAAAAAACATCAGTCGAAGATGCTCACCAGTGAAATTCATATCAAAGCCAAAATGTATTGGGTGATGGGGAAAATGCAATCTATAAGCAATTCTTGCTTTACAAAACGATCATTAAGCTCATATAGACCTGCATGGAATATTCAGAAGGTGGTATTCACCAGAGACCTTTTGAACTTTCATAATATTGAGTCGAATGTATACATATATACTAATGTTAAAAGCTCAGAGCTTTTAGTTACTAAAAATTTATATATACTCTATTTGTTGGATTGCGGATGACAAGGGGTACACTTAATGTATATTCCCATATGGCACAAACAATTCTTATAACTTGACAGATACTCTTAATACACATAATATATAAATCCTTGACATGGAACAATAAAAAATACTTTTTTATAATGGTTTAATGGTTTAATGTTTTAATGACAGCCTCATTCCTCCAAAGACTAAGACTTTAACTACACAAGCTTGGTATTCAACAACAACACATTTTGAGCAAATTATATGTATTTTAAAAATGAAGCATTCAAATAAATTTTCCTTACACACACATATGTATGTATGTATACAAAAACAACAAGCAGAGTGAATATAATATAAAACCATAATATATACATAAAGTATGAGAAGTTATTTCTTTATTCTACCATTTCTAATCTAAAAACCAACAACGTTCAGCTGTATACAACAACAAAAAATGTAACAAGCAGAAGAAAATTAAAACAACACCCTCACTACACAGTAATTAAAAACAAAAAAAAACATGGGGATTTTTCATATGAAAATGGCGGACTTGGTAAAATAAATTACTTGATGGTTTCGTCTATTCACACTCACACACACACATCTTGTTATTAAAATATATTTCCACCCTCTAATATTCCTCACCCATTCTTAATTATAATAAAAACAAAATGTAAAACTTCTAGTAAATTTCCTCACAAAAAAAAAGGAAAAACCACCTCCTTCCATTCGGAAAAATCGAATTGAAAAAATTTATATATGGGTGTGTGTGTGTGTGTATAGAAAAAAAATTATATCCTTCTATATACCATATCTAATCTTTCTTGTTTTGAATATTTTTTGCTGCTGTTGTTGCTGTTGTATAATGTGTTCTATATATTTTCTTTTGCTCAACAGAAAGGATAATTCAGCACAAAAAACACAAAACAAGGGTTTTGTGATGAATGAAGTATTCCTTAAAACCCAACCACATACACAAGTTTTTATTTAAATTTTTTTGTTTAATTCGAAAATTTAACCCTTGTTCTTGTTATTTTAATTTTTTTTCTCAAAATAATAAAACCTTACATTCGTTTTTCTTTATATACGAGTGTGTGTATACACTTGTGTTAGTATATATGCTCTGTATATAGAATTACTTGTTATATACGTATGACACACTGTATCCATATATACGAGTATATATCGAGTATGCACAGTATTTTGTATAACTTTTCTTATGTTTTATCCAGGCCTACGCAAGTAACTATTAAAAGGCTTTTTTCCCCCGACTTCTGGAACCCATTAGGGTTTAGAACAACCCCAGATAAAACTTTTTTTTTTGAACCAGTATAATGTGTGGACAAACTAGGAAATTTATAGTGGACCGTCGATTAATATACTTTGCAAACCACTGTTACATACATATGTAAGAGAAGATAAACAAAATTGTACATAAATTGTCAGTATTTTTCTTCTAGTTATAAAAATTTTTACATACTGAATTTTTTATGGTGACATTAAACAATCTTTTCTGTTTCGTTCTGGGTAACGTAACGGACAACGACACACATCCACACACACAAAAAAAAAGATTTTCTATGAAGAAGACATTAATAAAATGTTAGGATTAAATTCCAAAAAATAAATTACTTCAATAATTTATCATTCTGTTTGTCCCTAAATTTAATGTACATATTTAGATATTTAAAAGACGAAACGAATATTTATTTTTTATTTTTTATTATTGTCCGTGAAATGTGTGTACTGTGGACCTCTTTACGTATACGGTTTTATATGTCGCATAAATTCCTAAAAAAAAAAATATTCGACATAAATCATATCCATATGCCACTGTGTTCTCGATAAAACTTATATTTATGATGCGAGTTCAAGTGAAAGCTCTCCATTTAAAACTTACAAACGGACTGGACTGAAATATTGTGTTCTTGTTCAAAAAAATCAAAAATAATATTAACCACCAAAGGTGTCACCAAGATAATTCAAAAAACAGATCACTTGATCACACAATTTTCACTTGACTTCGAAATATCATCAGGCCAAATTCATTCCATGGTCAATCATAACATTGAATTATAGTCGCCTTATAACACTTAGAAGGCTTTGTGGATAAAATGGACTAAACCACTTTTACTAATTAAACCACGTAGGCATCAGTTCCTTAAAGTTAATAATTTATGAAACTTTGTTCCTACTAGTGTTAATTTTTTGATATTTTGTTCCATAATGAAAGTAGTCGAAACTATATAACTGACTATATGACTGGCCATTAACAATACACTTATAGCTGAGAACATACTTTGATTTGGTTTGTAAAAGATTATTTGGTACTCCTAGTAGACTTCGCTTTTAGAAATGTTGCCCACATGAACGTTAGCAATGAACGCAATGTATAAAGAACTATTAAGTGACCTAACATGAAGAGGAAAGATTCAAATTGTATATAGCGATAATGCCGCAAATTGAAATGGTTAAGCCAACAACTAAATATAAAAAGAAACACTAATAGGAGATTCAAAATTTTAAACCCACAAGGTATAATAATAGCCAGAGTGATAGAATCTCATCGAGGACAAAACCAATTTTCTATATAGAGTCTTTACGTTAAAAACTTAAACGGAACTCTCAAAAGATCTATCCCTAATATCTATCTTATACCAAATTGGTGTTTCGAAGGATCAATTAAGGCGTCAGTTTTTATAAACTCCGAGTATCAAGGTAATCCACCCACGAATGTTTCAATTAGTCTGCAGACTCCCGAAACAACTCATAGGCTGATAACCTTAGAACTAAAGGTAAATTAGGCTATATTGCAATATTAGATTAGTGGAATGGGTTGATAGAACACGATATAGATTTGACGTGGAGCTTAAACATTATAATATTTACGCGCAGTATAAATACTTAAAACAAATTGTATTTTATTTCATTTGTGGAAGAAAAACTATCACCATGACATTTAAGAGAATCTGGAACATTTCAAATCTTATACTGTGATTTTTCCGAAGTTAATGTCTGCATTTAGCATCACAAATAGAGCTTTAGTTTACACAAAGATAAATATGATCAAAATATCGATATAGTGGATCGAAACTAATCACTTAAGAGACACTTATTGAGGAACAGAAAAATGATCTAAATTGGAATGCCAACCAAAGTCGCCTCGACTGATGGATGATCATTACAACGTATCCTTTTCCTATCTGAACTGTGCAATAATAGAATGAATAATTATAACGTTGCCATAGTATATGAAGGAAGAAACGACAGAATAAAGAATTGTCCTAAGCAAGAGTGTCACGGCGAGGTTAAAAATTTATTTATGGTAGTTGTATAAACACGAGTAAAATCGCTAACATGGCTTGGTAAATGGTCAGGTTGTTGCATCAGCTCCTTCATTAACCCTAGGAATGTAACCCTAAAACTGCCAGTGTTCAAACAGTCAGTAAAAACAACATTTTCATAATGATGAGGTACACGAACGAACAATGTTTACAAAAATTAAAATTTACTACAAAAATTCTGAGTCGGTGGCTGCTACTTCGTGGTAGTAATTATTGTTCCAGCACACAATTTAGACTCTGGAAATGATGGAAGAAGAGCAATAATTTCATCACAAAATAATATTCCTTAATGAAGCTCATTTTTGGCTAAACGTCTCCGTCAACAAACAAAGTGAAAATCCTCATGTGCTTAAATAACATTGCACGATCGTTAGACCGTCATTCGTTGATGAAAATGACTGTCACGTTACAGTTAAGGGAGATCGCTACAGAGATACGTGCAACGTTATTTCATTTGTCAATTACATGAGCTAGACATTAACGATATGTAGTTCGTTTGGTAGGTCTAACAATCGACTTATTGAAATCTAAATTCGACACACTTGTTATATCTATATAAATGGGCCTGTGTCTGTGGCTCGTGTGATTTAACACCTCTAAATTTTCTTATGGGGCTACGTTAAATTATTGATATATGCCAACCAAGCAGCGTCGTTAATAGAGGAGGTTAGCAAATATTAAAAAAAAAGTTATTAAGTCCTTATTAGAAAACCCTTTATTATCTCTTTACAAAAATTGCCGCAGTAAATTTTAGACTGGTCTTAAGTGGAACTCTAGAAAAAATAAAAAATAAAAATTATAAGAAATAGGCTTTGCTTACTTTCGCCCAAGCCAAACATAAAAAAAAAAATTAAAATTCTTGGTTAAATTTATCTGTCACTTTATAAAAAAATAAATTGTGCTATAAAATTCGCGGAAAAAATAAGAAAAATAAAAAGGAACGAAAAACAGCCTGTTTTTCTGGTTTTGCATTCGCTCATTTTTATTTTTGTAAAGTTTCATGGCTCATGTGTCAAAAAAAATAAAATAACTGCCTTTAGAACTATTTTTTCTAGTGCACATGAATTATGTTCTTTACTAGGCTAATTTAATATTCGGTTTCATTAAAAGAAATTATTTGCGACCCACTTAACCTGAAAATTTTGTTCGCTGTATTCTAGACTATACTTCCCAAATATAGTCTTCGTTTATAGGTCCGAAATATTTAGAAGTGATTTATGTTATATTCACTTCGATGTTTCCCGGCTCGTAACATCGAAATTTGAAGGTATAATATTGCCTTACCATGCCACCATTTTAAGATAAACAAAGGATCAACGAAAAAAGTCTTTCCTATCATTTTCACCTCGTGTGCCTACTAAAGATTAAGCCAAGAGATCTGAGCTTATTACATAAAACATATATGTATAGTTAATTACCTGCTGCATCTATCAACGGTTGAAAAAACAAAAACAATAATTCTACAAAGTATTTTTCTATTCTGAGAAAAACGAACTATAAAACTATATAATAGATAAGTACATTTATACTGAACTAATGGATAGAGTTAGATTATTTTTCTCAGCTTGACAACAACTACAGAACTATTTCATTTCCTGTTGTTCATATATGTCACAACCATTAAAATTAGTCAAATATAAAAAAAAATATTTCTTTTTATTATAAATTTACATTTATTTCATTTCTATTTTAGCTTCCATAAAATCTTCTTATCCAAACTCAATTAAACCTTTTATCCTTTTTATATATGTACATGGGGCATATATAATATATGTATTTGGATATATATATAGCAAAAGCATATATTTATATTTTTATTAAGACGACTATGTACGTGTGTATGTATGTTCGTAAATTTTCCAATTTCCAAAACAACAACAATAAAGATGAATCGTTTCGTATACATATACTGTATGAACATGTATATCCTGATCCTTATTGTATATATTATATAATACACATACACACACATTATACATATATAGTTGGTTATGTTTTAAGGTTGTATAATTTTTATCCTTAAAATCCCTTTTCCTTTTTATATATGATAATAATTGTTTGTATAGAATCCTTTTTCGATGTTAGAATCTACAAAAAACAATCAGTCCTTTTCGCCTTCCTTATACAAGTATCTTGTCTAAAATTAATGAATATAAAACTTATTATGTATGCGGGTTATATTATATATACTTTGGGTTTTTTTTGTTAAAACTATAAATAGCTATATCCCTAGAAAAAGTATGCCTCTAATATTATGGTGATGCGATACGAAAAAGGATATTCGAGCGAAACAAACAACAAATTTTGTTTAAATAATTTGATTAAAATGGAAAAAAAAATTAATTTAATTTATTTTGGAATTTTTGTCTCTATATATATCATTGATGGAACCACACCATCAGTTTTTCAGGACAGCAAATTTCAGGATAGTCGTTGTTTATAATGTGCAGGACTATACAGTAATTAAAATATTTTTCAATTTTTATACACATTTTGTGGTACAAATTACTCGACAGGGTACATAGTCTCTAAATAATATTATTTCTGGTGAAATTATTATTTGGTTTAATCAAATTTCATTGTTGACTAAATTATATTTATTTTATTTTAAAAATATTCTTTCTTTATTTTGAAATAGGGGTGATCTTAAAATTGTTTTAGTTCATTATCGGTTGTCTTTAGCTCAAAAATTGTATAATTGATCAGACACGGTGGACCAAACGTCCTTTTAAATTTAGAAAGCCACATTGTCAAGTACATTATCGATATCTTAACATGTCTTCTTGTTTCGAGAACCATTGATTCACGTGATCAAAGGAGTTAATCCAGAGTCATCGAATTTTATCCTGGTTCGTGATACCTCTTTTTTAGACCTAGACCGTATATGTGTTAGTAATAACATGAATTGCATATTTACATACCACGTACTATTTATAACTCAATAACACTAATTAAGCGGTAAGCAATATTACTACCAATGGCATAAAAATATGTATACCACAACTAAAACAAAACAGAGTTTTACTTTGAAAATCACTAATGCATAAAAAATGTATCTGATCACATTGGCTTCGCTTTGCATTTCAATTGTTTATTATATTACAAATTATTGTCTTAAGCATCATATTGTTTTGCAGAGTATTCGCTTTAACATCAACTCATTTATTAATATTAAATGGTTAGTGGATTGAAGTTATCAAAATATCTAAAAAATATATTAATTAATTATTTTCAAGAAGGGAAAATTCTCTTCTTTGAGAAATACCGCATAAATAGTAAAACAAAATTATTCAATAATTCATTATATTATTCCTTAATATAAAAATAATAACATTATTGAAAATAGGCTTAGAAGTGGCCGTATTAGAACGCCAAGTAATACAGAAAATAAAAATAGCCAAATCATGAGTTAAATAACAACAATATACAAAAAATAGTTAAGTTTGCTGGTGATAACGTGTTGGTGTGGTTATATGACTGCTTTAGGAATAAGAAAGTTAATTTTCATGGAATCAACTATGAACTGGTAATTTATGTATTAAAATATACAGTCCTTAACAAAATTATTTGTGCATCGCAAAAATTTAACAATTCACTCGAGAAAATTTAAACTGTTGACCTAAAAATTAACTTTAAAATAATAATGATGTATTTGTTATTTGAAATGGCATTTATTCTGTATTTAATCAAAAAAAAAAAAATTAAAAAATATTCATTATTTCATTAAAAACAAAAACAAAACTAAATCACAAAATTATTTGTGCATGATAATTTTATCACGAAATTATTTGTGCATCGCAAGAAAAAATTCTATCATAACGCGAATCCCGATTTATTTTCATATTGTGACTAAAATGTTCCAGGTTATCCTTTTAGTTATTATTTTGCACTAAAATTTTGTAGTCGATATTTTGTAAAATGGTTAAAACTAAGGAATTATCTTTGGAAGTCAGATCTGCGATTGTAGGGGGCTATTCTGCCGGGATGCCTATAAAAGAATTGGCACGGATGTACAACTGCCATCGAAATTCGGTTGCTTATCAAATAAAAAATAAAAAGTAAAGAGCAGCTTGAAAAATGTGCAAAGGAGAGGGCGAAAACGAGCTACAACCGCAAAAGAAGACAAAAGAATAGTTAATCTTCTAAAACGGAACCCTCAAGAAAAAATCCAAAATGTTCAAAATGATATAAATATCACTCGAGAAGTCAAAATCTCTCACATGACTGTACGAAGACGACTACACGAGGCAAATGTCAAAGCCTATACCACAAAAGAAGCCATTCATAAACCAAATAAATAAGAGGAAGCGACTCAAATTTGCGTACACCTACCAGTATGGGAAAAAATATTTTTATTCGACTCCTGAACAAAAAAAAATCGCTCCGTTGTTATGCCAACTCGCCATAGTGGTGGAGGTAAAGTTATGGTATGGGGATGTTTCTGCTATAATGGGGTTGGTAAACTTATAAATTTCTATTTCTATTTACCTCAAAAGGTAACTTCAAGTACAAACTTGGAATTGTTGAACGAGCACGCAATAGTTTCTGGATGTAAACTAATCGGCCAGCATTTTATACTGCGCAAGACCAATTCACAAGACGCTCCAATTCACAAAAGCAAAATGATTACGACGTTTCTAAAAGATTTGGACCACCAAACGCTTGATTGGCCACCGCAAAGTCTGGATTTAAACCCAATTGAGAACAATTGGAATTATTTGAAAAAAAATTGGCGGTAGAAATTGGAAGGCAGCCAAATGAAACTTTTGCTGCAATAAAAAATGTCTGGGATCAAAATCCAACACAAATGGTAGAAAATCTCGTGAATTCCATTCCACAGCGTCTTCATGAAGTTATTGAAAACAATGGTGGGAATTTCGGCCATCCAAAATATGACAGAACAAGTTTAACGAAATAAAATTCAAAATTTTAACTCAACGAATCTAACTGAGATCTTTAGTTACTAACGGGCGTTACGTAGAATAACATCAATAACAAGACGTGCTGAAGCCTTATGGGCAACACACGTTATCAAATAAAATTATACAAACCTTTCAAAACAAACGGCTGCAGAGTAAAGTTAATGCTTTAAGAACCGCAGGATTAAAAATGACAAAGCATATTCAACACGTGAATGTGGACGTGTATGATATATTTGGACACTATAGATGCAATGAGACTTAATTGATTCATATGTGGTCTGTTTGAATAATATTGTTACATATGTATAATGTTATAACTGAAAAGGGGCTGAGTTTAACCACATCAATTTTATATACTTTAACATTAAAAGTGCCAAAATATATAAAATCATTTGGATGAATATATATTTCTTTAAACTTAAAACCCCATTTATTTTACTCATGATGCGACTCAGCTATCATGTCAATACTATTATTCTGGCATGGAAAAATTTAATATGCAGTTTTTGCAATCCGTTCTACAGGCGTAGGTTCTATATTTGGCTTCGGCGTAGTTTGGGAGTGCTTCGGTCTTAAAATAAATAGCGAAGATAAAAACAAACAAAAAACAGTTTGCAACTTTAAACAATCGCATAAAGGTTTAAAGCCGGAGGAAAAAAAGTTAATTTTAAATCATTATAGTATAATAAACAATTTGCAAACTCAAAGCAAACAAGTACGTCGTTAATGAATATAAAAAACCATAATGGATCTCGATGCACGCAACAAACATGACTATGTATCAAATGCCTTAATCAATTGCTAACACTTTGATTCAGTAACTGTAGATTTGCCAAGAAAAAGACTTTTTATTAGAACAACCAGTACCGTTGCACCATTGGTTCTAGTCATTTTGGTATTAGTGAATAACAACTCTCCGGCCGGTACTAACTTCAATTCTTTACCCGATGTAAATAGAAGAAGGATAAAGAATCAGAAGGATCAGGACCATTTTGTTTTCTGAGATTTTTATTATATTTCAAATAGTGGAAGATTCTATTTAAAGAATCGATGGTAACCAAAGCTCTATGGTGAGTAGAAGGACCATGAGACACAATCGACATTGAATCTCATACACTTCAGGTAATACAACAGAGTCGATGAATATGGAAATCTTGAGATAGAACTGTAAGGTTTATATAGTGCAACAAACAGAATTTTTTTTTGATACAGCAGTTTCTCACCGTGTCTCGTTCTGTGGTTCAATGAAGAATATCTTAAAATCTCACAAAGAATTATAATAAAGAAGTTGCTATCGTGTAACCTCATAACAGCAGGCCATACATCAGATTGAAACACTTTTTTATACTAGTTCGGCTCACCACCTATCTTGACGAAATGAAAAATGAAATTGAGCGTATTAACATCTTGATTGGCTGGTAATAGTAGTCATCTGTCAAACTGATCTTCGGTTATTCTCATTTTACCACAAAACTAATTTAATAATGCCTCAGTAGAGGTTGAATTCGTCATTTGGTACAGAGCTTTATAATTGAACATCATAATTTCACGTTCCATCACGCCATCATAATTTCACGTTCCATTTATAAAATTATTCTTTGGATGGTAAGCTTGTTCCTAAAGAAATGAATTACTAAATCCAGCGTAAATTCAGCGGCTGTGACGGGTTAAATGAAATGATACTAGCACTATTTAAACTACAACTACTTTATAAGTCGTTTGCCATGTGAAATGGAGAATTTAATAGATTTTAATAAATAGGACAATAGAATAAATAGAATTTAGTTAAAAATATTCTGAGTTAAAGTACGTGCGCACAAGTTTAAAGATTAATCGATGTATATTGAACTAAAAACTACTGAAAGTTACACAATTTTTAAGTTGAGCACACTTTTAATTTAAAGCTTGTGTATTTTTTATTGTCGCTGGTTGTAGCCTAATGGTTAAGAGAGTTTCTGATTTAGCATCAGGCGATAAACCAGCCATAACAGGTAAATGATTTATGCTTGTATTAGTATATTCGATCTTACCACTTAAAAATATATCAGATCAATTTTTTTAGTCAAAAGTACTTAAAGCTCTGAAAAGCTTTTGTAAGCAATATTAGCTTTGAAGGATTTTTTTTTCAAATAATAAATGCGTAACAACTAATTTTTAAACCTAAAACAAATTTAAATCAAAAAGCTCGGTATTTCAAATCTTTATAAAGCTGTTCGTTTATAACGCTTTTTTTAAAGCTTTAACAGTTATATTTAGCGAATAGTATCCTATTTTGATTAACATTTATTCAGCGAGCTTTTATCAATTAGTAAAATAAACGCTTTTAGGAGCACGTAATCTTCAATATTAAGAGTTATTGTTTTGAATTATTGATCAATGCTATCTACAGTATTAGGCAATGCTATAGTATCCCAGAGCAAAACATCATTGGTTTTGCTATGATGACAAGATAAAATTATGCTGATCGAGATCACCTAAATTTCTACTCGTTTGAGATTATTTTCCACTCAATGTATGACATAACCATAAAAGCTTTTTTTTGTTTAACCGTTTTCTGTTTGAATAGTCGACATTAAATTGGAAAATTTTGCAATTCTAACAATAAAAAGCTCCGAATGAGAAAGATTCCGTCATATCTCTGATTTACAACTCGCATAAATATTTTAAAATATTAGCGAAGGATTATTTTGAAGCTTTATCCAGTATGTCAAACATATGTGGACAAAACTCTAAGGAATGTGACATCATCATGATTTGTTGTCCGGGGAACAATTTTACTGAATGAAACAAGATTTGATGGATTGGGAAGATTATCTTTTGGACTGTTTACAAAAAATGTAGTACGTCTAAGTTCATTAAATTTTTGTACGATGGCACTATATACCAACTTATATATATATGGTAGAATAAAGATGGGTTATATGGTCCAATACTGCCTTGGGGATATAATTACACTTAATAATTGTAAAGAAACCTGTTTGGATCCTATATTGTCTGAGGGAGCAGTTACATATGATGCCACATTTCCATCCATATATGCCAGTGCTCAAGTATAAACCTCTCTCACAGACAAGTAGCTATAAGTGCTGTACATCTTCTGATTTAAAAATCAAGTCCCATCGCAACAAATGTCCGTTGTGTTATTTGCCATCGAAATAAATGATTTATTTACCTTTATGTGTCTGACAACGGGATCCGATGGATAGCTTTGTTATTAAATGAGCAATGATAAATTGTCCAGGTATAATTTGGTCTGTATTTCAATCATAAAGTTTAACAACTTTATGTTCTTAAACGATTAGAAATATTTTGACTCGTTTGTAAACCACACAAAAAACATAAATTAGTTCTTTAATTATCGATGCCATTTCCACGAAGCTTTTGTTTGTCATATCAGAGTCTCTATTTCTAAATCTAAGGCTTTCGTTTCATATACGTAAAAACTTGCTTAGAAATACCTTGTATGTCTTCATATTAGACTACTCCTAAGTCAATTCCAGTCTAGTCCAGTTTGAAGAAAAGTTCTGATCAGTTTCACTCGAGGTGATCGTAATTGCACTTTGAGCAGTTTTTCGTTTATCTTCTTTTATCAAAAAGATTTAAGAAATTCATGTGTCACACGTTGGATCAAACCATGGCGGTGAAGAAAAATATTGGTTATACTGGTTAATTAAGCAAGGATACAAACTCCGCGGAGATTCATTGTATACGACCACTGTTGAAAGTTCCCATTGACCGTATTAACACAACTGCCACCGTACCACTCACTTATTTTTATGAGACATATTCTAGACTCGTCAGTAAAGTGATGAACCACCACTGCTCGATGCTTTAATTGATGTGTTCGCGAGCGTTAATTCAAGGCGGTCCATTGAATAACTAGCAATAAAAAACAACTTATACGGATTTTTCTGAAGTAGTATTCATGATTATGAGAAAACAACGAATGAAACAGGTCGAGTTTGGTTCAGATAAACACCTGATAGTGAATAATAGAAAATAATGGTCAACATGATAATATCATGAGCAGATTACTTTCTTTTTAAAAGTACAGTGCTTTACAAAAATTGGTTAAGCCATTAAAAAAAATACTATTTTGGAGGTTTGATTCAATTAAGTCGCTCGAGAGTGCATATAAAAATGTCAATAGATTTTTTAACGAAAGCAAATGCACAGATTCATCATAACTATAATCTAAACATAGAACTAATTGAATCAAAACTGATACGTTGCAATTAACAAATCAAAAATACTTCAAAGAATCTTTCATCTTTGTATGTACATATGTGAACATAAACAAATAGCAGTCGCATAAACATAAAATCAACCCGCACCAAAAACTACAACATAATTATATTTTTTGTTTTTAATCAGCAGTAAATCTGATTTAAAAATAAAAAATTTTCAAAAACCTATAAAATTTATAAATTTTTATGTGTACGTACGATGCTTTTTATTTTGTATTTTACAAAAAAGCTCTCCAATCGATATATTTCAATCCTCAACACAAAATGTAGATAAGTACATACCATATACAATACATACATTTGCATAAAGGCATACAAAAATGCATCCGTTTGCATATACATATTCATGTACATCAATGCGAGAGTTTTCGTGTATATTTAGTACATAACCATTAGACGCAAGTATGTATATATAGTTACTCTACTTGTATATATAGAGGAAATCGGTATCCGCAAAAATTTATATGTGCGACTGGCTACACGCGCACACATAGATAGCACAAATATATACATATTTGTGTGTGTGTGTGTATGTATACGACCCAGCTATATAGGAAATATTTTTTGTGTGTACTGAATTTTGATCTGCCAGGATCATTTTGAATTATGAAAAACTTGCATGCATGTTGCACTCGAGGCACACATACAATTTCAGCTATATACTATATGTATGTACAAAAAGACTTATCTACCTATATATCTACGTATATGTACATTATTTTTGTATCATTTTTCCAGTTAAAATAAAAAATTATGTCTGCACTATAAAGTTGAAAAAATAGAGAGGAAAAATTACTCTACTGAAAAACGAATCCCATGATATTGGTGTGTATGTACATGTTGCTCTATACATACAGTACATGCATATAGAGGCACAAAAAAAAATTCATCTAAACAATTAAAAATTTCAGGAACATATATCTTAGAAACATTTGAATTCCAAAATACACCCACTGTATGCATACATAACACACAGCGATTGTTAACACTTTTTAGTTAAAAGCGAAACATCATGCATACACACACAAACACGTTGAAAAGAACTGACTAACCTAACATATACATAGTATATAGAAATATTATTATAATATACAAAAGCTCTTAAGATTTTAATATCCAATCCATTAAGTAAATCTACCCATCTGTTTATAATATATATAAAACAAAAACAACGACCAAATAACCCATCTCTCTGACCTCTGCAATAAATTTATGATGTTGAACAACTTGTGCAAAATAATTTTAATAACACAAATACTGTAATATGAAAAAAAGGAACCCTTTTCGCTTAGCAAGATCCCACAAACACACACACATATACTCACGAAAAAAAAAAATTTATGTACAGTAGTTATTTTCCATTTTTCTAAAGAAAATTAACATTTTCCTTTTTCTTTGCTAACCGAACCTAAAATTTTAATTAAAAATTATTTTGGATTTTCTTTTAATCGTTCTAAAGTTAGAGATACAAATTTGCCGGTCCAATCGAAATTTAAGGTATATATGTCCGATTAAAATAGAGATTTTTTCTATAGATTATCGCTATTATCAATTCAAATAGCGGCGTGGACCATTTTATATTTTGCTATATGCAAACCAAACAGTATCTTTTCGTTTTATATAAATACATATTTACTAATTAAATTAGTTTTTCTAGAATTTAATTTTTTAAAACACTTGCTACTGTTTTACTACTCGATTGTGATGTTACAAATCGCGACCTTTTCTACCAATAGGTAATTCAATCGAAGTTTCCAATAAAGCTTAGACTCGTACATTACTATTTTAAAGATCTGAAAGAGATTTTCGTGTAGGGCTATAGTACGCCATCCTTAAGTTTCTAAAGAGTATCTATGAAGTAACAGTAATCCAGCTTTTATAGATATTTTCAGTTCCTCCATCTCGTTGATAAATAAGTGGCAACTAATGCACATTTGAAGCACATTTTTGATCATATCAGTATAAAGCTGTCTCGATTGCTACCGCCAAAAATTCAGTTCTACACTCGTTCTACATTCGTAAATAAGTACCTTCGATGTATTCTGAAATGCTTCTGGTCTAACATTCAACTGCATAGAAAAACAAATCAGTCAGAGAATGAAATAAAGTGGAGATGAATCCCCAGTGTGAGGAAATCCCCAAGTGATATAACGAGAAAGTCATTTGACGAGAAAGTCACAAGGGAATAAAACGGTAAGACCAAATTGTTGAATCATGGCAAAAAATCGTGAGAAGCGAAACAGCTTCGCAAATCATGAGGAGAGATAAAAGCTGTAGCCAGCCTAGTGTTTCTAGGAGCATTCTCCTAAAATTGGATATACAGGGAAAAATGTATTTCGTTAACGGCCTACCGTAAAATTTTCTTTAGAGGGGCGTGATTCAAAAATCTTATTAAAGTAATGGGTGATTTTTTAAGAGCTTGAGAACTTTTTTTAAAAAAAAAACGCATAAAATTTGCAAAATCTCATCGGTTCTTTATTTGAAACGTTAGATTGGTCCATGACATTTACTTTTTGAAGATAATTTCATTTAAATGTTGACCGCGGCTGCGTCTTAGGTGGTCCATTCGGAAAGTCCAATTTTGGGCAACTTTTTCGAGCATTTCGGCCGGAATAGCCCGAATTTCTTCAGAAATGTTGTCTTCCACAACTGGAATAGTTGCTGGCTTATTTCTGTAGACTTTAGACTTGACGTAGCCCCACAAAAAATAGTCTAAAGGCGTCAAATCGCATGATCTTGGTGGTCAACTTACCGGGCCATTTCTTGAGATGAATTGTTCTCTGAAGTTTTCCCTCAAAATGGCCATAGAATCGCGAGCTGTGTGGCATGTAGCGCCATCTTGTTGAAACCACATGTCAACTAAGTTCAGTTCTTCCATTTTTGGCAACAAAAAGTTTGTTAGCATCGAACGATAGCGATCGCCATTCACCGTAACGTTGCGTCCAACAGCAATGATTCCGAAAAGTGCATTTTTCGGGATGCATGGGCAGTTCTTGAACGGCTTCTGGTTGCTCTTCACTCCAAATGCGGCAATTTTGCTTATTTACGTAGCCATTCAACCAGAAATGAGCCTCATCGCTGAACAAAATTTGTCGATAAAAAAGCGGATTTTCTGCCAACTTTTCTAGGGCCCATTCACTGAAAATTCGACGTTGTGGCAGATCGTTCGGCTTCAGTTATGAAATGTCAAAGCATACTGAGCATCTTTCTCTTTGACACCTTGTCTGAGATCCCGCGTGATCTGTCAAATACTAATGCATGAAAATCCTAACCACAAAAAAATCACCCGTTATAAAACAGATGAAGTCAATATTGTATAGTCAACGTTCTCCAATTCGTCTTTTAGCAAATCACTTGTTATCGAGTGTGTTATCCAATGCCCTTTTGCAAAGAATTCGGTTTCCAAGTTAGCTGTGTCCAATAAAGTCTGGTTTTCGAGGCAAATGACAGACTTATGTTTTAATTAAAGATCGGATTACGCTATTCAATTATATAAATTTTACTCTACTAATAACGTGTCAGATGGCGATTCGAGAAGTGTGAACCTGTTTATCTAAATAAAGCAGATTCTTGTCCTATAAAATCCCTTTTCATTCCATTGAAAGTTCAACAATATTTTATTTCTTCGAAAACTTCTTCAATTTGCAACGTTCTAGTGCCTGATCACTTTTCACTAAAGAAATGTGGGTTGCTCTCTAATTGTCCACTTATTTGACAAACTAGTACATCATTGCGTTGAGCAAACTATACGTTTATAATACCGGCGGCTCCACATTGTATTTGACATCGTTGGGCTTTCTAGAACAGTATATGAAGAGGTAGCTTGTGATCGAAATATTGATGCTGCTCTTATATGTGCTAGCATTACTATCTCGTGAACACAAATATGTGGAGAAATTGACACACAGATGGAAATAAGTAGCTCATCGTAACCGTATGCTGAAGAAAATGCTTAGAACCATTTGGACACCCAATTACCACACCATGAAATAGCAAAATATGAAGGTGTAAAATAACACCAAACTGATATTGTTTACTGTCAGATTCGAATTGCACGCATTTTGTTACTGTATCTCGAAAGTGTAATGTTATCATTGCTCCTAAAACTACAGTGGAACAGCACCAACAAAAAATAAGGAACATATTAACATGCCAAAAACGATGTTTTAGATTTTTCGAAAATGATTTACACAGTTATTAGCAATTTTTCTCTGATGAGAATCAGCCCGCCATCAGGTAACTGTGGATAAATTTTTTCGTTAAGATGGAGAATATTTTAATCGCCTTGAACCGAAATTAAAAAAACAATTAAATTGAAATTCGATTCCAAATGGAAGGCTGCTAGTATAAAGGTTAGCCAGTTAACATGTCTAATATATTCATGGCTGGATTAAAATACCTTACCAGTAATGCATTTGTGTCGTGTTCCAAGCTCAAAAATAAATGTTCTCGTAAGTGATTAGGTAGAAACTTTTAAAGATCTATGGATTGTACCTCTTGGAGGGTCTGTAATAATAGTGAGCATAAATCGTAGAAAATCAAAGAAATTGTTCATTGATTTTCATTAAATCTATTAAACATTATAACAAAATGCAGGTATTTTTGGCAGTTGAACCGATCCAAAATGAGCTCAACATAGTTAATTACTCGCGTCTTCAATACACTTCTTAGCTATTAAAACTAATGACGGGTGGCAGGAACTTTTTAAATCAATGTCGAATATTTAACCAACTCGAGTAAAAGCTGAGAAAATGAAATAAGCTCTAAAAAGCCTTCCAACGGAAAATTCATAAAACTATGTGTGGTAACCATCAAAATGAGCTTTGAAAATGATCTTACATTGTCATACATACAAAGTTCAAGAAAAGCATCACCGAGAACGAAGTAGAAGCTTTGCCACTGAGACAATAGCTTTTTAAACTTTCATCAATATATAAAATTTGAAACTCGAGGTTTTGTCAACTCATAAATCACTGATTCGAATTTTAAATAGTAAAAATACATTATGGTGTACCCAGATAAAGAGGACATCCGCTATTAACCGACCTATTACTCCTCCACACCTATTATATCGAACAATCCACTGTCATAAACTTAATTATAAATTTTTATTTATATTGTAATTAATTAATTAAAGCTTTTATCCATTATACCTATATATACTGAGTATGTCTACTGTGTAAGTGTATGTACGAATTAGTGTTATATCCTGATTACCAATCTTTTAAAAAATACCTGTCCAATTGTACAAGAGCTCATAAAAATTGTGAGTCCTTTCAATTTCTTCTTCACATGCGAGTACTACATGCACATATATATGATTTCCGTTCGGCTTAGTTTCGTATTATACGTGAGAAAACCCATTTTTGTTATTAACATTTTTTTTCTCGAGTGTCTCAAACTTATCACACAAAAAGAGGAGACCGCACCTAGCTTTCCTTTTTTTTTGTGCTGTGTTCAGTCAGAGCTGCCTTTACCGTAAATTAGGATTAATTTTTATACGATGATATTTTAATCATTTTTCTTCCGTTTAAAACCGTTTGGTTTTTTGTTGTTGTTCGTATGACTCGAGTTCGGGTGCTTGGTTAGATTGTTATATGTGTGGTATTTTCTTCTATTTTACATATTTTCTTTGGAAAAAACCCATCGAAAGTAATTTTGAATAATTTATTTTTACTCCGTACATACAATGGCTGGGTACATATACTTTACTTGTATGTACATACATACATATATGTATTCTGGGTAATGTAGGTAATATATAATAATTCCAGAGGACATCTATTTTAAATATTAAAAAAACGTTTTTTGTTTTTGTTCGGAATAAAAAATTAATATTCGTTTATTATAATAATAATAATTATTATTATTATTATTATTATTATTGTATTATTAGTGTATTTGGAGTATTTGGGGATATATAATTTTTATAAGTCGGTTGTCCCCTTTTTGTAACTTTAATTTATATTTGCTTATGATTAAAAGGTCAAACAAAAAATTTATCATGAGCTCAAATTATTTTGCTTTTTGGAAAATTCATTCCTTTTCTGCTCATCTCCTTTTTATAATTTAGGTTTGTTTTTCGTTTGTTTTTGTAATTCTAAATACAAAAAAATAAATTTATTTTCCCGAAAATAATAAGAGACATGTAATTTATTGTTACTTGAAATTTATTTTTTACCAAAACGTCCGAAATGTTATAATTCATCTGGTGTACGGGTATTTAATTTTAATTATTCTTAATTTAAAGGTTTTAAGGAGATTAACTTAAGTTACAAAATAATACTGGAAAGATAGAGTGTTTCTTCAACTATAACTTACGCTAGTAACGGGTGATTCCTGTCACTGTTTTAGTCTCGAAAGGACCGCTTGACACATAGAGGAAGCTTTTTTTGGTGGTTTTTTATCTCTACAATGTGTTTCAGGGCTCGATGCACTTTCAACTCTTTCGCGGTTCGCTTATTTACGTCGTTACCTTACGCCATTACAGCCAAACAAAGGACGTACGGCTATAGGTCCAGTTTACGTAGAACCATCTGCACATTGCACAGCTCCATGACAGCCTATAGTACTGACATAAAATATGGGTTGGCCCATGAAGTCTGCACTGCAACAGGGGGTCATAGATGTGATTATTCACATCACCGATAGTAATCGTATGGTGAAAAATCCACAGATTTGTGCTATCGGAATTGATATCTGTACAATCGTGTGCATTCGTGTATCTGTGTCATAATTATATCTCGGTACAATGAATTATTTGGTAATGAACATTCCAAGCATGTCGAGACATTTGATGTGGTTGAAAAGTTGTAAAATTGTGGTTTGATGATTTGATCTACAAGTATTAATACCAGAAATCAAAATCAATGAATGTTGAAATATTTTGGCCTCGAAACTCTATATAGTCTTAAATAATACAGTGTACAATTGTTGGTTGGACGGGATTGACGAAGACTAGCTATAGCGATAAGAAATAATTCAGATCCTAATATTCCTTGTGTATAGTTTAGAAAATTAAGAGTTTAAGAAAACCCATTACAAAGGGTACCCCATTATTCTTTGACAATTGTCATCTGCTTTTATTAAGGTTTCAAAATAAGTAGCTTTACGAAAGAAGAACAACTTGTTAACAAAAGTCTTGCACCATTTAAAGGATTTAACTCTATTTTCAACAACGTAATTCTAATTCAGAATATTCAGAAATTGGCGGATTTTACGAACAGTTTCTAGGTACGGGATAATCTGAAATAAATATTCAATGCTACTAGTATCAATTGGTAGACCTCGTTCACCAACTACATAAACCAAAAATTTTGTAGATTTGAGGGCGAATTGGCTTTTAGTTATGTTGATAGATAGTCCTGCCTCTCGCAATACCCGATTAACATCATTGAGAAGTGATAGATGCTCTTGCCAGGCTGCAGATGAATTTAACAGATCGTCGAGGTAAATGAAAATCTTACCATGAAGGTGATATGGAATCATCCGATTCATAAGTCTGCATATTCGTTGTGGGGCGTTGCATAGATCGAAAGGCATAACCGTAAACTGGTATATCGGACGACCGAGTACCGGTGAAGGCAGTATCTCTAAACCCGTCCTCCAGAGGGATCTGCCAAAACGCGTCCTTTAGATCAATACAACGCGTCCTTTAGATAGATCCAGACAACATAACAAACCGTCGAAGTTAGGTAAAGGGTAAACATTCTTTTTGGTAACCTCGTTTCGAGCATCACAACCGTATTTTCAAGATCCTGATATAATTATAGTAGTACTTCACGTTTGAGTTACTTCTGTGGTCAGTAGGATCCACATACGGATGAAAATAACCGGACTATTGATTTGTTAAGACAACGTATTCCTGGTTGTATGATTTCCAGAAATATTGACGTTAATTTGACGACAAAATCGTGCCACTTGACGCCGCTAGGCAATTAAGCCAACTGTCTTGTAAAAACTTTTCATAAATTTTCAAAACGGCCAAGATATGCCAGTTCAGTCGAAGCCACCTGTAAAACCATGTCATTTAAATATTAAAGTGATGTTATGGTTTTTCAGCTCACTCGCATTGCTGAATGGCATTCATCGAGATACGAATAGACGATGCGCATGCACTATCCGTTTGACAATCTATAGTAAATAGGTTGTTCTATTAGACGCCCTGAGCATGGTTGTCAAATGGTCACGAATACCAGTTTATTTATATAAAATATATCAACATATTTATATGAAACTTAAATCGTTTATAGATTTACGAAATAATTTTTTTTAATCTACTCGAGTTTGCAATAAAGCTGAACGAGGTGCTAAAAGGTTCTAAATTCCAAAAAATTAGATACAAGACGCCATAAACAAGGTGCAAGGACTATATTTGTTGAGAATTGAAACAGTGAAAGACATTTTTGTTTAAAATGAGTCCAGAATTAATTTGTATTCAAATGGCTAACGTTTACGTTTTATAATTGAATTTGGAAAGATGCAATAAGCTTCATTCAGCTGTGATCTTAAGACGATTGAGTACTTTTGCTTTTATTTGAGACGGATTTTAAGTTGATTAAACAAACCACAGAACATTAAAGCCACTACGAGGTCGTGTTAGAACCACATATAGAGACAATGTTGTAGTGGAAAATATAACCTTAAGTACGAAAATACGCGGAAACGTGTGTACAATGTCATTTATGCGTACAGGATTATGCCTCCTTTGAAATTATTTTAGGAAATTCGATTTAATAAGATGTTTCTCAAAAACAGATTAATCCAATTGAGAGTTTTACCGAAAATAACGGTTTTTAGCTAACCGAGGTGAATATTAAAATCATATAAACTTGTTTCGTCTTCGTAACACCTGAGATTTATTCTAATTCTCCTTCTTCAATAAACCTTTGTATACGTCGTATACAAAATAATCAAAACAAGTTGATTAAAGCGAACGAAGTGAATTGGTCCAGTTTATGATGTCGTTTTAATAAAATATTTTCGTAGAAGATAAAAAGGGGTTAACCTATTCAAACATCTTAAAGGAAAACCTGTTCCAGACCTGTGAGATAATTTGGTATATAGTAAAAATTTCTGTTTTTTTTTTATCAAAATCGTAGTTTAGATGAATTTTCTTTAGTGTTTCACGATCTTTGAATTGGCGACAGTGGATTAAATTTTTATTGCATAACGATGGTTGGTTTTTATTCTAAAGTTTGTCTAATTTGTGATTTTTCAAAATAATTTTTTTTTTAAAGTTTAAAATATTAAATATTATAATTATCAAATGTGTAAAGTTTTAATGGAAATCTCAATAAAATATTTTTGTGTTTTAAATTTAATATATTTTATGTCATTCGCGTATTAAATTTTAAGTGGGATCATTTTAGTTAGTGTTGTTAAAACAAAAATTGAAAATCAATGAATTAAAATGAAAAACAAAACACCGAGAAAATATTAAATAACAAAACCTGGAAAATTGAAAAATTTAATCCTCGCAGATATATATATATATATATATATATATATATATATATATATATCGCATGATATATTATGAAATATGAAATTAAATCAGTTTATCTATCAATAATATATACATACTCGTACTCGTACATACGAGTATATTTTTGGGAATGGCGATGGATATGAAAATAAAACTTGAGTTGAGAGGATGGCGGGATGGAAAATATTGGAATGGATACTTTTGTTTTAAATACAGATAGAACAATGTGGTAATTAGTTTTGATTAATAATTATTTTTAGAATTTAATTTATTACGTTAAATATGATGCTGGTTGATTTGAGCTTACCGTTAACGTAAAGATGTGAATTGTGATTAGCGTATTGTTAAATGTTAAAACTTCACTTACCTAGAAAGAAAAGAAAATTCGATTAAGCAGTCTATACATAAAGTTAAATAACGGAACGGTCGAGTTATGATCTTAAAAGTTCAAGGGAAAATTAGAGTTACTAAATGTACGGTAGGGGAAATATTTATATAGTTATGATTTTGTAATTAAACAAAATCTGAATATGTGTATACTATTAAATCGTACTCATAGGAACTTTACTTATATACCCGTTTTTCTGTTAGTACAATGAATACATTGTAGCGACGCAATTGTCGTTTCAAGTTTGTAAACGTTAGTTTAATCTATAGCGAAAATTACTAGAGAAACCAGTTTGAACTAAATTTGTAAAACTTATGATAAGGAGTTGAAATATACAGGTGTTTCTCTCAGTGTTTTAAAAATATTTACTAATTTGATAAGTAGAAAATCTAACTCTCTAGTAGTAGATATTGTTTTGATTTGTGGAATGTAATCCATTGTTAAGCTCCAAGTTGACTTTACGATTTATTTAAACGCCTTATTTCAAAAGGCTTCGCGTTTCGACTAGGTCTGTCTTGGTTTGTATACGACGCATTTCTTTTTAGATTCTTACTAAGATTGTCGTTCCTTATGTCGAACCACTTTGACTCCTAAAAAAGTTTAAAAGTTTGAAAAAGTTTAAACTATTTTGATAGTGCTCTTCTTGGTACAACTCAATGGTATACAGCAGTGAAAACGGTCAGGTATTGATATGGTTTTAAAAACTCTAAAAAGCTCTCGGTGCCATCGTCAAAAGCTTGTTTTGAATTTACTTGAATATAGTTTCTTAGTGTCCAGCGAATCTTCGATTAAATTTTGAATTCTTTGCAATTGGTATATATAGTTGAATATCTCTCTACAAAGCACTGATGTGGAAGAAAGAGATTTCTTTATTCCATTATACTGACTTTATCATTTTGAGAAGTAAATTTCCAAATAATTTTGAAAATTCTTCATTTTATTACCTAAGAACCGATCTAAGGTAATAAAACAATTATCTCTTTAGAGCCTTTTACTGGCGTTGAACTATTTTAGTCAAACACCGCTTTTATTATGTAGCAGTTTTTAAACAATATTGTCTTGAAATTGTATGTTCTTTATAATTTCATATGTAAGCCCTTATAATGGACTAATGACTATATTGTTCAGTTTTTTGCCTTTACTTATTTCAGCATCCGCTGTTAGCCTTGAGAAGGGTTGAAATGTATTTTAGAAGTGAACTGCAAGCAAGACAGCCTTGTTTTTGATACTTTTAGCCCAAGTTACTATGTCAATAATACAATTTGGCTCACGGTACCTCAAAATGGCTACTACAAACAGCTATACTTACTTACCACAAAGAGTGACAAATTGCAACTAAGAATACCTTTAAAGATAGCCTGCATTTAACTCTAATTATTTAATTTTATTAAAAACATAATTCATAATAATTTATTGAAAAATATTTTTTTCATCTTCTTATATTTTGAAAGATTAAGTCCTCAAAATGTGGGATTGGAGTTGACACATATTTTTAATGTCATTATGTTAATTTTGTTTTGAGTGTGTGGTACACAAAAATCATTCCACAAAATTATATAATTCATTATTTTATTACGGAAAACGTTGCTGGATTGACCATTATGTGCCTCAGTCCATATAGCACAACAAGTGTTTTTTTGTGGTTTTATAGATGTGCTTGACAGGTTATATATAGGTTGAGTTTTGCGATTACAATAAAAGTTTCATTTGGCAACCCAATAAGTCGCGTGCTAAATTCAATATTGGTTCTTTCATTTTTGAATATGTTTGGGTCATCCGGCTTTTTAATCAAAAAGTTTTAAGAATGTTTGTAGTGATGTATCTATATAACCAAGTTAAAAACACTGGATGTGTAATTTAGATTTAAAAAAAATAGAATCTATAAAGCAGAAAACGTTGTAATTCTCACTTTATGCCAAACTTTTTTTGAACCAAACGACCTTACACTTCATAAACAATTTGACATTGACAAAATCCAATACAGTTATTTAGGCAAGGCTCGTCGCTTTTTTTGTACACTCGGATTACCAGAATATTTCAAACCATATGGAAAAACTTGATTGTCTAGGCTCAAACAAATGAAACACTTTAAGACAAATTCCAAATAGCAAGCACATTTTTTTAGCCACATGTTATCCAGCGTTTTTCCGAATTACTCATTATATACAGGAATAAAGTCTATTGGCTGAAGCACTCACTGGGCTTTATAGCTCGTAATCGTGATCACTCGTTACCGATTTTGTGACGATCTGCTCCTGAGGTGATTCTTGACCGGACCTGATTAATGAAAAGTTCCAAAATTTATGGATGAATGTTCTTCAAATTGTAAATATCCATTGGAAGTTCACAAGCTTCATTGCATATTAGTTTCAAAACAATGCCTTTAATAAACTTCGGTGTCACCTTAGCAAGAAGCACAGTGCTTTGTAAAAAGTTGCGAAAATATACAATTTTTCGTAGATTATTCATATTCAGAGCCTTTGTATATATGTTTTATGTAAGTTCATCACTTTTTGTTAGTGTGATGTTTAACTTCACGTTTTCTTTTAAGTTCAGTATAGTTAACCGTTAATTGTTCGGTTTCTTTAAGAATTTCAAAGACCAACCCGTATTATAAAGCAAGGGGTCTGAAAATAATAAAGTGGATTTTAGAGCTTAAACGCAAATCGGAAATTACGATTAACAAACACGAAATGCGCAAGCTTTTGAACTATATTTTCATAAACAATTCCTAAAAGCTTTGTTACTAGTACTATAGCGATACAAAACATAACAAATATCTTCAGGTAATAGGCTGTTGTAAGATGTGGTCGAACTAGGAATAAAGCTTTATTCGCTCTACATATTTAACAAGAGGAAGCATGTGTTCAAACCAATAAATAAAGAAGGACAAGTAGAAATGTCTCAATTATTTGCTTAACCACTATAGATGCCGACATGAAGGTAGAATATAATATAACTTAATCAAAGATACAGTCTCCACACGTTTAGAAAATGATAAGTACATATCCTACCTCGTTGATTCGAATAACCCACCCCATCCACCGATTCAAGGCATTATGATCCGCCATTTTGTAAGGAAAATAATCCTGTTAACAATGAAGACTTCTTAAGAAATCAAACTGTTAAAGATCGTTACAGCATTTATGTTACAAAAGAGTCGAGTCATTTGATATGTATACACAGGTTCGGAGTCTAACTTTTACGCATTTGTCTTAATCAGCAATTCCGGGCGGTTTTATACCAAACCACGAGACAGAAAAATAAATAAACATGAAGTTGATTAAAATCATTCTTAAAACAAAATATATAATATATTTAAGGAATTAAATTAAATATTCAACCCTTATTTATCTATAATAATAAATATATCCATAAAAACAAATATGTAGATTCCAAAATATTGACCAACTTCTTTTCTATATACACATCTAATATATTATACCAACCATATATGTATATTACGAGTATACCGAGACCATTCTTTTTCTAAATGTACATATATTTATTTTCTTTGCTCAAGGGAAGATACGAAAAAATCACCATCTAACCATTTTCAAAAAAAAACAACAACAACCTCGAAGCTCTCGAAAGAAACAGCAAAAAAAACTTTTTGATGAATCGTCTAATTTAACTTCATTCTTGATGGTGAGTGTAAATAATTTCTTTTTTCCCGTCTTGGATTTTCCTGATACATACGACACACATACATGGATATAAGTAAAACTAACCCTTTTCTAAAATTAGTTTCAAAATCCTTTATCGTATATAACCAACTTCAACTATATCTTTACTTTATATACTATATTACGTTATATATATACGAGAATATATAGACAAATCCTATGCCAGCATTGTTACATATATATGTACATACATACGTACATATATAAGTAAAAGATAGAAAGGGTTAGAATTTTTTTGTTGGTTTTTTTTTGAAAATTGGAAAAACTTTAGTTTAGAAACTGATTTTAACTTAACATTCTATTAGTTTGGCACATGGTGTTTCTATATCGATAGTTACGTATATATTGTACATAACATCAATTAGGGTTCTGCTTTGGGAATATACAATAATATAAAATAGAAAACTTAGAATTTAATTTTTCTAAACACAAATTTTTCTCATATCTGTGTATGTATGTGTGTGACTCTCACATCTACATATGCGTACATCTATGCCAACGATAAAAATTAAACCCTTTTCTGTGTTACTTTATACTGTATGGTTATTAAAAAAGGATTTTTTATGATGTTCACTTATGTGCACATACATACATATATAATGTATACATTTGTCTATGTGTAGTAGTATCTAAAAAAGCAGCCATTTTTTCTCTATAGTTTATGGTTAAATTTTGATTTTGGAAAATTTTGTATATGCTTACATGTGTTCGTGTGTACACTTAATACGAGCATAATATTATACAAAAATTAAAAATAACAACTAATAAAATTGCCGCAAGTCTGTATGTACTAAACGTACTATATACGAGTATAATGGATGGAAAATTCAGGAAATAGAAACATTTTTAATTTTTATTTTCAAAAAAAAAAAAAAAATCGTAATTAAAATTTCGATTAGTTTCAGGGTAAAGTGTATGGATTTAAAATAAAATTTAGTTTTTTTTAGTTTATTATTGCCGAGACGATTTTAATTACTGCTTCATTATATACATATATGGCTTAGAATGGTCTAATCTTGTCTAGCCGTATTTACGATCTTTATGACGCATCGTATAGGCGAGCTACACTTAATGCGTATAACTCTTAAAAAAATTCGTCGTTACTCGTATACTTTTAGAACATGATTTTATTAGTTCAATAAATTACGACCTAAAATAATACGACTTGAAGCAATCTCAACTTTATATCACGTCTGATCACCAGGCTTTTCTGATGCAAATTGCAAAATAAAACATAAACTTTCAAAATTATGAATTCGGCTAACTTTAACAGTATCTCAAAAATCAAACACTTAAACTTTTAAGCTCACACTTTTAATCGCATATGTAAGTATTTTAACACACGTTGAACTTATCGTATAATTACAAAATCGCAATTGTTTCGGTTGATAGAAGAACAGTGTTAGGTTATAAGCTCGATGAAACTGACCAACAGAAAAAAGAAAACAGTTTTATTGTTCGAGGTATACAATACTAAAGTGAGCCACTAAATGCTACTCTAAACAATATTTTGAGAGACGTTTGGGTGTGCCTCACATGGCTGTGGAAATTGTTCTACGGTGAAATCATGCAACGGTTTATCTCCAGTGATAGTTAAATTTAAAATTTAAACACTTTACGACAATATTACTGAATTAGATTGTGCTTTAGATTTTCTCGGATAATTCAAAATAGCAAAACCTGGTAATCTAACGAGTGCGTACAAAGAACATCTAAAACGTAAAAACCATGTCGGAAGGTGCCCAGATGGTCTTATAGATCACAAGTAATCATATTTACATTGGGAAGAAACAGAATCAATATAGATTGCTATACACTAATAATTGTACAGATTTAGCGGTTAAATTTAAAATAATGTATAAGCAATTGCAACACAAAGTAATAACAAACTATCCATTAAACTAACAATCAATATATCACCATCTAGTGTGTCTTAATTGCGCACAATCTTAAAATGCGTTTATAATACAAGATGCTGGGCAACTATTAAAAATTTAAGGCACACCCAATTAACTACAGCACAAACTACACCAACTCGATTCAAGGATGATACAAATTGAGCAGTGTGATCCAGGACTGCTGATGGATGTCACATCCGAAGTAAAAATTCATGATTTCCTATTTAAAGATATTCGATCAAAATTAAAAGTCGCCCAGGTGCTGAATAAAGCAAAATAGAAGGGTTAAATGAATTAAAAAACCAACTAAACCTTTTTTCAGTCTGAAAAGGGAATACGACCGCCACCGTATTTTCCACTTTAAGCCGATTGGTTTTACCATTTAATTCATTTGGGTTAGAAGTTTAGTCTTTGAGCGAGACTATCGTTTAAATAAAATGGTATGTTGCTTTTATTTTTCTCATCCTTGATACTTACATTATATAACTCTGAGACAACATAAAGCTATTTGGTTGTAAAAAGTCGAAAAGCCAAGGCCCGTGAAACGTGAAATACTAGTTCATTTAGACCACATCCTGAAACTTCGATTGGGCACTGTACACAGTAATTGGATTTTGTAGGCTTGTAACAATATATTTTTTTTATTATTCGATAACAGGTGCTATAGGAATGCTTTTATTACCAAATGTTCAAAAACGATATATTGTTACAAGTCTCTAAAAACTGATATTCACAGCAGAAACTGAAGCATGCTCTTTTCCAAACAAATACAAATGTGTTTACTACCTCTCTTTAATTCTACATCACTTGAACAGAAAATATTCTTGTGATAGTTGATTTGTTCTTCGAATTTTTTTTCTTCAACCTTCAACCTTCAACGCTGCAAAAGCTATATCTTGCAGTGTTACTGTTTACATAAGCTTTCCAGATATAACCACTATGATTTCAATACTCTTATTGGCAGCCGTTACATTAAAAAATTGTTTACCGTTTGCACTTCCTTTTTGACTTTTTGCGTAATTTTTAAAGATTATTAGTTCAACTTAAAATATACGAGATGATCGGAAAGCTTTTCAAAATACAATTATATTTACCATTACAAATGTGGATGTGTATGTAAAGAACATTTGCTGAGTAACTTCAGTGATTGTACACATTAGATAAATGAGAACAACCGCAATTGTATAGCCTTAATGATGCTGGTAGAATTTAACCTCCAACAAAGAGATATTATCGACCACCTGGAAATCCTTAACTTACTTAAACTTCGAGGGGGATCAGTATGTGGTCGAATTATATGCCAGGTAACTTAAGCTTTGACAACCGTGCTGTTGTATAGTATTGGGAATATTTAGTTAGAATCCATGTATATGGTATATAAATCCTCGTTTAAAAGAGGGTCCATCCATGGTATGATACACAGACGGTTTTTAAAATAGAAGGTAGAATGTAGATAGAAATTTCCGTGCGTAAATGAAACTATCTATTTTAAGTTTCTATAACCCTGTGTAATTGAAGGCGTAAACAGGGGCCTAAGTAGCACAAATCTTTATTTTGTAGTAGACTGATAAATGGCTCTTTTGGTTCTTAGGTCCTTTATAATAAGTCAAAGATATGGGACTGTCGGAATATATAATAGTTAAATAACTGACAATCACCAACATAGCAAGGCTAATGAAGCCATCTTAGTACACTGAAGTTGAGAGAAATGAAACTGTTGATGACCTTATATACGAAATTACTGCTACTGTTTCCATTGGGCATGAACTTTTGTCTGGAGTCACAACGAAACACTTTATTTATATATTTACAATAGTTTGGTAACATACACATTCTATTTTGAGCTTTTAAGCTAATAACAAATGTTTACGGTCGAACGTTGCTAGAAAATAAATTGAATACAAATATATATGGGAGTACAATTTTTCATATCCTGCCTGTACTTTTTTTGAATTTATCTTTAAATCTTTATATCTTTTATTATATATCTTTCATTTTTAAAATTTTCCATAAAAGTTCAGTTCGGTTGAACATTTGGAAACGACTGAACATTTTGGTGTATCGTTCGTCGAATGGTTTGACGCATCTGAATTTAAGCAGTGACATTTCAAAAGGCTTTGAACATTTCGATACGACTATAACAATTTAGCAAGAGCTACTTAATATGTTTAGATGAATACTTTTACAGGCAAAGAATACTTAATGTACGACAGGCACAAATAATTATTTTACCCTCGTCAAATCGAGTCAAGGATCTAATCGTACTTCACAAACCTGAGTTGATACCTTTAATCAGATTCTTCACAGGTCAAATACAATTAAGAAAAATCTTAAAATTGTATATGACATGGCAGTGAAATCACCGAAACATATACTTTTCCATCGAATGGCTATTTTATACCACTGATTTAAATGGGAAAGCTTTAAAAATCTAAATAATAAAGCTTTAAGAATAGAATGATAAAACTACCCAACGATAATATCAGTTCCATTGGGATTATGAATATCAATTGGGACGTTTCACTAAAATGGGATTTAGAACAAAAGAGATCCTTATGATGAGAACACTTCGCAAAACGATGATTACATGTGGCAACCCTGATATGTGTAATATTATATACAAGAAAAGTATAAACCTCCAATCTATTTTATAATTGTTTTTTAAAATAAACTTAATTTTGATAAACAACATAATATTATAGTTAAGCTTCCTAAAGCATTATAAGTGCATAAACTAAATATTATAATAATTCATGAAGTATAACTTTTATTTGAGTTATTAAATTTCCATTATCGTTAACAGAATTAAATAATATATATACTAAACACTACTTTTATACTGCAACGAAAATTATTATTATTATTTGTTATTTTAAAACTGTTATTATTATTTATTTATTTTAATGGATTGAAGTTTATAAAATATTTAGACGATATTATTCTGTTTTATTATATATATTTTGACATGTTTTCCACACTCGAATCAAACATTGTGCATTGAACTAAATAAAATGACTTGACAGCAGAAGGTGCTTTGAATATAATATATACACACTGTTTTAGTGCCCAAACAGAATACAAAACTTACATTTAATTAAAAAACAAAAATGAAAAAGCAAAAATAATAATAAAAATAATAATAATTTTTCATTAAGATGGTAAAATATACACAAATGTATAAGACCGTCAAACTGATTTTAATATGGCATCCCTTTCAAAGTCATTAAAAATACTTTTAAATTAAAAATAGAACATTAAAAAAAGTAATAATCATAATATTTAAGTACCCAAACAACCCAGCACATACATATACATGTGTGTATCCCTATTTTCAGTTTTGTTCAGCTTCCGAATAACATGTACACAGAGAGATGCTAAAAGGAATAAAATTCAATGAGAAACAGAAAAAGTTTGCGATGATTTTCTTTTTTTTTTTGCAGAATTTTTAATAAAGAACTTTTAACTTTTTTTTTTTGTAAAGCGAAAGTCATTAGAAAAGTGTTATCAGAAACACTAAAATGGGAGATAAACTAAATACAACAAAATTAAAAAAAAAGCACCAAAAAGTTTTTTATATATAAAAACGTTCATTATGTTGTTTCTTGTTTTTTCTCTCGTTTTACTGTGTTTTGTGAAAGGAAATTAATTTGAAGCAATTTTTATTTTATGATTTGGAAAGACAAAAGTCATTCAAAATTTAAAAACTTGTAATTAATTTTGCATTAAATCAAACGGAAATGAATATGTAAAAAAATATAAATATTGCAACTTGCAGGCTGCAGGAACTTTGAACAAAGCATCGTGTAATAGTCGATCTGGTATTTCAATGGTCATAACATAAGATATGCACAAACTTAGGTTTGGATATTGCTACCTGCATATTGCTGGATAAATATTAAAGATGCTACCTGTGTTAGACGGCAACTGATATTGCTCTAAATTGTACAAATATTTGCAGCAAATTTAAACAATTGGAAAAAAAATCCACCAGAGTAATGTTACTCAAAACTGCAATGCCAAATATTATTTGATAGTTCTCAGTACGAATCACCATAAGATTTTATAATAAGGCACTGGACTTTTTTTTTGTTATAAAATTTAAACTCTCCGACTTGGTTTAAACACACTTGTTAATTATATATGCCTCAAAAATTTGAAATTCGTGATGTTTATTGTTGGTATCTTCATCTTGCTCTCTTTCTCTCTCTTGCTCTCAGGTCATGAATTAGATTATATCTCTATTTTTAAAAGTTATATCGTTGTTTTTTAGTAGTATAAAATATAAACTCTGTGATATGCTTCTCCATATCTGTTCCTTTTGTACCTTGTCATACTATTTTATCCACTCTTCATTTCGATAACTGTCCGTGTCCTGTCAGAAATGATTTTCTCTGATCTACTGTAGATACCTAGATATGTACAAAGCTATAGAGTATCCGTAAAGTACAATTGTTTTGTAACTCAGATTACTGCCTTTAGGTAGTGCTTAGAAATCTATACCTTTTCAATTAAAGAAAGTATTTAAATTTAGAAAAGTAACTGAGAAGATTTTACAAAATTCTTGTTACACAACTCGTCTTTTGTTTTATTTTTACCGCATCTGTATCCCTTGCCTTTTTAAAGATCGGCATATGAATTTTCGGTTTAATTACTAGGTTGCAGCGTTTTAAAAATATATATAATTTTATAAAACCTTAATGATACAATTTTAAAACAAGTTTACGTTTCACTTTCGTTTGAATTATAAACAAATTACACTTAATATAATATCTCTTGTTGATAATATCCCCATAATCATTTAAAGTGTGATTTGGGGTGATGTAAATTTTGCAGTGGCAAGAAATTAAACGTCGAAATAAATGCATGTCACAGAAATAGTCTGATTAATAATCATCAATATGGCTGAATATAACTTCTGTGCCAAACTGAATAAAACATTTGATAAACGAGAAAAATTTCAAATTTATCAGAGCCTACTTAAATAATTGTTATTTATATCGTAAACCAAACTGTATTTGAAATTTCAATGCCTACTGATCACATTTATTGTTAAATCTTAGTGAAGTTTGAATTTTTATCTTTTAACAAAAGACGACATATTGAAAGTTTTACGTTTCATCGACTCTTTAAAAACATAGTGACTTGCCAAAAAACGAATGAACGAACTAATTACTTCATTTTTGGCGTACAGACAAAGCGCAAAAACAAAAATTAATTTGTACTTTTTTAAATAACAATAAAATCATAAAAAAGCTCGCCCAACATTTTCAATACGTTAGACAAGTGTTTATTATAATTTGTCGAAATAAATACAAAAACTATATTTCTTTGACTTATAACAACATCATATCCCTTAGTGTCAACATTGAAACAAACAAATGTATATAAAGTACATATAACACCAACACTAAAGCTTTCAACAAATGTGTATGTTTGGTATCATAAAAAAAATAATATTTTTACTATTTGGTTTTTATTATCATTTTGAAAAAAATCGATTTTGTATTTTGTGTTCGTCGAGAGTAATTTTTAATTTAAAAACTTTCATTATTTTTCTCGAGCTTTTCCAAAAAAAAGTCCAACTGTGAAAAATTAAAAATTTTACATTTTCGTTCCCATTTTTGTTCTTCGAAGAGGAAAACTCTCGGTTAATCCACACTGGTTAGAACAAGACAAATAGATAGAGTTATAAAAATTTCAATTTTTCAAAATACAAAACAAGAGAAAATTGAGTAAAATAAAAGCTTTTTATTTTCAAAAAAAAATTTTTATATATACATATATACTTTTAAAAAATATAAATGTTCACTACTATTATGGATGTACATGTATAGCATTTTTATTTTTGTAACAGGGTAGTCATGTTATTTCATTTGGAAGGGATTATAATTGAAAACGAATATTTTTTCGAGAAATGCTCTGTACACATCCTTAAGTCTAAAAAATAGACTAGAAAAAAAGGAAATATTTTTATATATTAGATAAAATGAGATAATTTTGTTTTAGGTTTCAAATCCTTTTAGCAAATGGGCGTAAACTAACCTTTTTTCTTCTACATACAACATTTGAAAAAGTAAAAATTGTACACAATCCAACAACAATTCTATGTTTTCGTTTTAGTAATGATTTCTCATACCACCACCCTGGAAAATTTATATATATTTTTTTATTAAAGTTTTTTGTAACGATAGTTGTGTAAAACAAAATAAATTATTTTTATATTTCGAAGCAAATTGAATATAAAAAAAGGGATAAAATTTTTAGCTCCAAAATGTCATAAGAAAAAGGATCAAAATAATGTGAATATATGTATACTATATTATGTACATGAAAAGGAATGGCTTCTTAGGAATAAAGGAAAAAATATAAAATCTAGAGCTGCCACACCCTATGGAGAAGTTGAAATAATTAAAATTTGTTTGATACAACAAAACAGATTTATAAGACGAACATTAGAATTTGATAGGAGAATACTGTGAAGTATATGTATATGAAAAAAATGCTTCGAGAATAGTAACTTTTGCACAATATTCACGCAACTTCAGTAGATCTATAAGAAGTTTGAAGGGCAATTGAAGACTATTTACTATTATAAAACTGTCGAAATCATTTTAGAGAGTATTAATATATATATATATATATATATATATATATATATATATATATATATATATATAATATATATATAAATATATATATATATATATATATATATATATATATATATATATATATATATATATATATATGTATAAATATATATATATATATATATATATATATATATATATATATATATATATATATACATATATATAATTACTTAAACGAATATGATGCCAATTCGCATCGCACTCATCTCGATTTCTTGCGATTTTCTGAAACATTTCGACTTTCATGTCAAATATTTAGTCTCTCACGAATGGGAAACAAAAGTTTATGGCGTTTTCACATTACATTTAAACCAAAATTTGAGTGGCTGTAGTACTTTTATAAAATAATAAAAAGTCAATTAAGCAGAGCATGTTTCGAGAAAAACTTATATCAACCCACAATAAAAATTCTTTAAAGTTTCATCATATAAGTCATGGTTTTGTGAATTTCTATTTCTTTAAAATTTACTGAAACAAGTACATAAATTTATGAATAAATTACAGTATAAAGGTTAAGTATTGATCTTTATTAAAATAAAAGGACTCAAAAATATGGATTGTTATTGTTACAAGGATCTTATAATGATTATTATAGTGATAGTAATAAATTGTGGTCCAACTCTGATAAATCTGAATCACAAGTTTAAACTGAATTATTTCGAATGTTTCCAATTCCTCGCCCACCAAAAATTTGATATTGAAAGAGTATTTTTCAATATCACCACCATGATGAACAAGACCCAAATATGGCAAACATATAAAAAGAAAATTTAAGCACAGGTCAATATTTTATAAATGTCACGAGATTTCGAACAAAATATGAAAAATCTTTTTGAAACGTTCGTAGACTGACAACCTTTACATATCATTCTGAATATATACATGTGTGCAGAACACAATAAAGTGTTCATTTATGTTATAAAATTGAAGGGGTCAAAATACAATTAAGTGAAGATCTTAATAAATTGAAAAATGCTCCGTATCGCGAGATAGAACGAATATAAAGGCATGTCATATTTTGAGGCCAACTTATTAACAGCCACTATTACAGAAAACATTTCGAGAAGTCTTAAATTAATAAAATTCATTCGCAGTTTCCTGATGGCCTTAAAAATGAATAGCAAGTTTAGCCTGAATTAGTTCCATTCTAAACAAATATAATATAATTATACATACATAGTTAGTTTTGAAATATAAACGTTCTAAACATAAAACTAAATTTAAGCTCCAATTTTAAAAATGAACAGATGAGCATCGAGATTTATAAAATAAAGTGGTATTTAATGTTGCGATACTATAAACGTCAGTTGTTAGTTATATTTACCGGCTATAAGGTGTGTGTATCAAAACTGTCCAGCCAATTTCTCGTAAACGTTAGCATGTCATTAAATATGTTGGTGGTGCTTGATTGATCAATCCTAACCTGTTGAGATGGGCTAAGTTCAGATCACATCGATAATTTTTGAACATGAACTTTCGAACATTTAAACGTTTTTCAGTGTTGTAGGCATCCTATGACAACTCCCTTGATAATATCAACTCTTATACGACATTAATGATTGCATGAAATATATCGACATTAAATTTATATATTCTACTCCATTCGAGCCTTCACGGTTCCAGCTATATGCAGAACATAGGCTATCCTTTTCCAATTTAATTACTGTGTCTTTGTGTCCTAACCAGTATAATTCCTTAAAGTACTTTTGAATTGTCTTAAGTGCGTAGACATTTATGTAAAGAAACAAATTTGGTTAAACGATGTAGGGTTTCGACAATTATAAAGACAATGTCGACATTCGCATCCATCATGTGAAGTTAGAAACTTCATGACTTTGTGAAATAAATAATAATTTCCATCGTTAGCTACAATTTTTCCCCGTTTTGATGTCAAAATACGGTTGTTGTCGTGCAAAACTTATCTCCTTTTGAAATAAAATCCACATATTTTGATGAGACGAGAGACAATGTCTGCAGATTCGTATGTATTGCATTTCCAAACAATTTTTGTCTTGCAACGTAAGGTCGAGGGCCTTTCGACATAATTTAACTATTGTTTATTGTGTATTTTTCAGTGTTCAAATCAAACGCATTAACTGTAGCGTTTACTAGCAATAGTTTGATCAGGATATAGTAAATAAATAAAAAATCACTCAGATCAAAAAAAGAGTACTTGCTTTGAATGATGATTATATATTTTGCTGTTTATCAACGTTATATATAGTGACTCACCCACGGTGGTTCTTTAATTACTTTTGTCTAGCCTGTGTGTCATACAATTAACCGTCTATAGTACACCATGTAATCTACTGGCCCTAACAATATTGCAACCGATCGAATAAATATTTGGACACACCATAGGATGTGAGGATTAAACTGAAAAATTTTTCTTAATTTAATAGACGGAGAAATAAAGCTCCAATCAAACTTGAGCATGAACATCAAAAAGTATATTTGTCTCTAAGTATATTATATCAAAAGTATAACAGGATACTTAAACAGGCTAAGAAACCACATATATATATATATATATATATATATATATATATATATATATATATATATATATATATATATATATATATATATATATATATTTGGTGTCCTATAGATTTTCCCATTTTTATATTAATAAAATGTATGAAAAAATTTTATTGCATGCAAGCGATGCAATCAAATGCATTTTCGATGTCACATACCAGAAATTTTGTCGAACCCAATCTCTAAAAAAATTTTGTATTTCTATACATAGCTCGACGTACATATATGCAAGTATGATATGAATTGAAAAAAAAACATGGAGGCATATACTAGATATATACAGAAATTCTATTAAATGCAAGCTTTATTATTACCGTTGTATTGATGTTTTATGTTCGTTGGTGCGGTGCTAAAGTATGCAAATTTGAATTTTGTTTTGGGCTTTTTGTCGAAAGTATATTTCTTTTGAAGTGAAAAACACTATCAATTGACGAGTAGGTGAAAGAAAACTACTGTACGTTTGTTGAATGGTGATTAAAGTGGGATGTGTATAGTTACTTTGCGGACAACACATCTTAGGTCTAAATCTATTTTTGGAAAACGGAATTTATCGCTTATAAAATAGCAATAAAATGATAGCAACAATAACTGTATATATAATAAAAATGATGATGACAAATTTTCATTTTCATGGTTTCTATATATACATACATATACATATGTATGAATATACCCAACACACATATACACATTTTTATCGATTGCCATTTTTACCGTGCCGCTTTTTATATATGTACACACATAAAATTTTTTGTATTGTGTTGTTTTTACTCAAAATGAAAATTTATGTGATTTTTTTGGCATATAAAAAAAATTATAATTCTGTCTGACATTTTGAAAAATGCATCATCCAAAAAAAAAACGATATATAGTATATACGAAAAAATCACTATATATAATATATATATATGTGATATCTACACATAAATGAATGTAGAGTGTTTTGAAATGACATAAACAAAATAAAAAGGAAAGCTTTTATAAAAACAAAACTGGAAAATGCATCCCAATGGTCAAACGAGTACGTTAACGGTGGGAAATATATATATATATATATATATATATATATATATATATATATATATATATATATATATATATATATATATATATATATATATATAATGCATGAAACATATAATTTAATACAAGGATATGATTTAATGATGAACATTTTCAACAATCTTTGTGTTTTTCAATAATTTTTAGTTTATATAGTTCATATTATATAAAATGATATAGTACATCTCTAAATGTGTTTGACAGTTGGTTGTCACTGAATTTGTTAATAAAATTTAATTAGTTTTGGTTTTTATGTGCTTTGGCAAGCAATTCTTTTAGTTATGTAAGGTTTCCATAAGAATTTGTATATTACGAGTGATAAAATCAGTTTAAGTCAGTTAAATACAATGTCCATATATCATTGCATAGCTAAAGAACATTTGAAGAATGAATACGGCTGTACATAAGCCGAGTTGTCAACTATTTCTGTACACCTGGTACAAGCCAACCTGAAGATAAAAATGTAACTATAGTAAATGGTCAAAACACTTACGAGTTTTATATTCTTTAAACTCTTGAATATCTCATTTAACTTAATCAACTAAGACGTATGATTTTAACATTACTGATTGAGCTAGCATTCTTGTTGCTGAAATATCAATACCATTACGAAAATCAACAAAACAAATTAATATTAATAATCGTTAAAGTTAATCCTCAATAATATTTATTGTTAAATCTAAGCCATACTGGTATGCAATAAAAGTTAAAGAAAGAAATGCAAACATATTCCAACCTTAAATAAAGTTTAAGCTAATTGCTTCATAAGTGAGCAACATGGAGGGTGTCAGGAAGAGTTTACATGAAATTGTAAGTTCAAATCCATAGTGTATACTAGGCGTCCTTTTGTCTTACTAACATATTGTTAAAATACTTACTTGAATCTAGATTTAAATTAATGGCAAAATTATTTACAAGATGTTTCGAAATTTTTCAATAGACACATCACCTATTCTTCATGCAGCGATCCCAGTTTTTTGAAATATCAAAATTTAAAGCTTTATCCCATTTTCTGAATAATGTTCTTTGCTGTCTTTCATAACCCGCAATCTTTGTTTTCATCACACGCAACCCTCCGTTTTTTAAATTTTCCCGTAAATTTCTTTTGAATAACTTATTATCATTTGTCTGACGAATGTTTCTCCAATCTCCGCTATTCAATTGCAATTGCAGGTAAACATAACTATAACTTAACGTACTTCGTTCAATATTTAACATGCATTTGTTCTTTTTCATGAAATCAACATCCTAAATCACTTCATCAAGAACAACCAGTACCAGAACCTCGTGACAGACGAGTTCAGTTTAACAATTTATGTAACCAATTTACTGCCAATCGGGGATGGATTTCATTCCGGATTTGGTTGTAACTTAACTTTTCCTATTTATAGGTTTTCTCGTCTAATGTCTGTAATCTTACAGGACTCCCTCCTTTCTCGGATCCCTTATTTCTGCTCCAATACACCGTTGGTGATCTCCTTTTACTCAGTGATGTCATCCACGTCCGTAACAGTATGTTGAACCAATTTCATTAAAAAGTTGGTAATTATAAAACAATAAATTAAAATTTTGTTTTGAAGCTCTGGACGAACTTTTATTTAACTTATTAATTTTCAATAAATAAAAATTAGTTTTTTAAATAATGTTTTGTAAGTCAATTCAAAGAAACTTTTCCAATCTCTATAAAAACGATCAATAAATTTTGTTTAATTGAAATATTAGAATATGCCAAATATAGACTAAGCTTTGAATGTAATGGCAAAAAAATCAATTTATTCTGAAAAAATTTCGTTTGATGAATCAAAACTCAATCAATAAAAATAATTTTAATGCGAAATTATAAAAAGCTTTTCAATATAATTAAACTTTGGTTAAATGAAAAATCAATTTTGTTAATCATTCAAATTAGTCCATGTTTATCATTTTGTTGAAAAATCTAAAGGATTTTAATGATCTTCTTGAAATTTTAAATCAGTAATAAATTGTGTAAACTCTTCGTCATTGGAACAATTAGAGCTTCTGATGCATGAAGCAATGAATATTAATAATAGAAGGTCTGTGACATTCCGAAAGAAGGGTGACTCAAAAAAAGCAGGCATACAGAAAGATACAAATGGATGGAGCAAATATAGTTTCTAATTCCTTCCTTCCGAAACTTGCTACCATCTGTTGCGAACTCTAAAACCCTAAAGCTTCCTTATTTAGTTAGAGAAACCTTTTATAACTTACAAAAACGATTTTTTTTATTTCATGATTATCACAAGCCTAAACCAAGTTTGAGGCTTAAGCTGTAAGCGCTACAGATTAGCTAAGATATCAAGAGGAATAAGATAAAGAATCTCCAGAGCTTAGGGATATATTCCTAACAGTATCACTAACACACGATTTATAAATCGTTAGGGTTTACACGTTAGTGAGATGACCGGTTGGCGGGGTAATACAGTCATGCTAATAAATCTTTCTGAAAATGTATTAGCTTAATATCTCCTTAACACGCTCGGGTGAAGATAAAATTATAAAATATGGTAAAAATCAGTTTTTGCCCAAACGCATTTATGCCAAATCGAATTCCTATAACGTTACAAATTATTTCAACATTTTTAAATACTTCTTGACTGAAGTTGATGCTATTGTACCAGAGTTCTTATTCAAACAATATCTTATCCCTGAGCTACTTTCCTAAGTCAAAATGTCACAAATCACGAACAACTCAAAATGTACTGTTTTTGGAGTGCCACATAGCTCCAAAGGAATCGTGTCGAATGTAATACTTAATCTACTGTATAGTAAATGGTCAGTTATGGAACGGTTATGTTATTTAATATCAGATTAATACTGCTGATGGCTTCAATTCATCATTTACAGTTGGGTAGCTTGCCTCACCAGGTCAAACTGTTGTTAACTATACATGACCTTAATAAGTGGTTATCAGTACTGACTGATAACGTATTTGAGACGATTAGGCCAAAATGTAAATATTACATCAAAAATTAAATCTCTCTACACCAAGTAGAACGGTTCATTGAAATAAGCCTTTTCTGTACTAGATAAAGTCTGTAGTAGAATATCACAAATTTTAAGGCGATTCACGGTCATAATTAAATTACGTATCATTCCAGATCGACATTCAGTGTCACATCACCAGGACTTTACATATCTACGTTCTTGTCACATTACATTTAGTACGATCATATCATCAGATTCTAGTGATTCCATTTGACATTCCAAAAACAGCCATTGTACCACCTTTTGGGTTGTTTGAGTTTTTTGAGTGACAGTTGAACTCAAATGTGCAGCAAATGATGGTAGTTTAGATTACAATTCCTCTTTTATAATTTAGACGGTATACTATAATACATCTTAAAATAATTTGTAAAAGGTTGTTGTAATTCGGTTTGGTCATAAACAATTAAAATGAATACATTTGTTAGTGGTCTTTGTCCATGTAATAAGTTAAGACGGATTTTTTTTTATTAGTTCCTTTGCCAACGTTAGTAGTTGGGACGGATTTTGTTTACCTTTGACCGAGCCTGTTAAGATAATTTAACATATATTGATAATTATAATCTAAAACAAAAGTTATTTTGACAATAAATGTACATAGTTAATTATTTCATAAATTCTATTCGTAAAATAGTAGGAAGGTTTTTTAACAGATGGCGCTTTTGTGCGTCAGAGATGGCGCGTCAGTTAAAAAAATCTGTTTTACATATAAAAATCGTATAAACTACATCATGTTATTTACATGCCCTATTGTGCTGTAGGTTAGATTGGGTTAAGTTTGAGAATCAACAGTCAAAATCTCACATAACCATTACACTTGCAACAGCCAAACAACGAAACGAATCCATCTATAGTTCTTATTTGTTTCACACCAATGTCGAAAGAGGTTTTGATTCTAGCATAGTAACCACCTTAATATTATCCCAAACATTATAAACGATACAATCTACATTTTCCTCCGACTCCGATCCAATGACCAGATACGATTGCCATTATTTTTCTAATGCATATAAAATACATTTCTTAATTACAAAAGTTTCGTATGAAGGAAAACAAAAATATGAAATTTAAATTTTCACACAACTAAAAACTTATTCCATTATATTACATACATGGGTATTTATTGCGAACCATAATGTTCTCATCTTGCCAATGGAACATTTTTACTTAACCTTTTTTTTATCTGAATTTCCATTTGGTACGAGTCCACATGTAGAAACGATTTCAACTTTTTCTAAATTCTAAAATCATATCTCTAAAACTGAATTTTTTTTGTTCACCAACTAGGAAAATTAAAAAAAAAAATTATTGAAAAAATAAAATAATGATAAAACTCTTTCTATTTTTAAAATAAATAGAATTTTATTAAATGTATAAAAAAAAAAAAATTATAAAATTTAATTTCGAATACAACATAAAAATTCTTTATCTTATTATTTTTATTCTTGTATTTTTTTGCTCTCTATTTAAATATCCTTTTGTTCGAAAAACTATTCTATTCTTGTTTTTTTTTCCCAGCTAGAAACTAGGAAAATATTAAAACCTGAAATAAAAATTAAAAAATATATGCAAAAGAACTCCCATTTTTCCTTTTTATTTTATGTGTTTCCTTGTCGTTCAAAAATTTTCATCTTACCACAAAACATAGCTTTTCCTTTTTTTTTTTTTTTTTTTTTAAATAAATTGAATAAACTTTATTCTCTCTAACCTTCTTCTCGCATACAACTAGCATTTATTTGTTTTAATGACTGAAGTTCTTACATATTTTACTGGTTTTGAATACAATTTTTAGAAAATTAGTTTTAGAATATCAGCAAAGAGGAAAGGTTTTTTTTCCAGCATTTTTTGTGCTTCGAGAACTTTATAATATTACCAGTTTTTTTTTCGTAAATGTATGTTTTTGTTCTCCTGAAGCTAAAGAATATATGTATATATATGCTTTTATTGTTTTAGAACTGAACTCAATGATTGTATTAGTCTTCGAATATAATTCGTATATTAAAAAGTTGTTGTTGATGTGATGTTGGTCAAAATGTATTCAGAACATTTTGAAATATAAATGATAAAATATTTATTTCGAAGAATGGACAAGAGACAATAATAAAATAAGTTTTATATTCTGGTTTGTTTGGATTCGAATAGGTATATGTATGTATGGTTAGACGATAGACAAGAGAAATTAGAAACATATTTTCTAAAAGACAAAAACTTTGAGTAGTCGACTGTTGATTATACTTGCTAGAGTTATATGCTTCGATCAAATACTATTATTGTATAGTACTGTTTCTGTGGTTGTTACCATATACCGTTCATAATATCGATTTATATCATTTTAATAAAGAAATTATTTTATTTATAGTCAAGATTATATATAGTTAATAAACAAATAACTGTTTTGTTCATCAAGATTATATACGTAAACATTCTTCAATAACTTAAGCATCTTATATACATAGTGAGAACACTCACTTGAGTAAACACCTGATATAACTAATACGTTTGTATCTTCTATGCATATATCCCAAGCCTACTCAAAAGATTGAGAATTGGGGTATGTCCGTTCAAGGCTAATCAAATCAATACTTTTTCATACGTATAATCAACTTTTTTGCCTACGCGCACTTTATAGATTCACCATCGATATCAACCTGTAGTAATGTTTTAACAATGGTTTGATCCATGAGTTCGATTACTTATTAAATTTAAAACGTGCGTCGATCTCTTAAGTTCATTACCAGAGTTTATTGTCCAGCGTAACGAACTAAGAATTATCATTAACAATGTGATAAGTAACAATGTTCCATCTATTATTATTAAACAAATACTTTGAGAGTGTACAATGGCACAAAACCATCCATCCTATTTAAAAATACGAGATTCAGTCTGTTGCTCTTGGTACAAACCACGGATAATGAACACCTGGCGAAGTTTAAAACATTTGCTCATTTTAAGTAGGCAGAATCTGAGAGTTTACCTTTGTCTAATCAAAGCGATCCTATAAATAAAGAAGCCGCCATCATCGAAATTGAATTTAAAAAGTTTATACCCCATATTTACTAACACATCAATAAGTTGTGACGTCATTAAATATAATAAAATCGCTCTACAGTTCATATTTATTACTAAAAAATTGAACAGTGTACAGCAAAGAAAAAGTAAAAAAAATATTTTTTATTTTTGTTTTTGTTTTTGTTGTCAAAAATTGTTCACAAAATGTTTATAGGTTATACCCGTCCGTAGACAATAATAAATTATTTATTATAATAAAACATTTATATTATAATTAAGTGATCGTCTTCGTTATCCACAAACATTGATGTAGATCATCGTCCACTGTGTTTAATTCCAAATTAAATCAAACTAGTTTTAGTTCCGTGTGGATTGATGGGTCTAAAATAATTCTGCTGCGATGATTTAGTTTGTTGGTGTTTTGGTTTTGTATTTGTACTAATACATGGAATTAGATTAGAATTTACTTGTTTGTTCCCAACATATTTATCGTTTTTGTTCTCTTTTAGTGTTTCATCAAATCGTTCAGCTTACCCATGCGATATACTGTGGTAAGACAACGTTAATATTCGTTCTCCTTGGCAACGATATAAATTACTAAAATATTGACTCTTGAATTGAGTCCCGTTGTCGGTTATACAAGTTTCCAGTTTACAATTATGTGAAGAATTTATTCATCTTCTCGATGTAAGTCGTTGACGTTAGACTTAGGACAGTAGTGAATGTTGGAAACATTGAAAAGTAATACGACATACCGCTTCCATTAGAAGTTCTCGAAAAAGGACATGAAACTAGCCAATAATATTGATGTTATTATCAATTTTTAGTTAGTATGACTCGACAGGCGACTATTGAAGTTTTAAAAATGTGTTTTGTGCATCTATGCAACTACCGTAAAATAAAATTTCGGCATCGTGAGGGAATAATGTTCTTGTCACAAAATATAATTCAACCAAACAAAATGATCGTTCTTCATCGGTTCTTTGACAGTTCATCATTGTCTAGACGAATTCCAATAATAAATAATTAATATTTGAGTCGCATTTGAGTCGATGAGACATGATACGATACCGACTGTTTAAAATCATTTATTAGCTTGTATTATATTGCAATATGTCGAGGAAGTCATATGTTTTGAATTTCCACTGTTAAATTAAATATACGGTGTAATGGAAATTTCGTTTTTCGGCCAAAAATGCTGTGTAGGAATTTCTGTTTGATCATGATCACCAATGTAAATGTTCTTTCGTAGATGTCTTTTGATGGGCTTGGAGGTGGGACTTTGAACAATTATTTTTATTTCAGCCAATGTGAAGTTATTATTTCTATATAAACATGGAAGATCTCTGAAGAATTTTTATTCTCGTGCAAATGATTTTTTTATATATGTTTTGGAATCAAAATAAGTTTTAGAATCCACTGTCTGCTTATTACTATTTCGGCCAAAAAATCTGTCATACGTATACATGTGCACATGGCAATAGCTGTAAACAGAATTCATTGACACAATAGCTGCATCTGTTTAACGAAATCACATATAAATAATTCATATTCAACTGAAGTGGAAAGTTTACAAAGTCGTCATGGTAATTTAAGTTAGAAAATTTTTGAATGAATTGATGATTTTTTTTATATGAATTGAAAATAAATATTTTGACGAAGCTATAGGTACCGTTTTATTTTTAAACGGACAGTTATGCAAGTATTAAATTGTCGCTAAGAATTATTTTCACCCAAAAAGTCGATTTGACGTTTAAATGTGCTCATGACAATGTCTTAAAACAGAATTTAGACAACACAATAAATAAATATATATGTTGAAGAAAACCATACATGAATGCTTCATATCCAACTGAGGTGAGTCATCCTCATATAGTCATGATAATTCATTTAATGAAACAAAATTGAAACCATTGAATACTAATCTGTGGACGAAGCTAAAGAGTCACCGTTTTGTTGTTAAATGCTGTTTGTGTATAAATGTATTTTATTAAAAAAAACAATTCAAATACTTAAAATGGATTTAAAAATTCACACTGTCAAAAATCGTAACGACTTTTATGATGCCATCTTTTATCGAGTTTAACAACTGCTGTCTTTTATAATGCCATCTTGTATCGAGTATAACAATTGAATGGAAATCAAAAAAATTTAAATAATTTTTGAAGTATTCACTTTCATTAACATGTATGGATATTTTAATTGTGTACTTCGTATTATCGCATTAACAATATGCTTTAAAATATCAATAAATACGATTTATATTATTAAAGTTATAAAGTGCCATCTCTCATTCAATATTTGAAGTATATGTTTCTTTTTCGTAGTTCATACGTCATTGATCTCGTTTTATATATTTTTATACGGCGTTTAGAACCAATTATAACATATACATGTATAAAAATTGAATAAGTCAAACCGTTTTTATTTTTATCATAACTATTAAAATAATTCGTATTTTCATTTGATTTCCACATATGTTATATGAAAATGTTTGATTTAAATTTTGATATAAAAATAATTTTTGTTTTTAGTAATTTTCATTCATTAAAGTTGAGCCAAAAATCTTCAATTTTACATTAGTTCTTATGGAGTGTATGAAAATCTAGACCCCATAAAAAAGCTCGATAAATTTAAAGGGTCAATCATTGCGGCTTCTTTATTTAGGATCGCTTTGGTCTAATAATAATAAAAGTGAGCTTTGCCATTTTAGTATGTCCAATGTAAGCATGATTAAGCACCATGGTTGATGCATCTGATACAGTTTTTGGTGCTGTAATGTAACCATGCAGTATCATGACAAAATTTATTTATTTGTTTTTAGTTAAACTCAGTTAATAAATGATTAGTGGCATTACATAAAAAAATTAGACATTTGTTGGAGGGTCGATTTTATTTTTATCGATTTTTATCGATGAAGTTAGAAATTATACAATTTTTGTTTAATTTTGAGAAGTTAATTTACTGTTATATACCAACTAAAGAACCTTGACTGTATTCATGGAAACTGAACTATGACATGTTAAAGAGTGCGTAAAGGTGATATTCGAATAACTGCTATGGTCATAACAAGGATGATAAACTAGAGAGTGGCATTAATCTTTACACTGGAGCTTTCATAAGTTTATTTTATATAAACTCTTAAGTAACCTATAGATAATTTTATATGTGAACAACTGTGTAGACACATAATTTAAACACTCAACTGTGAAGAACATGGTTATCAAATATTTTGGAGGAGTTTGACTAAAATAACTTTCTAGGAAAGAAATTTTCCATTTAACTGAAGTTGTTTATTATTATTTTAAGAAGGTAATCCAAAGAACTTGGGAGTTATTGTGGATTTATATAGTAGCTAGTTCTAATGGAGAAATGTTATCAGTATCGTTTGATACGAATAGTAGTACAGTATCTTAGCATAACTTTATAAAAATATCCATCGAACCTGTATGTAAATCAATATCAGATGGTCTATCGAAAATCTCTTAACAAAATTGTTTTTTGTAGATATAGGTTTATCCAACAACAAACCTTGAAGTTTCAGTTGTGCCTATATAAACCATTTGCAGATCATGATTTAACAATTTTTTTCATTTCACTACCAATTCGCTGTAGCACTATTTTATAATACTCTGCTGGAGCTAGAAGGATTTGTTTCATAGAATGGTCAATCAAATTTGACACATTTTTGCTTGATATTGGCTTTTATCTCTCGTTAAGATTACGCACAATGAACACTGAGTCCCTTTTGAATTGATTTTAATGAGAAATTGATAACAGTCGTTTGGCTTAAAAAAGTTCGTTTACAAGTAGTGGTTGTGCAATTTAGCAAACAGTTCAATTGGCATATCATATGACTCTGAATCAACCATCGCTTTTTGTTAGAATTAAATCGTCCCGATTTTGTATTACATAATCTTGTGGACGAAGGCTTCATAAATGAAAATAATTTCTAATTCTCAGAAGCACTGAGGATACAGAAGAAGAAACAAATCGGTTCATGAACAAAACTATTCAAGAAAATTATGATGCGGCTATAATAAATTCATAATTTTTAATTGAATAACTTTAATCGGCAATGAAGTGTGGCCACAACCAAATGTGATGCGGATTTTTGTCAGCGTTCAAAATCATTGAAAATAAAATTCAGAATACCATTGTGATCAGATAAGTAAAGATCCAAAAAAATGAATACATTACAAAAATATTAGCTCTATTGGACGTTACTGTAGACTGAAAAAATTCAGGAGTACCATGGATGTCGGCTGAAGTGAAATAACTAGAATTTTAACAAAAAAGAAACTTTGGAAATCAAAAATAATGTTCATAGTTTAAAATTTGACTAGGATCAAATGATGAAGTCACTGGGCTTTAAATAACTAAACTGTATTTTTGCACTTGAGGACAAATTTGTTGGATATTAAGACAGATAATTTTTATTTTTCTATCATGCTCAATGACTCATAGCCTCATAAACACTTTTAATGTTTAATGTTTTCCTTACTATGTACATCTTTCAAGATCCAAAGTACTCCACATTATTTAAGGTTGTACGCAGAAGCCATATCGAAGTCGGGTGGCAGAAGCCATATCGAGGTCATTGGTTCAGACAGGGAGGATGGAGACTGCCCATGAGTAAAAATTTCGACTAATTAAATTCCAAAAAAGCTTATGTCCCGCGTACTCTAGAATTTACGAATAGTGCAGTAAACAGTCTGAAGGCTTAGTGAATTGCTGCTAACAAATTCATGAAAGATTTGTGATTGACTGGGACGGCTTTACTAACCTAAAAGAACTGGAGCCCAGTTAACCTAAAAGAACTGGATCAATGGAATCGGCTGAGGTGACAGATGACGTACATTTATGCACCTTAAGACGAATTAAAAAATGTTTATTTCGTCGGAACTCCAAGATAACTCAACTTAGCAAAAAGCTAAACAGCAAGATTTCATGGATTTGCGGCTACACCTGAGAAAGCTCTGACTGCAATCGACTACTATGGAATTACTGAAATTAAACCACCCAATATGCAGAATCTAAAATTTATTGTTGGACAAACTCAACCACTGATACCTATTTAGACCCAATTGGCCAACTGTCTAAGCCAAAATATTGGTTCTTATTCGTTAACAAAATAAATAGCTTCCAAAAAAAATTGCCACGTGTTCTCTGGAATTTTTATAACAGTGCAACCCATTTGAGATCACCAATTCTTTGACATTAAATTAATAAGAAATACAATCATGCAGACGAAATATATCGATCTCGTACTACCTCAGGTTTTATTCATTCATATGAAATTAATTATTGTAAAATTATCAATATTTATTTCGCCCAAATGATACAGATATTTTTAATTTAGAGAACGTGTTGCCAAAACACCTCACAAGATTAAACTTTGTCTATGTATATACATAAATGGATATGACAGCTATGAAAGCATTATATTGACAACAACAACATATATGGATTCACGTGTCTGATGTTTTATATCCCATAATAAGAGACTAGTAATATGTATTTATAATATATGATCAATACAAACTAAGTATTTGTGGGGTGGTAAAACGGGCGGTATAAAATGTAAGCAAAAATAAACTCCAAAAATAATAAATTTTCTAGCCGTAACAAAGAAACCTACCCTCCCATATCTGTTTGAAAAACCTATTGGTATATTATGAAGTGGGCAACTAACCTCACTTGCTTATAACATAATAACACTTAGACATGAAGAACAATGTTTTTGTGTAATAATTAGGCGTCTATCTAAGAACTCAATCGAGAGGATAAACGTTAGTTTTTGTGTGCACCGATATAAATATTAAAAACAAAAAAGTGTTTTTATAAAACAAAAGTTTATTTTTTAATGCAAATAATTAGCTTAAAATGTATTATATATATGAATAACGTAAAAAACCTAGTTTACAAACTTTGCGGTGGAAAAAAACAAACTAAAGCATGTATGTGTATAGTTGTAAAACGGATTAAGAGGAGTTTTAGATATTATATTAGTGGTAATAATTTTAAGAGAAGCAATGTATAATAATTGTACAATTTATATTTAAATAGTTGTTTATAGTTTTCACTTAATTTTTTTTATAGTTTCGTGTATAAAAACATACTGAACATGAATTAATTAAATTTGTTTTTAAAATTATCGTATATACGCTTATACTCGTATATACGCTATACAAAATATTTATATCTCGCTAAAGAAGTTTTATAATTTAGTGAATTCATTTAGTATTAAAAGGTTTTTAAAAACTACTTAAAATCGTTATAATTTTAAAAAATTTGCATTCAAAATTTTCCAATTCAATTATTTTATAATTATACACTACCGAGCAAAATTATCTCGAGGCTCCATAGAGTTGTTATACAGAGTGTAGATTTTATATAAGTGAACTCATTCCAACCATAAATACCTTAAACCGATTAATCGTTTTTGGAGTATCTTAAACAATAATATATTTGAAGCTATGACTCGATAGTTACTGCATACGACAGGATACTGCATACCGAAAGGTGAATTTTTTCCCACTGCTATGGGGCATTAATGACCTACCACTTGATATGGAGATGGAATGCTTTAAGATGGTTGGTTATGATCATGATGTATAGCAACATATGCCTGGATCTTGTGTGCAAGCATGTTCGCACCAGGTGGCCCAGTTGTGGTTTAAATGTAAATCCACATAACAACTGAGTGGATTTTATTCTCTAGAAAATATTTAGTCATGTAACCCATTCCATTTTGTATGATATCACTGTACGCGTGACTAGCACTATCAATAAAACCCAATTTAAATACTATGTCTTCTTATGAATGAGGACTTAAAAACAAATCTAATGCAGTTCGAGTATACTCTTCATTTCAAATGCCTAGATATTCTACACGGTTAGAAATGGTACGCCGATTTTAACTAACAACACCATCTTAATAAAGGACCGGATCAAAATGTTATTAAATTGAACTTCATATTGGGAAAACTCATTTTTTGATAAAATAACTCCAAAACAAAATTAAAATATTGAACAATTACCCGAATGTGAGTTACATATTTTGTGAGTTGATTTTAGCAACATAATTTCGTCCAAAGGATTAGGCTTGTGAATTAAACTTATTAACAAATTTTTGGTAAATAAAGATTTTATGCTAAGTTGATTAGGAATATAAACTCCGTTTAGAGTTTTATTTTAACTCCTTTAAGTAACTAAATATGTAACGAAAAGATAATGATATTGGATAGCTTTTGTAATGGATTAGCTTTTGTACTAATGATAACTTTACAAAGTTATAAATAACACTTGAACATAGTTTTAGGTAATATTAAACTAAAGATAGTGTGAACTCCAATAATATAACAAATTTAACTTTGTTTCATATATACATTTTATTGCTAAGAGAAGTAAATCTAATATATTTTAAAGAAGTAATAATAACTCATTTGTGTATTTTTAATGCTTTATTTAGAACAAAAATGATTAATATAAAAACAGTTCACTAATTTCTCTTTTAAAGTGAATGAAGTTCTCGAAGCTTTAAATTTCATCCAAATGTTATATGGTGTAATGTTGGTTCTAGTTGTTTGGACACTTATAAGATATTCCCTATTTCCCTGCCCTTCAAGTTTAAAATTCGGTAAATAGGTTTAATTTTAAATTTATCACCTATGAAGAACTCCATTGACCGATGATGAAATATTCTCTAACATATAATGCCTTCACAGTGATCATCTAAAAGTTAAGTTAAGTTGATGTGGCTGCTATCGCACACTTAGACCAAATTTGATCCGTTGTGATACCACTCTATACGGCTATAGGTCCGAGTCTTTCCGTAGAGCCATCTGCGCATTGCATAGCTCCATGTCAGTCCTATAGAAGATGGGTCGGCCCAAGGATTCTAAACACGACAGAGGATCCAGATTATGTTTATTTTTCACCACCGATCGCACCGCCCAAACGATCGAAGGTGAAAAACCCATTTTGCATCCTGCCTCGAATCGGATTCGAACCCGGTACCTCCCGCTCCAACTGCCGCAGCTTTAACCACTGCGCCACCTGGGTGGTCAGTGATCATCTAAGTAAGGATTAAAGTAAATGCACTCCATAAATGTATTCTTTGTTATATAAGAGAATTATGTTACCTGAATTTCTATAATTTTCGTTCAATGTCGCCACAATAATTTCAAATTAATTCAAGTTTGATGGAATTTCGGAGCTTAAGGAAAAAATAAAAATGTGTAAAACAATAAGTAAAAACAACTTCAAATTAGAGCATGTTTTCATAATTACCAATGATATTGCTTCTATATGAAATATTTTCTTCTCGGTTCCATAGTAATTCTGATGCCGTGTTTGTCACGAGTTTCATTTTAAGTAAAAGAGATTCGTTTTGTTATTTGTAAGACTTTTAATAATAAATATTTCAAAGCATAAGAAAATTTATACACATTCAATGCATCAGCTCACATTGATATTCTACGAAATACGTGTGTTTGGCAAGCGTTTTACAGAGGTAAAACTGTTCTTTATATAAGTTTAATTACGGATTTAATTAAACTTTCAATTTTCACTTTTAGTTTTATAAACATAGCCGAAATATTTATTTTAATCAAACTATATTTACAAAAATATTTATTCCACCACTGACACAGCAAACATGTCTTATTCAATCAAAGCTACAACTGTAATGATTTTTTTCGTTTGGCGTCCTTTTCGAAACAATTAAAAAAATAAAATTATTTCCGATTCGGGCTTAGCTTTCATGGAGCGACATTTAAAAAACAATTTTAAGTCCTATACGGTAACGAATAATTACACATTTTATTATTTTCGTTAACGAGTTAATTTTAGCGACGTTTTAATTCGATCGATTATTCTATCTAGAATAAATCGATTATTCTAGAAAAGTAGGTACATATGTGAATTCCATTAGTATTTTGATAATTGATTTTCAAATAAAGTCTAAATTGAGCTTGCTCAAATTTTAGGCGATGAAGTATCGTACACAATTGTAACTTCCAACATAATAAAAGTTATAGAAATTGGCTTGCTTGAGAAAAATATTTATGATTATACGAGTATCTTTTCTGCTTTACCAAATCAATCGAGATGAACAGACATCAATATTTTGTGTTCATTTCATACCATATATCATATCAGAAATCCCAGAATTAATTTTGACGGTTTGAATTTTGGCAGTTCTTTATGATTTCTACATGATTATCAGTAACGTCCTATGATAATTTCTTCGGATCACCTTAGCAATGGTTTTTGTTATTTAAAATGGTTTAGAGAGCGATAAACGAAAATAATAATTCTACACAAATAAAAAGCTAAAATTATTAATCCTAATAAGTTAATTGTATTAACTTTTTTCGATTTCCAAATTTGAAACTACATTTAGGAATTAAACTAAATCTAATAGCAAAATGGTGTTAAATTTCAACTCCTATTCAATTTAACTACACGTAACGATATTTTGAATAAAAGTTATTTACTTTTTGGGGTTATTTTTTAAGTCCTTGAAATATTATTAATTTCAGTATTGGAAAAGAGTTAGATTAATAATAACTCCCATGAATTTTAACTCACCGTTCGGGAAGAACGTCCCATTTTTTACTGTGTAGGTAAACAAGTGTCACGTAGAAAAGCCATTAAGCTCAATTCCGGTCTTTATAAATATATTTAAAAGAAAAACCTTACTAATAAAAATGTTCCGTCACACTTCCTTGAGATGAAGTTTCTGATTGGCATACTTATCACAGAAAACCGATAGAAAGCGTAAGGAGTAACTGCGTGGTGTGTCAATTCTTTTTATTCACAACAGACACTATAATCTAAGGGAATGCTATTTTTGAGCATCCGATGTTCATCTGATGTACAACTATTTGTTTGTGGTAAAAAAATTGTAAATGTCATTTAAATTACGAAACTATACAAATTTTTTAAATGCCTGATTATTGTAGTTATTGAATTTTCGAATGTTTCGTTCTCCGAAGCTTCTTAGTATTATAAAATCGAATATTGGAATAATGTAAGAAACGATTCTATGACTAACACAACAATTAAACGCAAACGTTATTCCCACTCACTTTCAACTATTATAAAATTATGAATTTGACGACAGACACTGTTTTATATGTCGTTTTATTAACTTTGAAATATGCTTTTGAACATCTTACATTTAGAATGTAAGGTATATGTATGTTTTACCTTGATTTGAATTCTAAAACACATTATTTGATTGACAGTGGTCCAAGTACAAAATCAGTTGGAAGAAAAAGCCAAAAAGCATACGATTTTTCATTGGTGATACTCTGGACATGTGACTATCTCAATTATTGCCAGATTTGAGATTTTTAAAAAATCTCATAAATCCAACTTCTATTTAGCCAAAATAATGTTACGTTAAAATTTTAAATTATCCTTCTGAATTAGTCCCAACTTTTTGAATTTATTTTAAAATTTGCTTTCAGTCCAAATCCCATTTTGATTCTTTCAATACATGTAATCTATGCTTAACTACTCTCCTTATTCAATTTTTAACTCGTATTCCATTATTATTGAGCTTGAATAAACGGATTGTGAAAATCAAATGTTAATTCCTAACACTTGATTATCACAATCCTTTTATTATCTCCCAGCTTCTCAGGAATACACAAAGTACAAAATATTTAATCTGATACACGTGGAAAGCAATAAAACATCTCGATCGATAAAACATCTAGGAGTTCCAGATAGTTCTCATCGCATATTTTCGGATATCTTTTTTACGGATCAAAATTCGTCTTTCTTCGATCCCTGTTGAATTTTCAGCGAGCATGTAAACTCATTGAAAACATTTCTTGACAAATTCTCGGAATAACAAGGATTTTTGTTGGTTATTTGCACTATGGGCCTTTGTGCCATTGAGAGTTATGGATAACAATATTTTGAAAACAAATATCGTCCAAAATTGGTTCATTAACTAGAAACCTAAGATACAAACAATTAACACGGCAAGATTAAATAAAATTTAGAAAATTGCTAATCTAAGAACATTATATTAATTGCGATAATTTCTTACCAACCGAACTATCAATAAACTAGATGAAATTTAGAATACATTTCAGTAAAAAACATTAAAGTGTAATACATACCAATTATCTAATCGTATAAAATGTCAAACGTTGACAGTCCATATTGATCGAAATTATCAATGGCCTGTTATGATTAGAACCCACTTTAATCGTTTCACATAATTTACGAGAGATTCAATGAATCTTCATAAAGAGCTTTCCTTCTCCATGTGGTAGTAAAAACATTCCGCATTTGAAGTTTGCTCGCATTGGATAGAGTTCATCATACAAGATTATTTCTCACTATTACGCAAACATCACAGGCTCAAACTTATATAATGACGTTAGATACTGAATAAAACATCCGACCAACTAAACTAAACTGACAAAATATAGTTTTTTCAATTATTTCAGAGCCTACTTGACTACATAAAAAATTTAAATTTTACCATGTTTTCAAAGCCTGCTATTGTCTATAATAACATATTGAACGTTTCAAAAACATTTGAGGTTACGAAAACAAATACATCATCTAACTTAGCACCAGAAAGTAACAACAATCAATCATCCTGGTAAATATGAATTGTCAAAACCATATATTTGAACATACACATTTACTATAGTTATTATAAAATTGGGCATATAGACCTAAAAAAACTTCACCCAAAGGGTTAAAAAGGAAAACGAACCGCAAATGGATATCTTTATACACACGCGTCTTTCCTGTCAAATTAATTAGTAAGTTATTTTCACAAAACTTCAAAATTTTATTGATTTTTTAATCAAAATCTCCTCTCTCCACCATAATATATATATATGTTTATATTATATAAATACTTGGATTAAAAAAGGGATATTCATACCCATACGTATATATATGTAAGACCATCCTTTTGGTCGATTTTCTTATTTAAATCTACAGTTCAGTTAATATACAAGCATGAACATATATTCTCGTATATGTATATATAAAATGGTATCTCGTTTTTATTTTTCAACCCTTTCATTTCCTAAAGTACAAAAACCTAAAAAAATTCTTAATTTTATTTACAACGACGTGATATACTGCTATATGTGTATGTTAAACATTTTCCTTCTTTTTTGCCGTACCAAAGTAATACAAAGGGTTTATGTTATAAACACCAAGAATTTTCAAAGTTGAAAGGGAACGGGGTTCAAAGATGTAATTATATCAAGAGGAAAGAATATTATGGAAATTTTAATTTTTCATACAGAATATATTATGTTTTCAATTTTTATCGTAAACGAGTATATGTATATATGGGGATGAAATCTACGTGTGGTAATAACAGTTTTAATATACCATATTATATGTACATACATTTATATACGTAATGCTTAAAGACGAAACTAAAAAAAGGAAAAATGTGATGAAAATGTATAAACAATTTCACTCCGATGACAGATTATTACTATTTCTCTATAGCTTAACAGTAAATAAAATTCTTAGAGAATTTAAATTAAAATGTACAAAATAACAATTTCACAAGACACATGAAGCATAACAAAATGTTTCATAATCATCAATGTAATCAGATTCATATAAAAATATAATTTTATAATTTCATCAATTGTCCATTTGTTTCAATACTAGGGTATCTTCAAATATCTGTAGGCGAGCCTATCTCGACTCTATTCGAGACAGATAACCCAAGCAAAAAAATTTGACTATCAGCAAATTAAATCTACGTCAATTACTTTAATGTTAAACGTTATAACTGATAGTTATCTGTATTAGAAGAACAGATAAATCATTGCAAAAATTGTGTTTCGGAACAACATAAGTTACTCGACGCACTCCCAACAAAAGTCACAAAACAAACAATAATAATTGTAGGGTTGTAGTTTTTAACACAAAGTTCAAAAATCATTAGTAAAAAAAAAGTTTAAGACGCGTTGGTAAAAAAATGGCGATTCGGAACCACATAAGTTGTTCGACTCACTCCCGACAAAAATCACGAAACAAACAATAATAATTGAACGGTTTGTAATTTTTAACAAAAAGTTACCGCCCAGGTGGCGCAGTGGTTAAAGCTGCGGCAGTTGAAGCTGGAGGTACCGGATTCGAATCCCGATAAGGGCAGGTTGCAAAAGGCATTTTCACCATGAGATTACGATCGGTGGTATGAATGAACACATTTATGACCCCCTGTTGGAGTGCAGAATTCATGGGCCAACCCATATTCCATGTCAGTACTATAGGCTGTCATGGAGCTATGCAATGTGCAGATGGTTCTACGAAAATCGAACATATAGCCGTACGTCCTCAATTTGGCTTTAATGGCGTAAAGTAAGGACATAAATAAGCGCACCGTGAAAGAGTTGGAAGTGCATCGAGCCCCGAAACAGATTGTAGAGATAAAAAACAAACAAACAAACAAAAAGTTCAAGAATTATTGGTTATAAACCATTTAAAACGGTTAACTACCTTAAAGAATACAGTAAATGATTTGTATCAAAATCCTACATATCGAATGACCGACCATAATACTCAACAAAGTTTGGATGAAATCAAAACATTATCTAATATCTTAAAGATACTTTGTTAATCAAAGCTTTTAACATTTTCCCGTTTTTGTCATGAAGCTCTAATTAGAATAAAAAAGAACCGTGGCAATTTGGATGTTTGATCTTATTTTTTAAATAAAAAATCGTACCATTCTTTTCTATAATCAATGTTAGTATATTGCTGGTTCCTAGTTTCATCATCGCAAACGTGTCAATTGGTGTAAAATTAAAGACATATTTAGTACCATCATCTTAAAAATCAAATATTTGAGCTCTTATTTATGGGTCTTAAACTGATAATTAACCATCATTATAAAAACCACAATTCTTGACTTTCTCCTTATGAAAGACCAAACGAACACTGTACAAGGTTCAAAATATAAGTGTACCTACCAAATGGCAAAGATGGGGCAGTTGGAATGGAAGTTAATGGCTTTGAACTTCGATTATCTCTGGCCCCCTTTTGGAGTGCGGGATTCATGGACCGACGCAACTTTCATGTCAGTACTTTATAGGCTATCATAGATCCATGCTATTATTAGAAGATTCTACGTTAATCGGCCTATAGTTATAGTCGATTTGGTGTAACGACGACGTTAAAAAGCCAACCGCAAATGAGTTGAAACCGTCTTAACCAAAAAAAACTGGAAAGATTAGACAACAAACAAGCAAGATATATTAACAAAACGAATTCCGTTGATTGCAAATGCTCATATTGTATATATGTACGCCGTTGAAGTTTAACATTTTTAAAAACACTCACACGACCACTTCTGCCTTGATAGGGAAAATTGATTCAGTATCAACTAAATTCAGGCACATTTATGTAAAACAGCGCGTGAACCATGTACTGATGTTGATGTCATTTATTAACCGAAAATCTATCTCATCAGGCATATACCACGGAACTTGATATATGTACTGTAATTTCAATTTAGTACAGCGTAATTCTATTTTGAACACAATAATGAATTATTTTATCTGGTTCTGAACGCCACAGTCCATTGAAGCTATTGGTTCTGAGTTCAAGGTTAAATAGGATCAGGATGCAAAATTGCTGCAAAATAAACATTTATATGGGCATCTTTTAGAAAACCAAAACTCAAGGGCGTCAATATTTTCCATGGCTTTACTTTATACCAGTGTTGAACTTTTAAATCTGTATATATGCTCTACGTTAATCGGGCTTGTATGATTGGCAACGCTAGTCACGACACTGCTTGTTATTACAAACATTTATCCAATTATTCCTATAAGGTAAAACGTTTACATCAAAGAACGTTCAAATCGACGATAATTTGGTAAGCAATATACCCAGTATAAAAGCAACCCTAACTACATCGCAAATAGAAAGTATTAACTTTTGAATATTTAAAACATAATTATAATTGGTAGACTTATTGAGATTAATATATTGACTATACATTCAATGAAGTAAATCAGCTAAAAACATCAGACAAAGTCTTTAACTCTCAAAAGATAACAAAGTAAATGAAATGATAACAAAAATGATAATAAAAGAAAAGATCTAAGTCGATTTAATTAAAACACTTTAAAAAAAATCTCTATTTCGAAAGGGTCGGTCGAAAAGTGTGTCTCAGTAGGCCGTAGTCTCGAGTTGGTAACTTTTTTATGATAGCGAAAAACGCATATTCCTGCAGAAAACCCATTTTCCGCCATCATAAAAATGTTAGTTGACAGTTGTAAATACGTCAGAGAGCGCACATATATGTAAGCGACCATCACTCGCCAAGTTTTGTGAACGACCACACAATAATTGTTGATTTTTATTTTTTGTACTATCGAACTTGACTTAAGTTGTGGCATTTTCAGAAGTCAGTTATCGGGTTCGAATATTGCTGGATGTAAAAACATTTTTTTATCGTTCGATTACACTCGTTGATGTGTATTACAACCGAATGTTGCAGGACAGAACTAAAGGGCCTACTTAACTTTCACGTTACAAGTCTTAAATATAGGTTTATCATAGCTTAGATTCATAAGCAAAATATGATTGCGGAGTGCTAAAAATTGATAAGTTGTGTTACGGATTTACTTGTCAAATATTCTATAGTGAACAAATATATATATTTATAGCATAACTATAAGTACGAGCAACTACCTCATGTTCTCTAGACAAATAAGGCACATGAACAAGGTGTATGAATTGAAGCTACAACTAAACAGAAGAAATCACAAGTCAAATGAAACCTTAAAGTGGCAGATTAATATCAATTATGGCACAAGGTTTTACGAACTTTTAAAAGGCACAGTATGTATCACACCCAGATATTACAGCAAAATTATTAAATGTGCTTTCAATCATGCACCAAAGAATGCAGGAAACAATAATGAAAGAAACTTACTGTCCTTAATCTGGTATTCAAATCAAGAAGGAAGTTCCTATTTAAAAATATACACAATTATTGTTTTGGACATTATTGCCATACGTAAAACAACGAAAACCCAAATTTATTTTACACTGGATATAACATCCTTACAAGATCACAGAGCAATCAGAGGAGCATTAATATACATCTATGAGCAACTAATAATAGTAACATAACAAAACAAACAAGCGACAGTGAAACATGCATCGATTAATCGGAAGAAATTCAACATCGGCAGATTGAAAGAGACTGACCCTAGAGATATATTCAAAGAAGCACGCCAAGCATGCTAATTATTCAAGTACCAAAATCGACACTAATCACCAGAAATACGAAGATAGGGAAAAGTCCTACGTTAATACCACATCAGAAAGGGTCAGATTAACTGTTCGTATCATCATCAAACAATTAAAGAAATGAAATTCTTCGCATTACCTACCTACTCTTCGGGAATTCCGAATAGATGTTCGACTCCATCAGTAGGTGTCTGGATGCAATTTGCAAAATAGCCATTATAAAAAATAGAATTGAGCTCGTTAAGGAAATGTTCAGAGATGCCGAAAATAGAGTTCGATCAAGGGAAACCTAAATGATAAATATTACAACCAAAGAATGTTCTTAATAGTAATGCATAATCTGATGCGCAAAGTAGAAAACATATGAATATTACTTGCATTTCAGAAGATAGCAGATTTGACAAAAAACGTATAGGTGTCAAAATAAACATCAGAAAGACAAAGACTACTATCGATGGAATATTGATTAGTTCGTATATTATGGTTGTACTGTAGTAAAAACAGGCAGTACTACTAAGAAGAGAATCTACCAAAGCCAGAAATACATCCAATATATAACATTTGAAATGTGTTCGTCTTGTCACTCAATATGAAGATCTTAGGAAAGGGTCTATTATAAGACTGAATGTCATTGGGTTAGAATTTGCATGGAAATAAGAAAGTAGAAAGGATTAGTATGATCTGGAAAAGAACGATGCTAGCTTAAGCGAAACATCTCAAACAAGCAGGGTACTGAAAGGAATATACGTTCGATTTACGTAGAATCATCATTACATAGTTCCATGCCAGCCTTTTAGTAGTGACATGGAGAATAAATCTGCTTTACAATTTTGCACTCAAAAAGGGAGCCAAAGATGTTTTGATTAAAACCATCGATAGTAATCAGGTGGTGAAAAATCCTATTTCCATTTTATCCCTTCGGAATTCGAACCTATATGCGCTTACATAGCATCCATTAACTTAAGGAAATTCTTGAATTTAAGATTGTATAGATTCAATGTACACAAACTTAAGAATTTCCCTATATTAATGGATACTCAAACAAATTATAAGAATCAAATCACTTTAAAACAGTTACTATTATACTAAGTTTATAAATCATTGATTTGACTGTTATAAGAAAAATTGTGATACGATAAGCTGTCTACATTTCTTATATACCAAATATAATCTAATAGGATGTGTTCTCCATACAAAACAATATACTATACAAAAACTACTTTTCGATCCACTCCAATATTCATATACCATCAGTTAACATCATTCATCAAATAAAAATTATATCAACAATTAATGTCTATTTTTATAAACCTAAAGTTATCCAAAATGGAGGGAAAACCTATAAAAAAAACTAAGAAACGACAATTATACCAAAACATACCCCCCAATTTTGTTTTCCACTATTTCCTATTTTATAGTACATGATGCTGAATTTTAAAAATTCAACAATTTCATGCGCATTTTTCATTCAGAACAAAAAAAAATCTCTCCAAACTCCATCGTCATCATGATGATCATCGTCACGACTCCCCATTATATAAAAATAAATTAAAAATTTTGCATATGCGCATAAACGTTTATATAAGCGATTTTTTTATAACAAAATTGTATATAAAGCTTTTTTTTATACCATTCCAGATATTCACACACACACACACGCATGTGGACTTACTAGCATCTGTATACACTTCAAAAGCAATGTGATAGCACGAAAACAAACGAGAGAAACTAAAACGTTATCAACAAAACAAAATATATGTACATATATAGTTCTGCCACCATCTTTTAAAAGTATGATTAACTACCGTTATTGTATTGCAATTGACTTTTTGCGTATCAAAGAAACTAACATTTATAAATAAATTTGTATTGTAATGAGTTGTTGCTTTTTATTATTAATAAAATTATACCGTTATTATTTTTAAAACGCTTTGCATGATAAACACGCTTTTTTTTACTTAGTTATAAATATTTTACATTACACGCATAGATTTTTGTATATAATATATGCACACACTATTACGAATATAAAACTTAAAAATTTAACTACAAAACAGTATTATTGATGATGGACTTACCAAATGCCTCATGGATAAATTCATGACACACAAAACACATCACACTTGGACACAATTTTTTTTCGCACTGAAAAATATAAAAAAAAATATTTCCAGTTATCCTAGTCCCTAGTTTAAAACAACAACAAAAACAGTCATATAAAAAAATGTATAAACAGCAAGTACAAAATATATAAAAAAAAATTGTTTCATGTAGAGGAAAATGAAAAGCGATATCTGTATGTATTTTCAAAAAAAAAATCGCAAAATGATTTTCCCAATTCGATTTGTTGTTGTTGTCATGTATGCATGCATGTATATGCTGAAAACATACACACAATCTACTACTACCTTCTATCATAATATGAACAAAAAAACAATAAAACAACTAGTCGTCCATCGCGATGATCTATGTGGTGTCATCTGTGAACGAGCGGACGAACTAAAAAAACAAAAGTTTTCCGCCATTATAATTACTATTTATTTTTTTGTTTTTTTTTATTGTTGTACCGGATAACAAATGCAAAACTTTATTTGTTTATAAAGACGAGAATTTACAAATACAAATAAAAAAATATATATATTAAAATGAGGGAGAAAAGGATTACATACATAGCTGTGTGTTACCAGAGTAGAAATTTAAGTGTTATATACGTTTAAGGGGTTGATAAAGAAGTTTGAATATATATACATATAAACACAGATGCGAATAGAGAAGACGATATACGAGCTTTTGAAATGAACTGACAACTATATATATAAACAAGATATTTATGGTGTTTTCCCATATTTATTGAATTATAATACATTGATATATTGGTTGATTGTATTATAATCTTATAAAATATTACACATACAAATGGATACACAATATCTTTATACATATATACATCATATATATATATATATATATACAGACGCACACTATATAGTACATTTATCACATAATTAAAATGATTGATTAATTTATAGGGTTATAATTCAATATTTCCGATTGATTGAAATGATTCGGAATTGGGTTAAGGAATGGGTTTGAAGATTAGACAGTTTTATTTAACGTATGATTTGATAATTAATTTTGATGACGTATTATTATGGACTAGTATCCGACATATTGTACGTTTCTTAGATTGGTGGCTTTTGAGTAAGGTATTTTAGGTTTTTATATGAAAGTTGTTTTTACAATTTAAGAATCTTTTAGTGGTCTAGATCATTGCGTGGGGTTGGAAGGAAACTTATACGCCGTCTTCAAATACTTGTTTGTCTGATTATTGTGGTAGTAATACAAAACAGACCTACTGCGAATCTTGAGATGGTTGTGAGTCTTTTGCTGCTTGACCTTAGGATCAGAATTTGTGTAGCGCAAACAGCCGCTTGCCAAAAAGCTAACAAACCATTTTACCCGGCTATTAATTTTAGCCCTCGGACACAAATAGGACCACAACAGTCTAACCTTCATGTTCGGTGACGAAATGATAATAATTACTGATAGATCAGTGTGTTGTAGTCCGACTGGTGCCCGGTTACACATTCTAAATCTTGAAGTGAAATAATATATAACTTTTGTGAGGTACGCTACTGTTTTCGAGGCTGAAATTGATCCAATTTTTAAAGCAGCCCTCATGTAAAGGGGATGAATTGCAGAAATTATCGTATCTACATTCTTTCTGACCGCCAGTCTGCTCTAAAGTTCTAAACTTGTTTTTGAGGCGATAATTGCGTTGAATAGACTAGGAAGTCTGAATGCAGTTATACTTCACTGCATACCCAGACAAATTGAAATCGAAGGAACCTATTGGTTAATTAATTGGCCCGTTTGAATGCAGCTTCCACTTTTGTTGGGACCTGAGTCTGCTCTAGCCGTGACGTAATTATCTCCTAAGAGAGAAATTGACTATAACTTTGGTGGTCTATAATAATCCCAGTCCTTATGATAAACGCACTTTGAGTGTTGTTGCCTGAATAAAAACTGCGAACAGTGTGGGGGAGAAGAATAATACTCTGTTGATCACTTCTATTTCTATAGTCCACCTACATTTAACTTTATATCATTATTTTTTCATCCATACTTGGATCGTTTTAATATTACCCTGAAGGGCTGCTGTAGCGCCTCAAAATGTTGCTGCAGTTGCTTGACTGCTTCTTGGCACATACACCGTGTTTAACAGATATAACCAAGGACCAAATACAGTACTGTTTAATTTTATAACAACAAATCTGTCTTTTAGATACGAAGTTAATACTCTGAAGAAATCTAAAGACTATGGTATAATGTGTCATCAACCAAATAAATTTGAATGTATACTAGTAGTCCTTTCATTAAAACGAGTAACGACCGATCAGTTCATTTCACACCAGTCGTAGCTACCAATACATTCGTTTGAAACGAATTCAGATGAACTTGCTCAGATTAAGAGTATTCTCACATGGTTACATGAGCAGGATGACACATCTGGGATCTTTTTTCTAAATGATCAGAGATATTTCCAACGATCGATTTAAACAAGTACCGACTGCATATATATATGGAGGAACGTCAATCCCAATTAAAGTGTTATGCAAGATATTTGAAATACGTTTTGCTTTATATTATATTAATTGCACTATTCTATGTACTTGATTGATTGTTATGATTCTAATAATGGTTATGGTCTTAATGTACGCTTCAGTTTCAGTTGTATCTTTTTCTGGGGTTTTCTGGTCTTTGACAGAAATTGTTGAAATATTATTTCAAAATGATCTGCAAACACTTCGGTTTTTTAACAATTATTTCAGGCATAGTGGTCATTACTTTTCGCAATGGCGGAATATTTCGTGGTTGATTTAGATGTTTAGTAGCCTATAATATAGAATAATTGGTTTGTTCTGATGCTGATAGTAGTAATTGCTAAGTCTGCCACTTGATGATAGCACTGCTTTCATTTGCACATCCTTCTTTCTTCTGTAGACTTCTAAGCCTAGGTCTATGTTATGCTCTATCTTTAGTTTAAAGTTTGTATCAATTAAGGATCATACCACTTTCTTGTTCCTAAAGCCTAAAGCTGTCCTCATCTGTTCTGTATATTCGTTATGTTTGTTCCGAAAGATATTAAGACTGGTCAAAACATAGGGTGGTCTTGATATAATAATTTGGAATACATTCGAACAACGCAGAAAGGATTAATAAAGGTTTTGGTGGACAGTATGGAAGGATTAAATAGTAATGGGTCATATCCAATGTTTATTACAACTGGAATAATTCAGTTGAAGTATAGACAAAACACTGAAGAGCCCTATTTTAGAATATTCCTGTTGAATTATGTTTCTTTCAGAAGGCCAATACTGAATATTTGAAGCTTTATGGCAGGGAGAAGATTACTAACCGATAACCTGATTGATTAGAATGCTGGCTTTTATACGACCTATAAGTATTAAATAGAGGTTAAAAAAGAGGAATATACGGGATAATGATTTTGATTATAGCTTTGGGAGCTGGAACTTTAGTTGATTAGCTGCCTAGATTTTAAAATTGCAATCTAGAAACATTAAGTAGATCAAAGTATCTTCACAGTATTCGAATAGCAGTTGACCGAGACTTAAGGATTAACTCATTGCTGAGTTTGCGATCAAAACGTCTCGTCATCTTGGTTTTTCCCATACTGAGAATCTGCTAGGTAAGCTTTCACAACTGAAGTTATAGAAGAGCACGATATATATTCGCTTGTTCTCACTGAACTGATCGAAAATTACTATTGCTTTTATCTATGTAATTAAATATTTTTGACAGTTGAGGGCTTCCCCGAAGCCGGCTGGTTACTACAATTTTCGACAAGCTTTATATTCTATGGTTTATATTCCATATGTTTTGTACGAAATAGTACCGAAATGTGCATTAAATGACATATATCCTGCCCCTTTAAAAATTCTAATTTCATTACATGAAAACCCTAATAATTTCTAAATAATTCGAAAATATCACCATAAATGGGGGTCTGCGGTAAATAATTAACCCAAAATCAATAGAACGCGGTACTCGCGTAATTATGAATAATTCACTAATTTAATAAATTCAACATATCAAAATAAAAATTGGCTTAAATTCGCCGTGCCACAATCGATTGACTACACACATTAATGTAATTTAAATTAAACCAAAAAGGACAAAAATATGCAACAACATCAGTTGCAGCATCCAAAATAAATCGCGAGTAAACAAAGCCCAATGACATTGACACCCTTAAATAGGTCACGATAAATATAAATAAAAATATTAAATAATTTTGTTTTAATTAATTTAATGGAATAAAAAAAAAATTATAATGAAAAATAAAAACGGAAAATTATATTTATAGACTAAATAAAAAAAAATGCAGCCACATTACCATCCGACACATACACACAGTGGTATTATGACCAACCAAATGTATCAATTCTGTGTCAATAAATTATTTTCGCGTATAATTTTGCATACAAATTTGAATAAGTATTTCAATCACATTGTCTGTATAAACGGTTTTTTACTTCACCATTTATAACACATTTTTCACTTTTCCATTTTCCGTTTTTTAAATTCATTATGCAATTTTTTTTTAAAAAAAATTAACAAATATTTAAAAAAAATTACTATAGAGGAAAAGCGGGTTGAATGGTAAAATTTTAATTACAACTAGCGCTGTAACGGAGATATTGGGAACTAAATTTTAGAATATATGTCTGTTTAATTATGTATGTAGAGATAGTCCTGAAAATATTGGAACAGGTCAGTCCTGTATCCTGTTAGAGTGGGTTTACCTCTATACACTGCGGAAATTTTTGTTGATGATGGTCTGGTTCATTTAGGTAAGGACGTTGTGTCCGATGTATAGTTTAATAGTAAACAGCACATATCCCGAATGATGGTCGAATGATGTTCGATGGCAATAAGTATGCGAAGAGGAACATTTATTTTCTTCTATCGGAAATAAACTTTGGGAGGATAAAATCTTTTAAGCATACGTTTATATTCAACCTGCATCATACTAAAACGGGGTCAGCAGCACTTATTCTCTTCCATCTTTATACCAGGCTTCAATCTTTACATTACCTTTCAAGTACTAACTACAGTAAATAAATGTTTAGTCTAGGCCAGTTAGAGAGCCAAATCCTAAGTTATTTTAGGTACTGAATGACCTGATAGAAAAATATGGTTACTCTGGGTTTTTCAGAAACAATTAACCAATTTGATTGGTCACAAATATAATTTAGGGTTGGCATTTGAATAATATATTGTTTACTAGAAACGAAATATCTTCCAAATGACGATAAGCTGAAATTGTACATGTATGGAAAGTGTGACCTTACATGGTTTCTAACATTCGAGAGAAGGATCATTCGTGCGATATATGGCCCAACACATATACCGAAATTTTTCGACTACGAGATCGGGAATTCAATCCTCATTCGTGATATCGTTTATGAAATCAATGTTCAGTGGTCTTTAAATGAAGAGTTTACTTTCACTAGACGAAGAGGTCATCGTCAGGTATAGTGGTTGAACGGCGTAGAGCACAATTGGGCATCTTCTAACAACAGTAATTGCTGACACGTCATAGACCAACAAGAGCCTGTTAAATGTCCCTTAAGTAATTTCTATTACTCTTGTAACTTTGGAACCCTAAAAACTCTATTGCGGGAATTATTTCTATTTCACATGTAAGCTTTCAAGCTTTCTGGTAATAGTATAAAGTACGTACAAGTTTGTACTCAACACATTTAGTAACCCTCTGACCATTTCAAAATTTGTACTTTATCACAAGTTTTTGTTCTAACCAAAGGTAATGAGATAGCTTTTGGTAAAAGCTGACACACGGTAAAAGTGAAGACCCTTCAGGTATTGTATGAGATGTGTCTGTATGACGATTGCAGATATTTGAAACCTCATATATGGACTATTATCAATTTCGATTTGATGCCTTGGCTATATACACTGCTGCGAAATCTAAGATGGTTGATTTAGTTCAACCGGGAACGAAATAGTTTGTACGTGTGGCACAACAACTTTAGTTTACTTCAGACTGTCCTCTATATGGAAATGAACGAAGCAAAATATTTGGAAGAAATTGTAAGCGATAATGATGTAATCTAAGAGAATTTAGGCGACAAGTAAATCGTAATTAGTAAATCCAAATATGATAAATGGGTTATGACCATAAAAAACTCTTACCTGAAGATATTCCATTAATGGGACGTCAAGTATTGTCTCCCGGTAAAATAAAACATGTGACACATAGTAAATCTGGATTGTGTAGGAATATATATTTCTATATATGTGATTGTGCATAAACAGATTTCATTTGTGAGTTTTGGCGTTTAAACTAAATCATGATAGTTAGCCCAACAGCAAATAATTCCCATATCGGTATTCAAAAATATGTGGCGGGAAATGATAGATCTGAGAGCCGTGGCTCTCCTGGTGGAATTAATATTATGAACGATAAATTTTCTTCGTGTTTTACTATTCTATACTGATTGGATATATATGAAATACTCAGAAATTTTATGAAAGAGTCGCATGTCTTTGGAGATGTAAAACTTGACTGGGAGAGAGAAAATCAACATATTGTGAAAATTTAGAATTCGATAGGTTCTTAGTTACGTTTCAGTTGGTTTAATTATGAATTATAATTATTTAACTTACAAGTAATAAAAGTCGTAAACAGAACTTACAGAAATGGTGATTGGTCCATTGCTAATTATCTGATTAGAACTATTGCTGGTAATCATGATCAAGTGTAAAATAGTCGCTAGTGTTAGAGAATGAAAGATTTTCCATCCTTTAAGTGGAGACATTTTAAGTAATTCAAAAATCTCAATTTCATGAGTTTTGGTATGGTTTACAAAAGCTCATGACAATTACAAGGTACGGTACAAAAGCTCATGACAATTACAAGAAGTCACAAGAAGTCAAATATGAAACCTAAATAACCTTCTGTTTTTGTGAAAAAAATCTTAAAGCACTCCTTAAAGAATTTCAGCCTTAATGTTAAAAATTGACCATTTATTACCAAAATTTGAGCACAGTGTCGCTAGCTGTTTAGCAAATGAATATAATAATTGTATGCTGTGATTAAGCATGTATCAATTTTCGCTTTATTCAAGTATTCTTCGATTGTTCATGTAGAGTACAACCGTTATGTATTGAATTTTTACAATTTCAATGATATTGGATTGAAAGCTTTTACATCTATATCACGTAGTATCTTTGATGGACTATATAATCTTTCAGAACTAAAAAAAGCTCTTACCGGTTGTGAATTTCGAGAACATAATATGCGGGACAGACACATCGTCTGTTCCGCATATGATGTTCTCGAATTGGTTTTATCTCAGGAGAGAGAGTGCTTCAAGCTTTAGCTTAGTGTAGTATTGCTTAACATCAATCGTCTCCTTTTTTTGAGATAATTTTATTTATCATATGAATTGAATCCACTTTCTACAAATGTTGGTCTACGACATTATGTATTTATGAGTACACATTATTGCTGAACAAGTTTAACGACATGTTCTTCAACAGATTTTAAAATATGAAATTAATCAGTTGAGTAGAAATTTGCTGTGTTTCAATTCAGCAAAACCTTGATGTCAATAACTAATTGGGAAATTCATCCTTATCTGCAAGCGTTTAATAAAGCCCTGAATGTTGGTTGAATCATACTGAACTGGACTGATACATAGTATTTAATTTGATTGATGTTAGAATTATAGAACCTTGTCGGCACCTTTCCAATCGACCAACCACTAGTACCCGCTAGTAGTTCGGGTTTTATCTTCGGTAAATTAACAATAGTAGCAAAGATAAGTACCGAACTGCTCGCGGTTCATTAGCGAGTACTAGCGGTTGGATGATTGAAAAGCAACTAATATTTCTAAAAAACTTTCCCCACATTTGAAAGGTTCGAGTTAACTAACAACTATAGTTGAACCTTTCAAAAGTGGGGACTTAAATATATATATTTTTCTTGTAAAGCGCGTTTTCGCTTTGATTTACAATATCCTGTGATCAATGAGTGATGATAGTAAGACTCTCTCTTTATACCACCTAGATGGCGCACTGGTTAAACCGGCAGTTGGAGCGGGAGGTACCGAGTTCGAATCCCGATAGGCCCTATAGGCTGAAATGGAGCTATGCAATACGCAGATGATTCTACGTAAATCGAACCTAGTCGTACATATAGTGGTATCACAACGGACCGTCGCCGGTCTAAATGAGCGGTAGCAGCCACCCAACAAAAGAAAAAAAACATAGTCTCCATCGAGGGCTGCGTTTATTATATTTTAGAAGAGCCAACCAATGCTTTTGATCCAACTAGGCTTATGGTAAAATATATCAGGCTTTGGTACTCATACAGGTGAATATGATATATAGTTAATAAAAAGTGAGATAAGTAGTGATCACCACTTTTTATAGTGATCAGGGTGAATACCTCATAATTTACGAAACACATATTGTCTACAACTCTTGAGATAGTTGCACACTAGTGCAAGAGCAAGATCCAAAAAACTAAAAATTAATTCAATTTTTCAACAACATTTCGTAGTTAGGTGTTTCGAAAGCTTCTGATAAATCCACTTGCACAAGAACCATAGGTGAACTGGAAATGCCAGTAATTTTAAACTGCGATCGGAACTCGATAGTTAAATTCACGTATACAGATAATTCATTATATCACATTAGGCTTGGCTTGTTAATTTGATCGATATCGCCATTTTCATAGTTGAAGACCACTTCAACCAAAAACGGTTTGTTTGATTCTGTTCACTGCACCAAATCATACCTCATAAGCTTCGTCTATTTAATTAACTTATTTGAAGGACCAATTTGAGTTGCTATAGTTGTATGCTGACTTATAATGGGCAGTGAAATTGACGTTTAATATTACAAAAAGAAATTTTATAATTCGCTATATGATGTAAAAATGGCATTTTGATACTTTAGTACTAGAATACTGTGGCAGGATGGCATCTAATATTTACCTTGATTTCTTCTCAAATATTCGCATAAAAGGTTATTAGCATTTTGGTAAGCCCTAAGCATGAGCAACCCATTTAAATTCGTCCTTATGCTTGTACTAAAGAAATGGAAGTCTGTCTAAAGTAACAATCAAGATAATGAATAAAGCTCAAAGAAACTAGCTTGTCATGGAGCGAGAGTGATTTGAGGACATTAAAGCAATCAATAAGTTTGAACCCTATGTCGATTTTAACGAGCTAAGATTAATAATGGATAGCAGGATTAGATCGAAAAAGCTTAACAACAGGATATAAATCAAAAGTAAGGCAACAGTTGACATACGTGGCAGCTTTGGAAACTAACTAGCTTTGGAAACTCAAGGTCGAATTGAAAAAACGAGGAGCAGGACGAGCAACTTTTATCTCATACAGGTGTTATTGTTGAGAAAAATCATCATTCTTGATAATGTGAAACATGAGCTGTGAAATAGTTGGGAATGCTTAAGCCCCAACACAGATAGTAAAGACAGAAACAAACAAACATAGATTTATTTTATGTGTTGCGAGTTCCTCTGACCATTCATTCCGATGCATCGAGATGCAATTTAACATAATACGGATTAAACTTCGAACGGGATTAATCGATTAGTGTAAGCAGTGGGAACAAGATACATATTAAGATAAAACGAAGTAAATTATTCATATTCTAGAAAGCTCACAAAATTAATCGGGTCCCTTAAAAATAATAAAAAAAGCTTGGTGATATATGGCTCACCCTATATGGTCGCAAACTAAGCCAACTGACATGTATGTGTCTGTCGCTTGTAAAAAACACTTGCCTGCCGCAAGACAAACGTAACAAGGTGTCGAATGACGTTGGCGGCTAATTATTTTCCGTAATTATGATAAGGCAAAATATAATCCGATCTCGGTCCATTCGATTCCAATTTCCTCTATACCAATTTTTTTTCACCAAAATATATTAATTTTTAAGCAGCAAATAAAAGTGAATTTTTTTTTTTAATTTAAAAAACGCATCAACAAGTGTTTGGGGCAATTTAAAATTTAAAATCAGTTGTGGAACCACAATATATATTCAAACTGTTCCAATGCTGTATGTTATGTTGATAATCATATATTGTTTAATATAAAAATTTATCATTTTGTGCGACGTCTGTTTGGCCCAAAATTTTTTTTATATTTTTCAGCCATTAGATTGAATTGAAATAATTAAATAATTTTTCGTAATTTAAAATATTCAATTTAATTTAATTTATAATTTATTAGACAGTAGCACAACATTACATCTGTATGTTTCATATGAAAGGGAAACTGAATTATAATATAATTGGTTCAAGGTTAATTCGCGATTACGTACGTGTCGTTGAAAAATGATGGATTTAATTATACTTTAAAATATCCAACCAACTAGTTGGGTGGTGATAGCAAAAAAAAATCTATACGGTGATAGTGTTTTTGTAATTAGGGGTGTCAGATCAGTATCATTTTTTTTAATTTCAAAGTTCCCTTAGAGTAGTTTTTACCCTAATAACAGCAAGTAGGGAGGAATTAGATTGTATCCCAAACTGCTATGGGTACCGTTTACGTGTGTATCTTGAATTGGTTAGGGTCGTTTTGGTCTATCAAATTCGAGAGTAACTCTTTTAGGGGTTAGAACTACAGTGAGATAATAATCCTAAACGTACAAATGGAATGGTGGGCGGTTCCATATTCTACTTACATAGAACACTAAAGTATTATTGATAGAAGGACGAATTTGAGTTGGACGAAATCTAGTATAAGTTAGATTCTGGAAGTGCTGTTAGTGGTGCAACTATCAGGAAGCGACCTGGAGTTGAGATGTCTATGTTTCTAGAATTATTTGATCTGTTTTGAAATAAATGACCGCAGATTAAGGATGGCTTCAATTTGGCATGTTACATCGCCCTTCTTCCCTGGAACATTTGTTAGAATTGTCTTATATTTGGACTTTAATAGTTAAAATAATTTTTATGCTGCCAAAAAAGCGTCTAAAATGTAATCTGTCACGATCCATATAGGCATAATATATTTTGCACCTTTTCACTTTTTTTAAGGCAATTGTAGTCCATGACAACTCGACAAACCGTTCTGCCCACTACTACCCGGTATGTGAAAGCATTTTTTTTAATCTATGGCTTAGAGGCCGTAAACGACCCTTATCGCATCTCAACTGAGACCTTACGAACCATTTTAACGATTGGTGCACATTGTAGGTGGTCAGCGCAAAGAATGTTTTTTACACACAACCGCATTTTATGTCATCCGGTGGCATGTTAATTTTTGGTCAGCGGCGAGACTCGAACTCAAGACCGCGGTGTGAAGAGAAACTCTCTTAACCATTAAGCTACGACCGGCGACGGCGAAAGCATACTTGACGATAATGTGTGATGTTTTGTACTAAAAGCATGATTTACATCCGAAATTTATGTTTTAAGAGGAATGATAATAAATAGAGACAAGAGTCATGTATCTTAAGTGGTGACCCGTGGCTATCATTTTACTAAGGATATAGGAATTTGGTAAGAGATCATGATGTTTTGTTTCATATGAGCATATACTACAATCTTTCACCAACTCTGAGAACGCCATGTTCACCGATAATTGGAACAGTTGACGAAAGCTTTCCTTCATCTCATTTTCCACATTTGAAATTTAATATTCTTTTGACTTCTGCTGACACCGTAATGAATAGATTTTTCCAGTGAAGGCTCGAACATTCTATTCTATGCACTACATCACTTTTGAACCTTAAAGTTGACTCCGTCGATAAGATTAACTTTTGTTATACATAATTCGGATGTCGAATAGTTCAGAACAGGTTTAATATTTATTCGATTATCCTAGTATTCATTAGGAGTCTTAGGAGTGTTGGTGCCAAAAAACGAAAGCAATTAGATACGACTATATAGGTCCAACTTGCGTTTCGTTCTTTATATCTCTACTATCTTCTTGTGGTCGAAGCATTCTCAGTTCCCTTTTAACCTAGCTTACGTCGAAGCCAAATCGTAAACATACAGCTATAGGTACGATTTAAAAACGACCATCTTTACATTGCATAACTACTTGCAAGACTTATGTCGAATAGTGTACACTTAAAGCTCTCTTTTGAAATGACTGATTATTCTCTTGGCATATAAACCAAGTGTTAATTCGATTCGCAAAATAATTGGCAAATCGAGCCAATCAATGACTCAAGGAGATCAAAAATACTCGTTCAACAATTTATTCTATGCTTCAAAAAATCCCTTCGCCTCCTGGACCATGATCCCATAGAACGGTTTGAGGTTTATTAATAAGACGCTGGTAGTTTAATTTCGAGAAAAGAGTAAATGGGGAAGCACTATGGTACCTCAATTCGTAAAATTTTGTTGAAAATTTCGTCAAATCATTTCACTACAGTGTTTTTGTTTAACTGCCAGATAAGCGTGGAATCCACTTTGAACATAACTGTCTTTTCGGACAAATGTCAAAGTAAAAATTGATATACATGTTAACCTTTTGGCCTCTTCAAGGTGACAGCTATATCACTCAACTTCACCTTCCGTTTTGAAAAATGATTACGTGTACTTTTTTTTCTGGAAGAACTGTCAAATTCGAGCAACCAGTAGATCATTCAGCATTATCAGTATTTTTCGGTAACTTCGCCGGAACAATGTTTGAAAATATGTTTGCAATACGGTTTGCTATAAAACGCCCTTCTTACAGAAACGGTTAGGATTGTTAATAACGACGAGGTGCACAGTTTAGGCGTTGAAGTGACTATAGGCTGAATTCTACAATATCCTGTTTGTCAGGGCATCTTCAGTACACAACTACTGAAACCCTTACTGTCCAAAAACTTCGCTTATCCTATAAGTAACACAACTACAGCTTTTTTTCCGCTTCTGAGCCCTATTGAAGAGGTAATGGATCACGTCAATTTGGGCTGGTTGATTTAACATTGAAAATATTACCAGACCAAAATATTACCAAAAGCTAGTTTTTGGGTGATGTGCAAATGGTAAGCTTGACTATATTTGCGGCAAAATGCATAGTCAGTAGAAGTTTGACCATATCCTCTGTTGATTATCCATTCAGTTTTCACTCACGAAGAACCCATGCATATGAACAGAAACTTGAAGATAATTACGTTGGTCGAAATTGGGGATATGATTAAGTTCTTGTAAGCTTTTAATTCGTAGTAACAAATAAATGTTTGGTCATGGAATTGGCAGTCAAAACTTTTAATGTCGTATGGAACGTTTCAAATAAGGGAACTTATGAACTACTGATAAAGTATCACTTCCGATAAAGTCGCTGTTGGTGTTTCCCACTTGTGTTCGAAAAATCTGCTTACAACCTGTTGTATACAAGATTGAGACTAATGCGAAAACTTTAAAAAGCCCCAAATTAGTTCTATACACGTCTCACTGCTTCTCAAATGACAGCATCACTAAACATTCGGTTTAGGTAAATTTAAACCTTAAGCAAATTTATCCCATATGCGTTGATTATTAAGACCAACTGGTTCTTGGAAATTAATTTTTGCATCCAATTCATTGTTTTGTGCACTAGAAATTTGATGACCGAGCATCAAGATCATCGATTTCTTTGTGATACCTATAAAAAATAATCGGCTATAAGTTGAGCGCGATCGAGAGTCCTATAATGACTTCCGATTTCAAGATTACTAATTCCGTGTTCTATGGCTTAGCAGAGTTTTTTCTTATCAACTGAGTCGAAATAGTCATTTCGATCGTGAAAACGATTAGAATTTCTATTTGTGCATTGAATTTGGTTGGCGTTAAATCCGACTATGTTGCAGAGGTCGGATAAAGTGGTTAGATACATAATTGGATTTGGACAAACTATGGGCCCTTGCCCAAGGAAATAGAGTGTACAAAATGTGGTCTGAGTTTTACATCGTAACGAGAACCGTTACAGCAAACTTTTAAAAGGACGATCCGTTTAAAAGTAGGACGGAAAAATGGTAAGAAGCTCGTTTAAAAAACAAAAGCTCGAAATGACTTAATCGTTAGAGGTGTTATAACAACTATGTATTAACTTGATAGCAGATGCAATAGTATCTTTGAGTCAATCTATATGTGCCATTTTGTTATATGTATCGTTGTCTCCTATTCCATTACGGTGTCTTTGTAACACAAAGGATTGGTATGGGGGCAGGTAGATTTTAAAAAAAATAATTAGTTTTTCCTTCATTTTGTGCTGAAGATGAATTGGTATTTATATTTAGAAACGTTCCCTCCATTATATATATATGTACGTATACATCCTCGTTGTACATAAAACAAAATTATAAATTATAATATGTAAACAACAAAAAGATCCGTACCTAAAAAACAAAATTAATCATCTATCACACTGTACCATCTCTCTATATATATATCTATACACAATAAACAACCTTTTCTAACCCTAATCAAATCGCAACACATAAAACTATATATTATATGCTGCTGTATATGCTTATGTACCTTTGTATTTGAAGTGTAGTTTCTTACGACGATTGTTCTCATGACAACGCCTCCTCCTTTTTTCTGTGCGTAACACAGATACCGGAGTCTCTTTTTTTTGCTGCTTAGAATATTAATGGCATTTTCTAATCGAAATACTCAAAACCATGTATGTTTCGTATTAAGTGGTTTGTATGTACATATATGTACGGTACATACACTCCCCTCCATCACCCCCCAAAAAACGTATATTTTCTTCTCATTTCCCTTTCATATTAAACTTTCATTTGTTTTTGCTTAGATCCCTCTTTAATCTATGTAAAGTGGTTTCCAATAAGAGGTTTCATTTTGAATAGCGTGCTATTTGAGCAGGTATCAATTGTGATCTTTTGACATTTGACAAGGAAAAACTAGGTCATTACTTAAAATAACTACTCCATTACGTTTGAAATTGTTGAAATGGTTAAAATTCATTACAAAAATTTGAGCTGTTTGGACAAGTTAGTGATGTCAAAAATCGAAAACGCGTGCTTGCTCAAGAACAACTGAGAATATTGATGTAGCTCGTAGTGTCGAAAAAACCCAGATTTGTCGATTCCTCGTCGATCTTTGGAATTGAAAATTCCACAAAAGACATTACACCGTTAGATAAAGAAAAAGGTCTTGAGGCTTTTAAAGTGCAGTTATCACAAGAAATCAAGCCAGTCGATCACAATAAACGTCGTAGCTTTGCTGATTGTGATGAGGTCCAGTTTCATCTAGGAGACCACCCAGAGATGATCACAACTGGCACAATTGAAGGTGGAATTCGTGAAATGATCGAAGACATATGTAAGCCTAGTCGTGGCGGTTATTTGGCTGATATCGTTTCCAAATGTTAAAGGCAAACCTTCCACTTTTTGGACAACCCTCTTTTTGAAAAACTCTTTATAATAAACGCAAGAAATTTCTGTGCGTATATCGAAGAAGCTTTTAGATTTGTTGGACTTAAAGCTGCAACCAATGTCCAAATACATCCAAAACCGGGATTGAATCCTTTACCGCGGCTTAACAGCGCAGTATCTTATATATAGATACTGACAGTGTTGATTCTCTGATGTGTTTTAATGATGATGCGATGACTTTCACATTTTTTTGGGTATATGGGCAATCGGAAGAACACACATATATAACCTTAAAATATAAGGGTAGAAATAATATATGTAAGGGTTGTTGGCTATAGAAAAAAAATTATAATTTCAAATCATATGCTAAAGTAAAAATGAAAACCCAACAACAACAAAATGTGTATATAAAGCTTAGTTTGGTTTTGGTTGGTTGGTTACTTGTGTGTATGGTAAACATTTGAATAACAAAACTCATACAAATATATGTATATGTGTGTGTGTGTCCGTACGAAATACTGTGTATGTGAAATCCAACCCAACTAAAAAAAATGGTTTTTCGTTGAATATAATATATTAAAAAAAAAACACTGAGCTCGGGTGTGGGGATACAAATGAAACCATGTTTTTTTTTATAAATCACCGGGAAATTTTTTGGTATTATTGTTCATAAAAAAAAAAGTTAAATAATAACAAAACAACGCATAGTGGAGCTTTTATAGTTTGCCATTTCTCTTTGTATTTCATGTTGAGTTTTGAACACGTTTACGAGTATGTCGAGCTTTGTTCATCGACCAAAAAAAAAAAGAAAGTTTTATTTGGAATCGCATATGCATATGTATGTATGTGTGTACACATATTATATATTCCCATAGATTTCGAATCGTGAAGCGATATGTTTCGACAAAAATGAATAATATATTTTTGTGAGGCACAAATAGGCAAAAATATTATTTTAAATACGTCAAAATGTATGATAGTGAATCTTCAAAACCATTTATCATTATGATGATAATAGTTTTTAACCAGTTTGGTGGCTAGTTTATTCTCTTTCTAGTTTTTAATTGGCACTGAATGCATTCTCTGTGATTTACAGGCTAACCAAATAGGTTACGTTAATACATTTTGGAAGTTACAATTTTGCAAGACCTTTCACGATGTGTATATATGATTGATAAGTTGGATTACATTTGAACCATTCGGAAACGATTACAATAAAGCTTCATTAGACGGATGATAAAGGACAAGTACTGTTTACTTACTTAAGTATGTTAAAACTGAGGATCTAAACTAATTCACATCATTGCCAAAATTTAAATCACACTTTACGTGGCACGCCTTGTATGACACAATATTTGTAGCACATACAAATCCCCGTGGTTATCGGTTTATTAAAAAAAAGGATTTTGAACGTCTAGATCAGGACCTCAAAAACCTCTGCTCACATAATGTCACGTGAGGTTATTCCAAAATCTTGAAACACTTTTGGTTTTAATCATTCTGGAACGGGGTGGATGTTATCATATAATTTTGGCGTTGAATATTTTTCATTCCTTTTCAAGCTGATGTCTTAATTATCTTTAAAAAAACTGTGTATTATATCAGTTTCCACTGGTGTCGGTTCCATTACCAATTGAAATCATCAAAATATCATCTTGGATGAATATTTGCGTTTTGTTTGAGGAAAAACAAGATTAATTCATTCTGAATTCATGATGACAACTGGTTGTCCAAGTTTGTGCTTTTCCATACCGTAAGTTACCTTATGCAGCCTAATTTGAGTGGTTTAAATATTGCCAGCTTGAGAAACTCTGGTTGAGCTAGGTTTAATAAGGGCTCGGATAATGGTTGCTTTACACTGCTCGTGTAAAGCATACCCTGTGGGATTGTGAAATACTATCGTCGGTGAAATCACAATGGCAATAGCAGAGAAACTACGCATAACAGTTATATTTTCTTTAGCACGACTTTTATCTATCTCGTTATATACATATATATAACGAGATAAATAAAAGTATATATATATATATATATATATATATATATATATATATATATATATATATATATATATATATATATATATATAAATATATATATATATATATATATATATATATATATATATATATATATAAAAGTATATATATATATATATATAAATATATAAATATATATATGTATATATATATATATATATATATATATATATATATATATATATATATATATATATATATTTATATATATATATATATATATATATATATATATATATATATATATATATATATATATATATATATATATTAACATATATATATATATATATATATATATATATATATATATATATATATATATATATATATATATATATATATATATATATATATATATATATTTATATATAAATATATAAATATATATATATATATATAAATATATATATATATATTTATATATTTATTTATATATATATATATATATATATATATATATATATATATATATATATATATATATATATATATATATATATATATATATAAATATATGTATATGTATATGTATATATAAATATATATATATATATATATATATATATATATATATATATATATATATATATATATATATATATATATATAAGATATATATATATATATATATATATATATATATATATATATATATATATATATATAATATATATATATATATATATATATATATATATATATATAAATATATATATATATATATATATATATATATATATATATATATATATATATATATATATATATATCGATCTATATATATATATATTGGAGTACAAATTGAAAATGCGGGATTTTTTCTATTTTTGAACGTTTATTCTGAAAAAATGGTAACAACTGAATTATTCAAAGTATTGTCCATTGCTAGTCACAACTTTTTCCCATCTTTCTGGCAATTTACGGATACCGTCGCGAAAAAATTCGGCCGGCTTGGCTGCTATCCAGTCATCGACCCATTTTTGGGCTTCTTCGTAAGAATGGAAGCGTTGGTCAGCTAGGCCATGTGTCATCGATCGGAAAAGGTGGTAATCGGAAGGAGCAATGTCTGGGCTATACGGCGGGTGGGGTAAGACTTCCCATTTCAGCGTTTGTAGCTATGTTTTGACCGGCGCTGCAACATGTGGCCGAGCGTTGTCATGTTGCAAAATTACTTTGTCGTGTCTTTGCTCGTATTGTGGCCGTTTTTCTTTGAGTGCGCGGCTCAAACGCATCAATTGAGTTCGGTATAGTGCTCCTGTGATGGTTTCGTTCGATTTCAATAGCTCATAATACACCACACCCAGCTGGTCCCACCAAATACAGAGCATGAGCTTGGCGCCGTGAATATTTGGTTTGGCCGTCGATGATGATGCATGGCCGGGGTAACCATATGATTTTTTGCACTTCGGGTTATCGTAATGGATCCACTTTTCATCACCAGTGACAATGCGATGCAAAAAACCCTTCCGTTTTTGCCGTTCGAGCAGCAGTTCGCATGCAAAAAAACGGCGCTCGACGTCTTTCGGCTTCAGCTCATACCGCACCCAATATCCTTGCTTTTGGATCATTCCGAGGGCTTTTATACGATGGGAAATGGCTTGTTGTGTCACTCCCAATGAATCTGCGAGCTCTTGTTGAGTTTGACACGAGTCTTCATTGAGTATTGCCTCCAATTCAGCATTCTCAAACTTTTTCACTTGGCCCGGCCGCTCTTTGTCCTCAACGTCAAAATCATCACTTCTAAACCGCACAAACCATCTCTCGCACGTTGAAACCGATGGAACATGACTCGGATAAGTCTCGGAGACCAATCGATGTGCTTCAGCAGCACTTTTCTTCAAATTAAAGAAGTAAATTAAAACTTCCCGCAAATGCTGTTTTGTTGGCACGAAACTCGACATATTGAGAGCTCAAAAAAACTATGAATTTGACACTGCGACAAATTGACACATACTGAAAATTAAAGCTATAAGACGTAGCTTTGACATGAACATAGTCACAGTACTGCCTGATGCGTATAGCGTTAGTAACGCCATCTGTTATCAATCCAGCATTTTCAATTTGTACTCCAATATATATATATATATATATATATATATATATATATATATATATATATATATATATATATATATATATATATATATATATAAAATATATATATATATATATATATATATATATATATATATATATACATTTATATATATATATATACTCTAACTGCTTCGTTTTGGTCGGATTCAACCCCTGCTATACTGCAAGCTCAATTATTTCATTGGCTCTGTTTGCTTCATTCATAATATAACAACCGGACGGCTTCAGTCTGGTGGCATCTTTTACTCCAGAACTGATCATAGTTAAATAAAAGTCGTTGTACTTCTATCTCTTTAAAAGACAATGCTTTCTCTGAATAATTTAAAAGCTTTTTCTAGCAATTTCCTTAAGTGGTTGTTTCACTCGTTCCCATACTGGCACCAAATTATAAATTGCCGATTTAAATTTAGTGCCCGAAGACCCGTTTAATCATTCAGGAGATCAGTTTTCTCTTCAATTATTTTATCTAAAAAAAATTATTGTAGAAACGCTTTGTTGAAAGTCCATTATTATCTAGTCCATAAGTTGTAGAATAGAGTTATCTATCCATAAGTTATCATCTAGTTCATAAGTTGTAGAATAGAGGTGGTATTTCCTTATATGAAGCCTATATGTTTAGCCTATTACTTTGATATCATTTTACGAAGTTCTTGACAAACCAGTTGCTCACAATGGCTGATGTGAATGGCGCTTTCAGGGCATTTCCAATCGACCAGTAAAATATGCATGCAAAATTTAAGAACCGTCAATTGACGTCATTTGCCAACTATATACTGACAGTAAGCCGATGTGACCCATTTGCATTGAGGCATAGTAGGACCGATATTCGTTTCTACTAAATTTTCTTCCTGGTGAATAGCTTGAGTTTTTTGGGGAGCCAAACACCAAAATAAGCCAATTTCATCGGCGTTATAAATTTGGAAGCGACTTAAATCTTTATCTTACATAATGTTTCGAATTTGTTCACGAAATTCTACAATTTTCTGAGTTGGAATACATAATGATTCTTAAAATGTTCAGACTTGATATTTGTTGGATCGTTGAGTTTGCACTGAAGAGATGGTATTGCGCCCTCCATACTCAATTATCTGTATGGGCAGGTAATGTAACATCCTGTCCACCATGTTTTGAAATTTGTTTAGCCAACAATTTCGGTTCTATATAAAGAAGGCAACTCACCTATAGTGAGATAACTATCTTGTGATGTTGTGTGCTAAATATAATTCAAAATTATAAAGCTCACGCAAATTTTTACACAACACTCCCCAAACAAGCATTGATTTTTTGAGGTCAGCGTTTTACTTTATTCTTTGAAGTTAGTAAAAAGCTGCGTAAAATCGTATATAGTAATGCTTGAACATACCTTGACAGCCATGCCATTTTTGCGATATATGATTTCTCGATCACAAGTTTACAACGTATTGCAGATGGACTGAACTATAGGAGGCTATATACGACAAGCTTTGAAGGGTCTTTTCGTTTTGGCATATATTGTTGGGGGTTGACCATCGATTACTTTTAATGTCATCCATCTCCGATTATCGATGAGTGACTTTGATGACTGAAAATTCAGAGGGGATGAGATATTAATAAGATAGTTCCAAAACTATTATATACCATTGCTGTTACCATCTTCCCCGACCAAAACTCAGAATGAGACGACATCGGTGGTCACATGTAAACCGAGTGGTCCAGTAACTCCATTAAGTGCCACATAGTGATTCTACAAGTCGGTTTATTTCGCTCTAATTTCACAAGTACACACTATTTCAAATTGTTGGCGCTTGTACGGGATGATTGATTGATTGAAGACAGCCGCGATGAGCCATATACAAGTTTGCTTATCTTATTAGTTCTCATTTTGGACAAGAGTAAAGTTATCAAGAATCAGTCATCTGCCTGTCGGGTTATAAAGTTTCTGTGAATCGAGAGGTGATTGTCTCTATGGCTAGTACAATGTAGTGATTTTACTTAAAGAAAAAACCTGGTTATTTCAACATTCGGACCAACAAAATTCACTAGTTCGTTTTAAAATGTGTACCAAATCTCAGACACCCAATATAATTTCAAACGCATCAGTGCCCTATATTCATCAATTAATAATTCAATCAATACTGCATTCCATTGTATGTACCATATATAGAGTGAATGCTGGTTATCCAATCAGTGGAATTGAATTCAAATATGCAACAAACAAAAAAAAAATTAGAAAAATTAGGGTCAGATCATCTGTCTCACCCTTTTAAATTTGTATAACCACCCTAAATATTTTTACATATATTGACACGACACTTTTCATATTTTTTTTTAATGTAATCAAACATTACACTGCACCCATCAAACGAATTATTATTTTTTTTGAACCGGATTGTTACTACCCCATGTTACTATCCCATATTATATTATTAGTACACGTCAAACTCGAACATCATTCAATCCTCTATAATACTTTTGAAAATCATATTTTTTTTTCTAAAATAAGATCGATAACCCCGAACACCAATCAACTATGATATAGTTTCAATGAAGAATAAATTTCGATTCGTCGAACTTGAAATGTCAAATTACTCTTTAATTTGTATGTTGTACGTATGTAAATAGAAAGCAAAATGTCCAATCACAAATTTCGAATTGACAGTGGGTCATTCGTCACCCCTTTTGAATATATATGTATATAGCGTGCAATACACACGCGCATAGTTGTCTACTTTTCAAGTAGAAGACAAGTTTTTCTGGAGATCAAGCAGCTTATATATAGATGAGGGTACATGTTATGAATCCGGTTTGTACCCTAAATTTTTTTATTGCCAGGCATGTGACGGTATTGCATTCATAATTGTAATCACCGACAGTATTGCTTAACAAGTATATAACGTAAAATGGACGTTTGATCACAAATTAATTGGAAGCTAACTTCATATCAACGTGTATAAATACTGTCACAAATGTGACACAACCACCTCAAGATTACCAAACTATGGTGACGCCAAAGCGAACCGAATAGAGATTAGTTAACTGGAGCTACATAAAACATTTAAAAGACAAGTTTATTTCACTCGGAAAAACATGTGAAACTTCTAATATATTAGGAATCTATCAAGACAATCGAAGATGTCCAAATTTTTGAGTCTGATCGAAAGCTTTAATTTTATTAAATTGTACTTATATTTATTGGTAGTCCAAAACCATGAGATCTCTCTTGGGCACGCAGTTTGAGATCAAACTGCATGTCCAACAGAGATTTTTCTGTAAATGTCAGGTGTTAAGAGCACCATGGTTCAATTCATTTATCTATCCATAGTATCATCTGATATTTCTGAAAACCTTGTTAAACAATGAAACGCGGGCACTAGATCTTTAGAACATTTATTGTCAGACTAGTGCACTTTTCCGATCCTAAGTAAATGTAGAAAAGAACAGAGTGTCCATCAAATAAAGCAGAAGTGACCATGAGGAATAACACGGCACATGTAAGTCATAAATATTTAAATGGTCGACAGATCTACTGAATATGCTGGCTTTTCACTCGAATAGTCATCTTGCTGGCTTATCACTCACACAGAAGAAGCGTCGCTCATGTCGAGGCTTGAAATAAATTAAGACACTCAATCACAACAACAACAAAATCAACGAGGATAGCAACCTTCACTTTCCTAGATTATTTCTCAGCTAAGCATATGATCACATCCATATTGTACATTTCTTACTTCTCATTTGAACCCAAAAAGTTTTCGCATTTAATACCACAAATGAGACAATGACAAAACTAGACAAGTAAAACCAAGGAATGGATGCTATAGCTTATCGACACTACTTGGTCTAGAGTTAAACAACCAAGAACAGAGGTCGTCAATATTCTGACAGTTGAAAAAAAGTGGATGGTGTCCTTTTTCGAGCTTTGAAACAAACATGTTCCGTGATGATCCCCACGAAGACCCAAATTTGATTCTTTTTCAAAGACAATGCATACTTAGAAGTTAAATTCACTAATTCTATGGTAGGTAAAGGTAGCAAACTCTACTGCCTAAAATCTGTCAGATTTCTTTATTATTCTTTTGACATAATCAAAATATAAAGATACACCTAGTTAAGGAAAATCACGCGTCGATAGAGAAATATATGTGCTTGCTCTGTCAATCGAGGGTCTCAGATTCGATTCCTCGTGGTGTTCGATTATGTGAGAGTGAATGTGCGTTGAACAATGGGACCTAGTGAATTCCATAATCCTTTTCCGCCTTCTTTCATTATTAAGGTGAATTTCAAACCAGATTTAACTAAAGAATCAACTGTCTCAGTAAGTTCATTCTGTGTATGATATAAAATGACACATGGGACTGTATGTTTCAAAACCAGCATACATTCCATATAGTGAAAGCTATCCTAAAATCTTCCTTTAACGAAGCTTCATTCGTGAAACGATGAAACCCAGTCTACTTTAATTATTGAAATCTTGCAATGAACATCTCGGTGGACCAAAGTACATCCGTGTTGATCATTATAAGCAACGTCGTTTCACTTGTGACTGACGTATCAACAATTAGACAAATTTAGAGACGAATCTCGTCCTATTGTAACTTTAGACCAATTGTACATCTTCTTACCAATCTATATACTCCAAACGTCAATCATTAATTTATTGCAATAACGTATTGTTATTATATAACTGCCAATGGAATTACAAGCTAAGAGAATTTCAATCAATCGATTTATTAGTATGGGAGTCAAAGTCAAATCTTGATGCGCCTTGAAAATATTAGAATTGATCGATATCTGAACTCGATAGAATCGATTGATAATGTACACATACACGGCTTTGTCGAAAATTAAAACCTCCTTTAAACGGAAATATTTACTCTCCTATTTAAAACTGCATCGACAAACGGTTTGTGCGGGTTTGGTGACAAAATAAGTAAAGCTGCTAACTAAGCTTAAATGGACGACACCATCTAACTATCATAATCTATCAAGGTGATCATTTTTAAGACTTTATAATACAGTTTATGGACAAAAACTATATATAGGTAGGACCAAGAAGCTGAATTATTCATACATGGAATTGTGATTTTGAGTAATAAAACAAAGATGCTTTCGTCATAAATAAAAATAATTCTTTTGGTACATACGTAAATGAAGATGAATTCTATTATTCCGTTTCACCAGAATTAAAAAAAAATCGTACGATAAACTCATTTTCCGTTTTTTTTTTAATTTTCAATTGTGAATGATAACGAAAAACTAAGAACAATAGAAATAACGGGAAAAAAGCTCAAGCCAAAATTCCCTGAAGACATAAAAACAAATTAAATTTTCTTTTTGTTTTCCCAAAACTCAACATTAATGCCTTTCATATATACGTCTGACTTTCGTATTCCTTTCATCTTTTGTTATGTTTTCCAATTGACCAATGGAAAATAATGATGTAGATTTCCTTTTAACGTTGGTTTCTAATTAATATATCATGATGTACGACCGTGTTCGCTTTCAAGAATAATTCGTATGCCCAACACACACACACACACACACAGACCACACAACAAAAGTCAGGTTTAAGTCATTTTTTGTTAAGCGGCCCAACAAGCAAAAAAAAAGTATTCATACCCAGTCCCACTTATGCTTTTCGATTAATCATGCGATACAAATCAAACAATACAAGAAAATCAAGATCACTTCTGGCTCAAATTTATATACATATACGTTGTATGTATGTGTGTCGGGTAGTTACCTTACCCCACACATCGCATACACGTAGGGTTTTGTATTTTTTGCTTCTTCTGTGTACTGTGTGTTTTTACACAGAACACACAGTAAAAAAATTGTTAACTAAACAGAAAAAAAAATTGTATTCACCGAACATTGACAAACAGCCAACAAAAAAATCGTAAGCTCCACCCTTGTTTCGGGATTGGTTACCAAAGTTGAATACAATTTTTTTTGTTTTTGTTTCATGTACAGCGTTTTACACTAAAAACAAAAAACACCAAATTCGTGATAAAAACAAAAGGAAAAGCGGAAATATACAGCAACAACACCAACAACGAAAGAAAAAAAAAATTTTTGCGTTTCGTTAATGAGTACGAAAAACAAAACAAAAACAAAACAAAAAAAAACAAGTTGGCTTTGGAATCGACTTTGTTGTTGTAATTGCACTCTATGAGTGCTATCCAGCTTGTTGTTGCCAATACGAATAAAACAAAACACCGAACGACGTCGAGTTGTTTTTACCATGAGTTTTCTAATATTGGAAAAATTGGAAATATGAAAAAATTGTTTTTACTCCCGACTTTGTTGTTGTTTTGTGGATTTCCAATCGATTTTATATAAGTAGATGATATTTGAACCAATTTTTGCCTTACATATTTTTTTTTGTCTTTTTGGCAAAGTGTGATGAGTATTTGTTTTGTTACTACACTGAATTTGTGGTTTCAACGTGATCAATCATTAATTAACGAATTTGTTGTCATGTAGAGAGTATAAATATTAATCGATAATGTTTTAGGTATCGATTTAAGCAGCTTTTTGGGGTTAGATGTCTGATTAAATGTATGTAGTTGAACTTCCGTTGACGCTTTCCAATTTGACAAAACTATCATTATTCGGTGAGATTATACCGGCGGGATTTACATTTCGTTCAACCAGTGGATACATGAATTATTCACCGCGAGAGCATAGTTTTGAATAGTGTTGTTCTAAACGATAGACTATATAAAGTTTCCTTTTAATTTGTACTCCAACCATCATGTGATTTAGACAAAATCTAAAATATCGTTGATTTAGATGACTTCTGAGATCCATTAGATCATAACTTTCTGCTTCATTCAAGACAGCGACGGTAGTAAAACCAGTGCGATACTCTAAATTCTTTGACGAAATCTACGCAGCTATATGACAGTAATCAAGTGAATAGAATCCAATTCTGTCCACATTTGTTATATCTCAGCCTATTCAAGTTTAGAGTATCTATTTTCGATGTCAATTTACCGATGTCAAAGGTATGGCGGGTAGTATCAACCAACCTCATTTAACAGTGCACATGGTAAAACGCAACCAGTTTTCAAGCTTGACAACCACTTGACTGTACATTACTAGCTTTTCGAAAGTTTTGAGAAGACTACACTGACTTTTTGGTATTAAAAATATGTAAAGAAGTTTAAGACAATCTACGGAACCTTCAGTAAACGAAGCATAACCTCCAAGTTGTTCTGTATAGGTATGCTTGATTTGAGTTCGATCCAAAATGTATTTGTATTAATATATTCGAATCGCTCGGGAGATGAGATAAATTCGAAAATTTCTAGATATTCCAACTTGATGTCATTCATGAGCCATCTCATATGATAAAATAAATCGAAGTGGTTGGATTTTGGGATACATTTTTCATGAAGCGAGAAGTTTTGGAAATATCAGATAATTGCATCCAGGACTTCCGTAATCCTCCTTTTAACCGTTTAAGGTATCATTTGTAAAAATTCTTACAGTCTGCCTAGTGATATTGGCTATATTGAAGACTCAAGTAAGTACTTACTTTTTAAATGAACCGCAGATTTGAGATTTAAGAGGAATGCAAGCTGAAACAACCATAGTGTACCTCCACCCTTTCTTAACTATTCGAAAAATAGAGTCAGATATTAGAAAAACATCTAAAACTTCCCTCGTATTTCTTGTGATAAAAGGGAATAGATATATTTTCGGCCAAAAAAGTTTATTTTTCCACGTAGTCAGTGTATTTCGTATAGCTTTTAGCTCGAAACACTTAGCCCAACATTTTGCCAATTTTTCGATCCCTTCCGAATAGTAAGATTACTCCTACCCTTCAAAATATCTGTTTATTGCATTGAGAATCTTGTCATAAAAGTTGAATCTCTATCCAAATGGCCATTTGAAGAAATGGCTCATTTCTTCAAGTTCAAAACAGGAAATAGTCGCAGAGGGCCAAGTCTAGAGAATATGGTAGATGTGGAAGTAATTCGATGCGTAATTCATGGACTGCGTGCTAGTGATGGGCTAAACTGGTTAATTTCGTAACCAAGAGTGATTCGATCTTTTAGTTCATTAACCAGGTTAATTTAACCTGTTCATTTTAACCAGTTCAATATATATGTATTTATATATATATATATATATATATATATATATATATATATATATATATATATATATATATATATATATATATATATATATATTAACTATTTTTATTTAATGAATTTCTCAAAAGATGTTACAAATAACACTTCTCAAAAAATTTCCTGTACAAACTAAATTGTTTGTCACGTCAGCACAGTGCACCTAGCAAAATGCTGATAATCATACTTTTTTTTAGTTATATTTTTACATACACGTTACACCACTAAGTCGAATTTGCATCTCTATCTGCAGCATTCATTTAAAATATCATTAGCACAAACATTTTAATATATATGTCTCGTTCCCTCATTGCAATATTACATTCGTGTGGAAAGAATCAAAAATCGAGAAAAAGAAACCAAAAAAGTTTTTGTTATGTATCATACAAAAAATTATGTCTCTTTTAACCAAATCATTCATGAACGAGATCGAATTGGTTCTCAAATGATTTGGTTTTTTTGAACGAGTAGATCTTTGGTTTTTGTTGGATTAGGTTATTTTCTGATCGAGTTGATTTTTTAGAGAATTGGTTAGTTCTTCGAGTTGGTTTTAGAACGATTTGGTTTTTGAATGATTTGGTTTTTAAATGATTTGGTTTTTGGAGTTGGACCAATGCGTATATGTATACGGCCGTTTTCCATCGAAAAACATGGCCGATCCTATGTATGTGTAATGGGTTAGAAAGTGGTAAATACATCAACAATCGTATGAAAAAGCTGATTTTTTCGAAATTTTTGACTTTTAACTTCCTATAACTTGGTAGGCAGGCCCCATAGCGAATTACTCACTATCCAGAGTTTGGAAAATGATTATTTATCAACAATCCTGGATTAATAATTTTCATTAAAACCAATATTTTAATTCATGTTTTTGAAGATTTAAGAATCTAGATTTTTATATTTTCGATCGTGAATAGAAAATAAAACGAAATGAATTTGTAATATCGGGTTTAAATACATATTATTTGTTATATTTTGCTCTGGTTCGCGCATACGAATAGTAATATGATGTTATTTTGCATCCCGCTCGTTTTTTTCCATTTTTCCTTCGTTTCCATTTTTTTTAGAAATAATGCAAACAGTTTTGTTCTTCGTTGTCTTTTAGTGCATTTCGCTTCATTTTTATTTTATTTTTGATTTTGTTTCTTTGTTTTAGTTTGCCACGAGCATTTGCAGCGAAAGCACGTGTTCGTTGTCAGTATGATTTTATTTTTACGTAATATTTTTAATTCACGTAACATTTTATGCGTTTTAATTTTTTTTAGGCTTACAGAATTTTTATTTAGGATTATTAAAAATGTTTTAATTGTAAAATTAAATTACTTAATTCTTTATAAAAATTATAAAATTGATATTTTGGTCAATTACGTTTGTGTGCTCTGTTGTCTTTTAGTGCATTCGTTTCGTTTTTAATTTATTTTTGATTTTGTTGCTTTGTTTTGTTTTAGTTTGCTACGAGCAGTTGCGACGGGAGGATGTATTTGTTTTATGATAAATTTTATGTTTTCGTAATTTATCTTCAATTTACATAAAATTTTACCTGTTCGAATTTTTTTTTTTAGGTATATAGATATTTGTCAATTTTATTGGGATTTTGATAATATCTATCTGAATTTTGACTAGGAAATAAATTAAACAAAACGTTAATTTTATTATTTCCAAAAATAATTAAATTGATGTTTCGTTTAATTTTTCGAAATAGAATTAACGAATTAACAATTATACAAATTTTGTCAACCGATATAGTCAATAAAATTATGAATTGAATAATATAAAATTTATTTATATTTATATGTTTATTAAAATTTATATTTTCGCAAATATATTTTAAATTTGCCAAAAATTAAATATATTTTAGGTCAATTTTTTTCATACTGACAAGTAAACAAACAATACAATACAATAACAGTAACAGACAATGTACCATCAAAAACAAAAAGAAACAAAAAAATCAACGTAAACAAAACAAAAAAAATAATTTTCGTGACTTTGTGTATTCTTTGTGTGCTAGAGTGTTTTTCCTATACAAAATTCAAATGCAAAAGAGGAGTTACGTTATATAATCACTGTTTATACATTTTCTCGAATCACATTGAACCATTTTGATCATGTGATCATATTCGATAAACGAAATATTATCGAACTAACATATTAGCCGAAAATAAAAATAAAAATCAGGAAAATTTCTTATGAATGAAAAATTTTAGCATGTATCAATAAATGGGAAATTTATTGTACAGCAGTCTTGATAAATAATCATATTTAGATGCCTCATATACAAAAACTGATGTTAAGGCCTGTATTGTAAGATACTACAAAGCAAAGTCAAAAAATTGCGAGAAATCGACAGTTTACGAACGAATTGTACAAATTTTGTTGTTTTCTAACCCTTTACTCATACTAACTCATAAAAGAGAATAATCGGCCTGATCTTTAGTGGTATTGGTTGGACGATTGGGTTTTGCTTCGTATTCGTATTTCGTGTGTTTACGAACTTTTTTATGAGTTTATATGGAAATGATTTTTGTATTTCTCTTTACATGGAGCTGGTTTTTGTATTTTAGTTGGTTGTTTGTTAGATGATTTTTTTGAACGATTGTGTTTTGTTTCGTGTTTCGTGTGTATACGAAGTTTTTTTATATAGAGTTGATTTTTGTATTTCAATGAGTTGGTATTTGGATGTTTGGTTTTTGAACGATTGTGTTTCTTTTGTATGCGCTCGTGCGTATACGAAGTTTTTGTATGATTGTTGGTTTGTTATGAAACATTTTTATATCGAATGTGATTTTTGCTTTTGAAAGAGATTTTGGTTAAGGTGAATTCTTGTTTGATTATTTTTAAGTAATATTTTTTGAGTGAAAATTTTTGAACTATAAAATTAAATACTTTTGACTTGATCTGAGAAAATCGATCTTTTTAACCTGATCATTTAGAACTAACCAGTTTTAGTTATTGGTTAATTCAAAGATCTGGTTAAAAAGATTTGGTTAGATCGATTTGGAACATCACTACTGCGTGCACCCGTGCATTGGCTTAATGGAAAAGTACGTTTTTCTTCGTCAAATGTGGTCGTTTTTTTACTTTATTACGTAGTAATATTCGCCGTTGATCAAACAAGTATTATCTTGTTGGTCTATAAAACCGTCTTAGCCTTCGGTGCAGATTCACCAATAGAAATCTACTGCTTAGACTGTTCTTTGGTGTCCGATGTTTAGTGATGGATTCATGTTTCATACCGTTATGAAACGACACAATTTTATTTCGATTCAACATCGCCAAAACTGCCTCTGAAACTGTCACACGTGTGCATTTTTGGTTGATTGTAAGCAAACACGGCATCCAGTGCAGGGATAGCTTTTTCATATTCATATTTTCGTGTAATCTATTAAGCACGCGTTCATCTGAGAGGCCTTCTATCTCAGGTATCTCGTGCATTTTTCCTCTGCGGTCTAGCAATACCGTATCATGGATATTGTCAACCATTTTTGGTGTGGTGAGTTCATTTGGACGTCCTGAACGTTCGACATCAGTTGTGCTTGGATGGATGATCTCGCCTCTCACTAAGGAATGACGAACACACTAATGTTATGGTGTACCGTAAGGCGAAGAGCTGCTGCAACAGTCGATTAAAGCTTTTTTGAATATATTTTCTACTTAAAGCCTACTTTATTGCAGCTTCTGAGCTGCGAAACTCCTAGGAACCGACTGTGTTCCTCTATGGGTTCTGAAAGTCACTAATAATCTTGTTTTGACAGGTTTACATCTCTCTTTTGAGTTCGATATATGTTGGGGAAGAGCACTCATCTCCCCACGAGACTTTAACTTTAGGGTTATTGACCGAATTTGATATCTGTTTTGGTCTACAACTCCTTTGGTCTCCTTGGTCGCGTCGCAGTGCGAAGGAGTTTTTATTTGATACCAATATTACGAAATTAATATTCTCTATATAAGAAGCTCTGCTCCTGGCTAGATACCTTATCCAAACACACAACTAAACGCATTCAACCCGTATCGCCGCATATTGGAGGACATACATACATTAGAGTGTTGTTCATTCTAGTTATAATTTTTAAATAGTAAAAGTCTTCGTTTGTACAAGTTAGGCAATTGGGATCTCATAGTATGTATATAGTTTTAAAATTGTGGTTTCAAGAAAGACTAATTTCTTTTATAAATGAAAAGCCACTGTTCTTTTATAAATGAAAAGCAGGAGCTCTAGTTTTTCTCTACACCAGTGCAACATATTAAGTGGTGGCTCAGTGGTTAAAGCTGTGGCAGTTGGGTACCGGGTTCGAATCCAGGTAGGGGCAGGATGCAAAATGAATTTTTCACCATCTGATTACGTTTATCTATGTCCTCCTATTGCAGTACAAAACTCAGAGCCAACCTATCTTCCATGTCAGTACTATAAGCTGGCATGGAGATATGCAATGAGCAGACGGTTCTACGAAAATCGGACCTGTAGCCGTACGTCCTCGATTTTATCATTAAGGCGTAAAGTAGGACGTAGTAAGGGATCCGCGAAAGAGCAGGGAAAATATAACAGAATGTAATATATATATAAAAAAAATGTGATTGTGATCTCATTGTCTGTCTTGTCTTAAAATTGTGCCTTCAAGAAAGACTCATTTCCGTTATATAAAAATTCACTCTTCTTCGTATATCTCGAAAGTTAGAGTGTTGGTTTTGTTTCTATCTATATAATTTTATAATAACTCTATCTTCCTCTACACTAGTAAAAAATATAAAGAAAATGTGATTAGGGACTCGGAGTTTGTAAATGGGCTAGAAATTGTAACTCTCCAGCAATGCCAAAATCTACTCTTTCTGAATGTAACACTTCAACTTGTGTATATACCAAATTAGTCCAACCCAATTTAAATAATTTCTACCATCACTTGTATAATATGTGCTGATTTTAGATTTGAATATTAGATATTTGTAAACAATGTCAGAAACATTTGCATATTTCAACCATATCATCATTAGTCATGACACAAAAACAAATTGTGTAATGGCTTCAAACCTTTTTCCTCGCATTGATTAATCCTGCGGATACCCTACTGAGTGTGTGAGGGCCGAGATATTTTTGATTAAAATTTCGGGTTATATAACACACACACACATACACATTAATTTTGCTTGCGCCGCTACCCAAGTGTAATTAGTAAGTTTAAATGCTAATCCTAATTCATTTAAAATTCAGCAAAAATATATAATTTAGATAGCGCGCAGAGAAGACAAAAGCGGCATCACAAAAAAAAAATATCCTACCATTAATTTCAAATTACATCACTTGTGTTGTTGTTATTGTAGATTTCACGCACCATCCAGAAAAATAAAATTACCTTATATTCCTTTTGAGTCTCTTGTACAGTGTTTTATTTTTCCAAAATGTCTGTCTAATTATTTTTTGCTCCGTATATATTTTCCATTTTTCTTTTTTCCTTTTTTTTTTTTTGGTATATAATTTTAGCTCTAAACCCTTTCATTTGTAAATACACATTTTTTTCACGTCCATACGTATATTATGTAGATATTGTGAAGTACACAGCAAGGATGGAGTGTACGTACGTACATATATATGGTTGGAAAATATTAAACAGAAGAAGAATTTAAACGAGGAAAAAAGGGATTTTTCATTTTTTATTTATACACTTTTATGTTTGGTTAAATTTTTTGTTTTGCGGCCGTCCTCCCTCCACCCTCCAGTTAATGAGATTTTTATGTGTATTTTGAGTTCCGGTGTTAGCATCTGGAAACATGCTATGTACATATTATAAAATTTTTTTCCTTATGTAATAACCATTCTCCATTTTCAACTATACATATACTTTCTCTTTTTAATTTAATTTTTCTTCGTCGCTTTGCTTTTGTTTTTTTTTATTCGTTTTTCCAAAAGCTGTACAATTTTTTGTTGGAGGTTGAATATAAACAAACAATTTTAATACCTACAAAATTCATGAATGTTCAAACGGACAAACAAATAAATTATCTCCATATTATTTTCCACACACACACACACACACAACAACAACCTTAAATATATAAGGAAAACGTAGAAGAGAAAAACAAAATCGGAAAACTGTATGGAAATTTAAGGTTGTGAACAACACAACAACAACAAAACATAGAGATGATATTAGTTTTTATTTGTATCAAATTACATTTAGTTTTTTGCTATGGGTGAAATAATTGTTGATGAAATTTTAAATATAAGTAATTTTAATTTTTGCAGTTTGTTCCCGTCTTACTGCATTGTGAATGAGAAAGAGAGCGACGAGTTTAGCCGGATTGTTCCCGCGACATCGTTTAAAATAGTGGGCGCTAGACTATCCAACTTACATCATCATTAAGTGCTATTAAAGATGGGTGTATAGGAGATGGAAAAAAAGTTGAGCAAGGCGTAATTAATGAATACGCCCTTTTTCTAAGATGCTTGATGTTATATGGAGTATTATTTAATTTGACATTTGTTTCTGTCGTTATATTATTTATCTCCAGAACTGCGCAGAAATATATTTCCTTTGTTTGGCTAAGATAATGATTATGCTTATGGGAAGAATAAGAAAGACATGAGTTGTGTCCTAATATTTGTACGTCGCCTTCCCTGCAGTTCTCCCAGCTTCATTGTTCCGCATTTTCATTTAGAAAATGTGATAATTCAAAGAAAATCCAAGAATGATTGTTGAAAAGTCTCTCCATCCTCAACGTGTCACTGTTTTGTGCAGTTTTTGGACTGGCAATGTGATTTGATTGCGCTACGAGCTATGATTAATGAATTTTTAATGGTCGGAATTGAAAGATATTGATGTGGATGATGTTTATATTCAGCAAGGCGGCGCTATGAGGTATTTCTCAAAGAGGTGATCACAATTTGGCCATCGATATTTTGTGATTTAACGAATATTTATGTCCTCTAAAGTAGGAAATCGAGATGGATAATACACACTATGAGAAAGATACCAAATGACATAACCAGGATTACGCTGGAATTTAATCCGCAAGGAAAAAGCCAGCTGTTGAATGTTGAAAGGCCAGCAGTGACTTGGAAAAGACCGGTGCTAACTGAAGCAAAACATATTGGAAAAAAATGGGGGGAACTAAAGAGAATAGCCCTAAACAGAGTTCGATGGTCCAGTCTAGTAGACGCCCTATGCTACTAAGAATGGAGTTAAGGGAAAAAAACAGTACATCCATATTTTTAGCGACAAGTGAAATGGTGATGACTTTAGCTTAACCCTGATAGTATACTTAGTAGTTATTCAGTTAGACCAGCAATGAGTTGGCCTATAAAAATATCTTTTAAACATTTTGTAAGTGTGGTTGAATTTTTGTATAATATAATTCATACTTTCTGAAAAAATGGCTCTTCATTAAAATCATTAAGACGTCCTGATTTGTATTGTCCAAAAGATTTGCGGTTGAAGAAAAAATTCTATCTCGATATATTTTCTTTACAAATACGTTTCCTGTACACTCTTTCAGAGATATACGAGTAAAAAAAAAAAAGTTAAGTTGATGTGGCTGCTATCGCACACTTAGACCATATTTGATCCGTTGTGATACCACTCTATACGACTATAGGTCCGAGTCTTTCCGTAGAGCCATCTGCGCATTGCATAGCTCCATGTCAGTCCTATAGTACTGACATGGAAGATGAGTCGGCCCAAGGATTCTAAACACGACAGAGGATCCAGATTATGTTTATTTTCACCACCGATCGCACCGCCCAAACGATCGAACGTGAAAAACCCATTTTGCATCCTGCCTCGAATCGGATTCGAACCCGGTACCTCCCGCTCCAACTGCCGCAGCTTTAACCACTGCGCCACCTATACGAGTAAGTCCCATCCATTTTACCATATGTCTTAGTCTTTCTGATTTATTGTTTCCAAGTGTCATGGTGATGTATTTCTTATTAGTTCGGTAAGAGGACAGCTCTTCTCATAGGCGCTAATTAGAGGCACCTCAATTTCATTTATCATTCCTCCCCACTTTCTAATTTTCGCTGTTACAGATTAAAGTAACAAGTTAAACTGAAGTCCGTATAGTTGTCTTAGGTTTCTTAATTTCTGGATTACAGCTACTTAAATAAAATAAATAAAACAATGCTCGGAGAGTTACCTTATCTAACACGATGTAATTTAAAACTTTTCCCCTTAGAATCCACGAGTCCAAAATCAAAAATCTTACGTTAACAATAAACCCTTTAAAGTAGTCTTTAAAGGGTTTATTGTAATTCAGAGGCCACTAAGATGGCTCATTCAGACCAAGATATAGAAATAAGCTCTTTTGAAATATCTAAAATATCGCCATTAGAATAATCGAACGGCATGAATACGATTCGGAACAAAAGCTGTACAGTTTTTAGGGCTAGTGTGGTGTGAACTAGAACTACTCCAATTCAGCTTCACTCCAAGTAATACCACGTTGCACAAACTAAAGCCCTAAAAACCAAAAAGCTTCTCCGATAGAACAGGGTGTGTTCAATTTTACAAACTGGCAGAATCTATGTCCGTTGTTTAAGATCCTGATGTATGCAAATGACAATTTGCGGAAGAAATCGAGATGTGGTGTGAAACTAGTTCACTTAAACTCAACGGTGACAAATTTGAACTATTACTGTTCCGTCATAAAGTATTTTCACTTATTGAGCAATTCGAAATAAAAGTTGTTGTTCTTCAGAAACGACCTTTTGATACTATTACTAGAGCACTAGTAGCTAGGTTTAAGAGCCATTACATAAATTAACTGCATAAAACGAGTATATAGAGCCAATTGAAGCTAGACTTGAGTTGATTTTCACTCAAGTCTAGCTTCAATTGAACAATCGAATTTTTCGGAATCTTTGTTTTGATCTTTGCTTTGCTAATTAAGCCATTGATATATTCAGAACACATTGAGTTGGTTCACGTATAATAACGGTCATATTTTGTCTTGATAGCATCGTATATAAATTGAACATGAGTCGTGTGTCAGGGTGTTTTTGATGATAACCTCATAATAAATAAATGCTCCCAGTTAGCAGTTAAGAGTCATAATATATTGACATAATTGGGTCCATTTTCTGATTATTCGAAACCATCTTAACGTTAAATTGATCAACCCAGGTTTGTTGTATTTTTTCTCCGATTTACTTTCTTTTCATATAAAAATTTTCTTTTCCTAACAAGGCACTGGTGTTTTATTGAACACATCCAACATAATCAATTCATCTTTCAACTCAATATTTTAGGCTAGCATTGAAGTCAAGATGAACGCATGTGCAATGTGAATATGGCCTACGCATATCGGGCCTATAGCAGTAAAGTCGTTAAAAGACAATTGAACATCATATATAGTTTTCAACATCGTCTTCTCAATCAAAAGATGCAGGAGCTGGGATTTCAAACTTTACAAAATTCTATTACATAATAAAAGTGGAAACAAAATTTTATGACAGGTAATCCTTAGAGATGACTAAACATATTATGGAATGCTATATTGGCCACAAACTTCGATTACATTTTTTTGATGTACGAAATTTTACAAAATCAAAATGCTGCCCTCCTGAAAGTAGCGTTGCAATATCATTTGGCGTAAATATTAATAAAAAAAACCCAGATCATCTGTGATATAACTTATTGGTAACCATCAAACTCTGTATTTTATCAGCCTGTTAAACTTTTGGGCAAAGTGACTCAGTTTAATTAAGCTCTCTGTTTCAGTCTATAAAGCTTCATGTACTATATGGAAGTGTGGGGTTTATTTGCTGGTTGGGCCTAATGCTCTTGCTTAGTTGAATGTGTTTCAATGTTGGTCTTTATGAACGGATGATGCTAATTAGTTCATTATAGACAATTGGTCCTACTGTTACAAATTTGGTCGTTAGAGACATCAATGGTCACCCGTGAAGAAAAGTCGTTATTAGACTTAATAATGTGGGGCCCAATAAAGATCAACAAAATCGAAGTTGACAACTCTCCATATCAGACCTAAAAGGTTTTTCACTTCATCATTTTCCAAGTCAATTCTGTGATCTATAAGCAGATATATAATTTTAAGTTATTTTTAGTTGTAACGAATTGGGATTCCTAACTTCCAATTCAACTTAAATTACTAATCAGCACATCAGATGAAGATTGTCTGGTTTTCAGACATTTCATTGTGAAAATGGATAATGGAAAACTTCGAATGATACCAGTTTTTGCTTATTTATTCTATTAATTGAAACGGTTTGTTTCGAGACATTTCTATTATTTTAAATTTCTCGTTAAAACTGAACAAAACAAGATGGAAATATGCTACAGAATTGATTTTTATCTCCAAACAATAACTTTTATTTTCAATTATATGTATTAAGTTATTGTTCTTAAAAATATGGGATGGTATTTAAATTAAAAGTCAATACATGAACATATAAATATATAAATATATAAATATATATATATATATATATATATATATATATATATATATATATATATATATATATATATATATATATATATATATATATATATATATATATATATATATATATATATATATATATATATATATATATATATCGTGAAAAATATCGTGCCAAACTTGAACCTAGATCTTATGTTTATAACATACATATGTTATAAACATACATATGTGGTAAAAATAACTTACAGATCAATAAGATTTATAATCAAAATTTTAGTATTTCGATTTCAGTGATTTCGAGCTTTTCCAAAACGTATATAAACTATGTTTATATCGGCTATGTATCGTATCAATGTGAAAATGTATCTTTGCATCATTACAAAATAAAAACTAATAATAAAATCAACTCCACTTACCTTGTTTTCATCCGGTCAAGCTCCTTTTTTTCTTGAAGCATTACTTATCATTTGAGTCCTTTTTTCCACTACACTATAGTTAAATTAATTATTTTAATTTTAAATCTAATTAAATTTTTGATGTAAATTTAAAGTGAACACAATATTAGCACACTACATTTAACAAACACTTGTTTTGAAGCTCCCAATATCTAAGTTTTTTGTGAATTACGATTTAATAATGACGAAGCTTTTCAGTCCGATATACTTTCATCACAAGTAATATAAAGACTGTGACCAACTGCATCTACCATATAATGCAATTGGTCATGTTGCACGTTGTGCGATGTTGTGGGTATCTCCTACTGCAACTTTTCTGCATATTTACAGCATATTTAGCGATACCTGAAATAATTATAAATAAATAATAAAATGAGAGGCAACGAGACACTAACACATAAGCCACAAACTATAATTACCTCGACCTTAGGTTTATCCGAATGAATTAACAAAATTGTCTATGTACTTTCGAGTCACACATTCGATTAATTTCAAAATCACGACTGCAACAGTAATTCACTTGTTTTTGGTACATTTTGTGGCGAACAGGAAAAATCTTGTTTTGCATTCAAAACTGGTTCACAAATATAATTCAACATTACAATGAATTGTATAGATCAGGAATAATAAAAGTAGGGGTGTGAGCCAGTCTCAATTTCCAAAAACACTTTAATACTATACGGGGTAGTAAAACTTAATTTGATATGCTCTTCTGAGTACGAAATTTTTAGGTAATTGGAGAGACGAATATGACGTTCTTACTTATGATTATAGGTGCATCATAATTAATATAAATGTTAAGTGGCCACCATTTAAACCTTATCGAAACAGAAAGCTAACCAATTGGGTGTAATATTCTATTGAGCTAGCTCCTTGCTTTTAAATTACTATCTGGATTTCCAAAATGTAACCAAAACGCCCGAAACATACTATTAAATTTAAGAACAAGGTTAGAGTATCTAATCCTTCATGATGATTGGGACAGTTTCCTAGTCGCTCAATAAGTAAATAACCATGATGTTTTTTGTTCATACCTGATGACTGGCCTGCTTCATCAAAGTTGTTCTCGATGTAATTTTGATTGGCTTTATTAGTTTCGATACTTTTATCTCAAGGTCAATCCACTTTTTGTGTTGAATCGCTTTAGATTTTGTTCCCATATGCGCTAAAATTTTTTTGATTTTTTACATTAGAATTACAGTATGGATTTTTTCAAGGTTATATTGTGTTCAGATTCAAATCATTTTAGCTAATTAGTTTGTCACCTTGCTTTCTTAAAACTAGAAAATCAAGCAAAACTGCTTCTATATAAACTCGTTACTCAGTAAAGTTGGGAATTGATCAAACTAGACGGAGCTATGCTCAGGACCCAGTCTAGATTTTGCGGTTAAGTTTTCCCAGTACATTTAGTTTTTATTTCGTTGAGGTCTTATCAAATCAAAATTGCAATCTATAAATATTGTCATTTATTAATTGTGAGACGATGATTTTTGAATAAGGTGAACCACACCAAAGCACCATCCGATAAAAATGATGCAAAATGGATTAGATTTTTGGGAAGTGACTCGCGTTTTGTAATAATCTTACCTGTTCCATTTCCAACGTTTTGTATAGTATTATTTTTCTAAAACCATAACTGTCATTTGCACTACCTAGATCGATACACTGCTTGTTGAATTATGTTTGTGAACCAGTTTTGAATGCAAAACAAGATTTTTCCTGATCGACACAAAATGTAAAAAAAATTGAAAAATCGATCAAAAAACAAGTGAATTGCTATTGCAGCTTGATTTTGAAATTAATTGAATGTGTGAGTCGAATACAAAGAAGATTTTGTTTATTCATTCGGATAAACAGTTATCTGAAAGTCGAGGTAATTATACTCTGTGGCTTATATGTGAGTGTCTCGTTGCCTCTCATTTTATTGTTTACGTTTAATTATTTCAGGTATCGTTGCATACGGTAAATATGCAGAAAAGTTGCAATTTTTGATAAGACGCACAAAATCGCACAACGTGCAACATGACAAATGGCATCAAAAAGTAGATGTAGTTGGCCATACACTGTATAATACTGGTGATGAAAATATATCGAACTGAAAAGCTTCATAATTATCAAATCGTAATTCACAAAAAAACTTAGATATTGGGAACTTCAAAACAAGTGTTTGTTAAATGTAGTGCTAGCAATTCAGTGTTAATATGGTGTTGATAGTTAAGTTCAAAAATGTTGTTAGATTTTAGATACAAATGTTTAATATAATTTTAGTGAAGTGAAAATAAAAGAATCTATTTAAGTGCTTCAAAAAATGAGGTTTACCGTATGAAAACAAGGTAAGTGAAGATGATCATATTTTATTATTTTCTTTTTTTGTAATGATGCAAAGAAAAATTTTCACATTGTTACGAGAGAGACATAAATAAAAGATATGTTTGGGACAGTTCGAAATCGTCTCATTCAAACACTGAAATCGAAATACTATGTTCTATTGATCTATATCTTATATAATATTTTTATTGAGACTAACATAAGATCTTGGTCCAAGTTTGACATTGATACAACATACATAAATTAGCATAGTTTTTATACAGTTGGGACAGCTCGAAACCGTGTCACAGAATCGAAATTCTAAAATCTTAACTATATGTAAGTCCTATTGATCTGTATCTTTCACAATAAGATCTTAGCCCAAGATTAACATTGATACATCTCATGCATAAGCGACATTAGCATAGATTATGTACAGTTGTGTACATAATACATAATATATATCTATATATATATATATATATATATATATATATATATATATATATATATATATATATTATAACGGTTGACCCGAAAAACACCTTCCCGTTATTCGAAAAGATTAATTATCCTCACAGTGGTATCGAGTGGTCTTATATTCACCTGGCTAAAGCTCGTCGGATAGTTCGTGTGTGTCCCGATACATGAGAAGGATCTTGCTGGACCGCCTAAAAGAAGCAAGATGGATGTGCAAAACAGAATACTTACTCGATTACAGATGACATGTACCAACCTCACTCGATTTTAATTTTTACATTGTCATTCTGAAAATTTTAAAAACACGAAATTCAAATATGAAGATTGTGTGATAGAGAAAAAAACCACAATTAAAGTTAAGATTAAAGTTAAATCATTTTGACAAATTTTAATTAACTTAAATACTGATAAAAAAATAACATATTTTGTTCTTAATAAATAAAAAGAAACAAATATTTATAGCAAACTTTAATCAACGATGAAAGTTGATTAAAGTTTGCTATATTATGTTGATAGATGATATTTTTATGTCCAGTACTGTATAATTAAATTTGCGCACGGTTCATTTCACGCACTGTATTGGCCAAACTGTTACCACCGTAACGTTTGTGGATGAAAGTTTTATATACCATATACTACAATGTTTTGATTTTTTAAACACTGGCAGTTTGCAGGTTAATTCATTTTGTTGTTTTTCATTCGTAAATAGTTTTTTTTGTTTTATTTTTACTCCACACACACAGACATACGCCAAAATTTATATCCAAATGTTGGATTTTAAATTTTGTTTTCTTCTAATAGTGGTTTCAAAATTAGCACATTTTCGTCAATTTGCATGGGACTATGCAAATACGATGCATATACAAATTTTACTACAATGCACTATTATGATAGAATTATTATGACTTGAAAGTGTTTTATTATAAATTATGTATTATTTATTAATTAATTAGTATATATTATTATAAGAAGTATATTAGTTTATTGTATTAATTAGTGCAGGAACCCAGATAATCATTGTTCTTTCCAATAATCAAGTTTAGCCAGTTTGTCATTAACGACCACGTTTATTTGGTTTTTTCTTCTTGCTGATCACAATCATAAAACTTAAAATAAAATAAATTAAATTAACTGTTTTTATTAAAATCACTATCTTAGATTGTCATTTGATTTTATTAATAAGTTTTATAACTATAATATATTTTATTATAAGATTTTATTTAACTCTATACTTGTCCATACTAAACTAAAATTATTTCTACTGTTATATTAATACTCAAAACGATTTAACTTCAATTTTCTTATACATAAATGATCTTTTTTCTAATTATTCTAAAGTTCTTAATCGTCTTGCATTTCTGCCGGTCCAAAATTTTTCCCCTTTCTTCCCAAAAAATAGAAAACACCCAAAAAAATTCAGTTTTTTTTTTAAATCATAAAAAGACTACTTAATCTACATACGTTAATTTTAAAGTCACAGTAGCATACTCGATGGAATTAGAGAGATTGTAACAATAGCCGTGTTTCTTGACGCTCAGTGACCCGGACCAGATCAAATTATACATACAAAGCAACAACAAAATGTGATCCAAAATTTTATTCGTATCAGAAATTTGATCAGAAAATTAGTTCTTATTTGATAATATAGGGGAACTTATATTTTTTTAGAGGTTGACTGTAATGAAATAACAACAAAAGTTGGACATCTAACACACTCATTTAGTAGAACTGTCAGTTGATTTATTTATTATAATATAACAATTTTGTTGCATAGAGAGTTAACTTAATAGTTTTGAGATTTATACAATGTAAAATCTTTTAAATCTTTATTTTCCATTTTGTTGCCAAAAACACTAGCGTTAATATTTGTATTATTTACTACTGACAGAATGACAGCTAATGAGGACAAAATAACATGGATGTTATTTTACACCAGAAAATAATACAATTTTGAGTAGTACCATTGTATGTCATTTCTTGCCACAAGATCTGATCTGGATCAAATCAAACGTAAAGAAACACAGTAAATATATATATATATATATATATATATATATATATATATATATATATATATATATATATATATATATATATATATATATATGTATATATACATAAATATATATATATATATATATATATATATATATATATATACATATATATATATATATATATATATATATATATATATATATATATATATATATATATATATCAATATATATATATATATATATATACATATATATATATATATATATATATATATATATATATATATATATATATTTATATATATATATATATATATATATATATATATATATATATATATATATTATATATGTATGTATATGTATATATATATATATATATATATATATATATATATATATATATATATATATATATATATCAATATACATATATATATATATATATATATATATATATATATATATATATATATATATATATATATATATATATATATATATATATATATATATATATATATCTATATATATATATATGTGTGTATTTATTTATCATATTGTAGCCCATCGAATGGTTCTACAAATAATCGTTTTTATGGCATCCGGAACATGTTAATTTTTGGTCAGTATCAAGATCCAACTCGAAACCGCGGCGGGATGAGAAACTATGCAGTTTTTGTTGTATTGCCTGGTTAGTTATTAAGTTGTAGTTGTTATATAGTTGCCGTGGTACCGACTTTTGAGCTTATCTTAACATATTCCCGGGCCAGCTTTTGGTTTCTTAGGGCTACAACGGTTGAGCTTCACTGGCTTCACGTTGAGTGAGAATCCCGAACATGTCCCCCAATATAATGCCTTTTTAATCTCCAAGGTCTCGTTTAATGTGTAGTTTTTCCTTGTGACTGTCTATTAGCAATAAATTTGTAACATCCAGATTCCTGAATTTCCAATTTCTAGAATATTGCAATGAAAGCCGAACAACTCATTGCAAGCAGCTTGTATTCAATTGTAAGCCATCTTATAGTTATTGATCTTCTCCCAATAGCATGCTCATGTTGTAAATTGCCGTCGTCCACTCCATATGGCACTAATTTCAGGAGGAACAGTTGGCCGTCTTTTACTTACACCAGATCATTTGTTGTTTAATTTCGCTGGACGGGTTTCCACTTACTGCGCTGTTGAAGTTTGTGAAAATATTCTGAAGACCATCAATTCCAAAAATCTTGCACCATCTTTTCGACCAAGTTCCATCTTGTTTTTAACCCCATGTTATTAATCATCGCCTCTGGCATAGCCTTTAGTGAATTCACAATCTAAAAACGCACTGTTGCATCAGATGCATCGTTGGTACATGGAGTTAGTGGTCGAGAATTAAGGACGACTTCGATTTGCGTGGTCAAAGTATTTAACTATTCGAATGTTATAGAGATGATTCTTCTATCACTCTCTTTAGATGATGTTTTACGAATTGTTTTTCCTGCTTCTCAAATTGCACCAAAGTGTGGAATGTGTGGATGCAAAAAGTGTCAGGTTGCCTCATCATTAGCTAATGGGGCTGATATGTCGTGAAATACTGTCGTCATAGCTGCACGAAATGTCTTTTTCATTACAGAATTTGCGCCAATGAAATATGTTCCATTGTCCGAGAATATATCTGTACAAAGACCGTGCCTGAAGATAAACTTTTTGTATGCACCACTATGTTACATACAACGCTCAAAGTTGTGCGCCACTATGTAAACTGGTTTTATGAGTATCTCCCTTTATCCGCTGTGTAATTATGTTATTTTTATTTAGGATTGTCAATCATATTGTATGAGGTACCCGTATGGTTCTGAGCATTGGACACTGAGACGAAGGCCCGTAATCAACTGGAGCGCGTGCAACGAATTATTGTACTCCGGGTATGCAGTGCTTATAGTACAATATAGAAAGAGGTAGCCTTCATTATATCTAACACGCCACCTGTGACGATAATGGCTAAACATAGAGTCACAGTACTCAGTGGGACTCCTAAAGAAGGTGCCAAACAAGAAATGATGGAAGAATGGCAGAAACGATGGCAGAAACGAGTGTCTGCGCACTGCGTCGTAAACAAGACAACTGATTCCTAAAGTTAAAGAGTGGGTGGAAGTTATAAGCATGGTGAAATCAACTACCACCTAACGCAATTCCTATCGGGTCATGGCTATTTTAACAGCTATTTCTTTAAAATGCTTATTAAAGAGAGGCCCTGTTGTTTATACTGTGATGAACAAGATATACCACAACACACTATTTTTCACTGTGGACGGTGGGAGCGGGAACGTCCTAAATGTACTGATAAAGTAGGTCAGCTGACAACGGAAAATATTATCCCTAAGATGCCGTCGTAGGAGCAAAATTGGAACACCATTAATACCATGATAATGATGATATTACGTCAAAATCTCAAACAACATGAAGCTATAACAACATAAATTGATAAGAACATGGACATTATATATATATATATATATATATATATATATATATATATATATATATTTATCTTCCTATTTCATTTAAGGTATAGATAGACAAAGTGCATAGTGTTAACTCTTTTGATTAAAATCATTAAGTCGTTTTGCACATACGAGATAATTTTTTAATTAGAATTTCAAATAACATATTTGATCGTATTATCCTACATCAATTTTAAAAGATGCATTCGATGAAAATATAGAAGACAAATCTCGTCTAATAAAAACTATATCATTAAGGTAGAATCAATAAACTTATTTTTTGACTATATTTACTTAAAGCTTTTATGCTTTTTCACAATAGACGTGTGTATGTACAGTGCATTATGATTTTGCTCTATATGGATGTAAACGAATCCATATAGAGTCGAATGTATGTATATGGGATAAACAATAAAAATTGGTTTTAACAATAAATGATGTTGTCATTGTTATAAAACACTCATCATCAATAGGACATAACAAAAAATTACTGTACAATGAAACAATTAGATTGGAGCTATGTACGTATGTATATGTGGAAATGCTGGAAAAATTAAAATTATTAAAATCAAATAAAGAAAAACAAATGCCAGTCAAATATTGCGTTTTTCTATCAATTGCAATGTAAATTGCAATTTTTGGTGTTCAATTTCCATTATCAGTTGTGTTTCTTTCTATTTATTCAGTTTGGTAACAGCTCTATGTATGTCGCATATTCACATGGTAGAGTTCTTTTCCCACTATACTGGTATATACACTCTACAGTTCAAAACTAATTGTGCAGAAGAATAATCTGTACCGTGACAGTATTGGTAATATGAACAATTAATGAAGAGACATCATTGGATGCGCAAGTCACTATACCTAAGTTATTCATTTCCTTTATAGAAGTGGTGCCTCGAAATGTTTCCCCGCACCAACAACAAACAAAGTTCAAAGGTGTATAGTACTTTGAACTTTGTTGCATGGTTTAAATCTTACTTAAGCGATCCCATTCAATACATCGGTATTGGAGACAGCAGGTCAAGAAAGAGCAGATATATATTGGAAATAGAATGTACATATTAGAAACAGCAGATACAGAACTGTCAAAAAAGATATTGACAATTTACCGAATTGGTGTAAGTCAAATTGTATTCAGAAAAGGTTTATCCGTTACTTAACTTGGAAAGACGGTTGAGAGTATGTTCAAGAATTACCATACTTGCTACATATACAACATAGCAGCTCTGGAAATAGATGTGATCGTTTGTTGGTAACATTTTATTGGCTCACATTGGCACACCATCACTGGAAAATACTGGAAAATTTACAATGTAAAGGTATCTTAGATATCTATAGACATCTAAGAAAAGTGGGTTCCTGCAACTTGATGCACATAAAACCAACTGCGGGGTTCTAATGGGCCAATAAATATGATGTGTAAAAGCTTAAATCACCTGTTCGATTTTACTTCCAGAAACGATATCTTAAGAAGTAGGTTGATTTCGTATCGACTGGGAAATATATCACGATTTTGTACATGTTGCAAGAAAACAAACTTTTGCACAAATAATATTGAACTGGACAGTAGTTATATACATATATGAAAATCATGAATGGATTTCTTTTGTATTGTTGGTGTAATTTTTCATCTAAAATAACACACCGTAAATACAATATATCGCTAAAAAAATCATGTACCGTTCTGCTAATTTCATTAACTTCTTGATAACTCACGATAGGAAAACAATGAGAAATGCCGAAAATCTACGGATGTTTTGTTGTGTGTGTGTGTGTTAAAATTATTGATGGTATGAGGCTGAAAATAAATATTTGTTTGGAATAATAAAAACCACAATGTCTGAAAAAATATTATAACAATTATGGCAAACCATTTCACTTGGGTATATAAAAATGTGATTCGGACAAGTTGCAGACGATTGATTTTAGATTTCAACGATTTATTAAATTAAAATCAGTACAAAATACAAAATAAAAAACCACCGCTTATTATTTGTGAGTATATTAGAAGTTTTATATGAAAAGCCTTCCGCCGATAAACTGCTTGTACTCGCTAGTAGAAAGGTATTTGTCTTTGCTAAACTTTTCACAAACTGTTCTTGCATTTTTTTCATAAGTAGTAAGAAGCATCTACCGATAATTTTACCGGTACCCGAATAAGAGAACTACTAACCCTTTGCAGTAGATTTACATAAAAGAGTTCGTTTTCACCCATTTTAAGCGTTACAAAGACAAAGAGCTATTGACTAGCTTTTGACTAAAAAACGGTTATTTGTCGACTGAAAAGCGTTAATTCTTCTGATAACCCAAAGTCTATTCGGCATACTGTATAATTAATCGTTTTAGTCCTATTATATTATGCCTACAAAATGCTTGCTATAAAACTTTTTGCATTGTACGTGTTGTCTTGACTTAACTACAGTGTTGGATAAAGATCCTATGATACGCTACATTGTTGTGGTCGATATGCGATGAAAATTATTGCTATCAAATTTCAAAAGTAAATTATTTTCAATGAAGATGAACGCAAGTAGGTAAAAAAGCTCCAATAATTTTAAAACTGAAATTTAAAACTTAAAAAGTCATATTTAAGCTGTCATTAAATTAAATTCAATACTGAAACATTTCGACAATTAAAAATTGAAAGATTTAAGTTAAGATTTTTCGACCAAAGTTCACTATTCCAAAACAGTTTCGATTTAAAAATACAGTGTTTATTTTAAAGTCAAGCTTTTCACTCAAAAGAATTGTTATTGTCAATGTGATATCATATATGTTGTTGTCAAACACTGAGTTGTTGAATGGATCTCTATTGGAGTGTTGTTTATGATTGACATGGCTACGCTTATGACAGCACACACAATATAATAACGTAGCTGTAAGGTTTTTGATTTTTTAGACTCATTGAATGTTTCAAAACCCCATGACTTGCGTTTTCTTGATTCAGTTGTAACAACCCCACAAAAAGGAGTGGTGTTCTGGTGCGAGTGGTGGTGCAAGATGAGCTTCTCTCATTTGTCGAGATGTGTTAGTCTTGTCAAATCGCAACAAAATTACAATAATCAACTTTTTTTATAAGTTTCGAAATATAATTTTATAAAGCTTAGATATTGAGCTTTCAATTTTAAATTTCATTACAGCAACAAGTATCTACTCATATTGACGACAACAATGTAGGTCTTAATTGGATCTTCAAACTGATATAGAATAGTTAACTTATATCGGCTAAAGCTTAAATATGAAGCTTTAGGTTTCAAATCTTATTTTCAAAATTATTCAGTATAATTCTAATTTGGCAATTCTAAGTAGCTCAGTTAGTTTGAAATAAATGTTTTATTTTTCTCCTTTTGACCCATTCCAACAAACCTCTGTAATGATTACTATTCTTGTCGCATTGTATTTGATGTTTTGAAAAAATACGATCCAAGGAGCAAAACCCTATTCAAACTGATTATTTTTGTTGAACGAACTGACCTCAATAATCTTCGTTGAAACCTCATTACAGAAGTTCATAATCAGTTTCAATTTAACTATAGTGTTTGATAAAAGATCAAGTATTATTGTTGTCAAATAGCATATTTATTAATTTTCTACTACATAAATAATAAGTTCGAAGGGCAAACAGTATGTCTGTACGTGAATGTTATGTTCTTTCAAAATATTGATACAATGAAATAAACTTGGGCGAAAAGATTCTAAAGCTCATGAAAATTGTTCATTGTTTATATCTAAACGTTAGCTCAAATATTTGACAGTAATTAAATAAGAAAACTGAAAACTTCAAATATAATATAAAAAGTTTTTACAAATATAAGTTTATTAATCAGTTTCGATTTGAAAATAGTATTTCATTAAAGGTCAAACTTTCTACTAAAATAAGTTGTTGTTAAAAAAATGATTTTGAACAAAAGGAGAAAAGCTCATAAAGCTTATGGAAATTGTACATTAAAAAAATTAATAAATCATGCATAAGCTCGGATTTTCATCAATAAAAGGATAAATAGCTACTGAATAATTTTGAAAACGAAATATTAAACAGAAACCTTCACATTTCAGCTTTTATAAATTAATTTCGATTCATCTACAGTATTTGATAAACTTTCAAACTTTAGACTAAACAGAAAAGTTTTTATGTGATATGATATTTGTTTTCGTTATTTGCCAAAAACTTAACCTTATTTTAAATTATTTTAAATGATATTGAAAAATACACAGAATACAAAGGACAGAAAGCTTATCAAGCCCATGAAAACTTGACATTAAAACCAATTATAACCACTTAGGCTCGAATATTGATCATTAATTAAGATCATATTGAATAATTTAAAAACTTAAATTTCAAACATAAAACTTTTTGTTAAAGCTTTTACCAATATAAGTTTATTATTACAAATCAGTGTCGAATTAACTACACCGTTTGATTAAAAATTCAATAAGACACTACATTATTGTTGTCAATATTGAAATTTAAAATTAAAAGCTCAATATTTAAGCTTTAATAAAATTATGTTTCGAAACTTTATAACAAGTTTGTTATTGCAGTTCAGTTTTAATTCGACAACAGTATTTGTTGCTGTCAAATATCAAAACTTATTTGAAATGACGTAACACAAATATAGGGCAAAAAGCTTTTAAAGCTGATAGAAATTGTACAGAAGATATATAGACCAATAATTAAATCAATACTGTATAATTTTAAATCAGAAAGTTTCATGCTTAGGGTTTTATCCAACAAAGTTCGTTAATGCCAGTAAGTTCCGATGAAATATCATATTTTGCACTAGATTGAACAAATTATTAAATTTTTGAAAGCTTTAACAGAAATAAGTTAACTATTGCAAAATAATTCTGATTATACTTCAGTATTTGTTTAAACTTTGCACTAAAAAGAACAGTTGATATTATATAAGTTTCTGTCACTGGTATTTAAAATTACATTAAAAATAAAGCGAAAAGCTTGTAAAGCTCACCGAACAGAATCTAAAATCATACGAAAGCTCAAATACTCTCAATATTTCTAGATATGTACTGAACAATTTTTAAAAAGAAATATGCTTTATATTTAAGCTTTAAAGCTTTTAACAATGTATATTAGCTATTGCAAATCAGTGACAAAAAGAAAAACCTGTTTTACATTATTTAAAACGACATTGAAAAAAAAATTGAGCAAAAAGCTTTCTAAAGCTCATAGAAATAGTACATCAACAATATCTATAGCCTTACGACAGATCGAATATTTATTGACCACTAAATAATTTGAAAATGAAAGCTTCATCTTTAAGCTTTTACCGAATCATGTTTTTGATTGTATATCAGCGTTTGATTAAAGATTAAACTAAGCACTACATTGTTTTTTTTAATGTTATGTCATATTTATTGTTGTAAAACAATGAGCATTTACTCACTTCAGTTGTTTGATAGTGTGGTACAACTCCACAATTTAAAAAATATGACAACTAATTCACGTATTTTCGATACAAGTCAAAAGTTATTAAATTTATGGGCGAATCTTTATTTGAGTGTTGTGCGTGTTCGATGTGGTGAATGGTTCTTTTTATCATATACCTATATGCTTGAGTAGCCTCGTCGAGTTGTCGAGAATAGACGTATGCTTTTCCAACACTTTTTATATTTCTTCAGACAGATAGTATTGAAGCTCCTACTTGATAATAAGCAGTTTATGGTGTAGCAAGCTACAGATTAAACAAATTACTAATCAATTCGTTCCATTTATACTGACTCCAATGTTCTGAAAAGAATTCTTATTTCAGAGTACTTTCGTTTTGCAGTATCGTTGCTATTGCTGTTCCTGATATGCAACAACGATACCTCAATTTATGTGCAACTTTGTATATTGCACAAATTTATACATTTGGAAAACAATCAACGCACCATACCTATAAAATGCTAAAGCATAGTTATGCATAAATTAATATTCGTGCATTTTGTACTCAAAACAGATATCCCTGCATGAATATTGTATATGGTAACAAGTACAATAAAGCACAATATAATTGAATTGCATAGACATAGACGAATAGGCAGTACAACATATGTACAAAAATGTATTATTACTATATGGTTTGAAAGCTCTCAAACATTCTGCTCAATAGTTTTGGTTCAAATTTTTTGTTTTATTTTTCGAAATATAGCAGAAGCTTAATTGGGTAATACATATTGATGCAATTTTGGTATTTGTTGTTATTTGTGAGGTGCATATCCAGCATACGTGTATAAGAGGTTTTTTTCTTTTTTCGTCGAGTAAAATAGTATAACACACAGTTGAGCTTTGTAGATTATATGCCCATAGTATATGGATATATATATTTAAGCTGCTGATAATTGTGATTCCACATTTTAAATATATATTTGTATAGGTGATGATTTCTAAAGCACAAAATAGACGTCTAAATTTATCTAATTAGACATAGGCTCGGTTTTATATGGTAAAATATCGATTTAATAATTGTACATAGGAAATCCCAATTTGTATAAATTTATTCTATATTCTATAAATCCATGGTAACCTACAATGGTTCGGTCTTTTGAAAGAAGAGTAAATAATATTTTTCAACTACAACACTATTCATTTTAGCGGAACTGATGTTCTAATGAAAGACAAAGCATTATCAACTCTCGCTTCAATGTAACGGATGTAGAAATACTCTTTATCTGCAATTTATTCCCAACCCATCTTCAATGTCAGTACTATAGGCTGGCATTAAGCCATGTAATGTGAAGATGGTTCTACGCAAATCGGACCAATAGCCGTACATCCTCAATATGGCTGTACTGGCGTAAGGTAGGACGTAAATAAGCGAACCGCGAAAGAGTTGGGAGTGCCTTGAGCCCTAAACCTGTTGGGAACGATAAAAAAAACCAAACCAATCGGGTTCACGATTAACAACTGTGGGATTGAATGTTGTATAAAATATAAGAATTTTCTGTCTACCCAACCTATGTACTATGATCAACAAACACGCGAATACCCTGTTTACTTGGCTTTTCTGTACCAAAAGTATACGTAGAACAGTAAATTGCAAACAACAGTATCATTGGATGAGCACAGGAAGTTGGCAATACAGAGTTTCTAGGGATGATGGCCATCTTTTATGCGTCGACTGTCTCATATGTGTTAATTATTAGTTTGGCCTGCACAATGAACAATATGGAAAAGTCCATTGGGCATCCGGGAAATATAGTACCCATTGTTGTGAAAAAATGAAAATGGAAACCTTCCTCTGATTTGTTTTACCTAATCAATAAGAGGATTTTGTTAATTGCTTAGTCGCTGAGCTGTGCAGACATAAGATGCAGTCCCAGTTTTCTTGTTATGTATCAAAGTGTAGAGGGATACACATCGGAAGAAAGTTTAGTCAATGTTAAGTTCGGAGTGGAGATTTATCTACCTAGCGACTAGGAATTTTTTATACACTATTTAAGAACATGAAGGACGAAATTTCATTTATCGAGTTATGAGAGGATCACAGATGAAGTTAAAAGCAGTTTATATTCAAGGGATAGCATCGTACGAAGGAAGCCAGCTTGAATTTTTTGTTCGAGACTAGCACAATTTTGCTAGGAGTAGGGATGTTGAACAATGAGCGAACAAAATAATCAAAACCAGTTGTATACAGTACTACAATCAAACATAGAAGTATGCCCAACATACTTACCGTAAATGTAGTGAATGGATCACTACATGTACTGTTGAAGTATAACGGAATGATCGAGGATCTATTTGATTTCTCGATAGCACTACTAAATGGCAGATCAGACAACTTGTGCAGTGTTCAAGTGGTTAAAGTGAAGTAAAGAGTAGTGCCATAGCCCCACCATTGACAAGTGAGATCATCCGATGTTTTCATTTTAGGTCGATGACCAAATTATTTGCTATGACGGAAGATGAATTTGGTTGTCGGTCGAAACACTTCCATGACATATGTATAAGGATATGTTCAAATTGGCTGGAAGTCCCAATTTGAAATCACACCCAATGTGTTATGTTTATACTAGCCCAAAAGTGTTAACCGTCTAGAAGTATGAAATACATTTTGAAGTTCTAGGTGCGTTGTTGGGTTAAGATAAATATATTTCAGATGAACTGTGGCCATTGCAATGTCTGCAATAGCGCGTCCGCGACCAGGTTGTTTTTGGATTACATTCAGTTAAACACTGAATTGGTCTAGCCAGAGGCTAGTGCAAGGTATTGTTCCGGCCAAATAAATGTTAAATAAACATTTAATGGTGTTTGATGGAAGTTGAAAAGGCAAGTGTATAGAATGTTATTCGGTCTTATCTTAGTAGCTAAGAAATTCGTTAGGTGCGAATATAAGGGCATCCCAATAAAAAATCATGAAGTTTATAATGTTCCTAATTTTTCGATGTCAGCAAAATGTTTCGATGTCAACAAACCCAAAATTAATTTCCTATGACCTCATGGATGAAACGAAATATATGTGTGAATTACGAATTCATTTATGTGCAATGAGTGGCATCTACGACCCAGTTTATAACACATACACATGTTATACATCTGTCACAATGTGGAATTGCATAACCATACCAACGTGCACGCACGCGCGTCTCAGTCAGGTCTTGGCTTTCTTAAAATTTGAAATCGTATTTTACAATTTTTCAATAACCACTTTACTTCAAAATCTTATGGATGAAAAACCATATCTGACAGTTACATCAACGTAAGCAAACTAAACCATATGAGTGAACTGCAACCGGTAGCAAACGTTCTTACACCCAAAAAAATTCTACTAAAAACTGGAATAAGTTTCAGTTTCTTTATACAGTAAAGATTTTCTCTGTGTCTATGACACAGAGAAAATCTTTACTGTTAAACGCCCTATTTTTTGATTTTCTCGCATTAACCTCTCTGATAGAAGCAGAAAAGTAGCGGATGAAGGGAACAAACCAAATTGAATAACCAGAATATCTACAGAATCGTATGCAGTATCAATTTTAATTTATTTTTTAAAAGCTTCTGAGGTTATATAACTGACTGATTCTGAATGTGCTAGACTAGTTTCCATCTAAAGGGTGACGTTATAAAAGCCCATTTGCCATAAACAACCGTGGCGAGATGCACATTGTATAGATATGAACAATAACGAATTCGTGTTTGGAACGCCATTGTAGTTTCACTGTAGAGTATATTTGATACAAGTAAACCTTATTTGTACAGTGGTCAAAGCTCAAACAGTTCATCATTGGGCTACCTCGGTGATATAAAAGATCTGCGATTCTCTAGAGGAGCGCATAACTCATCGGCCGACCCATCTTAATACTATAGGCTATATACTATATAGAAACTATGAAAGAGTTAGGAGTTGTTCGGCTACAAAACAGATAGTAGAGAGAAACAAAAGAACAAGAAGGCATTTTGTTATCACATACACTCACACACACATAATCGATACGTATAGCTGTCCACATTAGGGTGTAATTATAATTAAAAATCCAAGCTCCTTTGTATATATGTATGTCCATACAAATATATGCACATCATCGTCAACGCAAAATACCATTTCATACCATAATCTAATCTAAATCTTTTTTTAATTATGATTTCCTTCGTTTAATTTTAAAAATAGCAAAATTTCAAATAATAAAATACAACAACAAAATAATTTTCCTAAATGATTTTCTTTGTGTACTGCTTACACTCTGCAGCAAAGCAAATCCAAAACGAAAGTATCAAATCAAATAGAACAACAACAACAACAGCAAAAATGTAATTTTAAAAATGGCGAAAGCTTTAATGAATTCAGAAATAATCACCGAAAACAAAAAAACATGGTTACCATGGTAAATAAATATCTGTTTCGGAAAATGATGCTAAAATAAAAGGAAATCTTCATTAACCCTCATCCCACTAAGATAAAAAATCTACTTTTTTTTTATGCCAGCTCTCATAAAAGATGAAAATTATATTTCATTTACTTGAAGGTAAAATAAAATGTAAAATGAAAAGCAAAAGTTTTGCGGGAAATTTTATTTTATTCATTATTTACAGAGTTGGTTATAGGTTAGATTAAAATGAAAAATTTATCTTGTACTTTTGTACCAGGTTCGTTAAAAATTTAAATACGAAGAAGGGTGATAAATATGTATATAAATTCTTTTTATGTATAGATGGGAAGCATAAATTTTCTCTCGGTACATATCTTTATATACATATAAACGTGTACATATAATTTTTTATTTTTAAATGTAACCTATAAAACAAAAACCAAAAAAAAAAAATTCAGGGAAATAGGCGAACAGTAAAGTGAATTTCCATTTATGCTTCAACTCATATTTAAATTTTTGTTTCGTGTACCATTCAAATTAAAACACACACACACACATAAAAAAAAAACTATGTACGAATTTATTCTACAAAATGACTTAAAATATATAACCCAACAACCACTACATACGGACGTACGCAACTTTAGATATAGTAAGAGATAAATATAAAGGGTTTTCCAATAAGAGGTTTTCTTTTCATGAATTTGTCGAATGTCCAATTCGCACATTTGCGGCTGTATATCATCGATAACTTCACGAATTATATTTTTAAGGTCTTGAATCGATAATGGAGTATTGGCATGGACCTTATTTTTCACATGGTCCCAAAGAAAAAGTCTAACTGTGTTAAAGCACAAGATCTCGATGGCCAATTGTGATCACGTCTCCGTGAAATAACACAGTCAAGAAACTTTTATTGCAAAATTGCGATTGTTTCGTTAATCGTTCGTCTTACTGTAAAGAAACGTCGTCTACATCAATATTTTCCAATTCCGACCATAAAAAACCCGACATGATTCCTTTTGTCCGCAGGTTTTCTTTGAACTGTGAGAGAGACAATTCGTGCAAATTCTAGCTCTATTCACGAAGTCGATTCTCCTTTTGACTGTAGTATCGTGTAATGATCGAATCCCTGTTGCATTCGCATGATGTATTTTGGGCATCGTAAGTATTGTGTTAAAATACGAAGCTGCTAGTAATCGTTTGTTTTTAAACCTTGTTTGGAGGTTTTCCCATGCTTGTTCGTAATTTTCTCCATAATCGTTGATAGATGGTTTATCAATTGGCAGCTGACTTTTTTAGGCGTGATTTTAAATACGTCATTTTTGCGTAGAAGACAATTGACGGTTGGAGTGGATAATGTTGGTAAACATGTCGTTGAAAACGTGCTAGTTTGCATACTCTCCCGAGAATTTGGGCAGCTCGATCTAAGGTAGTTGTATATTTGCTGCCCTTGTTGTTTTATCAGAGAGCACTATTTGTTGCAATCTTATCAAGGTGGATTCCACTTTATCTTCAAGTGTTCCATAATAGTTTTCTGCTATGTATTTGATGGGTTCTTCGTCATCTAATTCGATAAGTATAGCGTTATCAAGTGAATCAATTTAACTGTTTTTGGTTATCTAGTTGATTTTTAAATTTTAAATATTACTTGGCATAGTCGTTATTCACCAATTTTTCTTCAATAACAGTTTCACCAACCTCATTTTCGAAAAAGTAAATATCCAATCACACCACCACCTACAAAAACCGCACGAAACAGTGACACGTTGAGGATGGAGAGGATTTTCAATAATCATTCTTGGATTCTCTAGGCACCAAATGCAACAATTCTACTTACTAACGTAACCTCCAAAGTGAAAATGGGTCTATTCACTGAAAATGATTTTTTGATTAAACTCAGCGAAGATACGTCGTTTATGGTGATGATGGGTTACAGCAATAGCATCAGTTGTTCTTAAGCGAGGCAGACGGTTTTGATTCTCTACATCACTAACTTGTCTCAACAGCTCAAATTTTTCCACCAATTTCAGTTTTGCCGACTGAGAATTTTGTAGTTATTTCAGTTAAAATAAGTCTTATTGACAGCCTCCCAAATATCAGACTATACAAAATGAAATCTCTTATTAGAAACCCCTTTATATTCATGAAAAACAGAAGACCAAGTATCTAACACGCTACACAAAAATATTCTGGCAAAAATTATTTTCGTTTAATTTTTTATTTCCCTACACGTAAATGTGTGTGTGTATTATGCTTTTTTTTTATAAATATATGCCCGGACATATCGAATATGGTGATGAGAAGGTGATAAGTTGTGCTCCACCCCAAATTCGGGTGAAAAACAATAAAAAAAATTATAAAACAAAAGTGACTCAGAACTGTGTTTAACCAAAGCAGTCTCGATTAAACGAAGCAAGAATGATCAAAATGAGCTTTATTTAGTGTAACAAAAAATACAAAAATCAACGTCAGTTTCATACAAAATGTATGAAAGGTAAGGCTTTACTATATAGTAAATATTTGAATGAAAAGTAGTTCAAATTTAACTTAGGTTATATTCAATTGAAAACAGAAATTTCAAATTTCATCCTGAAATTGATCATTTTTCGATTTATTTTTCCATTTTCCTTTATTCATTAAATGAAAATATGGTATTTTAATAACTTAAAATGAAAACAGAGACAGATACATAGTTAGGTTACGAGAACTATATTTTATTTTAAGTATGCTCACAAAGAGAATAAATCAAAATGGCACTTTACACCAAACAAATCAATTTCATTAAATGTTTAGTTGTATTGTAATTTTTGTTTTGCTTTCATGTATAAAATGAACAATACCAATGTACAAAATCTCATATACACTATACACATTTAACTAGATTTAATGATTACATGCACACATGTATGATTTTAACATGAATGGCTTGCAAAATTTTTATACAACAGCAACGATCGTAATGGCATTTCATCGAACTATCATTCAATATAAAAAAATATTCTCTCTCTCCCATTGTTATGACATTTATGTCATTATGAAAATTGGTTTTGTATTTAATGCATAATTATGCAATTAAATATTATTTTTATGTTGATTCAGCATTAATAAACCATTTTTAATGATTCGATGTATTTCAGGATTAAGAATATAGTGTAGTGTTGTGCTGTGATTGTGAATAAATGTGTAGCAAAATAGAAATTGTGATTAGGTTATGTGTTCATTTTGAAGTGTAAACATTAATCAGCTGATAATATTATTTATTAACAACTACATGTTGAAAATATCTTTTTAACTGATTTATGTTTAAAAATTCGGTTTTAGTTAATTTTTTCGAATACATAATTTCATTTAAATAAATTAATTATTAATTTTTTAAGTTTTCGCGTTCAATTATGTGTATTTTCGTCAATATTATTTTTCTAAATTTATTAAGAAATGAGTTTGACTTTCGTGGTACAACCGATAGAGAATTAGAGCGAGGAAAATATATTTTAGAGGATATCGTTTATATTGAAATGAAAAGCACAAAATTTATAAAAATATAGATCAATTTATAATTAAATTTGATCGTGATTTATTTTGATTTGAAAAAAATGAGATATGTTCAGATCTAATTTCACCCTTTCTTAGTCATTTTATGAAATAAAATTTTAAAAGCTCCAAGTTGCAATAGCTAAAAACTTAAAAAGAAATTTGTACGTTTCGTATGAGTTTCTTGATAAAACGTACATTATTGATACACTAAATAAAGCTCATTTCAAAAACTGAGTATTCATTCTGGCTTTATATATTTAGGATGCTTTGGTTTAACACTCGTTCCATTGCAAGACTTTAGAATTTTCATATAACATACCTACATACATACATAAGTACCTAGTACATCATACAACTGTATCCAAATAAATCAAAAAGTTACGAACATTATAGATAGTTTGTGATGAAAGCTTTCGTTGGAAAGTACCAGCCTCTCTTTTGTCATTAGACCATTTTGCATTGATTAATAGGCATATTCGTTACACTTCATCCAGCTTTATTTTGTTCGTCCGTTAGAAACATAATGGTGCTAACCTTTGAATATACATTACTTTCATCTTTGTACTTGGTTCTTTCGAAATTCGGTAGATGTCTTAATACTTTATTTTACTTTACTATACTTTATGTCCGACGCTCTTCGGAAACACCTACTTAACCATCCTTAGGAAACCGTTATTTAAATATAACGAGACTGTCTTAACCCACAAGGATGATTGGTTTATTAGGTTCACTCTCTTTAACCCTGCAACATCTCTTCTTTCTCTCATTGAAACGCCACAGTGCTACCAGTACCCAGACTAATTTCGCTAATTCTTCTGCTTTTTCAAGTTACCTTATGAGGTTTGATTGAAAAACTTTCCTTCAAGTTTCCATCTGCAATGTTAAAGGCTAGCACATTCACAGAATAGCGTTAGATATTTTGTCCGTCCTTTGTTCATGGGTAGCTCCTTGCTTCTTTGTTTTGAAATTTATCCTGTGTACAACCTATAAATGTGATTTTCATCATTCCTTTAGTTCCAATGGTCCTAGTGGAATTAGACACAAGATTACAAAACCAACACTCTGGAATTAAAGTGAGAGCCTACCGAAAAAGGTAAGAAATAAGTTAGAAGAAAGCTGAATTGTAGTGTGTAAGGAGTATGGTTTTTGTTCCAGGTCCGATTTAAAAACCTTTATATATCTGAAGAGGCTTAAAAATGATGGTCAAAAGAGAAAACCGAAAGACCACAAAATTACCTGAGCCTCGATAAGCCATTTGTACACAATCTATGTACACAACCCGTACCGTTTCAACGAAATGATAAGCATCGATTACTTTACCAACCGAAAGGCTTTCCCTTCAAAAATTGTTGTATCCTATGATTCATAACAGAACGCAGATCATGACTGAGTCAGCGTACTTCGCAATAAATTCCTGATCTAATGATTGAAATTCCCACGCCTGATTCTTTTCTCGAATGTTAGAAGCCATCTATCGTACTCAACCGTAAAGGTTCACGAAATCGCACGACGTGCAACATGACACGTAGGTAGGGACCTATATTATTACAAAAGTCGATCTAAATTCTGCCAGCTCTAGCATTGAAGTCACCAATCACCAATTTGACATCGTGTTTTGGTATAGAGCCTATCAGAGTATCCAAATTATTGTGAAATGAGTTTTTACATTGGGGTTGACTTACATCAGTTTTGTTTGTTGAAATTTTCAACCAGATTAAGTCGCCTCCTACGACAAGTGCTTGATACTGTAGTGGTATTCTATGCGTCTTATCTTAGTTTTTATGCACAGATAAAAGGACATCTCCCTGAAGCCTTCGAGCTCTGTCTCAGCAATGCCCTAGACGGGGTCCAGAGCAAAGCTGAGTCTAGTTTGATTTTTATATAGATCCCCCAATCAAACGGACTAATAGAAACTATGAATTTCTGCGAGGTTTTGTCAGACAAATGTGATGACATTCGCAATCAACATCTCTACTGCGAATTAATTATGGTTGGTGACTTTAATGCCCACGATAAAGAATGGTTGAATCACCAAAATACGAACTGTGCTGGGCGTCAGACGGAGTGGCTTGCTGTTTCGAATGACATTACGCAGATTGTTAGTGATTCCATATTTGAATGTCAAAATTCTTTAAGCAGTCATATTCTGGATCTTTGTCTTACAACATTTCTGCATTCCATGGAAGCGCGTGTCGAGGCCGGAATTGGAAATTCTGACCACAACCTGATAACAGTAAAAATATCTGTCGCAACACCACCAGAATTTAGACAGCAGCCAAGGCATTAATGGCATTTTAACGAGGCTGACCATGATGGGTTACGGTCATTTTTTCAACATTTCCCGTGGAAGAGCCATTGTTTTTATAACAATCATATAGATAACGCCGTTTCCAAATTCACCGAAACCGTTCTACATGGAATGAATAAATATATCCCATCATCCTTTTCCAATTCCAATCCTAATTTTAAAATCTTTTCAATAGAAGCCGCCAAAGCAGCCAGACAAAATAAATCTGCTCACAAGAAACATAAACGCAACGAAATTTCGTTTGACGATTATAAGGCCACACGTAACATCTGTAAAAAAATCTGTGCGAAGGAAGCGAAAAGAGCTGACAACAAGAAAGACGCTAAGGCTTCCGAGTTGAAAATCTCCGATCGCAACTTTTACCAGATGGTCGCATCGGTTGCCAATATTTCCAAAACATCTATTTCAGCATTGAAATGTGCAGATGGTGCTTTGGTGGTGGATCCATATTTGCAGGCCGACCTACTGGCAAACGTCTTCACTTCGAACTCGACCTTAGTTGTCCCAGATGGAATTACGCCTTCGTCAATTCCGTATTGTGGTTCCAAAATGGATCCTGTCAACATCTCGGACGAAATTGTCTTCAGAAACCTGAAGGCAATGGACATATAAATAAGCCCACCGGACCTGACGGAATTCCTGTTCGAATATTGAAGTAGTTTGCCAGTGACTTGGCTCCAATATTAACTAAAATTTTTCTCCTTTCTTATAAGCAAGGTAAATACCCGAACGCCTGGAAAAGTGCGATGGTGCAACCGGTCCTTAAACGTGGTTGTGATAAAACTGACCCTTCAAACTACCGGCCAATATCAATTGTGTCAGCCGTGGCTAAAGTTTTTGAGAAATGCATTAACCAACAACTGGTGAATTATCTTGAGATTAATAAAATAATTTCAGATAAGCAATATGGCTTCCGCGAAAGCCGCTCCACAACCGATCTCTTGACGTATGTTACGAACAAATGGAATATGGCCCTTGAGCACCACGGAGAAGCCTTTGCAATCGCCTTGGATATATCCAAGGCTTTTGACAAGGTTTGGCATGAGAATCTCATTTGTAAACTTGTGGCATACGGCTTTGATTTGATGACCATCAAGTGGATAAAAAGCTTTCTCAAAGACCAAAAGATCAACGTTGTGCTAAATGGGAGATCATAAACGACACACTCCCTAAATGCTGGAGTCCCTCAAGGATCGGTTTTGTCACCAACTTTGTTTTCGTTATACATTAATGACTTGTTGGATAGCACTGTGAACCATATACACAGTTTTGCCGATGATGCAACATTGCACTCTTCTATTTCATTTGAGGTCGAGCCTACTCCTTCACAGTTAAACGGTAAACGACTGGAAGTTGTCACTTCGCTAAATTCCGATTTGAGTATAATATTTGAGTGGGGAGTTAAAAATCAGGTCAAATTTAATATCAACCTTTACTTGAAGGGTCGCGCGTCGGTTGCAGGAGCTGTGACAGTTACAAGGAGCTAGGAATGTCTACAAGTCCGCCCTGCACCCAATTGAAACAAAACGTAAAAAAAAAAATATACAACTAGGTCGAATTAGTTTTGATCGAGTAGTTTTGCATACTTTTCTAGTATTAAGAAAGCAAAACGACGAACTTATTGGTTGAAACGCTATGAATCTGAACACAATGTAACCTTGAAAAGACCTATAGTGTAATTTAACTGAAAAAAATTAAAAAGGACGAAACAATTTGTGGCGTCAATGGAAACAAATGAGATTCATCACAAAGAGTTGTTTGGCCTTGTGGTAAATTAACTGCGAGAACCACTTCTCTATTTGATGAAGTAGGCCGGTCAACAGGTATAAACAAAAAACATCATTTTTAACTTGAGCGGCTAGGAAACATCATTAAGGTTATAGATACTCTAACCTTATTCTTAAATTTAATAGTATGTTTCAGGCGTTTTGGTTACATTTTGGAAAACCAGATAGTAATTTATAAGCAAGGGGTTAGCTTTCTATTACGGTAAGGTAAAAATGGTGGCCGCTTAAGATTTATATTAATTATGATGCACCTATAATCATAAGTAACAATGTCATTTTCGTCTCTTTCCAATTACCTTAAAATTTCGTATTCAGAAGAGCATATCAAATTAAACAAACCCCGTATAGTATTAAAGTGTGGTTGGAAATTGAGACTGGCTCACACCCCTACTTTTATTATACCTGATCTATACAATACATTGTAATGTTGAATTATATTTGTGAACCAGTTTTGAATGCAAAACAAGATTTTTCCTGTTCGCCACAAAATGTACCAAAAACAAGTGAATTACTGTTGCAGTCGTGATTTTGAAATTAATCGAATGTGTGACTCGAAAGTACATAGACAATTTTGTAAATTCATTCGGATAAACCTAAGGTCGAGGTAATTATAGTTTGTGGCTTATGTGTGAGTGTCTTGTTGTCTCTCATTTTATTGTTTACGTCAAATTATTTCAGGTATCGCTGCATACGGCAAATATGTAGAAAAGTTGCGGTTGGCGATAAGACACACGAAATCGCATAACGTGCAACATAACCAATTGCATCATATAGTGGATGTAGTTGGTCACAGTTGTCATATTACTTGTGATGAAAGTATATCGGACTGAAAATCGTAATTCACAAAAACTTAGATATTGGGAGCTTCAAACAAGTGTTTGTTAAATGTAGTGTGTTAATATAGTGTTGATAGTGTTCACTAAATGATTGACAATAAAAATTTAATAAGATTTAAGATTAAAATATTTAATTTAATTATATAGTGTAGTGAAAAAAAGAAATTTGAGTAATAAGTTGTGCTTCGAAAAAAGAGGAGCTTGATCGGATGAGGACAAGGTAAGTGGAGATGATCATATTTTATTATTATTTTTTATTTTGTAATGATGCAAAAATACGTTTTCACATTGATATGACATACATTAAAGATATAAGCATAGTTTATGTACGTTTGGGACAGCTCGAAATCCAGTCTTCTTGAATCACTGAAATCGATATTTTAAAATCTTAACATTTTAGTGCTTATGTCAACACTAAAATGTTAAGATTTTATTATTTTGTATAATTCATTGCTACAATGAATTACTGTATTAGTTGTTTTCCATTAAGATATGAAGGTCATTACCTGAAATCTAGAAAAACCATATGAACTCAAATCAGGAATCAATAGAGGTTTAAGATTAGTACCAATAGATTAAATTACTCTCATAAACCATCTCATAAACCAAGTTCCAATTATTAGAACCTTGGCACCAAAATTCGTTGATACATAGGCATTATTTTATCAGTTTGTACCAGGAGGGATAGGATCTTGATTATTCAAATTCTTTCTTAAATTAATAAACTAGCTTCCAGTTCTTTTTGAATCTTGATAGTTTTCTTGGGTATTCTTACTGGTCACTATTTTTGAGTCAACAATTTAAACAGCGAGCAGAGTACATTTGTGCTGCGGTCAGTTATTTCCTTGAATAGATTTATTTGCTTTTGGGCTGCAGTCCGTTTGTTAATTATGTTGAAAGTCGTTGATTTAGAATGCGAAAGGAGGAAAACTGGTTAGATGTGATACAAAAAAAACGGGAATACTAACTCTCTAGTGGTTATCTCTTCAGCAAAATCTCGCATTAAATGAGATGGAACTAAAAACATATTACACTTGACACAGACAATTTTAATGCCTGATAATGGTTATATTTTAAGATAAACATCGACAATCACTTTAACGGTATACACCAGGAAGGATTGGACCATTTGATTTCAGTTTTCATACCGAAAATCTCCCTTGAAGCATAAATAAGCTTCCAGTTCTTCTTGAACTGAAATAGACTTATTCTCACTATACACTGTTCCCTGAGTTACTAACGTCAACTGCCAGTAGTGAACGGAGAACTAAGCTAAATCTTTTGAACAATTTTTGTACTACTGTCCGGGTTTTTCTTGCATAGATTTCATTGCTTTTGAATCGCAATCCAATATTTGTACTCCTTCCTAAGAGTACTAACAGATTTCAAAGATTTAAAATTACAATATAATTGTTTTATATAATAATTCTCTTAGTACGATGGGGTGGTTTTCACCCAAAAGAGTAACAAATGTTGATCCCAAGCACCAAATGGATAATGATTGCAGTGGAACCCAAATGAGAAAAGAAATGTCGGATGAGATAAAAGAAAAAACTGGTTATATTTGATATAGAAACCCCCTATCGGGAATTGTAACTCACTATTGTTAATCTCTACAGTACAATCTCACACCAAACGGTATGGAACTAAGAACATATTACACTTGATACAACAAATTTTTAGGTTGCAACCAAAGTAAATAAATAAACTCACCTACCCAGCTATCTAAAAGCTTTAATCTACAACCGAAAGAATGTAACGTGAACCCAAAATCGTATACTGGCTATACGAGTATTTTTTATTTATGGGATCTGACCGTGGGCAGAACTAGTATCCGCTGAAGAACTGTATAGTGACAAATATTGGAAACACACTGTTATCAATATCGATTGGTAAGGTACGCCACTGTCTTTCAGGGAAATAAAATGCATTTTTGAGAGCAGCAAACTATAAGAACTGCAAAAATCATTGTACATATATGCATCTCCTCTAATAAAGCAAGCTGATTTAAGAGCAGGTTCGAACCTTTAACAAAATAGATTAAAAGTGAAAATATTGGGAATTATATCGTAACTCTGAGAAATAAGATAATTGGATTAAAAAAATGAGTTTTTTTGAAAGTTTTGAACACTATTCTTGTATTCCTGTTTATTCTCGCACAGATTTCATTGCTATGATATGATATTTTGCAGCCGGGTTAGATTTAATCAACGCACTTAAACTATAGTGACTTCCTTTTCTAGCTGCTTCAAAGCATCGTTTATTTCCGCTCCACTTGGGGCTTCCAATGTAAGCGAGGTATGGTGTATCGGTGATATACTTGTCCTATTTTATCTCTTGAACATCTCAAGTTCTCTCTCAACTATTTTCGCTGTATATATTTCCGAAATTAGTTCGGATGTACTAGCCTTATCTTCTACCTGCGTCGCAATACCTAATGCTATCTGAGAAGCATAACCCTCACTTTGTTTATTTCCGTTTTCTTTAAACAAGTAGCACGAGAAAAACGGTCACTTATGACAGATCTCTGCATTATCATAGGATGGCAATGTTGTAAAACCCGAAAGTCACCTAATTTAGAGTGATTATACTAGAGTCTAAGCATCATATAAGCCACGTCAGCTGCGTATATAGTACCAACTTTGTCCTTTCAAGCCTCGCAAGTTCGTTCGCTCTGCAGTTCCTCATTACGTCCGACTGGCTGCAGTTCCATACATTCTGAATGTTGAAATGCTCACTCATCTCATTCAAAGACAAATGACAACCCAACGCCCCTCTAGACGTCACAGAAGCAGAATCCAGCGACTTGACTGCCACCTACCACATTATGTCTCAATCAATTCAGGACCTCGTCAATCGCTATCACCTCTGCCTGAATGCTTATTAGCGCCCAGCTTATAAGCATGCAGGCCGTTCTTTGCACCTTCTCGATCCTCATTTTGTAAGTTACTTTATCAAGAAACGCCACCATACAAAACTCTTGCGAGAAAATTGATTTCTCAATGTTACCTACCAGGGCATACAGAGCTGAGTCCACAGATTTCTCTTTTATAGTAGTCATGCTGAGACTGTGTTCAGTCCCTAGGCTTTATTTTTGAACGTATATAGATATTCATCAGCCTTTCTAAGATTTTCAATAGAAAGGATGAACATTTACCCGTTTTCTGACTAAATATCACTTTAACCTCTGCCCACCCCTCGGAATACAGACCAATTCTAAACACCATTTGGAGATTACTTCCAGCCAGGAAGAATAGTTTTGAAGCTCCGTTGAAATAACTCGGTCAGGACCAGCCAATTTATAGGGTTTGAAACCTTCAAGTACCCATAGGATCCGCCTTTTGGTTACGATATACTCTATGAGCAGTGAGTGTGCTTCTCGATGAGTACTAGTCTCTGTCAAGTAGTCGATGCTTCTTGGAAAGTGGGTTTCGATGATAAGTTTCAAAGATTCTTCACTAGAAGCAGACCAGGATCCATCCGGATTAATTAATTAACTGGGACTGGTAGGATAAGTATAGGTAGTATATTCCTAAAAAGAGAGGTCTCAGAGACTTATTCCATTTTATCACAGAAGAGTCTTCATGTCATCCTTTGTGCATTCCTCAATTTTTTTTCTATATTTTGAAGTTCTTATAGAAGTCTCAGTATTAAGCATTTATCGTACTTTTGGCTCTAGAGAAAGAATGTTCTCAAACGTTTTTTTTTCAAAAATACCAATTGTTCGATAATGTCGTTCGATTATTCGATATCGAGTACCAATAGAAGGGTTAAAACTGGTTATTTTTGACACTGCATACGGGAATTCTAATTCACAACTGTTAATCTTTTCAGCACAATCCGATGGGATGGTACTAAAAACATATTGCACTTCATACGGCAAATTTTAGTGTACTAAAGTATATAAATAACCTTACCTATCTAGCAAGCTAAGAGCTTTACTCTATACAGCCGAAAGTTTCATTACTGAAAAGCTTAAATAAAAATATAATATTATGTTATATATGTATACATGAGCACTGTGTACATGCATACGGGTACATACATTTTTTGTTCTCTACAAATTGGAATAAAAGAATAATAAATTTCTTAGTTTTAAAAAAAAAAATTTAATTCTCAGCAGAAAAAAAATTGTTTAATTTTTCATTTTCTAACAGCATCCATAATATGAGTTTGTATGTCCATGAAAAAAATTTAAATTAAAAAGTTTTAAGGGTTTTTTCGGAGGAGTTTCACATACACGTACAGTTTAGGGCGTATATTTTATATTTAAATTTTTTATTTTAAAAATAAAAATGTGTTCTTCGCTTTTTTTATATAATTTTTAAATATTTGTATAAAGCTCAACATTTATTTTAATTTTATTTTATTTTGAGTTTCCTTTTTATATAACATTAAGATATATAGTTAAAATTTTAAAAGTTGAAAGCTCGGGAGATGTACAGTAAAAACATGTATTATACTACCCGTATATATATGTATGTATGAACAAACATAAAAAATTTTATGTAATAGCACAAAAAAACTGGAGATATAAAATAAATCTCAAGAGATTTTAAGGATTTTTTCCTTATGTATGTACCGTTTGTTGCTGTTACTATAAAATTAAATATTCAGAAAAATTTTATCTTTCCAATTTTTTTTTTGGTTGCAATTTTATAAGTTTGAGATTCGAAAAAAGCTCTAGTCCACAGGATAGAGAACAAAAGCAGACACACAGATAAAAACGTGATGGGAAGAATATTTATATATAGAGCACATCCCTAAATTTAACCGAAACCAAAAAACATTGCTTCTTTATATCCATTATGAAATTTTGCATTTGCACAGCAGAACGTTGTAAAAGTTTCTATCTGTAGGTAAATTATGCATAAACTCATCACTCCTGAGAGATTATGATGGTATGAAATTTATTTGAACAATCATTAAAATAATCTATTTGTTGTTTGATGTTTCTTATGCTCGTATTTACAGGTGTATTGGTTGTTGATGGAGTTTATGTTGTGAGATATCGCCTGTATGTGTCGCTTATGCCTTAAATTAATAAAATCTTCAAAAAAGTGTCTATATTTGTTAAGATACATGTGTAGTTTCTTCCCATTAACCAGTTCATAGTTTTGTGTTTAATTCTTCTTTATTCATTTTTATATGAGCAGATGGTAAAATGGCTATTTGAAGTTGATTCATGTCTGTTACCAACATCTGCAAATTAAACAACATTGCTATATTCAGGACTGGTTCAAGTACACTTTATTAAGGGGCTCTTGCATTTATTTTCTTCAGTCAAAATAGGCATCACCCTGTTTAACTCTGAAATACTTATCTGACAGATACGAATGTAGTATTTCGCATGCCCATTACATACAGAGTAAGTTGTCAAGAAGACTTTCTTTTCTTTTTGGGTACTCATCACTTTCGAGAAATTATCATATGGTATGAAATTTATTTGAATACAATCACTAAACTAATCTTTATGTTTCATCTACAGGTGATTTGGTTGTTGTTGGAATATATATGTTGTGAGATTTCACTTGTATGTGTATTCCAAACTTCCGAATCAGGAAAACGTAATAATCTCCTGAGTAGATTTGACAGATCAAAGTGCAATATATTGTTGCAATAATTTCTGGAGGCATCATTAAGTAGCAATTTTACATACTGAGGAAGTGAATTTGTAAAGGCCTTTGTATGTTTCGTAAATATATAGACAACTCGTGTGGTTGGATCGCTACTAACACCACTATTTTCGACCATATTTTTCTACACTGTCGAGCAACTTATCAACTCAAACTTTCAGCGCCTACTGAAAGGCGATTTTTTAAAACAATCGATTTTCAAAAAACAATTGTTTTAATGCTTAATGTTTTTACTTGAAAATGACACTATTTTCATGAAAATTGATCCGATATATATCGCACTATATTAAGGTCATTAATGGACTCTCAAATTTAGTTCATCCGATAAATGCTCAATTGAATTCATATGTGGGCTGCAGCCATTTCATCGTCTCAAGATCAAACTCATTCATGAAAAATCTTCATTAAAATAAACTACTGTTTCAATTTTAATTTAAGGTTTTATTTAGTTTGCGTTTTTTGGCATTAACATTTTCCAATAACCTTACATTTTAAATTCTGATTTTGAAATACATTTAACATCGGAAACACAATTTTAATATTTCTAAATCTAAATTAACATTTTTTGATATTGATACCAATTCAGTTATAAAATTTCTCCCTATTTTCAATGAAGTGGAATTATAATTCTTCAAAATTTTGAGTGATTTAACAAACTGATCATTTGGTTTTTTAAGCCGCCTTCATTATAAAATCTGTCCAAGTGAAACATCCACTAGGTTCAGTTTTGCAGTGATTTTGTACCAAATTTGGAATCTCATTTTGTGAACGCTTTATAATATAGCCAGCTAAGTATTCTAACCCATCATAATGCAAATCACTCAAATGATCTTCCGGTAAATCTGTTAAGAAGTGCTTTTCTCTGTAAGACCACCAAGTAACTTTGGAGTCAAAACATTTTCTGGATGGTTCGTCTCTTCCATATTAATAAATTGTTGGTCATCGAGTAGAGTGTGTTTCATTGATTCGCTTAAGTTCATTTGTAAAATTTTGCAGTTATCTCGTACAACATTTGCCGATTGTGAAACGATACCTTCGTTTCGTCCCAGTAAATAGCTTCGTATGCGATTTCACACGTATAACTCCAAAAAAACATTTCTAAAGAGTCTTGATTTAGACGATATGTAAGTATATAGGCAGCATTGTATTGCTCTTTGACATCGTTGAATAACGTTCTCAATGCTTTTATATTCGTGATAATGCTTTTTTGGAATGTAAAAGGGACTTATTACTTCCAATTCGCATTTCTTTGCATAAATTTTCCATATCACCTAAAATTTCTTCTTGTTCTGGCATTGCCAACCCGTAGGCAGCCATTCTGGGACGCAAATCAATTTTTAGAACTCTTGAATTGAATAAATCGAACCAATCGTTACACTAAATGATACGAACATTTTAATGCAAAAAATTAACTGAGCATATGAAAATTTATGAATTAAATTTACCTGTTTAAGTAAAATGGCTAATTCATTCCAGAATTTGAATATTGCAATACCCAAACTGCCTACTCTAAGTATAAAGCACAAGAATTGGTGTGTGAAAATTGTTGCGTTACAAATTTCACCTTCTGCCTTTGGCCACCTTTAATGACTAGATGAGATGCTGTTATAAGCGATGAGCAATTTTTAAATCTGAAGTAGATTGATTGCTTAATACTTGTTCTAGAGGTTTTTTAGTCTCCGTCTCATATGAAATTTACACTTCACTACAAATAAATTTAGACACTCTATATTTTAGAAATATTATATTTCTGTAAATTTTTGGCACAAAATTAAATTATATTTCACTAATTTAATATTTATTTTAAATATTAGTTGTCGTTCTTGTCCGATTACAACGAAAACAAAATGATGCACGCCAATTGTTTTTACCGAAATATCGAATTTTGCAACGATTGCTTTAATTTGAAAAGTATTATATAGAGATTTAATGATATAGATGGCTTTGGAAAGAGAAAATACTAAGCTTTCAAAATCAGTTTCAGTTTGTTGCTTAGATAAATAAATCCCTATTTTCTTTGTGTTGCTCGAATGTTCTGCTATAGGTATTTTATTCATTCCGTTTTTCACTAAGTTTTCTACCATCCGTTCTATTGCTTGTTAATCTAGTTTTCTATCTAGAAATTGGTTACACTCAAAGTCATGATAATAGACGTGTAATTTTTAGTGAATATGTGACGATCACTATTTTCTAGTAGTACATAGTTTTCAGATACTCCTTTGATTTCTAGAAATTCTATTGAGTCTTGTGTTCAATTTTAATCGGTACACAACTATATTGGTTTACCCCCAGAGTAAAATTCACAGTTTAATTTTTTGGTCTGTTGCGAACAGATCGTTATCCTTACGTGTTGATGGTCTCGAGTTTATATTTTTCGTATTAAAGTTAATTATGAAAGTGAATCCAAGTGATTTAAATAAAGTGACATAATTTTCTTGATGACGCGTTTCTTTATTTTCTTTAATACTGTGTCTCACGTTGTTGAACGATCTGTGAGTATGTCTTCTGTGAGATCACACTTTCTTGTCATTTAGTTATCACGGGATTTTGAAAGGTCGATAGAAATTCAACGGTATGTGTTAAACTGTTTTCCTGTTCTTTAGCTATTTCGCACCCTCTGTAGTTGGTATCTTATGCAGTTTGTGCTTTTTATAGTGAATTTTTTCTTAATTTGCGAGTTTGGTAAATTTTTTATGTTAAAAATGTTTTCCACTTACAATTCCCAGCATATAACTTATGGTTGTCCTCTTTTGATGAGTTTGACTCCTTGATCACTTTTATATTTTTTCGTGTTCTCCTTTTGAAACTCTTTCGGTCTTCTGTTATATTCTCACTTTTACCCGTGTGCTGAAGACCTCTAGCCATAGATATAACCGGGTGGTCATTTTGTTTCCTTATTTTTTGGAGAAGCGTGTCTTTCGAATTTGCTCGCGAACAAACCAATTGTTGCACGGATGGTACGTGATATTCTCAAACGAGTTCAGAATATCCATGGAAACAAGAAGTCGAGATTACTAGTGTCTAGGAGGGTCATTTCGTCAGTTTAGTTTTTCTGAAAGTGGCGGTGGTTTTTGCATGGTGTACGCTGGCATATTACTTGAGAGAAAAACAGATATTGTTGTTATACGTTATAGCGGCCGATTATGAGATCTGACTGCTGACCGATATATCGTGAACATTCACTTTGATCGTGTACTGCCCTTCGCAGAATTTATAGAAGAAGATTTCATATTACAATATATCGCTTTCCAGCATCTCGATGCATTTCTTGTATGAGTTCGATCAACTTCATTGAAAATGCCCATTACACAAAGTTTTTTCCGTATTCGTATTTATCTTTTCAGATGCGAGTTCAAAATCGGCAAAGTGCAGGTACAGTAATGAGTTCTATTCACTAGATTTTTCAGTGAGGATACGGATTGAGTTTATATGATTAGTGTAACTTTTCCTGGTCTAAGATCAGCTTGTTCGTTTCTTAACTATGCATTGATTGTAGGTGAGATTATGTAAGCCTTCCTTTCATTTTTGTGATATTCTACCAGAATTACAAACTTTGTGACTTATTGGTATTATAGTTAGATTACAGCTATGAAATATTTCTTTTGAGTATGTCGGTGGTTATACCGTCTGCTCAAGTAGCTTTATTGTTCTTCAGTTTATCAATTGTACTTTTAAATTTCCGCTCAGTTGCAATATTTAAGTTATGCTTTAGTTTCGTTATGGGTGTCAATTGATGACCAGAGATTTTCGGTGTTTTTGATATTTGCTTTTTTTAAATATTCTCTCCACTTCTTTATATGTACTTTCCTCGTTGCCAATGCTTGAATATAGTATAGGTGGCGATGTTTGTAATTTTGCCGGAGACTGTCGTGACGCACTGTATTGCGCTCGCATATTTAGGAATGTTCCTGCCTGTTCAGCAGCGTTGAGAATTCCTTCGTACATTCCTTCACATATTCTTCACTTGACGTGCTGTTTCTCTGTATCTGCGGTGTACCTCTACCGTATTTTGTTGGTAAATTTGTAGCTAAAGTTGACGGCGTTTCTCAATTATTTTTCCATGTATCATCACTGTATCATCCAAGGTTTCCAATTGTGTTGTTGGTAATCGAGCACTTTTGTAGCAGTCTTGGTCTATTTATTGGATACCCCGTCACAGAGAAATCAAAGGAAACGTATTGGCCGATAAATTGGCCCATTTGGATGCATCTTCTTTAATTACAGGACCCCGTTCTAGGGTTGACGTTATTATTTCTTAAGAGAGATCTAGACGATCTCTTTGGCGGTCTGCACCAGAAAAGATAAGACAACCGGGACTCTTGTCATCCGCCCGAAATCTTCTTGGGAACTATAATTCAGCAATGATCCCAACACTGCTTGACTTGTGATAGACGCACTTTGAGGATGTTGATGGTATTCTCACGTGACATTGTTTCCTGAATTTTTAAATAATCCGAATGAATTCGGAACTACGCAAACTCACAACAGTATGGGGGAGAAGAAACTGTTGAGCATTCCTCTTCTTCATACTTTCTGTAGTATATGTCTGGGAAAAGATATCACATTCGGATTCTCGTCTCGATCATCTCTTTAATGCAACGTGAATTTTTCGATAAATCATGACATCGCATCTATCCTCTTTAATTTTGTCACTTGCAAAAGAGTTATTATATGATAACTTGTCAGGAGCCTACTTGGCTAGTAAAACTGGACCGAATATTATTGCTCCAGCAGATAAAGCCAACAAAAAAACTGGCAATAGTTTGCTAAAGCAAAAGAGTCAACACAAAATTAAAAAAATTTTACTGCGTTATAAAATTTTCGAACAAATAGAAAAAATAATTTAAACAAAATTATAATAAAAAAATTATTTAGAATAAATGGGATAACAATAAAAAAATAGTTTAAACATAAAACAAACTTTTTGTCGTACTCGTATATGTATGCATATATTATATTATATTTTTATAATAAAATTATTAATAAATTAAATTTTTTAGTTACAACCACAATTATCCCATTCAATGATTTTATTTATTTTAATAATTTTTTTTCTATATATCTCGTGCAACAATATACCAGCAAACTATACACTGAACATTAAAAGTTACACGGTTATGTATTAATTTATTTAGTTTTGTTCATACATAGAACACAATTTATTTATATAAATGATAAAAATTAAATAAAAAAGAAATTATGTATTATAAATTAAATGGTATTTAATGTATAACCAAAAAAAAAAGCTCATCGGTAGTTGCTCGTATACACCCACCCCATATCATAATAATGTTGATGGACATTATGCGGTACAGCATAATCAAACAAAAACTAACCAGGTTCTGTTTCGAGCACATCTTATGTCTACGGTACAACAAAGGCGGTTGCTAACGAGTCTAATGAGGTCTACAGGATATACGTAAAAAACCACACCAATCCGAACTGTACATTTTTTAACATATTTTAAACCATTTGAATTTTGAATTTGCATAGTTGCATTGTTTTTCCATATATAGAAAAAAGCTCGAGTATGTAAACAGCAAGTAAAACTTTGGTTCTTTAAAATTAACCGCAGAACTAAAAATTAAAAAAGTTGACGAACAAAATTATTTACGTACAGTAGAAAAAAAATGAGCTTTTTGTTTTTTGTTTTGCTCATAAATTTAACTTATACCATATATGGGAGCGCATATATTTTCGAAATACAAAACTTTATCTTTTGACTATACTAAAGTACATGATATGGTAATTTTTTGAAGTTATGAATAAATACATGTATTAAATGTGTGTATACGAGTGCATACAACGAAAATTAATTAAAGATGAGATATGGGCGACATGCTGCGATCCTAGAGATTTTGTGGTCACAACCGTGACTGTATGGTCCAAAATTATATTTAAACAAATTTGCCTTATAGTAAACAACACAATTTACGTTGTGAGAGTTAATGGTTGAAAGAGAGAGAGGGAAATGATAGCTTGAGAACATATTCACGCTTGAGAACATATTCACAATTTACTATCTTTCGAACAGGATCCACTTGATTTGTATTTAAGCATTGCTAACTGTGATTTTAGAGAAGATGACACCCATGCACTCATAATAATAAGTATTCGTCACTATTTTACGAGTTGTAATTTATCTCGAGGACTTGCGCCAGGCGAGGACAGGAACAAAGCAAGTGGAGTACTGTTACTCTTTTTTCTAATCCTCGTAACCACAACATGCTTTAATACGAGACAGTGTTTCGTCCCAACCTTCACAGCCCGCTTTAACTAATTAATGCGCAGTTAAAATCAGTCGATCAGTTGCCTCACAAATAGAGAAGGGAACTGCTCTCTAAATTGTTATCACAATTTTTAGAGTAGCCTTGATGTTAAATATACTGGCTTTCAATAGTAAACAGAATTATATGTCTAATGACTGAAGTAAAACCAGTTTACCGACTTCTATGTAGTTTAGTTGACAATCGCTACAGTATAAATTTCTTTGCAATTTTCTGTTTATTCCAGCTTCATTTGCTATCCAAGATAAGACCAAGGCACATCATTTTGTCCGTGAACATTTAATCCGCATTATTTAAAGTGGTTAGCTTAGAATTGAGAACATTACAGTAATCACAGTATGGACAGGACCAGTTCAGTTTCTGTTGATTCACATCTGTTGGTGACTAATATTTCGAGTAATTCACAAGCGCACACTATATAGGCGAAAATTTTAAAATGGTTCAAACCTTGGATTCCATATCAAAGCGCACAAACGCATCCTCGTTCTGCATCCTATAAGAACATATAAGGATATTCCCATGATTAAACACAAGATATTTGATGCAGTTGATAGTCGGACACCTTCTGCTGCAATAAATATGTTATAGGTTATCAACATTCTTTACACTCGCCATATACACACCAACTATGCGACGAAGGTGACTTTCGCCCATGGCCAATTACTAAAGAAATCAGTATTTTTTATGCAAAGAGCGTATTTGGTTAGCTTTGAGTTGACTTCGTTTTACGATGAATAGCTAGTAGAGGAGCCGAAAACATTGATCCAGTAATATTCTGTTTAATTAATTTGAATACTGACCAACAAACTGCAGACGCATATGTTAGAAATGGTTAATCCAGTGATTTGTAAATTAATGATAATATTTTCCCCTTAAACATCCCAAAGAGTTATAAAAAGCTGTTCGACATTGCCAACAAACTTTTTTAATTTAAAATCCTGAAGATACTTACATCCGAAAAGAAATTAGGTGCATAGTCATAATCAGATCGTCAGCGTTAGTTTTAGCTATGAAACCGGACTCATGGAGCTTAAAAAAACTATAGTTATACGTCACAATGGGAGTAAAAACATCCCTCCATGGAAACAGCCTAGAATATCAGAATGTGAGTTAAAAGGTTTCATTCCATTCACTCAACTACATATGATAGGTTCTATACTAAAATAAGTACGATCAATGTATGTATTATGAAATTGCAAGGTATACAAGAAAGTGTTCCTTAGTTACCTAGTTCCTCAAAAAGATTATATAGAACAAAGTTGAGGTACCTCTCACAGACCTTCATTGTTAAAATATGAGGAAATCAACAGTTTATTTACTGTCTGTTTCCAGCTTTAATGTTCTTCATCCATCTAATGGACAATCTACTTCATAAAAGAGATAAGGTTATTTCTCGCTGTTAATTTTCGTGGCTTAGACATTATCGGCTTTAATCATGTGACCTCAAGGCCAAATCACACTTTTATACCGAATCTCACAATCGGAGCTTGAAAGCTGCGTCTGTTTTCTTTTGCGTCGTATAAAGTGAGTGGTTTGAATTTCATTGATTATTTATCTGATTGGAAGATTCCTTAATACTAAAGAGTTTCATATGGGCACTTGTATCTATTTTGGCTCTAGAGAGAACATTTGGAAACGGTTTAAGCACTAGTATCGTATATTATTGTCTCAAGCTTCTATTGTATGATGGTTAGTGCTCATTCCTTACTTATCAATATTCAAACTTAACAAAGTATTACTATCAGAACGACTAATAGAGCTATACCTTTAACTCCTTTACTTGCCATGGAGACCATTCTTGAAAAGCCTCAATTTGCTTATTAATTTCAAGTTCAGCTTGCTTTACTGCGTTTGGTTTCTATTAGTGCTTGGAATACAAGGGGTGCTATTCTAGGACAGATCAATAATTCTATTTGACAATATTCCGAATCTAAGAATTGTCCGAATCTAATGTATTTTTCGAATTGTCCGAATCAAATGTATTTTTTCAGATGGCTTTCCAACTCAATAAGCAGTAGTCAGCTATCGTCCCTTCTTATGTTTGGTACGCACCGGCAAAATGAAAATAAATATGCTTCCAACATACAGATTTTCTGATAAGATGCTAATATGGCTCCGATTCGCCTGTGGCTGAACCGTTATGACCATAACATATAAAAATACTTTTTCAAATAGAATCAACTGAAATTTTATTGAGTTTATTACTGCGGATATAGAAGAATGAAATTACCGAAACAAACTTCTTTGTAAGTTATTTTTAAAACGGCTTTTACAGGTTGTACATGACGGGTACCGTCTTAATAATCTTATTCGACTTCGATCACAAGTCCGAGGAGTTCATCTTTAATCTCTGAATGGTCTTTGTGATTAGAATGAGACCTCTTTTGTCTGTGAGTCAAGTGCATGTGATATAATCGATGTGTCATGTAACACATCGATTATATCACATGCACTTGACCGAAATCTTCAATTGTGATTCAATCTAGTGATTCCGTTTAAGATATAACACTAATTGCCTTTATTTCTGATTGTAAGATAATAGTCACCAACAAATCAGAATTATTTTGTCAATAAAATCGACTACGCTTTATTATTTCGTTGATCAAGAGCAACAGATTCTCGAAACTCGAGCTTTCCATTACTGTTTGAGAATAAAGGTTCATCCACGCAAAGTACATCATTCTTACTAAGTACATCATTGAGTGCATGCCAACAGATAATTGGTAGATTGGGTAGTTACACATGCAAGTATAACCATATTCCACAGTCTTTTTAGTTTGTGGCCTATTATTTGTATCATATGGTCTCCATTTTAAATCCATCGAATTTCTTGGAGAGCAGCGAATACCAAGCGACACTTTTTCATTCATTGAAAATCCATAATCTTTTGTATTGGCAAACGAAGTATTGTAGTTCTGTTGGATTGTTAACACTCGAGGTTTTCTTCGAATTCAGATTGTAAGCAATGCAACCAGATTTAGTCGCCAAATCCTAGGTAAAAAGTGATAAAAATGTCAAAAAGACATTTAGTTGATACATAATATGAATTTATAATAAATTTGACAACATCGAAGAAATTGAAATCCTGCAAAAACAAAAAGATATGGGAGAAAATAAGATGAGTCTTTATTTCGACACTCATTATTTTGAGTCATATAATCAAACGGATGTGAGTCTTTCCCCGGTCATCCGAGAATTTATGTACCCTCAGCCCCAATCACTTTGCTTTGTCTGAACTCCACTGAATATAAATATCATATATAACATACTCGCATCCTCGTCCAAATGTGTATAGAATACTGGGAAGCTGAATAATTACGTATATACATATATATACGTAGATAAAACAGCATTCATCCAGTTTTATTCACATTTTTATCATCATCAACAAAATTCAGCTCACATATAAAATGATATCAACATAAAATTAAAAAGAAAAAGCTCATCATCATCATCATCATCGTCATCAACAACAGTATTAAATTCAACAATATCATCATCATGATCAACACAATCATCATCGGGCAACAAAAAAAAAATTAGATTTTTTGCAAGCTATGTTGTTAAATTGCATACATGAGATAAAACCACGAGGCTACACAATACAGAAGAAAAACTTTTTTTTTAATGATTTTCCATGATTGGGCGGAGTTTTCAGATGAGTTTTTTTTCTATATACATATTTTTAAAAACAAACCAATGATAAAAAAAATTGTATATAACTTTTTAACTCTCATCCTAAGCAAAATTGGTGGTAGTAAAATGCTTTTCAACCACCCCTCCTTCCCCTCATCTAAACCTTCTCTCGACGACGATGTGGAATGAAATAACGTGCAGTGATAAACTTTTATGTTTGTATATGTTCTTTATATATATATATATATATATATATATATATTTATATATATATATATATATATATATATATATATATATATATATATATATATATATATATATATATATATATATATATGTATATATATATATATATATATATATATATATATACATATATATACATATATATATATATATATATATATATATATATATATATATATATATATATATATATATATATATATATATATATATATATATATATATATATTTATATATATATATATGTATGTATGTATATATATATATGCATATATTAAAATTTGAATTTGGAGAGTGTTGAAATTCCGATGGCAATGATGTGTCATTTCCAATATGGCCTTTCTATTGTAGAAAAATTAATTCGATAAATTTTAATTAATGCGTTTTCCAAACCGACTTTCACTTTCACACGTCGTCGTTTCTTGCCAATGACTTCAAACCAACATTCGAACGATCTACGAAGATAAGTTACAATTCGTTTCTCTTAATCTTAGCCCTTAATCTTAGGTTCAGAGCTTTACCATTTGTTTGACTATATACATAGAATTAATCAAATCTGGATTGAACCGAAATGATTTAATTGTTTTAATCAAATTATTTGGTAGTGTTTCATAATATACTTGACAGTTCTCATTTACCTTTTCGAAAACAGAAAATTTTAATTTTTGAATTAATTAAATTTGACTATATTTTGCGATAGAACATTTTTGAAGAGAATTGGGAGGAAAGTATATATTTTGTTTTGTGAATGCATTTTAAAGCAAATTTAAAACAATCAACTCATAATCTCTTAATCATGATGTATGTGAAGGTAAAAATGAACACGTTTCAGTTAATTTGTTTATTGTATTGGGGTTTTTAGTAAAAACAACACGAACACTCTGACCTCCTCCCTTACTTTTCGCAATTCTGACCAGTGGTCGCAACTTTGAGAACGTTTATTCTTATTTTGGCGTAATAATTGTCCTACCGAAATTTGATCCAAAATATACAAAAATATCTCAATAGTTCAAAATCAGCCAAGTTAATCGATTCCACAATGTTCTCAGGAATTAGGAATCTTTCAAAACAAATTTAGTTGAACTTCTTGTAAATATCTTGTAAATCGGTTTGTTCTTCGAATCAAGCCCAAGATATCCTGTATTCTCGAGATCGTCAGTTGATCTTCAAAACAGGAATCGTAATCAAAATCAGTACATGGTAAGGGCATGAAGCACAGAAGCTTAGAAGTGCTAATACACTCGCGGACAAAATTAACGCATATTTTTGTTTTTTTTTTGTAATGTCAATTTTAATACTACTAGTGTCAAATGATAGCACATTTATATTTTTATCAGAAACCACCTTGAATAAAGCTTACTGCAAACCAATCAATTAAATTTTTCAAAAATGCTTAATCAAAAGTGCATTGTGTTTGAAATCCAACGCAACGATCGGCTTTTGTTCCATTGCATATCAATTATTTTTAAATGCAGTACCACTAGTTCTTGTAAATGTGTTCTAAAGCAAACACCTAATATAAAATCCATTGTAATATGGCACCCGTTCAAGAGCTGGAGGCGGTTAAAGTGGTCACATTGTATCAGGAAGATTATACACAAGTACAAATCGCACGAAAATTAGGAATTAATCAGTCTTCGGTTTCACGAATACTTCAGCGGTATCGTGAGACCTTAGAGTATAAAACAAATCCTGGACAAGAACGTAAAAGGTGCACAACCGGGCATGACGATTGATTTTTAAAAATGAATTCGTTACGAGATCGAAAGCTAACTTCTACTCAACTCAAAAATGAGTTACTTAGTGCGCGTCAAGTGAATATTAGTGTCAGAACAGTTAGACGAAGATTAAAAGAAGTGAACCTAACTTCAAAACGGCCCGTAAAAATACTCATTACTAAATTTATCAAATTAAATTGTAATAAAGCTAGTTTTAATGTTTATAAACCGCTTTTAAAAATTTAAAAAAAAAATAGTTCGACACATTTTAACATTTTGCAATGAAAACTAGCCGCTATGATTTCATAACGCCACATTTGTGCCTCTTTTGAGAAAATTTTAAATTTGGAATCATTTGATACCAGTTCCACTGAAATTGTCCAGCGGGATTTTTTTTTATTACAAAAAAAATATGCGTTAATTTTGTCCAGGAGTGTATTTACCAACTAGTTTTATGGCGATGTCATTTGTACAACCAATTGATGGTATGCATGCCATATCCTTCCGCTGGAGAGATCATCGAATTGAACGGAGCGTTATTAAACGAACAGTTAGTGTTCATAGAAACAATTCCAAGGCAGTGTTGTTTCAATAGATTTAACCTTCTGATATGTGCATTATCTCTTAAGTATCTATCAACCAATCTCTTTAAATATTTAAGTAGGAAAAAGCTTATAGGTCGTACATTTTTTTGGCTGGTGAAGTTTGGACTTTCCATTCTTTGGGATGATCGCAAGTCTAACTTTTTACATGATCTTGTAACGTACCCTAGGCCCAAACTGGCGATAAAGACATCTGCAAGGTTGTCTCGGACATAATGTTTAAAATTACGTGAATGAGCCGATGCTCCATTGAATTATATCTTGTTTTACCATCTTTACCACCAAATTACAAGCTTCAGAACTTGGCAGATTTCCATCTATATACTATATTAGAATTCTCACTTTGAATGAAATTAGTTGTCATTAGAACCTCTGGGGCTTCTTGATTAGTGTTGTATGAGTTCCGTCAAATTTTCTTAGAGTTCCATCGCATTCAGAGAATTCTCTTGAGTTTAACATTTACCGTAAAGTTATCCACTTCCTCGCAAAAAGGTCTCCATTTCGATGCTTTTTTACCTCGGATAAATTTCTTGTACATCTACTCTTTGTAAAGATTTGTACAAATCCGAATCTTCCGTTAGGAATGATTCAGACAGTAATTGACATTGCCAAGGACCCAACACCCAAGTATAGCTAATAAATAAAAACTCTTAATCTGATTTCTTGAAGCGATCTGAATTGAATCAGTTTAACTCAAGCTCAACAATAAAATTGCTATTCAAGGTACGAAAAAACTTATTAACTCCAGGTGAACGATTTATCTTTTCATGGCCCTAGTGAACTTTTGAATCTTTCCCAAACAGCATCATATATGTGGTATCTTACTTGTTGTTTTGTCATTTGAAACAGTTATGGTGAGAAATATTTACGAGACATGCACACTCCTACCCAAGGGTGGTAACATTGCAATACATTCATCACCTACACCTGTATATATTTTGATATGATACGGTTCGATTTCTAGAAATATTTCTCTGGATGTTGAATAAAATTCGATTCATTCAATGTAGCTGAGTTACAACTGACAGTGCTAGAATTTCCAAGAATCACCTTTTCAGAGGAAGAATTTTTGATAGTGAATACACGATGCGTTCAAATCAGTGAGTCATGAACATTCTTTATTGAGGTATGTACTTATATATTATTCGTGCTCTCTCATTTCCTGGAATCTTAACCTCACGTAGAAGGTCCAAGCTTATCAGTCTATAGAGTGTTATGTCTGCTAATCGCTATATCTAAATATGTCTTTTTGATTCAAGGATCGTGAGGTTCTAGTGATCTCTGCTTATTTCCCATATGATTCTCTTGGAATACTTATCTGCGTCTGTCTCAGTGATTTCGAATGTGTGCAATAGACGTACCTTTTTGACATCCTTGCCTCACGGTGTCTAAGTGCGAAAGACTCATCCTGAATGGTCTTAGATGACGTTATTCTCTCTGGACATCGTTACATTTCTTTCTCTCTAACCAACAATAAAACTCAAATTAGAGAATTCAGGAACCCAAGAAACACTGATTGGGAGCTTGATACTCCATCTCAACCAGTTACTTCTATCTTTAGGAATGAAAATCAGAAAGTGCCGAGGAATGGAAAACGCAGCTGACAAGATTAAAGAAGCACTAATCAGTGCCTATGGGAAGTCTTGTCCTCTAAGTAGACTTTAAAGAGCTGGAACACCATGGTAGACTAGAAAATTTGGCAGACTTAGAAAGCAGACAAGAAACGGTACAACGGAAGATTGAGACAGCAAATGTATCCAAAGTGAAAAAATATTGAAATTGAGATCTTAATGCGGTAACATAAAGAGAAAACTGATAGAACTCCCACGACTACAAATCAGGAAGCTTTAAAAGTTTGTCTCACACCAACTTTCAAGTTTCATAGATTAGAACTTGGTGGCGAAAGATGGTGATACAAGATAGAATCCGATTTGGCTTTGGTTCTTTCTAACAGATTGCCATCAATACAAAGGAAATTTTGGAACTTAAGTAATGTCCAATTTCAATACGATATTTTGGTTATAGGCTGTTAATTTAACTAGGATGAGGACAACAAAAACAAATTAATGACATAAAAAAAGTTCTCCAAACTTCATTGGAAATCAATTAATCATGTTCAATCAAACCAGTCAAAAAATGCTGACAGATTCATTGGAATAAAGGATGAAAAATGACTATATTTGTGTGTGTGTGTGTGTCCATGTGTGTCTGTGTGTATTTAGTTTATACAAAAATATTTTTAATAAAAACAAATAATTTTAGTACATTTTTGCCACCCCGAAACTGTTCGTGAAAATATCACATTCATCATATTTGCATACATCAAAAACAAAAAATCTCGTTTAACTTTAATACATATCCGTGGGTTCTGTTTATCTGCTTTCTATATATATATATTCCGAGTAGATATATGGTAGATACACACTTCGGTCATATATACCAAAAAGCACTAAAAATCCACATATTAATACATACGTCATATGTGTGTAAAAACACTATGGCTGTTATATTTCTGTTTGTTAATCGTTATCTATGAGAATAAAATCCGCACACACCATAAACCAAAAAAACAAAAAATTGTGTTCTGGTTTATTTATTTATATACGGTGGAAAATGAAAGCACCAACATCCCATACACCAACAAATAAATAAGTTAAAACTCAAATTTATCTAAAAAAAAAAAATATCAAACCTCTTAATTCTTACAAATTTTCCACATTACCATTTGTTTTTGAGTTTTCATGTCCGTTGCCTTATTTACCAATGGCAAATAAAAAACTTAAGCTGGTAAACATTTCATCTTCAAAGTTCATAAGCCTGTGATGTATATGCATATCTAGATGAATGTTGGAACCTTTGATAAATTTCTCAGTATTATATGACAGTTTAAGTCAGTGAAGTTAGGCCAAATTTTGTTGGTTTTTTTTAAGGCTAAATTTTGGTGGATAAAAATATTCATACCAAAAAAGTGTTATCGGGGTGACGACAGGAAAATGTAGTCTCACCCCGAATCGATTTGTCCATAAATAAAGCGACCTACAAACTGTTGTATCCTCATCATATGGGAATGGCGTCGGTTCATATTGTTATGGCATATTCGGCCGTATGTGTCATTAAACGGTTTTATCTCTATGATTCGCGATATTCAATTTAAAATATCGCAACTTGTATGTATGTACATAATGAGAAACCCTTCTCATACAAAAGTGACCTAGTAACTGTCTTATCGCCACAACAGTTGTTTTTCTTGAAATGCTTCAGCGGAGGCAGTATAATTTTTTAACCGCAAATCGTGATGCGATCTTGGACTTGACTGTAGATCCCAATCCATTAGGTCCCAAAGTGGACGTCATATTCTGCACTGGGTTATGGCTATGGTATCTCTACTCGTGTGTTCTAAATTATGATACTAAAAGTTAGAATTCTCCATGGTACGGTTGAACCTCTTCACTATGTCACTGTGGGTTCATTGAAGTTACCCCAGTTATCCTAATGCTGATACTACCCTGCACAGCTCTCCGATTAGTTGCAGTTTCTAAATTTGTTTACTCGCTTAACCACTAATTTACAAAGTACTTGTGACTAATTTTGCTGAATTGGCTATGCGTAAGCATTCGGTTTCTTTGGAAAACGTCCATTCTCACTATGATGTGAGCCCGACTTGCAATTTGCCATCAATTACCTTCTTTTTTTCTTAAAGTTGATGCTGTAAAGTGGTAGTTATACTAATTATTAACCCAGCCTTCTCGGTTGTCCTTCTTGGCATATCAGAACAGAATCATTTGGGAGACGGCATAATCAAATTTTACCAGAAATGCCAATGCTATAATTTTACCTATACATCTGTGGTCCTTTCAAAATTTGGTAGATGAAGTCATTAGTCGTTTTCTCACCTCGCATATACGCAGTAAAATCTCAATATACCGAACTAATTCGAACCAGGACAATCCGTTATAGCCAATTGTCCGTTAAATAAAAATACATGATTTTCGTTCTGAACAATACGCACGTTTAAGTATATTTCTATTGTTTTATGTATGTTAGACCATGATCCGTAATAATACCGATCTCTATTCTCTCTCCAAGTCCTGAGCATATGAACTTAAGGTAACTAATAAAAAAATTCATGTTCCGATAAGTAGAAGTGGCTCATCATACGTTTTTATAATGAACGAAATTTTTAATATCTTCTCTTAACACTTTTTAATGCTAAGAGAGCTGCTTTGGCCAAAAAGTTGGTCTGATTGGTTCTAAATCACAGAATTGTGTCCGATTTATCCTAAATCCGATTTATCGGGGTACGTTATATCGAAGTTTTACTGTATTTTCATTTTGTCACTGTGAATCCTGATGCGGTTAAGAGCTTGAGTGTTGGTTCCAAGTAGCCCTCGTATTTTTCGTTGATGTATAACTGGAAACATTGGCTTTTCTTGTAGTAATGTGGTCTGCACTTTGGTACAACGATTTAAGATCAGTAAATTCTGGCCAAGTTCTTCGATCAAAATTAACCGCTTTCGTCCAATGTGGCCATTTGCATCTCCTCCATAGTACGGCTGAAAATCTTTACTATGGACAGCGTACTGGAAAGCTCACCGATTAGTTGCAAATTTTTACTATTTCCTAATCCGTTAGCACCCGATACTTACTGACCCAGCTCTTTACTACAACTTTTGCTTCCCTTCTTATTCTCTGTTTGGTAGTGTTTAAGTTCCAGACACTTCGGAAAATACTACAGTACCACCATGAAATACTTATACCCCTACTTGTTTCCGAAAACTAAACAGCTAATGGTTGCCTATCTTTTTATTGCTATTTACCTCGCTTACTATAATAAGACAAACAGCAAGTAGTTAAACTGACTTACCGAGCGTCCATCATCAGCAGTTTTTTAAAACTTTCGACACTTTGATTCGGCAAACCTAGTTATTCTATTTCCATCTTTCCACCAGTGAAATTTACAGAACCTAGTGGCACTTCACCGCTGTACTTAATGATCCTGCTTCATTCTAGGCTGGTGTCTGTTCTTGCTTCTTATATACCAATTAATGCTGGATTATTTTGAGTTTCTAACCTTCTTGTTAAAGGTTATCCTCACCTAGAAAATTTCTTTCTTTACCAAACAGCCCAAATTGAATTATTTATTGCCCACACAAAATTCTTGATAAGGCATCCGAATAGCTATATTCTCGTTTTTACGATAATCTTCTTTACAGTGCTAGCTCTGCAACTTTCTTAATCCACCTTCCCGATTGCCCTTACGGACGAATTTTACTCCCTTAATGATGGTTAGTAGTTCAATTTTAGTAATACCGTATTTCCTTTCGACATCAGCAGCACTTAATTGAAGTACTTTCATCTTTTAAAATCCGTTTATAACAATAAGGCTCCAGTTATTACGATACGGCTGTTGACATCGATATCCGATGGGATAATGTATCACTTAGGCCGCAGTTTTCACAAATTTCCAATATTTCGTGTACACCCAACAGAAATTTCGAAGTACGTGTGCATTCTTGAAAACTTCAATGCCGTCTGCATCCTTCTCTGAGACAAAGTGGCTCATGTATTTTGGTTCGTTGTTAAACAGCTTGTGAAGCAACGCCAGAAACATGATACAAAACAAAGTCAAAACATATAATCTCGATAATGGTTTATATGGGTGCCAACATTTTTATCTTCTATCGAGAACACGTTACTCATTTTCATCATGACTTTGTTAATCTCTATATAGTCTGTTTTGCGGATCTTGTTTGATGGGTAGATGATAATTTCACTGTGTTTCTGTCTTATCCTGTAGAATTGATAATCTCTTCAGTTGCTGATCGCAAAGTTTTCGTTAGATGTATATCAGTTCTATATGTACCGTAACATCGTTTTGGTACGGTATTAGGCTTTCGTCAGACATTATTTCCCTCCAAAGTGGAAAGTAGCTATCTCAATTAACATTAGTGCTTTAGAGATCCTGTAATTCGGAAGCCTTGGTTCATTCAGAACTCGAACTCTCGAGACTAAACTATCCCATGAACATGTATGAATATAATTGGGCAACAAACCGATGATGATTTGAAAATTAATGAAAAAATTCGCTGGTGACGTGGAAATCTGATACTCTTAGTGGTTCGATTTGTGTATTGGATACCGAAAATGTTGAATTTACAGACCCATCTGCCAACAATGAATGAACTTATATTACCGCTTCGTATGTTTTCGTAGAGGCGTCACTGAATCCGTGAATTCAGTGAATTAAGTGATTTATTCAACAATCGATTTTGAGAGCCTCCAGGAATCTCTTACAATCACAATTAGTACAAGGTATCTTTGAGCTATTGATTTGGGTGCTACTGCTTTCCATCCCACATATCTTGAAAAATGATTAAGGGGATAGCCTGAATTCAAAAATTGAAACCATATCGACGTAATCGGACGGACATTTGCTTTTAGAACTCGATGCTATTTACGATTTCGAGCAAGTTGATGTTTAAGCTTTTTGATGCGACTGTTTGTCTCGTGCTTATTGATGAATTGTTATGAATTGCTCGATACGCAGCAATATCGTAAACGACGGTACACAAATGCTCTTCTTGAAGAGTATATATATGGAATGATTTGTTGATACATTTGTTTGATATCTGTAAACGAAGCTTCTGAGTCAGGGATACAACAGTTCATGCGTTATTCATCAAAGGCCATCTGAACTTGTCATACTGCGATGAGGTAGAACCCATATTTGATGAGTCGATTATTCTCATCAGTTAACATTTCCTGACCGGAGTAGATCAATTATCTTGCATGAACGTCTTTTATATATCCATTGATCTTTTGACGCCCGTCGTGGTTTGGACAATAATAACAGAGATCAACAAGTTCCATATGCTTCAATCGATTGTGATGATAACGAACCTATATGATCTTCTCGATTACGAAAGCCGTAACCAAAATATAGAACGTGGAATTGATTCGGGATTCATATACTAGTTTACAATGAATTGCGTCTCGATGCCATAGATTCCACCTATGTTTGATGCTGCTGGTATTCTCGATAGTATAATGCGATTTGGGGTACACTAAGACTCATTGCAATTCCAAAATCTAACACAGTTGGAACTAACGTGCAATATGACAGTGGCGGGAAATGTTTTGGATTGGCCTATGTAATAATAACGTGATGATCAACGGTTAGATGCACCACATCACAATGGTGATATGTGGAAGTCATGTAGTAATTGTTTTATTTCATTTTCATCGGTGATAAATTTTATGTCTGACTTGTCTGAAATATCGAATGTATTATAGTCGTTATGAGGAAAGTTAATTCTAATAATATCTTCACTTGAAGATAAAATAGTTTCGTCGTTATTAATTTCATTAGATTTAGAGATTTAGTTTTATTTTTAATTTCATGTTCTGTATTTTCATGTTCCGTTAAATTTTTGTACTGTCAGAATTTTGACTTTTAAATTGTGATCGAGTTATGGCGTTACAATCTATGATTTCAGTTGAGTGTTCTTCAAGATCAGGACAAGGAAGTCTTATTCGACTTAATGCATCGGCATTTCATTTTGGTAACCCGGTTTGTACTTTATACTATAATCATATTCATCTAGACAAATTCTCCACCGCATAAGTTTTGATGACAGATTTTTTCAACTGCAGAGCCATATAAGTGGTTTATGGTCTGTGATGATTTCAAAATGTCTACCGTAAAGATATTGATAAAAGTGTTTAACTGACCAGACAATAGCCAAAAGTTCCTTCTCAATTATGGGATAATTAAGTTCAGCCTTATTCAAAACTAGGGTGGCATAGACTACAGGCAAATCAATAGAATTATTTGTTTGAGATAAGACGGATCCAATAGCAAACTCGCTAGCATCACACGTAATGTAAATGTTTTAGTTAGATGAGGTGACTGCAATATTGGCTCAGTTAATAGTGCACTTTTCAAACTTTCAAAAGCACCTTCGCATGATCCGGTCCAGATAAATTGTTGACTCTTTTTCAGTAGATTGGTAAGCGGTCTCGCAATGCTTGAAATTTTCAAGCCAAATCAAAACAAATTTTCTATAATACCCCGCAAATCCCAAAAATGATTTAACCTCAGAAGTATTGGTTGGCCTAGGGAAATTTTGAACTGCCAGAATTTTATCTTGGTCAGGTTTTCTATCATTTGGGGTGACAATATGCCCCAAATATTTAATTTCACTCCGCAAAAAAAAACATTTACTTGGATTCAATTTTAATTTAAATTTTCTAAATCTCTGGAGAACACTGATTAGTCTTTTGTTATGCTCTAAAAGGGATGATGCAAAAACAACGACATCATCTAAATATACTAAGCATTTAAGGTTATTTAAACCACTTAGAATGCAGTTCATTGCCCTTTGAAACGTGCCAGATGCACCTTTAAAACCGAAAGATAACCGTAGAAACTGATAATGACCTTCATCTGTGCTGAAGGCGGTTTTTGGTCTATCGGCTTCTGCTAGATCAATCTGATGATAGCCGCTATACAAATCTAACGTAGAAAAATATTTTGCATGTCCAAGCATATCCAGAATATCGGATATATTAGGTAGAGGAAATATGTCGTCAACGGTAATATCATTCAGCTTACGAAAATCCACTACTACACGCCACTTTTTTCACCTGAACTAGATTTCTTTGGAACTGCCAAAGTGGAAAATTCCAAAGACTACTACTATTTTCTATTATTTTGTTACTTAACATTTCATTAACCTGATTTTGAATTTCCTTCTTCATTTTATGAGGTTGACGATACTGGCGCACATGTATTGGTGAGGAATCAGTGGAAGTTCTAATTTTATGAGTAACTACTTTAGTAGTCGTTAGCAAATCTCCGGGTAAATGAAATACGTCGGAATATTCATTCAGAATAGAAATAATTGTTGAATATTATAGTTGTTCAGATGTGTGAGATTTAATTCTGATTTTAAAGTATTTATGCGATGGTCAATTTTATCAGACCAATTTTGTAGTTTCTGAATGTCATATTTATGGACAGGTTCTATTGATAATTTTAAGTTATTTAGACTCTTACTATTTTCAGACATATTTCGAATTGGCATTTTAACAGCATTATTCGTTATTTTATAAATACCACTAGGTATAAATATGGATGGAGCTACTTCTTGCGAAAAACAAATAAATTCGCTTTCATTTGGATAGTTAAACTTTAAAGATACCGTTTTGTCTGACTACAGTAAACTTCAATATTCGATTATAAGTTTAAAGTTATAGTGTCGTTTTGGAATGGTATATTTACTACACTGTTAAAATAATCTATAGAACATTTGAATTCATTTAAAAAGTTTTGTCCCAGAATACCAGCACTATGCATAGGGAATAAATCATCAACGACTTGTAAGATAATAGGAGTTTCTTTGGAATTTGGGAAAGATATAAAAGCTTCGCATTCAGCAAACGTTTCTACCAACTGTTGCGATATACCTCTAAGTTTACATTTCATATCCTTGTAAATTATGGTTTCTGGTTTAAGCATACTTTTCTTAATTAAGCTCACATCAGCTCCCGTATCAACTAGAAAAGGTATGTTAGGAAACTTCGAAATATTTATATTTAAATTAACATATTTATTGGTATAGGTATTATGACCGCAAATGGTAAAAATGATTTTCGCGAGGGAGTGCCCCGATTGGTCCTCAAGGGTCTGGTATCGTTTTCCGATGGGGTGTAAGTCCTTTCTTGTTGGTCTGAACTAACAGTGGAACGTTCTCTTTCGTGTTTTTGCTTAAGAAAACATTGACCAATTTTGTGACCAATTCGATTACAATAGCCACACCTATTGGAATTAACGATATTTATAGTAGGTTTTATTCTAAAATTTGAGTCTAAATTTGTCGCTTGCTCATTAATTCATTATTCTTACGTCTGCGGAAACATTCACTAATTTTATGACCCTTTCGATGGCAGTAACTACATTCATTTGAGGTTGTATTTCTGTTAAATGTTCCCGTTCTATTGTTATCGAGGAAATAATTTATTCGACAATTCTTCCTCACATGCACGGTTTATAGAATCAGATAGTCTGGTAAATTGACAAGCTTTGATTATAGTTTTTATTCGTGGATCTAAACCTTCTTGAAAAGACTTCAATGCGATATTCGAATTTAGTTTTCTGATTACATTAGCAGAAGCTTCGCCTTCTGCGCTAATACAAGCTTAATTTGGATCATTGAGTTAAAGCTTCAACACGACTTGCATAAGTACGCACGTCCTCATACTTCGTTTGTCTTATAGTTGTTAATGCGCGAGCCCAAGTCTTTATTTCTGTATACTTTATTAGATCATAGGCCTTACCTTCTAGTTTTAAAGTGACTAATGAGATAAAATCTGAAATATCTTCAGTTATAACATTTTCATGGGCTAATTCAACACTAGCAAAAAATTTATGGAGTTACTGAGGATTTCCAGAGAATTTAGGAACTAGTTTTAGAACCAATTTTGGATCAAGTTTAGACATTCTATTTATAGGTTCAATCTTTGTGTCAAATTTTGAGAATTTCCCACTTAAACTCTGCTTACGCGATTGTTTTAATACAACGCCCAAAATCAGACACTATAATCTAGTGTTTACATCAACTCTCGTATATTCAGCAAAACTGTTTCTTTATGGAAATGTTTCATTAAAGACGGTAAGCACAATGTCTTATAGTATTACTACAGCAGTGTTCACCACAGATGTCTGGATTTAAAAAATGAAGCAATCCATTAAAACATATTTTCAGAGCAAAATGGACAAAGTGTATTTGTAAGAACCCTAAAAAATCGATGAGTCACTAGTATCATGTTAAAGTGAGCTCCTCTATTGTCGATGGGTTTCCGGATCCAACTTGTCTGAAAGAATCTAGATCATACAGATCTATCGAAAAAATCCTACAGAATTCATCTTTAATATTTAAACACAAAAACAATGTGCACGTCATATTCACCTGTAACCATTAACAACAAATGTAATATTTTTATATATCGATACAAATATTCATAACAACACATGACCTTGTTCTGCACAACAACAACCAACTGAAAATGGGTTTAATGGTTTTTCAGTTTTCCAGAAATGTAGGAGGAAAATTAAATAATTTCACTTTTCTCAAAATAAAATCCAACAAGACATATCAATTTCGAACATATCGATATTGTTGTTATGTATAGTACATATATGAACACGTTATACTTGAATATGTTTTATGTACACACATACATATATGTATACATAAATTCATGTATAACAACAAAATACATAAAATTTCAATTTCATTGGAGAACAAGAATGAATCAATTGAATTTCATAAAATATTAGAACCGTTCGATTTAATATTTTGTATATCGGATAGTGGTTGGGGTGGTTGGATGCTGTACGATGAAAGAGGTGGCGAAAATACTCTACTTTCGTATATTTTAATAAAGAGAAAAGTAAACCAATTTCATTTTGGTCCACCCTATACATATACGAGTATATGTATATATGGTATGTATATATGGTATATATATATATATATATATATATATATATATATATATATATATATATATATATATATATATATATATATATATATATATTGTAGTCTACGGTTCGTATCCGGATTAATGCAACCTCAGCCCACTTTCCACTGGTATAGGACTATGTCAATTATCTTAACTGTATGCTGTAAATTAAACGTGATACAGACATCCTTGCGGACCCCATTTACGTCAGAGCGGAGTAATGAAAAATCGATGGAAGCCTTGGAGCTGCGGTACTGCGATAACCATATACAGGTTCTCCATCACATATAGCTTGAAACAAGCGGTAAGGGTTTTTTGCAAGTGTTGGAAGCTGATACCGTTTGACCAGTGAAATTCGCATATCCGAACGACAATGCAGAGCATCAGAATATGGCAGCGATGAATACCATCGGTGCGATGAATAGGAAACCAGATGTATTAAGGTGGAGAGAAGCAGCCGTTTGGGTCGGCCAGAGTCAGAAACTGGGAGCTACCGATGATTCACCCAAACCTGTAGCGGCAACCGTTACTTTACAAAAATGGACTATTGGAAAGAAGATCGAGTAAAAATTTTCCAGAGAAAACTGCCACATTTTTAAAAATTAGATTTTTGAGATATAAGAAGGTGGGACATCATCCTATCCTTTACGATAGAACAGACCCAGGCCCAATATTGCTGACAAAGTATTCAGAATTAATACCTGTCCCGAAACTGAATAATTCCGATACTATATGCTAATACAGGCGCGCTGCATAACTTCTAATATAACTGGATAAAAGCATCACTGCACTCGGCGGTCCAGCATGAACTTGGCATTCGCCTCAGGTATTTAATGTAGGTTTTTTTGGCGATGTTTACAAAGTTTTCCACAAATTTCTTGTAATACGTGCATAATCCCAAGAAAATATTTTTATTGAGATTGGAATCGGCCAGTCCTGACCCTTTTTTGGATTCAACCTAGTTTAGGATGTGTCCCAAATATACTTTACTTCCTCCTGGAACAGCCTAAATTTTTTGGATTGAGCGTTCTTCATTTTTTACAGCAACCTCTCCGAATTTCCCAGATGTTTATGAAACGTGCGACCAACTATTATGATATCATTGAGTTAAAAAAGATATGGCTTTTTAACTCAATGATCATGTTGAACTCTCATAATCTGTTGTCTGTCGTAAACGCTATCATCTCTTGATCTTCGGGATGAGCTTCTTGTTCCAAGTAACCACTTTGCAGATCCAGTGTACTGCACCATTTTAGCAATGGCTATAGCTGTCATTGATCGTTTCAGCCTTCGAAAGGCGATCCACGCCAAATCGGATCCATCTTTATTTTTCACTAAGACAACTCTACAAACTTTTTTATGTTGTGATGACGCGTTTTTTTCCATCTTGGTAATCTTCTCGATGGTTGCTTGATAAGGGACGAGTTCCGTCATCTTCATTCTTTTTTGAGAAAACGCAGTTTTTTTTTTCAGAACTCTCTTGAAATTTCTGTATTCTGTGAGTTGCAGTCTGTTTTTTAGGTTTTGAAAAATAGGCTCGATTGCTAGATTGTCAGTATCTTCGCTATGTTTTTATGCATTTTGAAAACCATTTATTTCTTCCGCCGGCTGGCCCTTGGTAATTTGATTGTGATGTTTCTGTTGGACAAATTTATCACTTGTACTGATTATAGTCACTTACCAATCTTCTCATAGTGCCTTACCTGCAATAATTTACGCTTATTATGTCTTAAAATTCGTTTAATTGTCCTGTTTGGAACTGTAAATTTTGGCTTCATTATATGTTTTATATGGGTGATCAACAAGAAGACTACACTCCAGAGCAAACCAATAATTTTTGAGCTTAGTTTTCACTGTACCACGAGTTTACTGGGCGAATAAGGGATTTTTTGGATGAATTTGTCCTTCTTTTCAAATGAATGTTTTTGTGTTCCTGTAAGTACATTATTCCTGTTAGTACATAAGCTAGTTTGTTGTTTGCTAGCTCTAGCATTCAAGTCACCAATTACAAATCTGATATCGATTTAGGTATAAACCCAATCAAATTATCCAAATTTAGGCCTTATGGGGCTGGGTTACACCAGTGGCACCAATTTACACCTACCTTTGAAAGGAAGGCTAATCTCACGTCCAAGCATAGTAAACATTTTTAAAATGGGTCGCATCCTTCGACCCAGCTTCACTTTTAATTACATTCCTTGTAATTACAGAAAGATGATTGTATCTTAATACGAGTATCTAGGGCAGAGTCTTTCCAATCCAAAGCATACAGTCCAATTAGCGCTACCTTACTTCATAAAATCCAAATCTCTTATCATGCTATGAGCAATCTTATCTTTAAGATTCAGAGATAAATCACGTAAAAAGAAATTGATATCAGTGTATTAGTTGACATTAAAGGGGCTTACTCAGTATACTCGTAGAAAGGTTCGCAAGTTGGACTCGATTTATGTTGATTTAGAGGAATATTACAGCTAAGTTCAGGTTGTAAAAGAAAGTTCTAAAGAAAGGTTATGTCCGTCTCCGTCCAGGTGCATACGCAGACACAGTTAGGCGTGTAAATTACACAATGTAAATAACATGTAAAAACACTTGTAATTTACATAAGGTTATTTTTTACATTCTGTATATAAAAAATGTAAAAAATGATTTTATGTTAAACACGGGTTTTTGTGGATGGCGCGCCATCTCTTATCAAATCAAATTATTACTGTTGTAAAAGCACCATCTGTTAAAAAACCTTACTATTTTACGAATTCGAATTTGTGAAATAGATTATAATTATATACCAGTTAATTCCGTTAAAATCACCTATCTGGGTCGAGTGTTGGTAATTAATAACGTGGACAAGAAACTAACAGGTTTCGCTAATACATATGTGGCCATTTTATTTGCTGAAATAATTTTGCTGTATTCTTCAGTCCGCATTTCATTAAAAAAAACTCGAATAACCCAAAAGGCGTTACGATGGTTGTTTTTGAAACGTCAAATGGAACCACTATAAATCTAATGGTATGCTCGTACTATATGTGATACTGGGGATCGATCTGGAATGGTTATGTCATTTAATGCCCGACAACTCCCTCAAGGTCACTACTCATTATTCTTTTTTGCGTAATAAGCTTCCCGGGTAAAGACTATGAGCTCATACTTTGTCTACATATTCCTTAATTTATTTATTTAATTAATCATAATCCACAGGACCTAATGATTATTTACAATAAATTTCATTACAATTAAAACTAAGTTCAATCACAGGAGGATTATATACAATTTCAAACTTATTTATACGTGTGTTACATAAAATTATAGAAATCTCATTAAAAGCATACAATAAGATACTACACCCCTAGAAATTTTAAAATTTTGTTTCAATTTATATTTGAAGCAAGCTCTACTCATTCCGAAATCGAAAATATCACAGTAATTGTTAAAATTCACAGTCATAAAATTAATTGATTCGTGTACCGAGTAATTGGAACGATGAAAATCTGGAATCAATTAAGACCTTGTTCTTAGTTGTCTAGTGGGAGCATACCAAAGCCACAAACAAAGCTGCAGCAAAGCTACGCCTGACCAACAAAGGCTCTAAATTTAAAACGACACATCGCGTATCGTAACTATATGCATATTAAGCTGATTTTCCATATAAGTTAATAGTCTGTCATTGTTAAAAAGATTAAATTTTAAAAAGATTTGCCAAAAAAATTGTCTTTCAATTTTTTCTATTCGTTCTATATGTACATTATAAGAAGCAGTCCAGACGACAACAGCATATTCTAAATTTGAACGAACCATTGAAGAATATAAGATTTGAAGAGTCTTCCTTTCTTTAAAATCATTAGAGAGTCGCTGTATAAACCCCAACAAAGATAACGATTTTGCTATTATTTTATCGATATGAGGAATAAAACTCAGTGTGGCGTCAAATGTTATTCCCAAGTCAATGATTTGGGTAACCCGAGCTAATATTTCGTTTTTAATATTATAATCATAATTTATCAGAGATTTTGTCCTTGAAAACGACATATCAGCACACTTCTTATAAATAATAAATAATCCAGGTCAGATTGCAGTTTAGTAGCATCCGATGGAATTTTTAATGCGGTAGAGAAGTTTCAGATCATCTGCATACATAAGTCCCTTAGAGTAACGTAATAGATCCAACATCCAACAAATCATTTACAAATATTGTAAATACCAAGGTGTGAGCCCTGCGGAACCCCCGAAACAACGTTTATTTGATTTGATTTAACATGATGTAACTTAACAGGATGTAATTCCGATAGATATGACCCCATCCAGTTAACGAATTTTCCAGAAAGTCCAAACATCTTGAGCTTGCTTATGTATGATAATTTGGTGTTGAACAGTCAAACGCTTTTGTGAAATCAACAAAGGCAACATCAAGTTGACTATGCGATTCAAATATATTAAAAATTTCATGTTGAAACTCAATAAGATTGGTTGATGTAGATCTACCTTTGAAAAATCTGTGCTGAGATGTGGAAATACTATTTTTAATGTTAAAATCATGTATCTTGTCAATATGGCCTCAAAGAGCTTAGGGATTGATGATAAAATAGATATACCTCTGTAATTGGCTATGTTAGACCGGTCACCTGACTTATAGATGGGAATAATTGAAGATATTTTCCATCTCTGCGGAAAAACTAAAGTATTTAAAGATTTTGTATACGCTTTGGAAAAGTTTCTGAAATACTCAACAATATCGTTTAAAACAGAACTACTTTTTTGATCAAAATATATACACTCGCGGATAAAATTACGTATTTTTTTTTTTGTAATAAAAAAAAATAAATCCCGCTGGTCAATTTTAATACTACTAGTGTCAAATGATAGCACATTTATATTTTTATCAGAAACCACCTTGAATAAAGTTTACTGTAAGCCAATCAATTAAATTTTTCAAAAATGCTTAATCAAAAGTGCATTGTGTTTGAAATCCAACGCAACGATCGGCTTTTGTTCCATTGCATATCGATTATTTTTAAATGTAGTACCACTAGTTCTTGTAAATGTGTTCTAAAGCAAACACCTAATATAAAATCCATTGTAATATGGCACCCGTTCAAGAGCTGGAGGCGGTTAAAGTGGTCACATTGTATCAGGAAGATTATACACAAGTACAAATCGCACGAAAATTAGGAATTCATCAGTCTTCGGTTTCACGAATACTTAAGCGGTATCGTGAGACCTTAGAGTACAAAAGAAATAAATCCCGGACAAGCAAGTAAAAGGTGCACAACCGAGCATGACGATCGATTTTTAAAAATGAATTCGTTACGAGATCAAAAGCGAACTTCTACTCAGCTCAAAAATGAGTTACTTAGTGCGCGTCAAGTGAATATTAGTATCAGAACAGTTAGACGAAGGATTAAAAGAAGTGAACCTAACTCCAAAACAGCCCGTAAAAGTTCCACGGCTTCTTCCCCGCCACAAATCCAGCCGTTTAGAATTTGCTCATACTCATGCAAATTGGAGAACTGATCAATGGGCCACTGTTCTCTTATCAGATGAGATCAGAATCCAATTATGGAAACCAGATGGACGTAATCTTGTATACAGAAGAATTGGAGAACGCTACGCACCGTGTAACACGGTGCAAACTGTAAGCTTTGGTGGAGGTTCAATAATGTTTTGGGTTGGAATCAGTTGGGAGGGCCGTACTGAGCTGGTGGAGATTGGTTTGAGGATGAATGACTGGTATGCAGACTGGTATGCTCGGAACATTCTTGGCGATCACGTTTTGTCATATGTGGGCTTCATAGGTTATGACAGTTTTGTGTTAATGCATGATAACGCTCCAGTCCACGTTGCTGCAACGGAACGACAATATCTCCAAGATATTGGCATTCGTGCACTTAAGTGGCCACCAATGAGTCCTGATCTTAATCCGATTGAACACGTGTGAAGAAAATGTTTAATGTTCATAAACCGCTTTTAAAAATTTAAAAAAAAAATGGTTCGACAATCGACACATTTTCCATATTCCATGACACATTCCATAACACATTTGTGCCTCTTATGAGAAAATTATACATGTGGTATCATTTGATACCAGTTCCACTGAAATTGTCCAGCGGGATTTATTTTTACTTAAAAAAAAATTGCGTTAATTTTGTCCAGGAGTGTAGTTGTAGGCAGTTCAGATGTTTTATATTTGGAATTAACAAATTTCCAAAAACATTTAGGATCAATATATATTTTAGATTCAATTTTAGCCTCTCTGTTTTTGATAATGAATAGTTTAAGTCATATACATACGTATACCAAAAATCAATCGAGGAGAATAAGAAAGCGTTTTTGACAAAATTCATAGTCATCTATCGGATTTTTTTGTAACGAAAAAGATTAACGCTTTAAAATTTATTAGATTTTAATCGTCAGATATCTTTTCAACTTTTTAAAAAAGATGGCACTTTGTACGTTTATTACGTCTTAACGTATATAATATTTAAAAAACGATTTTTACATGAACGTTAACCCTAATAAAATAGTACCACTCATTAGGAGGACATAACCTATCGTAATTGATTTGGTTTCTATAGTTACACTAGTCGAAGTAAAGAACTCCCAAAATTTGGAATATAAACCACTATTTAAATTATATATAGTTCTGACAAAAAAGTTAAACACAATATGATCAATTGTTAACCAAAATCAATTGGTCGCCAAGAAAGCTTTAGTGAATCCCTTGTATGTATCCTGAATGAACATCAAAAATAATTACAGCTTGTAAACCTTATGGTCAGTAAAATGTTCACCCATGTGTCGAAAACCACATTTATTGTTAGCACAGAGGTTTTCATACTGCGGTATCGAAAACCAATTGACCGATGTCTTAAGGAATAATACGAGCTGTAAAACTACACGTGAATAGCGCTCATTGCTGAGTTGTTGTATCATTAGGTCCGGTTACTTGACGTCTCATCAAACCAATCACTTTTGGGTTATATATATATATATATATATATATATATATATATATATATATATATATATATATATATATATATATATATATATATATATATATATATGTGTGTGTATATATATATATATATATATATATATATATATATATATATATATATATATATATATATATATATATATATATATATATATGTGTGTGTGTGTGTTACGGTCAAAGTAATAAATCCGGTTACTATGTATAATCACCAGTTATTATGTATAATTACCAGTGTATTCGGTGAATATAATAAATGTCATTGAATTTCATTAAATTTATTAGTTTTACCGGTCATTATATATAATCGCCAAACTGACTTGGTAAATATACTAAATTGTATTTTGTAAGGTTTTGCCAGTTTTTTGTTTGCAGAGAGGGAGGTTTCACATTTTATAGTACACTTAAACATTACTCTTTAACTAAAAATCTTTGCTCATTGTCACATTTATACGCTAGCTCGCATACCAAGTGCAGTGAAATAATTGTATCGATAGTTATTGTTGTTTATATAGTAATTTGTGGGAAATTCAAGGTAAAGTTTTGGTTTTTTGTTTAAGTTATTTAGTTAATGAAAAACTGCAGTGATAATAATGATGGAGAAATCAACAAAAAAATGTCATCCACTTTACATAATAAACGACATCATTCACGTATTATAACAAAACAAAAATATAATGAATTTATAGATCAAGTACGAGAGAGCAAGTCAAAGAATAAGGGCAAAACTCCAGCTGACTACCAACCACTTAAACGTTTTGATATTGTGAAAGTTAGTGATCATATTAAACTAATTTATCCAGTGGCTGCAGACAGCTCAAATATTAATTATTATGTCCACGCATTGATGATCTAATTAATTTAATGCACAAAACACACTTGGAAATGAAGGACTACGCACTGGACTGAAGGCTTGCGATTTGTGCAGCTTATGAAAAACCGAGCATATCACGAAGGAATAAAATGCAGTCCTTATGAAGTCATGTTCGGAGTCCCGTGAAAGTAGGCTTAACCAATCTTCCTCATGATTTTGAAAATATCCGTACTGTAGAACAATTACAAAACATTCTCAATTTGATGGATAGGGAAAGTAATTTAGAAGTAGGTAACAAAGACGTTGGAGATCCCGATGACAACAAAGATGTTGAAGACTCCTTAACCAACGAAGACAATTATTCCATTAACAACCGATTCAGCGGTTATAATGTACTCATCAATTTGTGTTGCGGAAGAAGGTTACATTTTTTCTATCAAAAAAAGAAGTAATTTTATTGCAGAAGAGCGAAAAGGCGCTATAAAGGACTTAAAATTCAAGCAAATAAAATGAAGCAAGTATCGAATCGGAAGTTTCAGTTGGTTGAGTTGGATCTACAGTTAAGATATAAGTTCCAGATGTTGATAAGGCCAGAACAGACTCAAGTAATCTACTAGCCATAACAATTGAAATAGAGAATGATTACTATCGTATCGGTATACAAAAAGTGGTATCTTAGAACAAATGTACACCCAAAATTTGTTATTTGTAAAGAAGAATTTTTAATACTTGATGATGTACAAACTGAGCCGATATCTATTCGATAAGATGCTAGAAAATGTTCTATTTCAGGTGGGCAGTGATATACCAGATGCACTTGTAAGGGCCAATGTGATTCAAATAAATGGAAATGTAAGAATTTTAATATGCTTTGCAATTCAAAATGCCACAACTGTTTGACATGTGCCAATAAATAAATTAAAAAAAAAATTTATTAAAATAATTTTTCAATTCAATTTTAGAAATAATAATTTAATTTAATTTATAATTTTTTTTAAAACTAAATTAAATAAGATTACTGAATTATTATTATTTCTTAAATATGTAATTCTAATTGGAAATAGAAGCAAGTAGTATTAGGTTTTAAATTTTATCACTTTAACCAAAAGGGATTGGTAATTATTTACAATCGCCGGTAAAAGTAAATAATGTTAAACAATTTCTTATATTACCTATGATGTTGGGAATTATGTATTAACCGGTAATTATATATATCGACCTATTTATCACGTGACCGTAACATATATATATATATATATATATATATATATATATATATATATATATATATATATATATATATATATATATATATATATATATATATATATATATATATATATATATATATATATATATATATATATATGTATATATATATATATATATATATATATATATATATATATACATATATATATACATATATATATATATATATATATATATATATATATATATATATATATATATATATATATATATATATATATATATATATATATATATATATATATATATATATATGTATATGCTATATACTTGTATGATTAAATTAAACAACAACAACAATATCAAACATTTATAAAGAAAACTGTGTGTTGTGCTTTTCGAAGCTGCTTTTGCAACACCATGCACTGTGTGCTAATGGTTAACGAGAATATGTATATAAGTATAGTGATCGGCGCATTATAACCGGCTGATTCAATGTTTATATACATACATATTGATCGTTGTTGCTGTCCATATGTGTACATATTTTTTTTCCTCTCGAATATACAAAACAAAAAAATCATCCCAATATTGTGAAAATCCGAAATAGCTGGATAAAAAAAAATGTATACGGGATAAAATGTTCTGATGCAAGAGGAAACGTATATTATGTACATCGTATATTGGAAAATAATGGAACAATTTTTTTTTTAACGTTCCCATCACATCGAGCTTTATAGGGAAAGGGTGGGATTTTTTATTTTTTAAATAAATTTTTATTTATTTCATTTTATTTTATTATTATACAAATTTTTTTTTTTGTATTTTGGTAAAAAAAATCCGTTTGTTATTTTTTTTTATTATATATTTCATCGATCACATGGTTTTGTGATTGGAGATATATTGTGCTAGTGCAGTTTTACTATGATACAGAAACGGTTAAGTGACAATATTGGCTGAGTAGTAATTATAAGTTGTATTAATTATAAAAATTAAATTAATTTTTAATTCAAGTCGATTAATTTCTTAAATATTCAACAAATAAGTTTTTAAATTAAGTTATATAAAGTACTGAATAAATTTAATATAATAAATTCAAGGTCATAATTAATAATAATAATAATAATAATCAAGTAATATTGTAAATTGAATCAACAAGTTAGAAAATAGAATAAATTCTAAAAACATTATTGTATAGTGTGAGGTGTTAGTTAAGTGGTGGTTACAAGTTATATGCATATTTCTCTACATGTATGTATATATGTTGTATATGTATACACACGAGTGTGTGCATGTGTGTAGAGTGTATATACTATATAGTTATGTGTTATAGATTTATAATAGTATACTACACTAATAATCGGTCTAAAGATAAGAAGTATTAATTGTTTTGTGGTAAAATATTGTTATTTATGATTGAAATTTTGATATATGCATGTGTTGTTGTTACATATATATGCTTACATCTCAACAAAACCATCGACAATTGTGTGGCATCGATTTTAGATACATAGAACGCGAAATGTGCGTATACCGCAGAATACATATTTCTTTTATACGCATGACACTCGATTTGACAATTTTCATTATATATATGTGTGTGTGTGTTGTAAATTAGAATCGTCTCATTCAAAATGGTTGGATGATTTGATGAATGCATAAACGTTTATTTTCCGCTCCCCTCCCGATAAAACTACTTAGATATCACCGCTGGGAAAGTGAGATTTTTTAATTTTCGCAAAATTGTCGTTATACTGTGTCTTCAAAAATTATTTTTAATTTATTTATTAAACTTATTCATATAAATTATTTACCAAGCACTGTACACTTTTGTGATAATGCCAATCGTTCGAGATAACTTGTGCCAACACAGTGAGTCGTCATCTGTCTACCAGCTTTAAGAACTAGTCTCTTTCAGTGGTTTAGCTATAAACTTCGTACCCATCTGCAAAATTTTTAATGGGCTTCTACGACAATGAACCCGGTTAATCAATAAATTATTCGATATTTTTTACCGTCTGCTATATCGTCATCAAAACTTGACTAACATCTTCAATTCCTTTTAAAATATGTAATTGTTTGAAAAGCTCTAAAAGCGTTTTAACTTTATATCGAACATTAGGACCAACCCAAAAACATCGGTAGTAGTTTGAGTGAAATCAAACTGATTTCACTTATCACTCACTTTTCACTCACTTATCACTTGCTTATCGTTTGCTTATCACTGACTTTCCTACTGAATTTTACTGATTTATTACTCATCTTATCAATCTGTTAACCCTCAATCTGTTTTTTTCTTCAACTTATATTTTTTTCTGTTTTTCTTATCACATTCTTTTCTTGCAATTAATCATTGATGAGCTCTTCTGCCAACACATCGTACTACTAATACTTCTTCGCCGAGTAGAGTTTAAATATCTTTACTGTTAAATGTATGTTCAAACAGCTGGGTTACTCGAATGCATCTAGCTACACCACCCATCAAGCAATTCTCGATTTTGATGCAACTGAGTAGAGCTTAGTCTCGGCATCAGGCTGGAAAATTGTAGAAGAAATATTTCTTGTGTCGGCCCCTATCAAAACTTTACAATTTTTAATAAATCAAATAACAATTTTATCACCACCCAGTGATATACCCAGAAAGCTTCTAAACTGTCCAGTTAATTCTCTTGGTTACATCAGGGTGCCCTGAGAGCAATTATCAAATAATCCGATTTCGGATTTTTTCCGATATCGAAAAATCCAATACGCTGTGAATTTTCCTATTATGAAATTGTTTGGTCGAATTTGTCAAATATTTGTACTTTCGATAACACAAAATAAAATTCGTCTACTAAATAGGAGTCGGATTTTGACTCAAGATTTTCAGAAAATCTGATTTCGTTTTTATTTTTAGTGTCATAATGGCGGATTTTACGATGAAGGATTTTCATAATAGCAAAATCCGCTCTCGGATCTGATATCGAATTGTCATAATAGCCCTCCTGAATTTTTCTACTACTAAAGTCTTTACTTCGGATGGTTTTCTAAAACCTTATTCGGTCTCGATCTGAGATCAATAATTTTTCGGCACAGGAACTGTCTTTTACGCTATTGCAATTCAAGTTCATATTCTGCTTCAACATATTTTATACATCTTTGTAACACTGCTATGGCGCACAACATAAACCAAATGGCACACGTAGAAATTGAAAATGTCCTACTGGAACGACAGCAGCGACATATTTCTACAATTTTCATCTATCAACATGGAAAAATCGATTTGGTATTGGATTTAGGTCCATTATCATTCGCCTATTGATAATCTATACGGCACTCGATATCAAGTACTTTGGTTTCTTGCTTTTTCGATACTAATACGACGGTCATTCTTAAATCGTTTTTCAACATCCAAAGTATCTCTTGCTGCCAATCTTGGCTAAATCAATTGTTTTTTGTTTTATTTTAGTCAAATCATCATCTTGTATCAATTTGATTTCTGTTTGTACTTGATTCGACTTCTTCGGACGTTTGCGGCTATATATATGTCTACTCATACCCATTACATCGGAATATAACAATTTTCTTCTGTTCGGACATGTTTCATCACAATGAAATTTTCCCTCTCGATCTTGTTGTTCGTCTTTAGTTGGGAATAGTTTTTATTTGACGCTTTTACTGTCTCAGCTCCATATAAAGAACATCGGTTTAAATACGTTTTCTATTTGTCAAAAGTTGTAAGATCTGAGTTTAACCTTAAGATTCGTTCACCACTGTTTATCTGGGAGTTCAGTTCTGTTCTTTATTGATTAAATTGCTAATGGAACTTCTAAGTAATGTTGAAGTGTGAACAATCGTCATATTTAATTAAAGCTCACTCCTTCTAACAACGCATGTGGAATGATAATCAGTACGTATGCAACGGCTCCTTCAAACTTCGTTAGTTCGAATTGTGATCCGATGCGTTTTCTAAAGAAATCTCTAACCGAGAAATATATTGTCGGCTAGACGTCAGGCAATCTCTTCGTAGTGTGGGTGTGTTCAAATCTTGCTTGTTGCACATTAAAATTCTCATATGCCGAGCGTTTAGATGGATAATTTTGTTTCTTTGACATAATAAATTTTGGCCATGCTTGCTACTAATTTACTGTAAAATTCCAGAACTTGTATGAGAGGTTGTTTGCAATTGTTGGAGTCACATAAAAATCGATGAAGTCTGAGGTTTTGTTACTATCCATGTGTCAATAAGTTGATTTACCTCCAGAATAAAAGTTTTAACTAGACGTTCGTGTAGACGTCTGTACCATCTCTTCTTTAAATGATGAAGCTGTTGGGTTCCTGTAGGTATTTTTGGCAAATAATCTTCGTGATGAATTGGTGACGTGATTTTCTATTACTAGCTTATATCAAGGTAGACAACACATTGAAGCTGTATTCTTGATTATTACAGTTAGTTGAATTGTTAACCCAACTACTTGCAGTTTTGCTTCCTCAATTTTAAGCAATTTATAGGGTTTCAGGTTTTCTTGTATACTCCTCATCTTGTTTTTTTTTGCCGGATGAATGTCAAATTTTATCAATTGTGGTATGCGATTCATTAGGTTAGGTTAGGTTGTATGGTTAGGGTGGATGGTTGCCTCGACAGTTGACAAAGACACAAAATTCACATTATTGAGATCTGTCCGAGGGTTTAAAAGAGGACACGAAATAATTTCACTCTGTTTACGCCCAACGAAAACAGGTTAAAGTCAAGTGAAGTACTGTTTCTTCTTCTCAGCTTCAAAGATATGATAGTAATCTAATGAGAAAAGCTTTAATCTTAATGTATGGTTCTAGACATATCCAGGCTTAGCTAGATTACGCTCGTACTATTATTAGTCCACTTATCATAGCTTCCTCATTAAGCATAATTGAACAAGTAGAAAATGCTATTTTAATATAGCCACCTTGAATGTGTATGGCCTGACATCCCGATCATCTTAAACTTTAGATAAAGGGCGAAGCGATTCATTAGTACCTTTTCATTTCAGATTCTGTATTCTGTAACATTACTTATATCTTATAAACGAAACGAAGTCACGTTTCTTGCTTCTCTAGCCGATTAAGTTATAACGCTCTCAGAAAGCTCTATTCATGCGATGAACTGTATAGTGTAGTGATTCGGAGTGCAAATGGTCTATTCAAATCGAGTCAATAGCCGTATGCCCTCGATTTGGCCTCTGAGTATGAAGTTGGACTGCCAAAGATTTGGGAGTGTTTCGACCCCAACCCAGATAAAAGCTCAGGTAGGTCTAATTAGCAATAACTATACGTGCACACCAAATATTCATTACAAAAACGTCATGTATCGAAGAAGTCAACCCTTGGAAAAAACGACCAATCCTCAAACCAGTTAAGATCTATAATGCGCGACCAAAGTAAATTTTTCGAAAGGGGGGCAAACGATGGCCATTCGAAGTATTTATACTTTAGCAAAATATTTTTTTTTTTGGTTTACGTTGACATTTGGCACATCTCGTCTATTCATGACAATCGAACAATATGCTTTTATATTTGAATACATATTGCACTTTTTTGATTGATTTGAATTGAAAAGCAGCGTGACACTTGATTATTGTTAATCCCCCTCCTTGTCGTTTGTTAGTTTATCTCGCACGTCTGTCCATATAGTTCAAACTAAATTCGTTTCTTGTGCATCGAAAAAAAAATTTATATTAAAAATTCCATTATATTATTGATATGGTGGATACACATTTATATATGCAAATGATAATAGAAGAGAAGCGTTGTCCATTGTGCTACCGATTACATATTTGCTCAGTCTCATTGTTTCGAATTTTTACTTCGTGTGTCGATATTCCAAAGCTGTTACGGTTTTTTTTATAATCAAATAACTCTCAACGATTTTATTATTTGGTTTACGTAATTGGATTGACTTTAGTCTGATCTCCAAAATTATGTAGACCGCGAATGCAGTTCTTATACATATATACCTTAGCCATCTAAATTAGGTAACAAAAAATCTTAATGATATATTGTAACATTTATAATCATCTCGCCGTGTCTCAAAAAAGTGAAACTCCTCATAGCTCCTTGGTTGTATCGGCCAAACGAGAGATCATTCTTATAAATTTCATTTGGAACGTTTTGTGGTTCTTTTTTGTAACTTCACAAAATGGCGTCAGTTTATTAAGTAACTGTTCTGGCACCACCATAAACCCGGTCACCATTTCGTTCAAAAGCAGCATACCACGACACCGTATGAGAATGTATCTTCCGATTTAAGTTATCTTTTGAATCAAGGTTGGTTGTTGCTTTAAGGAGTCTCAAACCCAGCTAAGATCCACATACATTTTCATGGGTGCATTAAAAACTTCACAAGCAGCTTACTCGTTTTCGTTGTGATCAAACAAGCACAACTGATGGCGAACGTTGAGGATTCCAAAATCAAGTCACCACACCCAAAATGGTTGACAAAATCCAAGATACGATATTGTAAGACGGCTACGATACGATATTGATAATTACACGAACATTTTAATATAAAAAAACGTCCGCGCGTTTACCTATACAATCGAGCAAAAATGCACACGCGTGGCAACTTCAGACATCAAAGAACACTCATGACAACTTCAGACACCAAAGAACAGTCTGAACATTTGATTCCTACTGACGAATCTGTCCCGAAGAAGGCTAACAAGGTCTTGGCCACAGTTTTTTGGAATGCACGTGGCATAATCCACATCGATTACCTTCAAAAGAAGAACAGTTAAGGGTGACTTAAGAAACGACTATGCAATTTAAGAAACGACGTTCTGAAAGAAAGCGATCGCATTTGGCGAAGAAAAAGTTCTCTTTTTTCACTTACACACACGTGTGTAGTTGCCATGGCTAAATTCATGAATTTTTCCTGTCCCATTGTCCTTCTTTCAAATACGTGCCAAATACCTATATGTTTCATGTTTGCATTAATTTTGTGAATTTTTATAGAGCTTAGTGATATGTTACCACCTTGAGCATTTGGTCGTTATCGGAGTTGATTTGGAATACGAACTAGTTTAAAGTTGTCACCCACTGTGAAAAGTCGAACTTACTTCTAATGAAATTACTGGTGCAGCATCTTTTGCATCGAATTCAATAGATACGCGGTAAGGCTATGTTTAAATACCCTGGGATAGGTTTCAGAACGCTATCCGCACCACTTCTCCACTTATCAGTGATGTAATTAGGACAGGGTATGTTTAGCTCTCCCATATCCTACTGCAGGAATGCATCAAGAAACGGGATTTTTCTTTCAGGAGACTTAAAAGATTTAAATGAGTTGCTTGTCCACCTAACAATTTCGGGATTAAAAGAGTTCCCCGATTGTCTCGGTATTGTACTATGCGGTTCATAGGTCACATAATAGTTAAGTTTATCTCTTTATCTACTGGTTGGCTTGATGTCACTTTAGGGCCTTGAAACTATGATCAAAATGCATTCTAATGGTTTCCTTAGGTTTCTTATTCCATTAGGAGACCTTGTGAGTGTAACTTTATAAGCCTGACAACTGAGGACAGTTTATCAATTTCTTCACAGGTCCTCTCGTAGCACTCTAAGATCGTTAGAAGCTTAGAAAGCAATTATACATTTAAAAAATTTGATTCAAAATGGTGTATTCTTTAGCACCCTGTGAACAAAGTTTGAACTATTCTCGGCTGAATCCGAGAGACCCAACGATGCAAGTTCCTCTTACTCTGAGAATTTATTGCCATGACAGTAACTAATCATTTGGATATGAATTCTGAAATAAATTTGTCATAAATATATGGTCCACCAGAGGGTGCGTCAATCTTATTTAAATTCCAGCCACGGCTTCTTGTCTATATGCATTGGCTGGTAAACCTACAAGTGAGAACCGGAGGTTAACCTGTACACATTCTTCGTAATGGCCCTCCATCACCCTGCGCTGATGGATAGTTGTGGTGTGGTCAACCTTAGAACCCTCGGAAGTAGGTGTTACAGTAAGACTAATCTAACCATTCATCTTTTGGCATACACTATTCTACTGTATACTAACTCAGCGTTGAACAATTAGTCGAGTTCTTATCTAATTACTGCAGATGAGCTCTTATTTATCTCAACTGCAGTCACTATGAAAAATTATAAGGAAAATGAAAAGTTGAGGGGAAAGTCTTTGGTTTAAAGAGATGGAGATAATCCTACCAAATGGGTTTCCTTTATGGGATATGGCCCTCCTACTTAGTAAAAATGCTTAGTCAACGGTTGCTGACATGGCTTAAATTAAGCCTAAAAATATAGCCATGTTCTGTTACCTTTTTTTTGTGGAGAGCGTTGACCGGTTCACCGCTAATGCCATCTACGTTAAGAAATTCTCTTTGTGGATAAATTAAATCATTGCCTCAATCATAGTTTTCAAGTGTTGGTTGACTCCTGCAATTGAACATAGTCGTTATACATTGTCGACCAAACCTATTTTAGGCATCCCAGTTACATCAGCTGAAAGTCGAGATGCTTGTCTCATCTTTATATAACCATTCATAAGATACCCTCGGAATCTGCCGGAGTCCTCCAAAAGGAAGTATTCGTTATTTGAAACGTTATGTGTGGTTTTAGTGTACGGATTTCTTTTGAGATATTAAACCAGAACAACACATGGAAAGCTCAATACACACTATATACGGTGGTGCGTATTCTATAATAAAAAGAGACTCCACCAGCAGAGAGAATAAATAAGAAACATAATAGGTACTATAATTAATTTAGTGACACGTAGATGTGCCAGACGACGCACTACGAGATCTTACATAAAGGTGTCCCATTCATATTATGTGTTGAATGGGATTGTACCAACTCCTCTCGGATTCAACGCTATGTAGAGATGAATGGAAATGATGTCGAGCATTGCTTGACATTAACATCTTTGTCAGTAACAGAGTCTCCTCCAGATATACAAATAATTATGTTGGAATTAAGAGGTACGACCACCCCATTCCTTAAGCTGATATTGAGCTACAACAACGTTCGTGGGAATGGGTGTCTGACGTATCTCTTTCGACAAACTTAATCCAATTCCGAGCAACATTGTGATCTTCGAACTAAGTAAAACGACTTCAAGTAATGATGCAGAGTAAACTTTAGTCTTATAAAAAAAATAAATTCGTGATTGAAGAAATGGATGTAAAGTAGCACGCACCCCAAAAACACTCTTAAATAAATTATTTGACCACTGTGGGTCGAACACAGCTTTAATGCCGTTCTACTCATTCCTTAATCGATTAAGATGAAACCATTTTTAAAAATATCTAATCGAGATATATCGTTCAACGTATACTCACATGTCGCACACAGTACAACCAATCTACACATATATGTTATCCAAAAACCCCTCCAAAACGCTATCGAAAATAAAAATCTTAAATACTTCATATCCATAAATCAATTTTATGACATAATGGTCACCACTTAAAACAATTAGTTTAAATATTTACTTTTTGGACTCGTTTCGTTTTTTGTGAGGGGGTTTGAGGAAACGGGGGGTGTTTTATCATCCCAATTTATGTATATAATGCCATATACATAACACAGAATCAGTTTTCTTTATCGTTTGCAATGCCAACATTATATATTTGCATATAAGATTTAGTGAGCGTAACTAGACATTTCGGTATAATTCCAAAATCCAATTGCAATTATACAGAATCACCGGAAAAGTAGAATAAACATTTCGCCAATTTTTTGTACAGTTCGAGCTTTTCCCAGCTCCGTAAACCTAAAATTTATATTCCACCTATATATACATACATATGGAGTCAGCTTACATATTTGTGCGCTAGTATTAGTGTAAAGAACAATCGTCATGCACAGTTCTTAAACCCTCGTTGTACATCCAAATACAAACACAATGTATACAGGGCGGTTGCAACAACAAAATATTGGCCTAACAACAACTATACACACACACACACACTCTAAAAAAAAATCGTTATTTAACAACAACAACATAACACTCAACGTCAGCCACATTTTTTTCATATTGAAAAAATTTCCCAATTCAAGTTTCCCTTATATATTACACTCGTACGTAGTAGAACCCTTATGGTATTTTTTTCTCATCCAAGTTTCGTGCGCTCCCCTATCTACATACATACGTACCATATATATAGATAAATCACATGGACGAGAATTTTTTTTTTCATTCGTACTGCGTGTATGTGTGTGCCGAGTCAAGCCATAAAAACGACAGAAAAACGTGAGGTAGGAAAATCGGACCTAAAAAAAAACTAGCCACGCCTTAATTTTTTTTTGTTTCCTAGTTTTCACAATTTTTCCATTTTGTTCGGCACACACGTAAAAAAAATTATATCTGTACTTCAAATTCAAAGCACAGAAATATAATGTGAGTGTGTGTGTGTGTGGACATTTATATAGAAAAAAAAAACACTCCATTTCGTTTCACCCCAAATTCACGTAGAATGAGTGAAAATGAGACGATTGTGCTTTGCAAGCTTTAGTACACAAACTATTTGATAAAAAGCACACAGTATATGTGTGTTGGTCTCGATGTGTATGTGTAAAATATAAAAATATACGTAAAAAAAGCTTTTATGTACAATTTTTTATATTGGTCGACGAGGAGGAGCTTAAAAGCTTTTTGTTGTTGTTCGCTTATTTAAACAGTTTCACATTTTTTCAAACCAACGAGTATATATACGAGTGAGTACGTCGTACATAAAGTGAATAATTTTTATTTTTGGCTGCGCCATCCGACCGCTATACACAGTACATAGAGTATATAGTTTTCCTATGGGGTAGGAGGGGGTGGAATTATTATCGTGCAGAATATAAAAATATGCCCTTTCTCCCCAATTTTTATTTTGTGTACTTTTGTATTGTTATTATTCACACATAGTAAGTATCCAGGTCTTGCAAAACCGGATGGTGAATATTCCATTGCGTTGTTGTTTTTGGTCGGGTTAAAATCGAATGGGATGGGTGGTTTAGTGAGTTTTGTTTATATAATATGTATGTTGTGTATGAGGCTGCAAAAAATATGCAAAACGCACAACCACAAATATACGTAGTCGTACATATATTTTGTTTTTTTTTCGGGATGAAAATGGAAAATAGGAAAAAAAATTAATGGTGATTCTGCCGCAGGTCGTGCGTATATATTCCTTTTTGTTCCAACCTTATGAAATGAGATACAAAGTACATATATATATGATTTTCAGTATTCATAGGCAATCTCGGATTGATAACAAAAAAAATTTGCATATACAGAAGTATTCGAATTTACTAGAATGAAGCTAAGCTTTTTAATACAATTTCGTGAATGCGTTATTTCAAAAGCTGAGTATAAAAGCTACAAACTATTTTGTTTCGATCATCGAGGTGATACTATACATTTAAAGCAATACCGAATCTTTCGTTTGGTGAAGGATGGACGTACTCTCATCTACGCAAACATTAGACGGGTCGCCAATCAAAGTGCTACCAATTAAAAATGCTGTAAATTGGAGTCAGTCCGAGAAAAATGTTCAATCTGCATGGTGATGGTATTTTGACCCATTCTCGGTGAAGAGCAATCATTAAGTCAATACTTATTTAATACTTTGGTCGTCTACAAAATGGATCACATGTAAAATACCCTTGCGCTTATGTCCGAGGCATAATATGTTGGCCACTGTTGTTAAGAAATGAAGATGGGAGCTTTTCCCTGTTTTAAAAAGCTTTTAATTTCAAGGGTTTCATGGGGTGGTTCCGAGTCTTGTTGACACATCCAATAGTTCCTGTGACAGTTACCGTAGCCCCAACCATCACTAATGCAGGAGCTTGCCTTAATTGGGCAATTCACTGGTTCAAATTGTAAACAAAATGTTTTCATCAAAAAATACCAAATTCTCCAGCTTGCCAACAACCTGCAAGTGTTTAAAAACATTTGCTTTTACTAGACCAACTGCTTTTCGGGAAAGTATTAAATCTTGCACTTTTTGTGTTTTGTAAGACTTATTTAATGAACTTCGATTGCGCCCCATGCTACGAGCAGATATATAGAAATTTTTTACCAATTGAGCTGCGGTTTTATGTGGTTTACGTTGAAATTTGGCCTTCACCTTTCGAACCGTTTGTGGCGGTGTTACTGTTTTTAAACTCCATGATCATTTTTTGATGGTACCACTTTCAACGTGTGCCGACCTCTGTATATTGTCCAATGGCACGCGGTGACATTTTATAAAGGCCAATATTAGCCTGCACGTTGTCCCCGATTTCCATCACGAACCAACTTTTCATATTGTTGTAAACAATAATAACCATCACTCGATGCCAGATCGCTCTCTTAAGAAAAATGTACTTTTCACTTTGAAATTACGAGCAATCACAAAGTTTCGTGTCGGGAGTATGGACCTATATTATTACATAAGTCGGTCTGATTTTTGCTAGTTACAGCATTAAACTTTTCAATCTGTCATCTTGCTCAGGTAAAAAACCTGTCAGATAATCCAAATTATTGTAAACTGAGTCTATATGTTGCGTACGACAGTAGGCGCATGTGTACATACACATTCGAGTATCACCTTCTTGGAAACCCAATACAGCCTCTTTTACCTGTGGCCCAAAAAGAAATCCAACGCCAAGATTTCCGAGCTCATCTAACGGGGGTTCGTTGTGGTTTTGCTCGTATCGGATCGGAACCGTCGTCATTGATTGATAGTGCAGTGACCTACTTATTTTCGAAGAAAAATGTTCCTATGATACCTATAAACCATATTCCACAGCTAACAGTTGCTCATTTGGGTGTATAAGATGCACAATTATAAGATTGTTCTGGAAACAGCCGAAGTACAAATAAAACCATGCGGAATCATGGCACAATACTACTTGTTTCCTCACAATGGACCCTTATATCTACGAATATAATTTATAAGTGTCCATTGTGATACCAGGAATGTCACTCACCTTGATAATTTTATTCATGTAAACAGTTGGAACTTCGAATAAAGCTTTAAATAACTGCTCCTGCAGAATATATGAGACATCCGACCTGCACCTTTCTCACGCATGATTGCCAAGAAGGCAGAGTTTTGTATATGTTCCTAAAACCGTTCTGAATTATTTGTAGTTTGTAGTAAAATAAAGTCTCGTGTACGTGAACAGACCTGACTTGCTATAGTGCACGTTCAGGTGGTAGTCAACCTTTGTTCGTTAACGCTTCAATCCTCTGCCTTAGAGTTAACCTTAACAAAAATTACTCCTCATCGTAGATTTCATGTGTCCTAAATCCAGACGCGGGTTGTATGAAGAGCATTGAGAGTTGCTTAATGGTAACACGAAACAGTTTAAGTTCACTGACGTCACAGAAGACCATTGTTTTGATGCAATTCAGCTCATTTTGACGAGTTCAAAATTGTTTAAACTGATTTTCTAGTTTCTCAGTCCATCTTCGCCATGAGAAAATTCGGTTTGCTCTTTCAAAACTGCAAAGTGTTTGAGCAATCCGCTCAAGATCACTTCCTCTTTTTCGGTGAAGGCTAAGATCTTTATATGACGAGAAAGGCAACCCTCGGATCATTCTTAGTCAGATAATATGTTTTGTTGGTTTATCCGGACTGAACAATACGAGGAGCAGATTGTGGTCTCTTATACGATCGTTACTTCTCGGTAGATGAAATTATAGAACTTCTTTACGCGGCGATGATTGAAAAAACCTCTTTATAAAGTTGAGAATATCGACGTCTGGTGGCTGTAAAACATTCTTTATAACCCATTTCATATAAAAGTACCATCTGATCCAATACAGATCAAACTAACAGCAATAGCTTTTCATCGTAAGACATGCGAACGTTGTCAGTAAAAATGGCATACTTAAACCCTTCGAAACTCCTGTGTTGGACAGTGAACTACGACTACTTTGTGTTGCCGTGGAGAAGTTTATGCAGAGTCAGTACCCTGGAACTTTTCAAGGAATGGAGGAAATTTTGTCTGATTGCAACATCTACTTGTATGAAGGCGGATTTTTCCATCATCAAATCGATTCAAGGTTTGGGCCAAATCCAGTTTAACGGATCTCTTACCCCCACAAGTTCGTGTTTATCCATCAGATTTAATGGAGCGATTGGTATAGCCCACTCACTGTAGTCTACATTCTCTATAAAATGTTCGGGTATAACTTTTAGTTCACTAAGAGCTAGAGAAGTTTTACGAAGTGGTAGACGAATTGGAACTATTAAGGAAAACAATTTTTACGACACTGAACTACTTTAAAATTCAACCCAACTCACTGAGGCTCACGTGTTGGTACCCATCAAAAAATTACCCAAAAGTTGTTTGATTGGATTGTTCAAATTTTACGTTTGTTTCAACAGTAAATCGATCGAAATTCCAGGTGCTACTTTGATATTACGTGAAAAACGTATAGATGTCCAAAGCTTCTCCAAAGCTTTCTCATTTAATCGAAGGTGGCTTTTAATAGTTTTCATAGTAATTTAAGAACGAAGGCTAATTACAGATGATATTGGAGCGCTTAATATTTTTAATTGATTAGACTCTAGGTGACTATACCGAGGTTTTCAATACTTCCGAGATAGTGGTCACTCCATCTGACGATCGCAAAATGAAATTGTTGACAAGATCTTGATATTCTCGTTTGGATTTTTGACAGGATAATCGAAGACGAATTTCTACGAAAATTTCTATTGGGGCATTGCAATGACCAAATAATGGTCACTGCTAACGAATTTGGTGACCTGAGTTCATCAGATTATCCAAATTATTGCAGAATGAGTCATAACCCTGAACTGGTTGACTTCATGAATACGTATAGCTTTATACATTCGATTGTTAATTGTTTAGGAGTTCAAAACAGCATTTTTACGTGTGGCTCATCTCCACTTTGCATCAATTTAGATACTTAGATGACATGGTCTCTAATTGTAGACGATTGAGTTTCTGGAAATGCCACAATTTCCAGCTGTAAGGTTTTACAAGTCAGTCCAGTGATCCAATCAGATTTGGTCGCCTCCTACGAGAATTTCTGGTTGCTGTGGTAGTCTTCTCTAGATCTTATGCTTCGTATGAAATATTTTTGACATGGACGCGGCTACCAACAAGGTTAAAGTTTTTATAGTCGTTCGGTATGCAAATAATGCCAAAGTTAATTTATACATGTTGTGTGCTAGTATGTAATGGGTGATTTTTTAAGAGCTTGAGAACTTTTTTTAAAAAAAAAACGCATAAAATTTGCAAAATCTCATCGGTTCTTTATTTGAAACGTTAGATTGGTCCATGACATTTACTTTTTGAAGATAATTTCATTTAAATGTTGACCGTGGCTGCGTCTTAGGTGGTCCATTCGGAAAGTCCAATTTTGGGCAACTTTTTCGAGCATTTCGGCCGGAATAGCCCGAATTTCTTCGGAAATGTTGTCTTCCAAAACTGGAATAGTTGCTGGCTTATTTCTGTAGACTTTAGACTTGACGTAGCCCCACAAAAAATAGTCTAAAGGCGTCAAATCGCATGATCTTGGTGGCCAACTTACCGGGCCATTTCTTGAGATGAATTGTTCTCCGAAGTTTTCCCTCAAAATGGCCATAGAATCGCGAGCTGTGTGGCATGTAGCGCCATCTTGTTGAAACCACATGTCAACTAAGTTCAGTTCTTCCATTTTTGGCAACAAAAAGTTTGTTAGCATCGAACGATAGCGATCGCCATTCACCGTAACGTTGCGTCCAACAGCATCTTTGAAAAAATACGGTCCAATGATTCCACCAGCGTACAAACCACACCAAACAGTGCATTTTTCGGGATGCATGGGCAGTTCTTGAACGGCTTCTGGTTGCTCTTCACTCCAAATGCGGCAATTTTGCTTATTTACGTAGCCATTCAACCAGAAATGAGCCTCATCGCTGAACAAAATTTGTCGATAAAAAAGCGGATTTTCTGCCAACTTTTCTAGGGCCCATTCACTGAAAATTTAAATGAAATTATCTTCAAAAAGTAAATGTCATGGACCAATCTAACGTTTCAAATAAAGAACCGATGAGATTTTGCAAATTTTATGCGTTTTTTTTTAAAAAAAAGTTCTCAAGCTCTTAAAAAATCACCCGTTACAATACACTAATCATATAGATCGACATCTGCTCCTCATCAACAAACTATTTTGAAATGAGTTGAATGACCAAATAAAATATTTTAATCAATTCCTCGAAGCGCCTCGCGATACACTATTTTCCCGATAAACCTGTCTTATATATACCTTTCTTTATAGTAAAGGTGAATAAACACGTAACCCCTTATTAAATTACATATATACAACGATTAAATATTATTTTATAAAATTTAAAAAATCAAAACGTGAAAGTGCAATTTTCATTCTGCAATTATATATTTTTTAGGGAAAACGGTTTTTCTCGCCACATACCACCCAGTACAGTAGAGGTACGCACACAGTGTATTATTTTGATGAAATACTTAAATTTTTGCAATATTTTTACAATTTCATCCATTTATATATTATATTATAGTTGTTTTGATTTAAAGGGAAATTAAATTATCGTGAATTACACATAAAAAAAAATTTTCCCGAAAAAGTGGTTAAGCGCGACGTAATGTTAAGGGTTAAATTGGTTTAGAAATTTTCCCTTTTATATACATTCTTGATTTTGGTGTAATTCGCGCAGGGAGACATATCATCTAAATTATTTTTTTTGTTTGCTTAGTCGTTATAATAAGCAATGACAACTGTTTATTTTTAAAATCTAGCATGTCGACATTTCGGGACGCCATACACTTACAGCCATCTCGAAGCTCGATGGAACTGTTATTAAGCTTAATCTTATTTTATTTTTATCATTCGCTTCCAATTAACACTGAACATAACACATACTCCTAGTTCATACTACATACTTTAATGGAGTTCACTTGAATATAGGAACGACGGTTTTTTTGGAATATTTAGAAATCGATCCAACTTTTTCAATATTTTTTTTTACAGCATTATAAGTTTTGATTAAGCAGTTAAAGGAAAAACCAATTTATATTTTGATAATTAATTTTGCTTTCTTGTTTTTTTTTCTAAAAAAATGGTAAATTTGAACGTTCACTTGAATAAGAACGATTGACTAGTCTTAATAAAAAGTTATTTTATTGACTAAAAATTTAATGGAATTCCACCTGCTTGAGATGGAGTCATACAAAGATTTTAAATAATCTAAAGAAATTTGGTTCCAGGCTTCATTTATCGCCTTAATAAGGCTTTCTTTATTGTCGAATTGTCGACCACCTTCGTAAACTTTCAGAGACAGCCAACTCCACACGTTTTCCATGATATTGAGATCAAGAGAATACGGAGGCCATGGCAAAAGCTCTACATTTTGCTCCGATATCCATTATTTGATTATGTTAGCTGTATGGATAGGGGCATTATCTTGCTGATCTATCCATGGTAATGGCTCAAAAGTATCATTGAAGCGGAGAAATGCTTCTTCGAGGATGCCCTTGTAAGTTGCTACGGTCAATTTTCCGGTTGAAAATGACAAATCTCCAGGACAATAAAATGATATAGCCCCCCACACCATAACGCCTCCTTCCCGGCTGTGGTATTTTGCTAAAAACTTTTCCTCTTTTCGAAGGTCGTGAAAATAATAATTAAACCCATCGGGGCCATCGAGGTTAAATTTCTTCTCATCAGAAAAAACGACACGTTTCCATTTTTCAGCCCATGTCATATGCTGTCTCGAGAAATGTAACCTTTTCTGTTTCCTCTCCTGATTTAGAGGTGGTTTCTTTTGGAGCTTTCTTTGAATAAGGTGATCTGCTTTTTTAATCACTCACCATACTGTTATTCGGCTGGTCTCCACACCAACTCTAGCTTTAATTTTTGCACAAGATAGTGCGCAATTCGATGCTGCCCTTGTATGGCTCGCTTGTCGACTGCAGATGTGGCCGCAACAGTTCGGCCTTTATTGTTTGAGCGATATTCTCTTTGAGTTTTAGTAAAATTGAAGATAACAGTTTTACTTCTCCCTATTTTATCTGCAATTGCTTGTAGAGAATATATTTCACTGTGTAGTAGTACTTGAATTTGGGCTATTTCTTCCTTACTAAGTTTTTTTCCTCGACCCATATTTAATTTTTTTTATGTTAAATTGGTAACTTTTTTTGAAAAAATTAATTTAATTTAAGTTTAAGTTGCTAACACTTCAAATTTATTGATAATATGGTCGTTTCTATTGAAGTAAAACAAACAAAAATCACACTTTTTAAGAAAAAACAAAATAAAATAAAATTCTTCTGGCCTACTAATTTATTTTTATTTAAAAATTATGTAGTTCAAGTGCTCAATGCTCTCAGCCACAAAATCTGTTTGTTATCCGAATACAGGCCAAGATATCTTCCAGTTCGAATTATTTTACAGGTTTTAAACAGGCCATTATTGACCCATAGATTGTGACCTTTTCGCTTACCGAAACGCGGTTCTCCCTTGAAAGATCGCTGTTTGATTCGGATCGGATCAGTACGCAAATCTTAACCAAGCCATCGTATTCGCTGTCCTTTAATTTCATGCACGATATCAGGAATTCGCGTTAAATCCCTGAGCCGATCCTTAATCTCGTGTCCGGGTACTTAAGCGGTGGTTCATTGTGTTTTTGGCGTTTTTTTGTTTGTTGATAATTTTAACATTTGATTTATTTTACGGATGAGGTTTATCAGCCGAGCGATCCAACCAGATTTAGTCACCTTCTACGACGAGCTCTGGATACTGGGATGGTATATACTATGGATCTTATGTTTCGTTTGAAATGTATTTACGCGACATGGATGCCCCCATCCACAGGGATACCGAATTAATATAATATACATCATTACAATTTTGTACTCATTCTCGAAAATGTAAATCAGATTACTCAAAGAATAAGGTCTTGTATAGATAACATTTAAAATGATTGTATAACTCTCTTGAGAGAAAAATAATATATTTACGCCTGAACTTCGACAATGGTAAAAACAATGCATTCACCTGCATGCATGCAGGTTAAGTTTTCAGCCCAAACATTTCCTTTAATACCCAAGTAGTTTTCTACAAACTGCCAAGTTGATTAAAACTCATTACTGCCTCGAGCCCAAACATGTTTTAAGAAAACAGAATTAGAATGAATTTTCCTAAAAGCAACTTGACTATCAGACAAGATACAAGCATGACGATTATTGACAAGTATCGATCATCAATCTATAGAGGGCTTCTTCCAAAACTTCACAAACTTCCACATAAAAAACAGTAGCGTACCTACCAAGGGGTACAAATAATTTCCTCTCAGGTCTACAAAGTATAATCAGACACCAATCAAATAACGGCATACTGATCTATCCATTAGAGATTAAAGTATGTACTAAACATCTCTTGATTTAAATATCAAGTGACATGTACGTCTACATGTCGAAAGATGCAGTTGGAGTGGAGTGGTGAATAGCTCACACAGTGTAATTCAGGTGTTTCCTTCAACCCCACTTATAGTTCTAGGCAATCAAATATATATGAGTCTATGGTTCCGATAGCCGAAACGTATAACTAGTACACGAGCCTGAGTTTTAAGGCCCACGATATACCACATGATTCTTCCAATAAATATTGCATGCTTAATTGAATTTTTCGAAGAACTCACCTGAAAGCTTGATTGTTGTCCGCTGACCATGTTAGCTGATGTGCACTTCAGTTCTTTAATCGTTGCTCGGCTATCAAGTAAAATTAATGCTAGTTTAGAAAACCATTGAAAGATATTGCATCGATCGTTAAAGAAAGCTTTAGGTGAGGTTAGGGTAGGTTGTCGTGGTTGCTATAGCACACTTAGACCGGCGATTGGTCCGTTGTGATACCACTCTATGTACGGCTATAGGTCCGAGTTTTCGTTGAACCATCTGCGCATTGCATAGCTCCATGTTAGCCTATAGTACTGACGGCCCATGGATTCTAAACACGACCGAGGATCCAGATATGTTCATTTTACACCACCAATCGCACCACCCAAACGATCGAAGGTGAAAACCCCATTTTGCATCTTGCACCGAATCGGGATTCGAACCGGGTACGTCCCGCTTCAACTGCCGCAGCTTTTAACCACTGTGCCACCTGTGGGCGGTTAAGAAAGATTTAAGCTGTCGGTGAAATCGTTCATCCATGCAATTAGCCTACAGATGATAGACTGATGTCCTTATACGATGTGAGGCGATAAGTTTCGTTACCTCTACGAAAATTTGATTCAAATTGTGTTTCTTGATCGTTCGTTATGCCAAATGGAACGCCAAATCGTAATACGTAATTGTATAGACAAAAGTGGTGCGGCAATGGTTGACGCTGACATATAATGCATGCAAAACGCGTTCTAAAAACTCCACTTTGATGACATTCAATGGCTACGGAGATCATAACACTGAAAGCTACTTATGGTTATATGTAGGTATCCTTTCTATCTTTCAGGATAAACACTATCCTGACCCTCCTGCACGATTTTAAAATACAGGGCGTTCACCAGGAAGTTATACTACTTTGTTTTGCCGCCATTTTCGTAAACGTTAGTCTTGACAGTTCATATTTGGCAGTCGTGAAGTAGACACGTCGCAAATTTATTATGGAAAAATATTCGATAAACCAACGTGTTTTAATCGTTAAAACGATGGCCCAAGCCAGGAACCACAACGTACTGCAATATCGGCTGAAAATATTACTGCTGCTCAAGAAAGTGTTCAAAACAATCCATCAATCTCAATTCGACACCGTGCTCAGGAGCTTGGCGTTCAAATAACAAGTTTGGTCACAATTATGCACAAGGACTTGCATGTGTTTCCATTTCAGATTCAGTTGATACAAGAGCTTCTTCCACAAGACCATTTACGCCACCGTACATATGCCAATAGGATGTCACAGCTCGCCAATGACACCCCCGATTTTCATGAAAAATCATAATGAGTGACGAGGCACATTTTCATTTGAATGGATATGTGAATAAACAGAATAATCGGTTCTGGGCAATGGAAAATCTTTAAATTATTCATCAGTCACCTTTACATCCCTTAAAAGTGACAGTCTGGTGTGCATTTTGGTCAGGAGGAATCAATGGACCTTACTTCTTTGAAAATGAAAACGGCGTAACGGTAACCGTGAATGGGGAGCGATATCGTGATATGATTGAAAACTTTTTAACGACACAACTGCATGCTTTGGGCTTGATTAACGTGTAGTATCAACACATCGCATACAGCCAGGATTACCATGGAATTACTGCGAGACCTATTTCTACAATAAGTTAATTCAAAAATGGGTGATGTTGATTGGCCTCCACGGTCACCTGATTTGACTGCTCCGGAAGAATTTGATGCACCATTGATATCATGCCTCCAAGCTCTAAAATCTGAAGGGCTTCTTGATTTGTATACTTGGCGGAGTTACATTTGGTTTCTTCCCTTTAACCCGTGTGAATTTATACTTGCCTAGTCCACCAATTTGCCCCAGTCCTCATTGGTCTACATAGAGAAAACTTAATAGTATTTTTCGGAGCACATTCAATGTTCTGTAACTTATTTATGACGATCGAAATGACTGATTCCGATAAAAATGGTTCCCAATTTGAAATTACAGTATTATTGGATTTCCGAATTCTGTAATTCAGGTATATTGTAGCTGAAGTGTAAATAGCTAGCGCATCTTAGACCAAGTAGTGTAATTACAATTAGTGCTTACCTTAAATATGCGGAAAGGTGGGTCAAGTCAACTGTTACAAAATGTATCGGAACACCTAATGGAACCGGGTAACTACAGTATGTACTAGAACAATACACTATATCCAAAGCATTCACAATTTGTCAATCTAAGTCTATAGGTAAATGTGTTATTTAGTTAACAAAACAGTAAGAAGGGATGAAATGAAACGAAACGGTAACCATAACGTAATAAAATGTATGATGAGAACTAAATAGGACTGTCGATCTAGGGGTGCATATAGATAGAATCGATCTCCCTTTTGCATCTCGATCAGGATGAGGACACATATATGGTCGGCCCTATAGAAAAATGTGAAAAGACTTACTTTCTAGAAGTCTAATGGTGTAAAATGGGTTGCCTCAACAAGGAATGGCTATAGACTATAAGAGTCAGATTTTGTACCGGTTACTATTTATAAATATATTTGAAAAGTAGCTCCAATTGGATTGGTATAATGATCTTTGTGCAAATAATCGCTTTTACATGCCGTATTACACAGTATAGAGAGAAGATACCAGAAGGAATTAGATGAAACACCGATTTGATTAAAAGCCCAAAGATGTTTCTTAAATGAAAAGAAGGAATAGAGTATATGATTTATCATTCAGAAAGAATATCCCAGATGCTGCATCATACTAGGCTTAATATTGTGAGACACTTAGTTTCTAGAAAAAATACAGCAGTCTGTGAGGCTTTATTTATAACATCCAAGACGGGCATTATGAAAATTTTAATTGGTTCTGTTGATCCAGTAACACAAGGATACTCTAAGAAACTTCTGCCAGAGAGTAAGTTGCTTGACTTAAAAATTAATAAAATGTTTTATTTGAAGCATATCCAGCTAATGATGTATCATTTCTATAGATACATCGTATCAATGACTTATGTAGCTACAAGATGAGATGGAATGGTTCATGTAGTGAAATTTATACGGCTTTTAATTTCATTGTGGATTATTGATCTGATTTAATGACCTTACCACTCTGCAACACAAAGTTGTTTAAAAGATGGGATCGGTGTTCATTGGGATAATACAACTCGACCAACCTGGATGCAAGTTATTCTGGCACCGCATACAGATAAAATCATCGTTTAAGGGAACATTCTTAGACTTTCATACTTTATTGGATATCTGATTGCTTTGGCTTAGACCATATTCTGGACAGTACTTTCAGGTTTTGATAAAGACGCGAGATATATGTTCGAGTTATGAAGCACTAGACTGAAATATAATGTAAGTATGTATTTATTTTCTCAATGACCTTGTGATGAGTAACAGAACCGCATTTCTTCTTCATTTTAGCTAACAACTCTCAAATAACCACATAACTAACAAAAGGAATGGGAAAGTTTGGACGAAGTTAATGGAAAAAAAGTAATTCCATACGAGATGGTTATTTGATCTTTGGTATCATACGTTTTGTACCTCTCTTTACGGTCCGATATTCAATGTTTAACCGAACAAATGGCATAATGATTAAAGCTGCGGGGTTTGAACATTTTACGTTCAAACTCTGTTGGAGAGCAAAATTCATTGATTAAACCATCTTTCAAGTAGGTACTATAGACTGGCATGGCGTAATGCAATGGTCTATGTAAATTGTTTCTATAGCTGTACGTCATCGATTGGCATTCAGCGTAACGTAGGTACGTTTAAATTAGACCTGCGAATGAGGTTGACGTAGTTTGATCCCACAACAGAGGTAATTGGGATAATTATAATAAATAAACCAAATTAAGATATAGGTCATTGAGACTCGGCTCGTTTTAAACACTTTCCATGATGTGGCCCAGTTGTATTTAAAATGCCCATGGTAAAGTTTTATCTACGGCAATTATTTGATTCCAGCTTTATATGATCAAATGCAATTCTAAGTTAACTCTAGAGCTTTTCTTAATCAGATTTGTACGGAATGAGGAAAATGGATCTTTCGGGCACTTGTTTGTCTTTAGAATTATTGTTTTTACTCGTGTCGTGTTCATGTAAAATTCTCATATAATTTTTTGAAAGTAGGTGCTATCGATCAAAAGTACAGCTGGAACTGTCAATCATTCTTTTTGTAACTAAAAATAGATAAGACCCCTGGAATCCCAAAGCGTGTGCATAGTTCGTTACATCCGGCCAGTGTATTTTCTTTGAAACAAATTTTTAAGATGTCATCAATCATCAGTTTCGCATGGAAGATGGATAAACATATTAACAAGCAGTGACACCCAATCCAGTGATGGAGTGGAGAATTCATAAAACTCTAGCATGTTGTGGAAATGGCATATGTAAAAGTATAGCCATCTGTCCACGAATTGACCAGCAATGGCGAAAGAAGGAAAGCGCTGAAGGATTAAAATCTCAATAAACAAAAAGGTTCAAATTCTAAATTGGTGTTAGGGTTCACATGTCTATGACTCATGAATAAAAATCTATAATCTAATTAGGTCAAAACACTTTGAACTCTATCGCAGTTTAGCACGAAGATAAGTCGTCTTATTAGTTTTGTACTCAAAAAATTCTATATGAACCCAGCACGTATAATGTCTGAGGTAGATATATTGCATTAGGATTGTAAGCCTATTTAAAAGATAAGTAAATAGTTCTGTGGCTGGTGGCTCGAAACATTGGAGACCTTGAATATCGCCACACTAACACACATCCATTAAAAATATAAACTGTTAAAAATGTTTAAAGGAATTTGGAACAAGTTGCTTTCCAAGAAACTCAATGGCCTAAAAGTGAAGACCATTCGTCCAAAGCTTTGCATTGCTATTCACAGCGGGCATGACTTTGGAATATTTGGATTTGGATTTATCATTGTGGTTAAAAGAGTCATTAAACAAAGGTTAAAAAGGTCATTAAACAAGCAGTCGATAATCGAATATAAAAACTTTGTTTGCCTATGAGATTAGCCAACATTGTATGTATTCAAACGTCCGATGATGTAAACCAACTCTAAGATCAAGAGATACAATAATTTGTTTATTCTGTTTGGCTCTTTACCTGAGAACGACGTCAGTTGTTTGAGTTGAATGCTAAAGCTAGTAAAAATCAAACTGACTTATGTAAAAAAAATAGGTTCGTACTTCCGTTACGAAACAGCAATCGGAAATGATTTCAAAGTGGAAAGATATTCTTTTTTCACAGAAACATCCACTTGGAAACATGAACGAATCCACGTATAATACGAGGTTTTAAACTAATCATTTGTTGATATCGTGACCATGTGTTAGCTGGACTCGGTGTTGTACAAGACGTTAAATCTTGCTTGGACATCGTGCACAGCTCAATTTATAGACAAAATCGGGCTATTTGACGGATAAGATGGAATTATAAAGTGTAGATCAAACCGTTGTCATATATATGGATGTGAGAGTTGAACGAAAAACCGAAGTTTCTTACACTCACGAGAAGAATCATGGGTGTTATATATGGTTCAAACCCGATGTTAATAGGTTAGAGTTAACTCAGCAGCAATCTTCTAAGACAAAGCCTTTTGACAGGATATGAAATCGATGCCGGTGGTGATAACTTCAATCCATCTGGCTATTCACCGATTATGGAAGATTATTTACACCGTTCGGACCCCGAATACAGTTAAAATTTACCTTCCAAATCGAACATCTGCGATAAAAGATTAGATTTCTGAATTACTCCGTTAAATACAGTTTTTTATTGGCATTCGACAGTAAACAGTACATAATAATGATTATCACAAATGAGATTTCACTCACCTGCCAATAATTGCATAAATTTGCATGTAAGATATAATGTCTTAAATTTTATTGCTTGAAATGTCGTTATATCAGCAACCTGCATTATCGACATTCGAAAGCTCATTTCAAATTTTTTATATAATAGTTCCCCTTATTTCACCCCTCGCGAATTGTCATTATAAAGTATGCGAGATAGAGTAATAAGGGAAAATATATATATAACTAAGGGGAATATTTAATTTTTTTTCTTCATCAAATACGCGGGGTAAAATTTTTATATTCATTTTTTTTCTTTTTGTCGCACACTACGCTATCTATTAGTAAGTAGTAGATTTACTACATAAACACAGTTTTAATTCTATAGATGTCACTTATTTAAGAGTGCGGTTTTTTGTTACCAACCAATCATTTTTCGTTTATAATGGGATTAATGTGGATTTCAACGTCGTTTGGTTATGATGAATGTAAAACTGTAAAATTATTAATTAGCTTGGTTGGTCAAATCCAAGAACTTTAAATTGAATAGCCAAACGAAACATTTTCTTTCCCATCAGCCAGCAATTTATTAACAAAATTATACTTTTTCTTGCTCTAAATTTGAAAAGCTTATGCACAAAGTTTTTTGTTTGCGAATTTCTAAATATGTATAAATCACAAATTTTCCTATTCAAAATAATAAAAGTAACATAATTTTAAATTATATATTTTTAAAAGTTTTTTTTTTGTGTTCATTTTATTTTAGCTTTTTGTCCAGGACGAAAAAAAATTAATTTTTTTTGTAGTTTTCTTGCTTTTTGATTGCAAGTTGATTAGACATCTAAAAGTTGAATAAAATGTTAATTTGACATCAAAAATATTTCACAACTTGTATTTTGGACAAAATATAGTAAAAAGAAAATATATTTTATATTTTTATAGAAAATAAATAAATAAATTTTTTGTCATGTCCCTCATGGTCGGAAAATTGAATTTAAAATTACCTTAGCTTTTCGAACGTACCTACAACAACAACTGATTTTTTGTTTTTTCAAATGCTCATATATACTCTGTCTGTATATATGATGTATAATTATGAGGAAGTTTTAAGTAAATTAAAATTATAGATGTGTAAGTACTTATCAGTCATACTAATCAGTAATTCGAAAGAATATACAATATTTTTCTAATCTACGTCACACGATTCAAAATGATATATTGAAGAAGATGTATACTATAAAGGTTTCACTGTACAAAGTAGTCATATTGTAAAACTAGCATTTGCAATTTAACTTAAAAAAAGGGGTCACGAGGTTTCGACAAACTATACTTATATACACAAAAATAGGGAGGGTAAATCAAAATGAACGAAAACGAACATTGAAACATGTAAGATGAAAATTATGTATTTACTGTAGAGTTTGATTTCGGAAATGATAACTATATATATGTACTTCAAGATCATAAAGTGTTAGCCGTTACAATATATTCCAATCTGAATGTTAGAACTGAACGCTTTTCAATCAATGCGAACATACCCAACTGAGCAATGGGGTTTCGTATTTGGCTGCACGATAATTGAAAATAGGCAATCTAGTGGATCATCTATAAGAACCGGGTGAAATTTTAACATATATAGTATTTATTATTCGGCATGAATGGAACCGAGTAGTACCTTCATTGAAGCAAATATTTATAGTTTTTTGGTAAGCGGATTAACAGATGGCTTCTTAAGAACTGTTTAAACTCAGTAAAGCATAAAATAAGATAAGTTCATATTGATCTGAAAACTGGGTTACTCGGGATTACTGTTTTTTAATTCCAAGCAATCTAAGTGGGTTGGTTGGAATCCAAATTTAGTCATTCAACAATATCGCAAAATTTTCTACATATATAGGTAGGCAACTCGAGGTCGTCAAGATTTATCTCCTTATGAATTATAATTGCTTTTCTCGCCTATAGCCAACTGAACCAGCTGTCATCACAATGTTTCTTTTGCAATGACTTAACGAAAAACTGTATCTCGGACCTGGAGTTGAAATCGTTTTGGTAGAGTTCGTGCCGCTTTACTTTGTTATCAACAACTACTTTTATCAATAATGACTCGTGCATGACAAATTGCTTTTTTTATTATGCTAAAACGCGGGTTTGAAATAACTCGCTATATCACTATTTGACGATATCAGACTATGTGACACTTCATGAAAGGTGTTGCTTCGAAGGAAGTCTAAGTGTTATCTGAATTGTATATGGACAAATAACAACTCATACGTAATAAATATAGACAGATATGAGCAAAAGTAGATTGATCAAGATCTGGACAATTAATACCATTTCGGCGACATCAGTTAAGTGTGGACATGGGAGCTGTAGAATCTTAACATAGATGTGAAAATGTACAAGAAGAGTCATTAAACCATTTACCGAATGAAATATTTGGGGCGCACTCGTTTTAAGTGGCATGTCGAATCTCAGTGGCACTTACGTCAGGTAAAACAAGAAATTAAATCTGTATCAAAAGCACAAATAAGAAATTTATGAAGAATGAGACATGCAAATTTATTTGGTATCTATACCATTTGTCCATGATAGTCACCTTTACATAGTCTCTACGAGTCTTATAGTGATTTTGTCATTTACACACAAGTGGTTTATTTATACATATTGTGGAAAGTGGAGCTTCACGATGTATAAGGCTTAAAAATATCACAAATACTGGTGTCTTACAAAATTATTGAATCCATTATCTGTAGCTAGATTATCCCATTTAGGGTTCGAATTCAACTTATACATTGCATATAATGAAAGAAACCATCTACCCACAATTCAAACACAATTTGGTCTATCAACATTCGTCCCGGCAAAATAGACTCAATGATTCGTAAGAAGTGTTGCAGCCCTATATTAACGAATCACACAATTGAAACATCAATTCTAGTCCTTGTTTCGATGAATCTTTTTTTTACTTTGGTTAAATAAGGCCGGCAATCACTGAGTTTTGAGACGTTCGAGTTCTGAGCATTATTGGGAACTATCATGTCACTAAAACTGGTTTTAAAATTAAATAAATTGTTTAATTTTGGACTTGTGATTCACATAGACCCTTACAGGGCATATTTATACTGAATAAAAACCCTAAAGATGGTCCATGGGGTGACAAATAATCTTCAATCTCAAACCATAACTCACTAGCAATCAATTTTGCTACAAGATTTTGAATGATGGTTGGCAATGCTCAATTTCTGCATTAGATGAATCATTTCTCAACATAATCGGGGATAGAGTAAATGTGGCAGAAATAAATTCTAAATCAGGACTTGAAGAGATCAAGATCTCGAAGAGAAAATAGAATACTCGAACAAGCTGTGAGTACCAAAATTTGTTTACAGCTAAATAATTTAGCCATTTCTTGCCGATCAAGCCAAAATATACGAAAGATAAATTAATCAATGGATTCAACGTCTTCAATTTAGCATCTTAAATGAAATCGTTACCACCTGGAATCTAAGCATAACTTCGTTCACTCACACAATCCTCGTTCAGGCATTTCGCTCAACATTGATGACCGAAGAAAGTGAACAGTTTTGTTTAGAACCTGCTCCTCAATAATGATTATTATTTCTCAGCAATGCTGCTATAATTCGGCATTATACAGCCCCATAAATGATCTCATATAACTTTATTTTTGAAGTGATAATTTAATCATGATGACTAGAACAAAAGGACAAGACTCCTCATACATCTAATTTTGATAACTCAAAGGGTGTCGTAATAAACCAAACCGTACAGGCTGTTAATAAAAGCTTTAATTTGATTTTTTCGCACTTCCACCACAACCTCCCATACAGTAGAAAACACGCAACAGTAATCACATTAAATTTTTTTTGTTTTATAATTTTAAATTAATTTAATAATTCTATTCAATTCCATATTTAAAAATTCAATTATGCTTAAAAAAAATATTAAATAAATTTCGTCTTAATACATTTTATTCCTCCTTAGTATTCGATAAAATCTCTTCGTCTCGAATTATAAATATAAATTATGTCCTTGCTGTATCCTGTTAGATTCGGTTTATGTATCTTTTCCTCTTTTGTTTATTCACACACCAATTTTTCACTCTTATTTTCCTCCCCAAAAAATATACATTTCCTTTTTGTGTATATACATAATTCTCGTGGTCCGTCTTTTATGCGAAATGTAAATAATACGGACACAACAACAAATACGAGTCTAGTTGTTTTCCGTGAAAATCTAGAAAAAGGAAGAAAAGCGATAAACCTAAATGAAAATGTTGTATATGTATTGTAAATTTATTAAAAACTCGGAATTTAAAATATAAATAATTCACCACCCAATTGGGTGGTGCAGTATTGTATCTCGTACATCTTTAATAAAAAAAAAGATAGTTGCCACGTATTGTGCATTAATTTGATAAAATCACTGAGAACAGCGGCCACAGGTACTTTTCCCTGAGATAATGCAACTTGTTTGGCCTATTAAACAGCTATCTTAATTTTGGTTACATTCCAACTTCTTAGAAATCAGGAAAAATAATCGTTATAGAGTATCGTGATCTCTTCTGCCAAAATAACCCTAATCGGCAGAAGGGATCGCAATACCTTACAAATTGCAATGATCTCTGATAAGCAGTTCGTTTTCAAAAGAAATGGATCGATGGCAGACGCTATCAATTCTTCGATATCAAAACTTTTGACAACATAACAAATCATAGAATCAATTAAAGAACTATCTCGCCAGGATGTGCGAAAGATATGTTATCAGCCCGTTTGTCTGGACTGTTGTATTTAACACAAGCATAAACGATGGTTTTGATGCAAAGTAAATTTAATTTAAGTAAATACCTCAATTGTAACACACAAAGGTGTTCAAAGCTCCCTTTACGCTGTCACTATTTTATTATAAAGTGCCCAAAAAACCTTCTACTAAGAGTTAGGAACGCGTATCACACTACTCCGAAAGAAGCTGTTATAAGACAAAGGATACAAATGTATATAAAAAATATTTATACATCAGACGATCGATGCACTTTCCTCTGAGGAAAATAACAATTCTGTAGCTACAAGGTTTACTACAAAGACCAACATAATTCAGTAATTACCTTGCTACAATATTGAAAATTATACCGGGCTCAAGTCATTTCGAATCTTGTGACATTTAAAATTTATATAGATTTGGAATGTGGTTTAATCCAACCGAATATAAACCATGCAACTTTACATACGTTAGGACGTAGTATAATAGTTTCTATCGGCAGATCTCAACGTGATCAACTAAACAACTAACTATCAGAAAATACGAAAACAACTATCATAAAATTCTCACTGTACTGAGAGAAATGACACGCGTTGTGAAGTCAAGAAACGGAAAATCATAAATCAAAGTAGGCGGAAAGACATGACAGGACCATAAGTCAGACTTTACATTTTTAGATAGTAGACCGAAGCAAATTCCGAACGAAAACTCCTTCTAACTACCCAGTTGTCCTATTGATTGCTCGGAAAGCGCTAATTTAGCAATCAAACTGAGCGCTCGAAAATACATCAATTTGAGCATCATTTTACACCACATTTCGTGTAAAAATGAACGAACACTGGCCGAATAGTATAATATAATCTAGTATATTTTTGTTGGTAAAACAAAAAATTAAGATATTCTTTGATAGATGGTGCTGATGCCGATAATGTAGAAAAAACACTGTCGATATGGCAGATTCATTTTTATTACCTCCAGCTGGTATTTAAAATGTGTTTTGGATAAAAGTAAAACCGAAGTTTATATTTAAAATATTGTGTATATAATTAGAAAAAATATTACAAAACAATAACATATATATTAAATTACAAACATAAAATATTCAATGATTTTTAAAAAAAATCACCAAAATTAAAATTAATGACCATTTCGTCGCTCAGAGTTTTTTGAAACGCCAATGTGAGATCTTTACCTAAACTAACCAAGTTAGTAAGGTGATTAAACTGAAAATATACATATAATTAATTACTATTTGATATATTGAAATACTTCTTACCACATTTTCTTTAAAATTGTTATTAGAACATCTCGCTTCCAAAACTTCGAGATCTTTTATATTTTTATATAATTGGAAACATAGTTTTTATTTCTTCATTCACACGGTATTTTTACTATAATTTTCATTCGTTAACCTCCTCGACATATCCTTTACTAGATAAGTCAGCTGATCCAATTTGGAATTCATGGTTTTTAATTCTTCGCTGAAGCAGCAGAGTTTTAATGTACTGTTGGATCCTTATCAAATCATCTTCTTGGCAGATGGTGTTCTCCATTAAACTTTCTGGAAAGTTCGATGCTGGTTCCGCATTGACATCTACAGACATCTCATTACTTGCCAAAGCATCAGCGTGCAATCTTCTTCCTAGTTGCTGATTGGATAATAAGAATGCTGGTTTTCCAGTCTCCATATTCTAAACTTTATGTTATTTGATTAAAATTACCATCGAAGTTATGTTTAAATTAGGTAAAAAAATATATATTTGTTAAAAAAATATTCCAATTGGTTTTATGTCCTTTAACACAAAACGACGCCATATTATTTCAACGGTAGAAATGATTTTATTACAAAAGTATTAAAAATTAATTATTCTCAACATCATACACCCACTGAAACTTACCTACGTAATTTCTTTTTTTATTAAATTAGATTTTTATTAAACTTATTTAAATTTCAAATTAATTTTAGTTTCAATGACACACAAGAAAACTATACAACGGTTACTTGAAAATTCAAATTTAGAATGGTAATAAAACAAGCTACACAAAATAAATTAGTTGTTTGGTCTAGTATTACTATTCGACACTAGAGGCGTGTTCGGTAACACAAATTTAAATAAACCGAATATTTAGTTTTATACTTTTATATGCCTGTTTCATATTTTAATATATCTTTTCACACAAAAATATTCGGGTGCTCAGTCAAAGTACAACTGGGTAGCTAGAGCACGGACACCGGTAAGATACACGTCATGGTACTTTATCACAAAGTCCTGAAATGCATTTCATAAGGATCTGATATTATGTGCTCAAAAGGAAAGGGAACATCTTCTCTTGATCATGTTTGTGTTTCCAATGGTTTTTGTAATCTTGTTGACGATTACGAACTTATAATAAAATCAGATAAAAAGATTCTGGGTGGGTCGATAATGGCAGAGAAGTTTCAGTGGTTTTTATAACGGCTTCCATAGGCCTTTTTTGATCTTCACAACTTGAGCTATAGGTTTCGGTCAAGAGCATTACACTCATTATATCACATCCATATAAATGACAAGATCCTGTAGAGCGATATAAAGCCCACATTTGTCTGCAACCTCTCTCACACTATTATCATAAGTAATGTTCATATATAGTTAATTCAATAAATGGTTTGACATCCCTGACTATTTAATTTTTTTAAATTATTATTTACCTGTGTAATTATGTTATTTAGGTATGGGTAATGCATTGTATTTGTTTGTTTGTATTGTTCTAATACTTGGACTATTGTGGTTTGATACTTTTTGTCATTTGTGAATCAAACACGTAGTCATCAGCATTGGTTGGATTGCTATTGGGTAAATTTGTTATCTTACATAAAATCGATATTAACAGGTAACTGACAGTGAATCATATTACATGCATAATTTATATCATATCCCTTATGTGTAGTCGTGGTTCACTTATAGAGGCGTAGCCGAAAGACCAACGTGGTTTTGCAGATACGACGCGACCTTATCGCAATTTTTTTTGTTAGGTCTGGTATATACTTTTGGTATAAGGCAATCCATCTTTATTCTGCCGAGGTTACGGTTTTCCAGACAACGGTATTCCACTGTCACCGGAGAATGTCATGGGTTAGTGGATGGGACTAATTGTAGTGATTAAAAAAAATGTATGTGTCAAAAAATTATGTGATTTGGTTCAGTGTTAAAAATTATGGATTCACCGCTATAGTAACGTAAGTCTTTTGTTTTTTTTATTTTCCTTACTTATCCAATACTTACATAATTATATTTTTGCTTCGAATGTATATTTTGGGATATTTTAAAATACGATCTATACAGAACGCATTGGTAATGGGTAGTGTTGAATAATGTACAGACATACCTCGTTTAGCGCTCATATTGCTTTCCTGAAAATCTTGCGTTAACAGACACGGTGTTAAAAGGGGTGCTATTTACATTAAAATATTGAGCTACGTACCAAACCAATTTTTGGAGGACTTTGAGGTCAAAAATAAAAAGATAGTACAACTATTTTTTTGTTTAATTGGGATCATTTTCACTTAAATCTTCTAATGCATTTTGGATCAAAAAGCTCCCAGAATTTATTCAGAAAATCAAAAATACAAGTTTAGTAATCTATATTGTCCCCTTCAAAGTAATTCCCCATCGACTACAACACAGTTATGCCAGCGCTTGATCCAATCCTCGAAACATTTTTCTTCTCGGTTTTAGGTATGTCCATCGGTGCTTCCTGCGAGTTTTCCATTATTTCCTCTCGGCTGTTGAACCGCATTCCCCAAAATGTTTTTTTTAACTCGATTGAACAGAAAAAAGTCACAGGGAGCCAAATCAGGTGAATTCGGTGGTTTTTGGATGATATTTGTCGCATTTTTTGCGAAAAAATTACGATTAATGGCACTGTGCGTTATTACGGTGCAAAATTCACGAGTTTTCTGCCCACAATTCTGGTCTCTTTGGTCTCATAACGCCCAAATAATACTCTTTGTTTACGGTCTGGCCTTCTGGCAAAAATTCATGATGCATTGCCTTTTTTTGACTGAAAGCGAGTCTCGGCTCATTTGGTGAACGCCATTTACTTGCCTGATGTCTGGATTACGTGTCGTTCTCATAAACCTACGTCTCCAGTAATAATCCTTTTGATGAATGTGGGATCGGATTCAGCCTCGCAAATCGTGTCTTTCGCGACGTCAACACAGTCTCGTTTTTGCATGAAATTGAGGTCTTTTGACATCAACTTTGCTGCTACACGACGGAAATCCAAATTACTAACCAAAATGACTTGGACGGATCCATAGGCAATGTTCAAGTCCTCCGTATCTCTCTGATGGTTAATTTGCGGTTATTGGCCAACATTTCGTTTACTTTATCAATGTTTTCGCCGGGTTTCGATGTCGATGGTCTGCCACTTCGAACACACTGATAAACACATCATCTTCGATTGACTCAAACGGCCGTTTTCTTTAGAGAATCGTTGCCAAAACACGTTTCAAACATTTCCAACGTTCGCGCACCATAAATCCATTTCAAAAATTGTAAATAATCGCCAACACACATAGATGTATACTCTTGACAAAGCAACTTTTGCAAATGTCAAGCAATGACGCTATCAAATATCAACAACCGTTTGATAATCAATCCAGAATGTTAATAATTTCTCCATTTCTTGAGTATTTTATGTTCGTGCTACTTTCTTGGCAGATAATGACGTTCTTGTACAAATGGATTTCTTAATGTTATCGAAATTTTTAAGAATGGTTCTAATGGTTGATCCAGCCAATCCTAGGCTGAAAAACACTTCGACTCTTCGTTCACTGTTCTCAATTCGCCTGCAACATCGAGCTTTTTCTAGATTGCAAGAAGATCCAAATCAATCAATTCGTCGCCGTTCTCAGCAACTAGGGTTGTGCCCTTCCACTTTATGGAAAATTTTACGAATGAATCTTGGCTTAAAAGCATTCAAGATTTAACTTGTGCAGGAAAGCCAAACGACCATCGTATTCGCCGCCAAAATTGAAGCACAAATTGATATTAATTTTGAATTTCCATTCAAAATTTTGTTCTCGGATGAAGCCCATTTTTGGTTGCATGGGTACACAAATAAGTTGAATTGTCGCATTTAAAGTGAGGACCAAAAACCATTACATCCACAGAAAATAACTGTTTGGTGCGCTTAATTGGCTGGTGGAGCCATTGGTTCATATGGCTTCAAAAACGATTATGGTCAGAATGTTACTGTCAATGGTGAGCGGTATTAGAAATTTTTTCGTACCTCGATTAGCTGGCATTAATCTTGCTGATATGCGGTTAAAACAGGACGGAGAAACATGCCACACAGCGCACGCCATATACCGACATTTCCTATTACTGTTTCGCAATGTATAAGCTTGGGGCACATGTTTACCACTGAAGCACCGGTTCGTTATTATGTATCCGATTTTGTTGGTTTGTCTAGGATCGTCGCCCAACAATCCAACCAGATTTAGTCGACTCTTACAAAATATTTACGAAACGGCCAACCAAAGAGCCAACGGTCAAGTGAAACTGTAGTTATCTCCAAAGTATCAATATCCTAATTATTAATCGAAGGAAATATGCAATTACGAACGTCTCATTTCTACCTAAACTATTGACATGGAAAATTGGTCGGCCCATTTACACCACTAATCGTAATCAGATGGTTAGATATCCCTTTTACATCCTGCCTCTTTCGGTGTACGAACCCAGTAACTTCTGCTCCATCTATCGCAGATAAAATTCTCATAATATTGTCTTCAAAGCATATTTTAAAATCAGGCGGTAGCGTCGTACATTTGGCCTTACAGTGATGCATAGTGAACGAGGCAGCTATATATATTATATTTTATGCATTATCATTTTAAAACGATATCAGCCAAATGACCGCCACAACTACTCTTGCAGCTTTCATAACCAATTCGAAAACTTGCGACTTTATACCCTCGATAACTTCCCGGATTCCATCTTGCATCGATTGTGGAGCATTGGTATATACCTTATTAATCGCGTGGCATCAAAGAAAAAAGTCTAAAGGTGTTAAATCATCAGATCTCGGTGGCCAATTGTGATCATCTCTTCAAAAATTTACACAGTCAAGACACTTTTTCTTACAAAATTGCGATTGTTTCGTTGCTTGTGAGGCACATAGCGCCGTCTTGCTGAAAATAAACGTCGTCCACATCAAAATATTCCAATTCCGGCCATTAATCATATAGCTCGGTAGCGCAATATTCACAGTAATAGTTGTACCAGTCATTTTCGAATACACTTTTCACCAATCATTTTTAGAATTTCTGAGCCCCTTGATGATTTTTCGATGAAAATCCGGATCATTTGAAGGACCAATCAACAAATATACGACGCTTATGGTGATCAACCGGCTTCTTGTATAAACTGAACTTTAAAAGCCTTAAGACTTAAGTCTTTATGCAAAATACGGTGTAATATCGTGTGGGGAATGTCTTATTCCAAAGATCGACAAAGAATCGACAAACCTGGTTTTATTCAACATTATACGGGTTACATTAGCAATATTAACGAAAACGGTTTCAATTCTTCACATCACCCAACATGTCCTGACAGCTCAAATTTTTACCACCAGTTACGCACTATTGTCGGGCAGGTTTTTTCTAATGAAACCTCTTATTGGATGCCTGCATACGTACTTTTATAGTACTGAAAATAACCAACAGATCATCCTTATCAATATACCAGTTGATTCAAATCAAACCACTATGGTTGCTACTCATATCAGGAGGATCATAAACATAATTTTTAATTAAGTCTTAGAACAGCACACACACACACACATGTATATATATACGATATCTTACAACAATTTAGAATTATGCGCCAACATAAAACATAAACTAAAAAACCATCTTCTTCAAAATCATAATAAATTTTTTATGCGATACACAATTTACATACATAGGATGGCCATAAATTGGTTGTGTCATTTAAAACCCAGTTTACAATTTCACATATGGCCACCCTATCTATACACACACACACACTCACATACGAATGTATGTTCCAAAAAATTAATTTATGTTTATAAAATTTTTTCAACCGCATTTTATGTTAAGAATTATTTAGGAATGGTAAGAAATTAATTTTTATTTTGTTTTAGATGCTGAGAAAAAAAATCTATTTTATTATACAAAACACACACACATACACACACACACAAAAAAAAAGAAAACCCAAAATGACCTTAACGAAAATTCTTCAACCCAAAATAACTTGTTTTATAGAGATTTAAAGGACAAGTTTTTCTTTATTCAAAAAAATTAAATAATATTAAGTATTTAACATATATACATACTTCAGTCCATATACATACATACATACATACATATGTGGAGGAGATATACATAAAGGAGATAAAGAATAAGGATATATGTATATACTCTGAAATATTTCTGATACATAATTTTAAGTTCCCTACAAACACAGGCACATACACCCAGCGGGTGTCCCATTTGCATATGGGGGTTTACCCTACTGATGAGGATCATTCGCAAACCGTCCTTTCTCTTTTTTGGACACTGCTCTGAACCTTTTTTTTGAAACCTACGTTCCAGGAAGTTTCGAAGATTCGGCAAGGACTAGTACTCACTAAGAAGCACATTCACTGCGCATGGAAGATATCAGTGGTCAGTGTGATCTTTATTCCGAAAGCGGGTAAATGCTCACATGGCTATCCAAAACGCTTAAGATCAATAACTCTTTCATCCTTTCTGTTGAAAACATTGGAGAGACTGGGGGATACATATACGCTCAAAAATAAAACCTAGTGACTAGGCCCAGTCTCAGCATGCTTACTGTTAAGGGAAATCTTTGGACACAGCTCTTCATGCCCTAGCAAGTACAATTGAGAAATCAATATTCTTGCAAGAGTTTTGTATGGTGGCGTTCCTTGATATTGAGGGCGCCTTTAACAATGTAAAGACGGAGGCAATTCTAGAGGGGTTGATTACCCTAAAGTGGGTTAATCAATCACATGCTTGGGTGCAGAATAGTTAACTTGGAGCTGGAGGAATCCATCTTCAGGAGAAAGTGACTAAGTGAACCTCACAGGAAGGTGTCCTGTCTCCGCTCTTCTGGAACATAGCAACCAATGGGTTTGTGTTATTGCTTATGCAGATGATGTAGCAATAGCTGTCTCTGGTAAATATTTAATCACGGTGAAGCAGGCAATCCAAAATAATCTCCTAATCATTAAGAGTTGAGCCATCAAATGTGGACTGGCAATTAGCTCGTCCAAAACTGAACTGGTACTATTTACTAGGAAATATAAAATCCCGGTAGTAGATCCACCTCTCTTAAATGGTAGTGGACTAGCTTTTACTGACAAGACAAGTTTTAAAGGCGTAATCTTCGGCAGTAAGCTTAGTTAGAAGCCCAACATATTAGAAAGAGTTAACAAGGCCAATATAGCAATGTACTCTTGTAGAAACGCCATTGGTGCCTGAAGCCGGAGCTGATACACTGGTTATTCACTTCCGTAGTATGACCTGTACTTATGTATGGGGTGAGCGTGTGGTGGCCAGCTCTTGATAAAGTAGCGTACATAAAAGGGATCGAGAAGGTTCAAAGGACGGCCCGCATGCTTAAAAGCGGGGCGATGAGGACAATACCTTTAAGTGCCTTGAAGGTCATGTTTCACCTTCTCCCTGTAGACATTTATTGTAAGAATATTGCGGCAATTACGGTCACCCGACTTTCAACCATATCTCAGTGGAAATGTCTTCAGACAGGACACTCGCTTATAGTTAGATCACTGAGGAATTAACTGGCGAATCTAGACTATGTTAGACCGACTTTATGCTTGGAGAACAGATTCCGAACTACGTGCTCCTCAAGGGAATCTTGGAGGAGCAGATCGGTTGCGGAAACGGAAGCATTGCTGTTCTTTACTGATGGCTTCAAGCTACACGGTAAAGTAGGAGTCTTATGTGTTAAATTAGAAGTAGATATAGCAGTTTGTCTCTCTGATCGCTGCAGTGTGTACCAGGCAGAGATGATAGCGATTGAGAAGGTCCTGAACTGGTTGAGACATAATGTGGTATACCAATTTATGTGAACATTCAGGCGTCAATCAAGTCGCTGAACTCTGTTTCTCTGATCCGATTTTTTTTATTATTGACATTTTAAAATTTGATTTATTTGCGGATGCAGGTCGTCAGGCCAGGGATCCAAATTTGGTCGCCCCCTACGACAAACTCTGGATACTGGATTCAGTGGTGGTATTCTATAGGTTTTATGTTTCATTGAAAATATTTACGAAACATGGATGCTCCCCAGCCACAGGGCCCTTACATTTAATACTAATGGCAAACGCGCAACTTCAAGTGAGAAGGGTGCGGAAATGACTGGTTCCGTATAACTAGGATAGTGATGAATACAAACCATCAAAGTCAAATTGCAAGACATTATTAGTTGGAATATCAATTCTACAATATTGAGCACCAATCTGAGCACATGTGATCAATTTGCATATACGAAATAAATTGGTATTACAGAGATGAACATAGAGGATTACAAGCTGACACAAAACAAGTGACTGGGAGGGGAAGCCTAAGATTCATAATTTTAATTTGTATTAATAATTTACACATTCTAGATGGTCAGTCCAAAGAATGCTGTCACACATTATCGCTTTTTGTCAGAGGAAGCATCAGACTTCTCCCTACCACATATAGTACGAGATGAAAGTAGTATGCAAAAAATGAGGGGATAACTACAAGCAAATCATGAATATGGTGAAGAGGGGACATGGAAGAACGCTATTCGGATTGTCAGGAAGATACACAAAAGATGAGAGAAAAGATATAAAACTAAACTAAAGTAATGCAAACATTTAAATCCAGTTATAGCTTCGAGATAAAAACAAACATAGACAGTTTCTAAGAAACGAACTAACGGAATAACGCAAAGCATATCCTCCCAATATACATAAAATATAAAATACATATAGTCAGGATGACCTAGGACTTGACCATTCATTCATGGCTGCATAACTAATTTAAGGTGGAGTCACATGGGTCTATGGTAAAAAGCTCAACCATGTGTGGAAAATCAATCGAATTGAGCGGATGAAATGACCAAGCAATGCAGACTATTAATTCGGTTGCTTTCAGAAGATGCAGATTAACGTTTCAGTCTGAACCGTAGATCAAACGAAAAACAAACTTTGCCGACCATTTATGCCATCAACATCCCATGGGTTTTGTGATTTTATCGGAAGTCAAATAATAGAAAGAAACCAACGGCCATCTAGAAAGTTTTGGCTTCAAATAATTACTCTTAAAAAAGGTGTACGAATGTTTATAATTGCATCTTCTGTCGAACGCCCTAACCTGTACCCAATATCAATTTCTCTAAAATGTTGGATATCGTAAGAAGCAACGACAGATATTTTAGGACACATAACGTGATCAACTGAATCAGGGATGGTAAGATAATTTTAACTTTTTACCAAAACATTTATTCTGTTCAGTCAACTCAATCGTCAAACAATCAACTACCGCAAGTTCATGCGTACTAACATCATAATCCCTCAAGAGAGTTTAAGTGGTATGAATATTAGGTTTAGCCAAGTCGAATGTCGTTCATATGGCGTAGCCATATGTAAGATGCAGCAGTTGGAGTGTGAAGTTGTTATTTCGAATCCCGATAAATCCCGACAGATACGATCGGTGGTTTGAATGAACACATCTATGATGTTGGAGTGTGCAATTTATGTCATATAGGCTACGTTAATTCAGTACACCCTTCGTCATTTGGCTTCTCGCATAACGTACATTGACTCCAATGAAAAATCGATTTCGCAGTGAAGTTAGGACAAGAAATCGATATTCCCTCACCGATAAAGGCTGGCACCACCAGTTGACAGAAACCTTCTGGATATTCTAGAGACAGCAGATTGGCTCATGGGTAGCTTACGAACGATTTCTTGCAACATCATCTTCTAGAACATCAACCATGGAGGATAGAAACTTCTTATTTACCAGCACATGGTCAATTTGATTTCTCGTTCCGCCATTTGGCGATCTAGCTGATTTGTGACACAATAGTCGATGAGTCTGTCTTCGTTGTTGTTACTTACAGAGTCTCGTGCGTGTTTACCCATGATTGCCTCCGTTGCTGTCAATTCCAATTTTTACGTTGAAATCTCCTTGGACTATTTTGATGTCATTTTGGTGAATCCTAGTCAGTTTCGAGGGCTGCTGGATACGGTAGATTGGCCCACCAGGGTAGGTTCACACTATTTCAATTTTTGCATTTACCTCTGTCCCAAACGGTCACCCAAATTTGTACTAACCTAAACAATAGTTGCTTGACGTTAGCAAATGTAGTCTCCTTTTTGCCGACTCTGCCATCCCGCCCCCGGAGAATCTTATGGGCCTTCGAAAACGGATTTCAATGCCACCAATTTGATTAGTTAAATAATGTAATAACTGACCCATCGCATAATCCCTTAAGTGGTGGAGTAATCAGTTCACTTACTGGTACCTGGGATATTCCTTTTGTCCTTAGATTTTTTCAGGCTGGTACGCATAAAAAAGTTATGTTTGCGTTGTTATAACTATGGCGTTCGAAGTGTGACGCACCAGTGATAAGTATCACAGTGAAGTGATAACTGAACTTCAAGAGGGTGGTAAACTCCAGAGATAATATATACTTCAGGAGAAGTATATAAAGCTCGCGATTCGGGTGTTTTAAACCAATCTGAGATTAGCCAAGCTGCATTATATGGTAATCCGATCCGACATGGAGCAATAATCAGTATAATAGTTATTGGTATCAGTTATTTATAAATATATTTTAACCATCTCTTGAAAATGACAGTATCACTTTATGTAGTACCAACTTTTGCCGCTATGAAAGCTGAGCTTTATGCTCCCCACCCATCTCGAAAAGATGCATGTATGGGCTGTTACCTGGCCGATCCGAAAGATATGAAAAAAAAACATTTTTACTCCAAGGGTGGAAAATTGCCTAACGAAGTCTATATGAGGAAGCCTAAATTAACAGCTTCATTGAAAGCAAAGTGTTTAACATAGGCCAAAGAGAATGTGAGTTTCTGGCGATCGATAATTTAATATTTAATTAATACCACTGTTAAGCACTCCACCAAGGTGATAATCTGGTCAGTCGTCAGTGGTAAATGGCATATTGAGACCAGATCAGTATTAAAAAGTCTTGCAACATCGCGGTTGCTGCCACAGTCATAGAAAGTTCCCAAATGGGCAAAATGGAGCTTTTTATCCATCCAGCCTACCCTGGTAGGGTAACATCCCCGATATTCAAAATTAAATTTTACGAGTGTTGTTGTCGTTTATGTTTATAGTTTTTATGTAATCTTGTACACTATTATATGATACAGTTAATTGATTTTCCACACTTACTCGATTAAGGCAAGTGTGTAAAATAATCGGAACATAATAATTTTGTTCAGCGAATTGAAAAACAAAAAAAAAGACATTTTGACTCAAAAAAGCACAATTTACAAGAATTTCCATGCCATTAACTTCGTTGGGAGTTTATGTAGCACACACACATTTGTATGTATGTACATAGTTATTTTGGTCTGTCTTAAATTTTAATTTTATGAAACGAACGAAACGAAAGAAAATATCCTCATCATTGTTGCCCCCTACCCCTTCCCCCCAGTTTAGTCCTCCCACCACCCTACAAAAAAAACAAAAACAACATAATTTTCTAGTATATGGATAAAAAATATTTTTTTTTTAATTTTTCAAAATATTTTTTGGAAAAAATTAATTTTTTTAAGGGTTGACTATTATACAGAATTTGGTTTTCTCTATACATACAACAACATACATATACACGGTACACATTCTATGATCATGATGATGATGATGATGATGATGATACTTTTGGTTCATCAAGGGACGTGTGATATGATGAAGAAAATTATAAGGAGGGTGGTTTTTGTTTTGTATATACGGTATGTTTTATATACAAATATATGTATGAGTGTGTGTTTGTATCACATAGAAAATTTTCTACCCTTTTTATATATGGGAAGGGGCGCTACTGTGTATAGTATACAGTACAACACATGTAAGATGAATTCAAAAACGACAAAGTATACAAAATGTCCATATGAGTGTGTGTGTCTGTGTGTGTATGATAATAAAAAGAAACCGAAAAGGGTAGGTGATTATTTTCCATAATACATACATGCACACAAACAAACAAACAAACACATACGAGTATATTGAGAAGAAAAATATTCAATCATATCGATCCTTTGAACTTATCCGAGGAGAAAAAAAAACGTAATTTTCCTTTCTGACCCAAAGTTTATCTCTTACACAGAAAGATAAGAGGATAACTTTTTACTGTATGTATATTCTTTTTGGTAATTTTTAAGTTACATTTTGTCGTCGTTGTCCAACCAAACAAGCAAACAGGAGGCACACAAAAAAATTGAATAAATATTTGAATATTGTTATGAGAAGAAATGAAAATCTAAAATCTAAATTATTGATATGAAAAGAAATGGATTGTTGTAAAATAGATTTTTATGAGGGTGACCGAAAACTGTAGAGACATATTATATTTTTGAAAATGGCTGGATATATATAATTATATGGCATCGAGATAAGACTCGTTATCTCAGATGAGTATTTGCAACCATTACGACGATGGGATTGTAAGAATGGTTTTTAGTGTCGTTTCGCAACAGATAGAATTATTGTACCGTTAGATACAGCCGAGCCGAGTTGAGATCTATTGAGGTCCATTCTATTCCGATGACCTTTACATATTCATTATAGAGATACATAACACATAATATTTACCTGTCTCAGAAAAAGCTCATCATTTCTGACCAAATTCCCATTATTCAAGAAAAGTAAAGAAACAATTACTCATCCTTCAAAAGTCTCCTTATACATCGACTAAAACTCTCTGAGTTCAGTTTAAATCTACGTTCAATATCGGTCGAAAATATGATCAAGATAATTTTGAGCTTTTTGAGATCCTTTTGCATTTCGTCGAGATAACACATCTGGGCCAATCGTAATTAGAAGGTGAATATCCTTATTTTGATACAAGATTCGAACTCCCGATACTTTCCATTTCATAGATATAGTTGCAGCTCTTGAGCCAATCTGATTGGTCTCTAATAAATTTCATGTTACTATATAAGACTCTAGGTAAGACTCGTTATCTAAGATGAGTTTGGAACCATTACGTCGCTTTGTATTACGACGTAACTATAGCCTGAATTGTTATTCGAAGTTGTGATGTATAATGTTGTTGTAATTCGCTAGGCCGGTTTTGATCTGATGATGACGCCATTGAATGACAGTGTGATCGAAATGATGATATCCATCTTATCAGGCATATGCTACCGGACTTGATGTTCTTACCGTGCGATTCGTGAATGTACGTTTAGTCGAAACGCGAGAGTTCTAGCGAATTACAAGAACACAACTCGAAATATCGGGTTTATGGGATTATGGCGTAATTCTATACGCATTAATTATTATGGGTACTTGCCATATAACAAATGACATATAACGAGGATAGATTCTAGTTTTTTGCCATTTATTAAAAAAAGCCATCTGTTTATTACTTCTATACCATAAATATGTAGAAACTCTCATCATTATTGGCCAAAAATACCATTATTAAGTAAAAGTAAAAAACAAACTACTGATTCTTTGGAAATCTCTACATACATTGACTTAAACCACTAAATTGACAATCTGTTGAAAATATTGTCAAGAGACAGGAGAGATGACCAACGGATCATATAATCTAGAGCTTTCATGAGAGTGTTGACTATTTATTTAAAAAGTAAGTGCCTTGGAGGTCATGTTTTACCTTAATAGTTAGATCGCTGAAGAAAGAACTGTTGAATCTAGACTTCATTACACCGATTTTGTGCTTGGAGAAAAGGGTCCGAGCTACCTGTCCCTCGAGGGAAATCTTGGAAGAACGGGTCGGCAGCCGAAACTTTTAAGGATGGCTCCAAGCTACACGTTAAGGTAGGAGCTGGAGTCTTCTGTGATAAATTAATAGTAGATATAGCAGTTCGTCTCCCAGATCACTACAGCGAATACCAAGCAGAGGTGATAGCGATTGAGGAGGTCATGAACTGGTTGAGAAATAATGTGGTATTCTCGACTGATATCGCAATTCATGCGGATATTCAGGCGGCAATCAAGTCGTTAGACTCTGTTTCTTTGACGTCTAGAGTGGCGTTGGGTTGTCGCTTGTCTCTAAATGAGATGAGTGAGCATTTCAACATTTAGATAGTCTGGGTCCCCGACCACTCAGACGTTATGAACAACTGCAGGATAGACGAACTATAGCGAGGCATGATACAATTTTTCAACGGCGACCGGAAAGGGCAAAGTTGGGGAGACCCATTAAGACACTCAAGACTGTGCTTTAAAAGGAGGCAATAGTCTCAGCGAGCGATAGGTGGACGAACATCCTTTCATGTAGAGTAGCAAGGCAAGTCTGGCCAAAGCTGAACTCGAAACGCTCAGAGATACGTATCTCCCTACAAAGTCGTGAACTAAAACGATCGTGGGGATACTAACAGGACACTGCCTTCTTGAAAAACATGCGAGAAGGCTATGTCTAGAAATTAATGACTTTTGCAGAAGCTGTATATGGACGAGGAGGAGAAAGAGACGGTAGTACACCTTCTTTGCTCATTCCCGGCACACAAAAGACAAGAATATTTGGGTAAGTTCTTAATGGACTTCTTCTCTGATCTCGAAAACTGTAAGGTGCGAGACTTATCACGCTACGTAAGAATCTCTGTCTTTCTCATAAGGGTAATAGGGCAGTAAGATCATGTGGTATCACAACGGATGGTCGACGGTCTAAGTGTGCTGTAGCAGACGCTCAACCTAACTTAACCTATTTAAAAACTAAAAAATGTCGCGTTGGGGATATCACATAATTCCTAGCATCATGTGAGATGATTAAACTAATCCCATAAGTTTGTTTTAAAGCTGTGTATCCTTTTTTGCTCCAATAGAGGTCGACATAAATGGATTCAATCACACTATCGATCGTAATCAGATGATGAAAACCTGTTTTTGCTTTATGCTGTTATCGAGATTCGAACTCGATGCCCCACACTTCATAGATACAGTTTTAGCCACCGAGTAATCTGGTCGGTCTCTAATAAATTTCGGGTAATCATTTTACTATAAGACTCAAGATCTCGTTATTTGAAATAAATTTGGAGCCATTATGTCGATGGGATTAGAAGAATGGTTTTTGATTACGTTTCACAACCGATAGGATTATCGAACCCTTAGGTACAGCCGAGCCTATTGACGTACATATCAATTGAACACATCTCCACCTAGTGGCAAAACATCGAGCTTTTACTATTAGATTTGAGATCTATTATACGGTACCACAGTAATGAAATTATGACCATATTCGAGATCATGCCCATATTTGATAATTGTAGTACTTAGTACACAATAATATATGTCTCAGGAAAAGCTCATCATTTCTGACCTAAAATTTCATTATTTAAGAAAAATAAAGAAAACAATACTGATCATTCAAAAGTCACTTTATACATCGACTAAAACCCTTTGAGTTCAATTAAAATCGATGATCAAGATACTGAGAGATAACCAAGCTAATGGATAATTTTGAGCTTTCTGAGGTCAGTTTGCATTTCATCGAGATAACATCTGGGGGTTGATTATCTACTGTGGGTACCACATACTTTCTAGTGTATAGATTGACATGGAAGATGATTGGTTTGCCCATTAATTCTTTATTTCAACAGGAGTCGACATATAGATGTGTTCAAAAGCACTACCCATCGAAATTAGATATTGAAAATCCCTTTTTTCACTTGTGCCCTTCAATATGTGAATCCCCGATACGTCTTTTAGATTTTCGCTACTGACACGATTTATGTTCCTATACACAGCCGTTTATATACTCAGTTTGACTGATGCATAACGTCGATACGTTTAAACCTTGTAACAACTTATATAGGAAAAAATCCATACAGTCACGACTCTAACCTTTCGTAGCCGGATTATCGACGTCTCAGACGCAGATCAAAATTAAAACTATCCACAGAGTTTATTCAAACTTATTTAACGTAAAATACTAGCCGGTTGCTACTGGTGAAGGCTGGGGGCTATGTCACCCACTTGTCTTCACTTCACTTTACCTGATGAAACTCGGCTAGTGAATTTCGAAAGGACTTTAGACAAAGATTAGCATATTCAAAGTTTAGCATCATTTCAATTTCATTTCTGTTCAAGATAGTCAGTTGTCCCTTACTGACCATTTCATGGCTTCATCCCTCTGTGATATTGTAGTCCATCTTCCTATTCCGTTGACTCATCCACAAGACCGAACATCATGTGTTCTTCCTGGTTAATATTTCATCTTTGGATCTTGTCAATCTGATCCATCTTTCTTAGTACTTCGTTTATCGTCTTCTTGATCTTTAATACTGCAGTTCTCACAATTGGTAGTGATTTATAGGAGTATCTGTATTCCAGTTGATGTCTGACACCAACAGTGCTGCCCTTAGTTCAACTAGCCCAGTAGATTTCACATCTTCCTCGACTGCTTTCCTGTTTCTTACTCAGTTCTCACCAAACTCTTTCTTGTCAGCCTCCATGTGCAGAGCCACAGCTAATACCTCCACAGGCTTCTTATCTCTAAAGCTTCCATATATTTATCGTAGCTCCGCTCGGTCTTAGATAGAAGATGTGCACGATTTCGACGAATGAACCTCGCAATACCAGAATTGGCGTATTTGTTGGTTGATCATTATGGCTTTTTGCACAGTTTTTGAACCTTGGAGCCAAGAAGTTCTTCCAGTTTTTGGAATTCACTTTGACGTCAGCATACTCTGGTATTAAACGCACTCTGAAGGTTTCCAAATAATTTCTCCAGCCAACCAAACTTCAGCTATATTCCGCCATACTTCAAATGCAATCCGTTGTTGGAGTTAGTGTAATCGGTCTTCTTTCGGTCGATTCCAACTCTGCTGGAAACTCGTTTTTTTGGCGTCATTCTGCCCTTCTGCCATTTGGTTCATTGACATAATCGCCAACACTGCTATTTAGCCACCAACACCCGAACTTTGTCCATTCAAAATCACCCTAGTAGCGTAAGCATAGAATAGCAGGCAATGGCTTTTGGACGCATACGGTCCCATTTTTTTAAGGTATCTTAAGGCGTTGTGACCCGTATATCAAATCGTATATTATATCGATATTATATCAATATCGTCTCAACTCGGGTTCACCACCTTGGTTCTATCGACCCCAGAAGAGACCTCCTACTTAGACTGCAGAGCTCTATTGCGGATTGATTACTGCTTGAAAGAATATGGAGTTCATCCCCTGGGACTTCGATACGACCAGATATTGGCCAAACAAACCTATTCGTGTCCAACCGCTAAGCTTTGATCCGTCCGTATATCAGCTCAAACACACCTTTACGAATGAGGGTCTTGCTCGGCTCCACTTATTCTAGTTATGGAATACTACATTAAAATATTTAAGGAATTTTGTGTTGGTCGGCATACAGTCGAAGGCACTCCATCATATTAATAGATTTTGACTATAAAATTTTTTGAAATCGGAATAAAGGTTGGAGTACCTTTTAACGCCATTTAATTTTAACTAAATAAAACCCCAAGACGAACTTTCGATTGTTACTCCAGTTTTTAAACCTTAGAGTCAACGAGTGTTTGGAAATTCACTTTGACGTCACCATACTCTTATTTAATGCATTCTGAAGGCTACCAAATTTTTTCTCCAGCCAACCAAACTTCAGCTGTATGCCGCAAAATTTCAAATGCAATCCGTTGTTGGAGTAATCGTTCTTTTTTGTTATATTTTATTATATGTAATCTGTTTTGGGGCTCAACGCAATCCCAACTCGAGGACGTACGGCTATAGGTCTGATTTACCTAACCATCTGCACATTGCATAGCTCCATGCCAGCCCATAGTACTGACATAGAAGATGGGTTGGCCCATGGATTTTACACTCCAACAGTAGGTCATAGTTGTTTTTCACACCACCGATCAAGTGGTGAAAAATCCCTTTTGCATCCTGCCCCTATCGGGATTCGAACCCGGTACCTCCCGCTCCAACTGCCCCAGCTTTAACCACCGAGTTATCTGGGTGGTAATCGTTTTTCTTCCGGTCAACTCTAACTCTGCTTGAAATTCGGTTTAATATTTGGGATCTTCCTGCTCTTCTGCCATTAAGTTACTAAACATACAATCACCAATTTTGCTATTGAAATTTTGCCAATTTTGCCATACTCTATGTTTGTCCATCCGAGATTAAAAGGAGGTGTAGTCGTAAGCATACAATAGCTGCACAATGACTTTTGGGCACATACGGGCCAACATGTATCTTAAAGCGATGCGACTCGTATTTAAACCAGTGAATGGTTTCAAATCGGGTTTACTGAGTGAAAAAACTTCCATAGTTATATCGACCAAGGGAGAGACCATTCGCTTAGAATGTTTTAGATGTGGAGCTGTGCCATATGGTGAGTTGTGACAAACCTTCCAGTGCTCCACCACCGCTTTGCGATATCTCCTCTGTGACTCTGCAGAACGTTTCCGGAACGTTTAATTCCAGCATTCCTCACGTATAAGGGTTTTGTTTTAGGTTATCGTTACGCGTTGCGACCCATATGAAAACCAGTAAATAGTCTGGTTTACTGAATAATAAAACCACATTGGTGCTATCGACCAAACAAGAGATCATTCGCTACAGTCGAAGGCACTCCATCATATCATAGATTTTGACTATACAATTATTTGAAATCGGAATAAAAGGTTGGAGTACCCTTTAAAGTCTTTTACATTTTGACTAAATAAAACCCCAAGACGAACTTACGGTAAAGTCGATTAATTGTAAATTATAATTTATAGAATTACGTTTCTCGTGCCATCGTTTTCTAACCGATCCCAAACAAAAAAAATCCCAAAAATAACTCGTCCAGTTACAACGCGTCTAAAAATATAAAAAACCGCACATATATAAACATCTTTGACTGACCTCTCCCACAGATTATTTATTATTGTATCAATAACCCTAAAATTAAACAAATTTCCACTAAATATACAACATAACTGATTGATTACTAAATTTCCCGTAAAAAGTTGAATCCGCGACATTATATGTACGTACATTGTCCCATCCATCTGCATTATTACATATATAGTCAACAAACACCTAACTTAACCATCGGTATATATATATGGTAAAACGTACATGGTTATAAATAAACACGTGCACCGGTTATTTCTTAATGAATTTGCAAAGCTTTGTTGTAAACAATTGAAAAACGTAAAATGGTTTGGAAAATTATTGTTAATCGAAATAAGCACACACTTATAATGTGACAAACGCGAAACCTTCCATTTCTTGTAGGAAAAACAAAAACAAACGAAGTCGTTTACAAAATTAATAATTTTCTCATACACCACAGCGTTGTACAAACACACATATCAAGTGCACTACACCATGTTGGTGAATATAGAGACAACACGACATCCATGTTATATATGTACGTACATATATGTTTGTGAATTCGTGTGAACTTTCCATAATAATAAAATACATAATCTAATCAATAAAGATTAATCAAAGGAAAATTGAAAACAAGGAAATCATTTTTTTTGTTTTGTTTTCGAATTTCCCTATTTTATAATATGTTTGTATGTACTTCTGTGTATATTTAAATCACCTTCGTCCACCCCTTGCATATATAACATAAATATATGCAACCATGAATAGAGATGGTGTATTGTATAGAATCCAAACACTCGTATACACAGCATCATAGTTTTTCTCAATTTTTTTTAATCAAATCAACGCCATTTCTTTTTTATTATTTCATCTTCATTTCCCTACTTCAGCTTTTTTCGGTTTTCTTAGGTACACATGTGTACACGTATAAAGAGTGATCCAATAGGAAGTTTTTTCAATTTTTCCCAATTGGGATTTTCATTGGGATTCTTGCCTGACGCGAACCCGAAGGGTTTGGTTTTTTTTAGTCTCCTAACCAAATGTTCATTATCCCGTAGACGAGAGGCTTCCGCATTGACATTTTCCATTAGCCTTGTTTCATGACTCGTTGCTAATCTTATTCTGGAATTTTTCAGTAAGTTTGATGTTAGTGTTGTTATAGTACAACCCCAAAGCTGAATGCCATATAACCAGATCGGCTTTAGAACCTGATTTTAAATAAAAATTTTGTTGAATATGCTTAATTTTGACCTCTGTCCAATAAGCTAGTACACTCTTTTCTTTTTTTCTTCCCATGCTATTTGCATTTTAGCTTGACATCCAGAGTCATATACCCAAGTATTTAGCAGAGTTCTTGTACGGCACCATCATATCGTTTAAGCTGACTGTCGGCGGATTAACCAATGATTTATTCATTAAGCTGACCTGGACAGATTTTAATTCATTGCATTTATTTTCCATCGCTTGGTCCACTGACGTGTTTCATCGCTTGGACATTGAAGTTTATTCGCCGCCTCTTCCACAGTTTGCTCTGTTGCTAGTATAACGGTGTCATCGCAGCAAACGTTGATATGCTTACGTAGTCGGATTGTGGTATATCACTTGTATATAGTAGGTATATAACTAGGGCCAGAACATTGCCTTGAGGGACTTCAGCCCTCAGCTCTCTCAGTCCAGAATACTCATCTTCTATACTCATCTTAATTATGATCTCAAAACGCCTTTTCTATAATATCTGCATCTGAATCCAAATAGGTGGTCCGGTCTCTACTTTCTATTATTGGCTTCATTCTCCTCAAGAGTAGTCTCTCTATTTGCTTTGAAATGATAGGGAGCAGCGATATCGGACGATACGATCTAGCTTTATTGGGCGGTTTACTTGGTTCAGGTAACATAACAACTTCCGCAACTTTCCAGATAGAAGGAACATGCCTTAACAAATAAGTTACTTTGGCGATAGTTTTCTTTGGTAGCTGTCTTAGAATTTCCCCGTTCAAAGGTCATACCCAGAGGCCATTGTGACTTCAGATTGAATTTATTTCCCTAATAACTTCTTTCTGTATGTCACCATGAACAGACTTACGCTACAAAAATGTGAAAAATGGTTTTAGACCCCTTCAACCATTCACTCGTCTTCCATTCAACTTCAACCATTGAATCGTCCAACTGAACGGACTATTCGCGAAACAACAATCAATTTCGAACCTATTTTTCATATTAGAAATTCTTAACCCGTCCACAGTGCGAACAAGTCGATCTTATGTGAATATGCAGCTCAAAGTGGCACACTGTGGCGTATTTTGAATAGAGATCTTGGTTTGAAACCTTACAGAATACAGCTTGTTCAAGTATATATTGAAGGCGTTTGACCTTCCTTTGCGTCATCGATTGTTGTATTTGGGCTGATGAACAGCCAGAAATTAAAGATCTTCAATGCATCCTGAAACATGCACTGTTTGGTGCGGTGTATGGGCAAATGACATCATCGGACCGAATTTACAGAGCAATAATCAGTGAATTTTTATTTTCCAAGAATTATTGGTGTCGCCGACTTCTGGACCAAACCATCGATTTATTGAAAGAACATTTTCATGAGAATATTGGAACCCGTGAATTGGCCTCTAAGAGTTTGTGACTTGACGCCGTTAGATTACTTTTTATGGAGGTAACAAAAACACTTGTTTATAGCAATAAACCACAATCTATTCCTGCATTAGAAGCGAACATAACACGCGAAATTTTTCAAAAGAAGCCACCAAAGCAGCCAGACAAAATAAATCTGCTCACAAGAAGTATAAGCGCAACGAAATTTCGTTTGAAGAAACGCCACACGTAACATCTGTAAACATATCTGTGCTCAGGAAGCGAAAAGAGCCGCTAAGGCCTCCGAGTTGAAACTCTCCGTTCGCAACTTTTACCAGATGGTCGCATCGGTTGCCAATATTCTAAAATATCTATTTGAGTATTGAAATGTGCAGACGGTGTTTTGGTGGTTGATCCATATTTTCAGCCCGACTTACTGGCAAACTTCTTTACTTCGAACTCGACCTTAGTTGGTTCCGATGGAGTTTCGCCTGCGTCAATTCTGTATTGTGGTTCCAAAATGGATCCTATCAACATCTTGGAGGAAACTGTCATCAGGAACCTAAGAGCAACAGACATAAATAAGGCCATCGGACCTGACGGAATTCCTGGTCGAATATTAAAGGAGTTTGCCAGTGACTTGGCTCCAATATTAACAAAAAAATTTATCTTCTCTTATAACGAAGATAAATACCCGAACGCCTGGAAAAATGCGACGGTGCAGTCCTTAAACGTGGTTGTGATAAAACTGACCCCTCAAACTACCGGCCAATATCAATTGTATCAGCGGTGGCTAAAGTTTTTGAGAAATGCATTAACCTGATGAATTATCTTGAGATCAATTAAATAATTTCAGATAAACAATATTTTTCCGCGAAAGCCACTCCACAACCGAAAGAAAGGGAATCTCGCCCTTGAGCACCACGGAGAAGCCTTTGCAATTGCTATAGATATATCCAAGGCTTTTGACAAGGTTTGACATGAGAATCTCATTTGTTAACTTGTGGCATACGGCTTGGATTCTATAACCATCAAGTGGCTAAAATACTTTCGACACATGCCAGAGTCCCTCAGGGATCAGTTTTGTCAGCAACTTTGTGTTTGTTATACATCAATGACTTGTTGCATAGCACTGTGAACCATGACTTCGCCTAGTTCCGATTTGAGTACAATATTTGAGTGTGGGGAGTAAAAAATCAAGCCAAGTTTAACGAGAAAAAAATGCACGTTCTCGCGCAAAAAGAGTCGCAACGAATACCCTTTTGTGGTAAAAGGCCACGTTCTCGTTGTGACACAATTTGTCTGCTTGGTGTTCAGATTAGCAAAACTTTAAAATGGAATGAACACATTATACCATTGGCCAAATCAGCTTCACGTAAACTCGGGTTCCTCAATAGATGCAGACGGTTTTTTTAGATCGCATCAGGTTCTCCAAATATATAAAACCTTTATTAGAACGTGTATAGAATATTGCAGTCAAGTTTGCGGTGGAGCATATGGCACTGCTCTCCAGTTGCTGGGTAGAGTTCAGCGGCGTGCCATCCAAATAATACGAAACCCCAGACTTACGAAAGATCTAGACAGTCTACAACACCGCAGAGAACTCTACGTATTCTATAGATTAATAAATGGTAAATGTTCGGCAGAGTTAAAGGAGAAAATACCACGCCAGGAGCGGTAACACGAGGAACGGTTAATGCGCATAGGTTTACGGTGAAGCTGCCAACCTCGAACTGAAGGTGCCAAGCGCGAATTTATTTATCGAATACCTGTAGAAAGTGGAATTTGTTATCGGTTTTCAGTTTCCGTTGGAGTATCAACCTTTATATGAAGGATCACGCATTGAGTCCAGGAACTCTGACAGTTACAAGGAGATAGGACAGTCTAAAATTCCACCCTGCACCCAAATAAAGCTAAATTAAAAAAACCATGTTCAGCCAGAGGTTAAAGAGCTTCCAATGCATCCTGAAACATGCATTGTTGGGTGTAGCCTACTTCTGGTTTGATCAAGATGATGCAACATGCGCACAGTAGGCCAAACCATCGATTTATTGAAAGAAAATTTTCATGAGAAAATCATATCAAGAAATGGAACCCGTGGATTGGCCTCCAAGATTTTGTGACCTGACGCCGTTAGATTACTGTTTATGGAGGTATCTGTAATCATTGATTTATATCGATAAATCGATTCCTGCATTAGAAGCGAACATAACACGCGCAATTGACGGAATATCGGCCGAAATGCTCGACAGAGTATTGGAAAGTTGGACCCATAGAATAGATCGGGCAAAAGCCAGGACAATATTTAAAACAAATTATTTTCAAACAAATAATGTCATAAACTGAACTTACGTCACACGCTCGTATTGGATCACCCTTTATATAACTAAATTTATATCGTTGCTTTAAAACGATAAAATATGAAAATGAGTTAAATTTATGGATTTTATTCATCCGAAGAACCAACTATGTATGTACCGGCTAACATCGTATATACACATCTAAGACAATGAAGGAAACAAAATTTTAAGGTAATAAGAATACCGTAAATTATCACAAAATACATGAAAAGGTATATACATGTAGTTCTATATAAGAAAACTTAATTACTTTGTATATATAGAATTAATACGGTCTGGGTTTAGTTAATAATTTATTGGGGAGGGTATATGTTACCGTCACAAATCACTTTTATGTAACATGTTAACTATATAGCTCATAAAACTCTCCAAAGAGAGAGGCCTAAGCTTTATCATCGGGTGTGATGCAAACACAAACCAGACATAGTGACAGAGCAGGGAAACAAATACAAGAGGTGCTTCAAAACTGCAACCTAATAAAAACCCATATGATTTTTCACTCCTAGCACGAGGAATTGCGGCATGTAGGCACTCGGTTATTAGCTCGGTTGCTGGCAACTTCAGCATCACGTTCACATGGGAGTTAGACCCCGTTTGACTTTTGGTATCGGTTTCAGCAGTTGACATGCGTCTATGTAATTATCACCAGTGGCTTCAAGTTGACTTGTTATAGTCTGACCGCCCTCCCAAGTTTCATAGTTTTTAGTTGGCGCATTTTTATGGTGACACTTACTGATTGTCGTTTTCATGATTAATCCTTCTAAATATGTTATGAAATAATGCCCATTTGAAAGGGCCGCGATGAAAATATGAAATTTTAATCGGTTTCAGTTTGACTTTATTTTTTATTGGTTTTGGTTTGTTCAGTACGTTGGTGTTTCCGGATCTCGGTATATCGAAATTGTTGATCAATGTTGAATTGAAATCGTTGCTGAAGTATATAGCATCGTAACTTTTTTTGGCATCGAGATAAGTTAGGTTGTGCTGAAGTTGATTTTTGCTGCCTTCATTTAAACATATTGCTCTTTATATTTGCGTGCTTGCTCGTGGAATGTAGAGATTCGGATACGAAAAGTATTACGAATCATAATTCTTCTCAGATCATTATGATATCTATAGTTTTGACTGGTGACTAAACGTCCTAAAAAAACCCCTTTACTTACGAGATAACCATTCAGGCATCCATTCTCCAGTTATCTCCGACGAATAAATTGAACTTGGGCTTTAACTAGTGGGGAGGCTTTGAAGGTAATGTAATACTATAGAAACTCTCTTTCCGCAATCACACAGAAACTTGTATGTTTTCGCATATATAGAAGAATCACTAGAGAGTTTGACAGATTATGTGATAAAATACAGGATCATCACACCACAAGCTTTCGTTCGCTTCACTGCAAATATCCCTGAGCCCTATATATGAGATCACATACAGTATACGCTGAAACACCCCTTGGAATGTTTTCACATAAAAGAAATAGAAACACCTGTTCTCGCCTTTCCAGAAACACCTGTAATAAATCTTAGTGCGATGAACACCAGAGATATTCACTGATTCATCAAAAGCTCAAAGAGATTTGATGCGTAAGGTGGAATGAAATTTTATTATGGAAAGGGTATAGAACATTATGATTCAATGCCTGTCCTAAGGAAAACCTCCTAATATAATAGCACACTGGAACTGATTTAAAAGCTAAAGAATTTTCGGCAAAGTATCAGTGGTTTTATTAGGACCAACAGTGGCTTACGATATAGATAAGTGGTTTTCGGTAGCTAGGCAACTCTAAAAGCACTCAGGTCAAACATCTGCTAATCAAAACATAAATCATGAGAAAAATAACTTTTATTTGAGTGCTAGAGCATGCTGACATTGAGGGTAAATAAATCCATTTTCCGTAGTTTGGAAGTAGAATCTGCAGAACATATCATGTGTCATAATTCATGACTTTATTGACTACACCCTTTTGTAGGTGGAAGAATACGTCCGAATGGATATCAACATTGGTAAAGAACGTAGTCGAATAAATCTATAAAATACAAATCGACTATAAAATCAGTGATGAATTATGAACCATTGAAGCCAAGCAGACCAAAATACACATGACCATCGTCTTAACCAGCAACAATATGGCAGTAGCTGGACACACCTCTGGTTTATACATACGACCGATTGCTGTATACTGAAACGCTAAGCTTACTATATCTTCGATTGCGTTGTTGGTGACTTTTCGAGGCCTGACGTCATTTCAACACAGGAACACCAATAATGGGCATTTGCTCATTCGAAGTATTTTTTCAGAACATAGGGAACAATTTAAACACCTATAATTGACTGTACCTCACTATTTGAAATTGAAAATAGCCCTGTCTATCGCCATGTGCATTTGGAACGAGAAGTTTCGATAAAGATCTGATTACAATCGATGGTGTTTATGAACACATCCATGACCTCCCGATGAAAATCAGAATTCATTGGCTTCCATATAGGTTAAGTACTAACGGTCAAATGGAGCTATATCCACTGTACAGAAAGTTCTACGTAAATTGAACCTTTATATCGCCGTACGTCATCGATTTGATTGTAACTACAAAAATAGGTCTCAAATAGTTGAACCGCTATATAGATTGGAAGTACCTTCAGCTCCAAAAATGATTGCTAAGATTTGTGACTGCAGATTTGTGGTTTTGGTTTAGTTTTGTGGACAGAAAATTATTACATTTGCCTACATTTCTGATACTGCTTGCAATTTCTCCTTTAACTGAAACGTTTTAAATACTCCCGCAGTTTTTTTCGATTGAACTGGTAGGTGGAATTAGGTTCAAAAGACCAATGTTAATTCACACTTTAGTCTCCTAGTTGTTAATTCGGAGAAGCGATGAACTACAATATCGGAAATGTTCGGCAGTACCTTGTATACTTTGCAAAGAAGGGCCATATTTTATGCTAGCAAACTTCACAGCAAAGATTACCGCATTGAACACCATATGAGGAATTCTTTGACGTCATGGTGTGAGTAAAAAAAATCGTTCATCTAAATTGATTATATTACATCAGAGTTGCGTTGATTCCGAAAGGAGTAACTGTGTTTTCGTACTGTTTTGATTATGGTATAGAGATTGAAATACAGATAAGCCAAATCTTTAAAAATGTAGGTGCTAAATATTTAAGTGGCTTAACACGAGGAGTACCCAACCATTGTTCATGCCAGTAGGGAATATATTTAAGCATAATACAACCCAGTCCTTCTTTGGACACGTTGATTAGTAATGCGCATGTATCTGATGAAGTTTCGTAGTTCATTAGAACATTACTACAGTTCATTAAAAGGCAGCTACAAAAATTCAGCCCTTCCGGATCAACGAATTAATGCCTATAAAGTCCTTTTAGAACAACTGCCCTGTGAAATTAAAATAACCTATTTAAAACATTTACTAGTGGTATAATGAACTGGAGATCACTTAGAAGAAAAATGGTCTTCTAAATAAGGCTTAACACACCGGAGAGTGAGGTTAATAAAAGGGAGTCCAACTTGAGGAATGCAACCTCAAAAATTCGACGATTTAAAGGGCTACTATGCTACTCCTTGAGACCCAGTTTCCAGATACTTCAGTGAGATCGAGACAGATAGGCTACACTTTTAACCTTATAATACAGAGTTTGTTGAAAGAAAAGGAAAGAAGGTAGAATTCGAGCTCTGAAAACAATAGTTTTGACAACAGGACGTTGAATAATATAAAAGTTCTAGAGCGTCATTCAGTTTCGGATTTGCAGGATTTTTCACAAGTGATATTCTGAAAATAATAATTTTGACCTGCTACAATCTGTTCCAGTGTTTTAATTGGTAGAATCGAGATATATTTTTAGGACAAACAGTGAAAGCTCATTTTGCCTTTACAAGTAAGAGAACTGCTGAATTAATCCTTTCTGCCTGGTTCTAAAGATGTTTCTCGACGTATTCCAATGTTATCCTATCAATATATGGTCTCTTAGTAGTTAAAAAGTCGCTGGGATCTTACACCTTCCGTTACTAACACATTTTATCTTTATGTTCCCCTGCGACTTCCACTTGCTGATATCAAAATGTTCATGCACCTACCAATGTAACTATCTTTCTTGGTTACAAAATTAAGCTTTTTGTAATCGAAATAGAATCTCCGGTTACTACTAATTAAATCGAAATGAATACTTATCTATCGTGTATCTAGTCTAAGATACATTCCAAAGCTGTCGAAGGTAACAGAGCAGATAAAGTACTCCCATTGAAGCGATTTGAAAAATTGTTTTTGAAAAGATGATCAATAAATACTATAAAACAAACACTCCAAACAAAAAGGATAAATTCAAGCGTTTTCCTGGATTTAGCGCAAGCATTTCATCTAGTTTGCCATAAATTATTGCACTTCAAGATCAAACGAGATCTTCCCAAACAATATTATTAAAACACTCGGATCTACTTATGACTATGATACTGCGATTTAAGCAGAATGGAACAATGTAGTCGTAGCCTTAAGCTTTGGTACTGTCCCTTTGCGTTTACAACGGTTTTTATGCAGTTCTTTGTTGACATTTTCAAGCTTTTAACAATGTTATGCATGATTGCATTCCATTTCTTATCCAACGCAATCTTTTGGTTCACTGGTGTTAGATGGCGCTGGATTTCTGACTGAAACCTTCCGTTTTAGTTGGTTCCAAAATGTTCAATTGGAATCATGTCTGGACTGAGAGCTGGCCACTTAATCGTCTCAAGTCCAATCTCATCTATAACCTGCATGTTTCAGCCAAACAGTACTGCGAAAATCGCGGCCTTTAGACATCGGTAGACTCGGGCTACTCTATCATGCACTTCTAAGTTAATAAAACGGATCTCCATTGGTTCTCTTCAATTTGTGTTTGTTTCTGATCCACAACATAAATCGATTGTCACTCTCAGATATACACCAATACCGGCGACTTGGCTTTCGGTTAAAGATGCTAGTTTCCTAAATTCCAGAATCTTGAGAGATTAGACTCATGTTTAGTTGAAGAGCGACTTTTCATGATTTTGAGGAAACAACGTGATATTAGTAAAAATTTGTTTACGACAACGTATCAGACGTAACTGACGTCAAATTTAACAAAAATGTATTATTACAGCACACCAATTGTTTTCCGAAATATCGTATCTGGCTACGATTGCTTTAATTTGAAAAGTACTATGTTTTTCAAAATCGGTTAAGGCATTTGTCGATGACAGTCCGACAATCCGTTTACCCTTAATTACAGGGGCAGCAATAATTCTTATAATGAGTTCGTATGAGTACAATTCGAATATCTTTTCTGATTGATGAACCTCGAACCTGTTGAGTGACCGAAGCTATTTAAAATTCTACAAGATAATACTAATCAATCAAGATGTCAATCCCGAAAGATGCTGGATACGACTATATCAACTTATGATGAATATTAAAATATGCAAATTTTGGTGTTCTTCGTCCGTCTCTATCTGAACGTGTGCAGGTCCAACAAAAGCTAAAATATTTACCAAGTTAATACACCGAACATATACTCGTATGTGAACACATATACGAGTATAGATTATAAGACATAAAGATACCGAATAAACTTAATCGAAAATCCTTGTTGTCTTTAAATAAAGCAAACACTAAAAAAGAGCAATAAAAATGTAGAGATAGATAAAAGTGAAGGTTTTTGTTATGTCTTTCATTATCTAGGATTATACTTAAAGTATTTTGTGATGTACGGTCAACAGAATGAAAAGTTATTTCAAATTCAGATGTTGCAAACACAAGATTGTTTGGAATTCAGATTTGTTTTGTGTATTCAACAAATTGTTGAAAGACCACTGACTTTTTTGGACACATACACACACACACATATATACATTATGTTGGACTATTAGTCGAAAGTAGAGCATTATAATATTTTTAGGATAAGTAAAATCCGACGATGGTGAAATAAATTTTTTTTTCTCTCATCATATTAAGGTTACACTTATGCTCAAAATATATATAATATTATATCCAACAAAGTGGTTGGAAAAGATTCTGGAACACAACAAAAATAAATGTTATCTGCTTAAATTATGCAAATCAGGTTTTTTCTATTTTAAAATTTTTCTATACATTTTGGAATAAATATTTTTTTAAATTAACAAACTTATCTTAATTAAATTAAGTCAAATCATTATTAGTTAGTTCATAACTATGAAGGAGGGGAGGATTGGGATATGTGACTGGAACTCAAAATTATACCAGTCAACACTATAAACTAGAAAGAAAACTAATTTTCTAGAAAGCTTCGTTCAAAAGCTTTTGGTTAGCTTTTAAAAATTAGAAGTCCAAACCAGTAGTATGCCTAAAGTAGGCGTCGCCACCAGTCCAACAAATAGTTCAATTCCCAAATATATGCGTATAATCCCATGCGTATGCAACTTGACACTGATCTAAAATGAAGACGGATCTAACTTCGAAACATATAATAAGACATCCGATACAGTAGCTCCTATTTTATGGTATAAAAATGAATATAAGTTTTTCTGGGGTACGACACATGGTGGTCGATAAATCCAGCATAATAGACGAGGATGTGTCAACCAAAAATATTCATCCGATGTCCAGATGGCAATTAGCCAAGACAATCCAACAACAATTCTGAAACCGTTGGCAGCAAGACTACTACTTAAGAAGCTTTCAGAAGCGAAAATATGGACGGTTCAATTGGTGGATAATCTTACGTTTAAAAATGTCTTATTAGTCTCTGACAACAATTTGCCTCAACAATTTGTTGAGCACTTGGCAAATGTTGAAATACATCCAGCAAAATGGCTTGGTTAAGATTTTAAACATACACCTTATTATTGGTAAGAACTATTTTCATCTCGGAAGCGGTCCGGACAACTAGGAGAAATCGTCACTCAGTAAGGTGTACGTACTTTTTGCGGCTTATACCACCGCTTTGTCCTTATTGACCAGTGTAATATCATTGTTTATAATTAATTCTGAACTATAGGCTTTCACTCTTCATCTGCAAAATATCTCCTTCCTTTGCCTTCCAGTTTGACTCATGACCAGTTTGGCTCCCCGTATAATTATTATCCACGATTCTTTATAGAAACAGCTCTCTTGCGTTTTAACTGATTCTAACACGGTACTCTCTATCTATTGAGAAAGGTTCTCTTAGAACTTGACGTTCTTCACTCTCATTGGTTGGAGCTCCTAAAATCTCAACCTCTCCTGATAAGTTGTTAGTCTTTGGTTTTGTAATAGATGAGCTCTATGCCGATGTTTTGTTGTCTCTGTCTCTGTCCCCTCCTTCGTCAAATTTCGGGCGTTCCAAGCCCTTATTGTGAATTGATAATTTCAGCCATTTGAGCTTTTATTCCTTAGTTTCTTATTAAATAATTAAATCTCACAAGTAGTGAAGAAAAGAAAGTTACAGATGTAGTTTAGTATACAACGATAAAGCTTACACAATTCGAAGGATTGCAGACTGGTCTATGTTTTTGGGACTATGTTGTCAAAAGCAATAAAATGTGGAATATCTTCTCATTTTATAGCTTTTAACAACAATCTGGATGAAGGATAATCGATACTACAGTAAGAGAACGAAATCATATTGGCTCCAGTTGGGTTTATGCTTACTCGCTCCATTTTAAATAAATTCATCTATCATATTGCCGACAAACAATAATTTTTGAACATTACGAGTGTACCTGTAATGCCAACGAAATATTAATCAACATTTGGTACAAGACAACAACCAATTATGCAAAAGCAGCAAAAGCAACATTTTTACATTGAAAAGTCTATATACCACCCCAAGTGGTTATACCATAATCGATGGGGCTATACAATCGATTCAAACATCTACTCAGCAGTACAATTTATCCACTGTTGCGATCAAACGATACCCTTGATTTTGTAAAAATTAATATTTGGACTTTAAATGAGAATCGATCGTAACGTTTAAGATCAAAACAGAGGCCATCATGATCACCAGCTTTTGCAGCACTTCCATGTAACGTTTTCTTGTTGTAAATTAAGAAGAAGAAGACTCGGACAGGGTAAAGTGTAGCTGTGCTAACTTGATATTAACTATTTATGATGAGAAAAATATTTCACGCGAGATCCAGCTCCGGCTGCAACGGCAAATCGATAGCTAGTTCTAATTGAAACTTTTTTTCAAAGTTATTGTCCATTTCATTTATATGTATTTGCGTAATTTTATGTTTCTCATCGCTAGCCTCATCCTAATAGTCGGAACACTTTCCAAAATTAAGTAAATTGAAATAATAAGTTAAAAAAGATGGCGCTGGAACCAATCAATTTTTCAGTCTGCTTTCAAATATGTTTTTGTACGAACCAATCTATCACCACAATATGAAGGACCGTACAAAGTCTTTCGTAGTTTCTGGAAACACATCATTTTAGATCAAAATGATTGAAATGTAAATGTTTGTATGGCAGATTAAAGCCAGCATGCGGTTTTGTGATAGTTTAGCTTAAATGACTAACCAGGCACTATCGAAGAAATCAATTCGTTCCCAACTTTAAACATTCTGTTTTCCGTCATGCCTTTCCTCATTCTGTTTCCCATTTTATCTTTTTGGAATTAATTTTTAGGTAGTATTGTGAACTGTAGTGCTCTATTCGGAGTAATCATATGATTATTCGAGTATACCTGATTACAAGAGTGTACCGTAAAGTGATTTTCTGCCCAAAAAATCATCATTAAAACTGTTTTGTACCTAACCCGAACACCTTCTAAATTATAACTACACTAAGGTACCTCGTCTGAACCCTCGTTTAATAGTGTATGTACTCACAATTGCCTAAAACTATTAAACTTTATATTTGTAGATTCAACTGGTGGTTCCATCTATTGGACAGGAATTTCACTTGCTGGCATCTGTCTTGTTTTTCCATTATCGCAAAACCACGAAAAAATCCGTTTATCTCGTACAAACAACACACAGATTTTCGTCGTTTAGGGATTCTCTATCTATGTGAACTGCCTTGGGGCTCATGGATCTTGCAACTCATATTTTATTTTTGATTAGATCTGTCAATGGGTACTGGACTAAATAATGTTTGTATACATACGTGACATATTTACTACCTAGTAATGCATAACACCTAAATAAATCTGAAATTAAGACGTAAGCAATGGCACTAAAGTATTAAATAAAATAGATTTGTTAATATGCTATATGCGAGTATCATCCTTCATGTACCCGTCATAAAATTATGTAACAATACGTATATATTATGTACAATTTCTGCTAAACTGTTACGAAAACATGTTACATAACAGAAAAAAAAACGAATAATTCTGTTAAACTGGCAAAGTCTCAGAAGCAGATATGTTTCAAATCCTTATCAAAAAACAATCATGTGTTTAAATAATTTTTTTCTATATATGAAATTTTCTTCAGTCATCAGAGGAGTAGTACACACTTCAATTATCTCTAGAATGATGTTTGAACCAAAACAAAAAATCAAAAAAAAAATCCTATTCTGTTTAAGACATTTTTGTTCCAATTCAAAGAAAGATTTTTTTTTATTGTATAATTCTACTGTAGCAATTGTTTTAGAATAGGATATTTTAACTTTTTGATAGTTCTCTAAATGGATTTATGGAATAATACAGCATTAAAAATAACTAATCTACCTAATCTTTGGGATGTCTATACGATAGTGCTCGATATGAGATTTTTTGGTTTTTGGTAAAAGGACATTGTGCTACAAAACATATATACTCATGTTGTATGAGTGGGTATATTGTAAAATTATATTTTTACAGGGTGATTGATTTTAGTTTACCAACGCATTTTCTCAGAGAGCAGGAGAGAGTACCAAAGCTAGGTCTAGCGTACGTCCAAATTTATATATTGCAAAATTTGTTATGTAATGTAACAAATTAAACTTCTTTCGATACACCCAGTGATTCTGGCCAGTTACTCCTGCAGGCGATCTGCGGTCATATAATGACAAGTCGACCTTAGGAATAAAAACTGGCCAACTGATACTCAATTAACTCCTTAAAATAAAATTATTGTTTTGGTTTCTGACAATAAGCAATTTGGCAATAACCCATAGAATGTTCATTGTATGGCTTCTTTTCTTAGTGCCGAAAACCTGTACCGTTTTTGATACATAACTATATTTATTGACAACTATGGCACTAAAGCAACTAGCAATTGAAATATACTGAAGGACCTAGTGCAATTATCTAAATGGAAGAAGCACTTCAGGTCGTTAGTCAGATGCTTTTCAAAATAATAAAATATATTGGTTTTTTCTATTATATCGTGGAAGTCAATATTCCTGTTTATTTGGTCAGAGTTTCTTATCTTTCATCAAATATTCCTCCATGGTACGACAGAACTTTTAATTTATGCGATCTGATCTGGGGCTAAATTTCGGTTTGATGATAAACGTCAGAACGTAACAAAAGACCAATATAGACAAAACATCGAAATACACAAAAGCCCAATAGATAAAACAGTGACCTTGACAAATATTCGACATAAAAAAAATTCGAGTTGAACATTCGGGACAAAAGCCGACCTTTTGTGAACCTATAGTGAATCGTTCTAAAATTAGTAGTTTGAATGGCGTTAAGTTATTATCTAAATTTAAATCGACCCATAACTAAAACCGTTTCAGATAACTGAAAATGCCAGAATACAATAAACAAGCCTGTTCAATTATGAAAAAATATGTTTTCACTCCCATGAAAAATTTCGTCACTCTCAAGATGCAGAACCAAGGTGCACAGACAAGAAAACTAACATGTTACATCGAATCTTTGTATAAACAACAAAAAAAGTATTGCCTGATGTATTTTTTACTTTTTTAGAAATAAATTCTAGGCTAACTTCACATGCATCTTTTGCAGCTCGGTACAGGAAAATGTTAAAAATGTTATCCTGTTATATAGCCGTGAGTAGCTTAAATTCCTATATCAAGACTAAATCAATAAACTGCTTATTGAAATCGAGCACTGTGGTAAAGCGACGAATGACCTTTGTTGGTATTAGATATAGCTAAAGATCATCCAAGAGGTTATACAATGGATATTTACCTTTAAGAAGCAGAATTCGTTCCCTCAATCTGACGAAGTAGTTTCGTTCGACGGGGCAAGCACCAAAATTAAATAAATATTTTAGAAACGATCAGGATGGGAAGTTAGAGATTATTTATGTTAAGTGATTATAGAGAAATGGTGACACTCTTAAGTCGTTTTACACGTGTCTGTATCATGTGGAGATGATTTAACTCGGGCGAAAATTGGGAATCGATTTGAAGTCAGACTCGCTTGGTAAACCGAAGGTTTCTGTTAGGAGGTTTATCAATCATTGTTTGGATAATGCCCACAAGTCCTGGATAAAGTATACTTCAATCCCTAAATCACTTTAGTAAAGAATTGCATCTTTTTAAAAGTGTTGAGTAGTTAAATTGAAAACTTCGGCCAACATACATCTTGTTTTACGATCTCGATAAATATACTTAACTCGATAAATGTACCTTAGGTAACAGTTGATACGAACCTTAATCGCATGGCTAATGAATCTATTCGCATTTCTATCTAACAAACAAGTAAGCTTTTAACGTGAGTCATAGAAAACGCGCTTGTTTGTTGAAAGGTGTATCAGCGCATGGCTTTCCATTACCACCAGAGGAAGAAAACTAAGCCCATGTTCTGAGGCTGAAGCGGAAAATTGTGATAATTTCGTTGCGATGAAACCGAATGTCCGAAATAGAAATGCTGGGCATTACTCTTTCTTCGGACGGTGAAACCTCCGGTGGCCCCACACCATTAATTTCACTAATGTTCAGAAAATTCCTAAAGTGTTTCTATTAATTTTATGAGTCCAATAAGCAAAACCAATGCAAAAACAAGCGATGACCATGGTATTTATAACATGATCAGTTCTCTCAATGAGTCAATGAACAAATTTATGCAGATGATGGAGACTAATATGAGTCTCATGCTTCAAAACATGAATACTCTCATGCAACTTCTCATTAAAAACCAAAAATGAATGCAATTAAGTTAGTTGTATGGAATGCCAATGGGCTAGCGCAACATAAACTTGAAGTACAAAAGTTTCTTATTGAAAATGATATCGATATTATGCTGATTTCCGAAACTCACTTTACAAATACGAGTTACCTCAAGATCTCAGGAAACAGTATCTACGATACTTAGCATCCTAGCGGAAAATCACATGGTGGAACTGCTGTTCTTATTAAAAACAGAATAAACCACTATGAACTCCAAAAATATAGGGAAGAACATATTCAAGCAACCAGCATCTGTCTAGAAGAGTGGTCAGGGAAATGCATCATATCTGCGGTTTACTGCCCGCCGAGACACTCAATTAAGAGCGAACAATTTGCGAATTACTTTAAAACTCTAGGAGATAAGTTCATAGCAGGAGGTGACTACAACGCAAAGCATATCCAATGGGGTTCGAGATTAACTTCTACGAAAGGAAAACAACTGTGGGACTGTATACAGAATGAAAAGATGGATCACATATCTTCTGGCCACCCAACCTACTGGCCAACTGACAGGCAAAAAATCCCCGATTTACTTGACTTTTGTGTAACAAACAATATACCTAGAACATTAGTAAAGGCCGAAACGTGCTACGATTTGTCTTCTGATCACTCTCCGGTATTAATAACTCTCAACACACAGGTTCTTCAACTAGAGCCATCTAGATTCCTGACGAATCAATATACTAATTGGTAGCTGGAAGTGTTCGTTAAATATTCCATTAAAGACAAACTATGAAATTGACGTAGCGGTTCAACAACTAACTAGTATTCTACAACAAGCCGCTAAGATCGCTACCCCGATTAATGCTACGCTGATCAAGTCTGCTAATTTTAAGAAACGTAAACTTTCTCCGAATATTCAACAACTACTAATGACGAAGCACTCAATACGCAGGCAATGGAAATTCTACAGGTCACCTACTCTTAAATCAAGGTTAAATAAAGCGACTAAAATGGTGAAAATCGCTTTGTTAAATAAACATGACGAAGAGCTTCATCATTATCTCAAGGGACTTACAGCTACTGAAGCAACGGATTTCTCATTATGGAAAGCTACACGTAAGCTGAAACGACCAACACTCTCATTTCCTCCAATACGACTCTCTGACGGAAGCTGGGCAAGAAGTGATGTAGATAAAGCAAATATATTTGCAAAACACCTTAGCGAAGTGTTTACACCTAACGAGCAAGTTGGAAATCAAGAAAATCTAATCAATTTTGCAGACCAGTCTGAAAGCAAACCAATCAAATATAAGTGGCGCAATGTCAAACAAACGATCAAGGACAACATCGATGTAAAAAAGGCACCTGGACATGATCTGATAAGTGGCAAAATTATGTCAAATCTACCGGATAAATGTATCAAACTAATAACTTATATATTCAACGCTATAATGAAAACAGGCCATTATCCAGAAATCTGGAAAACTTCAATTATTATAATGATTCCAAAACCTGGCAAAGATGGAACAAAAGATAACTCATATCGCCCAATTAGCTTATTACCAACGCTCTCAAAGCTTTCGAAAAAATGCTTTTGCAAAAACTTAAGCCAATTTTGAACAAGAAAAACAACATACCGGATCATCAATTTGGAATTAGAGAAGATCACGGAACCGTGTAACAAGTTCACAGAGTCGTATCCGAAATCAGGAACTCTCTTGAACAAAAAAAATATTGCTCTGCAGCGTTCCTAGATATAGCCCAAGCTTTCGATAAGGTATGGCATAAAGGACTTCTACATAAAATTAGAGAACAATTACCGTCAAGTTTCTGTAAAATTATTGAAAATTATTTGCTCAATCGAAAGTTTTTGGTAAAATATAATTCCGCATCCACAGATTTATATGATATTCATGCAGGAGTACCTCAAGGCAGTGTACTGGGGTCAGTGTTGTACTTGATCTATACAGCAGACTTACCAACATCAAATTACGTGAAAGTCTCTACTTTCGCGGATGATACTGCAATTCTAGCTGTCCATCAAAATCCTACGATAGCAACAAGAATTCTACAAGAACCGATATACAAAATCGAAAAATGGAGAATTAAGGCCAACGAGCGTAAATCGGCGCGTATAACATTCACACTCCGTAATCTTGGACTTCATTTAGATAAAAGACTCACGTGGAAAAAACACATTGAAGCTTAACGTCAACAAATCAAATTAAAATGCGTTAAACTAAATTGGGTATAATTGGAAAACACTCAAAGTTAAGTCTAGACTGTAAGGTCTTGCTGTACAAAATGATACTTAAGCCCATCTGGACATATGGTATTCAGTTGTGGGGCTCCGCGTGTGCTTCCAATATAATAAAACTGGAAAGAGTGCAGTCACGAATACTTCGAACAATGGTGAACGCACCCTGGTATGTACGCAATACAAACCTTCGACGTGATTTACTCATCGATACCGTAAACGATACAATTCATCAGTACAGCAAAAAATACCAGTTAAAACTTGTTTGCCATCCCAACGAATTAGCCAGGGAACTATTAAATAGGCCAAGAAATAGGCGACTGAAAAAAATGGATCCTTGGGATCTAGCTAGGTAATTCAGATTTTACCGAGTGCACATTAATATTAAGAACTAACATAGGTTAAGTCTTTTTAATTGAATTTATATTAGCCTTTAAGATTTGATTACATATTGTTAGTTTCCTATGTAGGAAAGATTCAAGAATAAAAGCCATAGGCAGTAAAAAAAAAATGAGTCCAATTCTAAAAATTTTACATATCGTTTTTATTAATTAAAATAACGATAATTTTCTATACCTTTGGTCTTCCCAATATGTTTTTCTAAGTCTGGCTTTGTTAATCTTCCCATTGCATTAAAAATGCCAGCTACTTAATTCCACTTGTTTATAGGATTGATACATCCATCTATTACTGCTAGACCACAACTTCCTTCCAAAAACCCTGTGTAATACATTTACTACTCGTCGCTAGACTTTTTTTTTAATTCACAATCTTTCTACTCTGCTTCAAATAATACCAACTTTTTGATCACCAGCCGATAGAATTTTTAGTTTTAAAGTGATGAACGTATATTATTGCAATCACTTGTCGAGATTAAGTTTGTGTTAACCTAGAAAAGGACTGCCTTTACTTTATCTAAATCGGAACTAATTTCCTTTTCTGACACAATGTTATCCAGATCCTCTAACTTCTTTCTGGTTGATCACTTATAAATAAATTACCATCTCATTGCTCTTCTCAATCTTAATCAACATTTTGCTCTGTGTTACTACTTACCACCGATAAGATTGATCATATATCAACACTACAAATATCGAATGGATTTCACCGATGTACCTCTTTTTTATAGACTCCGAATGTATATTTGACTCAATCAGACGTAAGGTAATCTCCAAAGCACTTTGAGAAATGGGCACATTGAAGAAAATGATTAATCTAATCATAGAGATGTACCAGAGTGCCCAAAATAAATTTCAATACAAAGATTTTAAACTTGCGGAAAGTGAGGTCAGGCCTTTCTCTCCTCGCGACTTTTCTTAATAACTCTTGATAGAATCATGCACAATCATGCTAACTCATAGATATGCCGACATAGAGCAGAAAGTGCAGAAGCTGTCCGACCACGTGTGTGAAATCAGCTTTGTTGTATGAGTGTGAAACATGGAAACACACGTAGATCACAAAAAATAACAGGTGCTTGTAACAAATGGCAGAAGACAGTAATATCATGACCAGATAAGATCAGAAACAAAGAACTTCTGCTACAAACAAACCAAAGATCGAATTGAAACCAAAAACGAGATTGAAACCAAATTCAGTGAGCGTAAGCGGAAATGGATCGGTCATATACTGAGGAAGACCCGAATTGCATCCATCAAAGGTAAGAGGAAAGTCAGAAGGCTACCAATGACCTGGTAGAGAATTGTGCTAGCCGTAGCGAAAGAACTCGGCAAAACATGGGAAGAACTGAAAATCATACCAACCAATAGAGTAAGACGGTCCAGTCTACTCGACTCCTAAATTGAAAATTAGGGAAAAACTACCCGTGCAGCTCTTTTAAATTGAATACATTATCCAGTGTCTCTGCTTCAGATAATTCTCTACTTTTCCAGCAACTTAAAAAAAATCAATAACACTTCATATCGTATGATATAAGAGGTAAACTCTTATATATCTTATACACTGCAATACATACACATAACAGTAAGCCAAAATGACGAGATACATAATAACTAAAAGGGGTGAGCTCATTTTCTTAGAAGACCAATAAACAAGTTTTAAATGGTAACAGTGCAAAACAATCTTATATTTTCTTCGACAATAATTGTATAAATTTACATATTCTCGTTTTAGGGTCGCATCTCAAAATTAAATATATCAGATGTCTTCTTATACAGTCACCCTCTTAACGATATACGAGTATATCATACATTATGTAAATCTGTTTCAGCATCATTATTTTTCTTAATGAAAAACAAGATGTGTGCTAGTTTTAAACACGTAAAATAAAAGGATTCTGCGAGACGAGAGAAAATAAGACAAATTTTAATGGTCAAAAAAAGGGGGAAGAAGCTGGACGTTTGTATTTTGTGTTTTTCTCACAGTGTCCAGTTTATTTCGGTTCACAATCAGTTTTTCAATTGATTGAATATATTCTGGTTTGGTTTGAAAATGTATCTCCAAATTCTTGGTGGTGAGAAATAATTAGTGGTGTTTGTTCGTGTACGACATCCTTGCCATTGAAACTGATTTAAGTGATACAATATATTTGTCTTCAATATGTTGTGAGATGTGTGATGTTCTGAACGACTACAAATGAAGATGAAATTTTCGTTGCATTGATTTGAGACAGGGCTGTGGAGCCGGAGACGTGTACTTGATTCCGCCTCCAGTACCAAACATTTATATTCAATTTTTTTTTTTTTAAACTAGTTCCTACTCCAGCTCCAGCTCCCTCTAATTCTCTAACCAAGAAAAATGCCAAAATATTTTCGGATATATCCGAAAAACTTTGTTGAAGATTACAAATTTGATCTGAAAACTTAAAAACTTGATCAAATTTGAGTGAATCGACTACCCTCAAGAAGAGCTTTCTAAATTAAGATTTTAAACAGCTCTAATTTAAGCTCTATTTCTCGGAATATTAGTTCTTATTCGGATTTCTTTCAAAATACGGAAATCATAGCCATCTTTGCGTGAAGCATTTTTGTGATTCGACTCTCTCAAACAGAGCGTTTTAAATAGAGATTTTAAAAAAGCTCTAATCTTAACTGTTCGAAATCTCGAAACTTTAGCTCCTATTCCGACTAAAATTATGGAAGTCAGAGTGAACATCACCTGTTCATTTTGCGTGATTTGGGAGAAGCGATAACCTTCAAGTAAAGCTTTCTAGATAGAGATTTTAAAAATCTCTAATATTAGCTGGTCTTTCTCGGAGCACCAGTTCTTATTTCGACTTCTTTCAAAATACGGAAGTGTGAACCAACTTCACTTGCAGCTTTTGGGTGATTTGGGTGAATCGACTTCGTTCAGTTGAACTTTCTACATTGAGATTTAAAAAAAGCTCTTATTTTAGATGATCGATTTCTCGACGCACCAGCTCTTATTCCAACTACTTTAAAAAATACGAAAATCAGAGGCAACCTCAATTGCAACTTTCATTTCACAACCTTCATGAGTATTTTGGTATCCACTGTTTGCAAAGCCACACGCATGGCAAGAATAAATTCAGATATCTTTGGGAAATTTATGGAATACGATTCACACCAATTTTTTTAAACATTCTATCTTATTGATGAGCAGTTGGTATCTTATCCAGGAACAGTTTGCTTTATGGTTATAATACTATTGTTGTTTAACAGCTAAAAGTATAGTAAGTGCGTTTTTCTGGTCCTAACAAACAAAGTAGTTATGTAAAGTGCATTGTCCATACTAACAACCAACTAATAATTCCTGTCTAGGAAAAAATTCATCAACACAGCTGCGACATTGATTTATCAAAATCATATTCCATGCCAAAGAAAAATTCTTATACTATGAAGATTACAAATTCGATTTTTACCCTTATCCTAAAAATGTTAACTAGAGCAACCGGCATCGATTGTTATAATAACTGCATATATTAGTAAATATGAGCTTTGGGCTGATCGCATACGGTGTCAATCAACAAACGGGATACGGGTTTGGTGAGTCTTATATATCCAAGAGTTCAAAATGTTTTATTACAAGACATGACTAAGTTGGGACGAATCTACTTAACGACCATAGGTTATATATTACTAAAACCACTGCGGAACGAAAAGGATGTAAAGAACGAGTGTTCCAACTTGAGGAATATTAATAGAATTGTATGTAAACTTAACTTTTAACAGACGGAACGTTCTTTATACCATATATCGTATGTAGTATCTCTGTCAACCTTCTATGTGTAAACTCTCATTTCCCTAATTAAAGCTATATTTTAAGGGAATATGGTATCAGCGACCATAAGCGAGATTCACGTAAAGAATTAATTTACTTTTAGGACTCACTGAATTGTGAGTGCAATATATCAAAGGTTTCTCTTTAATCTTGAAACATTATTCACGACATGACTTGATGAACTTCAGTTCCGTAATAAGATACAGCTATTCATCCCGGAAGAACTACGCAAGCGGCATGATAACTACGCAAGCGGCATGATATAAGACTATAATCTTAAATTTTGTTGACATGATACGTACCCTATAATATCGAATTATCTTATCAAGCAGATCCTACTATTTTCTAAACAAAACAAACAGTTTAATCCTCAACAGATTGGGTTTTTTTGTAAGTATTGCTTCGCGAGATAATCTTTCTTTGAATGAAATCATCTACCTGTCAATATAAAAAATTTCGGCCTGAACAATTTGGGGACCTGAGTATTTAACAGAGGTCCAAATCTTCTAGAATATCGAGAAGAATCACATCCTTAATTTCAATTGGCTACGCACTACCCAACTCCATATTCTAATCTTATTTCGGACTTTGATCTTACTATGGCTGGCAAAGATTACTTATCCTAGCATACCTGATCCAGTTTCGACAACATGTCATCTTTTTCGATGTTGTCACTACAGAGTTAATCTGAATGTTATCGAAAAATTCTATTTTATGGGCGCTTTTGGAGTATCGTGTACCCAGCTAATTCGAATATAATTCAATAATATTGCAGTCCTAAATGGATCGATTCTATTTTTCGAATGTAAACACTAATATAAAATCAGTGGCAGTCAAAATCTAGCTCAAAAACTTGGTATCAGCAATACGGGCTTTTATTCCTGCGTCCGGATATCCTTAGACGACGCTATATCACAGATAATTCCTAGAAATGTTCCATGAGGTTGTTAGTGCTTTAACCAGTGATATAAAATTGTCGGCATAGCTAAATAGTTGGCCTAATTCATTAAATATTAATCTCATACTCGAGCGTCAGATTGAAAACAAAACTGGCACAAGGGACTTCTGCAAATTATCTGGTAGTTCCTTTTGGTCTCTAAGCACAGAAGCCATTACAGTAGCTGTACTTTTGTGAGCAGTAATAATATTCAAGTATCCTGATTCAATAATATTAATTGATATTTCTGATATCATGGGAGCCAACAATCTGGCTCGGTTTGCACCATAGGGAACAATCAGACATATTCTGGTTTCTTGGATCCACAGTTTCGACTTGTTAAAGTATAAATTAGTTCTCAATTTTCGGGTTTTTATTTCAGAGAACTGTGCAGTCGTTTCCTGCATGTTTTCCGGCACATTTAAAACATCCTGCTTCACGATGACAGTATTTTTTGTACAATTAAATCTTGGGAAATTTTACATTGAGTCGAGTAACCTTTCTCGGTGTTTCTTTTTTAACTCTGAGATTGACGATAGCCATAATATTATAAATATTTTCGATTTATTTTTGGTTGTCGAAGGCTAGCATGAAAAGTTGGAAACCTCTCCTTCTTCTCTCTTTTCTCCTCTCTCTCTCTTTTCTGATGATGTTGACTGCATCGATAATTTTAAAGCCTTTGCAGGTCCTCAATAACATTGTCATGTTTCACAATATGACAATATTGTTTATGACAGTATGAAGAGCTGGCTCGTGAGTGAATTTTCTCCCAAAGTAATCACCATATAGCAAACAAAAATTGTATCAAGCGCTAAATTTTGAACCAATTGATTTTTATGATAATCAAATCACACACTTCGTTAATTTTGACTATTTTAGCAAAGTATAGAAAAAAAATCTTTTTTCGGTCTAGGATCCCAGATCCTTCCCATACCCCAAAAACTATATAATATATTTAATTTCTAATAACAAAAATGATTATAATACTCGTTGTGAGCATAAACTCTTACACTCATATCTCTAATTTATAGAGAAAACTATCCTATACATAGGAAAATTATATTACGTATAAAAAAAACGAATTATCTAGCTTTATAGTTTTTAATAAGTTTTCCATTTTATAGAAGAAGAATATTTCACAAGACCCAAATGGGTAAAAACGAAAAACAACTCAAAACTAAACTAAAAAAAAATTAGGAAAAAAAAACTTCTAAAATAATAACAACTATAAAACTCTATATAACATAAATATATCCTAAGGGTATTTTCTACAAGATACTCAAAAGTTAGATTTTTTTTTTTAATTTCTAGCACACAAAAAACTTGGTTTGAGAAAAATAAAATTTCTTCTCGTCACAAACCCTTTTTTTTCCTAACATCCCAAAAAAAAAAAATGAAAAATAATTTTCTGATTATAAATTTTATACAAACTTTTCTAAAAATAAAATGTATAAGATAAAACTACCCTTTTTTCATATTCCTTAACTCTTTCAGATTTCAGTCGTAGTTTCTATAGCAACGGATTTTTTAAGACGTATCCCAAAGCAAAATAATAAAAACAAATAATTCTCTCTCTCAAATACACAAAAAAAAATTTTCTTTTCGATTTTCCTTGTGTTCAGGTTAAATTTTGCTAAAATAAATTATGTTTCGAATGAAAATCATATATACATGAAGAAAATTATGCTGTGTATTCAGCAAGTGTTGTATGTACATGTGTGGAGGAACCATAAAATTAGAAAGAAAATATAGATTGGTTTTCCCTCGTACCACTCGCACCACCACCACCACCATCATCCTCATCATCGTCATCATCATCCATTCACATTGTTGGTGTTTATCTTAGTTTTGTTGTACATACATGTACATACACACACACATGAAAGTTTATAAAACCCGTATACTAAGAGTAAACTATATACATATTGTATTTATAGTTGGGCAAATAATATATAAGAAGCATTTAAGGTTTCGTTCATTGTTTTACAACGATATAATTCTTATCCACATTAATTAATTACATCCAGCTTTGTTATGCTGAATTGTAAGAATAAAAACGATATGATGTTGAAAACTGCCAAGTATTATAAAAACTGTTCTAATGTTCTATATACATATACGAGTTATTGTGACGTGACAACTATAAGTTTTTGATAGGACTTCAAACAAAAGAACTGTCCGGATCGAAATATTCATACAAAGTATAAATGTTTGGGAATCATAGTAGTCATTGAGAATGAATAGTCTAAAAGACAAATGCGTGCGATTGTCAGTTGTTTATTGATTGTCTAAGAGATATGATATGATAGCAGAAGTACAAGCCAACCATAACAGTGATCCTATTTTTGTTGCATCTCGACATTGAAACTTATAAGGAGAAGAAATATAAGTCTAGGTAAATAATCCACATCAATAATTAGCTAAAATTTAATTATATAACATTTTTATATTAAGAATTCGAAATTGTTAGATATATTGTTCGTTGATTAGGTTAGGTCCTCAACTAAATTCATCGTTTGTATTCATATCACAATCAACACATCACAAATCGGGGGTGGGATGTTGTTATTTCGAATTTTCGAAATTCGACCAGAAAGTCGAAACTTGGTATGTTGAAATATATTCGACTCGCGATAATGATACTTTTCTATCACTAAGTTTAGTTCAAGTGAAATTGTTGTCCGAGTCATATATATATATATATATATATATATATTATAAAGATTTGTAGACCGTAAAAATACATCTAGAATATTTTTTCTCCATCGGTCTACGAAACTGTGTTCATTTTCGCGGGGTGCGAATATATTTATGTGTGCAGTCAATACAACCGATCACACCGGGCATCCGGAAATTTTATGAATTTTCGGCAGATAATTGCCTCTAAAGCTTGCGTAATATTATCTTAGGTCCTGGAGAAATATGATTGGTTCATATTATGGAACAAAATATCACCAACAGTTCGCTAGTATGACCCTGACCCATTGCAAATCGAGGTTTTATTTCCGTAATCACTTTTTATTTGACAGATCTATAAAACTATACCGATCTCTCAAAATTCGTCGTTCTATGGTATAGATAAGATTATCTCTTTCTTCTCGAGACTCATTATCAACTGCACTTATAGTTATTTCTACAGCAATATTAATTTTTTTCGTTTTTTAACAACACTTATACATAATTTGTAATTTTAAGTGACGCTTTGTTGTCAAAAAAGTTAAATGTCAAATTAAAATTGTTGTTGTAATTCTATATGTTGGAAAAAAGTTGCCACATCAACGTATCACTTTGAAATCGAAAATTTTATAACATAACATCTATCACTTTTTCGATTCGATTTTAAAAGTCGATTCGAATGAAAGTGATAGTACAACATCCCACTCCAGGGGGGCTTTTATGAAAAATTCGATTTCGGATCCGAAAATCCGACTGCTATGTAGTAGGCGAATATTATTTTGTGTTATCGAATTAGTGTGTTTTGAATATTCCACAGTTTAAGGAGCAAGATTTCATTTAGATTCCATCTGACAAGGCATTAGTCCACAACAACAAAACACATTGCTAACTTCATGTTTACATTTGACAAATTCGACCAAACAGTTTTATAATAAGAAAAAAATTCGATATCGAATTATTTCATAAAAGCCCCTCATCTTTTTATATACTGGTGTAAACAATTAGAAGATGCTCGAAAATAAAGAAGATCGCTGTATCGGTGCGTTAAACATGCAAAAACCGAGCCAGTGTAAAGAAGCTTTCCGTTGATTTATTGTATGATACCAGGAATTCGTATTAAATTTCCGATCTTGTACTTGAAAAGATCTATAGGTATGTGTCATCAACGTTGCATTTTGAGCCATACATCAATATGGACATGATTTTCTCGGATGTTAGAAGCCATTTTTCGAACTCATTTGTTAAGGTCGAACTCTCACATCTATACATGACTGCTGGGTGTCAATACTTCCCAGACATAGTAATTAGATTGCAAAGTACTATTGCTTACAAGATATTGACATTTTAGTTGTTTTTCTTTATAAGGCAGACCTTCAAGAGAATCCGGTTGAATATTCCTACAACATCTAAACCACCTTCCCGAAAATGTGATATTGTTCTGCTGTCTGGTCAGATGTTGTACTACCCAAAGTTTGTCACGATGGCTTTTCTACAAAATAGAAATTATTTTGGGAAGATTGTTGCTATACATACGACGAACACTTATGGACAAACCCTCCTCTCCCGTCCCGTACCCTTATTTCAGCTTCCATCCTTCTGGGCTTCTAGGTTGAAGGTTTTGTATCATTGCGGGATGAAATTCCACTCTTCTTGTGCTGCAACTTACAGCTCCGCTTTCGAATTTTGTGCACAATTTCTAGCTCTAATGCGTTGTTTTAGAATGTTCCATACATTTTCAATCAGAATAAGGTACTCATTGGTGACCCCTAAAGTGCACAAATGCCAATAACTTGGAGATATTGTCGCACCATTGCAGTAACGTAAACTGTATGTCATAACCTATGAAGCCCACATATAGTAAAACGTGATCCGAACATAATAGTCTGCATTCATCCTCAACCAAATCTCCGCCATCCCCGTACAGCCCTTTCAACTGATTGCACCCCATTGATTGTATACAAGATAACGTCAATCTGGGTTTTATAATTGGATTCTAGTCTTATCTCAACAGAAAACAATGGCCTATTGATCAGTCCTCAACTGACATAAGTATTACTAAATATTAGTCTAAACAATTGTATTTGAAGAGAAGAAGAAGCCATAAATTTTACGGGCCTTTTTGGGGTTAGGTTCATTTCTTTAAATCACCGTCTAATTTTTCTGGCGCTATAATATTCCCTAGGTGCACACTAAGTAACCCAATTTTTAGTTGAGTAGAAGTACACTTTGGCTCTCGTATAACAATTTAATTTTTAAAAATCGGTCGTCATGCGCGGTGTATGTGAACCTGTTAGGTCGTTGTCCAGGCTTTCCTTTATACTCTCTGGCCTCATGATATTGCTAAAGTGTTCGTGAAACCGAAAACTGGTTCACTCACAATTTTCTTGCAATTTGTACTTGAGTATAATCTTCCTGATACAACATAACGATTTTAAACGCCTCCAGCTCACGAATCGGTATCATATTACAGTGAATCTTATTTTAGGTGTTTGCTTTAGAACACATTTACCTATATAATTGATGACTAGTTATTAAACTCTTTACTCTCTTCAGCGTCTCAATTATAACCTCTATCTAATATCACATTTCAACACTACTGCTGTGGTATGTCTCACAGCACTCCATTTCTTTCCAGACCCAATCATTAGTTCTACTATATTGTCGGGTATTGACCGCTGCCCGAGGAGATCCGAAATTTATCTTCGAGTTGGCTCGAACTCTGTGGGCATTGAACAAGAAAATATGTTTCACATCTTCTTCAGATCCTTTGCATAAGGACATTCTGGAGTGTCAGCATATTTAAATCTGTAACCTTATGCACCAAAATCGCCGTGCCCACTTAACACCTGTGTCAGGTAGTAATTAACTTCTCCATGCCGCCTATTTATTCACTTTTCGAGCTATTCCAACGCATTTGTTATTCGGTCGCTGTTGCAATGCATTCTGATGCTCTACTTCCTAGTTGTTCTCGGAATAGATATCACTTTATCCTTTCCTTTGCAAGTAGTTCGATGGACTCTATCCCTACAGCAACAAGTCTTATACGTTATCGGATATTGTATACGACAGCCACAAATCACTCTTAAAGCACTTAGACGGAAAACCAATTGTGACTTGCATCTATACGATTTAATATACAAAGCATCTCTCCGCAAATTAGATCCATATAGGTTGATTGATATTACCATGTTTGTCAGGAGCATCGTTTGACTCTGATTTGACCCTCCATTGGACATATTGCGGAGAGAAGGCTGAATCTATACGTTGTCCATCTTTTCTACTCATTACCTTTAGGTGATCCTTATAGATTATTCGTGAATCAATTTCGGCTCCGATACATCGTAATGAAGACTTCGAGAGGATTATAATTCCACTAACATCGATATTTTCGGTTTCTATCACCTTCCTACTGGTGATTAAGACTACTTCGGTTTCATGGCCATCCAGTTTGTGTTCAAATAATATATCAGGCACTTTTATAGTTACAATGGTCAGCCTACATGTCTCCATTATGGAGACATGTAGGCATTGCTCTATGGTTTTTACTTCCACAATCACGGCAATATCATCCGCGAAACCCATGATTTCAACACCATCAGGTACGCTGAGCATCAAGACGCCATCGTTCATAATTAACATTAATATTCTCTTGTGCTAACAGTCTGAAATGATCCTCCTTATGTAAAGCGATATCTGCAGTTCATGCAGAGCACTGATAATATTGGAACCCCTTTCCTCCATTTTCTATCATCTGTTGTTTCATTTGCGATTTTAATGACGTGTTGACGTCCGACCAGTTTTCTACAATCGATTGTATATCATGCGCTCTAATACTTTGCCATAATCGTATCCAACATGCACAATGATCGGTACACAGAAGGATCTTATAGATGTTTAATTGTCTTTGCCAACAGAACCAGGCGCTGCCTGTCGGATCGTTGATATGCACGTATGAGAATTTTGGAATTTTTATTGATAATGTTAACTTTTAAACCTTAAGCTTTGAGCTTTTGTGCAATGTTATTCAAATAATCTTAAATCTATAAGTTGGAAAAAAATTTACACAGATTTAAACAATTTGTCGTTATTTAATTATAAAAAAAATAAAATATTGTTGTTGTCATTTTGTTTGTTGTTGTGGTCAAACGTACTTTAAAGATAAAATAACTGATATGGGTAAATATAACCCCACGAAAAGCAAATATATTATTCGTATATCGATAATATAAACCTTTGGTAACAGTTCTGGAAATTTAAGGAAGCTTTCCATAATTTTAGCTTTTGGTGACGTCATAATAAAAGCTCCGTCTACATATTACAATAAGATTTATATTCATCCCCGAGGATATTCGAAAAAATTAAGGTCACCGGGTCACCCTTTGTCAAAATTATACTTAACAAAAGGACACACATTATATTTCTTACCAGTGATGGCAAGCAATCGGATATAAGACTAAAAAACAAAAAAAAATCCAAATTAATTTTATTTGTTTCCCGAAATTCGGTTTCATCCATTTTCTGTGTGTACAAAGGAAAAACTTATTTAGACTTTTTGTTTGTCTTTTATATAAACTCTCGTATATATGCAATGTGCAAAAAAGTATGTACTGGTAAAAATAAGTAAACACAAATTATTGTTCACAATGAGACTATTTTTTTTATAGTTTCCTAAGGATGTGAGATCTCGAATTGTTTTCTCTATGTACAGTGTCTGTCTGATCTATTGTTATCCAGTAACAGTTCTTTTAGTCTTTGTTCCTTCTTGATAATAAATATTAAAAGCATAAAAATAAGCAAATTTCAGTTTATAATAATATTGTATAAATGTGTGTGTGTGTGTGTATATAGTATAGAGTTTCTCATCTTTACTTTGTGTATCGAGTAAACATAAAAGATTTTTATATTTTATAAAGTCGAAGTTATACATTATTTTGCTAAACTAGTTTTTTTTTGTTTTACTTATTATTCGAGATGGTAGTTTTCTATACCATATACCCAACACTATTGTTCATTTTCTCTAGCTAGATAATATATATAACTGAGTAGAATAAGTTGGGGGGTTGAAACTCTTAAAACCACGCCTTTTACTTAAATATTCTTTTATTTAATATTTTTTTCTTTTCGTTTACCCTCTTCACAGAAATATAAAAAGAAAAAATCACAATCTAATATATGTATGTATGTATATAACCAAAAAGTATATATTCAAAATAAGGGATGAAGACGAAAATGTTATACTTCGGTCGGTGCACACTTGGTGCTTTTCTGTTATAATAATTTTATAATCTTATATCGTCTCTTCTGTCTTTTCATTAATTTTTTTTTTTTTGAAGACACCAAATTACACAAACCGTTATAAAGAAAATGGAAATACAAAACAACATGACTATATAAAATATCTGGAAAATATCGGATGGGGAGGGTAAGGGTTGGTTTTTCTTTTTATTGTTTTACATAAAATTCAAATGTTCACGTATTAAGCGGTGACAATAAAATTTTTGTATTATTTTTTTTTTTTTATAATAGTTTTTCTGTGATGCTGATGATGATGATGATTTTTAACCCTTTTTCGTCATTTTTTCGTTTAAAGGATATATTTTTTGTTTTTTTTTTTTCATAATGCTGTGCTGGTACGAAATTAAATTTAGATAATTGTTAGGAATTTTCATTTTTATTTTCTCTCGGTAGGAAATTTTAATTATTTTTGTTGGACAATTCCTTTTGGTGTTGTTGTCGTCTTTTTGGTTGTGGCCGAGGAATGATAGGTGCTGCTATTTTGAATAGAGATCAATTTAGAAAGATTATATACAGATTAGAATGATTTAATTAAAATAGTGAATATATGTAGTAGTATTCCACGACTTTTCTTCGTCGTAAAAATGGGTATACAGATGACATATATCTCGGATACACAAAAATATCATCTAATATAAGGGATTATTTTATTGTAGTTTTGTATGGTCCTTTTAATTACAGAGGATTATATTTTTATATGCAATCTAAACGAATAAATTTTAATAGATCTGTTACAGAAGTGTGAAAATAATTAAAACAAATAAAATGTTATTTTATTAGTGTTGAGCTAAGGTATTAAGTTGGTAAATACTCCATTGATCCGACGAACTGAGCTTTTGGTACAATGTTATAATGAAAATTATGGTTACGAGCCAAAACTATTCGCTAGCTGAAAAAAGACCTTTGGCCAAGCCATTTATGGTTACTACAGTGCTCTACAAATAATTCCGAACAGTACAGAAACAGTTTTTGTCGATTTTATATTCAATCACAGCAACGAAGTTAAACAAATGAAAACTATTCAAAATTTGGATTGTTATGTTTCTGAATAAATTAGCAACAATCAATTGTTTTTAAACGCTTAAAGTAGCAACAGTGCTTAGTTCTTATTATTAGCAAATATTATTTTAAATATAATTTTTATTTTATAAAACTAGTCTTTCCAGACTAACCATCAAACTATATAATGTGGTCGTTGTAGATCCAGCGATGAACCAATGCCGGTTCGTTGGTAGGTAGCTGCTCACCCACTAACGCGAGCTCGAAGGATTTGGTTCTTTTTAGTCTCCTAGCCAAGTGCTCATTATCCAGTAGCTGGATGGCTTTCGCATTGATATATGTTCTATTACTCTTTTCATCAATATTTCGCAGTACCAGTTCAATTATATTTAAGATCAAGCTGTTTAATTTTTCTTCTTCACATGCTCTTTGCATTTTAGCTGAACATCCAGTAACATACACAAGTATATTTAGCAGAGTTTTCGTACAGCATAATCACACCGGTTAAGCTGATTGTCGTCGAATTTATTCGTAAAGTCGACATGGGCAGATTTTAATTCATTAAGTTTGATTTTCCATCGGTCGGTCGACTGGTGAATTTCATCACTTGCGCATTGAAGTTTATTCGCTCCAATGCTATGCCGATGTGGTCCGACTGTGGTATATCACTAGTATTTGTTAGGTATATGACTGGGCCCTGAACGCTGTCTTGAGGGACTCCTGTCCTTACCTCCATCAGTCCTAGTATATCTTCTTGTCTTACTCTAAATCGCATTTCAGATAATTATGATCTCAAAAGATCAAAATATGGTCCCGGAACAATTAGTTTATATTTAACCTTCGTGCCATACCTAATCGAAAGCCGCTGCCACATCCAGAAATTAGGTCGGCCAAATATGTTTATCTTCTATAATATCTGTAATTCTGTGAACCTGATCAATTGTTGAATGTTTGCATCTGAATCCAAATTGGTTATCCGGTATAAGTTTCTATTATTAACTTTATTCTCCTCAAGAGTAGTTTCTCAATCATCTTTGAAATGATAGGGAGCAGGGATATCGGACAGTATGATTTAGCTTCATTGGGTGGTTTACCTGGTTTCGGTAACATAATAGCTTCCGCAAATTTCCAGGCAGAAGGAGTATGCCCTAATCTTGGGCTTTTGCTGACATCAGATTGAATTTTATTTACCCTATAATAAATTCTTTCTGGATTATTAGAGGCATTCTGCCTCCATAATTATTGCTTCCAATTTCGATTATAATATCCGATTCGGTCTCATTCGGTTTGAAAATATCAGCCAGACGATTAGAATAGTCTTCAGCTTCTGATATGTTATCCCTACCCCACGAGCCATCACTTCACTTAATAGGTCGGGGTCTGCGTAATTGGGGCTTCTATACTTTTTGTTGCCTTACATAGTGAGTTGTTCGTATTTTCATCAGCGGTCAATTTTCCAAGACACAAAGAAAACGACTTTTCAATTAGCTTCTGAAATCTCGCTCACGTTGTTGTGAGTTGTTATTTAGAATCATCTTGTCGGATAAACTCTCCTAGCTTTCCTGTTTTCTAAAACGAGATTCCGAATTTCTCTTGGGTTATGGTTTCCCCAATGGGTTTGGATGTTGCTTCTTTAGTACTATTTCAAGCGGATATCTGAATTATATCAGTGAAGTTTTCTACCTCTTCTTCTAGTTCCTGATCCGTTTTTGTCGTGTTTGTAGTGTTGCTTTCTAAGTCAGATCAGATTATCTTGCTTTCTAAGTCAGATCTTTGCAAGAGTTTTATTTGCAAGAGTTGGTCTCGTTTTTTTTCTAATTATCTCGTCGCTATGTATTGTTGTTAATGAGTACGATCTCCTATGGTATCAACAGTACTTTCTGCAGGGCCAGAGATTCTGCCAGCCCATCGAAAACCCCGTTTTACTTTAACGTAACCATACGTTAGTTGAATTACAGATGATTTGAAGTTCGTGTTATTACCTGTTATACTCAAAGTTCAACTCAAAGCTAATACAGTAAGATCTCAGTCACCAGCGATTCGGGTCTAGGTTAAAAATCGCAGAGTTAACATTTATGCGGTACTCGATACAGGGTGGGAATATTTTTCTGACCTTTATCAAAATATGTTGTGCATAAGTTGAAATTTTACAGAGTGTTGAGCAGACACTTTTTTATGTATGGATGTTAAAGTACATCTTACGGGTAAGCGATGATTTCAAACATTCGAAAGAAGAATGATGTGGTGTGTGATATATCGTCCAAAATGCAACGTTGATGACGCATACTCATCTGGCAACTTCAAATTATTTATAAGATTATGAAGAACTATCGCTTGTGATTGAAACCTATCTACGGTTTAGCTGCGCTACAGAAACCTAATAAAAGCTACAGAATACAATCATCAGTAGGAAGAAAGAAATCAGGAGTTAATCATCGAGGAATGGAGCCATATGAAATCCAAAATGGAACACCACGAACCAGACCACCATGGAAGGAAGCAGCAACGGTAAGTATGAATGCTACTCGGCTCGGTGAAATTTGTTATACATGCATATTGGTATCCTGAAATGAAAATGGGAGTCCATTGAAAAAAAGACGGAGCTATCGAGGTGCAGAGTTCCAGAAATTCTTATAAAACTGTATGATGAAAACTCAAAAGAACTTCTTGGTGTTAATTAAACACTTTAGGCAAAAGTTTTATTGGGTGAGATATGCATGAGAGGTCCAAAACACAAAAACAAATGCCGATACCGAGACGATCAGGACAATAAGAACATCGGGATAGTTATGGAGTACACTACAGATACGGATTGCCATTAAAACTAAACACAGCTCGAGAAATAAATTTTGAATCAATACTAATCGCTGATCTACACTCAACATTATTAAATCTCGAGGGACTTCTATTAACCTACAGGAGAAAAACGGTGAATTTCAATACCGAAGAAACAGGAACAAACGACATCCACTCTTTTTAATGGCGTATCGTAGTGCAAAACACGAGTTATGGTAGAAACATCCCAATGTAATGTAAATACATCTACCTTAAGATACTAGAAGTTTGAAGAATCAATACACCATAACTCAATACGTGGACCAGCTGAGGACAACAATGAAGGCGCTCTATAACATCAAAACTTTAGCTTTTCAAGGTTCCAGGAAAACTAACTATGCTATACTTTTACAATTCAAAAGTCAATGAAGCAACAATACACTGCACCAAATGTACAACTCAACATAACGAATTTTAGTGACAAAAATATTGATAAATATTTGTCAGTATTTTTATTGTGTTTTTGAAAAAATTATTTCATTCTGATAATTTATTTTCATTTCAAATTAGAATATTACAGTAATAGGTTTAAAGTTTATATTTTTTAACAAAAATATAATTTTTTATTATTCTTAATGAACAATGTTTTTAACAATATTTTATCACTATGATAAAAATGTATTCTATATGATAAATTTATCAGTTTTTTTAAATGTTCTAACTGATCAGTTTGCTATATAATAATTGCACATCATATCAGATGGATGATTGATCTATTCGATCACACAGCTATCTAGTGTGACGTCATTCAACAAATCGAAACTGGCCAAAGCACAGTTTAAAACGCTAAACAAAAAGCAACAACGAATTATAAAACAACTCCGGTAAGAACCTACAATAAAAATGAAAATTACATCCATAGGAGATAGATCTTAGAAATAAATACAAAATCCCTACTCTCAAATCCGCCTTAAAACAAAATGAGTAACTCATTATATAATTCTATGTCCTTTTGGACTTGAGATGGCTCATAGTTAATAAATAAGATTTATAAATCTGGCTTTTTGGCAGCTTCTGAATACGATATTTTTGGTTTGCTCTTAGAATAATTTTCTCCTTCGTGCGTCGATTGTTAAAGATATTGTTTCGTATTTATTGTGTCATATTGTTTATGATTCTCTTAGAGGTTCTCGGACCGATCGCCCGATACTATTTCATCATCGTTTCCATAAGAGAAGTTGGACTTATACTATTTGTTCTTATAAGAATGCAATGTCCATATTCCGTTCACATGAAATACGAGAACGAGTTAATTTCCTGTAAAGTTTTCTGTTTACAACTGATCATCGTTCTGGAAAATTTTTGTTGCAAATTATTTTTAGTAGTGTTTTGGCTCTTTTTGGGAAATTTGCTAGAGCAAGGGATAGTCGCTTGTTGGTCTAAAGCTTTTTATGGAATCGTTTATGGAAATTTTGATGCAAAGCAGTACAGTCTGTGAGAAGAATATGTAGAACAGGAGCACAAGAAGGGCCAACAGTTTCTTCTTATCCTCCCCCACACTGTTCGCAGTTTGCGAATTTTCATTCGGAACATATGATTATTCAGGGAACAGCAGTGCCCCGTGAGAATGCCCGTCAAGGTAATCAAAGTGCGTCTATCATAATTCAATAATGACTAGGATCGTTGCAGTGCAACAAGTTGCGATGAAACAGTATTGAAAACAATCGCTTTTAGCAGTCTGGCTGTCAGAAAGGATGCAGATTCGGCGATCTTTTAAAAGATAGTCGTTCTAGATGTTAACAACAGTATGAAAAGCTTTATAATATTCCATTTACTCTTTAATTCGACCGCAGCTGCCAAAATCATATTTGAATCGATTTAACAACATGTTGATATGTAAAACTCAATGGAGATGGTAAAAACTGCCGAGATTTGTAGTTCAATTGTTTCAACTAAACTAAAGAAACAAAAACAAAAAGTTTCAACATTTACGAGTTGAAACTAATCTACTATACTTATCCCTAAATGATAAAAACACCATGTACCAACTCTATAAAAAATATTGTTTTAGTTTTTCTTGAACATTTTTTTTAATGTGAAAAGCACACACATCGAGACACACCAATTTAAAATAACTGTAAAAAGAGGAAAATTAAATAATTATACAACCAACTCAGTAAATTAGCATGTTGTGAAAAAAAATGGAAACAAACGAAAAAGAAAAGCAGACACAATATGAAAACAAAAAATCGCTTTTTTGTGTGGGAAAAACCAATGTGAGGTGTAAAAGCGAAAGTGGGTGGTAAAGGTGGAATATACGAGTATATCGTATCGTTTTCTCTTACTATTGGACAAAAGCTTTATAAATAAGTTATTACCTAGGTACGTAGATAGGTTCGTGTGTGTTTAGACAAATACAAAGTCGACAATTGAAAATGAATTTACTAATTTATTGATTGTTGTTGTAAAGCTCTAAGTTGTATTATTATTTACGAGAAACATGATATTTGGTAATGTGGTTTGTATAAATGATTGGATAGACGTTGGTGTTTATTTGACATAAGGTTAGTAAGAATGGTTCTCTCGCCAAACTATCGTCGTTGATACCATGTAAAGCTTATAATGTGATTTGATAGTTGGAATGTATTTACCGGGCCAACTAATATATAGTCGATAAAGGACTTTAGAGGCATCAATATGGTTCATAAATAAGAAATGATTAAATCTTTAATTTGGGTTTTTATATTGAAATAATTTTTGAAAATTAAGTGGTTAAAGCTCAAGTAGTTGGATTAAGCAAAGCAGATTTTTCTCGTTAAATTAAAATCTATGATACATATCAAAGTGATTTACTCATAGGCCAAAATATCTTCCGTATCAGTACTTAAACAACCATGGAGGGGACTACAAAATGGATTGGGAGTGCTTAAATCTCAAAATCGCGGTTGATACATGGAATGCATTGCTAGTTGTGGTATCATCTAGCGATATTACATATAGGTAACATATAGATAAATGTCTTGAAAATGAATAATTGAAACAAATATTTGTGGTCCATAACCTCGTTTCTCGTAGATAATTAACGTATGAAACAACTCACATTTGCATATTTAATGTTGCCCAAAACATGTATGATGCGCCGCCAGGGATGATTTTTTGAATTTTGTCCAATAAATCACAATTTTACTTTAGGAGTATTAGGATCAACCATGGATCACTGTTCACTTCTTTCACGCTTCTTTCTGTCGCTAGAGAAGATAGCGTACCTGCTCTGTCATTCTGGCGGTCTCGGGTTCAATTCCCTGGGCGGTGACGATTCATCAATCACGATTGGGTGTTTTTAATCTGTATGTGTATGTGGGTTGAACCGTGAGCCTCTAGTGGCATTGAGTTCTGGAATTATTTACGCCTTCTTTAAATATTTTTAACCGCCCAGGTGGCGCAGTGGTTAAAGCTGCGGCAGTTGGAGCGGGAGGTGCCGGGTTCGAATCCCGATTCGGGGCAAGATTCAAATGGGTTTTTCACCTTCGATCGTTTGGGCGATGCGATCGGTGTGAAAAATGAACATATATCTGGATCCCCTAGTACTATAAGCTGACATGGAGCTATGCAATGCACAGATGGTACTACGAAAAAACTCGGACCTATAGCCGTACAAAAAGTGGTATCACAATGGACTGATCGCCGGTCTAAGTGTGCGATAGCAGCCACAACAACCTAACCTAATTATTTTTATATATTCACGCCGAACAGTTTGAATCTTCTCAACACTCCATCTAATACATCAGACATTTGATGTAGCGCATTTGAAGAAACTTTTATGATAACTGGCTAATCTACAAATAGTTTTATGAGCTTTATACCACGAGACTCTTTTTATCGCATCTGCCTTTACTTTGCACCACTCCTCTTTTTTGGACTTGAATGATATTTATAAATATACCAGAGGTACATGCAAATCCAGATTTTGAGGAGTCAGGAAAGATTACACTAGTATTTCAATATGTGGAGCATTTACAGAACCATCGTATGTAACACATAAAATGAATATTTAATGGATGATATCCTGGTATTTTAATTCAAAAGAATATAGGCCATTCGAATTAATTCGTGGTACTTCGGGCGGAGATTTTGAAATCTGATAATTTTTTAAACGTATTTGAGATAATGACGAAAGCTTGAGGATATCCAGAAATCGATAGATGGTTGTGTGTAATATCTTATCAGGTGCTGTTAGTTTGTACATGGCGTCAGTTATTATATAGATGCTATTCTCAGAGGAGGTTAATAAGGAAGACTGCGTTAAGAAGTCAAAGGTCAAATAAAGTAAATGTCGGTTGTTTACGAATTCTTCTACAGTCTTATGGGGAGAATCTTTTATGATTAATTCTACATGATCAATTTGATTAGTTGTCCTATTTAGTTAAGACTAAGTATATTTATATATTCTTTGAGTAGGAACTTACTAGCTTCTATGAATAAATGACGAGTCTATATTGCCATTTTGGGTTGCTGCCAAAGCACATTTTTTCATTGTTGATGCCAAGCTCTATCTTAGCATTGAAATCACACTGGACTCTATTATACACTTCGGTGTATGTTCTTGATATGTTTGCTTGCAGCTTCAACCAGAATTAATCTTTCGTTATGTCATCTACATATTTTGTATAATCTACATGGTGGAACTTTTTATTTTTAAATAAATGCATTCGAGTAGTGCTAATAATAAGTATACTTATCTGTATAGTGATGAAGTTAAGATATTAGGTATCTTACCATCTTCACTGAGAGCCAAATATTTCGATGTAGCATTTGATTTCGTTCTCAACTTGACTAGACTCTGCCAATCCCTGCCAACAAAGGGTCTATATATTTGATTTTGCCAGTTTGTGTTATTTCTTCATTTTATGTTTCAGATTATTGAATAATTTGGCCCATCGAATCCAATCCAGTTTCCAGGACTGCTGAATAAGCATACTGACATGTCCAGAGGAAATTTCATTATGTCCTTGAAATTCAATTTTTTCTTCTATTATGTTGCCAAATGATCACGAAAGCAAATGTGGCTTATTGTATTAGTAAAACTGTTGATTTGTCTTTTACTTTCACTTAGCAAAAGGTCATAGAAATATTACTTTTTCATATGAAAGAATGATAAGCTATATTCGGTGGCCTCACTAGCATTAGTACTAACAACTTTGAGATCATCTTGGTGCAACTGACTTGTAACGAAAGCTTGTTTAGGAAAACTCAAAGAACCCGCTAGATTTTTGAGATAAAAAGTAAGATACAAAAATAATGCCAACTGTTTCTTTTGAAAATCTTGACCTTTAAAGACAAAACCTTTATTTTTTTTCGGTTTTTACAGGCCATTATTGGCCCGTACCGAGTCAACAATTTGACTCCATCGGTTTCGATCACGAGCCAGCACTTCAAACGGTTGAAGACAGTTTGAAGCTGTCAGATCGCTCTCTACGCCGTGGAGCCATCGTCGCCGACAGCCACCTCTTCGCCTACCGAAAGGCGGTTATTCCTTAAAGGTTCGCTGTATCATTCGGTTCGGATCAGCACGCAGAACGTGTCCGAGCCAGCGTACTCGCTGTCCTTTGATTTCATACACGATTTCAGGAATTTGCATTAAATACCTGATCTCGTGATTGAAAAAAACTCGGTAAGTGCCATCGACGTCGCGTTTTGGTCCTTATATAACACGCATGATTCTTCTCTCGAATGTAAGAAGCCATCTTTCGTACTCATCAGTCAAGGTCCAACTCTCACATCCATACATAACTACGGGTCTGATCAACACTCTGTACAGTTTCAGATTATCCGCATTTGCAAAATATTTTGATTTGAGCAGTGGACGTAGAGGATACAAAGCCTGATTGCCAGCGGCAAGGCGGACCTTGGTATCCTCGCCCACACTATTATCGTGAGTGATGAGAGATCCAAGATACTTGAATCTCTTCACTCCTTCAAACGTGTAGATACCACTACTGAAATCAATTGCGCCTTGGGCTCTAAAACCAGAGATAAGATATCAAGTATCTCTTTCACTCCGTTGCCATTTAATCCAATCACACAGATATAAGTTGATTGGATTGTTGGAATAGGATATTGTCCTGAGGTGTTGCACGTTTACGAAGGATATATTCCAACATGAGATTAAAAAGTATCGGGGACAGCGCATCTCCTTGTCGAACACCGGAATTGATTGCAAAAGTTCTCGATAGCCTGTTCTCAACTTTAACACAGCATTGTGACTGCGTTACTGTCATTTTACAGAGATGTACATATTTTTTCGGTATTCTTAAATATTCAAGCGCATACCATAGTCTCTCTCGATTGATCGAGTCATAGGGTTGCTTGAAATCTAGGAATACCTGGTGTACATCGCGAGATGTTTCGTAGTACTTGGAAAGAATTATCCGCAGCGAAACAACTTGATCAGTGACTGACCGATTTGGACGGAATCCTCCTTGGTACTCACCGACAATTTCCTCCGCCCAGCGATCCAACCAGATTTAGAACCTCATTTAAAACCTCAATTAAGAGAAAATTATGCAATTTGCAAATATATAGATACAGATTCCAGTGTAAATGATGATCGAGTGGATGTTAAGGCATATAAGTCATTTGTAATAAATAAGTGGAGCGAGTGTGGGTTTACAGGTAATCAAGAGTCTTCTTTCAATAATGAACCTTTATTTATTAGATGACTAGCTCATGCGGTTTAATTTTTAAAGATGTGTCACTTCCTGTATTATTATGTGAAGAAGTTGTATTGCTTTATTGTTGGTATACGCTGCAGTTATCTTCCTTCATGTTTGATGGCTAATTCCTGGACCACTTCATCAATATATTTAACGCATAGAGGTCTTGGTTTATTAAATTTGTTTTGGCAGCGTTAAATAATTAAACGATTTGATAAAACGTTTAGTGCAGCCTCAGAGTTGGATACCATACGTCCAAATTCACTAACGGTACTTTGGGCTAATTTTGGAAAGTTTTCGGAAATTTTAAAAAGGGATATAACTGGGTTTGAGTCTATTAAAATGAATGGGATGCGATACACATTTACTCCGTTGACACGATACGAATAATATTCACTATATATATACTCATAGAGTTATAGTTTATCTCGAGGGATCATCTCGACTACCATGAATCACGTACACATACATTATATTAAAATGTTGATTAGATCAATCAAATACTGTCTTAATATAATCATACACGTCGATCAATATTATGCTTGCTACATTGTGTACGTATAATTCTCATAGCATATAAACTATGTACTTAAAAAAAAGGGTCCAACACGAATTATGGTAAGGTAACCATAGAAGCAGCCTTGAAATAATTTTCATACACCCATCACAAAACATTTCGTTCAAAACTTGCCACCGATATCAACAAAAACTTTAATCATACTAACAATTCTTATCTTATATATACGTTATAGTGTATGGTATATGTACGATACATAGCTATAAAAGAGTACAACAACAAATTATGTATATAACTTTCTTTCTAACAAAACAGTACAAAAAAAATTAATAACTCTGACCAATAAAAAATCCTCATCATCTTTTTCGTATAATTTTATTATTTCCATTTTCTTCTTCTTTTGATAACACAATGGGAAGCTTAGAAAAAAAAATTCCCCAAAGAGTGTTATACATACTATGTATCCTTACATACTTCATCCCCAACTATATATATAGGGTACACATATACATGGAGCCCGGTTATATACATTTGATAATTTTTTGCTTGTTTTCATAATGAAAACTTAAAGATACACACAAAATGGCTAAAGGAACTGCTTATGTACAATCAACAATATTCATCTATTCATTTAGTTCATATACTCAGCTATGTACATAATTTTTTTCCTCCCCATACTTATGTATATACTCGTATATATGAAGGTACAATTGTGGGACTTCTGGGTTTTCTTTTCCTTATCAAAATAGAACAAAACAAAATAAAAAAAAAATTATAAAGATTTGGAGAGGATGAGGATGAGGAAGGAGTTCTAAACTTTTGATTTATTTTTAGAACTCGAATTGCTAATGCTTTCTTTAATTAAAATTATAGGGATTGAATGATATGATTTATGCTGTAATCGCTAAACTTATCCCACAACTGGAAGGTGAAGTGTTCGTGTGTATAATGACCTGAATGATCAAACATTATTTCAATTACCAATAAATGTTGAAAGCTATAACTGTAGTATAGTGTTACTAGGGAAATAAAATTCAATCTGAAGTCAGCAAAAGCCCAAGGAACTAGCAAAAAAAGCTTTCGCCAAACTAACTCACTTGCCTAATGCTGTTATTAGATTACGGCATGTTCCTTCTGCCTGGAAAGTTGTGGAAGCTATTATGTTACCAAAACCAGGGAAACCGCCCAATGAAGCTAAATCTTAATGGAGCGATTACTCTTGAGGAGAATGAAGCCAATAATAGAAATTAGAGACCGGACCACCTATTTGGATTCAGATGCAGATATTATAGAAAAGGCGTTAGAAGATAAACAAATTTGTTCGACCTTAATTCTGGATGTGGCAGCCGTTTTCGATAAGGTATGGCACGAGGGTTAAACACATAAACTAAATCTTTTGCTTCAGGGCCATATGTTGATCTTTTGAGATCATATTTATCTGAAAGGCGTTTTAGAGTAAGACGATGAGTAGATGAGTATAAGATGAATATTCTGGACTGACAAAGGTAAAGGCAGGAGCCCCTCAAGACAGCGTACTGGGCCCAATCCTATACCTACTATACCTGGACGAAGTTCAAAACTAAGCATATGCAACAAAATACTGATTTACAATCAGGTTCTAAAGATCTGGCTATAGATGGCATTCAGCTTTGGGATTGTACTAAGAACATTAACATCAAACTTACGCTCTAATTAAACAGTAATGTTGGAGATTGTGTTGGGGCATGTCCCGAAACTTGAAGACATTGGCCATGTGTTTTTACCTCTATCTCCGATGTCAGGAGGGGTGACAACTAGATTGGAGTATCTAACTCACTATTTGAGACTATTGCCTGTAGTTTTTCCGGATTGTTTCTTGTTGCTGCCAAAGCCAATTATTTCATTATTGATGTCAAGCGCAATTTTAGCATTGAAATCACTCTGGACATGGTGACTGACACAAAGTGTTATATTTAAATTTTCGAATTGAATTATCAGTTTTCGATTTGGCCAAACTTAGCCGCGATAATGGAATTCAACAACTGAGAAATTTAGCGGATTTCCATCCGGTTAATTTGGTGGCCATTGGGCAGAGGAAATGAACCGTGGAACGTTGTTTCTCAGCCAATCTTGATTGAACTGTTCAGGCTCTGCGGCCGAAATGTTTTTATGCCAAATTTGAGCATTCATCGTGATGTCACGGTCCAAAAAAGGGCGGTGAACGGCCTTCATACGTTACGGCGGCCCATAATCGGCGGCGCTTGGTTTCGAGTGGCAAGTAAATCCAATAGCTCTGCTTGTTCACATATTGCTCAATAACGAACGGTGACTCATCGGAAAAAAACAAATTCGACAAATCGCCACTTTCGTGCAAACGTAACAACTCCTTCGCTCTTTCCACTTTTTTTTAACATCAGTGAGACTATGTGTTATATGGAATTTCAAGGTTTTAAGTCCAAGATGATCTTTCTATATGTGCTGCATTCGTTCGAGCGAAATGTTCGCCTCACCTGCCATTTTCTGCCGCTACGGCTCGGAGGCAATTTGGCATTCACCTCTCGAATGATATCCGCCGATGTTGCAGTGCGTTTCGGCCCACCACCATGGCGTTTTGCAATGCTACCAGTATCGTATAACGATTTATGGTGCGATACACAAGCATTTTATTCACATTTTATGGTTAGTTTAACTGGTTAACTAACAATACTAAGGATCTATATTTGATTTGACCAGGTGTTTGTATTATTTCTTCAATTTTTGTTTCTGATTATTGAATGATTGGCCAATGGAATCCAAACTAGTTCCCAGGACTGCTGAATCAGGCATACTGACATGTCGGGAGGAAAATTCATTGTGTCCTTGAAATTCCTTTTTTCTTCTATGATGTTCCCAAGCGATCATCTAAATTTTACTGTTGTAAATTTTACTGTGTAAAACTGTTGTTGGCTTGCTTTTCACTCCCACTCAGAGAAAGGTTATAGAAACCTTACTTTTTCCCATGAAAAAATGATTCGATGGCATTAGAACTAAACTTTGAGCTCATTTTGGTACGACTGAGATGTTACAGAAGCCACTAGTGTCGTCCAAAATTGCGTATCGAATGGGAGTGTATGGTAATGGTTCTAAAGTTGGGGTTTGCGCGTTAGCCTCAATACACACTAATGGTTTGAAATGTGTGACTCACCTCTAAACTATATAAGAGAGAGTGGATCACCGTACGTGGCGAAGGATTATAAAAGATTACGCGTATTAAATGAAATGATTGCCAGATTGCAAGCTGGTACAAACTTTAGGAAAACTCATAGAACCCGGTAGATTTTTGAGACTGTTAACATCTTCGACAAGATCCATAAAGTGATGCCAACTGTTCCTTTTGAAAATCTGGTACTATGCTTGGCTTTTGTAGGCAAAACCTTAATAAATGAATTTTCATAGTAAATGTTGTACAATACAAATTTATATTGATGTTAGTGTGAATGATGATCGAGTGGATGTGGATGTGTCAGTTCTTGTGTTATGCCAAGAAGTTGTATGGCTTCACAAAATGGCCCATCTAACTCTATTTGGGGCTATTGCTCTTAGTTCCCCTCATGATTTGCCGAATGGTTACGCCTTGGTTAGCACCGTTCTTCTCCAGGTCACTACTGGCTTTCCCACTTTTCTCGTGCCTTGCGAGTTCCACTCCAATGACATTCTTGTTATGTCTAGACCTTTTCCTTAGTGTGTGTCCTATCCATCACAATTTTCGCTTCTTATTTGCGCGCTCTATCTAGATTTGTCTCGTCTGCCGCAAAAGTTCTTCATTTGTGATGGTGTTCGTCCAGCAGCATTTGATTACCCGTGTGAAGCATTTATTTACAAATACCTGAAGTCTTCTGATTATATTCTTCGTGCATATTCATGTTTTACTGCCATACAGCAGTACTTTGAATTTCGTGACATGACGGATAAGTTCCAGATCTTATAAAGCATATTGTATGTATTTCTTGCCTCGCCTATTTTCGCTACAATACAACAAAGATATATGAACCCAACAACATCTTCGATGGTTACCTAGTTGATGGTAATTGGTGTACTGATGTTCGTGCTCGGCCTTATAGCCTTTGTTCATTAATCTGTTTTCACTGGATGATATTTAGGGTTGTGCTGTAGAATTTGGTGCATCACGTTATCCAGCACTATTAAGAACAGTTGTGGAGACACTTCCTTGTTTGTATATTTCCTTAATGATTTCAATTATTTTCTTCGGAATTCCCATTTCGTAGAGTGTTTTCCAAATTGCGCATATACACGAGGGAATCGAATGCGCGTTCAATTTCCACGAAGAGTAGATAAAGTTGTGAGCTCCATTCGTTTGATTATTCGTTTAAGATACGAACGGAGTTCATGTGATATCCACTTCTTGCATTCTCTAAGATCACCTTTCTTTCGAATTTTATTTTCATTTCTGTGGAATCTGTGTCAAACCTTATTTTTATTTCTGTGGAATTCTACGAATACTCCACGCTTCTGCGCTATGTGGTGGGGTTAAGGTTTCTGCCGCTTTATTATTCTATAGCTTCTGAACAGCATTATTAACTTCCCGTTCCGTAAAGATGGGTGTTGATTGCTGCGTTATACTTCCCATCAGAGAGATCTTCGTTTTGTTCGCTATCTGTGCCGTTGTCTTTGAAGAACTCTTTCCATTTTTTTATCTGTTGTCTAACATTGGTTAGGACTTGACCAGAAGATGGCTTTATTGGTGGTAAGGTGGTAAATTTTCCGGTTTCTGCAGTCAAGGGAATATCTTCGATGTACTTACTTTCTTCTGTCAATTGCTTCCATCTTCTTTATTTGCTTAGCAATGTGTTCATATTGATTTACCGCCGTATTATTATGACAGAGCCTGTACCTTTAGTTGGCGGCGTTCCTCCATTATTTTACCATTCATCCATGGTTTTCGGTGCTATATTTCCTCCGATTAATCATAGCCAGGTTTCACTTCCTCTGGTTTGACCTTGAATATTGCTATTACCAGTTGATGATCACTATGTAAGTCAGCTTCTCTCATTGCTCTGTTGTCTTGTAACGAGGATAGGAATTTTTCATTAACCAGTACACTATCAATTTGAATCTTGGTTCTTCCATCTGGTGATGTCCAAGTTTATTTGAGAATATATTCTTATGTATGGGAACTTGCTGCCTCCTATGAATAGCTGGTATGTGACGCAGTACTCGACGAGACTTTTTCCATTATAGTTTCTATTTGTTCAGATGAACCTTGTCTAACAGAGATTATCAGATAATAAGAATCTTACCTTCAAGGCGTTTGGTAGAGCATGGCCGTGAGAAATAACAACTATCTGAAGCTTTTTGTTTCAATGTTGATGAAATCTTTACTTCAGTTGTGGCTGACTACAAACCAATTGCTATACGTTAACATTGCAATAACTCACTGATTCATTAGCTACTTGCATTTTCGATGGGCCAAAAACATATGTGGTTTGAAAATTAGTTGTGATGAAATATAGTGATAGTATTCCACCTGCCCTTGTGCCAGGAGTTCTTTCATTTAAAATATTTTTTCTGGCTATAAGCATGGCCATTTTAAACCGGATATTGGCTAACACTATAAGTTTTGCGACCTACTGTTGGTGCTGTACACCATTAGTTGCTTTGCATCATCCCTATAATTCTGGTATGAAAAAGAGGTCTACCTTTTAGTATCTTCCGCTTCAATTGATTTAACGTTTACATAATTCAAGTAAACACTACCCATTCCAACAGGTCGAACTTATCCTATCGACCTGTAATAATTTTATAATTTCCATTGAAAATTTTCATTTTTTAGACAATCGGAAATGAAATAGAAATTCTATTATAGAAATTAATTGTAAATAAATAAAACAAAAAACTATTTCGGTATTTTGAAATGCGATAAAATCTGTCAACCGTCGTCATCTTATACCCATACGGAGAAAGTGGTATGTGCAGTGCAGACTAAAATATTGATTATTTATCAATAAAATAATAATTATTGGTAATATTGTATTTAGCTCTGATTGAATTTTATTAAAAAGGCAGTGGCGTTTCTGGATTCTTATACAAACCTCGTCCAATCCCAGGATAGAATCTCCGTTTACCATATAACTATATCATAATACGATGGGATCTTCATCATACCATAGATCGTATTGGATATATGCAATTTGATAGTTGAAGTATAAATGACATAAAATCACGTTCGGTCTTCAAATGAGTCCCCTTATTTCCATTGAAGTAGGCAGAAGCACGGGTATATGGTTGAGTAAAACTAAAACTATAAAAATTGTATTATTGAGAGGTAGTTAGAGAAATATAGTTTATATTACAATACAATCATGCATCGGTCCTGGCATGGCAGACTCGCAAATCCGACGATTATGATATAGCGTCCTAGGTAAAAATGAGCTTCGTCTGAAAAGATGCTCATCTTCTTTCAAGCGTTTCATAGCCAAAAGAGCTCATCGAAAGTTTTGTGGAGAATTTTGCTTCAGAATCTCTACTAATAGAACTTTGTTCGCCTTTATACCTATAGATCATAATGCAAAATTCTCATCACTGCGTGAAATGTTCGATTGAGTACGATCGCGAGTTAATGTTTATGGATGGTCAGACACCATATTGAGGAATAAAAATCCAGTTTCACGGACTCGATTCCAAATTGATCTACAGATTACCTTGTGGGCATTATATTTCATTCCACTTAAATTTTTTAACAGTTTGGATATAGCAGACTCATCACTTGGAAAGTTAGTTTCGAATATTGCAAATATTATAACTTCCAACAGGCATTAAAACTTCGGAAAAAATCAACACCTATTTTGAGTACAAGTTCATTTACAATGGGATGAGCAGCATTAAGTAGACAATATTAGAAAAAAGGTGCAATTATAAGTTTAAACTACCTATATTGTCATTCTAGCACGCCATTTAAAAAATGTTGATTTAAACGTCTCAACAGATCTCAAACTCCTATTACCTCGAATATAAAATGAGGAAGTTAAGACCTAGAAAATCTGAAAGTAGTGCGACCTAGAAAGATGCAAATTTCGCGTGATCACCTCGTTCCCCAGATTTAAAGACCCTGATTATTTTTGTGAGGCTTGTTATCGATTAGTGATGGGTCAACCCTTTTGCATCATTCACAAAACATATTCCTTCAATGGGTGGTATGTAAGTGCAGATTGAAGGCGCAAGGTTGCATTTCAATCGTCAAAATCAGGCTTTACTATACGTGCAAACGTGTATAATAATTCAACTGATTTTGTAAATAACTCTCCAAATGATAGAGTTCATAGTCTCGTCCCGTCAAGACTTTTTACCATCACCGTTATAGATGTAATGGTGTTTTGGCAAAGGGTCGTGGATAAGTTTCTCTCCAAATCTGACAATTCTGTTTATTAACGTACCCATTCAACCAAAAGTGAGCTTGATCGCTGAATAACATTATGTTTGGAAAACCAACATATATTAATATATTAATTTGTGCTTCAGCCTTTTTGCCGATTTGGCGGAATGTGCAATAATCAAATGGCTTTAATTCCTTTAGATGATCAAATGGCTTAAATAGCTTTAGAGTATGGAAGTGCAAAAACGGTGAATAGGACGATAATGACGACCGTAAATGGACGTAATGCACGATGAATTAGATGAGTTGCGAACAGAGCCATTATTTTGATGACAAAACAAATGTCAACTATCAAATCGGTGTTGCCAACTTAAAGATTTTTTTAAATCTTTTTTTTATGATAACAATAACTAAGCACTCATTTGTGTTTTTTTCATAGCGTTGTTTATTTTGTATTCTGCGGACTATATTCTTGTAACTCAAAAGGTTTTAGTCGTCTTGTGATACCCTCTTGATAAAGGAGTTGTGTAGCATTAATGTTAGGGTGATTATGAAGCCTCTCCTAAAATATTTTTTAGCACACTTGTTTATTTCCTCTGCGACTGTCAATTCCAAGATCTCGATGATGCTGTTGTTTGCTGTTTTTGGTGCTTCTCCATAGTTGCAAACTTACTATATGCCTAGACCGACTTGAGAGCAATTATTTATAAAGCATAAGTTTATTATGAATGGATAACTGAGAGAGTTTCTTCCAATTAGCCAGTACATTTTTCTATATTTTAATTGAAACTCTTCTGCGTTCTTTTTCTCGTGTATATTTTCCACTTTAACTCTACATCACGATGCATGCAAAGTTATTTGATTCTATTGATCTATTAGTGAAATTAATGTTAGTGGCTTCATCGATTGTGGTGATAGTTGTATTATTCGTCTGTACTATATATAAAGTACAAAAAGAAAAGGTTCGGGTTGCCTGCTTTACCTTCTTTAATGCTGGAGTAAATACCTCTCTGTTTAATTCTAAAGTATTCTCAAGTGGCAGAGTTTTTTCTAACTTAAATATCAAATCATTTAGCCTGCCAAATACCTGCACTCCAGAAGTATGACTGAACAAATCGGTTTTTCCATTAAAGATTTTTTATGAAATCTGTTATTTTCTGTTTCTCTCTAAATCCAAACTGATAGGTTGGAACGGCTCCTGACTTTTTCAATTTCAGGTTTAATTTGCTTCAATAATAGTCTCTCGAACAGTTTTGATATATTTGGAAGAAGTGTTATTGGACTCTTTGAAGTTAATTCACTTCACCCGGTATACTTCCGAAAATTTTCAAGAACAAAAATTTTAAAGGAAAAAAATGTGACAGTATTTCATCCCCGAAAAAATAAAACGTTGCATCAGGCAACACTTTTCTATTTCATCCCAGTTTTTTCGTACTATCCAAGATTCGCGACATAAATGGCAGTTTTTTCAGTTTAATGTATTTTGTACAATAATTTTGCACCGATTCTTAATAGAAGTATAAAAATTTTAGATATTTCGGTACCTGGCTCCTAAAGAACCCATTGGGCCGGAAATGATTCTTATGATTTAGTATTGGTCATGGTACGGGCCAACTCTAGTAAATATAACAGAACCATCTGGTGGATGGAATTGGCACAATCGCGATGCGTTGAAATAGTGGGACCAACTCTAGTAAATATAACAGAACCATCCGGTGGAGACAATTGGCACAATCGAGCTGCGTTCAGATTGTTCCATATAAAATTCTATAATTTGAGACATTTCGATACCTGGCTTTTTGTGCCAATTCTTTTTACCGGATGGTTCTGTTATATTCACTAGAGTTGGTCCGTATCATGACCAACTCAAATCATCAAGAATTATTTCTTGCCCAATAGGTTCTCAGGAGCCAGGTACCGAAATATCTATAATTTATATGGGGCAAAATTATAGTAGTCAATACATTAAACAGAAAATAAAAACTGGGATGGGATGATTAAGTTTATATTTATTATTATTTGTCGTCGAATCTCGGATAGAACGAAAAAACTGGGATGAAATAGAAAAGTGTTGCCTGATGCAACTTTTTATTTTTTCTGGGATGAAATACTGGGATAACTTCACATGCTTATTGATACAGTGTTGATTTTCCTTGCAAGTACATGAAATTCATTGGAAAGCCAACATTGTAAATTTAATATTAAAACAATGTAAGTTTATGTCATTATACATTTTGAAAGATACCTTCCACCCCAACTGGTGTTGGTTAAAAATGTGACATTTCGTACAGTCAAAACTCAAAATACATAAAATATATTAGACAAATGTGTTATATTATAACAAATGAAATGCTATTAAAAAATTACGAACAATTAAATATTGCTTAGCCAAATAAAAATTAATTGAACAACAATATTTTTGAATAATAAAAAATTTAAATTTCCATAATTAATGTGATGAAAAGGAAACTTTCTCAAAAAACATACTCGTAATTATACAATTTTGGATGAAGTAACATTTTCATTTAATTATTTCTTTTCCACAACTTACAATTTTTTTTTTTTGCCATTTTCCCAACAACCATAAAATACTATTTTTCATCATTTATAAGTAGATTTTTTTTATTGTTTTTGTTTTAAGTACAGAGGAAAAACAAAAAAAATTAAAACCTTAAAATGAATAAAAAGAGGAAAAATTAAATTCAATTTTGCATATCCGTTTATGGTTTTCCTTGTTAATTTTTTTTTTATCAAAACACAAAAAAAAAATTGCATTCATTGAAATAAATTTGTGAAAAACACATTTAAAGAGGAAACTAGCAAAGAATTTTATTTTTAGTTAAAAGGAGATGTTTTTTTAAAAAATTCTATTCGTATATGAAAAACCATTACCAGCATCCTAAACATTTTCATTTTGCGTGATATATTTTAATTTTATCCTTTTTCTAATTTCTTTGAATAGAAATGTGTATCTGTATATTGAAGTATTGGGATTCCTTGCAGAAATACTGCCTGTGGCTTTATTCTAGCGGAGATGGTATACGATATGATAGGAAAAGTAAAGCTAACCAATACAATGCCCTCTACAGATTTGTTACTATAATCCTAGACTATATTCAACGAATACCCAATAGATCCTGTCTGCATTTTAACACTGAAAGTTAGAGCGAATTTTAAACCACACACGAGAGCAAAAACCAAAGTTCGCTTAGTAGGCGACTCTAAAAATGAAAAAAAATACCAAATCCTTTGCAATTGTTTTATGACGATCAGAACGAAATTATAGCTGACGATGCATCAGACGAAATTCCACCATCAACGCGAACAGAAATGGCGTAAACTAAAGCTACTACAAATACTCAATGAATGCCCAATTACAGATGGAACGATTGTACTGTCTCTACAGACTGTTTGTTTCCAAATGGAAATAAAATTTTCCACTGATAACGTTACTGTGGCTCTAGTCAAGTCCAAAGTTGACGAACATCCAAATTATTCATCTGGGATGCGCGAAAATAAGAGTCTCGAGTGCATTTTAATAAATTATTTGGAAATTGGCGGTTTGGCAACATTAGTAAAGTCGTTAAGGGTGACGAATATCGGTGTTATAGGTACGATCTGGCAACCAAACAGCCATAGTATGGAGCCCAATTGGGCTAAACTCACCCGTAAAAGCTAAGCAACAATAATCATCAACAAAAGTAGTGATGTCAGTTTACTTTACCGGACCCAAAATTGTAGTTGCTAATTTCCTGGAAAAAGGTCAGACCGTAACTGCAAAATGGAATACTGAAGACTGCTTACCAAAAGCTTTCAAATATTTGTTGGAAAACAAGAGTACAGAAACTTGAACGCATGTCGTGTGTACGAAATATGTAAATTATATAACTGCTCGAGTTATCAACGTAAGAGTAAAACTGGTCTCAATATTCTAGATATCTTACGTACAATAACGTTCGTTGGCTTAGTCGTGATCAAGTTCATAGCCGCTTTGTAAGACGTTTGGATTAAATTAAGCTGTTTCTATTCGAAAATAATCTTTTACACATTGCGACAATGTCTGCAATTTTAGTTCGTATGACAGCAAGAGATGAAGAGCTTTCACTATATAATCGGTACTTCAACAGACGTAAGAAAAATTGTTATGGACTATAGAAAGGAAATTCGTAAGCAGACAAAGGACCTTTTGTCAAGGATATATTCATTCTTACATTTCATGGATGGATGTCCACGAAAACTACGCGATATTTAAATGTTAATGTCGTCGTGCAAACGCTTTTGGAACCTTGGACTAGCTTCAGTATATGGTAAATTACCAGCAAAAAATATCATGAGAACCGCCCAGGTGGCGCAGTGGTTGAAGCTGTGGCAGTTGGAGCGGGAAGGATAGGGAAGGATTTTGCAAAAGGATAGGGACAGGATGCAAAAGGAATTTTTCACCATGAAATTACTAACAATAGTAAACAGTAAAAGTGTAGTAAATAATCAAAGTTCCTATTTTATAACTCACTGAGCGGTTGCACCATTAACTGGTAAAATCAGGAAAGATGTGATGCTATTTCATCGATCGCCTATAGTAAATAGACAATACACCTAAAAGTGTGTTGCCAGCATTATAAAGGGTTTTCTATTTAGGACTCTAGACAACTTAAAATAAAACGCAAACTATTGGCACTCGTACAATATTGTGAAAGACCACTGATTTAACGTAGCCCAATAACACTGATTTAACGTAGCTCTAAATCTCACGATCTATAGGCCGTCAATCGATAGGGCCATTTCTGAATATAATAAGTTCATCGAATTTATATTGCAATAAGTCGCTGTGTGGCTTGTCGCACCGTCTTGTTGCAACCACATATCATTAATGTCTGGCCGATTCAACTGACCAAAGAAATAACGTTACACGTGTCTCTACAGCGATCTCCATTTACTTCAACGTGACGGTCAAACTACACCATACGGAAACTTTTGGATCGTGATCTGGTGTTTATTGAACCAATAACGCATATTCTGTTTGTTAATGAAGTCGTTTACTCAAAAATTCACTTCTTCACTGAATATGATTTTGTGATGAAATTGGTTATGTTCTTCTAGCATTTCAAGAGCTCAATCCGAGAAAGTGTATCGCTTCATATGATTTTAGTTCTTGTGATAACTGAATGTTATAAGTGTGCAAGACAAGATCAATTCGCAAAATTCTCGGTGCTTTGACCAACCTGTTGTCTCACTGACTATGTTATGCTTGTCTCCTGGGACGATAATTACTACCAAAAACTGGTAAATTGGTGTCATCGATCTGAAATTTTTATTAAATTTTAATTATTTGTGAACGTTGTTCGTTCGTGAACTTCCCCATGATTTAAATGTTGCGTTTACTTAATATTTTGACACTGACCATTTGGTTATTTGCTTTAAGGGTTCGTTCACAGTGAAAGTTCAAAGTTGTCAACTCCCATTTAAATTTAAATTTTAGTGGTTCACTGTATTTAATTTTGTCCAAATCTCAGATGTTGTCGGGGTATGGCGAAACCACTTGACAGTTATAACCGCAAAACGATGCCAGCTAGCAATTGGATACATATATTACTCTTTTAGTCGCTTTCTGGGATCCAAAGCTTTGGGTTCCGGAGAAGTATGGTTGCAAAGCTGAAACTTAAAGTAATTGACGGAAGGGAGTAGAGCCTGCGGCTTAGTTAGATTCAACAAGAAAACAAACCAGGTTCGAACATAAATGAGTAAGACAGATTAATAACTCTTTCTTGAATCTATGAGTGGTGGTGCATGGCCGTTCTTAGTTCGTGGAGTGTTTGTCTGAGTAATTCCGATAGTAAACAAGACTCACATTTCTTATCAAGATCTCGGTAGGGTTATGGTGTAACAACTTTGCAGAATTTTTTACCTGTGTTTTTACGTAAAACTTGTAAGTGGAATCATAGCTGGTGGTTTGTCTAAATAAGACACTTGGTTCAGAAATAGATAAATTACGTCTGTTAATAATAATAGAATAACAAGTACGTGATGCTCTCAAATGTCCTGGGTTGCACACGCACTACAGTGTAGGTTCCAACGTGTCCTAAATATACCGTGTAAGCTGCTGAACAACCTACCTGGTTATGATTGTCGACTGAAACTGTTCACATAAACCTGGCATTCCCAGTAAGTGCGGGTCACAAGCTCGGATAACTAGACCATTTGAAACAAGCCATTTTGAGTAGGCTAACACAATAATATGCGTTGAAGTGTTTGATCATTTTCTTCATCCTATCTACTATCTAGCGACACAACAGCCACGGAGTCAGGCTTGGAAGAATTAACGAGAAAAAATGACAAAACTGTAATATATTGATAGCGTGTGTCTTAAACTTTATTCAGGTATATGCCATAGCCCGGAAACATCTCTGAGATTTGGCCAAAATTCAATACAGTGAACCAATAAATTTGTATATTACAAAATTTGTGTTTAGATTTTTGGAAAATTAATTCAATTAAAATTTAATTCAATAATTTATAAATTGAAATCATTTTAACAATATAACAATTTATTTACCTACTGTACAGTTGTTATAACAATACATTCATTTTTTTGTCGATTCTTGTCGAAAACTGCTACAACATCCCTCCAAACCAAACATAATGCTTTCGTGTTGGATTCAACGAAAAATAACCATTGGTCCATTTTTCTTGAAACAGTCTCTTGGGTCTGCAAGTTTTCTTTTTTTTTTAATCCAGCAGCTTTATTGTTAAGATTAGTGTTGCCGTCGCTTTTTAATATGGGATAAATTCTTGATTAACTTCATGTTTCTTTATAACAGCTGGTATGTATTATTTGTTCAGCCGTAAATCGATTAAACCCCGCTCCTCATAATCCCATTATATATAGGATCTCGGATTTCATTTCAATCGGATTCATAATTTAAACTACAGTAAATAATATTTTTCCAATTTTCCACTCAAGTAGAACGTAATTTATCAAACACAAAACTAAATAATATTTCAATAAATTGGTTTTTCTTAAAACTATTTTAATTTATAAAAAAAAAACAAATACTTGTTCATTGGGCAAAAGGTGTGATCATTTTATTTCAGGTATAACACCCTAAAAGCTCCATTGATTAATAAAAAAAAATGATGTCGATTTTTTGTTGTTGTATCAACGTGTTTCTCGAATTACATTAAAAAGTTATTGATTCTATTCCAGGACAATTTTGTTAAGTTAAAAATAATTAGAACAAATAAGATAAGGATGAAACGCTTCTATAGGTTTAAAATTGTTTAGGAAAAAAAAATTTTTTTTTGCCCACATTCTATCATACAAAGATAGAAAAGTTCATTTTCCACAATATAACCATCACAAAAGAAAGGGTTTTCCAATAAGAGGTGGAAAACTTTGAGCTATTGGGACAAGTTTTTTTTATTTTTTTTATTTTAAGGCTTGGCTCCAATAACTGACAGCCATGTCGCCACATATCTTGTTTACATTTTTTATTAATTTATATTTTGAATATTTTGCCTACTTTTTACCGGTAGAAAACTGGATATTCCCCATTTACATCTTGCTTTTAATCTTAAATTGTTATATTACTCATTTTCACAAACTCATACATTTCCTTATAAGCCAATCCACCTTCACTTATTACTCTGGTTAAATTATTTGATCTTACACAATTGTATTTCGGGCAGACTAATATCAAATGTTCAACATCCTCCACCATGTCACACAACACGCAATCTTTTATCTCACTCAATCGACGTTTCCACAAGCATTCTTTCCAATTTCCATGGTTCAGTCTGATTCTCTCGATTGTACATTCTTACATCTCCTTTGAGTACCTTATAGAACGGGGTTCTCACAGCAGTAGCGCACAACTCTCTGTACTTCTTTCCTTTTATCAAATATTTATGTCATATCCACACTTCCATTTTCTCCACAGATTCAAGTACATCTCTTACATCCTTCTTTTCATACTTCTGAACCAATTCATTTATTGTACCCTTCTTAGCTAACATATCTGCTCTTTCGTTCCCTTCGATCTGTCGATGTGATGGTACCCATTGTATTGTCACATCACATTGACACATACGAACATACTCAAAAATCAAATCCACATACACATTGCCTTGTATTCCACCTCCACATTTAACCAAACCTATTCCACTCTTGGAATCGGAAAATATTACTATTTTCCGATTTTCATCATTCACAGCCAGTTTTATTCCTTCATATATTCCGATTAGTTCGGCGTTCATTATACAGATGCTATTATCCACTTTGAAAAATTCTCATTATCATTATCATTCACACACACTAGCATCTGTATAAATCATTACGTGCTGCGAATACTGTTGACCGATTTTTTCTAACATAATTTTAGCGATGACTGCATTTATTCCCTTATTGAATTCCTCCATATTCATGCACACAGTAAGGTTATTAGGAGCGGGATGCGGACCGGCATTACCTATACTCAAAACATATCCATATGTTCAATTGCAATGCTGGATCTATATGTTGGTTTGTACACCGCCCTATTTTGAAGCCTTACTACCATCTCATTCCAAAACTCATTTTTCCTTGTAATCATTCGCACGATCTCTTTCACTATATGATCCACTCTCTCTTGTAATCAAGCGGCCATCACATCAGGCCATTCACATCAGACCACATATATGTATTGGGGTTGAATTAATCGCACGCAATTACTGATGGACAAGTTAGTGATGTGAAGAATTGAAACCGTCTGCGTCGCTCAAGAACAACTGAGAACATTGAAAAAAATCCAGGTTGGTCGATTCGTCGATATTTGGAATTCCACCAAATATTTTTTTTGCATAAAGACTTGGTTCGCAAGGTTTATAATGTTCAGTCAACACAATAACTCAAGCTGGACGATCATCATAACCGTCGTATCTTCGCTGATTGGGTTCTTCAAATGCATGATCCAGATTTTCATCCAGAAAAATAATCTAGTAATGGCGCTTATTTTCACCTCGGATTGGACCTTATGGATTGCGCTACTACGCTACAATTAATAATTTTTAATGGCCGAAATAGGAAGATATTGATCTTGTGATTGAACACCTTTAGGCGTTTTACTTTTGAGCCACGTGAAAAATAAGGTCTATGCCAATGCTCCACAATCGATTCACCTTAAAGATGGAATTCGTGAAGTTATCAAGGACATAAAGCCGCAACACAGAACATACAGTTGTTTTTTTTAAATATCTTAATGAAACCTCTTATTGGTAAACCCTCTACATATACATACATATATATAGAATAAATAGAAAATTATCTATATTATCTATATGTGAAATAGATAAAAATATTTATGTTTTTGGTCTAGTTCGGTTAGTTCTTATATCGTTAACCCTTTTGGAACAGATTTTTTTCTTTAATAATTTTTTTTTTGCATTCGTTTACAGTTTGAATAATTAATATTTTTGTCAAAAACGAAAACTAATAGTTTATGAATAATTTGTATAAATAATATAAATAGTTTGTGTTTGAACCCAAATCTGAGGTACACAAATAACATTAAACTAATGATTTTCCTTTTGGGCGGCCCCATCCACCCACGCCCACATTGGATATTTTTAATATCCCAGATTTTTGACTATAATGACGATAAGATTCTCTTTCTTGTTGTCATAAAACAAATTATAATTTATATCTAATCCTCGTCATAATTGTCATCAAATCAAATTTCTGTTTTCCTATATCCAATTTTTTTTTTTTTGTTAGAGTTTTGGCTCATCTGCCACAATAACCCCATAACCCCATAATGTTACCAAATCCATTCTTATTTAGATAAAAAGATAGAATTTCAGATATCGAGATAACACAAAAAAAAAGTTTTATGTATCCTAAAGTTTAGATTCAATGAAAAGAAATTCAAACACGATTTATCAAAACAGCACACACACACCCATACACCAAAAAAAAAAAAGAAAATTTCAAAATTAGAAAAGTTAATTTTTTTTTCATTTTAAATTAAAAAATGATAAATGAGTATTTTTTGCTATATGTACATAAAAATTTTCTTATTATATTTTAATATTTAAAAAAAAATCATCATAAACCATCATGATAAAAATGTGTCTGATCTACATACATAAATTTTCATAGATACAGTGTTGGTTCAACAAATAGCGATATGCGAGGCTCCGGCTAGTATGTGGCAAACTAGAAGATTGCGGATAATTTTCTACAACCTATACAACTATCGGTGGTGACACACTGAAATAGTATTTGTGCCTTGTATTTCATAGGCTTGGCTTTTTGATCCCGAAGTGTCAACCTTTAGCAGCCGACAAATGGGTAAACGTATATACAGAATGCATTTTATGCTCTGCAGGTCGATCCTATATATAGCGGTAACAGTCACTAGTTGTCAAAATTCAATGCATTTTATTATCTTTTAAACATAAACTCTGGGCACTATCAGTTGATTTGTGATTACGTCATAAAGTTATTTGCGAACAAAAACATCACTTTATGAGCCAATCGTCATTAGCAGGATGTGTCGTGAATCTGTCTCTAGCGTTCACCGAATACTTTCAGGCACTTAAAGTGAGGCCACTATACGTGAAATAACCTGTCGTGAGTGGTGGTGTTAACGATCATTATAAGTGACTCAACATCCATTTCAAAACACCTCAAAGAGCTAAATGACCCAGAAACAAACTATCGAGTTGTTTATATTTGTGACCAGTTGCTTGAAAGGCAAAAACTGTCGGAATTTCTGCTAAGTATCATAGGGATATCCCGACTTCACTTCCACGTCGACGGTCAAACATAATGTCCGCGGCTCCAAGGTCATGGTCTATAAATTGCAAAACCAGCTTAGTGATTTCTATTATGAGAAGCGTTAACCGTTTGAAATAAATACAGGGGATTAAGTAATGACCCCTAATAGACGGACAAGCATCTTCTCCATATATTTGAGATATAATTGCATCTACACCTCTGGTTATTATCCCATTAGATCGAAGGCACATGGCCTGGCTGAGAAGAAGTTTAAGTTTTATGAAGAAGTCAAAACTAAGATTGAATCGTGAATCACTTCAAAAGATGATCTGTTTTTTCAACGTAGGGTTTAAATACTGTCTAATAATCTTTGACTTAAAGGCGTGGCCACTGAGACCATACGAACCATTTATACATATTGGTGGTCAGTCTAATGAATGCTTCTATACACAGAGCTATTTTTGAACCGAGCACTTTTTAAAAAGAATTAGAGTTCTGTCAAAATCTAAATACATATTTTCTTGATTTTGAATTAACTTCTTTCAAAATCAAGAAAATATGTATTTAGAATCATCGGAAGTGATTCAACAAGTAATCAAAACAATCTGATACCAAACGACATCCGATATCCCGTTTGTAAACAATTGCTTGAAATCAAACATGGTACGAATTTCTGCATCGCATTGTGAATGAGGAAATAATTTCAATCATTGAAAATCACGGGTATATCCCGGTCAAATCTAATCCTGGCTCCAAGGTTATGGTCTGTATTTGGCGGGACCAGTCCAATATAGTGAATTATGAACTGTTAAAATCGAGTTAAATAATTACAGATATCGTAAAGCTTTGGACACGGTAAAATGATCTTGCAGTATTACAATGATCAGCCCCATGTTACGCTAGTCGTCAAAATATAATTCAAAACGTGGAAATTGGAAGTTCTACCGTACCTGATGTATTGTCCAGCCGTATGGTTGCTCCGTTTCACTATCACCTGTTTTGATCGATGACACCTGGCTAACCGACACTTCCGGTTAAAAATAGGATCTATGTCAGTTACAAAAGATGGCATACTCTTTCAATTAAGAATAGCCATATGGAATGCAAACGGGTTAACACAACATCTAGCAGAATTAGAACTATTTTTAAACGCTGACAAAATTGATATATGCTTAATATCAGAAACACATTTTACCAGCAGCTCATATGTATCAATCATACAACACATCCATCAGAACGGGCAAGAGGAGGGTCAGCTATATTTATTAGGGACAATATCAATCATCATGAAGAACTTAAAATAGAAAAAGAATCCATGCAAGTAACCACCGTGACTGTTAACTTTGGTTATCACAACACCTGTAATATATCTGCAATTTATTGTCCCCCGCGGTATAACCTAAAGAAAGAAGACTATATTAACTTGTTCCAGAAATTAGGAAGTAACTTCATTATCGGAGGTGACTTTAATGCCAAAAATACCTTTTGGAGTTCAAGATTAACCTCTCCAAAAGGCAAAGAATTACTTGCAGCTGGTCAATACTCAAACTGTGAATTTTACTCAGGAGGGAAACCAACGTACTGGCCATCTGATTCTAACAAAATCCCAGATCTTATAGATTTCTACATCCCTAAAAGCATAACGAAACACTACATCTACTTAGAAAATGACGAAAATCTTATATCTAATCATTCTCCTGTTATTATGATGGTTAGTGAAAATGTTATAGAAAAAATAAATTCACCTCAGCTCACAAACAACAAAACAAATTGGGAATGGTTTAAGCAGTTAGTAGAGGAAATAATAGAACTTCAATTACAAATCCAAATTAAAATGAAATTGAAGACTAACTAGACAAGCTCCTTGATGTCATACATTGGTCCGCTTGGGAATGCACTCCTAAATTATCATTGAGGAAAGAAAACTTCGTTATTTACTTAATAGAAGTAAGAGAACTAGTGGAGGAGAAACAAAAAGCCCGAAAGAGTTGGCAGACTATGCGTGCGCCGCATGATAAAACCACCTTAAACAACTTATGCATCAAACTTAAGTCACTTATAAAAGCAGTGAAAAATGAAACAATTGGAAAATACCTTTATTCTCTAGCTCGAACTAAAGATACCGAATATTCCCTCTGGAAAGCAACAAAAGGGTTGAAACAACCAAAAACGCAGATCCCTATAATCAAAACAATCAATGGAAAATTGGCTAGAAGTGCGAAAGACAAGGCTAACCTATTTGCTGAACATATTGAAGAAACATTTCAACCTCTAAGTCGTTAGACCAGTAACGAAAACACTACTGATACACATAGAACATCTGACTTGGAAGATATCGGCCCTTAAAGAACTAAAAACTGAAATTAAGAACTTAAAAGCAAATAAAGTTCCTTGTTACGATCTGATAACAGGGCAAATAATGAAGGAACTGCCTGAAAAAGGCACCCGTAAATTATTGCATATAATCAATGCGATACTCAGGAAAAAATATGTACCAATGCAGTACAAAGTAGCAGAAGTAATAATGATTCCGAAACCTGGCAAGCCACCGATTCACTTTTACCAACAATAGCGAAATTGTTTGAGTTGCTCAAAAGATTAAAAAGAATCATAGAACAAAAACACCTTTTCCCAGATCACCAGTTTAGTTTCAGAGAAAAGCACTCAACTATAGAGCAGGTTCATAGGCTGACAGATGGCATTGAAAATATATTAGAGAGAAAACAGGTTTGCTCTAGTATCTTCTTAGATGTGGCGCAGGCCTTCGATAAGGTGTGGCACAGAGATTTACTCTTCAAACTTCATAGAGATTTACCAAAACAATATTATATGATTTTAAAATCATACATTGAAAATCGCCACTTTTGGGTGAAATGTGAAGAAGAATATTCCGAGCTAAAAATGATATCGGCAGGAGTCCCGCAGGGTAGTGTTTTGGGACATATTCTTTACCTGCTCTACACCAGAGATTTACCTCAATTAAACGAAGTTACCGTTGCAACATTTGCAGATGATACTGCAGTTCTCTCAGTAGGAGACACTATCGAGGAATCTACCACGAAACTTCAAGAAGCATGTGACAAAATCATTAAATAGACCAAAATGTGGCGTATCGGGCTCAACGAATCGAAATCCACGCATGTGAATTTTACTAATCTGAAAATCAGCTACAAACCTCTAATCATTAACAGTCAGCAGATTCCGTATGCAAATAAAGCTAAATATCTATGGATGACCTTAGAAAACAGGCTCAGGTGGAAAGAGCATGTTAAAAAGAAAAAAAATGAACTTAATATCAAATATCGAAAAATGTATTGGCTGCTCGGGAAAAACTCGGAATTGTCAACTGAAAGTAAATTGCTGTTATAAATATAAACAGGTTTTAAAACCTGTATGGACTTACGGATTACAACTTTGGGGCTGCACAAAGAACACCAACACGAACTTAACGCTTCGTGGTACATTAGGAATGATGACCTCCATAGGGATCTAAATATCTAAGCGGTTGAAGAAGAAATAAAAAAACGTGCCATAATTCATGGAAAACGTATTTATCAACACGTAAACGAAGAACTTCGTGGTATGTTGGACACTTCACATGCAGTAAGACGATTGCAAAGAACGAAACCACATGATTTAATCGATTAAGGACATCAGTGCAAAGATTATTTCAGTAAATTACCTATAAATGGAGCTGGCCAATTTTTAGACATGATGGAGATTTTCCCAAACACTCTGCCTCACTGAATCAATCTTTTTGAAAACTCTTATTAAAGTTTGATGCTCGATTGTTAAATAAAGATGGGACTATATAGATCTCAAACTGCCTAAATATTTAATACAAACAAAAGACATATCATCAACAAATTCCACAATTTTGCCCAAAAACCGAGCTAATGTATAAATCAGGAATCAAATTGTACAGCTTTTGCATCGAATGTTTTTGCATAGTAGTAGGACTTTTGGATTATTCTACCATTTTGGAGTTATTGAAATCATCTTCAGTAATTAAAGCGTTAGATCTGTAATACACAAATCTTCAACTCTATTGTAAACCAAAATTTTATAATTGTTCCTATGGAGGGTAATTTTATTGACATTCTGGCAACATACGATACTATGGCAATGCCATTTGCTTAAATAAATCTTTGACTGTTTTCAAAATGCCTAGGATGGCCTGATCTACCAAAAACTTAACTGGGTCTTGTTTAGTCATTTCAAAAAATTGATCCCAAGCAGATATTTACCTGTGCTGGTTAGGTCGAAATCCGTATAATTGTTTAGTATCGCTGTGCGAGAGATGACAAGTGGTCTTCTGACATCATTAGTATCGTAGCTGCATAGAAGAGGAATAGGGACAATTAGTGCTCCAGTGGTTTTCCACCTATCTTTGTCTGACACAAAGCAGTCTGAAATTGTTTAGAGTACCAATTCTGTACAAACTGACATATCTCAGTGAGATGGGTTTCTGGGATATTGAGCGCTTCATCAAAAGTCAGGACGGTTTGATGTACAAAGCTAGAGGCCATTATGTGTCTTAGCCCACCCTCGGGTTGGTTAAACTTGTGACTGGTTAAAAATTGTGTTTTTTTTTTTAAATTTGAACACATGATGAAATTTGAACGCCAATTCCTTGTCCACCACTGTTCGTGTGAAAAAATAAGAATCTGTATGTACATCACCATATTCGTACGGATTTTACGAAACATTTACTTGTACATTTATTTTATATAGAAGAAATTGACATCATCATAATTGGATTATAAACAATGTTTTTCCCATCGTCATGGAATATTAATTAATTTTCTTCATTTTGATACAAAAAATGATTTTTCTTTAGATTTTTCTCATCATCATATACCGAGTATGTACATATACATAATTTATTTTCCATACAAATAGATACATACTTTCATAATGTATGTAGCAAAATGAATTTTACCATTAAACAAAAAAATTATGTAATAATTCGATGTCATTAAAAAGAAAATTGAATTTACATATACATAAGTACACATGTACTTAGATAAAAATGAGATTTACCTTCAGAATGAATAACGCTTTTATTGAATTAAATCGGTTTGATCGATCGGATTGGAAATTAAAAACAATCTTGGGCGATCTTAGGGTATCTTTGATCTGTTATGCTTGTTTTTATGCTCAAAACACTCCCACCTCTTTTAACGTCCTACTTTTCCAAAACCAATTCGACCAAGAAGCACTATATACCTAGAAATGGATCTAGTATGTATTTGCTCTGAATCCCACAAGAGAATCACAGGTGCGTTCATCCACATCATCGATACTAATCAAATGATGAGCAATCTTGTATGCAGCTCCAAGAATAGTATAGTCTTCAAGTATACGCCACATAGTTCGAGTCTTGAAAAGGAGTTTCAGATCATTTCGAATTTGTAAGTAAATATTAGTCATGGAATCACTCAGCTCGGCAGCATTCCATGGATAAGAATATATTCTTATCGATTTATGGAATCTCACTTTTTATTTTACGTTTAGTTTTAATTGGGTGCAGGGTGGACTTTTAGACTATCCTAGCTCCTTGTAACTGTCAGAGCTCCTGCACCCAACGCGCGATCCTTCAAGTAAAGTTGTACATTGTATATTTCAACAGAAACTGAAAAGCAGCCAACGAATTCTACTTCTTAGATGTTCGATAAATAAATTCGCGTTTTGCATCTTCAGTTCGAGGTTTCGGCAGCTTCACCGTAAACCTATGCGCATTAACCGTTCCTCGTGTAACCTATCCTGGCGTAACAAATGGTGGTATTTTCTCCTTTAATTCTGCAAAACATTTACCATTTATTAATCTATAGAACACGCAGAGTTCTGCAACATCTCTGCGGTGTTGTAGGCTGTCTAGATCTTTCATGAGTCTGGGGTTTCGTATTATTGGGATGGCACACCGCTGAACTCTATCCAGCAACTGGAGAGCAGTGCCATATGCTCCATCCCAAACCTGACAGCAATATTCTATACACGGTCTAATAAAGGTTACCACATATTTTTTTACCACAAAGCTGGTTTTCTGATTATATGTCGGTCAATATTGTTGCTCACAACTTTATCATTAGGAAGTTCTTCCTCCTCGGAAAAGCGTCACAAAATATCAATTTCGACTTCAAATTTTGTGTGCTACTGTTAGTCTAGACTACCTCATTTCTCTCTTGATAATACCAGATACAATCCTTCCAAATAGCGTATGTTGAATTGTTGATATCTTTAAGAATGAAGGAAAAACAATCGGACTCTGATAGATAGGACGACTGGATCAGAATAAATGTATCAATCTTGTAGTATGATTGCAATCTCCATTCATATACAGATACTAAATCTCTGATAAACTGCGGCGTGAAGCGGCAGGTACCGGGTTCGAATCGCGATAGGGGCAGGATGCAAAAAGAAATTTTCACCATCGTTCGTTTGGGCGATACGATCGGTAGTGGGGATGAACTGGTTTGAATCTGTGTGCCATCCCATCTTCCATATCAGTGCTATAGTCTGGTATCGAGCTATGCAATGAGCAGATAGTTTCTACGTAAATCGGACCTATAGTCGGAACGTAAAGTAATATAGTGAGATGTCACAATGGATCAATACAGCCTGAGTGACGGATAACACTACAAAAAAAAGTCTCTGATAGTTGTTTCTTCCTTACACAAATCCTGTTATCTGTTGCTCTAGATTTTGCTAGTTTCATTCGCTATTATACATCCTTCATTAACCAATTAAACTTGCAAACATTTACCATCGCTGTTAGAAGAAATGCCTGGAAGCTTGAAACACTTGTTGTATTAGCAACTACATCAGTTGAACTAGTACACAATTTATTTTTGACTTCATACTGATCATCTGTTAGGGTTACGATATTTTAAAGCACTTTCACTGACTTATATCTGGCCTCATGTGCTGTCTGAGGGGAAGTATAACCGGATGAACTTTCTTATAAAGTTTCCTATTGAAATAACTTAAAGATTCCTTAATTTGATGTGCGTGATCTGGAATATGTATTCAACTCAAGACTCAATAGAACCTCATGATTTAATAAAACTCGGAATGTGTGACGTTAATATTTGAATCTAAATTTGTATGCTTCTCTAGAATTCGTAAAATGAACTTTCATACTTTCGTTCGTTACTAGTACTTCAAGGGTACTTGTCAAATAATTGCAAAAATTGTTGACTGTCTGGCCAATTTTAACGTAGAATTATGTCTCAGTTCTTCCATATCTCTACGTGTAAACCATCAACTGTCTGAACTGCTGAGTCTTAGACTTTTTCAAAATGCAGCAATCCCTGGTCTACATTATTATACCTTATATCTTACGCAATGGCAGTCAAACCCGAGGACATATGGCTACATGTTATTGCATAGATCCATATGGTTGGCTCATGAATTCTGTTACTTTAACGGGGAGTCAAAAATGTGTTCATTCACACCAATAATCGTAGTCAGAGGAAAAAACTTTTATGAATCCTGCTTCTTTCGATATTCCGATACAGCCGGTAGCTCCAGCTTCAACTTTCGCAGCTGTAACCACTACAACATATGCTCGGTTATGTTCTCTTGTACAATACTTGGATATTATTGGATTTAATCAGTAACCGTGCGATTTGTCCTTGCTTTGGTAATTGCCGATTTATAAATTAATGGAATCATCTGCAAATGTTACCGGTTGTGGCTTAATAGTAAAGAGCTTAGTAGTTAGCTTAATAGTTTTTCAGCACTTCATCTTTTAAATTCTTAATATTCATCTAACTACATAGGCTTTAACCTTACAGGTTTTTTCGTATTATAGCCTTACAGGTTTCGTCTTGACCAACCAAATTTCAAAGTGGTTAAGGCTGTGATAGTTGAAATGGATGGTAACAGATTCGAAATAAAATAGCAAAAATATCCAAATAGGGGTCGTCACCGTTATTGTTGGTAATGTATCATCATTGTTTTATAAGAATACATCCATACTTTGAGAAACTCCTCAGGTCATAAGTCGTATTCTTTTATTTGAATTTGTTTGTTTGTTTGTTTTTATCTCTACAATTTGTTTCGGGGCTCGAGGCACTTCCAACTCTTTCGCGGTTCGCTTATTTACGTCCTAACCTTACGCCATTACAGCCAAATCGAGGACGTACGGCTATAGGTCCAATTTACGTAGAACCATCTGCACATTGCATAGCTCCATGACAGCCTATAGTACTGACATGGAAGATGGGTTGGCCCATGAATTCTGCAGGGGATCATAGGATGTGTTCATTCACACCACCGATCGTAATCGTGTGATGAAAAATCCCTTTACCATCCTGCCCCTATCGGGATTCGAACCCGGTACCTCCCGCTCCAACTGCCGCAGCTTTAACCACTGTGCCACCTGGCGGTTATTTGAATTTTAAATCATAATCATAATGAATATATTTGGCACGTATCTCTACAATGTTTTGCGTTTCGTTTAACACCACTAGCCCTTCCAATAAGGAGAACCTATCCCACTGTCTCCTCACGTTACAGAACTCTTCCGATAATATGTATAAGAAGTTAGCCCGAAAAAACCTTAAATCACGAAAAGCCTTTTTTTTCCTAGATGTGTCTTTGCTTGAATATATCCTCATTTTAAACCCATCCCGAAATTTTAAGTAAATTCTATAGTAAAACAGTTTTCTCTATTCCAATGTAAGAATAATTGTTTTATGAATTTTACTGAAGGGATCTGAGAGATGTCTCCCTCAAATGGCATATGTTTATGACTCAGTCCATCATTTGAGAACCTAAATCAAAAAGCTTAACCCAACGTTAACACAAAGGTTTCCATCCTGGTTCCGTATGGCAGTAGACCAAGTTCTTAAAGTATGGTGCAATTCGATGATTCCTTAAAAGAAACCTCGCCAATCTTGCTTATTGCTGAATTGTAGTATTTTTAAGACTTTAGCCTTCTACCATTCGCGCTTCTTCTGTCTACAAATGCGCTTAGATGTCCTCCTATACCACGCTTCATTGTGGGCGCTACTTATCAAACCACTCATTTTTGAGCTTAGTTTGCTCTATACCTAGAATGTACTGGGTAACATCGACAACCTAGGTTTTCAATACTTCCCAGACACTGTTCACTTTATCAGACTGGATATTCTTCTTTCCTCAATACGAGACAATACGAGCTCGCCATTTTGAAATCAACACTTGGTCAGTTTAACTTGAGAATGTTTTACGTGGATGTGTCCATGTTGCCGAATGGATGTTTTTATGAGGAAACAATGTGCTTGACACTTTGAGATCATGAGCGATTCTTTCCCCATTTTTGGTTGCAGTTTCGTGTCGTGAGTCCGGACCTTTATTATGACGTATAAGTCGGTCTGATTTCTGCCAGTTATAGCATTTAAGTCACCAATCACCAGTCAGGTATAGTTCTAGCCGATACTCTTTCATGCATGTGATAAGGCCGACGAACACGCCAGGTTTAAGTTCTTAAATGATGGACTGAGTCACAACTATGTATAGGCCATTTGAGGGAGACATCTCTCAGATCCTTTCAGTAAAATTCATAAAACAATGACTTTTACATTTTAATATATGAGGACATTGTTTTACGGGATGGTCAGTTTTTATTATAGATTAAGATTCTTATAAATGCTAAGATTCTTATAAATAATTTGTTAGAGTTCCATTTATGTCGATTGAGAAATTGTTTGATACGATATTCCATACATTTTTGTTATTTTTTATTATGAGTTTTCTGGTAAATGATAAAAGCTAACGTGGTACTGTATACAGACACAGTTGTACATTTTCTTCGACATATTTTGTTTTTCTTTTTAAATCAAAAATTTTGGCATGGGTTTAAACTGTAGATATATTTTGGCGAAGATACATACCTTAGAAAAAGAAGACTTTTCGGGATGAAAGGTTTTTTCGGGCTTACTTCTTATACATTCCGATAATCTAAATAATTTGGTATGAGTTTGACTTACCGATTTGGATAGAAATTATTCATTGGTATGTATAGCCACCATAATTTCCTCCACCAAATGAGTGATTCTTTCCATAATACAGGGTATCCCCTCAAGAAGTACAGACTTAAAATTTGAATAAAATATATTTAGCTTAATGCATTTCGACTGATAATGCGGCCATCGAATTTTTGACTCATTTTCACTATAGTAACGCCTGATGTGTAGCATGGCATACCATCTTGCTGAAACCCAAGATCGTCTAAAGTAATATCTTTAAGATATGGCTACCAAAAAAATTAAATATGTGACGATAATTGATTCCGTTGACCGTAACGGTCGCGCATATTTGAAGACATAAGGGACAATAATACCGCCACGACACAAGCCAAACCAAACAGTAGACGAAATGGATGCTCTAGTAAAACTAAATCGTAATGGATGCTAAACTAAATCTCGTGCGAAAAGAGCAAACCCCGCATCAATCGAGTATATCTCGAGCCCACACGACGAATTAATATCGAAGCGGAAGGTCGCGGGGATTCAATTGCTGGATGAATTGAACTTTAAATAGGGCCACAAATCAAAACCTTTACACAATTTTCGGCCACTGCCCTGTATTTAAAATCTAAACCGATTATTGGGACACCCGATTATTGTGTATTAATACCGATAGTAACTAACTTGTGTGTGTGTGCAAAGGAAAAGAGCTATATACTGCGACAACTTCAGAATTTTATCGATCACATTTTTTTGAATATTGAGCATAATGCACTCGTCTTCCATTCTTCAGGTATAAATTACCTTAACAAAATTCAAAGCTTATACAGTTGAACTTAATGTACAGCTATCTGTTGGCTGCATCCCAATAATCCTAAAACTACGCGAAATTTTGCTTCCGAAATAAAAGCTTCCGAAATTTTGTATAATAATAAGCTTTCCAAAAATAAGCTTTCCAGTCACTCAGCAGTAACCATATCTGACTTTGTAGCAACGTTACTTGGTAACAATAATATAAACGGCCCTTACCGCGTCTCAACTGAGACCTTATGAATCATTTTAACGATTGGTGAACATTGTATAGGTGGTCAGACCAACGAATGTTTGTACACACAACTGCATTTTATGTCATCCGATTGCATGTTAATTTTTGGTCAACGGCGGGAATTGAACTCGAGACCGTGGCGTGATGAGCAAATCTCTTAACCATTAAGCTACAACCGGCGACTTTATACTTGGTAAACATTATTATATAAAATTCGTTTGTTTGGTCTTCCTTCAGCATTTTAATAGTCTTTATTGAAGAGGCGGTACTTGCATATCAAACTTCTTGTGAGCTCGTCTTCCATTTTTCCATTTATTCTTTACTTAGTATATATATGATACTTATCGTATCTATACAATATACAATACAATGCAGAATATAATAGTTTCTAAACTAAGAAGTATATAATCAAGACATGAAAAAATTCCTTACATTCTCGTATAAAGCAAAAACAGCAAGTAAAAATTTAAATATAAAATTAAAATTTATGAAGAAAATTTTATAAAGGGTTTTGCAATAAGAGGTTTCATTTTGAATAGCCTGCTATTAGGGCAGCTGACAATTTTGAAGTCGAACTCAATCCATAAACGTCGCATCTTTGCTGATTGGGTCCTTCAATGATCCGGATTTTCATCGAAAAATCATCTCCATCCTCAACTCCATCCTTAACTTTTTGGGTGCAATTTTTGAGCTGGCGGTGTGATTGGACCTTACTTTCTCGAAAATGAGGCTGGTGCAACTGTTACTATGATTAATGATTTTTTATGACTGGAATTGGAATATATTTATGTGGACGATGTTTATTTTCAGCAAGACGGCACTACCTACGTACACAAGCAACGAAACAATCGTGCAAGAAAAGTTTTCTGGCCGTGTTATTTCTCGAATGACTCGAATGTTATTTCTCGAATAACATCTTGAAATTTGGAGCCACGTTATATATAAGGTCTATGCCAATACTCCACAATCGATTCAAGATGGAATTCGTGAAGATATTGTGCTGCAAGCCTTGGTTTAGTTTCGGATATCGTTTTCAAATGTTAATGGCATACGGCTATTTACAATGATTAATTCGATGATTTCTCTTAAAAAATACTCGTTTTTTTAAATATCAAAATGAAACCTCATATTGGAAAACTCTATATGAGCTAGTTGAACAACACAAAAAAAAATATTGTAAATTATATTCATATAAATTATATATTTTATTTTTTTTTGTGTTGGTATAATTCTCAAAAAAAATCGAAAAATTTTGAAAATAACAAAAACAATTCATACAACACCCACATCCATAAATTTCTAGTATAGATACGAGACAGCCCTCATACACTTCATATACACCATTCCAACTCCGGTTTATTTAATGGAAAAGTTCAATACAAAAAAACTTTTGTTTTTGGTTTGCTTCAACTTCTCTCATTCGTTTAGAGCTTTTTGATATTTTCTTAAGATACCAGAAATACTGTGTGTGCATGCAACAAAAAATTATGGAAAAAAATGTTAAAACCGTAAGACATGAGACACTATATATGTACATGCATATATTGAGTCATGCAAAAATTACATGATGTCTGGACGATAAGAATTTATTTTTTTATTTCTATTGACTTAGAAGGAATTTAAAAAACTTTATAATACTGCAAACTATATCTTGTCTCGTATCCTTCTCTTGCAAACTCCATTTTTATTCGTACAAAATCAATACACAACCAAACTATCCCTTATATATACGTACTTAACACACCACTACATGTGCATCTATATATAAGAAATACTCGTTTATTATTTGTCCCGCATATTTTAATGGGACGTCCCATACCATTTGTTTCGTTAAAATTGTAAAATTATTCAACGAAAGTATTTAGGGAGGGTGTACTGTGCGTACAAACCAACATAATCAATCAACTTTTAGGCGAATTATGTTGGTATGTTTATGATTGAAAATGGACGATGGGATTAAGACGCCGGAAACAACCCCCCACTTCTTTATATATGTATTTAAAAAACATGACAAATCGTTTAAATATGACTAAGCTCGAAATGTTGATTTATTTTCGAGTGGGATACGTGCGTTATAATTTTGTTTTTGACGGTACAGTTTTCGAGATTCATCATCCTAAAATATACAATCGAACGTGCCTCCTCCGACTTTTATTAATATCATTCAAAATAGTTTTCTTTTTTATAATATCTTTAAGCCATTATTGGCATTAATAGATAATATTTATAATGATAATATTGTTTATATTCGATTGTTTAGTTAGGATTTCAAAATTAGTTAAGATTTGCATATAAAAATAAAATAATAAATATTATTTCTAATATTTCATAGTTTGATGAAGAATTTGAGCCATCAACCCAGGACCACATTTCTCAATAAATGGACAGTTTCAAAGATTTTCAAGGAGATGAGGACAAGGATAAATTAGGTAAGCGGGAACAGGGATAATAGAGCCCTAATATATGCATATATATATATGCATATATATATATATATATATATATATATATATATATATATATATATATATATATATATATATATATATATATATTTCCACGCAACTGGTACAGAATTCTGTTTGTTACACACCTTCACTACATGAACACATACTGCCTTGGAGTAGGTCTCACAGTTCATTTTTCGAGCGGAGTGTTCTACTGTTATACCATCATAAAGTAGAAGTCAATTTGTCGATAAAGCCGATAGCAGATCTTAATTCACGCGGGGTATCCAGTACTAATTACTCTCGACATACTCGTACATTCAATAGCGCAGCCTGGTAGTTAATTCAGCAATGACTTAAAAAATTTCAGGTATGTCTTATGAACTTTCTTCACAGTTATCTGAGTGAACGGGGAATCATTGTAAAATCAGATGGAAATTGCGAGTGGTGCTCTCCAAGGCGTGATTTCAGGACCATTGCTCTGGGATATTCTTTATGACGGTGATCTCAGAATTTCCTTGCCTGTTAATACGGATGACCTAGCACTTATTTTACTGGCGAGATATGAACAACAACTTGTATAGAGCACATATCAGTTTGCGCCGTAAAAGAGAATTATTAGAAGTAAGAGGTAATTTAAGATATAGGAGTAATAAGAATGGTACCAACAACGAAAATTAAGTACCTGAGGGTGTGACTGGACCATCGACAAAGATTAGAAGAACATATTAGACAAACGGTGGTGGAACATATTAGACAAACTTGTTCGATTAATTGCACTCGCGGACCGACAAGTAAGAAAATTGGTCCCCTCGGGACATAAATCATATTGTATGGAGAACTTTGTATGAACGTGATCAACTAGATCTAGTTATACAGTACTTAAAGGATAATCTAGCAGAATTAATAATATCTAACATGCCAGCAACAACGTTAATGGCCCAACATAAAGCATTCACAAGATAATTAGGTTACAGCAGTTTTGTGTATGTTAAACCCGACACATACTTAGTTAAGGCTTTTCAAATACTAAATTTATATCTTATTGATCGGCGACATTTCTATCATCAGAGCTCTTTTAACATCTCTGAATACCGCAGGGTGCAATCTGCTGATCACGCTGTACGACTTTGTTTCAGTTTATCCTGATAACTGATTAATTTAGTCCCGGCTGGAGCTTGAGCATTTCTTCACCATCGCTGATTGTGATGTTTATGTTGGACAAGTTTATCATTTGGACTGATACCATTCCTTCTTTGTCTGCTACTTGTGTTCGAGCGACCATTATATTCCATCTGAAGTGATCATTAGCCTGCCTATTAAACTTCGGTGTTTTGAAGTCCTATAGTTTTCTGAAGTCTGATCTATATTATTGTTTATGATCTGGCTAGAACTTCGGCTTCTGTTTCAATAATGGGTTAAGAATTGCTGAGGTGTGTCTATAAGGTTTTCGAGCCACGCTAGTCGATCACCAAAACCAGAAGCCGAGTATTATATTTATTTTTTACTGAACGACACAAGGGTTGATCTTCACACCGATTGAAATCAGAAATCTGAATATTGCATGGAACATCTAGCCCAGAGGTGGTATTACACTATGATCAGATAAGGGTACCAATGTATTAAGCTCTGAATTAATAGCTAGTCCTAAATAAATTCGTAAACCACCTCGAATTTGAGCCAACTCGAATTTGAGCCAAAATTACATGAATAGTCATAACTAGTTTAGTTTTGTTTCCAAAAGCTCATTCATTTTGGTTTATCACTGAAAGCCCTGCCAGTTAAGGTACACCACGTACTTGCAGATTAAGTGTCCTGGTGTGTGTCACCTACTTTAATAATTTGTCGCCGATAGTAAAGATAACGCGCAAACTAGTTGTAGATGTTACCTATGACACCAATTTTTGGCCGGTTTGATCTAAACTTTTACTATAAACCACTGTTTGAAATCAACAATATATGCCTGGGGTGGGCTAACCATTGGACGAAGTTAAAATACTTCAGAGGTGATGAACTCTGATAATCCATTTGGAAGAAGTTCCATAGTATCAAGATCTCCAACTAGATTGTATGCAATGCACAAATCAGAGAGATTTATTACCCTAAGTGGTACTCCAGTCAGCCGACTGAACAATCCATCCTCTTCGAAGGCTGGCCCTAAGGATTCTGGGGAGGGCCAAACACTGCAAGAGAGAAGTGATTCCAGCGGAAGATTTACATTGCTAGCAGCTGGCTCCAGTGGAAAAACTATTGACCTAGAAAAGGATAATATGGATCTCTTGGGGAGGCTATACAGAAAATGGAGCAATTATTTGTCAAGCGAAGAAATTGAGTATCTTAAGCGAGAGAATGAACTTCTACAAATGAATCAGGATGCTAAAAAACATAGCAAACCAGAGAGTATTGAATACTAGATGATGAGGATGAATTAGAAAGGTAAACGGACTGGATCCTAAAGAAGAAAAAACAGTCCAGAAAGGGTATAGGAAAAGAAAACCTGAATCGTCACCTGAGGTTGATCAACTAAATGGTAGTGGAACTTCAAGTACCGAATCGAAAGTTGTCCAACCCAAGGTCAATCAACCAGAAGGTAGTAAATCTACCAAGAACCTTGCACCAAAACTGGTGCAACCAAAAGAAAAACCACCCCCGCCATTAAATATTGTGGGCGTGAACAGTTACCCAAAAATTCAGTCTATAATGAAATCGGTTACTGACAAATAGTATAAAGTAACAGCGCTAAACAATGACGTTTGGAAAATTAATACTCTGGTCTCAGAATCCTATAGAACATTATCTATGAAACTGAATGCTGAAAAGTATTAGTGGTTTACCTATGAAGACAAACAGGCTCGACCTATAAAAGTTATGGCAAGAGGTTTGCATCACACTTGCTCAACTCAAGAAATAATGGATAAAGATCTTACATAATAAAAATCTTAAAATACTAGGGGACTCCCTCTTTTTATGCTGGTATTTGATAACAAAGAGAATGTTCAAAACACTTATGGTATAAAATCAATTCTTCACATGAAGGTCAAAATTAAACCAATGAGGAGAACAAATACATGCATTCCACAATGCAAGAAATGTCAGGGATTTAATCACACCCAAAGATATTGCAGCCGGGATCCGAGATGTGTAAAATGCTCAGGTAAACATATTACCCATGTACAATAGGGAGAGATATGCCAGCTAAGTGTATAAATTGTAAGGGTCAACATCCGGCCAAGTATCGAGGCTGTGAGGTTGCTAAACAACTACAAAAATTAAGAGCTACATCACGAAAACTACCACAAAATCATGAAATTCGAAGGATTCAAACCTCAAATCAGATGGATCAGAAACCTCAAAGAAGAACATCTGCTCAGGTAGTGAAAGACTCAGGTTCAACCAAATATATGGGCTCTGAAAATAACCGAATTATGGAAAACATTATGAACACCATTGAAGCTATTACAAAGCAACTAGTTGACCAAAGTAATCTGAACAACATGATATTTGATCAACTTAAGAAAATGGAACTCCCACATTACAATCCGATAAAAAATGTTAAGTAAGAACTCAACTTTCAGAATAGCAATCTGGAATGCGAATGGGCTTATGCAACACATTCCAGAAATAGAAATATTTTTAAAATCGACATTTTCCTAATATCCGAAAGCCATTTTGTTAAAATCCGGGATTATAACTTATGTTATATCATTCCATCCATCCAGCGGAAAGAGCAAGAGGTGGTTCGGCATTACTAACAAAAGAAAATATATAACACTATGTAGAAACAAACATCGAAGAAGAATCAATGCAAGTCGCTACTGTAAGGATTCACATTAAACACAGACAGCTTACTGTCTCTGCAATATACTGTCCTCCCCGACCCCGGCATAACTTGAAAAGGGAGGACTACATTAAACTATTTAAATCACTAGGACGTGGTTTTATTATTGGAGGTTACTTTGAAGCGAAAAACACCTATTGGGGAGCTAGACTTACAGCGTCAAAGGGTAAAGAATTGTTTCAAGCAGGTCAGCCATCAAAATGTGAATTTTACTCTGATGGTTCCCCAACATACTGGCCCAGTAACAAAGCTAAGATACCGGACCTAATAGACTTTTATGTAGCAAGAGGTGTATCCCAGAACTACATTCACATTGAAAACAGCAATTCTCTAGTATCGGATCACTCACCGGTTATCATGACAGTGAGTGAAACGTTAATTCAAAGTGCACAAATTCAATAACAAACTGAGATCTCTTTCGTAAATGAATGGAGGAGAAAATCATTCTCCAGGTACCGATAAGTAATTCTCGACCGTTGGAAGACGAATTGGAACAACTCAATGAAGTAATTCACTATATGCTGCGTTGGCAAGTACCCCACTTTAGAAAATAAGAAGACGCTTAACGTATCTTACCCAAGATACCAAAAATACCAAAAATTCCAGTACCTCCACTTAAAAAGGATGATGAGACCTGGGCAAGAGGTTACAAAAAGAAGACTGATTTGTTTGCGGAGTAAAGAAAAAACACGAACACATCTATAATGTCCTATTTGGATACGATACATATCGATTTAAGTAACGTATAGCTTAACCCTTTAAGACTATGATATGTCATTAATTTTGTCCACAATTTAACTTCATCAGACATACATTTTCACATTCATAATTTAATTAAACACCAATATCAAGGTGTCATAAGATCACAATCGAACTCTTAAAAGGACTCGTTCTAGTTATAAAAGAGAAAGGAGGTGATTTATATCCAAGAACCAACATGAGGAATCAATTTGATTTTATACATACGCTGCTGTCCACATACAGACTAGAATTTTTCCGAATACGGTTCTATCTGGGTTTTTCTTATACAGTCCGTTTATAAATCGGGTTTTGTCATACTCTTGGTAAACCTACATATGGTATAATATACGTCTCGACGATACACTATATACTGTGTGTAAATCGACATACCAACATAACACTGTTATAAATAAAATTTCCCACATATGTATTCTGACAATGAAATAAAAATGAGAAAATATATAAAATCATGTCTATAACGGTTAAATGTGCAGCATCCCAATTACCAGTTTTCCAAAATATTATAGTTCTCCCTTATATATAGTTTACAAATAAAACTATAATTAATATTCTAGATTTTCTCAGCATCACATCTGCACCAAACAAAATTTAATTCTTTTCTAAACAACAAAAAAACACAAACTGGACATTGGTTTGCATCACAATTCATCGAAAATGTTGTGTAAAAGGATTTTATATTTTTAGTGTTCAACCAGAAAAACTAGTTTTTCCCATCCGCACTATACATTAACGTTCGGTTATGAGATGAATATTTTTTTTTGTATATATAAGTACGAGTATATGGTTTTTGGTCCAGGTGGATGATCAAAAAAAAATTTACGTTTTTCTGTTCATTGTTCGCTGTAACAAAACTCGATTGGTGACTTTGAAATTTTTACAAAATTTTCCCGTAAAATAATTTACCTTTTAAATCAAATTTATAGCTAAAATCAGTTTGATCGAATCCTTCTTACGTTCAAGACATTTTATTTAAATTAATAAAAAAATAGTAATTTTCTTATTTAAGTTTGAGATATGTGAAAATGTTTAAAACCAAAATAAAATAATAGACTTGGACCAAATTATTAAAAAAAAATGTTTAATTACAATGTGAAATAATTTAAAAACTAGAATTAAGTTTAATTTGGAAATAAGTGGTTGAAAAAAGTGAAACAAAAAATGTGAAATTAAATATAAATCGTTAATTAAAAATTTAATTATTTAAATATGTAAGTAAAAATTTGTTCATATATATAGTTACTGCTGCGCCATCTATAATTCAATAGAAAATTGTATACAAGTTTAATGCGGAAAAAACTAAATTTTCCTTCTGCACAAATGTGTTGTCCTTCTCCAACTCCACGACAATCGTTTATTATTTTGTCGTATGGCTGCATTACGACGATGGGGTATAATGGATATATATTATTTAATTATTTTAGTTTTAAAAATAATTTAATTAATTATTTTAATTTATAAAGTGTCATCATATGCAACAACGCTGCCATATTTTTTATCCAATTTGGTTCATTACGAGAAAAGCTTTTATAGTGTTGTTGAAATTAAACGATAGATGGCTCAGTTTATTTGCAATAGTGTGTTATTTTAAATCAATCTTTATTATACAATAGTAATAGTAGATATAACGGTTTATCAATAAATATTTAAATTAGTTGATTAAAACCATAATTACAATAAATGTTTGGATTGGCTTGAAATTAGTTCTAAGCAGACCAGTTAGTATTCTGGAATCATATAGCACACTCAACCCTTCAAACATCCAAACAAAACCAAACTCATCGGGATGTGATTATATAATCGGACTTTTAATAATCCGTCACGCTTAAGCAATCGGTAACAGTAATCGAACCGTCGCGACTTTTTGAGTATTATTGATAGTTTGAACTTAAGAATACAGCTGTCTGACTGTTTTTATCTTAGCAATCATTTTTGGGGCTCAAAGCTCTCCCAACTATTTCGCGGTTCCATTATGTACGTCCTACTTTACGCTTTTATATAGCCAAATCGAGGACGTACGTCTATAGGTCCGATTTACGTAGAACCATCTGCACATTGCATATTTCTCCATGCCAACCTATATAATAGTCTTACATGGAAGATGGTGGTTCATGAATTCTTCACTCCAACAAGAGATCAACAGAGGGTCAGATGTGTTTCTTTACAGCACCGAACGAATCAGATGGTGAACAATTGCTTTTGCATCGTGCCCATACAAGATTCGAACCCGGTAACCCAGTTGTTCGCCAATATATCAAAAAGTGTTACGATCCTTCTATATACGGTTAGATTGACCTGAGCTGTTTTTCTTTTCTATTCATGTTGCTTCAACGATATCCATGGATGGTATTTAACAAAACTTTATTATTCTTTGAACAAGTGCGCATTGCTTTTCTTTTTGAGAACTCTGTCCCGAATAAATCCAAGAGCATAGAAAACCATAGTCTATACGTAAGTCTCCCAACAATTGCCGGTCACAGTTTTATTTTACCACCCGTACTAATATAATTTGTTATTATCACTTCCTCTCTCTGTTAATCTATCATCTACCTCTCTCTAATTTCAGTTCTTCTATTTTCTAGGTCAATCTAGTAGCTTTAAACATTTAACTCTTTTGAAGAAATCTTTCTAATTACCAAGATTCATTCTAACCCTCTCAAATATCCTGAGCAATTTTGTATCCCCCTTGAACTTCTTATATAATGGTATTTTTAGAGAGAACTAAATACATTACCCATACATTTGCTCTCCATTTCTTTTCGAGTGTGAAGTAATCCATTGGGTATCATTACTTTGCAATTCCTTGCCAACTTCATATTCTGTACAATTTTAATCAATACTTTAATATGCTGTCATTCTGACCGTTATGCAGACTTTTCAATTTCTCAAATATGTATATCTTTTGTCACGACCTAAGTGTTCAAGCTCTCTATTACCCAGACCTAACTCAATCTCGTTTTTAACCTCAAAAAATATTCTTTATTTTACATATGATTCAGCACAAGCTTTGGTTACAGAATCCGTATGTGAGATGTGATATGGTTATAGATCACAGATCAATAGACCTTTATAGCCTCCATTCAAGTCATCGCAAAATTATTTTCCTGTACAAAATTGCTTCATAGAAACACGTTGTTTTGAACGAGAGCTTAAGTTAATTTTTAATGTGAAAAGATGAAACCCATTTGACTGGTTTGAATAAATAAAACATGTAAAACGACGAACACATAAATATTGCGCTAATCTTGCCTTGTTATACTATCCAACCTGTTATGGGGTCAGATCACTGCCAATTTTTCCCAGTCAAATGAAGGACAGTATTTCACATTCCATTGCTTCATGACAGCCAACAGTATTGATATAGATTCTGCATCCGAACAAGAGGCCATATATGTGTTCTTTGACATCACTGATGATAATCGAGTAATGACAAATTGCCTGCCTCTATCTGAATTCAAACCCGGTAATCAATAGACCAATCAATTTTGCCTCATAAACCGCTTTTAACATTGGTAACCTCAAAAGTGAAGGCAATACAATATTAGGGCATTCAATTGTTTGCTAGTTTGCACACATTTTACATAAAATATTAGTTACATAATTTCAAGATGTCATTACATTAAGCACAGAGTACGATAACTTGTTCTTTTGTTTTCAAAATTTTGTTAAGGCTATGAACATCCGCTAGAGCGAACATGTGGAATGAAAACAGAAATTTTTAGATAACAATCGGCATCGACAAACATCCAAAATAGAGGAACATAAGAAACCAGTCAATTGCTGCCTTTATTTTGTAGTTTAAAAAACATATCGAACTCCAAGCGTGAAAATTTGGAAGTTTGAAAGCGAATTTAAATCTAAACTGTAACTTGATTTTGCACACCAATCACTTGATTGAGCATGTTTCCCTTCCTCATAAACTGCACGGTTCGGATACCTCACAAATTTTCAATTTCGACTGTACGAACTTTAAAGCACCACTGCAATATTTTTCTCACTAGTCATTTTCACGTTTCCTGGATTTGCAAATTCCAGAAATGAAAAATTTAGGCATGAAACTTAAGAATTACATCTTCCGCCTTATTGTATATCTGTATTATAGTGTAACTTACCATTCGCAATGACAGCATAGATCATCTCTCAACATTCTTACTTAGATCGTACCAATGATGTGGGATTGATGCCAATGCAAGTCAAATTTTTCTCGTTACTGAGAAGCACTATTTGATTTCACGATAAATAATGAGGCTTATCATATTTCAAATTAGGATCAAAAGCTATTCTTATCAACGCCATTAGTTAATATGAATATGAAACTAATTTAATTTCGTCAACTGTAATGTGAAAGCTCAATACCCTTGCGTCGAAGTCAAATCGAAGTTTGATTTGTGTAGAGCATCTATACACAAATCCATCCAATGGTGCAGTGATTAAAGCTGCGAGTTAGAATAGAGGTTACTGATAGGAGCTAGATGCAAAAAGGAAGTTGCCACCATCTAATTACGACCTCAATAACGGTTTTGAACACTGGATGATACTTTGTTGTAGTACAAAAAAATGAACCGAGACACTCATCTTCTATATAAGTGATCAATGTGGAAACAGTCACGTTAATTATAATATATATATATATATATATATATATATATATATATATATATATATATATATATATATATATATATATATATATATATATATACATATATATATATATATATATATATATATATATACCTATAGTGTTAAGTTTATAGTAGTCATTATGCATATAATGACTACTATAAACTGAACAAATAGTGCAATGGTTACGTTTATGTCAGTTGGTGCAGAATGTACTAATACTTCGATGATCGTGAATCAAACTTTAACATTTAGGGCAATACAGATATAAATGTTTCTGAGTTTACGACGAATGAGCTTTTAACTTCAAAATGAGATTATGTCGTTAACAAACTTCTTGTAAAAACATAAATTGAGGTGGTATGGTCAATTACTCAAAATATACTTTCAAAATGCGTCCTTATCGTCTGATTTGACGAAACCATCACAAATTGTACTATCTAGTTTTTCGCGGATGGATTGCTTTTCATGGATATCATTTTGAAATGGTAATATTTGGAATTATATGATAAATCCATTCACCTACAGTTACTCAACACAACAATCATCCACAATGCATTACTCCATACTAACCAGTATAGTATTGGTTAAATGGAGGTTCAGTCCATGGGTTCTTCATTCCACCACTGCGTTATTGTTGTCTTCATACTTGATCACTGGTCGTGAGCAAGTAAAGAAATTTCTCTGGTATGCATCCCACCCCTCTTGGGATTAGAGCCTTGTACTCGAAAGCATCCTGATTTATTTTGTAAGAAACAAAATCAGATATAAATTAAGCTAATGTCACGAGAATTTTGTCAATATCTTCAATTTCTTGTGAGTTAAGGATACAAAAACCTCATATAAGTCAATAAAATATTCTATTTTAACGACTACTAATAGTTACAAGAACCTTTCAAAATTGACTTCCTTCGATGTTGACATTTTTTATTCTCACTCCAAAATCTAAGTACCTGAATTTTCCTAATGTTGTCCTTTTCAATATTACCTTTACATATGACAACCCAAAATAGGATAACTGGTCATTCATCTATATCAGAGCAATGCAGCGTTAAGATAGATCGTCAAACGGCAAATGAGAAAGAGACATTCATCACTCGACCTATATTAACTAGATGAAATTAATGTGGCAGCAAATTAATAATAAAATCTTTACTTAAAATAATTTTTGTTTCTAATTTCAGGCATACACAAAACTCCAACTACCATCAAAATCAACATAAATCCAATACTGTAAGAAGCATTCGAGCAAACTCATCAAAATTTCAAAGTTCATAAATCAAAAAATTAACACCAATATAATGTCAGCCACTTTCGTTCAAAATTTAAAAAATATTTACAATAATAATAAAATAATAAATAATTCTTCTAAACACATCCAAATTAATCGAATAAAAATTATAATAAAATAATTTTTTAATTAAAACCAAAAAATAAAAAAATTATTAAAGAGAAAATATTATTTTTTCTTAAAACTATTATACAAAAAACCACAAAATCATGTCATCAAACAAAAACTATAACTACATCACACAACAGCACTAATAACAAAAAAAATATTTAATTAAAATAAATAATATATTAATTAAAATAATGACGAAAAATGAAAATCGCCATCTTGTATTTCACAGCGAGCTTTTTATTACAAGAAAAAAAAACCACTTGACATAAGAAAATAAATGAAAAATGATTCAGACATAAAACAAAATAAAAAAAATATTTGACAAAACAAAGAAAACGGGGCAACATGAATATATGTATATACATGAAAAGCGGGAAAATACACACACACACACACATATATATATATACAAAACTTAATACATCAACAAACCAGAAAAAAAGGATACTTCAAGCGGGATGCTGAATAAAGAAGAAAGACTGAATTTTTTTTATATATCTTAGGGGAACAGTATTTTTAATAGTTATGGTCTCAAAAAAAATAGAAAGAAAAATAAACTTTAGGGGAAACTCAATACTAAAGCAACCAATTCAGGAGAATCTTTATAGGGGAAAACTATCATTTTCCCCGTTTCGATAACAAAATTTCATTCAAAACTAAAAATTATAATAAAAACAAAATAGGAATAAGTATTTATTTATTTTATTTATACATTAGATACGAGTATATAGATAAAACCACGTTATCGTTCCAAAACCTATATATAAATAATATAATGTATAAGTTAAAAATAATCTTAATTAAGTTAATTTTATTTATTACAATAGACTTACAATTATTTATGTCGCCAACATAAATAGTTTTATATTATATATCACAAACAAACAATTAATAACAGATAACAAAACATTATTATTGTTTATTTAATTAGCGATTCGTCAGAACTCAAAAAAAAAATTATGTTGCCGAAATATTTATTATTTTCTACTACCAATGATATAACGAAATCGTGAGCAAAATAGTCTGCTAAATTAATAGTCTGGAAACTATACCTCCTATTGTCTATTTATCCTATATCCTGAATACAAATTATGATACAGTTTGATGGATAAAAAATATAATTTTCGTCCAGTTTCGTCAAAATATAAATTTAAAAATATTAATCGAATATAAAATATATTGTACAATTTACAGTCTAAATCAATAAAAAACATATTAAACATGTAAAATAAAATCTTCGTTCAGTTTCGATAAAATAAGTTAAAAACATTTAATCGATTAAAAATATAGTGTACAATTTAACAGTCTAAATCAATTAAAAACATATTAAAGATATAAAATAAAATGCTCGTTCAGTTTCGTTAAAATAATAATTTTAAAATATTTATTCCATTAATCCACAATGTACAATTTAACTATCTAAATCAATTGAAAACATATTAAACAATATAAAATAAAATGTTCGTTCAGTTTCGTTAAAATAATAATTTTAAAACGTTTAAATAGAAAACATATTATACTAATAAAATAAAATGTTCGTTAACAATTTAATCTAAATCAATAGAAAATATATTAAATACATAAAGCAAAATCTTCGTTCAGTATAATCATATACGATTTAAAATATATACATTTGAACTATCTAAATCAATAAAAAATATATTAAACATATAAAATAAAATAAACGTTCAGTTTCGTTAAAATATTAGTCGATTTAGAAACTATATTGTATAAAAATATATACAATTTTAACTATCAAAATCAATAAAAAATATAGTATATAGATAAACAAAATCTTCGTTCAGTTTCGTTAAAACAATAATTTTAAAACTTTCAATGATCAAAAATAATTTTGTATAATTTTCTCGCCAAATCAATAAATTAAGAATAGTTTAAAAAAGGTTTCGCTCAGTCTCGTTAAATTATTAATATGCATAAATTATGATTTCAAATATAAATTAGCACGTTAAAATTATTGTTTCAGACATAATCAAAAATCTTTAGAAAACGAATTTAAAATAGTTTTCGTTCAGTTTCGTTAAGTTTTTAATTTTACTTATAAATATAAATTAAGTAGTATTAACAGGCCTGAAAACATTTTATAACGCAATTTTAGTCGTTTTAGCTTTTCGTTCAGATCGTTCAGATTCAAATCAAATCTAGATTTTAATTACAGTCCATTAACAAATATAGTTGCTGCAAACATTGGCTGCATAGTTTATTTTTAAATATTAGTTAGATAGTAATAAATATACAAAAACAATAATAAATACAAAATTCAAAATAATATAGTTTGGGATCAATACATAAATATAATAAAGGTGCTTAGTGTGTTGAATAGCGATTATTTAGCATACAAAATTGACATAAAATTCAAAATCTATAGTTTTTAAAAACACAACACACTCTAGTTATATAGTACATATATAGAATCAAATTTAGTCTGAATTTAGAAATAAACAATTTATTAGACACAATTCGTATATATTATCAGAAACAATGGCAACTATATATTGTTAAGGCTTTTATTAACCAATAAAATTGTTTAAGTTTGGACAACACGATTTCTTATATCTAATCAAAATATAAAATCTGTTATTAATTAATAATTAACATATAATTTATTTTTTATAATTAACGTTTAGTTAAATCATATAAAATATATATATTAATATTATTTTTTTTTTATTTAATTTCAGCAAACTTATAATTTTATTAATAATATTATTTAAACCAAAATTTCATTTTTTAACGATCGGAATTTAGAAAATTCCACTTATATTCATAAATTGAAATAATTTTTGGACCGAATCCAAAAAAAAACAAAAAAACCAAAAATCTCATTTTCTCATTTTCATTTGGGAAGAACCAAATTATGAATTGGTTCACTAATTTTGAATAGGATCTAGTAAAAATTGTATAAAACGAAGAAGAAATACCCAACCGCGAAATTTATAGATATTTTATAATACGTTTGAATGAACCGTAAGATATACAGACAGTAGTAGTCGAAGTTGTTTCGAAGAACCCCAACATTAAAAACTCGGAAAAAAGTTGGTCGTCTCTCTCGATTATTATTATTATTATTAGTAAAAAAGGGAATTTGTACCAAAAAATAATCTTTGAATAAAAAAAAATATTTTAAAATTTTCTTAAAGGAAATTCAAAAAACAACAAAATTCCAACCCTTTTAACATAAATAGATAAATATTTCAATCAAAAACATATAAATCAACCCTTTAAAAATCGTTTAATTAAATTATAGTTTTTAATAACTATACTACTGGACGTATATATACAACAACACAAAAAAAAATCAATTGACTTGAGACAACGTCTAATCTAATTACGCATCCAAAATTATTAATTTTAGTAGGGAAAATGAGATTTTCTTCGACCGTACACATACACGGCCCCGTCTTTATATATATTCGTCAATATATACAATAAAGGTGTGTATCTTATCTTAATCTTAACTAAATATATATTTTTTCCATCTACTATCAATAGACTTCCGTTTACAATATATATATATTTTTTTACTTTTTTTGTATCATCGCAGATAATCGCAACACAAATCGCGTTTTAAGATATAAATTTTCTTTTTATTAATTTTTAAATTTTATTTTAATTTTTATTTTTTTTTTACAATTTATGTGTATATTTGAATGTGTTTAGACGTGTACACCAGTCTCCGTTTCGTACATCCCCTAGATCTCAATTACACAAAAATAGTGCTCATTAATGTATAATTATGAATTTCTTGGGCCTGAATCTAGGGGTAGATCCGGTTTGTTTCAAAATTTCATATCTAGGCCCGCACATATACTATATATTGTATGCTTGTGTTCAGAACTATATATAATATGTATATTAGGCAGAGATTAGTGTTTGGATCGAAATCCGATTCTGTATAAAAATACATTCATCTCTAAGTGTATATATATAGATTATATAATAGAACAAGTTAGATATATAATATATAAAATTTAAGATCTTTTGTTGAATCGCATCCCCTACTCGGCATACACATGTATATATGATTTGCACATGAAATAACGCGGTAAAATCTTGATATATAACAACAGGCTATAATATAAGGGTTAACCATATCTCCCATTAAGACAAAACATAATATTTTTCTTCTAGTAAAAATAGATTTGAAAGAATTGATAAGAAAATACAAAAATTTCCAACTTTATATAATTATTTTCTTTTCATCTCTTCATTTTATCAATAATTTCGATCTAATATCTGTTTTATCGTATATATAAAAAATTATTATTTTCTTAAAACTATATATTTGGATAATACCTTTTATATATAATGTTGGTATATGTACTTAAGACATTCTAGACATTCATAAGGGTAAATTCATGTTGTTATATATAATAAAACTACCTCAAACCGCCATTATCAAAAAATTATTCCACAAACAAAAAAGAAAACCTCCTTCTCCCATCTCAAGCCATTAAGCCAAAAAAAAAATCGTAAAATCTAATAAAAACGCCAAAAATCCAAATAAAACAATAAAATAAGAAATGCTATATAATTATTCATAGACTAATTAAAATATAAGAAACAAATGAGCAAACCAAAAAAAATTGTTTTTAGGGAAATAAAATTTATGATTAAAGTTTGACATTAATTTCTTATGTTTTTGGCTTTAAACAAAAAAAAAATTATATACGTTTCTTAACAGCAAACAAAACAATTGCTAAATATTATTTTTATTACTTCTTTATAACAAAAACAAGACGACTATATAAAAATAGGCCATAAAAAAAATTATATTTTTCTTATATTTTTCTGATTATTTATTTATTTTTGAAATATGATAATTATATTACGATTATAACAACCAAAAAAAAAACAAAACTATATAAATTACTATAATAAAATAAAAATATATGTAAAGTTACAAAAAAATTATAAACACTGTTATTGATTAACGAAATTATGATATTAAATATTGAAATAAAATGTAATAAAATAAAAACAAAAGACACATTTTGGAAAAAAAAACTAAACTAGTTTTGTTTTATTTTATAGAGGTCCCTTCGTTCGTTTGTATGATGGAAACTGTCAAACACTTGAGTCAAAATTTTACTCTCAAATCGAGCCTTATCGATTTGGATAGAATTCTGAAAATAAAATTTTATACTTCTCACATTTCCACTCTTCGAGCCTAACTTCATAAGGTCGAATAAACAGTTTGACCAAGAATATCAGTCGTTCGCTTAATCTGTCGTTCGCTTCACTGTGAATTCCTCATAAGATAGAACGATTTCCGATATGTATCGAGTACCGAATCGATGTTAGTCCATCAGAGATTTCCATTGAATGTGGCTTTATGGTATAGTGCAATTCGCTTACTACTTGAACGACGTAATTTGCACTCATGTTGTTGCACTCGTGACGCCCATACTCAACAGCAAGACGACACTCGGCCAATATTCCCAAACAAAATAAAAACAACAGACAAATTTTGAAAAAAAAAATAAACTACTTTTGTTTTATTTTATAGAGGTCCTTCCGATCGTTTGTATGATGGACATTGTCAAAATCTAGTTTTATTTACTAGGTGGTTCCGACTCTGGTGAGGGCATATCCTTATAACTAAGACCTATTTCTGATCTCGAGTGTTGAAATTCATTGTTCATACCCTTGAGTCATTATCGATATGGTCAGAATCCTCAAAAGAAAGCTATACCGCAATACTTCTGATATTTTAAGCGCTTGCCCTTTTTGAAGATTGGCCACCTTTCATTCTTCGAGCATAACTTCATGTTGCCATACGCCAATTGAATTAGTTGAAACGACAGTTCGGCCTAGAAAATCAAAAGATCTGAATTAATTCACTCAACTCAAGCTATACATACGACTTTACTTTAAACTCTTCTTCGCTTCAGTGTAAATTCCTCAAAAGATGGTCTCGACTATCAATGATCGAGAGTTTAAACTTATGGCTCGAAACATCTTCCATGTCAATACTATAGGTTTAGTATGGAGCATTGCAACTTGCAGGTCTAATCAACACTCTGTACAATTTCAGCTTATTACTTGAATATCAGCACTCCTTCGTGGTTACTCTTATATTCGTTGAATTTGACAAGTAGTATACTATTTAAGAGGATCAAATATCTCATGTTAAACAGTTAGCTATTTTATTAAATAATTAAAAATAATATAAATTTTAAATCAAAAATTTGTTCTTTTTTTTATTTAAAATTTCTTCAATGAGCTTATCTAAGAAATCAACAACATACTCGTATATTTGTCTTTAGGTAAGTAGTGATATAAATCTAGGGTTTCTTCAACTAACTCAACTAAGTATGTCTTTAGGTAAAAGTGCCGTGTCCGATCGAATATGTTCTCGATTTGGCACAACCACATCTTCATTTCGTGTGAGTTTAAAAAAAATTCAACGATCGCTTCAAATTCCATATATTGTATATGAATCCAAGGTTCCAAGCCTCTCTTTTACAGTGGCTTTCTTTGGGTTAGAGTGGGCTAGCCTTATTGATATCACAAGTATCTTGTTGGTATTCTTCTTGCCAAGAGGTATCTGTCTGAGTCCCGAATTCCCTCCTCTCGATCCCTTATGTGTACTACTGTTTACTCTCTTTGATGGCTGCGCAACTACACCATCAACCTTTCCTACAATCGCCTCTCTAAGAGTCTTTCCTTAGTTTTTACCACCTTTATCGACTATTCTCCTATCTCTTTAATATCGACACCTTATTTCACATTTAGTACACCAGGTATTCCTAGAATTCAAGCAAACCTATGACTCGATCAACCGAGAGAGACTATGGTATGCGCTTGAATATTTAGGAATACCGAAAAAATACGTACAGCTGTGTAAAATGACAGTAACTCAGTCACAATGCTGTGTTAAAGTTGAGAACAAACAGGCTATCGAAAATTTTTGAAATCACTACTGGTGTTCGACAAGGAGATGCGCTGTCCCCGATGCTCTTTAATCTCATGTTGGAATACATCATTTGTAAAAGTGAAACACCTCAGGACAATATCTTATTCCGGAGTTAGACCATGACGGATGAGTACGAAAGATGGCTTCTAACATTCGAGAGAAGAATCATGCGTGTGGTATATGGCCCAAAACGCGACGTTGATGGCACATACCCAGTTCGTTTCAACCACGAGATCAGGAATTTAATGCAAATTCCTGATATCGTGCATGAAATAAAAAAGGACAGCGAGTACACCGGCTCGGTCACGTTCTGCGTGCTGATCCGAACCGAATGATACAGCGATCTTTGAATAGAGGCCTTTCAGTAGGCGAAGAGGTCGCTGTCGGCGACGATGGCTCCACGGCGTAGAGAGCGATCTGGCATCTTCTGGTTGCTTGCAACAATATGAAGAGCTGGCTCGTGATCGAAACAGATGGAGTCAGATTGTTGTCACGGTACGGGCCAATAATGGCCTGTAAAAGCCGACAAAAAAAATTTCACATTTAATATTGACATCTTATTTCACATTATTCATAGCAGATTGGCATACGATTGCTCTTCGATCTTAACTATAACCATCTCTTATCTGTTCTTCTGCCATAATGGGCATAAACTATTATTTTCAATAAAATCGTTCTCTAGCTTATTCTATAGTCTACATGTATTGTGTTAATCACCTTTTTTCAGTCTAGGGACTTTATGGACTACCGCACTACTACTGTACATCAGATTATACATTTGTTCTTCCCATAAGATGTCGAACCTTACACCTCGAGTGGAGTACCTCATTTTCTTTGCCACTTCAAAGCACTGTTGTTTTAATATAGTGCCATCGCTCTGTTTATTTACATATGCAAAACAAGTAATGTTCCTATGTCGTTTTCTGTTCTTGATTAACAATCCAAAAGAATCGTATCGGCGCTTGGTGTTAGTGATACTTACTCTCGCTTAAAAGCATTGGTCACCCAGCAAACATTGAATTTGTGGAATTGGTCCTGGACCCTGGTCTATCAAGTTTAGGTAAATCTTGATTGGTATTTTAAAATTATCCGTACTAAGTAGTTTGACCGGAAAAAGCTATTCTGTCTCATTACTGTCGCAATTTCCTTTATAACGCTCGGCGTCATAGCCAAATACATACTGCTATATGTATTTTGAGGGCATTTAAACGGCTTTCAATATCATACCTAATGCTTTCTGACAAGCATCACCCTAATTTAGTTTATTTTGATTATTGGTTCCATTTTCTCTTCCACTTAATAGCACGATAAAAACGGCAACCTATGACAGAGTTCTGCATTATGATAGGACACACCTAATTAAGAGTAGACAATAGGCATTCCTGTAGTCACGCAGCCTTCGGCGTATACAGTGCCATATTTTATAAGACTAAATCGGTAAATCATATTTACTATAAATTCACACATTAGCCGTGGCCTTGACCACGTTCCATTATTAAAATTCACACAATATCAAGATGTGAGTGTGCCAAATCGAGAACATATTCGATCAGACACGAAACTTTTACCCAAGGACATATATAGTTGATTTAGTTGAAGAAACCATTGAATTTATATGAGATCAATCTGGAATTTAAATTGTTGGATAAAATTTTATTCATTTAAGCTTGCCAATCGAGCTTTGTTAAATTTTTAGATTGGCTTAGTTGTTTTTTTATTTGTTTTAACTTTTTTTTACTAAAGAGCGGTATGAGGAAGACAAATTTTGTTATGCATATAAATTTTAATGAAGTAAGGCGATTATGATTAAATTTAAATCCAGGGATGATAGTAGCTATCATGATAGTATTTTTCTGGGCTAACATTAAAATCCTGGGATGATAGTTACTGTTGTGACAGTTTTGGTGTTGCCATTGCATTTTCATGGGATAAAATCTGGGCTAACTATATATACATAAATATCTCTTTCACTTCCTCGATTTAATCCAATCAACCAAATATCATTAGTATATGTAAGAAATTGATTGGATTAAGGTCTGCACACCAAAATTGCAAATGTTCTCAACTTTGACACGGTATTGGGATTCCATTATGTCATTTATTTGACACTCTCAAAACTTATCGTATGATTTTTCATGCTATTTGAAAAGAATCCGTAGCAAGGAAGCTTCATCAACGACTCTCAAAATAATATACGCCAGCTTTTTTGCTGTGAAAAGGAGAGCTATACCGCAATACTTCTCATATTTTACTCGCCCGTTTTGAGGATTGGGCATTTTCCATTCTCCGAAGGTCGAAAAGACACAGTTCAACTAAGTTACGACCAAGAATATCAAAATATCTGAATTAATTCAATCAACGCAAAGTGTACGACTTTTCTTTAATCTCTAAGTTCCACACTAGATGGATTCATATATGAAACAGAAATGTTTCCGACATGTATCGAGAACCAAATCGATCTTAGCACAGAGATTTCTATTCTGGTCTCGAATGACAAAGAACGAGGTTTTATGGTATTTGTACTAGTGAGACCTTATCCTTCTCCAATTTCTGCTATTTTGTCTACGGTTTGGTTGTCCTCCTCCTAGGATGAACCGTTGCATTTTTATACTTGCGATTGTAACTCGAGCATTTTGTGCTTCATTTTACTCTATATTTGGTTGCTCAGCAGCAAAATGACATTCTTTTTTAAAACTTACCAAACAAAATAAAAACAAAAGACAAATTTTGAAAACTACTTTTGTTTTATTTTCTAGAGGTCCTTCCGTTCGCCTATATGAAAGGAACTCTTAAAATCTCAGTTTATTTTATATTTTACTTTATATGATGTGTGGCTCCGACTCTGATGAAGGCATGTCTTCACGAACCGAATAATAATAAGGACGCAGTTTTCTCTGATTTTCTCTGAAAATTGTCTCTGAAAATACCGCGATACATCTCGTATTTTAATCGCTAACCCTTTTTTAAGATTGAACATCTTCCATTCTCAGAGCATGGATCGATGTTAGCACAGAGGTCCCGAATGCCAATGACCGAGAGTTTTACTGTTTGGGTCTAAACATCTTTCATTTCTAATACTATAGGCTCATGTAGTATGAAGCAATGGAATGTACAGATGGTCTAAACGCAAATCGTCTATAGTATGTCCTCGATTTGGCTGTCCTTTGATTTCATGCATTATATCAGGAATTTGCATTAAATTTCGCGATTAAAAAGTACGTTCATGCTTTTCGGGATAGGTTAGGTTAGGTTAGGTTAGAGTGGCTGCTAACGCACACTTAGACCGTTGCCGGTCTTTTGTGATACCACAGGATCATAGTCCCCTAATACCCCTTATACTCTTTTGGATCCATTCCAAGCTACTAATATAGTGTAAAATGTCCCGCAACTTAATATCTGCAAGATCTGAAAGGTTGTACATTACGTACCTACCTAAGTGTAAATGCCTTCTTACTGCCAGTGCAAGACAAGAGCACAGGAACAAGCGTCTCTCCCTCCTCCTCGTCCATACAGCTTCTACAAATGTCATTTGCGGCTAGACCCAGCCTTTTCGCATGTTCACCGAAAAGGCAGTGTCCCGTTAATATTCCTACTATCCTTCTTAGATCTCTCCTCTCCAGAGAGATTAAACTCTTGGAGCGGTTCAAATCCAGCCTTGAGCATATTTGTCTCGCCCTCTCGCACGTGAGGGTGTTAGACCACCTCTCCAGTGTTAAAACTTCTGCCTTTTTCCTCAGAGGCAGTCTAAGCTCCGCTCTGGGCCTCCCCACATTGGCCCTTTCAGGCTTCAGCTGAAGAGTTGTACCTTGCCTAGCTAGTTCGTCTACCCTGCAGTTACCCTCGACGTCAGAGTGGCCAGGGACTCGTCTCGTTAAGAGACAAGTGGCAATCCAATGCCACTCTAGACTTCAACAGCACTGCTTCCAGCGACTTGATAGCCGCCTGACTGTCCACATAAATCGTGATATCCTTCTTGGATATCACGTTATGCCTCAACCAGCTCAAGGCTTCCTCAATCGCTATTATCTCCGCCTGGTACACACTGCAGCCCATCTCCGACCTTACCATCTAGCTTTGAGCCGTCCATGTAGAATTGTATAGCTTCGGTTTCCAGTGGTAGTTTATTCCCCCAGAATTCTCTTGAAGGGATTGAGGTTTGAAAACCTTTTTCGAAGCATAATATCGGAGTAATATAATCAAGGTTCGTCATTTCCTTCCTTAGCGAACCAATTATTGCCGAGTGACCTGCCTGAAGGTGTTTCCACTGAGACACGGCCGTTAGTCTTGTGGCTATGTTCGCCACCATCTGTTTGCCATAGATATCTACTGGAAGAAGGTGAACATGACCTCTAGGGCCTGAGTGGGTGTTGTTCTCAGTGCCCCGCTTATGAGCATACAGGCCATCCTTTGCACCTTCTCTTACTTCTTTTTATAAGTTACTCTATCCAGTGCTGGCCACCAAACACTCACTCCATACATAAGAACAGGTCTTACTACGGCAGTGTAGAGCCAGTGTACCAGCTCCGATCTGAGACCCCAACGTCTGCCTATATTGCACTCCTACACGAATACATCGCTGTCGTAGCTTTACTGATTCTCTCCAAGATGTTCCAGCTTAGTTTACTGTCTAAGATTACACCCAGAAATCTCGCTTTATCAGTAAGGGCCAGTTTAGGGCCATTTACGGTAGGTGGGTCAACTGCCGGAATTTTATATTTCTTAGTGAAGAGTACCAGCTCAGTCTTAGATGGATTGACTTCCAATCCACATTTACTGGCCCATCTCGTAATAATAAGAAGCACATTCTGCATTACTTCCTTAATGTTCGGTAAAAATTTACCTGATACCATGATCACCACGACATCAGCGTAGGCAACCACTTCTATACTCCACTACCATTCTCTCCAACTCCAGAAGTAATCCATCGATCACCATGTTTCAGAGAAGAGAGGACAGGACCCCTCCCTGTGGGGTTCTCCTAACCAATCGCCTTCTTATGGTTGCCTCCGCCAACTATGAGTTTACAGTCCTGCTTCCCAGTATATGACTGATCAACTTGATTATGGAGGATTCCACTTCATGAACGATAATTCTTTCAGAATTGCATCTGTCTGAATGTTTTTAAAAGCGCTCTCAATATCAAGAAAGCTACCATACAATACTCCTTTGAGTGCATTGATCTCTCAATTGTGCGTACCAAGGCATGTAGGGCCGTATCTACCGATTTACCCTTACAGAACGCATGTTGAGAGGTTGACCATTTCCTGTTTTAAGATCGTACTTTTATGTGTTTCTACCAGCCTTTCCAGGGTTTTCAACAGAAAGGATGATAATGTTATAGGTCTTAGGTCCTTTGGATAGCCATGCGATCCTTTCCCCGCTTTCGGAATAAAAACCACCCTGACCTCCATCCATTGCCTAGAAATGCAGACCAGTTTTAAACAACCCTTACAGATCGCCTCCAACCACGGGAGAATAATCCCCGAGTTTTTCTGGATTTCTGTGGTAGAAACCGATCCGGTCCAGCCGATTTGTACGGCGTTTTTTATTTACGATAACCGGTGTGCGCAGCGAATACGCTTCCCCCGACGCTCTCAGTTCCATCGAGTTTTCTAAACTACCCGGGAAGTGAGTGTCTATGAGAATCTTGAGGGATTCTTCACTGGAATCGATGCAGGAACCATCAGGTTTAATTAGGTAACCTATGTTCGTTGGATTAGTGAGAGAACCTTCCGATGGCGAGAAGTTCCTTAGTGATTCCACGAAAGAATTCCGGTCCAAATAAAGCAGTAACACCACCTTCACGAACGATGTCATCGGCAGCCTCACTCCTCTTGACTCCAGTGTTTCGATGCACACATGAATCTATGTTTGTGGCTGTCAGTTGTTTAATTGTATCCAGTGAGTCTCACATCATTTTAGACTTTTCGTATGGGACAGAAGAGCTTTAAGGGTCGCTTGGCCGTATGATACAATACAAACCTTTGTTCTATTTAGGCAGCACTATGGAGCACATTTTCTTTGGAGTACAGCTACAGAAAATAGTTCTTAGGTTTAACTACTGCTGAGTCCGAAAAGTTGGTTGCTATATACGACTTTTAAAGAAAATATATGTCACCTTCTGTTTTTAGCATGTTATTATTATTAAAGTTAGCTGGAATCCATCAAGGTACTGTACTCACCGCCACAAACAGCATATGGAACAACCGTTGGATTTCATCAAAGATTACAAATGCGTTCTGCATCGTTAGCAAACTGGAGTAGTTTGAACCAGAAACAGAACACAAAGGATTTGTTGAGATTGAAAGCCCGGTAGGTACTGATTCAAACCATTCGGATTATACGTCATCACTGGCAAGTACCATGTGATGATGATGACTTTTGAAACGACTATATGGCCAGTAAGGTTATGAATCAATATTCTCTAGTTATGCCCTTGTTCATTGAAAGAACGTAGTTAGTCGGCTTCGGAACGAGTGTTAAGTTGAACATTCAATATTATTATAAATATTCCTTCTCTTGTTTAGTATGTAACCCTTTTGCTAAGAATCACTGTTGTTCTTTTGTTTTTCGTTATTGTCTTACGACCGCAATCATAATGTTGTTTGTTTATTACATGAACCCACCGGCAACGAGAGAGTCTATTTCAACCGAGATGGAGCCTAGTTCAAAAATCATAACAAAAACAGATGGAAACACTGTGAGGGAAGTCCACCACGTAGATGGGAAATTTCGATGACGCTGGGCATTAAAGTTATGGACTCGAACAGAAACAGAGAGAAGAAGAAGTTATCGTAAAAAAATTTAGGTGTTAGCGTAATTTTTCTAGCTGACCTTTATAATGGTGAGTTATCCTTTTATTCATCTTTCCTGTTTACAAATTTTCACAATATTTTAACTTATTTAACATTATTTTATTTAATCCTAGAGCTCATGCGATGCACAGTATATACCAAAATCTGATTGATAAAGTTTAGTGAGAAGCAAATCCCTCGAAAGATAAACCACTTCATTGTGGTTATTAAAAATTGGCAAAAGCTTATCATAAACCATGTCGATTTCTGGGACAGCTTATAAAAATATCTATGGGCTATGATCTATATGGCCCGTTGCACGCTCCAGCTTTTCTCAACCGAAAGATAGCCGAATCGGCTGTACCGAGAATGAAAGAGTATAACGAGTAGAGCTAAAATGAGCTCCATAGCTAAGAAACAAATCGAAGACATGGCTTCTGTAACAGCCGGACCAGCGATAAATTAAGCTTTGCAATTTATGATTTGATTTTAATTTAATCACCAACCGCTTAACTACTAATGCATAAGTTAGCTTTGAAAGTACCAGTGATTTGAATAATCAAAAGATAGCATTTTGGAAAACATTGAAGTGTTTGACGTAGGCTGAGCTATGAAACTTACATCCATGAAGAGTTGCTACAGATAATGCTGCAGTGTTCCTTCATCTATAGGTCAAATACCCAAATCGGTCTTAAACGAGTTCACATGAAGACTCTTATCCAGACACCACAGTTTTATAAAGACTTTCAGGTACTTGCGTGACACTGTCAGAACCAGATCGTCAGCAAACTAAACTCATGCAGATTAAACAGAAGTTGGTTAATGACCAGAAGCCACAGCAAGTGTGAAAGCACACCTCAATAGGGGTATTCTCAACCTCGTATAACTCAATGCGGGATTCAAGCATACATTCAATCCATTTTGTTGGGTTCGATAACAAAAAATACACGCTACAAAAGCATCGAGACAAGTGAAGTATTATCAAAGGCTCCTGCAATATCCAGAAAAGTTGCCATAAGAAATTAGATGTTGTGGGCAAATCACTCAGTCCTATATTTGCAAGTTTATGTACGGAAGTCTTACGAGACAGCCGAGTCACCCAATAAAATAGGCTGCACACTCAATCGTTACGATCAATGAAGCTCACGACAGATCTAGTCCTCGGATTATTTCCTCTTTCCACTTTACAGAAGCTAATAAACGACACTTAAGTGGTAGCTAGGGAGTGTTTGTTCAACCTTGAATAATTTCATGCACATTAAGCTGTGAATACACTGCATATAATTATGAGAGACACCTTATCCCTTCCTTGCTAGTTGTTATGTGTACTCTTGTACATAAAAAAAGATTTTACCAAGGATGAGAGAATTTTGAAAGAAAATTTTTCCTCCAACTTATTTCCAATTTTATTACCTTCGTGTACAGAGTAAAAGTTTTCCAAAACTATAAACTATATACTAAAAGTAAATATACGAGTACATACATACTCGTACAAAGTTATTTTGTATTTCTTCCAATAAATTTTTTGTTGTAAAAAATATTTAATGTATGTACTCGTATATATAAAGAATATTTCTAATTCTTAGAAAATTTATTACTTGCAGTACCAACTTAAATCGTCTTATAAATTTTTAAATATTTGCAAAGCAAAACTTTCATCTTTTTACATTTTGATTTAAAATATTTTAACCCTATTCCATAAAATATTTAAGATTGTGTGGACAAAATGTATACATAACTGCAGCTGAAATCTGTCATATGTACATACATTTTCTAAAGAAGTTGGGGCTTCGTTTACAACCCCCCCGTTGAACTCTTCGGTTGACAAAATACTTTATTTTGATTTAAGATGTTATTGAACAGCGGGACTACAAATCATCTACAACGCAAAAAAAAATCCAAATGGTATCCGGTTTACTAGAAACTGGTTATGATTGGTACAGCGAACCCCTAGTCATATATAAAAGTATATAAAATAGGGGTAACCAAACATTAGTAAGATCAAATCAACTGATTTAAGATAAAATATTACAAAGTCGTTCTTCATAATCATGGTTAATATATAATGTTTGGATGCTTGTATGTGTGTTTGATTCTTAAAGCTGTAAACAAGAGAGTATATAGAGGATTTTAACGGATGAGAAGTGACAAATACGATCGCCCTATTTAAAATGATCTGTACATAGTAAGCATGTTGTTTCTAATACACCGGGAACCAGAGCCGTTATTGCCCGACAGAACAAATCTACAACTGTCTAAATGTGACTTAGTTTCTACAAGATGTTCCATAATTATCAGATCGTGAGCGGTATAACTGATTAACTTCGATCACTAGATTTTTTAGAACAAATTCCAATTCTTTGTTATTTAGACGTATATAGGTATCTGGCCGAAACATTAATTGAGACATTTTCCGTGATATAAGGTGAGTAAATCTGGCCAATACTATAAATCGTGTGTTTGTACTGATCAAACTTTATCCTTTTATCATCTCAACAAGTTTTCTTAATTTTAGTTAGGGAAAACCATTTTCGGATGACGGTGGGCAAGAAGACGAACCAAACAGTCGTTATAAAACTACGTTTACAACAAAAACTATATACGACTTGCTCTTCGTTCGGGTAGTAAAGAGCACATTAGTGTTTATTCGAGATCCCCATAACAAGTCTGGAACATCACCGACACAACTCATAACTGAGTCTGGAGTTAAGTAACTCTGCGTTCACCACACTAATCCCACATCGTGTGTTGGGCTCTGTGAAGACATACGGATTAGTTTCACAAATGCTTGGGTGCTATAATATTAGCCGTGTTTCATAACTCCAACTGATCCAGATCAGATTACATTTTCCATGCAAACCAAAGACACATTTTGAGCCAAAATGAAACTGGGATCAAAATGTGTCTTTGGTTTGCATGGAAAATGTGATCTGATCTGAATCAGTTGGAGTCATGAAACGCGGCTATTGATAAAGTATCTTGATACTATTTGCTAGTGTGGTAATGACGACAGTTAATAGAGACGATTCTTTGTCATTTAATAGTTGATATAGCTCTCCAAAACTTCTATTACAGGTATATAATCCCATCAAACCAGAGGATCCCTGAAGAGTATGCACTACCATAGGATTGATGGATCCAAATTTATCCACTAAAGAGAGGAAGATAGTCAAGAATGGAATCATCCGCCAACGGATTAGATCAGAAATCCGTTGATAGAATTACTGGTTACGGCAACGAGCAAAAGTCCCCTCTTCTTTTCATAGCGCTTTTACAGGAGTAATGGACTACAGTAGATTTCTGTGCCCTTTATTGTAGTTTGTTGTCCAAAACAAGACAACAAACTACAATGTGTGGTTGCGTGTGAATCTCGATCGAGTCAAGAACGTGTTTTTCAGCGGCCGACATAATCTATAAAATTTAACAGTGTACTTTAATTATTATTATTAAAATATAATTTATAAATTTTCTAAATTAATTAATAGTTAGATTGAGATGGAACAATTCTAATTGAAGGTTTGTATTCATGGTTTGTATTAAGAGATGAGTTGTTATAATTTAAAATGAATTAAACTTTAAAAACTGGATAGTTCATCCTCTGTGATGACTCTGAGACCGAGTACTTAAACAGTACTTATCAACGCTAAACGATCTTACAACATTTCATTCGTACGACGGGTTCCGATCGGATGTAACAGTATGCCCTGGAGAGAATTTTATAATTATTTTTCATTCTTCTTACTATAGTTCATGTTGGCTATTATTTAAACTTCATGTTCTTGCCACGTGACTCTATTTACCTCCTCCTTCAGTGGAGCGTAACAATTGGGTTATTGGGAAACATCGGAAACACTTCACTTAGTAATCGAATCCGATGCAAATACTCACCATTTTTAATGGGGTAGCACATATAGAGGATGTTCTCTGTTTAATTATATAAGCTTTGATCTCATAAATCTTAAGCGAGCACCATTAAAACTCTTATATCGTAGTAAGACGCAAACTGATCTTAAATTACTTTCTATCAAGCTTAATAGTCTGTTCTAACCTAGATGTTCATCTACCTCGAGAGTTGACTCTCTCTGTTGTCACATTATAGCAATTCTGATAATGTTTATACTCCAAACAAAATTTTATCAAATCTCCCGAATCGAAAATTTAAACTTCCCTAGTTCTAAACATGTCAAATTTTCCAAGCCAGCCGGGGGCATTGCATTATATCCCTAATTGAAATAGACTGATGCACAGCGCTTATATTTTCTAGAAAATCAGAATTCCAAAAGTCATTCAAGGTTAAAATTTCATCGAGTTAATTCAGAGCCATCTAAATTTTACAGAGCCGAAATATTAAAAATTGAGCTTAAATTAGAGGAAGTAAAATAGAGGAAAAAACGTAAATTTCCATACAAAATATATGGAAAGTAAACATTTTTTTAAAATGAAATATTTCAATGAAAAGTATGACAAAATAAACATTTTAATGTTGAAATCATATAAAAACTATTTATATAATATATCATTTAAATATTTTTGAATAAAATCAATTGAATATAATATAAATAATTAAATAAATAAATCATTAAATTCAAATATCGCATTAGAACTTTTAATATGTATACGCACAAATACATACATACTCGTATCATATGAAAAAAAAATATTCTCATTTATACGCATGAGCAATATGAAATATCGATCGAGTACGATCAATGACAACAGAGTCATCTATGGAAAAATTAAAACTACTACTAAAAAGCTACTTTGTTTTTGACAAAAAACTTTTTGATTATCAAAATTCAAAATTTCGAAATTAATCCAAACTAATGTAAAATAAATAAATAAATTTAATTTAGATTTAAAATATATACTCATTTACTTAAACGTTTATCTAAAAACGGTCAAACTACTAGAATCCCACTATAATTCTATAGGAATTAAAACTAGAATCGTACAGTAGAATTATATTGTATCAAATTTTATCATAAATGTTATTACATTTTACAGGATAAAATACTTTAACATATTCTAAAATCCGTATGAAATCGAGTATTTGCTGATAAAATTGTGTGTTTTGTCAAGAAACTTATATATGTAAGAATTTTAAGGTTAGCTGTTTTTTCGAGTTGGAGGAAAATTTGATTTTATAAAGATATATACGAGTATGTATGTATGTATATATGTATGTATATATACTGACATATAAAATTTAACCGTTAACTTGTTAACTTGAATTGGTAAAACCAAATCCATTAGAATTTTTTTTAAATCTAACGACTTTTTGGATAAAAAAATTACGCCCTGCTGACATCTATTGAAAGATCGTAAGTACTAAAACGAACGTACTAAAACTTAACATTTTACCCTGAATAAATTAAATTTAAATAGATTTACTTTTATCTATATTGAATATAATAATTATAATTAATAATTATTATGATATGTGAAACAAATAAATTAATTTTATTATGAATGTCAGATGTCTCTTGTAAAGCTTTTCCGCCATGTCATGTTTCTGGTTTGTTTTTTATAGTATAGGGTACACCTATAAACATTCCATCAATTTATTATTTTATAATTAAAATTATTTTTTTAACAATAATTATGTTTTATTTTTATAATTTCTAGAATATAAATATATTTCAAAGAAAATACGGTTATTTTGATTCGAAATTAAAAGAAAATTATGCAGTCAGATAAAAATAAAATGTGCTGTTCGTATGGAACACCCTTTTTTCTTTTAGATCGACATAAAAATTTTTTTTTTATTTTTTAGTTTCGTTTTTAGTAGGTAACACTAAAGGTGCAAAATCATTTTTTTTATTATATAATTAAAATTATTGTTTATTTTAGTTATTAAATTTTATTTATGTGCAAAAACATAATTTCTTATGTCTAAATATATTTCAATACAGCTACGGACATTTTGCTGAAAAATAAAAGTAAATGTGTGCGGTTAGATTAAAAAAATGAACTGCTCTTATTGAAATCTTCTTTAACTTTAAAATCAACATCACATACACATATACATATTTTACTGTGCATTCAATATTGTAAATTCATATTGAATTTTAATTTATGTTTTATTAAATTATTAAGATATTTAGGTAACTGATTTTCAGATATGATTAACTTCAACATTTTATGTACTTAACACTGTAAAAACAGAAATCAAATATATAATTTTTTATTGATAAAAATTATTTCGAAAAATGTGATTTTTACATTGATTCTTATGGGAAAATGAAAAATGTACCTCCTCTAAAAAAAGCTCAACAAAAAATACGTCATATTATTACGGCTCTAATAAAGATGGCTCTGGTTAATTTAACCAATATTGCGTTAGTAATACAACAACAAATGTCCAATGAATGATAAAGCTTTTTATTTATTTACAATACACCACTTTTAGGTAGTTTAAAAAAAAAATATCCGCGCCTAAATGTTGACTTAGCGAAACAAAAAATATATTTTTTTGTTAGTGTAATTGGTGCAATAAAAAAACTTTTCGTCGATTTTAAAAAATTTTTGTTGAAAACTTTTTTCCTACGTCACAGAATCGTCTGTGTTGTCGGATGTCAACATTTAGGCGCATAGTGTAATTGGTGTAATAAAAAAAGTTTTCGACGATTTTAATAAATTTTTATTGAAAGCTTTTTTCCTACGTCACAGAATCGTCACAGTGTTGTCGGACGTCAACACTTAGGCGAACAAATTAATTTTTATATCATTGCCGTGAAAAAAATCAAATTTAACTCGATTAAATTCGCCAATTATAGCAATTGAAATGGATCAGTTGTAGTGAATGAAAATCCATACAGAAAATCGATTTGGTACGGGTTACTAAAAGGTATAAGCATCCAGTTTATTTTATATAAGAACATACGTCTAATGACTGATGTATGGAGCCAGTGTACGAGATGAGGCTAAAGTTCCCATCTTCTTTACATGGCGCATTTACAAGAGTAACGCAAAATAGTAGCTTTCTGTGCTCTTTATTGTAGTTTGTTGTCCAAAACAAGACCGAGAGACGGGTGTTTACGATTTTGAAATTTGTAATTTCGAGTAGATGCTTGTATGTTGTAGTTCGCTAGTCCGGTTTTGTTCTTATCACATAGATTCTAAACTTCGTTTTTAATTGAAATTAACATTTTTTAAGATTGACTAGTTTCTTTTATTAAATTGCTATCCTCCTTGCTTTGCATATCATATAGAGTCTATACAATTTAGGAACGGTGTAAGTATCCAGGTTTTTCTCCATCTGTGTTTCGGATCCCGAGTTCCAAGCCGATCATCCATTTAAATTTATATTTTATGACATTTAATTGGAAATATGTATGTGGCTTTATGGAGAGGTTTGGTCCACTTCGGTCTCAAGATATAAGTTGCACCTAAAACAATTAAAAACACTTATTTGTGCTACTAATTGTAGTTTGTTGGGCTTTTATATAGTGATTTGTACAATTGTGATCGAATACTTACATATTACATGATCTGTGCTATATTCATGACTCTTTTGATTTGGTAGCTATGAGGTCCCGTCGATGTTATTCAAACCCACCAAAACAATTTTTGATCGATCATCCGTTTTACTGTGTTGGGGCGTGTGGATCCTGATTGAGTCAACGTGTGTTTCAGCGGCCGATATTATCTATTAAATTTAACAGTGTACTTTCGTTATTATTAATAAAATATAATAAATATATTTTCTAAATTAATTAATAGTTGGATTGAGATCGAACAATTCCAATAAAAGTTTTGTTAACCCCTTTGTATTATTCAAAAAACACTCAAAATTATATTTGTCGATTTTATGGTTTATATCGATTATCATATCCATAATAAACATATCAGGACCAAAGAAAACATTTCAATCAATATCGTTTGCTAAATATTGATAGTTAAAGTTTGAGTGAAAATGGAAAGCACCAAAAAAGCTGGTCAAAACAAATAAAATTATGAAACTGATTGCACAGTGCTTATTTTTAAGTGGTACTGCATGCCTGTACCGGATTTCATTAAAATCGAAAAACAAAAATTTTAATGGTAAAAAAACCAGATAGATTAACCCCTTTGTATTTTTTAAAAAACACTCAAAATTATATTTGTCGATTTTATGGTTATTATCGATTATCATATCCATAATAAACATATCAGGACCATAGAAAACATTTCAATCGATATCGTTTGCTAAATATTGATAGTTAAAGTTTGAGTGAGAATGGAAAACAAAAATGCACCAAAAAAGCTGGTCAAAACAAATAAAATTATGAAACTGATTGCACAGTGCTTATTTTTAAGTGGTACTGCATGCCTGTACCGGATTTCATTGAAATCGAAACACAAAAATTTTAATGGTAAAAAAAACAGATAGATTAACCCCTTTGTATTTTTTAAAAAACACTCAAAATTATATTTGTCGATTTTATGGTTAATATCGATTATCATATCCATAATAAACATATCAGGACCATAGAAAACATTTCAATCGATATCGTTTGCTAAATATTGATAGTTAAAGTTTGAGTGAAAATGGAAAACAAAAATGCACCAAAAAAGCTGGTCAAAACAAATAAAATTATGAAACTGATTGCACAGTGCTTATTTTTAAGTGGTACTGCATGCCTGTACTGGATTTCATTGAAATCGAAACACAAAAATTTTAATGGTAAAAAAAACAGATACATTAACCCCTTTGTATTTTTCAAAAACCACTCAAAATTATATTTGTCGATTTTATGGTTAATATCGATTATCATATCCATAATAAACATATCAGGACCATAGAAAACATTTCAATCGATATCGTTTGCTAAATATTGATAGTTAAAGTTTGAGTGAAAATGGAAAACAAAAATGCACCAAAAAACTGGTCAAAACAAATAAAATTATGAAACTGATTGCACAGTGCTTATTTTTAAGTGGTACTGCATGCTTGTACCGGATTTCATTGAAATCGAAACACAAAAATTTTAATGGTAAAAAAAACAGATAGATTAACCCCTTTGTATTTTTTAAAAAACACTCAAAATTATATTTGTCGATTTTATGGTTAATATCGATTATCATATCCATAATAAACATATCAGGACTATAGAAAACATTTCAATCGATATCGTTCGTTAAATATTGATAGTTAAAGTTTGAGTGAGGCAAACAAAACGGCGCCAAAAATACTGGCACAGGGTTTTATTAGAATCGACCAACAAATTTTTAAGGTTAAAGAACGATATTTGTGAATGCGTTATAAAAATTTCGAGCTAATCTACATTGTACATGATCTCCACAAAGCTATTCAGTTTTATTGAAAAACTTCGAATTGTATTTACTTACCTGTATAAGTTATTTATAACACTTTTTGATACGTTCGATATTTTAAGTGGCTCATACTTCACGTGCCGATCCTTAATCTGGTCCGAGTACTAAAAGCGGTGTTAGATTTGCAGCATTTGAAATATTTACGCGCCTCAGGAAACACGATTGAGCTTTTAAATGGAGCAAATTGACCGAATGTATATAATCCATAAATGGTCATGATTGTTGATTGATACTTTAACAATCTTTTGTATGTAACGCAACTCAATATTTTATACAATACGGATATCCCTTATTTTTACAACTTATTTAACTATTTAACTAGAACGAAAGCAATAACTTAATTCGAAAAAACACAAGAAACTGACGACTAAACCAAGTTGAATTTTTCACATCAAGTCGTACTTGCAAGTTTCAAATGTCAAGCAATTACGCAAACCAAATGATATAATGACACCTACAGTAAAATAAATAAAACAGTGACGATATTGCAGTTTAATCGCCCGTTCGCTAGTTATTCGGTTCTTATCTTTGCTAATTGACTACTATTCGCTTTCCAATCAACCTACCGCTAGACCCCGAAAGTAACCGCTAGCAGTTCGGTTCTGGTCTTTGATTTATTGATTATGGATTATTTAGCGAAGATAAGAACCGAACAACTCGCGGTTTAGTAGCGGTTGGTCGATTGGATTACTACTTATACCACTATATACGCTGATATTGCAGTTCGTAAAGCTGCACATACTCGACCTATATAATGTTTTGGTATTGAAGCCAAAACAATAACATGTCAAAATTAATTAGTTTTGTTAATTTTCTAAATTATACAAATATTAATTAAACAAATTTGTTATCAGTACATAATATAGTTCAGTTTTTAGGTTTTGGTGTAGTAGAAGTTCGAAATCAGTGATGTTGCCAAGTCTGGAGTACATTAAAAATTAAATTAATTATAGTTCGATTTATATCAATCACAGCCTCAAAATGACCAGAATCTGTTGTGTACCAGCATGCAGATCGAATTATCCGAGCACAATAAAAATTGACGGCAAGGTACCACTTTTTAAATTCCCTACGAAGACTCCGCTTAGAGAAGCTTGGATTAAGGCTATAAACAAGGATAAATTTGAGCCAACCCATTGCTCGTTTGTATGTATAAAACATTTTAATAAGAACGATATAGTGTATGAAAAATATCATGGCAGCATAATTATACCATATAAATATCCACGATTAATACCCAATATTGTTCCCAGTATATTTCCCAGTTTGCCGGCTCCCAAATCAAAACCGAAGGCATCAAAACTAAAGAAAAAATTTAACAATGAGATTGATGGCATACAAGTTTCAAAATATGAAGAAAATGGGATTCATTGTTACGATGAAGTTCCAATGGAGGTTGAGGAACCGATTGGGTCTTTCGATAATTTAAAATCGAACGTGGTCAACAGATTAAAGGACATCAGTGTTGAAATAAAAATTAATGACGAGGAAGTGTTTTTGTATCACATCAATATTCCTAATTTTACAATTACGCGATACATCCGAATATCTAAGGAAATAAACGGTTATTTTTATCCACAATCTCGCAGCTTAGAGATGCTCGACCAACAATTTACCTTTTGGTCTGATCTGTATATAATCCATAAATGGTCATGATTGTTGATTGATACTTTAACAATCTTTTGTATGTAACGCAACTCAATATTTTATACAATACGGATATCCCTTATTTTTACAACTTATTTAACTATTTAACTAGAACGAAAGCAATAACTTAATTCGAAAAAACACAAGAAACTGACGACTAAACCAAGTTGAATTTTTCACATCAAGTCGTACTTGCAAGTTTCAAATGTCAAGCAATTACGCAAACCAAATGATATAATGACACCTACAGTAAAATAAATAAAACAGTGACGATATTGCAGTTTAATCGCCCGTTCGCTAGTTATTCGGTTCTTATCTTTGCTAATTGACTACTATTCGCTTTCCAATCAACCTACCGCTAGACCCCGAAAGTAACCGCTAGCAGTTCGGTTCTGGTCTTTGATTTATTGATTATGGATTATTTAGCGAAGATAAGAACCGAACAACTCGCGGTTTAGTAGCGGTTGGTCGATTGGATTACTACTTATACCACTATATACGCTGATATTGCAGTTCGTAAAGCTGCACATACTCGACCTATATAATGTTTTGGTATTGAAGCCAAAACAATAACATGTCAAAATTAATTAGTTTTGTTAATTTTCTAAATTATACAAATATTAATTAAACAAATTTGTTATCAGTACATAATATAGTTCAGTTTTTAGGTTTTGGTGTAGTAGAAGTTCGAAATCAGTGATGTTGCCAAGTCTGGAGTACATTAAAAATTAAATTAATTATAGTTCGATTTATATCAATCACAGCCTCAAAATGACCAGAATCTGTTGTGTACCAGCATGCAGATCGAATTATCCGAGCACAATAAAAATTGACGGCAAGGTACCACTTTTTAAATTCCCTACGAAGACTCCGCTTAGAGAAGCTTGGATTAAGGCTATAAACAAGGATAAATTTGAGCCAACCCATTGCTCGTTTGTATGTATAAAACATTTTAATAAGAACGATATAGTGTATGAAAAATATCATGGCAGCATAATTATACCATATAAATATCCACGATTAATACCCAATATTGTTCCCAGTATATTTCCCAGTTTGCCGGCTCCCAAATCAAAACCGAAGGCATCAAAACTAAAGAAAAAATTTAACAATGAGATTGATGGCATACAAGTTTCAAAATATGAAGAAAATGGGATTCATTGTTACGATGAAGTTCCAATGGAGGTTGAGGAACCGATTGGGTCTTTCGATAATTTAAAATCGAACGTGGTCAACAGATTAAAGGACATCAGTGTTGAAATAAAAATTAATGACGAGGAAGTGTTTTTGTATCACATCAATATTCCTAATTTTACAATTACGCGATACATCCGAATATCTAAGGAAATAAACGGTTATTTTTATCCACAATCTCGCAGCTTAGAGATGCTCGACCAACAATTTACCTTTTGGTCTGAACTGACGAACGCAGTTAAACTATTTTTTAATGATTCGTTTGAAATTCCACCCAGCGAAAAAATCAATGATTTGTTAAGTTTGCTAGCTGATAGGACAGACGATCTTCTAGCAATTGCGAACAGTAGCGATTTTAAGCATCGTGATAGGATACAACAAATAAGCGTGGAGTTCAAAAAGATGATTGCAAGTCATGATTCGAGTTCCTAAAAGTGTCTTACAAAAGGATAAATCATTCTGTGCTGGAAACAGATCCCAATGTAATGAATAAAGTGGTTCGCAGTGCCTAAATCTACATAGATAGAAGAAACATATATTTAAGATTATATTTTTAAAGAAAACGTGCCAGCATATCGGTTTATAATTTTTAAGAAATGTTTTGTTTTGTAACTAATACATACTTTTGAAAAGAAACCGTTTTGTATATTTTTTCTCAATAAGATGCTATAATCCCAAAGATAAGCAACCGCATCTACACAATCAGGTTTTTTCATCTGAAACCCAATCAAAATGAGCCATTCACAGAATGTAAGACCAAGTAAATTCAGCACCAAATTGTAGATAGTATACGGTACAGAGCAATTTTTATAAAACGTTTAGTAAAAAAAGCTCCCATCCTAATGCTTTATGTACATTACATTTAATGTTCCACACAATATTATTATTAAAATTGGCTGGAACCCGTTAAGGATTTGCTTTCAATTTCACAAAGGACCCATGGTGCAAGGATTTTATCAAAGCGCACAGGCGCGCTCTGCGAGCTAAGCAAACTTGAGCAGTCTGAACCAGGGCAGAGAAGACAGTAGATTTACAGGAATAGTCCCAGAGTTTAACACAAAGGAGCTCATGCGGCGGAATGCCGGCCAACTGCTGATGAAGTGTAAGTTATCATCAACATCCTCAAGACATTCGTCGTATACGACATCTCTGGCAAGTCCCATGCCATAAAGTTGGATTTTGAAACCGCCATGGCCAGCTTTTCGTTTTCATCCAAACAACGTACTTGGTCATCTTACTTGGTCATGGTCGTACGATAAATATGGGTAACTAATCACGTCAGCTTTAGTTTCGATAGGGCAACAGTTTTAATTTTTTTTCACTATGTAAAGAGGTAAGGAGGCAGCTGGTTCAGAGCCTACGAAAGATAAGCGAGAATCAGTTTTAGCCAAACTTCGTTGCCGTCATTGTCAAAAGAACCAAGGAGATTCAGCAATTTCTTACAATTCCCTACCAGTTTAGAGCTAGTACGAGGATTGTTCAGTGTGTTAAGGACAGTTTCACTATCCGTACAAAATATAATCTCTTTTTTGTCGGCAACGAATAACTATGTCGATTTCTAGCATAGCTCGTTTGAATTCATTAAGAATTGATCTATGGCCTGAAGAAGTACCGAAATCATTCCTCAAGAGAAAGGCAGTCGAACCTAAAATGAAAGATTGTAACTGGAGTAGGGAGAGAATTAGCTACTTCGCTAGGAGCGGAGTAGAAGACATGGCTCCAGTTACAACCTTACAAGCGATATTTTGCCAATAGTTGAGTTTCGAAACTAATATTTTCGAATAGTTGAGTTAACGATCGAAAGTGAAAACCCTATTTGCATCTTACCCTAAATCGGGATTCGAACCCGGTACTTCCGCTCCAACTGCCGGCTTCTTTTATGATTAATATTACAGGAAATGCACATGTGATCGGAGGAGAGAATATCAGTCAGTCTCCATGCGATTCTCCTGTGAATGTCTGATAAATGAAGAAAAGCAACGAAAATATCTGTAAAATATATTGTCAGTAATAGCATTTTACGATCTAATTACCAATCTGATCAAGAGAACAATGTCTGGAAAGTATTAAAAACCTAGGTTGTCGATGCTGCATATGTAGCATATGTATTCTCTCGGTATAGTAAAAACTACGCCCAAAAATGATTGGTTTGATGAGGAGTGTCGTCTTGTTGTTGAGCAACTACAAAATAAAGCCCACAATGAAGCGCAGACTCTGTTTACAATTACGAGAAGAAATAAAGCAGTTCTTGCTAGGCGGACAGCTAAACGCATTTGTAAACAGAAGAAGCGAATGGTGGAAGGCTAAGGTCTTAAGAATACAAGAACTCAGCAATGAGCGCAATTCACGTGGTTTCTTTAAAGGAACCACCGAATTGCACCATACCTTAAGATCGCGATCAACTGCATTTCGGGACCAGGATGGGAATCTATGTGTTAACGTTGATGCGGTGCTCGATACATAGCCTGAACATTTTTCTGACATAATTAATGTATCACAAACTGTATTTGAACACCCTCAAATACAGACCACAGAATAGTTCATTAGGGATTCATCATATAAGGAATTCATAATGGCAATGCAGAGACTAAAGAAAAATCGTTCACCGGGAATTGATTGCATTAATTCAGAGCTCTTAATAGTGCGAAATGAAGTTATGCCTGAAGAATGGAAAGTGGTAGCGTTATGCCTAATATTCAAAAAGGGTGGTGAAAATTCAAAAGGGTGTTGAATTTTAATATTTAATAATCTAATATTCAAAAAGGGTGGCGCTTGAAGTGCGAGAATTATCGCGGTATAGCTCTCCTTTGCACAGCATACAAGTTACTGTGTTACATTATCTTGGGAAGAATTACTCCTCTGGCGGAAGAAATTATCGGTGACTACCAAGGAGGATTCCGTCCAAATTGGTCAGTCACTGATCAAGTTTTTTCGCTACGGATGATTGTTTTCAAGTACTATGAAACATCTCGCGATGTACAGGTATTCCTAGATTTCAAGCAAGCCTATGACTCGATCAATCGAGAGAAACTATGCTGAATATTTAGGAATACCAAAGAAAGAACATCTGTCTAAAATGACAGTAATGCAGTCACAATGATTTGTTAAATTTGAGAACAGGCTATCAAGAATTTCTGCAATTACTTCTGGTGTTCGACAAGGAGATGTAATACCGGTAAAAACTAATCAAGCTTTCATCAAAGAGAAACTAACTGAAACTGGAGAACATAAACTTTACTCGCAAGTGGTAATGCCGAAATCAATAATTTCAAGGAGCACTGGGGATACAAGCGTGCTTCAAAAGATAAAATAAGCATAGAAGCACTTAACATTAGACTAGCTAAACAAGAGAAATTTCTAGAAGCCCCAAGTAATATGCTAGACAAGCAGACCTCTCTAAATGAAATGCAGCTGCGAGTTTCACTCCGAAGATCAACCAACATATTGGCCTAACGATAGAAACAAATTTCCCGATCTTGTAGACTTCTTTGTCACCAAAGGTATAGACGATATAATTACATATACCTGGAAAGCAGCGACGGGATTAAGTCAGATCACACACCTGTTATTATGACAATCAGTGCAACGATTGTTAAGAAAACTAGTCCACCCTGGCTAACAAGTAACAAAATTTGCTGGGAAAAAAATTCAGAAACTAATTGAGGATAATATTAATCTCCAAGTACCAATTCGAAATCCAATACAGCTAGAAGAAGAATTAGAACAACTTAACAGCGTCATACAACAAGCGGCGTGGAGTAATACACCATCAAATACAAGAAAAACACTCAAGAATGGTATTTATCCCTTGGAAGTTAGAGAATTGGTAGCAGCAAAACGAAAATCAAGAAAAACATGGCAAAGGAACCGAGCGCCTTAATATAAAACTACTCTAAACCTTTTGTCCAACAAACTAAAGCTGCTAATTAAAGAAATCAAAAATGAATCCATTTATAAATACCTAAGTAGCGTGTCTGGGGAAAAAGATACCGAGTACTCACATTGGAAAGCAGCAAAAATGTTCAAACGACCTAAACTTCAAATGCCTCCAGCTGGAAACGACGAAGGAACTTGGACCATAAGCGTAAAGCAGAAAGTAACATTATTTGCGACTCACCTTGAAAACACGTTCCAGGTTCTTCCTAGACAAACCGTAGATGAAAACATTCCACCAGTACATAAAGTGGACAACTATAATATAGCTCATACAGTGCAAGAATTAAAAGAGGGAATCAAAACAAACCTAAGTGCAAAGAAATCTCCAGGATATGACTTAATTATAGGACAAATAATAAAAGCCCTACCTGATAAAGGACTACGAAAGCTACTCCAAATAATTAACGCAGCATTGAGACTTAAACACGTTCCAAATCAATGGAAATTCGCTGAAGTAATCATGATACCCAAACCAAACAAACCATTAAATGACAAAAATTCGCATAGACCGATATCCTTACTCCCAATAGTTTCAGAAATATTCGAAAAATTACTGCTTAAGCGACTCAAACCAATAATTGAAGAAAGAAATCTTATTCCATCCCATCAATTTGTCTTTAGAGAAAACCATTCAACAATTCAACAAGTGCATCGGATTACAAACATAATTGAAGATGTACTTGAAAAAAAGTTTGTTTTAGTAGTTTTTTGGCTGTAGCACAGGCTTTCGGTAAAGTTTAAGACTTGGAATACAAATTAAAACGATATTTACCAAAGCAATTTTATGAAATATAAAAATTTTACATAGCTAATCGGAACTTCCGTGTTAAAATAGATGGTGAATCTTCAAAACTAAAGAAAATATCAGCAGGAGTACCACAAGGTAGCGTTCTGGGACCAACTTTATATGTACTTTATACCTCTGATCTGCCAACGATAGAAAACACAACTATTGGAACGTTTGCAGATGATACGGTCATCTTAGCAGTTGCTGATAACATAGAAGAATCCACAAGGAAATTGCAAAGAGTAACTAATATGGTCAACACTTGGACGAAAGGGTGGCGAATAAAACTGAATGAAGCAAAATCTGTTCATATAAATTTCACCAATAAAAAGATGATTGGATACCACTAAAACTAAAATCCCAGCAAAATCCATATGCAAACACAACTAAATACCTGGCATGATCTTGATGCGAAACTTAAATGGAAAGAGCATGTTAAAAATAAAAAAGAAGAATTAAACATTAGATACAGAAATATGAATTAGCTCTTAGGGAGAAGTTCTGGGCCTACTTTACACAATAAATTAATACTGTACCGGCAAATTCTTAAGCTTGTATGGACTTACGGTATTCAGCTCTGGGGCTGCACAAAGCAAACAAACGTCAACATCATCCAGTTATTCCAAAGGAAAGTCCTACGTGGTATAATTAATGCACCGTGGTACGTGAGAAATGACAACATCCATAGAAATTTTGAAGATGGATTTCGTTAGCGTAGAAAAAAATAAATACGCAAGACAACACATGCAATGGATTAGTCAACATAAAAATGCTGAAATACGCCGAATGTTGGATGACACAAATCCAGTGAGAAGGCTGCGAAGGAACAAACCACTTGATCTACTAGATTCAACTTGGGTCGGCTAAAATTATATTAAATTATGTAAATGGTACTAGCCAGTAGCCACAGGGCTATAACCCTCCAATCGTGAATTTAAATCATGCAAGATAAATTACTAGCTGATTTGTAAATCAGTTGTAATAAATAAATAAATTAAAAAAATAAAAAATAAAAATTAAAATCATTGTAAAATAATTATTTGTAATATTTAAAAATGGGCAAGATGATGGCTATCGTATTATTGGACTTAAGCCATTTTATGCGCTCCTTATTCGATTGGTATGGCGAAATGAAGTTATGCCTGAAGAATGAAAAGTGGTCGCGTTATGCCTAATATTCAAAAAATTGTGATCACTTGAAATGCAAGAATTATCGCGGTATATCTCTTGTTTGCACAGCATTCAAGTTACTGTCTTACTTGATTTTGGAAAGAATTACTACACTGGCGGAAGAAATTATCGGTGACTACTAAGGAGGATTCTTTCCAAGTACTACGAAATATCTCGTGATGTACACCAGGTATTCCTAGATTTCAAGCAAGCCTATGACTCGATCAATCGAGAGTGACAATAGTATGCGCTAAAATACCAAACAAAAACGTGCATCTGTTTAAAATGACAGTTACGCAGTGACAATGCTGTATCAAAGTTGATTACAGGCTATCGAGAACTTTTGCAATTACTTCTAGTGTTCGACAAGATGATGTGTGCTATCGCCAAAACTTTTTAATCTCATGTTGAAATGCATTCTTCGTAAAAAATATCTTATTCCGACAATCAACTTTTAGCATATGCAGATGATATCTGTGTGATTGAATTAAATGGCAACGGAGTGGAAGATATATTGATCCACTGGAAGTGTTCAGCTTCCGTTGGTCTCAAAATCAACAAGTCAAAAATCAAATTTCTGATCTCTAGTTTTCACGACCAAAACGCAAATGATTTCCGTAGTGGTAACCACACGTTTGTAGGAGTAATGAGATTCAAGTATCTTGGATCTCTCATTACTCACGATAATAGCGTGGGAGATAATAGTGAGGGATGTCGGCGACTCCACGGCGTAAAGCTATCTAGAGTCTTCTGGTTGCTTGCACCAGTATGAAGCGTAGCTCGTGATCGAAACCGATGGAATCAAATTGTTGACACAGTACGGACCAACAATCATCTGTAAAAAACGCCAAAAAAATTGACCAAAAGCGTAATACACTAACTTATTAGATAAATCGTGATAGTACTTGCACCTCCAAAAATAATTTTAGTACATGAAAGCTTTACACACTGTCTTGTATGATTAGTTTCAACATTTAAATTTTATTATAAGCGCTCCAACACATAGTATGAAGTATAAATATTTTAGTGTTCAGTCTTTAGTGCAGTGCAATACAGATGTGTAGCCAAAGCATTGTTTAGTATACATTTGTGCAAAATAAAACAGAGAATCTTAGAATTATGATTAGTTTTTTAAAAAAAAATCATGCATCATTGATTTATTATTTATAATATTCTATTAGTAAGATAGTTAATTAATTTACTATAAAAAATAAAGGTATCCTCAACCTCGCACATCACTATACGAAATTCAAGCATAAACATCCATTGATGATATTGGGTTCGATACCAAATTAGTACGAGCATTCGCAATCGAGACGAAAGTAGTATTATGAAAGACCCGGCAACACCCAGAAAAGTGCCCACAAGAAAGTCGTTGCTGTGCATAGATGTCTCAATCCTAGTTACGATTCATATACGGCAGTCTCACAGGATTTGCCTATTCTGTAAGCATGTTACTGAGCGGAAGGGTGACTAAATGTTGGCGCCTGATAAACCTATCAACAATCATTTCTAAAGATTTAAGAAAAGTTGATGACAGACATACAGACCGAAACGATTTGGGATCGCTGTAGACCGATTTGGCAATTTTTGGAATAACAATTACCTACTTTACTTCTGATCCAAGATTGTGGAACAAAATTAAAAGCAATACATACTGGGAACGGGTACAGTTAATCTTTCTTAATGAGTGCATATCCATGCTGTAACAGACCAGGAAATATACCGTGAAGGGTTCGCAGGAGAACAGGTTCCAAAGTAGGACCTCATTGATTGATTAATCTGCATGCTAGGTCCTAATTGGCAATTATAACTAAATTGATAGTGACTGCACCAGTATTATCAGTTGCGATGGATTTACAGCCTGGAAAATGGGTAGTGAAAAGTAGGTCGCCTACTATTAATTTATTAGCTATTAATTTCCTCACAGAAGACTACGCAGGAAGATATCTGTGATGTTCTTAAATATTTTTGGTAACCTTTAGTGCACCTAGGGAGCTATCCCAATCAGACTGAAGATTAGAACTTCTGGCCTTATTCTTTAGTTATGTGGTTGTTTTCCTTAACTGTTTTAGAGAAAAGTTTGTCGCGTGTTATATTTGGTTAGACATACACTGCAGTTCACTTGAATAGGAACGACCGATTTTTTGAATTATTTTGAAATCGATCCAACTTTTCCAAGATTGACTTTTACAGGATTAGCACTTACTTAAAATTTCATAATTTTTAAATAAAAATAAATTAGTAGGCCAGAAGAATTTTATTTTATTTTTTCTTAAAAAGTGTGATTTTGGTTTTTTTCACTTGAATATCAATAAATTTGAAGTGTTAGCAACTGAAACATAAATTAAATTAAAAAGGGTTACCAATTTAACATAAAAAAATTGAAATATGGGTCGAGGAAAAAAACTTAGTAAGGAAGAAATAGCCCAAATTCAAATACTACCAGTGAAAATTATTCTCTACAAGCAATTGCAGATAAAATAGGGAGAAATAAGACTGTTATCTTCAATTTTACAAAAAACCCAAGAGAATATGGCTCAAACAATAAAGGCCGAACTGTTGAGGCCACATCTGCAGTCAACAAGCGGGTCATACTAAGGGCAGCATCCAATTGCGCACTATCTTGTGCAAAAATTAAAGCTAGAGTTGGTGTGAAGACCAGCCGAATAACAGTATGGAGAGAGATTAAAAAAGCAGATCACCTTATTCGAAGAAAGCTCTAAAAGAAACCACCTCTAAATCAGGAGAGGAAACAGAAAAGGTTAGATTTCTCGAAGCAGCATATGACTTGGGCTGAAAAATGGAAACGTGTCGTTTTTCTGATGAGAAGAAATTTAACCTCGATGGGTTTAATTATTATTTTCACGACCTTCGAAAAGAGAAAAAGTTTTTAGCATAACACCACATCCGGGAAGGAGGCGATATGGTGTGAGGGGCTATATCATTTTATGGTCCGGGAGATTTGTCCTTTCCAACCGGGAAAATGACCGCAGCCACTTACAAGGGCATCCTCGAAGAAGCATTTTCCCGCTTCAATGATACTTTTGGGTCATTGCCATGGATATTTCAGCAAGATAATGCCCCTATCCATACAGCTAACATAATCAAATCATGGATATCGCAGCAAAATGTAGAGCTTTTGCAGTGGCCTCTGTATTTTCCTTATCTCAATATTATGGAAAACTTGTGGGGTGGGCTGTCTCGGAAAGTTTATGAAGGTGGTCGACCTGAAACCAAATTTCTTTAGATTATTTAAAATCTTTGTATGAATCCATCTCAAGCAGGTTGTATAAAGTTATTTTTTATAAGGGAAGTAGTACACATTATTAAAACCATGTAAACTCAATTAATTTTTAAAAATAAATAGAATTCAATTAAATTTTTTAGTCAATAAAATAACTTTTTATTAAGATTAGTTAATCGTTCTTATTCAAGTGAACATTCAAATTTACCATTATTTAAAAAAGCAGCAAGAAAGCAAAATGAATCATGAAAAAATAAATTTGTTTTTCCTTTAATATTTACTTGCTTTGATAACTTATAATTCTGTAAAAAAATATTGAAAAAGTTGGATCGATTTCGAAATATTCCAAAAGAAACCGTCGTTCCTATTCAAGTGAACTGCAGTGTAAGTGGACACGAAATATCATACGCATTTGTGATTGCTTTAGATAGTGCAGCTCTATGCCCACAGACGAACGAATCATCATAGGTGATACGAATAAGGAAACAAGGTCAAGAGAGATTTATATTAAATATATATTAATTATTTAGGATTAATATTAAAGGAAATACACCTGTGATCGGAGGAGAGAATATCATTCGTCAGTCTTCAGTTTAATATAAATTTATAGAAGGGCATGGAACACACATTGATGTCAATTACCTACCTGCGAGGAGAGTTAATAAAAGTAGGGGCACATCCAACTCAGAAGAACTTAGATAGTTTAGCAGAGCAGAACCACTATTGTTAACGTTAGTACTTCCCTATAGTGAATGATGTGCATTGTGATGCTAATGCAACCCGCTATCAGAGAAATGTTTTGAATCTTACACTACTAGGTATGTGAAATCCTCAGAAAACGGTGGAGTAACGGAATCGTAAGGAAAATACACTGAACTATAACAAATTTAGTTTTAGAGTTGAAGAGTAATGTGTGCAGCTGCAATATCAACCGAACTACACAATGTGGGATGCATTAATATTCTTTGAGATACATATGGTATGAACGCTCTGCTTCTCGCGGTAGATCTCTTATACAGAATTCTGCTACCGGGGATATTTAGTCAAGAAACCGAACCATCAAGAAGGTAAGGTTCCCAAGGTAAGCATAAATCTGTGTGCGAATAAACATTCACTCTTTACTTGATTCAGTTACTGTCCTCAAATAAATCCCTACATTATTGACCTGAAGTGTAATACACCACTAACAAATAATATAAACTGTGATAGTATGAACCTCTCCATAAATAATTTTAGTACATGAAAAGTTTACACAATATATTTTACAATTAGTTATTAACATTATCATTCCTATCTGAGAATCAGAAAATATTGCTATTTTCTTCTTCTCCTCACACATGGCCAGCATAATTCCGACTAATATACCTATTAGTCAGCATTCATTATACAGATGCTGTCATCAACTCGAAAACATTTTTTGAACATCCATATCTGGCACATACTCCAACATCTAAATGTTAATCAATGGCGGTCGCGAGCGAACTGTGTATGTAAATATGATTTATGAATGTGCTCGATCATGTCATTGCCAGATTATTTGTTTAACCATCGTTTGGAAGAGAATAGCGTGTGTGAAATTTGTATTGTTAAAAAAAACATTTATTATAAGCGCTCCAGCATACTATGAAGTATAAATATTTTAGTGCTCAGTCTTTAGTGCAGTGCAATACAGATGTGTAGCCAAAGCATTGTTTAGTATACATTTGTGCAAAATAAAACAGAGAATCTTAGAATTATGATTAGTTTTAAAAAAAATCATGCATCATTGATTTATTATTTATAATATTCTATTAGTAAGATAATTAATTAATTTACAATTAAAATAAATTATAATATACTTAAAGAATTAAAAACACTTGAGTTTTTTTTCGAAGAACAACAAAAATATAAACTGAATAATATATTAATAATCGAAATAATAACTATAATTTTTGTTGTGTGTTGTTAACAATAAGCAATTTATTACACAAATATATTTCATATATTTTGGATTTATTGTTTGTTTTTTTTACAAATTATAAAATAAACTAAAAAATTCAATAATAATAATAATTAAATTATTACATTTTAAATAAATTATTTTCGTGCCTAATAAAAAAAAATATCATACAGTTGAAAATTAACAATATGTAATACTATTTAATTTGATTTATTTGTTAGTTAAATGTGTGTTTTTAAAATTCGTTAATTTCTATTTAATAAATAATAAAAGTTACCTTTGATCTTGATCAATATATAAAATGAAACAAACAAGGAGATTATCTTGATTAATTTTTCGATACTTAACTTTTATTATATTTAACTTAAACGTCCATTTGAATTAAAATAATTATACTTTTTCATTTTTTTTTAATTATGGACAAACACTGAAAAAAGACGTTTCTATTTATTTGTTTAAATTATATTACTTTTTAAATTAATGAGTCTATTTTAAAATATATCATGATCAAAATTGCTTTCCTAATATATGGTATAAGTAAACAATATATAGATTTATATTTTTAGTTTGTTTGTTTGATGGTATTAGTTTATCATTTGTATGTATGCATTATTTTATAATCCAGCTAAAATAATACGTGGATCTTCGACGGCCGCCTTAACTTTGCGTAGGAACAAAACAGCCTCGCGTCCATCAATCAAACGATGATCGTAAGTTAATGCGATGTACATCATTGGTCGAATGACAACCTAGTATTAAATACCAGAATTTAACAAATTCATTCGAGTGTAAAAACTATTTACAACATACCTGTCCCTTAAGAGCAATTGGTCGTTCAAATGTACCATGCATTCCTAAAATTGCACTTTGTGGTGGATTAATAATCGGAGTACCTAGTAATGAACCAAATACACCACCATTACTAATTGTAAAGGTACCACCATCCATATCCTCAACAGCAATTGCATTGCGCTTAGCTTTTTCACCCAATGCATGAATAGCTAATTCAATATCGGCATAGTTCATGCTTTCAACATTTCTAACTACTGGTACAACTAAACCTTTTGGTGTTGCAACTGCAACTGAGATATCAACATAGTCTCTATAAACTATTTCCTAAAATAAATAAAAATTATATTAAGGAAATAAATTATTTAAGACATAATTTATAATATTACATTTCCATCGATAACCGCATTAACAACGGGTTGATCTGTTAGTGCGTGTGCTGCTGCTTTACAGAACGCTGACATAAAACCTAGTTTAATGCCATATTTTTTTTGGAAAGCATCGAGATGTGATTTACGGAAATCCATAATCGCACTGAAAACAAGTATATACTTATTAGAGTGACGATATATAAAAAAAAGTTTACAAATAGAAACCTCATATCAATTTCATTGAATGTTGTTAACATGGCGTTTGTATTTTGAGCGTCCTTAAGACGTGACGCAATTTTTAGTCGCATACGATTCATTTTAACACGTTGCTCGGACCGTGTACCTGTAATCTCCTTCGTATAATCAGCTGGAGGTACTTTAACTGTTGCTGAATCAATTGTTTGGGCATGGCGAATAGCTGCAACTGGAATTGATGCGGCTGGGGCTGATGGTTTTGGCGGTGGGGGTGGTGGTGTTTTAGGTGCTGGCGGTGGTGGTGGAGCTGATGCTGCTGCTGATGGTGGTGGAGGTGGTGGTGGGGCAGCAGCTTTTGGTGGTGGTGCTGATGGAGCTGGAGCTGCTGCTGCTTTTTTAGGAGGTGCTTCTCCAGTAACTTTTAGTCTAAAAAGTTCTTGCTTCGCTTTTACCGTATCACCATCTTTGACAAAAATTTCTTCGATTATTCCATTGACTGGTGATGGTACCGGCACCGTTGTTTTATCTGTTTCAATCTCCATAACAACATCATCGGCCGCTATGGCATCACCAACTTTAACCGTAAATTTGATATCACCCTCTGATACTGAATCGGCAAATGGTGGTACCTGGACTACCTGAGATTCGCATAGCCGGATGGTCGTTTGTATTCCCCGTGAACAAATCCAATTCGGTGACGTTAATTTTCTGTAAACAATCATTTTAACATATTGTAACTCATGTGAGTAAAACGTTTCGATTATTACGTAACAGAAATAGTATTTTTCATCACTCACTCATAATACTATACTAATTACTAGGAAGTGTTAATCATTCGCGACATGCACAAAATACAGTAACGTTCATTTTGCAAATTTATTATCGCAATAATAATTCTTGACTCTACATAACTGATTAAGAAAATAGAATGATTGTGTAACCTACATTCTTCATTCATTCAGCTGATTTTCGCGCAAACTACAAGATTATCGCATACACGAGTATATACAACGAAATTAGGCGGGTGATTTTAAGACTTTTAACTCGACTAAAAATAAATATAAATCGAAATGATCAAAATCTGTGTTATTGAACAATTTTATTTTAGAAATTTTAAAATAGTTAATTTATATAACTTTTATACAATACCGTATGTTTTATGTTTGTTTAAATATTTATTGTGTATTATGTATGACAAACGAATTGAAGATGTACGCAAGTCTTTTAAATTCTTGAAATAAAAATAAATCAGTATCGTCTGTATTGATAGAACTCCCTTCTACATGCTCACAGCTTCTTTAAAATTCATTCAATTTCAGATCCAATATCAGCTGGAGAGTCATACCTTATAGGTTCATTACGTTACCCAGATGTAACAAGAGCAATGAGTCTTGCTTGGGACATATAACATGAGTTTCCGCTTCAGAATCGTGAAACAAGAATAGTATTTTTTATTAGTCTTTCTCTTTTCTTAAGAACTTGGAAGTAAATTAGAAGAAATCGTGGATAGATTTATTAGAAATGTTTACTAATCTTTTTGCCCACTCAGTAGAGTTGGTAAATCTTGAAAACAAGACAGATTTCACACATTCATTGACGTTCAATAAATTTGCATTGACCAAACTTGAAGTGAATGGTTTTTCATTTTCTGTTAAAGTTTCCTTATATTACTCCGAATGAGTTATTCTTTCACCTTTCCTAGTGTTCTTGGTTATTAAGGTGTTACTTGTTAAACTTAAACAACGTGGCTAACAAAGCAAATAGCTATGACGCTGACTTGGTCGGCACAGTTTCAGACAAACACTGTCCGACAGTTTCAGATAAACACTGTCATCTTGTCTGACTTAATGCAGTGCGATCTACAAATTGTGGAGACGTGGCGTAAGTAGGGTTTGTCAGTCTTCATCAGGCGAAGAAATATTACGAACTATCAGCTGGTTCTCTTTTTGAGGAGAATATCACCAATTCTTAGTTCGTCATTTATAGGGAAGTTTCTTTAGGTAATAAGCCTTTCTAATCTAAAGCAACCATTGCCATTTTTTGGCAATATATAAGAGCATTTGAGAAAGCATAGGATCCTAAAATGTAGTTTTTCCGCATTAACAAAACTTTAAGTGGACAGAGTATGAAATGCAGAGCCAGTAATGTCCTTGACCCCCAATACTGGCACTAAATAGAATCATATCCCTCATTATTTTATTCTAGGAATACTTTTTCTACTGAGATGCATTGGTGGGTGGAACACTTTCGGTTTAACTTTGGAGCATAGACTAATCTTGAACTACTTTTAACAATCTTACTTCGATGACTTATCCATTATTGGTTGTCCAAACATTTCATACATGGATCAGAAATTGTCATGAGAGAAATTTGATAGCACTTACTCATTGTGCCGTTGTAGCATTTAAGCTTTCTACCGCAAGTAAAAGTATAATATTCTAAACTGATCTAGGACTGCAAACCATTTATTAATCTTCTCTATTCCAACCGGTCATGTGGGTTTTGATACGCAACTCTTTAGGTAAAGATCTCGATTGGATCTGATAAGTGCACTTGGCATGAAAGTTTTTGTTTGCAACTATCCAGTTTGTCAGAGCGGCGCTGTACAGTAAATTAGGATAGAATCGGTATGCATCATGATCCCAATGTAACATTAAGTGCATGATCTATCTAAGATTCCAGGTTCCAGCTAACATTAAATATAATTTATAGTACCAAATGGACCATACTTATATGTAACAAAATCTTGATGTGAGATTGTTTGACACAATAACGTTTCAAGGCTGTATCACAAAAGGGAAAAAAATTTTGTGAGACTCAAAACATTGTAAATGATAATTCGTGGGAAAGATAATGAATTTTTGAAGGTGATACATAGACAGCAATTTAGAAACTCGAGTGGAAGCAAGCGAAATTTTACAATGCATGATATATACGAATGCACCCATGGGACAAATTAAGAGATGAAAAAGTAACCTATGGTATATTTCAACGACCAGGTAAATTAAAGTTTGAATAGGAGACTCATCAGCATGGCTGGAAGGAAAGAAGAGTTTTTCTTAAAAGATATAACTCTGTAGAAATCTATCAAATAGGTTTCATACCCACAATCCATTTGGATTTCAAACAGGAAGATTATGTTAAATGGAATGAAGTTTAGGTTTAATGGAGCAAACTCCTCGTTCACTTATTCAATAATATGAGTTATCTTGCAATTTGCAGATGATTGTGTGGTCAGTGGCAAAGAAAAAACGTTAAGATACCAACTATGCATGCACAAATTGGTTTAAATAATCTGAATGTCCGTGTTTAAATTTTAGAGTGATATACAGTATGTGAAGATTTGTTTTTTTGTTTTTATGTTTAGTTTTATTTCGGTGCAGGGCGGACTTTAAGACTGTCCTAGCTCCTTGTAACTATCAGAGCTCCTGCACCCAACGCGCGATCCTTCAAGTAAAGGTTGATAGCTGCCTTAACCTTGCGCATTTTATATTTCAACGGAAACTGAAAACCAACCAACGAATTCACTTCTTACATGTTCGATAAATAAATTCGCGCTTTGCATTTCAGTTCGAGGTTTCGGCAGCTTCACCGTTAAACTCTATCCAGCAACTGGAGAGCAGTGCCATATGCTCCACCCAAACCTGACAGCAATATTCTATACACGGTCTAATAAAGGTTTGTATATTTGGAGAACCTGATGCGATTGAGGAACCCGAGTTTACGTGAAGCTGATTTGGCTAATGCGATAATGTGTTCACTCCATTTTAAATTGTTGCTAATCTGAACACCAAGCAGACGAATTGAGTCACATTCGTATTGATGACGAATTGAGACGAATTCGTGGTATTTGTGGTTTTTTTAAGATATGGATAAATCAAGATACAGGTATTTAAGATATGGATAGATCAAGTGTTTCATTTTACAAGGCATATGAAATATTTGATTGGCCTGAATATAATTAAACGGGTGAGTAAATCTATCTAGTTACCTCCGGCTGCGGAGCATAAACTGATCCATAACTTCTTTAAACAATCTTTCCTCGATGACTTACCCATTATTGGTTGTCCAAATATTTCATAAAAGGATAAGTCTACTGACAATTTAGGTTCATATACTGTATGGTGTTTCATGGGAGTAGTACTCACTCATTATGCGATTGTAGCTGCTAAGCTTTCTGCCGCAAGTGAAAATATAATATTCTAAACGGATCTAGGACTGCAAACAATTCATTAATATTCTCAACCAGTGTCACGGCCATGTGGGTTTTGATAGCCGACTCTTTAGTTAAAGCGGATTCTCGATTAGATCTAATTAGCACCCTTGGCATGAATTAATCCTAAGAAGGTTATAAAAACTTCATTGATTATCAAACAACTATTTGTCAGAACACCAAGTAGCAGTTTATTAGTGAATCGAATCAGAAGCTAACTATATAGGGTCTGTTGTTGAAGAGAGAGCAGCTAAAAATATTTATTGTTACGGATCATGACCGTTTGAAAACGAATTAAACCTTTTCTAAATTCGAATCTCCCTTCAAGAAGATAATGACTGTTTTTTGTTTGTTTGCTACTGTCCAGTTTGCCAGGGCGGTGCTGCACAGTTAATTATTATAGAATCGGCGAGTATCATGGTCTCAATGTGGCACTGAGTGTGGAATGTTTCTAAGGTTCCAGGTTCCAGCCGACATTTATTATTTATGGGACCAGTTCGGCTATACTAATATGTAACAATATCTTGATGTGATGATTCTAATAGCAACTATCACATCAAGTCAGTGTTATATATTAGCATGATCAGTTTGGTACTAATGTTACCTGGAACCTTAGAAAAATGATATGAATTAAGGCAGCGATTGTTAGATACAATAACTATTCAAGGCTGTTTCAAAAAGTACAGGGACTTCCTTTTGAGATTCAAAATATTGTAATGAGGATTCGTGTGGGAAAGATATTGAATTTTTGAAGGTGTTATGTAGATAGTAGCTTAGAAAAAACTCTAGTGGAAGGAGGAATAAGCCAGCGAAATTGTACTATGAATGACATATACGAATAGTCCCTCTGAAACTAATAAAGTTATGGAAAAATAAGCTATGGTATGTTTCAATTGCATAACGGCCAGGTAAATTAAAGTTTGGATACTCATCAAACATGAATGGACGGAAGGTAGGTACATATTTCACGGTATATGAATTTGTGGTTGGAATGTTGAAAGAACATAGATTATTGCAACCCACAATGAAAGGGTGGAAAGGGAACCGATTTGAATATTGAAGAACCTTTTAATATATATTATAATTCGGTAAAAGATCCATTAAACTGTTTCAAATATGGGGTTTCATATCCAAAATCCATTTTGTTTTCTAATAGGAAGGTTGTGTTAAATGGAATGAAGTTTATTTTGAAGACAGCAAAATCCTTTTTAACTTGTATACCTCATGTTCATTCGATAAACACAAATAATAGGGATTATCTTGCAATTTGCAGATGATTTTGTGGTCATTGGCAAAGAAAAAACGTTAAGATTGCAACTAGGAACGCACAGGTTGGTTTAAATAATCTGAATCTGCGTGTTTAAATTTTGGATTGAAAGACAGCATATGAGCTTACTTTTTGAGATATGAATAGATCAATTGTTTTATTTGAGGCATACGAAGTATCTGATTGTTCTGAATATAATTAAACGGATGAGTAAACCTAAATGGGTTAATCGCCCCGACTAGTTTATATGAATATTTATTAAGTGGATCAACAGGATTTTGTTCAATATTGGTGAAGGTTGATGAAGAATAGAAACTGAATATTGAATCGGATTCGACTGACAACCTCAATTGGTGATTAATCCCTTAACTATAAGATAGAAAGAATAACAGTTGAGTATAGAATAGTATTTATAAATTATACCAAGGAATTCATTGAGTGTTAAAGACACCAGCGTGAACAGAGAATAAAGTGGCCATTGGTGGGTCCAGAAATCGTATCATGAACGGCGAATTAGTTAGAATCGTACAAGATATGAGGTAAATAAAGAATGTGGATAAGACGAAAACAGTGGCATCATAAATATCGCGAAAAGTGACACACCTTTATAAAATTTGAAAAAGACTGACAGTAAATAAATATTCTGCATGATGTTATAAACTAATTTTCTCCAGAATCCACCTATCATTTGAACGATATCCGATGACAATATCTTAATTATTTATTAAGTTTTATTACCAGTCCACCTTGATAGTTATATAAGATTTATTGATGTTGCTTTTGTACAGAGTTGATCTTCAACTATTGGCCTTCAATATGACGTGCCCTTTCGCAATCATTTTTGTTCATTTGCCATTCTCTCTCTCTCTCAATTAGGCAACCAAAATTGGATTTTATTACAAGATTTTCACGCGAGATAAGAACCAAAAACATAAAAATAGCAAGTTTCCAAAAATTATATACAAAACCAGAAAGAGAATTATTCTCATCGATGATCTTGCCTCTAAGTTTATAAATAAAACTTTTAACACATTCTCTAAAATGCTCGTGTCTGTGACGTATTAAGAAGCATTTAACCAAAAATACGATAAATTAGAAACTAAGTTATGACTATACTGCAGTGGTGTAGATTTTAGTCAAAAATTGTATATTTTATAATTCAGAGAACAATATTAAGTCATACCGGACCGTTCAACGTGTACACATTTCCTTTTAATTCATTCATGATTGTGTTATTTAGCGCATTGCCGAAATTAACAATAAAAATAATTTAGATAAAACTTTTAAACAATTTAATTTTTTATTGTGTTACTCGAAATTTATTTGTACATTGACGTGGGTTTGTTGAATTAGTAGTAATCTCTTGTAGTACACAAAGTGTGCGAGAAATAATTTCCAATTTGCCCTTATCGTTGTTATCGAGACCAATCGAAAACCCAGTAGGACATTATTTTCTGCAAAATGAGTAATCGAAATAAAAGTTTGCATATTGGAAAATTAGGTCATACTGTGTGTTATCTAATTCTGACGAAACGGTTTGATAAAACAAGAATTGTTTATGTATTATAGGCATTTTATTATTTCTGTATCTCTAACGGGTCAACTGGTAACCCCGTTCGATAGCTAAAGTTGTGATTAGCAGCGGAAAAAAATACTAAGTAGATTTTTTTATTACTGGAGTTTAAATCAACACAGCTGATATTTATTTGAGCGGTTTATACTTGGAGCTTACTCCAAACACTACCGAAATCCATCAGGGTGTCTTATTAATTATAAGTTCAGTCAAAGTAAAATATTCCTCCAGTGGATCAGGTATTTCTTTTAGTTCGTATCCACTAATCATACCTGATACATTCTGCATACGCCAGAAGTAAATAGGCTAGAATTCTGTGCCGATTGAAGTTCGGCAGCGAATAAATTTGTCTCAAATTTTAGTTAACGACTTATTAAGTCGAATGTATAAAATACGGTGACTAGATGTCGAGATTAATGTAGGAGTTTACAACTCTATTAATTATCTGATGAAATAATCTTAAAAATTGCATTGATCCTCATTTTGAACTTCTTAAAATTTATGTATCCAACTTAGTTATCCTATGATACAATAAACGATCTAGTTATTGAAAACAAAGATAGCTATCGTCACACTTATAACGAGCAAAGTTTGGTTGATAACACAAACACACCCACAAGTAACTTTGCAAAGTTTGATAATAAATCTATAAATCAATCGATCACGATAAGATTATTTTAAAAATTGTTATAAATTACCACATGACAGAGGCCACATGACGTAAAGACACAATTTTAGGGCAACATCAAATCTGTATTTTCACCCACTGAAAAAAAATCAACAGTGAGGTATGAGGAATAGAATAAGCTCTCGACTAGAGATGTATGTCTACGATATAGTCTCTGGATTAACTCATGAGAAGGGTACAGTCGACTCTTATCACAGAGGAGTAAGTTAATGAAAGAGGCTCTAATCAGAAATGTAGTTGACACCTAGGCTTGTCGAGAAAAGGGTGTGTTGTATAGTGCAATGCACTTATCAAATACAAACTACAACATATACCGTCAAAATACAAGGTAGCAAAGCGCACAATCCATTCAGACATTATCAATAACTAGAAAATAGCAATCAACTCACGACACACAAAGTCATTCGTCCAAATCAACAAATTATATATTATGCAAACAATACAGGCTGATAACAAATTATTTGATGACGTAAAAACATAGATTGATAATAATTATGCTGTGATGTATATCGAGCATATCAAAATACAACATTAGAGGTTCATTGCCAAAATTATGTAACACTAATTTTGAGGTTAAAAATAGTTAAATCGAAACGAGATTGAATAATAGATAACTAGTTTTATAATCCAAATCTCGATACTTACGAATTCTGGGCTAATTCGTTCCATGAATATTGTGCGGCTTTCGACAGGGTGCGTTGACAGGCTCTAGCACTATAGTTAACCTAAAAATTTTTGGGTATCATTATTATTCCATAAAAAAATATTATTTGTTCACTTTTTTTTTTAATTAATAAATCGAGCACGAATATATAAATTAAATACTTTCACTTTTGATTTACAGATCAACGAACAAAAATAGCAGTACAAACGTATATTACATAATCGATTTCATGTGAAAAATTCACCGAAAAAAGTTGATGAATTCATTTTCACTTGAAAAAAAAAATATCCACATTACCTTGGAGGAATTTCGTTCTAACGTATTAACACTGAGACGTATTACGTTTCGTGATAAATTACGCGATGATACCGAAAGTATTCCAGCCATCGCGAACAAAAAATCTAATTACACAATATTTATTTAACTATATTAAATAATAAAATTCTAATTTATTAAAAAGGTAACCAAAAAATAAAATTTTTTGTAAAAACCCCGAAACGTCTTTGCTTTCGAAACACACACTTCACAGAAGTAAAGAGAAGTAACAAAATATGAGAAGTTTTTCGATAATCAAATGTCAAATATTTTTTTTTTCGAATCACATGACATAATGTGCGCTCGGTATTTTGCAAATCTAAATCGAATTTATACCATTTCAAATTTTTATTTCAGCCCTGCATCGACTAGAAATTGAAAAATGTCAAAAATAAATTCGGAATTATTTTAAGCAGTACAAAGTATTTTAGGTTTTACTGAGTAACAATGAATTTTAAAAATTAATAAAATGTCAGCATTATATAAACGATTCGTTCGAGTATTAGAAAAGTGGCCTATCGAAAAAACTAAAGCAGGAAGGTTTGTATTTATTGTCGAATTAAATATGTTAAATCGAGTTTACATAACCTAAAAATTTCCAGCAGTTTTTTGGTTAAGTCCATTTACTTAAACTGAACTAGTATAGATGTAATGGAATCAGAACATTCTATTTCAATAATTGATGTTATACTTTCTTCCAGCCGAAGTTAATCCAAAGTTCTAAATCTAGGAGCTGAGTCGTACCCTAAACTTCTCTATCGAAAGGCGGTTTTGATCATTATGCCGCAAAGGTAATGACATTACGGACACCTACCATGTCAGACTGTTCACAAATGTGGATAATTTTATGTTTTAACGTACTTTGTTTGTAAGCTAAAAGTAATACATATCTTTGCAAGGTTTGGGCATTACTCGTCTACTGATTCTGATGAACCAGCTGATTCTTACGATGTCACTTGTTCTCTTACTGTTGTATCGTTCACCAAAACATTATTGTTTTAGAGATTACACTAGCCTGAAGTTTTTTCCTTGGGATAGTATTAATCCATTTTATCAATTCTTATATAAATACGGGGTTCGGTAGTTGTGTTTCTCTTAAAACTGTTATTTAAATTCAAACCTCCTTCATGAAGAACCAGGGAACTGGTTCTGCAATATTCCGTCATATTCAGTTACAACCAAGCTCGAAATGAAGTAGTAGGATTGATTAAGGTATTTAAGAGTGGCTTTTTCGGTGAAATGTTCGAAATCTAGATCTCAGCAGCTGAAGATATAAATTCTTATTTCATTAGCTCGAATCTATCGTTTATGTTGAATCTTATGTTCTTTTGGGGAGTTGTAGTTTGCTATTTGGAAAGGTAAATTAAACATTTTTAATATGATCTCAAGTTCTCTTATTTTGGCGAACGATAAATAATTCCAAAAATTAGTCATCCTGTTGAGTAATCCCGGTTAGACCTCCTAGCATTTTAGGCTCCATTTCCAAAGCGTTTCAGATAATAGTTAAACATCTAATTTATTCTGACATGATTAATAGAATTTGGTGTTCCTCCAGGTTCTGCACTTGATGCAACTCAACTTTGATCATTGTTCGTTTTTATTTTCGCTGATTGTATACAAAATTATAGAAATCGTAAATTAGATCAATAATTAAATGTTACTAATATTTCTCTGGTTAACGAGGATTTAGATAGAATATATAATTATTAAAACCTAATTTGGTTGGATCACTGGGCTGACGACCAGCATCCGTTAAAAACCTAGATTGTTTAAAATATCAAATTAATGGTTTTTTAAGAGGCAATATGTGGCTATGCACTGTACAGATTATCTCTAGTACCTTGGAATTAGATTTCTCATTTGGCCACAGGTAAAGAGACCGTGTTAAACTTCTAAGTAGTCGATCATTGAAGTAGCCAACCTGCCAATTGTGTGTGTACATGCGCCCATTATTCTAAACTCATTTGGAATAGTAGACGCATGAAGGTGTGTAGAATAGAAAGAGTACTATCGAGGATCACTAAAAAGGATTCCGTCCAAATCGGCCAGTCACTAGTTGGTTTCATAATGAACGAATCCAAAAACCAAATATCATATCTTTAGAGACCAAAAATCAATTAATTTCAGTAATAGAAACTACACAATGAAGGAGTGATGAGATTCAAGTGTATTGGATCTCTCATTACTTATAGTGTTGGAGAGGTTCGTCTTGTCACTAGAAATCAGGCTTTATATCGTCTTCGTCCACTTCTGAACCGAAATATGTTGCAAATGCGAATAAAATGAAATTGAATAGAGTGTTGCATCAGACACGTTGGCGTATGGATGTAAGAGATACGCGAAATGGCTTATAAAATCGAATAAGAACCATGTGTGTGATATTTCGTCCAAAACGCAACGTTTATGGCCTATACTTTCTTTTCTTTTCATTCAAGAAAACAGGATGCAAATTTTTTATTTCGTGCATGAAATCAAAGAACAAGATATACGCTGGATCGGTTACGTTCTGTGTCTGATCCAGAGCGATTAGTTGATATTCTAAGGAAGAGGTGAAAAGGTCGGTATCGGCATCGATGGCTCCACGGCATAAAGAGTAAACTACCAACTTCTGGCTTATTAAAACAGACGGGCTTGTTGGTGGTCTAAACTAAATGAGTCATATTGATGGCGCGATATGAGACTAAGAAATAAATAAACAAATATTTTAAGTTTTGTGAGTTCTTCCGGCCTTTTATGTTGAATCGCATACTATAAATCGTTAAATTGCATCAAATACTGTAAGAAAAGGACGCATCTATTACATATGGCCTACTTTTAAGATACATATTTTCCTCTTATTAACGCAGATGTAAGTCGACAGCCCGAAGAAATCGTTTCTAATCGATGTCTACTAGCTTCCAAAGATCTCTTCGAATCTGTGTCATAATACGTTCCTAAAAGGAATCATGATGAATCGATTTGTTTTCCACCTGTGTGCCTATTCTGGTAATTTCCAGGGAATAGAGAATTGGGGAATGATTTTATATGAAATTTGAGTTTAAATATTTTTTTATCTGGCATACTGAGGTAAAAAGCTAGTGTTAAATTGGGAATAATTTTCCCTTTCAATTTTGGTAAGGAAAAATTATTCCCAATTTAAAAATATTTATATCGAACTTTTTTCGTCAGTAGGCCGGAAAAAATATATTTGAACAGGAATTACATATAAAATGTTTTCCCAATTCCGTATTTCCGGGGAATTGCCAGAATACGGCCACTGGAGAACTATTATTTTATACAAACACTTAAAACGGTTTTTAAAACCGAGAATTGCTATCCGCTCCTGACAAACTAGGACCTAGGTGTAACATTTTAATATTAATATCATTTTTGGAAGCCAGCTCCGTTCTCTGTTCTTCTCTAGGTGAACTGGTCAATTTTTATTATCTATATAAAACTATGTCTCAATTATTTACATGGGCTTAAGAACATTGGAATCATTCTAATCTTCCAGTATTTTGTCAATCAAATTTTTAGTTGGTTAAAATAAGATTTATCATTGAAGATTTGATCAAATATCTATTCACAAATAATATGTCCGTTAGAGAGAACCCAATCTTTTCAAGAGTAGCTCAATCCATAGATTAACTCTGTGGATTGAGGTACTCTTGAAAAGGTTGGATTCTTTTGATATTAACTTTCACGTTATTTAGGTAAATTCAGGGTTAAACAAATAAGGGTTACTTTATGATTATAAAAGATTCTAGAGACCACAACAACACAAATTTATTGCTAAGCAATCTTTAATTTACTCTCTTTAATTTCAGGGATTTGGGTGAACATCTTCGCGAACACGTAAAACTTATATTTGGATCAAACTCGCCTATAATATTTGAAGGAAACCGGTTAGAGCGAGAAATCGAGGCTCTTGATCGATTGACGAAAAACATATATCAAATTCAATATCCCAGAAAATTAACTTCAACTGCAACTGGTTTGACAGCCGAACAGTGCAATCAAGTTCTTTCGTCGGAATTTCTAGAGTATTTAAACGACGATAAACCAATTCCAAATAAAAAATGAATAAATCAATTAAGTTAGTAAACATTTTCAAGCCATATATAAACATAAGACATTTTTCGTTGGCTCTGAATAATAAATTAAATACAGAATATAAAAATGCTTCACACATACCCGTTCTTGCGAACGAGGCCATTGAATATTTGAACTTAGATTCAACTAAAACCATACTCGATATGACATTTGGGGCTGGAGGTCATTCTAAATTAATTTTGGATAAGTATCCTGGAATTAAAATCCTGGCACTTGATCGGGATCCAGTCGCTCACGAATATGCACAAAAATTAGCTAAAGAATATTCACCAGGTCAAATTACCCCAATCTTAGGACGATTTTCAGAACTACCCCAACATTTAAAAGAATTGGAAATTGTGCCAAATTCATTAGATGGCATACTATTTGATTTTGGCTGTTCATCGATGCAATTCGACGAAGCCGATCGGGGATTTTCACTAAGCAAAGATGGACCATTAGATATGAGAATGGATAAAGAACGACTTCCAAATATGCCGACAGCCGCCGACGTCTTAGCAAATATTGACGAACAAGATCTGTATCGAATATTAAAAATTTATGGTGAAGAAAAAAATGCAAAGAAAATAGCTCGTGTTATAGTTTCTACTCGATACGCTTATCGACGAATTGAGACGACAAGGGAGTTGTCCGAATTGATACGATCGGTTTTCAATGATGGAGAACATCGTCAAGACAAACTACAACGACACGCTCACATAGCCACAAAAACATTTCAAGCACTTCGTATTTTTGTAAATAACGAAATGAACGAAATAAATTATGGCCTGACAATTGCACCAAAATTGTTAAAGACTGACGGCATTTTAGTGGCCATATCGTTTCACTCGCTCGAGGATACAATAGTAAAGCGACATATAACTGGTAATGTGATAAATAATTCGGCAAATCCGCTACCTTTAAGATATACAAGTCATACGTTGATGCATGATGAACAATTAATCGAATCATTGAAGCAATCGCACTGGAAGCAAATTCACAAGCATGTAATTACACCAAGTTCGGACGAAATTGAACAAAATCCAAGATCACGTTCTGCTAAATTGAGAGCGGCCATTAAAATAACGTAACACCAAATTTAAGTAAATATAATTTGCAATTTTATTTATTAATGTACAATGTATGTGAATATAGAGAATCCTAGAAAAAATTAGAATTTGAGTTGATCGTAGTGTTTGTTTGTTGTAACTTAAAATAGCCCTTCTATTTGTCCCGTTTCGGTGTCCAAATCTATATCGTAAATACTTGGTCTTGTCGGAAGTCCTGGCATTTTACTAATCTCACCGCAAATCGGGACTATAAAACCAGCTCCAGCCGAAAGACTCATATCATTGATTGTTAAACGGAAATTAACCGGCGCTCCTTTGATTGCGGCATCGCCGGTGAGTGAAGATGAAGTTTTTGCCATGCAAATGGAGAATTTAGAAAATCCCTTCTCTGTGTATAATCTCATCATTTCGCGAGCTTTGCTTGTAAATTCGAGTGATCCAGCTCCGTACATCTCCTTTGCAATAATGTTGATTTTATCCTCTATTGAGAGATCCAAATTGTATAAGAATTTAAATTCAGATCTCTTGTGGCATGCCTCAATTACGGCTTGTGCTAAATCGGATGCGCCTGAACCACCCAAAGCCCAGTGATTTGCAACCACAGCTGCTACAGCTCCAGCGGACGTCGAACATTTGCGAATCATTACGTGTTCAGCTGTTGTATCAGTTCTGTCAAGGGAAGCAAATAAATTTAAGGAAATAACCGATTGGGGTAGATGTTATATGTACTTACTCGTGAGCGTTAATTGCTACCACTACAGGTACACCGAATTTAATACAATTGTTAATATGTTTCACCAAATTTGGTAATCCTTTCTTCAATAAATCCATATTTTCTTCTAAATATTCTTGTCTTAATGGTACACCAGGAGTAACTGGGGGACCACCACCGTGCATTTTTAATGCTCGTACTGTGGCTACTAGAACAATAGCGTTTGGAATTTTACCAGATATTCTGGATTTTATATTAAAGAATTTTTCCATTCCAATGTCGGAACCAAAACCAGCTTCTGTTACAACGTAACCATCACTACCAACTAATTTAAGTGCAATATTATCGGCTACTATTGAAGAACATCCGTGTGCAATATTTGCGAATGGTCCACAATGAACAAAAACTGGAGTTCCTTCCAATGTCTGCATTATTGTTGGTTCAATCGCGTCTTTAAGTAACACCATAAGGGCCCCGGTCATACCAATATCATCGGCCGTTACTGGATCATTGTTGCGATCAAATGCTACAACCATTTTTGCGAGACGCTCTTTTAAATCAGTTAAATTTTGACTCAACGCCAAAATAGCCATAATTTCACTAGCAACTGTAATTGCGAATGTACTTTCTCTAATGTGTCCTTTTTCGGTTGGCGATTGACCGATCGTAATCTTTCTCAAATAACGATCGTTTGTGTCAATAACACGGAACCATATAACATTGCATGGATCGATATTTAAACGAGAGAATTTCGAAATTTCCTCACTTGTTAAACTATCTGGATCCGTTTTGTCGATTCCAAGTTTATCAAGGCGGCGCAATTGAATTGCCGAGAATTTACGAACTCCTTTCAATTTTGGAACGAGACGCTCGTACAAAGCTATATCACTTTGTGTCGATTCATGAAACATTCTCGCATCCAATTGTGCGGCTACTAAATTATTGGCAGCTGTAACAGCATGAATGTCACCAGTTAAATGTAAATTAAATTCTTCCATTGGAATAACTTGGGAATATCCACCACCGGCTGCGCCACCTTTAATACCAAACGTTGGTCCTTGGGATGGTTGTCTCAAGCAAACAATCGAATTTTTCTTCTTGCACACGAACAAAGCTTGACCAAGTCCAACTGATGTTGTACTTTTACCTTCGCCCAATGGGGTTGGCGTAATTCCAGCGACCACAACATATTTACCCTCGTCCCGATTTTTGAGTCTATCCAGAACATTTAATCCAATCTTAGCTTTTTTGTTACCGTAAAGTGTTACTTCGTGTGGGAATAATCCAATTTCTTCGGCTAAAACTGAAATGTTTTTGGGTGGTTGCCCTCGCGATATCTCAATGTCGCTAAAGTATAAGATAATGTTAACGATAAATATATAAGCTTTACAAATATTTCATATGTTGTATTACCATGGTGGTGGAGATTCAATATTCAATTGTAATGTTTGTAAGTTCCACGATGTTTCTAGTAATCTACGGGCTGCTTTTTGGGCAGAAATTACTGTATTCTTCATGAGCATAGCTACTGTCATTGGCCCAACACCACCGGGAACTGGAGTGATATGGCCAGCAACTAATCTTGCTTCTTCAAATGCAACGTCACCGACAAGTCGTTGTTCTGAAAATAGACAAAATGATATTGTTACTGCAAGATTTATGTATAGGTAAAAAACTTTGATTTTAAAATAAAATATACGTTTTCTAGATCTAGATGATATGTGACCGGTATATGCTAGGTTACACAATCTCAGTAAAGCACAAATACCCATTACGCAAGTTTTTTTGGACGAAGGAAAAATAGATGAGAGTATATCAGCATATACTCTAGTAACTGAATGTCGAACCAACCAGATATCCAGATTATAGATTTGGGCAGATATCAGTCTGATCTATTATCTCGGTGTGAACGTTTTATTAGGTCTTTCGATCCATGCGTCCTTTGACATTGTAGATCTATTCGCCAGACTGCATCTTGCCACACTGAGTAAATGATTTTATATTGTTTTAAACCTCTATTGTTTTACGCCAGCCTAACTTACTGAATTAGAATATAGAAAATGACAAATATTCGGCCTATTCCTGAAATCAGGACTTCTCAGTCTATTAGATTTTTAAAATGCATACCTCCATCATCGGTCATTAAGGTGACATACCTGTTTGCTTACTGTTTGGCGCTATGCATTTAAAGGCATGTATATGAACGAAAGTTTTTTTTAGACATTTGAAATGCTTTTGATAGCGAACTAAGGTGTTCTACAAGTCTCGTATCTGTCTTCTATCCGGTTTGGTTTACATAAATGAGATTTTATTGTTAAGAAAACGTCTGGCAGGAATTTTTATCATGTTCTTGTGTGTTCAAAATCAATTGATCATAATATTTTTAATCGCATATTTTGTGTTCTGTATGGTCTTCATACAGTTTTATGGTATACTAACAACTTATCCTAGAAAATAAAATGGCAACCTAGGGCACTAAAAATAAGAACAACATTTTAAAATGTACATGGACTCAGAGTAACTTAAACGAAAACCATCCGCTATCTCTTAGATTAGATACAGGAAACAGTACTTATTGGGCGACATCATTGATTTATGAAAGCAATTCAATTCAAAATCACGAATTTGGGAGTGAGCTCATTCCCATCAACAATCGGATAAGCAAACGACGTTTACCAATACCATTAAAAAGAACCTAGTTCAAGAGTACGAGTTAATATTCACAAAAACTACATGGCCAGTAAGAAAAAAAGTAAATGCCGTAGTAAACAGTAAAAACGAGAATTAAAAAGCACAAAAAGTGGTAAATATACTAGAAATATATGAAGATATGCTACAAGTCTGAAGTGACACAGAAGAACATTAACATTGTTCTCGGTTCGTGGTAATAGTATTTTTCTCTCTCGTCAACAGTAGACATCATCTTCAAGCGCAACGCATATTTAATTCTTGCTGATGAGATGATCAACATTGATATGACGTTGTGTCATTAAAATTCCAAAAATATGAGAGATATATCTGATTCGCCTACTTCATAAAAAGTGACATCGCTTATAAACTATAACAATTGTGCTATAGATAGGTTTTTTGAGGGTTTTTGGAAAAAAGGGGTTTGGAAAATTCCTCTGCACATAAGCATGGATTTTTATTCATACTAAGGAATTCCATCAAAATTAATTATAAGTCGGAAACATTATAGGTCGGAATTAAAATCTCATGTTATATTGCACTTATCAAACTTAACATATGAACAAACACACTCAACGCCAATAATATCCTTTTTATATTAATAAGGATCCCAACTTATCCCTTTTTTCGAAAGGTTGTTCATTTTATTATAGTTCAAAGTTTTTGTGAAGCACATATAGTCTTTAAAGACTTTTAATCGTCCTTAAGAGTCCACGCACCATCAACATTCTTAAACTTACGCAATATAATAAAATGTAAATTTGAAATATCATGAAACGAGGAATTTTAAAATAAATCACGAAACACTTCGAAAAAGATCTCCAAATAACTAGTCGTATAAGCTACAATTCGCAATAAGTCTGAAGTGATACAGATGGACGTGGTGGTCATAGTCGGTCTTGTCTCTTCTAAACAGATAGACATAGACACCATCTTCGCGAACATATTTAATTCTTGCTAATAAGATGATATGAGTTTGTATCATTGAGCTTTGCAGAGGAAATCGCAGAAGTGTTGAGATAAAGTTTATTCATTCACTTCATAAAAACTCAGATCAATTATATAAACAACCACGGGATCGCTTTTTGTAATCCGCGAACGAATAGAGCCCTGCTCGGCCTTTAACCGATCAATTTATCACTCTAGAGAAAGTACTGGAAAAATACTAAGGAAAAGAAATTCCTATGTGAACAGACCAGTACGTTGTGGGTATTTTTATCATACTTAAGAATTCACGAAAACAGATTGTGAAGTGAAAGTATTTTTTTTCTTACGGTTTTTACAGGCGATTGTTGACCCGTACCGTCAACAATCTGACTCGATCGGTCGATTACGAGCCAACTCTTAATTGTAGCAACAATCAAAAGCCATATCACTTTCTACACCATGGAGTCATCTTCGCCAACAGCGGCTCCATTTGTATCATTTGATTCAGATCAGCACGCAGAACCTGACCGGGCAAGCATCTTTTGAATTTAAGCACGATATAATTAATTCACATTAAACATTAAATAACTGAAATTTTGATTAAAAAAAACTCGGTAGGTGCCATCATCGTCACGTTTTGGGCCATTGTTATATCGCGTTTTCCCACATAATCCTTCTTACGAATGTTAAAAGCTATCTTTCGTACTCATCCGTCAAGATCCAACTCTCACATCCATATATGACAACGGGTCTGATCAACACTCTGTACAATTTATAATTATTATGATAAGCTCATCAAACGCACTAGGTTTTCTAAGACACTGCATGTTTCACGTGCCGATCCTTAATCTTTTGTCCTGCTACTTCAGCGGGGTGCGTTTTTATTTTGATGGTATCCGATTTGTTTGTATGGTTGACATTTGAAAGTATTAATAGATGGCTCAAATTGCAATATACAAACCGCCCGGGTGGCTCAGTGGTTAAAGCTATGGCAATTGGAGCGGGAAGTACCGGGTTCGAATCCCGATTGGGGCATGATGCAAAAGGAATTTATTTTTCACCATCTGGTTACGATCGGTGATGTAAATGAACACATCTATGACCCCCTGTTGAAGTGCAGAACTCATAGTCATCTTCCATGTCAGTACTGGCATGGAGCTATGCAATGCGCAGATGGTACCAACTAAATAGAACTTATAGCCGTACGTCCTCAATTTTGGCCATTAAGGCGTAAAGTAGGACGTAAATAAGCGAACCGCGAAAGAGCTGGAAGAAAATCAACTCAAACTCTTTTTGCAATATACTATCGGCCAAAATAGGCCAAGCACCCATTTGTGGAAAGGAGACACGTGTGATGCAAATGAATTAAATTAGAATCCATAAAATATAACGGTTTGGATTCCGTAGAAAATATAGACTTGATTGAATTCATACAATTATTACAAATTAAGGGTGGCTTGTGCATTCGCTCTCAAAACCGAACAACCAATCAAGTTTGAATGCTTGTTTATAATCAACTTTACAAACCTATTAGTCTTAGGTTCTGCTTCTCACGATTTGAATTTATATTTCAAACAAACTACAAAAAATCTTTACATCCAAAGCCCACCCAAAACATTGTCAAAGCGCCATATATATCTTGACTAAGGTCTACGAGTGTGTCGGCAATACGCAAGAATATATTTTTTTGCTTCAGTTCGTAAAATCATAAATTTTCTTAATTTCAAAATTAATGTAATAACATATCTCGCGGAATGTATTGTTAGACAAGTGGTTGACCATCCAAATAAAAATATATCATTGTGAGGATGTCGCCGCGACAACATGCTGAAATCAGTGTGCCACAAATCTTTTATTTTTTTTTTTTAATCTAACACACAAATGTCTATCATAATATGATGTTTGTTTTTGACTCAAAAACATTTTTTTGTAATTTAATTTAATCAAACACAATTTTAACGTGATTTACATGAGTGTTATGACAAATTATTTTCGATTCACAAAAATTAAAATAAAAAAATTGCTAATTTTAGTTTGTCATAACATGCTAATGAAAATATTTTAAGAATACGAAGTCGAAAGAAATGGCCAACCAACCGCAACAATAAATTTATGAATATTTTCATTAGACATATGATAAAGTGATTGGGGTGGTTTATTATTCGTTCGGGGAAATTAAAGAGTTTTCATTTTGTGCATTTTCAAATAATTCAATATACACATCGCGATACATCAAAAACCAAAATTTCAATCAAATAATTGTAACTAATTAATTTTGGTTAATTAATAAAAACAAAATATTTTTTAGTCTAAATTAAATTTTCAATGTGAGGAAGTTTTTAATTTAATTAAATTGCTTGGAAAAATTATTTCATGTTCGTCTCTTGTATGCGTTTTGATTTTGGACTAGGGCCAGACTTATATTCTCATGTATCATGTACTTTAAGGAAAATTACAAATTTTCTTTTAATTTGTTTTTGTTGTTTTTTCAAATAAATTTTGTACAAATAGTTTTCGTAATATGTACAAACATATGTACACATATTAGAATAGGTTAACGTTGTAGCGTCCAATAAATTAAAGTTTGTGTAGCGATTTTTGTTTTTATAAATTAGACAAAATGATTCAATTATAGAATGGCATCTGTAAAGGATGGTTACAACACATTAATTATTTGTAAATTAGAAATATGCTTTCTTATTTATGTATATATGTATATGATTCTGAATGTTGGCTGTTGTATTTACAAATTATTTTTATTTAAATGTCTAAATCATACGGTGCATAGACTAAGAATTCGTACAATGTGAAAAGATTATTTAAGAAAGTTTGTCTGTTTTAGTGAAAGTGGGAACTTTTCTATATTTAACACTATTTGACTCGTACACATATTATCTATTATTATTTTTATTATTAAAGTTGGCTGGAACCATTAAAGTTTCCGCACTTAATGGCACAAAGGGTTTCATCAACGCACACAGGTGCGTTCTGCAACCTTAGCAAACTGGAGCAGTTTGAACAAGGGCAGAGGAGACAGTTGATTAACAGGAATATTCCTGGAGTTGAACACAAGGGATCTAATGCGGTCGAAAGCCGGACAGATGCTGATGAAGTATAGGTTGTCATCAACATCTTCAAGACATTCGTCGCATACGGCATCACTAACAAGACCCATGCGATGAAGATGACTTTAAAAACGGCCATTGCCAGTAAGTAGAGCAAACAAAATTCTCAAGTTCTTTTTCAACGAAAGAACGTATTAAGTCAGCTTCGGGTTAAGCCCCCTTATAAAGTATTTTGCCTTACGGCAAGTAGGGGTAGTTGACCACGTCAGTTTTTGATTGTTTGTTTCAATGTGTGAAGAGGTACAGGAGCAGCTGGTTCAGAGCCTATGAAATATAAGTGAGAACCAGTTTTAGCCAAACTGTTTGCAACTTCGTTGCCATCCATGTCACAATGGGTGGGAACCCACATGACCGTTACCTTATTATTACAACCAAGGAGGTTCAGCAAATTCGTACACTCCCCTACCAGTTTGGAGCTAGTTCGAAGATTGTTCAAAGAGTTAAGGACAGTTTTACTGTCCATACAAAATATAATCTCTTTGTCGACGGCAGCGAGATTAAAATCTGAAAACACGCAGGGAGTAACCGCAATTAATTCCGCTTGATGAATAGTACAGTAGAACCCCAAACTGCTAGAGATTCTCAAATCATGCGATGGACAGTAGTAACCAAATCCAGCACCCTGTTCAGAGTTATCAATCAGTTATCATGTTGATTTCTGACATAGCTCGTGTAAATTCAGTAAGAATTGATCTATGACCTGAAGTAGTGCCAAAAGCATTCCATGCCCCGGCATTCCTCAAGCGCGAGGCAGCCGAACAAGCAGTACCTAAAATGAAGGATTGTAACTGTGGTAGGGAGAGAATGAGCTCCATAGCCAAATGGAGTTGCAAACATGGCTCCAGTTACAGCCCGACAAGCGAAATTTTGCAAATAGTTGAGTTTGCCAAATGAAGATTTTACTTTAACCACTGGCCACCAAACAATAGATGCATAAGTTAGCATTGGCGATAAAATAAAGCATTTTGGGGGATAATCCCCAGGAATTACCATTAGCTCTACGACATTGCAGATGAAAAAATTGCAGTGGCTTTTTGTAGTTCAAAATACAGATGATACTTCCAAAAAAGTTTATTATCCAGAAAAACTCCAAGATGTTTGATGTAGGCTGAGCTATTAACATTGCATCCGCAAAGTGATGGTACAGAAAAAGTTTCAGTATTCCTACACCTTGTAAAAATAACCAAATCGGTTTTTGATGGGTTCACATGTAAACCCTTATCCAGACACCACTGTTCTATAATGAGAAGAGCGTGTTGAGTTAAATCTGATAAGACATTCAGGTGCTTGCCTGAAACTTACAGAACCAGATCGACAGCATAATTTTGAGCGGTAAATCCTGACTCACGAAGAATAACAAGAAATTCGTCAACGACCAGAAGCCACAACAGTGGTGACAGTCACCGCCCTGCGGGCATTCCATGGAAGCCTTCACCGAAGTGTGGGTATTCTCTATCTCGCAAATTACTATACGAGATTCAAGCATACGTTCAATCCATCTGATGATGTTGGGTTCGATACCAAAATTAGTACACGCGTTCGTGATCGAGACGAATGTAGTATCATCAAAAGCTCCTGCAAAATCCAGAAAACTGCCTTCAAGAAACTCGTTGTTGTTCAAAGATCTCTCAATCCTAGTTACGAGTTCATGTAAGGCAGTCTCACAGGATTTGCCCATTCTGTAAGCATGTAAAAAAAGCACGTATTATCTAAGTGGCGATGCTTAACTTATTAAAAAGGGTGTTTTAGTTATAAGTACTTTGTTCAGTAGGGATTTATGATAAAACACGTGTCAGTCGTACAATATTGTTTGACATTTCATCAAGAATTGGCCATGGGCTTGGTTATCAGGTGGCAGTTACATTGAATCACTTCTACCGACATGGCCGTTTGTAAATGTACAATCGCAGCAAAATGTATCACATGACAGTTTAAAGAATGGATCAAAAAGTGAGCTCGTACTGCTAGTAACAATGAATAATATTAATGCAGTAAAAGTGGGAAAAGGAAAAATTATAGGCCCTATAATTTTTATTACGATTGAGCTCAAAATAGGATGTATTGTTCGATACAATACGAAATTGGTGTAGATGAATAAAGAACTGTCTCAAACTATCTCAAATTCAAAATTAATAACATGTCATACATAAACAATTGGATCGATTTTCGATGTGTACAACCATGTACTGCTTCATTGCGACCATCTTCACAACAACGTGAAACTATTCGATCACGTCGAGACATAAATGATCTATGGCTTAAAGGCCGTAACGACCTTTACCGCGTCTCAACTAAGACCTAACGAACCTTTTTTTTAACGATTGGTGCACATTGTAGGTGGTCAGCCCAACGAATGTTTTTATGTCATCCGGTTGCATGCTAATTTTTGGTCAACGGCGGGAATCGAACTCGATTCAATAGAAATATTAAAAAATACCAGACAAGTTAGCTCGACCTGTTGGACGCTTTTAAATTCTATGAAACAAATTCTATGTTTAAATATTTTAATAAATATTTTTGAAACCGATGAACTGCACATTCTTATTACGAATGAGCTTATTTGCTCAAAATGAGATGTGCAGTTTACTAAATTTTTGTAAATATATAAATAAACAAATATATTATAATACCTAAAGACAGCCCGATACAGCGTCTACAAGTTATTCAGCTGTATTACGAAAATCAGCGTTCCTCGAAGAATGTGCTTCGTGTGCTTAGAGTAACTTATGGTCCGCGTATTCGGCTTACCGAACGACAATTTGCTATGCCATCGAAAAATTTGAAATCTAATTACATCCAGGAAATAAGACCACATCCAGGACGTAGTGAAGCGATGGATCAATTCGGTATCTTTTTTAACAGCTTGGTTTGTCGCATGCAACAACTTGGCATATTTGGGTAAGGACCCCGTTTAAAATAGTTCATAATTCAATTGATGAAAAAATTAAAGCTGGTCGATCTTCCAAATCGTCACCGTTTCAGTCTTTTGGTTCTTGAAAAGCTTGAAAAAGATTCACTCTTTTCGACCAAAATTTTGTTCAGGGATAAGACAAAACAATGGTTTGGTGTGGTTTATGTGCTGGTGGAATCATCGGTGCAATTTTTGTCAAACTGGAATCGACGACATGTGGTTCTAACAAAACGGCGCTACCTCACACACAGTCTGTGAAACCATGGCTTTATTGCGAGAACCATTAAGCTTCGGACTAGTGAATTGGACACCTAGATTATGTGATATCACATATTTAAACTTTTCTTTTCTGGTACTTCACGTAAATCAAAAGTCTACATGGATAAGCAGGTTCCGATTGAGAAAGCCAACTCGAGATGCTCGAACAACTCATCGAACTGAAACCAAATTTGAAACGAATAAAAGTCTCTAGTCTAAATTTTTAAGGCTAAACAAATTTAACAGGCTTTATCCTCATATAATATAGATAAAGTAGCCACTCAAAGTAAAACCAAATATAAGAACGAACGCAGCTTAACCAACAAAAAAACTTCAAATCACGTCTTGTTGAATCGATATTCGTCATTGTTTGTGGTGTGTCATGTGTGATAATCTTTTCTGAGTGACAATTATTTTATCATATGAATGTGCCATCAGTCTGCTTTTCATTCAAGCTTCACAAAGACTTTACAGTCCCCAACATTTACATTTACTATATTCTCAGATGATCTGCAATTTTCTTGTCACGGACTGTATATTTTATGGCCTTCTGCTCTTAATTATGAGGTCAATACATGATGTACCAGAACACCTATATAAATGTTGAGCACTTGAATTCTGCAGTTCTTTTGGCAATTATTTTATGACTGTCTCTGATCCAACAATAATATGTTGGCCAGCCTGTGCTTAAATTAGGATGGCATTTTCTCCATAGTTAACAGAAACTGAAATCCAGACGAATGCAAGTTTCAACTAGCCAACTGAAGTAATACTCGTGAGAATAGTAATTGATAACCCAAAAAACTAAAGCATGGTGGTGACCTACATCAAGTCACAAATCAGCGGAATTATGATGATCGGGTGCGAAGATGTATGTTATATCTAGTCGTAGCAGGTCAAATGGGGAGTGATGGCTGTTAAAGCTGGTTACTGTCGTATTGAGAACGAGTACTCTAGCCAATGGGAGGCGATGATTTTAATTAGCAATCCAGCTGGTAGCGCGGAAAATACTCTAAAACACCAGGACGTACAATATGAAGAATCATCGGAGTTGTGGTAGCAGAGCGCCCAACCAAACTGTGCAAATAGATAAACTTGCTTCAAACCTGGCTAGCGGATCTTAGTTGCAGGTTAACCTGTCACCAAATAACTCTTTAACATGAGCAATGAAAGGTAAATCGGACCTATAGCCGTACGTCTTCGATTTGGCTTCAAAGCGTAAGGTAAGGACGTAAATAAGCGAACCGCGAAAGAGTTGGGAGTGCCTTGAGCCCCAAAACAGATTGCATAGTAATAAAAAAAAAAGTATTGAAAATTAAATTTTTTTAAAACGGTGCACCAAACGACTTACAGTCTACTGTGACGAGAAGGAACTAAGCTTTGTCATTGATTCAAATGCACACCACAAACTATAAGGCATCCAGGATACTAATTCAAATAGTAACAGAATAGGGAAATCAACACTTATCAATGGCATCAGGCAAGTGGGTTTGGATCGAACCTTAGTTTAACTTCATAAGGTTACTCTGGTGATGAGATTTATCTGATGAAACTACGCTTTTGATCTCATCTTAGTAGGCTCATACTCGGATCTGAAATGCTTTAGTTATGGAGCACATCGAGCCACCCAAAGATGAACAGCTTATAACGGGTGATTTTTTTGTGGTTAGGATTTTCATGCATTAGTATTTGACAGATCACGCGGGATTTCAGACAAGGTGTCAAAGAGAAAGATGCTCAGTATGCTTTGACATTTCATAACTGAAGCCGAACGATCTGCCACAACGTCGAATTTTCAGTGAATGGGCCCTAGAAAAGTTGGCAGAAAATCCGCTTTTTTATCGACAAATTTTGTTCAGCGATGAGGCTCATTTCTGGTTGAATGGCTACGTAAATAAGCAAAATTGCCGCATTTGGAGTGAAGAGCAACCAGAAGCCGTTCAAGAACTGCCCATGCATCCCGAAAAATGCACTGTTTGGTGTGGTTTGTACGCTGGTGGAATCATTGGACCGTATTTTTTCAAAGATGTTGTTGGACGCAACGTTACGGTGAATGGCGATCGCTATCGTTCGATGCTAACAAACTTTTTGTTGCCAAAAATGGAAGAACTGAACTTAGTTGACATGTGGTTTCAACAAGATGGCGCTACATGCCACACAGCTCGCGATTCTATGGCCATTTTGAGGGAAAACTTCGGAGAACAATTCATCTCAAGAAATGGCCCGGTAAGTTGGCCACCAAGATCATGCGATTTGACGCCTTTAGACTATTTTTTGTGGGGCTACGTCAAGTCTAAAGTCTACAGAAATAAGCCAGCAACTATTCCAGTTTTGGAAGACAACATTTCCGAAGAAATTCGGGCTATTCCGGCCGAAATGCTCGAAAAAGTTGCCCAAAATTGGACTTTCCGAATGGACCACTTAAGACGCAGCCGCGGTCAACATTTAAATGAAATTATCTTCAAAAAGTAAATGTCATGGACCAATCTAACGTTTCAAATAAAGAACCGATGAGATTTTGCAAATTTTATGCGTTTTTTTTTAAAAAAAAGTTCTCAAGCTCTTAAAAAATCACCCGATATATAGTTTGAAAAATCATCTATGAAACAATCTATCATGAAGAATCACTGGTAGAACGAGCACTGGAGGAGAAGACAGATACTATGAGGCATTTATTCATCTGATTATGACCAGAACGATTTGGTCTTAATGAAAGGAATAAATTTGATGAAACCTTGACGAATTTAATGTAAGAAGCTGTAAGAAGATGTATAGCTTATAGTCCCTGTACTGAATGGATTCAATTTTCTTAAAAGGTCAAACATAGAAGTGGTTGTAGTCTAGAAACGTATCACCAAGATTTAGAATAAACCCACAAATTCTTTCTGGTCATGCCAAAAAAATTATGTTTTTACTTGGGCATTAAAACAAAGATTGATCTACTGGTCATATTTAACCATTACCCTGTCCACTGTCAGCTATACCGCCTTTGTTTTGTGACCACGGATTGGGATGAAAAATGGACAAAATGCTAAATAAACTGCATCTGTTACGGCTGCCACCACAGCATTAGTTTATTAAAAAAAGACCTTTGTCTTTTTCAGGGAAATTGAAAACAGGCAATCTGATGTGAGTCACCTAAAAGCTCTCAATATTATCTGCCCACTGCCATACACTCTGATTATATGTCGACCAACCTAAAAAAACTAAAAGCGGTTTTATGTGGTACTTTCTAATAGGGATAACTGGAACCAATGAGGATCTTCATTCGAACAGGGAACTAATCAGCTTCATCATACGCAGGAATGTCTTTTGGCATGACTTGGCCATATCCTAGTTAATTGGAGTGAACCGTGTTTAAAGTAGAAATGATTTGATCTAATTAGAGACCGAGCTACGATAACTTCTATGTTTGGGTACTCTAGAAAACCTAAATGAATGGTTGCTAAGCCATAGAGCTGTTAACAATCAGTAAACCCGAGTTATTGCAATTCCCTGGCCTTATTGTGGGGTTGAGTGACATCCGACAGTTACTGTGTTTGCTATTCGGAAGTGAAATCTAAGCAACATGTCTACTCACAAATATAAACCAGCGAGAAATATTGTATGATGTATAAATATTGTATGAGACTAAGCTTATGATCTCATCTGATAAGGCTCATATTTGGATATGAAATACTTTAACTATGGGGAAGATCGAGACACCCGAAGATTTACAGCTTGTCTTCAATATACTCAGGTTTGGAAAATCAGCTTTTAAACAAAGGTAATCTATCATGAATAATACCTGGTAGAACTGGATGAGAAAACAGAAACTATAAGGCATTTATTCCTATGATTATGAGCAGAATAATTTGTCAGGAATGGACACAATTTTCTAAAGAGGTCAAACATAGAAGTGATTGTAGTTCAGAAGCTGCCTTTGAATCAACATATCACCAAAGTCTACAGTGAAACTACAAATGATTTCTGGACATGCCAAGAAATTGATGATTTTACTTGGGGATTAAAACAAAGGTTTATCAGGCCCATGGTCAGCTGGGTCTCCTTGGTTTGGTGGCCACGGATTGAGATGAAAAATAAATGGAATGCTCAATAAACTGCACCTGCCTCCACAGCATCAGTTTATATACAAAGTTTTGACTGCATTGGTGAAGCAACTCAGGGAAACTGAAATCAGGCAATCTGATGTGAGTCACCAAAAAGTAACGGTGAAATTTCAATATCATCTGTCCACTGACATGCACTTCCACTATATGCCGGATAACCTAATACTCTTCAATCCCTTTTATGTGGTTCTTTATAATAAGGATAAGTGGGGCCAAGCAGGATCCTCATTCAAATAGGGAACTAAAGTGTAACCACTCAGGAATGTCTTTTGACATGACTTGGCCATATCCAAGTCAATTGGGGAGAACGTATTTAAAGCAGGAATGATTTCATCTAATTAAGGATCTAACTATAGTGATCAAAGTTCGTTTCGTATCATTTAGGTTCGAGTGCTCTGAGGTTTAATTTATTTTATTCTCGCACCTATCGTAATAATAATTATGGGTTAGGTTTTATTACATAGCGGCTACTTGCATCGATAAACTATTAACTTTTTCCAAGCTTGTATATTCCTCTGCTCTCCGTGATATGAACAACACGAGTCAACATATAGGAAAGTTTTAATGGGCCACGCGTCAAGGTTGCCAAGTGATTGTCATCTTGTTTGAGATCAGAAGCGCACCCAACCATGTAAAATTCATGGTTAAATACTTTAATTATTTTTGGCCTTAATTTAGAATCATAAATTAGACATTGACAAATTAATTCAAATAATTCTAATTGTAGATCTTATAAAATAGTTAAATTTAAAAATTAATTAATTTATTTTTAAGACCGTCATAAAAATAATCATTTTAATAAAATTCGTTAAAAATTATGACAGAATGACATAAAATTTATAATAACAAAATTATGTGACATGTTAATGGTAACGTGTAATTAAAAAAAATCTACTCAATGTTCATATAGTTGTTCAATTAATTTATTAGGTTTTCACCTGCCACATACACATCATATATATTCATATATAAGAAAAACTCTTTTAGATTTAAGAAGATTTAAAATTAAAATTCGCTGTCAAGTGTAATCCCGGTAGATCAACATGTGTTCCAAATTGGATTGAAGCAGTTCATTTTTGCGACAACAAACATTTTAAACATTGACGTGGGAGGTCAGTGCTCCCAGATACGTAGAGTGGTTTAATGTTACTGAGATAACTCACCGATTTAGATTAACAGAAAGCAGTGTTACGTGCACCAGACGCTCTTAATTTTCAATACAAATACTGATATGTAAAAGCTATTCACAACAAGTGTCAAACGAGATACTGATTTGGAATAAGAATCTTAATATGTTGTTCATTTCACATGTTTGTTTGTTATCTATATACTTATATGCTCGCATATCAGTTTGACCGTTGACATTAAAATGTCGAACAGAAAAATATGTTGTTTTTAATTGTATATTATAAATAAAATATTGTTATGACTTACCGCCATTTTCAGTATAGATAGCATTTATACCACAATCGATAACTACCGCGCCAGGTTTAATCCAATCGCCTTTAACCATTTCGGGTTGTCCAATAGCGAGCACAAGAATATCAGCTTTTTTAGTTTCCTCCGCGAGATTTTTTGTTTTCGAATGACATACTGTGACTGTAGCATGATGCCATTTGAGTAGTTCGGAAACGGGTGTGCCTACAATACGACTCCGTCCGACTACAACAGCACAAGCACCTTCTATTCGTATACCAGTTTTTTTAATAATTTCAATACAACCGTTTGGCGTGCACGGTATAAATCCGGTAAAATCACCAATTGCTACATGGCCCTCATTTATAGTGTTCAACCTATACAAATTAGATATTTTATTAGATTGAATAAATTGATTAATTTTATATTTACCCATCGACATCTTTTTCCGGTACAACAGCGTCCGTAATCAATTTTGAATTAATCACACTTACAGTATCCAATGGCATTTGCACAATAATACCATGAATGTTTGGATCATTGTTTAGTTTATCAATTTCGGCCAATAGTTGACGTTCAGTTATTGTGCTCGGCAATTGTAAATGTTGCGCACTTATACCAATTTCGGTTGCCGCTTTAATTTTCATTCGAATATAAACATTTGAATCCTCACGATTGCCCACCTGAACAATTGCTAGGCCCGGCCGAAAATCAGCCAATTTGGAACATAATTCTTTGCATTGCAGTTTTAATTTGTAACGAATATCTCTGGAAATCAAACAAATCTTGATTAATAAAATATCAGTAATCTTATAAGAAGAGTTAGGTGTCATACTTAGATAGTTCGGTTCCGGAAAGTATTTGTGCTTCGGTCGACATTTTGGATATTTATTTGTGACTGACTGAAAATAAACAAAATAAATACTAGTTAATTTCTTTACACAACTGAGTCAATCAATTGGACAGAATTCACTGACAGCATAGGGTAAGTAAACAGATTGGAACAATTGAAGGTAACGCGTCGTTACAGAAAGAGATCTGAACTTTTCAGGATTAGTTTACAAATCATTTAGCCCCTTACACCTTAGACCAGTATATTAAGTGTAGAGTTTAAGAGCATGAGGCGAGTTTTAAATCGTAAAAGGCTGTACGTTTTCGTGTCTTCAGAGTGTTAAAGTTGAGAAACCCTTGGTTGGCCAAGAATGTGATTCTAAAAAACACTTCACCAGGCTACTTGAATGTTGAAAAAATGAGTCGACTCGTTAGCTGTTTCTATTGAGATGAGGAACCCAGTAAATAACGCTGCAACTGCCATAGCTTTCTAAACTCTGGACTTTTTTATACACGTCTGAAATTTCTCAATAATTCGGATACAAACCGTTCGAAAGCCACGATTGAAATAATTGGTGACAACTTTGAGTAATTCTGTTTGGCTCCCAAGTGAACACCAAAGAAAGTAAAATTATCGAAATCGACGATGATGGTCGTCAAATCAATAATGATGATGGCTCTATAATGATGGTTCTGCTTGAAGTGATAATGAAACGCAACATCATCATGGCAATCATAAAGTGTGGTTTGGTTTCTCCAGCACTCTTTTAAGCTATATCATGCCAAATCTGAAGAATCGATTATATAGGTGACATATACGAAAAGGTATAATAGCTGTTCCGCCTTGGAAGTGACAAGGCGTGTATTGTATTAAATAAAACCTCTTAAAACTTTACCAACGATTAATGTTTATTACTAGCGGTTAGTATGGAATAAAGAAATCTTCGATAGCTGATCCATGTACGAACTATCCACTAACTAGAATGAGAGCCACTAATAATCTATTATATAAACTTGAGATTGGGTGTTTGAATTCGGATCAGATTCAAACCGCAACATAAACGAAAACATGAGATGCGTGCATGTATACAAGTTATTCAGGATCTTGAGAAAATAATTGAATAAGCATAATTGAATAAATGAAATCTTACTTAATTCTCAGTGGAGTTAGCACAATAATCAGTAGAGGTTTCAGCCTTTTGAGAGATTAGGAAAGGAATGGTAGTAGTTTTATGAAGTTTTTTGAATTTATAGGTCAAGATCAAGAAAGTTCCAAGATTCTCTTTCCTAGTCCTACTGGTATTGAATCTAAGGGTGTTTCAATAACTCATCAGCATGTTAGAAGCAAACTATGACTAAGTATTTTCAGCTAAATTTGGATTTCTCTATGAAGCAAGTTAACTTTATTTCTGTTGATGTTGTTAAGGCCCATTTTAGCAAACCCCAAATGTGACTGTCAATAATATGTTATGTTACACTGAACCAAATGTACCACTCAATATGACTAATTTTAGTGACAAAAAAATTGATAAATATTTGTCACTACTTTTATTGTTATTTTGAAAAAATTATTTCCTTCAATTTATTCTCATTTCGAATTAGAATTTTACAGTTATATCTTCATTTATATTTTTAAACAAAAATACAATTTCAATTATTCTAAATGAAAACAATTGTTCCATTAAAATTTGCCCATACAATATTTTATCATTATGATAAAAAAGTAATCTTTATGATAAATTTGTCTGTTTTTCTTAAATGTTCTAACTGATCAGTCTAGGGCAACCAAAAATATGTCATTACATATTTTTTTTCAGTGCACGAATTTTGGAAACGGCAATATACAAATCCGTTTCATGAAAAACTAAGCATTTTAAAGCCTACTTGTTAGTGCATATTTTTATATATTTTACCTAAAGTGCATATTTTTGCATATTTCGCCTAAATAAACACATTTTTAAAAATAAAAGCATATTTTGGTTATATTTTTAAAAATATTGTTCTCACAAAAATATTTTTATTGCCTTAAGTTCAATTTCCAAATTTTACATATTCTGTTTAAGCTTACTAGTAGAAATTACATAGTATTTATTAAAAGGTTTTATTTGCCTTTAAAGTATTTTTGTTTCAATTGCTCACCATGTGGTACTTTTTCTCTATTTCAGTCTTAATGGAATAGTACAATTTATGTTAACGGTTTATATAAAACAACCGTTGAAAACATTAGAAATAATATAAAAAAATATTTTGTATGGATAGCCATTGACGAAACTACCTATAAAGCTGGTACTACCTGTTAATGTTACTGCTGGCTAATGTTACTGTCGGTATTGTGCATCCTAACCAGACACTCTCCAAACAAAATTATTTGTAAAACACAACTCTCCTTGAAAAGCAAATCACACCACTATAGCCCAGCTTTTTGACGAGTCAGTCAAAATTTTAGGCGAAAATTTTGATAAAGTTAAGATTTTATTTTTTAATCAGATGCAGCTCGGGTAATTCAAATTTTTTACCCAAAAATTACACATTTAATTTTGTGTTGCACACGGTTTTCATCGTGTATGTGAATATATTCGTGGATTTTATCCAAAGGTGGATCGTTCAATATCCAACATTAAAAAAGTTTTCTTAAAAGCTCCATCAAAAATAGAAATTTTTGAAGAAATAGCACTCGGCATCACAGTTCCTCCACAACCAATAACAACACAATGGCAGAAGCCGTGAGGTTTTATTCAAATAATTTTGAAAGTTTAATTTGTGTATTTTACGCATTGGACGACGAGGAGACAGCCTCAATTAAAATCTCAAAGCAACTATTATTTGACTTCTCAGTAAAGGCTGGTATAATGTTTATTGCAGCGAATTACTAGATACATCAATCACTAAGTTGGAAACTTCCGGTCTTCTACTTGTTGACCAAATTAATATTGTTTCTGATGCCGCAAAACAAATAAATAATGTACAAGGAGAAGCAGCTGACGCTATTAAAGAAAAACTTACCAGCGTAATCGACAAGAATTATGGATTCGATGTATGAAGTAGTATTACTGCTAATATTGCCACAGCTTCCATAGGCATTAGGCAGCGCACCAGAAACATATATACTATTGAGGAAATGCTATCTTTTAAATTTGCACCAACTACTTCTGTTGATGTGGAAAAAAGCTGCTCAATGTAAAAGAGTGTTTTCCGTTCAAATAGACAAAGGTTGCTTTTTGAAAATTTAAGCCAGATATTTGTGATTTATTGCAATGAAAATTTAAATTAAAATATGTAAAAATACACTTGTTAAGTTAACTCTTTATTTTAATTTGATGTTTTATTCTTTTAATAATTTTTAGAATCTAAATTTAATAGATTTAAATAAAAACATGAACATGTGATTTCATTATTTTTTTAGCATGGTGGTTTTTGCATTTTTGTATAATTTTTAGAGCATATTTTTAATGCATAAAACCATATTTTTAAAGCATATTTTAAGTGCTTAAAACAATTTTTTAAGAGCATATTTTTGGTTGCCCTAGATCACTATGCGTTCAAATTGAACATCAATCTAGACCGATATAAAAATAGAATTTTGTGAAAATGGCCGATATTTCGCTTAAGTTCTTGTAATTTGCTAGCACTGAACGTATTCGACTGAACATATGTATAAGAATTACACATCTAGTCAAGTAGCATACGCCTGAAGAGATGGATTTGATCTATTCGATCGAAGGTCATTTAATATGAGGTCATCGAAACCGGCCATATTTAAATTTTTAACGTATTTAAATTTAATTTATAAAATACTATGACGTATTTATGTGCATTAAATTAAACATATCAAGTTAATTTAACGGAATTAAAAAATAAGAAATCTATTAAAATCAAAATATAAAAAATTCCAATCGATAAATTGACTTTTCTTATTGATAATATATTTGTTGAACTTTTTAGCTGGTGATAAATTCGTAAATCTCATTGATAGGAATCTTTATCGGTTGTATATTGATAAGGAATTTTTCAATGTGATCGTAATTTTAATCAGTTTGAAGAATTAATTTTTTCAGTGTAGAGTATATGAACTGAGTTCATATTGGTTTGAAAAGTTCTAGACCTAGTTCACTTGAAATTGCACAGGATTATTTATTTACATAAAGCAGCCTGTGATATGGGTGGGTGATCAAAGTATTGTTTTGCATATACTGCACAGGTAGGTTGCGTGGTATAGTTAAAAATGGTTTAATCGGGGTTACGTTTATCGGGGTTAACAAGAGTTTCAAGTAATCCTCTGTTTTAAATATAAATGGTTATAAAGGTACTGTGTTGGGTCCTTTATTGCTTCTAATTTATCTTAAATTTATTTTCATTCCAACTTACAGGATCACATTGGACTTTGCTGATGATATGTACTTAAGCTATACTATGCACTGTTGCTTATTAAGGTAAGTTTATAATGATTTTCTTAATTTAAGGGTTTGGTTCAAATAATATCTATTAATTTAAGTGTGAAAATTAAAGTTATGTTCTTCAAACCTTGTATATCAATACCATGTGTCATTAGAATTCGTGTGGTTCTGCTTTTATCTAGAATATTAAACCGGTTGACCGCTTTCATAAACTAAATTGTTATTTTCACGTTTCTCAAGCTACGAACTTAATTATGAGTATGATCTATCTTACTAGAGCGGCTGTTATGTGTCTACCCTTAAACCCTCGTCAAATATTTTAAATAGCTCACCGCAAGCCAACAAATAAAACATAAAGTTTGAATATTCAAACTATTGATAATCGAGATAATTTTGTTTAACCTCATCTTTCGTGTGATTAATCGAACAGGAGATCAAAGTTACTATAGACACCACAAAAATTCAAATAATATTCTGCAATGGTACACTCGAGCGCAATGGTTACTTGCTAACAACCAGTTGTTAATTTCTCAAGTGTAGTGTATTTGCAGCACCACCGCGACTGATTCCTTTAAAAGACAATTCTTCACTGGAAAATTTACTCCAAACTTACAAAGAGTAAGTAGCCTAGAGGTATGAGAAGTTCATTCAGAATCGAATTTCGGAAAAAATAAAAAAATTTCCTCAGGTAAGCTAAACAGTTTTTCATAAATAAGGAAGTGATTTGGTTCTAGGCGTAGTTAGATGATTCCGGTCCAAAACAATTTATATGCCAATCGATTAGACAGTGTCGATATACCTCTTGTGGTTTTATTTATTTTTCGGAGCTGTAAGAAATGTTTTCACTATACGAACCACTAAATCAAGAACCGGTTGAAATATCAGACTTGAGAAGCTGTTGAAAACAGACACTATTAGGTGTTAATGCTTGACTGTGCTACCCTAAGAACTAGAAAATCGAGAGTTTTAGCATAGTAAAATTTCTGACCAAACAGAATGGATATCGATAACTGCCACAGGCCTTCACGATGGAGCTAAGAAATCTGGAAATAAATGGTAGATGGATCAACTCCACTTACTATGTGTACTTATCCTTGTCTTACATGAATTACCCGTATCATCATGAATTATTTGATATATGTATATCAGTCCTGTTGAAAGAACACTATTAATAGAGTTCTCGTGCCTCTATTAATAGCTTTATTAATTGTTAAATTACTGCCCTAACACGGGTTGGCCCAGATAATTTTAAAATCTATTTTGAAAACAATAAAACAAGTATTCGTGGTTGATATTTCCGGAATACGTATATTACAATGCCTAATTCGGGGGAGTACCATACATATATACGTGATATATTGGGCAAGTGGCCAAATCCCAAACTTTATCATTAACCTGTACAGTTTATAACCGTCTTTCTATATGTAAACGATGTCAAATATTTCAAAGAATTTCGTTGGAATTCCGTCTCTTTGTACTCGTACATATATTACTCGTATATCATTTCCAACAGCAGTGTGGCGAATAAATTTTTACGATAAGATGATAAGAGAAAATGTTCATCTGACATTTATTGTAATAGCGTGGGTCTCGTTTCTTCTGTATGATATAAGTTATAGATTTGCGAGATATTTTTATTTTTAATAATTTATGGATAAGCATAAATTTGTTAATACTTATATGCGTCTATTTTGTAATGATGGTGAGTGAAATGTCTATGTATGAAGTATTGATGAAGTTGGTGACATGTTTGTGAATAGAGGAGTGGTTAGAAAATGTAATACATCCGAATGAGTGATTTAGGATTCTGATACCTTCAGATATAAGAATTATCCACTAGTTTGAAAAAAAAAATCCTGGTATACCACTTAAAAATAGCAAATAATTCATGATATTTTGCACCGTATTAACTAAGAGGCGCATATCATCAGCAAACACAGTGTGATGGGGATGCGACAATGATTTAAATTTATTTCCTGTACAAATGAGATTTGACTTTGGTGCTCCAGAACTTGGAACCATTTGAAGGAATCGGTTGAGAACGAAATAGCACGCTAGGAAATTTATGAAACCGATATATGACGCATGCAATTATTATATGAAAGACCTGATCGATAAAACTAAAACGTTCATTAAACCAGAAGCTGAAGAAAGCGATTCATTTCTGAAGAACTTCGCAAAGCAATTGTGAGTTATAAACCTGAGTTATAAGGTCCCAGCAACGATTATATTATCTGATAATTCACACATTTGTTGATTGTTTATATATCAGTCCTGTTGTTCTTGCAAATAAAAATCTTTTTGCTCAAAATGGTTATATGTCGATGACAGCAAGCTGAATAGACTAATATACTTTGCCTTGATTGACGACCAGATATAGATCACGTGGTGAAGAATCAAGAAAATAAACCTCTTTTACACCACCGTTTGATCGAGCTTCTGTTTGTATCATTACGACTACGAGCTTCTGTTTGTATCATTAGGGTTGTGTAGCCCACCGGCTGTATTCCATTCACTGTGTTATACGAACGGAAGAAATAGGTTTGGACAAATCGATGAGCATATAGTATGTATAGCAATATCTTGGCTATCTAGAGGAGAATGGTACAATTCTAGTACCAGCGGGTAAAAAATTGACGATGTTTAAATTTCTCGAGCCTCTCACAGTAAAATCAATTCCACATAATTGGGTTAACCAATTATTTTCGAGGAATTGTTGAATCATTTTTCGAAATCGAGGCTTTTATACGTTTCAAATCTCGCAACACAGTTATACGATAATGTGAAAACTGGACTTTATGCGGAGACCTCAATTTTAGGGCGAGGAGCAAACTGTCATGTACTATATACTCAAAAAAGAAAACTCGTGAAGAGAAACCTCCTTGTTATGAACTCGAAGTTTTGGCAATTGTTACAGCTTTAAAGAAAATGAGACCGTGGCTTTCCCTCCTTGTTGTGACTGATTCTACAGCGGTTAAAGGAACACATTATGTGCACCAACCGAATTAAACTTGCTCTAATTATTGCTAATAATAGTTTGAGTGTTTCTATCCAGTAAAGTCCACGACCATGTGCAAAAGTAAGTATTTTAAAACCGTGAGTAAGGTACTGCTTATAAATCCGAAACTGCTAAATTGAAACATACAAGTGAATATATTGAATAAAACCATAATATCTGTGTTAACGCATTTGGTAAGAGACAAGCCGGTTGATAGCAAAGAACTAATGACTTCTTTGGTGAAACATTGATGAAGACGCTATACTCTATATAGATACATTGAATATGCTCCGTCAATTGAGAAAGTCTAAAGTGAAAATTGTTAGAATTATCCTAAAGGTCGTTGAGAAAACCCAACCTATACAGTACAGGCATGTGGTTTAAGCGACACAATAGTTATCTGGATCCGTATGAGGTGGCAAAAGTTAATCAACAATAGTTACACTCTCGTGGCAGAGAAAGTAGCGTGCTTGCTCTGTCATTACCGGGGGTCTCGGGATCGATTCCCGGGGTTGTGACCAAACATCAATCACGATTTGTGTGGTGATTTTATTCTGTAAGTTTATGTAGGTTGAACCGTGGGCTCTATAGTGCCATTGAATTCTGAAATAATTTCCTCCTCCTTTAATTATTTTATTTAATCCTCATGATGTATGAGGAATTTAAGAAAAATTAAGTAATCCTCTGGTTGAAGAGACTTTGTCATTTTGGTCAGCGAACCATATTCTAACGTTATGATTGGAGTTTACAAATTCATTATTAAGGAGAGCGAGTGAGGAATGAATATGAGCTTAGTGGCTTAAATAGTAGTGTGCTAAAGAAAACTAGGATAAGTTGTTAATAAGCTTATCTTATATAAGCATAAATTTGTTAACAACCATAACACAATTTGAAGTAATATGTCAAAATGCCAAATAGATGTCAAACACGATTTCGAATAGAAAGAAAATTGTCGTGAAAAAAATTACACAAAATTTCCCACACTTTTCGATCAAATCGCAATTAATTACTTTTATTACAGTTATTTATCTTAAAAAAATTCACGCTTTCAATTTGTCACTCGGACGCCACCATATACACAATTTCTTTCATGTATATAATATATAACCGCCGTTTTCCGATTTATATCATACAAATGATTTATCATCTAACTCGTGTTGAACACAAATATTTATTATCATGATTTTTGAATCGTTGGCAATAAATTATAATGAAAATTGTAAAAATTTTGTCTCCATGATTTTCCTTTCATCAGCCATTTCCAGTTACGCTGCTTATATCCTAAACGATTTATTAACAAACTTGCCAGATACGAGTAAATTTCTGTCAGCGGCACAATATCTTTAAATATAAAATCGGCCGCAAGTGTGGCGCGATTATATCAGAATGTGTTGGTCGAAGAAAAATTAAAAATAACTTTGGAAAACCGGAAAAATCAATTTTTCGAAATTAAATTATTTTTAACTTTAATTTTAATTCGTAAAATGTAATATTTTCTTTAATTGAGTCGTTTGAAATTATTTAAGATGTGGGGGTGTCGTGAGAAAACTGATTATCGTTTTAATCTAAATTTGAAATCATTTGAGCAAAGAAGGAAAATGTTTACGTTTGATTCCTCCACCTGTATTACAAAATTAGGTTTATTTCAAAGAGAGTTGGTAATATTGGCTCTCCAAGTTTTTTTTTCAACTAGTGCTTATTTCGTGAATGGTAACACTTAGCTCATGTCTGATTTTACAGATAATTAGTTTTACCCTTCCGCTGAACGAATATGGTTCAGCGTACGCTGGGAAATATTGCGACATTACTTTGAAAATCATGGTAATGTTGCAGAATGTGTGCGAAAATTGCGTACGGATTTTGGAAGAAGAGAAGCACCGTCAGCTCCGTATGTTCGTTATCTTGTGAAAAAAATGAAAGAAACTGGCATTCTCATCGATAAACCAAAGCGTGAAAAGCCAAAAACAGTGCGTATACACCCGAGAATATTGATACTGTGGCAGAAAGTGTGCGTGATGCGCCATCAACATCAATTCATTGAGACGAATTTTGTATAACGACCTTGGTATGACGCCATACAAAGTCCAATTGGTTCAGGAATTGAGGCCAACTTACCATCCAATGCGTTTTCGCTTCGCTGAGTGGGCCTGCGATCGACTTACAGATGATGCCGATTTTGCCAAAAAAATCATTTTTTCGCATGAAGCTCATTTTGATCTTGGCGGGTATGTAAACAAGCAAAATTGTCGCATTTGGGGCGCAGAAAACCCGCACGCATACATTGAAAAGCCGGTACACCCAAAACGAGTCACTGTTTGGTGCGGATTTTAGTCCAGAGGCATAATTGGGCCATTTTTCTACGAAAATGAGCAAGGAGTGGCCGTTACAGTCAATGGCGATCGTTATCGGGCCATGTTGAACGAATTTTTGTCGCAATTTTCATCACAAAAATTGAAGAGGAGGATATTGGCAACATTTGGTTTCAACAGGACGGCGCTACGTACCACACAGCTGAAGCTACACTCGATGTTTTGCGCCCAGTTTTTGAAGATCGCATTATCAGCCGCAGAGCTGATGTCGTTTGGCCACCTCGGAGCTGCGATTTGACACCGTTGGACTATTATTTGTGGGGTGCCCTCAAAGATAAGTGTTACGCCGACAAGCCAGAGACAATTGACGCTTTAAAGGACAATATTCGTGAAGCCATTGGTGAAATACAGCTGCACACAATCGATAATGTGCTTAAAAATTGGACCGATCGTGTAGGCTACTGCATGGCCAGCCGAGGCAGCTATTTGAATGAAATTATTTTCCATTATTAACCGGAAGGATTGTACTTTTAAATAAAAAAAGAAATATTCAAGTAGTTTTTTTATAGCATTTTCAAAAAAAAAAGTTATTTGGCGGACCCTTTACAAGCTTCTTTTTTTATTTTATTTTTATCTCTAATCTGTTTTGGGGCTCAAGACACTCCCTACATGTTCGCGGTTCGCTTATTTACGTCCTTACTTTTACGCCATTACTTCCAATTCGAGGACGTACGGCTATATAGGTCCGATTTTCCTAACCATCTGCACATTGCATAGCTCCATGCCAGCCTATAGTGCTGATATGGAAAATGAGTCGGCCCATGAGTTCTGCACTCCAACAGAAGGTGATAGTTGTGTTCAGACGAAGATAGGTTCAAAGATAGTAAAGTACAGTTTTCCCCATCAGCGACTGCAATGATATTAGAAGACTATTTGTCTCGTCGTGCTTGCTTGTCTATGAGGCAGTACATCGTCACAACTTCCATATAATCGTATTGATTTTATAACTTTTAAGTGATAGCAAGGTGCAGACTAAAAATGCTGTTCATAAAAATTTGAATATCCATAGTAGATAATATGTCAACCAGTAATACCTTAACCAGTCACTATAGCTAACATTATCGTGAAAAATTCAGAAAAGCACTGTAATAGATTTAGAAATACGGAAAGAGATCTATACTTTTAAAACCTCGCTTATAACTCTCTAATTTTTGCCTCCTCATCAATTTTTGAACTTCCTGTGAAAATTCAGAATTTTCAGAACGTTCCCTATTAGTGAGAAATTTCAATATTAAGGATGGTAACGGAGACGTACAGAGTGGAAGTATGTTCCGTGTTACAGACCCACAGAAATGAATTTGTACCAAATGTCTGTTCTCGCTGGAATTTTTTATCAGCAGTACCTCCAGAACTTGTAAAACTGCATTCATAAGTGTCTCATTAATATTTAAGAATGCTATTCTCTGAAATTTTGTCAGTGTTATGCAGGTAGTGTACATGCTTATAACTACAATGTTCGTGGAAACTTCAAAGGAAAATATCGCTGCTGTTCTTGAAAGTATTCACAACAATCCATTATCCTCAATTCTATACCGTGCTTGAAATTGCATCCATTAAAATTTCAGTTGACAGTGCTCCTTGAATAAACCAAATAACCGAACCTAGAAGAAAATGATCACTTTTGACATTACAATTGGATACTTTTGGTTTGGTTAACATGTTGAACTTCAAACACAACACAAAGAGTTTACTGGTACAAGTGTTTCCACAACCAATTACCTCAACGGTAATGTAATCGAACTGATTCTTTTGGAGCTATGGGAGTACCGAGTACGACACCAACAGGAGCAGAAATTTTATCTTCCGATGACAATCAGTGATAAAGTATGAGCATCGACGACTTTATCATGAATGAAAAATCTTGTATAACCCGAACCTTTCAGCTACTACAACTTGATATATGGAGCTGATTAATCAGTTCGTTTTTTCTAATAAAACATTTTCGGTTTTCTTAAATGGACTCTCAAGACAATCAAACCAATTCATAATGCAAGGATAGTGCTGATATTTCAACTTGGTTGACGTACTCTCCAGACATCATTATAACGTAAAGGTGACTATCAAGAAGTGTACAAATGAGGATGGCAGTTTCAGACCGTGAACGTTCTAATTAAGGCCGTACAAGCAGTCTCAAGTTCGGTTCTCGCTGTTGACCAAACATTTAAAATTAAATCACATTATGTGCTCTTATTGACGTTGATTACGTCAACATATTATAAACTAATAAATTATGAACTAATAAGCCATTCACATAAGTATTCTTTTAATACATTAGAAGCTGGAATGTTGTTAACCTCTATGTGATGTTACTGAGTACAGATATAATGTTATACGGTTGTACCGACACAAACAATGAACACGTATGTATTTTAACAACGCAAAGAAAGCACTCATCGAATGGATACCGATCAGTAGTAGCAGACTGGTGAATTCACAATCAAGCCACCAATGAAGGATCTGACCCGCCAAACTCTAACCCCACATGAGCAACAACTAAATAGATGGAAATTATACTTCGAAAACTATAAGTAAACCGGATTAAGAACTTCCAGATGGCAACGAAGCGTGGAGGTAGAACTGTCTTACAATAACTGAAAAATTATAAGGTTGCTGGTACAAATAATAATATAAAAACCCAGCTGAATTTGCAAAGGCGATTTCAGAAATATAATAAGGGTTTAACCATAACGATCCAGAATGAGTTGGACCTATGTAAATAATTCAAAAACTGAAGAGGCTACTTCGCAACAGACCAATATTAATACTAGCGATGATCTTTGATCGAATATTCCCATCAATAACCCAACAACTCAAAATGAAACCAGGAAGAAGCTGTACAATTGCCTAATTGCCTTCACCGCTGTAAATATCCTTTGTAGACTTCGAACGTGCCTTTGTCTCAAACAGTCAAGGTGGAATCTGGAAAGCACTTTGCAAACTTTACACACCGAAGAAAATAATTGAACTAATCAAAGAGATGTATCGGGATGCCGCAAATAAAGTTCCATGCAAAGCAAACCAAAGTGAACAATTCTCGCGAGGAGTAAGGCAGTGTATCATCTCCGCTCAAATTCCTAATAATACGCAAACTCGATATCGCATACCAAGTAGGATTTAATGGAGACCACTAACGCGTCTCAATGGTGGTACTAACACATAAACAAGCAGACATGCAGCAGAAAGAACAGACGCTATCAGATCACATCAAATGAAGTTAATAGAAGAGGTTGTCAAATTTGTGTACCTTAGAAGTACGTCCAACATGATTCGCAAACCTCAGAACTCATGGGTCCTGTCGTAAAAAACTATGCTATACGATTGTCCAATGCGTGTGTAAAATCAGTTCTACTGTAAAGGTTCGAAATATTGAAACACACAGAAAATCACACAAAAACTACAGGTGTTTGTAAAAAATGCCTGAGAAAAATAATAAAAGGTTTACACTCATTTTTATAACCTTCCTGATTAAATTAAAAGTATTCTACGGCAAACAAATCAAACAGAAAGCCCAAGTGAAAATGGATCGGTCACATATTTAGAGACTTCCAATGACATAACACAAGGAAAGGTGAAAGGCAAGCCATTGCTACCTGCAGGGCTGTCTTAACAAGATTGGGTGCCCTGGGATCTGAAAAATTGCCCCTAAAACTCTAATGCTAAAATAATTTATTTTACCTCCTGGATTATTCTTTGTACTATATTGGATTCTTAACTCTATAAAACATAGCGAGGGCTGAAAATAACAGCTCTCAATAGAGTCCAATTTTTAGTCTATAGTGAATGCCCTGCTCCTGAATTGGAGAACATAAGGACAACCACGTTCCTGAGGTTGAGTAGTTAGATTAGAACTGTAGTATTTGCACTCTGGATCACTTTTTCTAACTACAAAAATACCTTTTCTACCCTTTCCTATAATAATGTGTAAGATTTAACCCGCCTTTAATCGGGAAATCGTCCCCAGTGCTCGGTCTTTCGTAAATCTCATAAGCCCCACAACCGAATAATCAAATTTATGCGTGTGTCAAGGCTAGGAAAACTCATGCGTGCGGTATTTCTTTTATCTCGTGTACCATCTTTATGCACCGAAATCTTTTAATAAACATTTTATGCATTTATATACAACAAAATTTCACACACTTTATAAATACAACCAACTTAATAAACAAAATCGTTAAAATAACGTAAATTATATTACGGCTACATCGGTTGTTTTCCACCGATGCGATTAACGACCCATTAAATGAAAAATTCACAATATGTGAAAACAACCGGCGACAACAACATTTTTCTATCCGTAACATTAGTTAATAATTATTTTAAATTAATTAATTGTTTGTTTGATGTTTTCGTTTGGACCAACACGTACACACACACACGCGACTAATTACTATGCGTTTAATTTACATATTTACGATGATCGGCCACTTAGAAAATATTTGCCCGATACGTACTATAAATTAGTTTTTAAATAGTTTTAGGCAACTTTCCATTTGTTCATAATAAACAAAAACAAATTCTCGTAAATTATTTAGACCAAGTATAGTGAAAAAATACTTTAATTAAATTTAGATAATTAATTTTTTTTTTGTAATTATTTAATTAAATATTAATAAAATAAAAATTATCACACACCTCAAAAATAATTATAATTTAATTTTTCAACTTAGTTTTAACTTTTAACAAAACAAAATATAAAAATTATTTAAAATACTAGAAAAATTTTCCTTTAAACCGTACGTTGAAAATTTCAAATGAAAACTGATTAAAATTTTTTTTCTGTTGAGATTTTTGAAGTACAAAAATTTCAACCAAACATCACAAATGGATGGAAAGAAGTGTACTAATTTTTATTTTGTGTCTTAAAATTATTAATGCCGAGATTAAAAATTATTGAATAGCATCTATGTACGTACATATATGTGTATATAGGGTACACACATCTTACATTTGTCTTAATCAGCCAGTTATAGGTCACTATTTTAGTTTATAAGGCTAATATCTATATATGATTGTATATACATAAATATGTCTGAGAGTATATATATATATATATATATATATATATATATATATATATATATATATATATATATATATATATATATATATATATATATATATATATATATATATATATATATATATATATATATATATATATATATAAATATATTTGTAATATATGAAAATGAAGCATAAAAAATAAAAATAATTTTCATGTTTATAAATAATATAAATAATAAATAAAATTAAATTTTTTAACTGATACAATAAATATTTATATTAAAAATAAACTTGTACGTCCTCCAAAGTTATTAAAGCTTTAAATAATAAGTTTGAGGTAATGATTTGCAAATGTCATATAACAACATACTAAATAGATCACGAGGGGATAGACTGCGGCCAAGAAACATATCGTGCTTATGCAATGTGACAAATTATCGTCGGAAAATTATTTATACGTACACTGGAGTGGGATTATTAAACGAACGTGTATGCACAGCATTTAATGTCTCAGGTGTTGATGAACGTGTTCAAAATATCGTTTGAAAGGCGTTTGGCGCCTCTATATAATGTAATATCGTTTATTTATATGATTTACAGTTTTTTTTGCAACTGTTGAATATTTGGTATGTGGCCTAACCTCAAGGTCAATATAGCTACTGTGACAAATTAACATTCAAACGTAATGCGAATGAAAGCCAACGACATGAAGGGAGTAATTGTTTGACAATGGTTTCGTTCACGATTTAGACTGTTGTTGACAATCTGAAGATGGTGGATCATTCTCTGTGGTCGATTCTTCTGGCCTTAATTATGACCAGTGCAACAACATATATGAGAGCTGACATTTGCTTTGTCCATAGTTTGATTTGCCATGTCACGTTCATTTTACGGTCATTATAATCGTTTGTCACAGCTGTTAATTCACTTATATATGGATCATTTTAGAACCACGTATACTCTTAATAATAATACACATCTAGGAAGGCGTCGAACTACGGTGGTCAGGTGTGAATCTAAAAGTGCTGATAAATAACCAACCTGGTTGTGGCCCAGTCTAAAAACTAGCTCAGTCTTAAACGGTGTATTCGGATACCAGGTACCCTCTGAATCACGTAGCCTTATTCGGTGCATCGAATTTTTATACAAACGGATCAATTTTTTTTATATAAAACAAAATTTAGAGGAACCGAACAGGACAGAAAAGCCTAATAACTTAAAGGTGCTTTAAGCTTCTTAGAAAAAATATCTATGGTGGCATCGATTGCCTTAAATAGTAAACAATGATGTCCCATATAGCTATTAACTTAGATACTAAAGCACAACCATCAGGGGTGCAATTGTTTAAAAGCTCTTCAATTAAGAAATAGATCTCTGGATGCCAACAAACAAAAAAGCAAGCACTTGCTGGTTCTAACCTGCAAAACACCTTCACCATTAGAGGAATAAATAGGTCAAATACGACCACGACACTCTCCAAATTGATCGAAAGGTGATAAACACACTTTGTGCTTCTGGAGATCCTTTTGGTTTTGATTGCTGTGGTATGTATAACGGTATGTTTAGCACGCGGCCTGCAAACGATAGAACTCTTACATGAGTCTTCGAAGCTGTATTGACTGTACCGTTTAAGACAGTACCCATAGGAGGGAGCTGAACTTCAGGGTGGGCTGTTCTGCGAACTACCAGGGCCTGTAAGGTGTACATATTTTACCCAGGCCCGATTGTAGAACTTTAGGATATTCTAAAGGGACTGGAAAATCAAAATCCAGGTTGACAAACTATTTTTGGCCAGAAGAAAAAACCGAAAGGCATTCTTTTGCCTAGATGAACCATCTCTACTAATGGTGGAAACACTTAGGCTTAAACGCTAATTCGCCTTAGTATAGGGTCATAATAAATGTGATGCAAAAGAAACTGAGGAGAGTCAAGAAAACATAGTGATTCAACGTCCCAACTTGATTTGAATGTTTGGGGTACAGTTTGTACAGATAAACTTACAGCTCCCAAAGGCCTCGTTCTCTCTCATAGAACGACGTATGAAAAAATGCAATACATTAATATCTAAATATGTCTTTTAAATCCAAGAACCGTAGATTCACGGAAAAAAAACATCAAAATGAAGATTTTTTTGTGACGAAGTGGATTACGATGACCGCTAAACTCAAAAGAGTTCTCTGTGGTAATATGAAGGTCACTATCGGAACACTAGAGGAAGCTGATGGAACTCATACGAGTACAAATAAGGAAATCAATAAGGTTCTAATGAAACCTCATTTTTCCGATAGTGAGAATTGTAATATAGTGGATGAAAATTAATACCCACACGAACTACCGAATTTTAGAGATTGGAATTGTTGGAAAGGTGATGAAAATGTATAAAATCCGATGGAGCATCGGAACTTTCTCAAAATATAAAATAGTAGGTCTAGGCTGGATATTTCCAGGTCTCCTACAGGACGTACAGGAAACTTCCTAAACTACCATGCACATATTTTCAGGGTTAATATGGCACTGAGATACGTTTCAAGATCATGGAGAGTGTAAGGGTATCCCGAAGGTAGGAAAGGCCAGACTAACCGGGAATCTGTCTTGGGAGCGTCTATATACATAAAAGGTGTGTTTGATAACGATTTCTTTAGTGCGATGGTCTGTGCATAGCTGAAAGATATGCCATGGATACCACATTTGTTCGGTGGTTTAGTCATTTGACCTGTACTCTGGCTATATTTAACGATAATCAGACCCATAATCTCGTTTGCTACACTGGATTCCTAAAAAATTATTGAAACTGGATTCCATAATCTCGTTTGCTACACTGGATTCCTAAGTGGGGTTGGAGGGAAGCCTCTAAATCGCCTTTAAAGACTAGTTTGTCTGGATATTGTGAGAGTTATGCATAGTACAACCACTGCAGCCCTTCCGATGACTGTGGGTCTGCTACTGCTTGATTTTTGGATCAGAAGGTGTGCAGCGCAAACAGCCGCTCGTCGAAATTGTCAATTTATGCCCTCATACACTATAAAACCAAATGGTTCAGCCCATCCCATAGCGAACAGTGTGAACGAGGAGAAGATGAAACTGTTGAGCACTTCTTGTGCTCCTGTCCTTAATTCTCTCCCATAAATTGCACTGCTTTGGATCACGATTGATGACCAAATTCATATATTGAGGTTCAACTAATGACCTTAAGGATACCGAAAACCTTGGGTTTCATTTGAAGAAACAGATATTGAGACTGAAAGTACACGTCTGTCATTGGATGTCAAAATTACTCTCGGTCGAGCCGACTTATCGACCCGTCATTCAGCTTGTTCACGGCTAATGGTTCTGTGGTAAATGATTTCGGCACAATTGTTTTGAAAATTGCCATCGGGCTACTTCGTGAATTCTCTTGGAAATTTAGTGTAGCTGACAAGTGAATGCCTGTACTAAAACTTTCGGAACTAAAACAATTAGGAATAATTAAGACACTAAATAAGTAAATAACAATTCAACCTGAAATATTTGAGGCGTGGAACGTTCTTGAGTAATTAAGATTTTGATTAACAGAAGAATATTAGTTTTTATGGTCAGAATAAACCTCCCTTGGTCAACTGGCATATCTTGTTGAGTAATATGGGAAAACAGACTAAAGTATTGTAAATAGTGAACCAATCATTGATATAACGCAATTTAATGTGTTAGAAAAAGGAGTACTATTGATACGAGATAACTAAGTCGGGAAACATCTATTCCGACCGTTGACACTTTGCATCGACTCGACACCAAAACCATAGCAATTAATAACAAATAAATCGTGATGATTTCGTTAAAGAATCAAGAATACAAAGCAAAGACACCATCTAGTGTTATCCTCACAGATGTATTAGAGATTGACAAGATCGTAGTATCAGAAAACGGCAGAACATGAAATGGACCGCACCAACCACTATGAGTATACCTGAAGGCTTTCTCTATTGCAACTATAGGTATTTGTATAATTACGACGGTTGCCTTTTATGTTTCGGGATTTGGCAACCCTGGTGTTGCAATCTGTCAACTGACAGCTCTATCGTAAAATGAGAAGTTTTTGAGGTTATACGTACTCAGAACGTTTTGACATACGAGCGCCATTTGGGTTGTTTTCGAGCATTTCTTTCGACCAATCGACACGAGCCTTTTTTTGAGCGATTGACAAATTGTGTGGGATCCAACGCGAACAAATTTTTTGACAGTTAAATGTTCATGCAATATTGAGTATATGCTGGTCCCACTAATGCCTAAGGTTGTCTCTATCTTACGATAGGTCACATGACGATCTTGCAATATCAGTTCGCGCACGGCATCAATGTTTTTCGGAACAACACTGATTTTGAACGACCTTCACGAAATTCGTCTTGAAGTGAACTCCGACCACGATTATATTCATCATACCATCGATAAATACTGGTCCTTGATGGAGGTTTATCGCCAAAAGTTGAATTAAGTTCATGCACTGCTGCTGAGTTAATCCACGTCGAAAGTTGTAAAAAATAATCGCACGAAAATGTTCATGATTTAATTCCATTCTTGGGGGCAGATGAATCTTTTAATTTACTGTAAACAACACAAATAGCGCTCGTATGTCAAAACGTTCTGAGTACGTATAGCCTCGAAATTCTAACCTTACCATAGAGCTGTCAGTTGACAGATTGCAACACCAGGGTTGCCAAATCCCGAAATATAAAAGGCAACCTATATATGTATAGGAGAATGTTATATAGGTTTGACATAAATCAAGGTCCTCGTGGACATCATCAATTGAATAAAACAAAGATACAGACAAGATACGCCGGAGATGGAGCTGAACATCAATACCAATCTACGGTTTTTTAAGATCCATTGAAAGTGCCACTCACATCAAAGTATCTAGCTCCAGTGAAAAACATATAAGGAAATCAATCTGGACGAGGAGGATGCAACCAGCAAAACTCAATGATTTTGATTACAAAGGCGACATATATCGATGTGACGACCATGGAGATAAACTATATAATTTAAGTTGACTATAATTCCCGACCAAATGGTTCAGTGGTTAAAGCTGCGGCAGTTGGAGCGAAGGCAAAATAGATTTTTCACAATCTGAGTACGATCGGTGGCTTGAATAAACACATCTATATCACTCCCAGTTAGATCACAGAATTCATGGGCCAATCCATTTCCAAGTCAGTACTAGAGCTATGCAATGTGCAAAAGGTTCTACGTAAGTTAGGCGTAAAGCTATACGCTTCTGATTTGGCTATGTAATGGTGTTAAATAAGGATGTAATTTAGCGAACCGCGAAAGAAATAGGAGAGTGCCTTAGCCTCAAAAAAAAAATACAATTGACAGAAAAAACAGACAGACAGGCTATATGTATGAAAAGCTATATAGTTATCCAATAATCTAATGCCAATATGTATAATTGTGTACGAGCTGAGTTAAATTAAATTAACGTATTCTCAACTACCAGTATGTTAATGTTTTCTTAAAATATTTTGATGATCTATTTCGATATTTACGTCAATCTAACACAACAGCTCTAATCACAAAGTACTTTCATTGTTCACTCAATCAATCGCATCTATTTACCGCTACGATACTTGTTATAAGTGACTTACCTTCAAAAATAATTAACTTATTTCACCAAACCGATTATTTCTAAATTCTAAGTGAATTACACAAAATGTCACAACGTACTGTGCTCGAAACGGGTGTACATCGATGTTTATGTACTCGTATTGCATCAATATCTGGGTGATGATTCATATACATAAACGAACAAGGGATTTTAAAATACCTTTTTAAACCTTTTGCGGATCCGGATATCGATTTAGTTTGAACGGCGATGTCCTACCACTTTACAGTATACATTATCTATTCACGTAGATAGATAACAATGTTTAATGTAAACTGCAAGTTGAAAAGATTATCATTTCTTAGAAAACCGATAATTAGTAACAACATTCAGCTAGCACACGCACATATCCGACCAAATGGAGGAATGGTTAAGGTTAAATCTGATGGTACCGACTCGCTATAGGAGGAAGAAGGAAATAAATGTTTTGATTATCTATTACCTGTTGGTGGTGAAATAATCGGCCCATTACTATAGTATAGACTATAGCAATTGTTACTCCCTAGTTGTGACCTCTCCACAATTGCAAAATTGATTCTTAAAAATAACCATAAGTACGACACAAGAAAGAACAATTACAACAAGTAAAAAACAATGCAGATGTCTGACTAACAAAACATCCTATTGAGAGAATTATCATTAATACCTATACTTGTATATTAGGAGTCAAAACTGTTTGAGGGACTCTACTTTTAAAACGAACGAAACCGATGATTGAATGGCAAGATTGACGTAAACGAAAGATATTTTAGAAGCCTTCTTGAGTAGAAACAGATCTGCTCTTCAGAGCTAATAGATTTGATAAGATTTGGTACAAAAATCTATTGTTCAAGCTTTAGTAAGCTTACCTCGACAATTCTGTCAACTGTATGGCATTCAATACAATTTATCGTAACAGATGTCGAGCACACTGTTTATTTTGCTTCTGAGTTGAACAATAAAAATTTTCTGGGTATGATCGAATATGAAGATCAGGAATTAAAGAGTAGACTTTCGTCGGTAATGTCAGACTTAATGTTTACTCTTCTTTAGACCTGCTTAAAAACTATTCGAGGACTAGTTATGTCAATATACAATGTTTAAACCCTTCACACAGGCTCTCTGAGTTGACCCACTGAGTTGACCCGTTGATGCATCCCCTTCCACTTTTATCATTTCTCTACATTGTATAACTCCATTCCAATCTGTATAGTGGGTCAGATATGTAGTTGTGTTCATAATTTAACACGGCATTTGTAGTGCAATGATGACAATTCACCTTTTCCATCCTGGTTCCTCTTACTCTAAAGGAACTAACTTTTTGACAATTTTTGCACAGGTTGTCAAAGTATAAGTATTCATATATTGACGGGATTGAAATATATATACCTGAAAAAAGTGATTCTGTTCCAGCTGTGCCAACTATTTTAGCATTAGTTTATGAAATAGTATCGATCGTAATACTTTGAAAGTTAGTGCCAATCAGATTTGACGTAATAACGTTCGTTTTAATTAAAGCCTCCGTATTCCAAATATGTCAGCTACAGGGTGACACTTAATACTCTTTCAGGTACAAATATTTTACAAAGGCCTTCAAGTTTTATCATGAATTGTAGAAGGAATAGGTGGATTCTGTTAGGAATAGGGTATTCTGTGAGAAAGTGGACAGCCGCACAGCAAATTCAGGGCTTAAAATCAATCATTTTGACCCTAAGATACAATCCATAAACTCGACGAGACGTGGATTGTGAATGGATCTCGAAGCATGTAAAGTATAGAAATGACAAGACCAACATTTTTCGGCTGTTCTCATTGGTATATAGATATTTTAGTGAAAGTGCATTAAAAGTAATGAAGTCATTCAACGGATTAAAAAATCCTTAGAAATTAAGAATTTGACTTAAAGCATTTGATAACGTGTCTCCCAGGATTTGATCTCCACTGCTGAAAAACATGGCATAGAGATCATACTTTTAGTACGGTAGCTGCTCGGAAGGGGTGTTCTCGAGATCAGTAAGAGGAGAAGTAAGGGAATTTAGAGGTTACTTAACTGTGCCTTCGAACCGTAGTGTTAGTAGACTTCAACAACCCATCCTACCTCTCTGGCGGAGATATACAAACAGTTCAGTAGTGTGATTGGTGTCAGATAATAACTGCTAGATCCTAAGGTGAGCATAACTACATTGAAACGACTTGGCTGTCTGAATGAAGGTAGAATTCACTGGATTCCAAGTCCCACTGATTTAAAGGGAAACGTGTTTACTTCGCCCGGTCAAATGCTTCTTCCTCACATTCCTAATCTCTAAAGAGATATAGCGACAGTCACTTTAACGGTCTGCAACAATAGAGATGGAACAACTTCATATCACCCATATGCCCATGACCTGAATATTCTTTCCACATACTACATTAGTTTAGTTCGTGACAACTAATCACGTTGGAACCGCATATCTTGAGGACAAACAGACGTCGGGACTGAAAGCATTCGGTTTGAGAGAAGGATATCGGAATGGGTAAATCAACCCTGAGTGACGAAAGGGATAGAGGTGAATGTCCCAGAATTTTAAGTAAAAGTACTAGAATTCAAAAATTTGATTGACATTTTGCCCGAAAGTGTTTCGTAATCTTTGACGAGAATGTAGAAGAAGCTAGCCACAAATAGAAAAATACTGAGAATTGGTAGAGAAAAAGCTTTGTCAGAAAGAGAAATTGTATTGGCTACCCAAATTTTTTGGCTACCTTAATTCAGAAAAAATCGTATAAAGCCTATTAATACATAAATCAGCTAAAAAGCGTTCAGCTAAAGTTGGAATCAATCCTATTATCGTACGAACTGTACCAAAAAATACTACCTCGTACTAAAAAGTACAGATCGATTGAATTTGACCAAATAACATATGTGCTGTGGACAACCGAGTATCACTTCGGTTTAAAAAAGTTCAATTAAGACTTGATGATGGTAAAAAAAATTATATCCTTTCGTCAAATGAGTAGAGACCGCCCAGGTGGCTCAGTGGTTAAAGCTGTGGCAGTTGGAGCGGGAGGTACCGGGTTCGAATCCCGATAGGGGCAGGATGCAAAAGGGATTTTTCACCATCTGATTACGATCGGTGGTGTTAATGAACACATCTATGACCCCCTGTTGGAGTGCAGAACTCATGGGCTGACCCATCTTCCATGTCAGTACTATAGGCTGTCATGGAGCTATGCAATGCGCAGATGGTTCTACGAAAATCGGACCTATAGCCGTACGTCCTCGATTTGGCCGTTAAAGCGTAAAGTAGGACGTAAATAAGCGAACCGCGAAAAAGCTGGGAGAGCCTTGAGCCCCAAAAAAAGAGAGCATAGAATAAAATATAAAAAAAAAAAAAAAAAAAAAATGAGTAGAGGATCAGTATACCGGTTTAGGTGGTCTATTGGCTGACTGAATAAAACTGATGTTTTGTATGAAGAAAGAATTGATTGGGGCAGTTGCACGACATTACTGGAAAATCATTTTAAACGATATGGTCGTGTTGTGGGAGGAAATAAATGAACATTGAAATAGCCACAATCTATCGAACCCTATATGTATAGGGTAATTGTCTGGTTTGCAGCCAAAACAATTGCTTTCTTGATTGGCCTGTTGTAGATCATCGTATGTGGTGTGCAATGACTGTCATCAGTACTAAACTGTTGAATGCTGATGTAATTTGTATTGGGATTATAGACAACCCTCTATATGTGTATACCGGGTGTTTCTTTTAAACTGAGACGATTAAATGTTTCGTCGAAAAATAGCCACTCTACGGAGAAAATGTCCATAATCAAAATTTAATCATAGCGCGGGGGAAATACATTATTGCAAAAAAAATACTCCCCCACCCCTCGCTTTGTAGGTGGGGCGGGGTAACTTTTAAACTAAGATAGGAAGCCATATTTTTTATTACAGATACGGATTTTACGACTAAAAGTACCTATGATTTGAATTTTGTTCGGTTCATGATAGATGGCGTTGTAATAGACGAAATTCAATATTTTCAATTTCTTCTTGTGGTGTGGAATAATTGGCAGCAAACTCATAGATCCCCACATTATTGACGGCAACTTGAATGGTCAACTGTACCAAAACTTTTTGGAAAAAGGAACTGCCAATATTACTTGAAAATTTGAGCTTAGAAGTGAGACGGAAAATGTGGTTTCAACATGATGGTTGTCCTGCACACTGTTCGGTGGTGGCACGTGAAATACTTGATTGTGATTTCAATGGTCGCTGGATCGGTCTGATAAATTGGCCCGCCAGATCATCAGATCTTACTGCGCCAGATGTCTGTTTGTGGGGCTATCTCAAAGACAAAGTTAACAAACAAGAACCAACAACACGTGAGTTTTTTACACTAATGTATTTCCCCCGCGGTATGAATAAATTTTGACTATGGACATTTTCTCCGTTTTTCGAGATATTTGATCGTCTCAGTTTAAAAGAAACACCCGGTATACCTATGATGTTTAAATGACTAAATATTTAGAGTAATATTAAGGGCAGTAAAACGGGATTTGAATACCGATAGGAGCTGGATGATATAAACCGAGTTGGGAAGACGCATCTTCCATGTCTTTACTTTAAGCTGAATATTGAGTAATGCGTAAATAGGACGTTTAAAGGAAACTGTGAAAGAATTGATAGTAGATAAGAGCACAAAACAGGTAGAAGAGACAGAAACAAACAGATTGTAGAAACTAGAGATACCATATACAATATAAACAAATAACGATTCAGCCAAATGTGGTCAATATTACATAGGTAACTTCGGACTTCCGAAATGAATCAAAAACAAAAACAAAAACAATCCAAATCTTTTAAATATCTGTAATTCGCTAGAATTGTTGCAACACGACACATGGGAATTGCTCAATACCATATATCAACTCAAGTCGCGTACGTCTGATGAGATGGAATTGATCTTTTCGATCAAGGAATACTAAACAAAACAAGTACGTACATGTGTGTAAAAAGACAGTTACGCAGACACAAAATGCTGTGTCAAAGTTGAGAACAGGCTATCGAGAACTTTTGCAATTAATTTCGGTGTTCCACAAGGTGATGTGCTGGTTCAGCTTCCATTGGTCTCAAAATCAACGAGTTAAAAACCAAATACCTGATCTTCAGTTGATTTCAGTAGTGGTAACCACACGTTTGAAGGAGTGATGAGATTCAAAAATCTTCTATCTCTTATTACTCAGGACAATAGTGTGGGAGCTGACATCAAGGTTTGGCTTGCTGCTGGCAATCGGGCTTTATATATCCTCTAAACATTTACTTCTGAAAACAAAATATATTGCAAATGTGGATAGTCTGAAATTGTACAGAGTGTTGATCAGACCCGTTCTCATGTATGGTTGTGAGAGTTGGACCTTGACGGATGAGTACGAAAGATGGCTTCTATAGAATGCTATAACATTCGAGAGAAGAATTATGGATGTGATAGATGACCGACTTTGGTGGCACATACCGAGTACTTTTGAATCACGAGATCAGGAATTTAATGTGAATTCCTCGTAACCTGTATGAAAGCAAAGGACATCAAGTACGCTGGCTTAGTCACGTTCTGCGTGCTGATCCAAACCGAATGATACAGCAATCTTTAAAGGGAGGGCCGCCAAATATATACAATGGCTGCACGGAGTAAATAGCGATCTGGCATCTTCGAATTGTTTACAACAGTATGGAAGGCTGGCTCGTGATCGAAACCGATAGAGTCAGAGTGTTGACACGGTATGGGCCAATAATGGCCTGTAAACACCGTAAAAACAATAATCACTTCGAAAACGGTCTAGCGATACACCAACAGATGATGATTACATATTATGTCCTGTCCTGGCAATCTACTTTGCAAATTTCTAAACTTTTATATCACTATAACTAGACAAACGAAGTTAATATGTTTGTATGGGAGTGTGTGTCCGATACAATCCCGTCGGTTATATAACGATGGACAAACCGGAAATAATTAATGATTTAAAAATTAATTATGTGTTATGCTCAAAAAGCATAAAAAATTATACTCGTACCATAAAGGCGACTGAAAATCGATCATCCGATACAAATTATGAAGCAATTCGAATTCAAACGATCCACAGAATTAAATTCGAAATTTTTAATTAAATGTTGGCTTAGTTAATTAATATTTTTGTCGTGATTGGCTGATTCACTATATTTAACTATATATTAAACTATATATTCTGCACTACAAACGCACTATGCACAACACTACACCTTGATTGCATTCCGATTATTATTTTGCTATATGAGTTTATAGCATTCGACCCGAGCGACTGTTAACAAATTGAAGACTGAGCTGCGTTGATAATTTATATTTTTATTTTATTTTTTATAATAATATTCGTGGTTGTAACAATTTGTTGAAAATATTTGTATAAAATTTTTTAGAATTAATTAATTGAAACATCTTTGGCTCATCCAAGATTTCAAGACGATGTAGTAATTATTTGAAACCATAAACGCTTAAAATTGATCCCATATAATCTATACACAAATAACAATTGTTTATGGCCCATCGTACGACAACTGATAGTATAATCTGACATAATTAATTTCATTGGTGAAGGTTAGTATTTTTATGGTGTCCCAAAAAATGAAAAATAATTTACTATTTGAACGAAATCTAAAAATACTTGACGCGCGGATGGAATTCTATCGAAAAAATTTATAAAAATTAATTTTTGGATTTCAATCAACGTGAAAATTTGAGATAAATTTATTGTTATGATCATTTGTCGCCAAATTTTTTTATGATTTGATATCTTTGATAAAAGATTTAGATGAAATAGTTTTGATATTAGACGGAGGTAAAAATTACGCCAAAACGCACACTTTGTGCGAAAATGTTGAACGTTACATGTCGTAGACTAGCAACAACAAATTATATTTATTATGTCTTCTGTGTGTGGTAAATTAAATTTTTAATGTATAAAATTAAAAGAAAATTAAATTTTTTCAAAATTTATTTTTAGCCAGCCAAAAGATGTACAAAATAAAGAAGAACCTTTTCTTTTTTTTTATTACAATTTTATAAATTAATTTGATTTGCTTTTAGAGCAATGATTTTTACCTTGAATCTCGGTGACACCTTTAATTTTCGAGGAAGTGGATTTTACACGGTGATTCAAGAAGAATGTTTTACATTGTCGGCACCGACGATGTAAATTAATTAATTAAAATTTTTGTTTTTCAGATTAAAATTGAAAATAAGAAAAATGAAAAATTTTATTTAATTTTGGGCGACATGCAACCAACCTATCATAACCGAAATGTTTATGTTATGGTTTAATTATAAATTGGCCAACAATTAATTTGACTTATGAGTGCATATACATATGAGTAATAGTACAAATGACGTATAGTTAGTCGTTGTACTCTGCTGAGACGGTGCAGTCAGAAACTTTTGACCGGTGAAATGAGACATGTATTGTACAATTCATGACCACTAACTGTCAATCCCATGTGGTTGATAGGGGTTTCCCATCGAATCTCAGAAACTGGTATCGATTATTTCCCCCGTCAAGTAATCACGAAGGCTCGATTGGTCCATTATGTCATGCCCCCTTCCACACGTACACTTTCAGTTCGGAAATCTGTTTGTTCTTCCAATGAAGCTTTAAATAAAAAAACAGAGCAGTCTTTGGCGAGAGTATTGAAGGACAGGAGGAAAAGACGTGGTCAACAGTTTCTTCTTCATATCGCCACATTGTGCACAGTTTGCGTTGTTCCGAATTTACATAATGAACATGTGATTATTTTAGAAACCAAGTCCCATAAAGATACCCATCAAGATTCTCAATTCCATAGAGGTGTGGTTCTGACTTCCATAGTGGCTTTATTGGATGAATGCGAATTGTATCATTTTGCTGGTCGGTCCCAGAAAGATAGGACAACTTTATCTCTTGTTCGCAACTAAAGAATGTGCCTGTGGGGTTGGATGTCACAATGAACCAATCGAACATGACCAATCTGAAAAATTTGCTCGCATGGTCGCCATAAAGATAGAATGAAAGTTTATATCACACAATATCCGTTTCATGTGTATGGATATCGCATCGAATTTTTCTGTCCAGAAAGTATTCAAAAATTATTAAGTGTCCAAACGTCCTACCGATCCATTTTTTTAAGCAATGTAGCCCATGACGAAGTCTGAGAATAGCCTTAATTAGGATACGCTTAGTGCTAGAAGTTCCTTAACGCTATTGATTAAAACAGAGATTATTATTTTCGACCTGAAAAACACGGTCGATTTTGATAATACTCAGTGCTCCACCAACGCTTGCCTCTTGTGATCCTGCTGAACGGTTCTAATCCAATAATTGATAATCGGATTGATCATTGAATGCGGTCTCAATTCCTTTATTTCCAGCATGCCATAACACTCTTCAAATAGAGATCAAGATTATTAGTTAATCTATTAAACAGTTCTAAACCAGCTTTGATCTGCAGGTGTTTAATCTGAGAGCTTTTATTACTAGCTAGGGCTGTTCAATAGAATATAACAGATTGGTCTAAGTAATTTGAAAGACACCTATTTCTGTCACATTGCATCCACATTTGACCCACCTATATTACATACTGTAGAACCGTTTACCAAGGAGGACCCTCATCGGATCAATTAGTGATCCCAATTCTATTTTGATCGGAAGGCATGTCAGTTGGTATAGATGGTTTTGGAATTGAACTCATGTCCTACTTACGTAACTCAGACTAAAATGTTAAACGTAGTCGAGGGAATGTCTTTTTTGATGTGCATGTGCAGTGGAAGCCTGATTTAAGATCACCAAAGCTGAGTCGGACATGTTCGTCATCCAGTAATAACAATGCTTACTTTTGTACTTTATTAAGAAAAGTTTTCGCATTTATCACCTTCTTGCTTGGCCACGAGACCGAGGTGGCATAGATGACCATGAGTCGGTATATATAGTTAAATATAACCTATAGATCATGTAAGTGTTCCTAAGTATGCTACCAAGAGGATGCAAAGGAGGATGTGGCTTTGTAATAGATCTGGGTGATATATCTTCAATCACAGTTATATTAAAGTTATTGTTAAACTCCACCTCTGCATCATTGTGTAAATGTCTTTTTTCCGTAGATCTGATAAGTTTCAATAAAATTTGCCTTTAATAATTATGAACAGACCATTCGCATTATTCTGCAAATCAAATCCATGGTTGGTTAGTCTAAATATAAGCTCGTCAACCCCAGAGACTATAGTAATGGAGATAACATGTCTCGTAGAGAGCATCCTTTATAGTGATCAACTCATGAAAAGTTACCTTGTTTTCCTCCTAGACATCTCCAGTGTCAAAGAAATACCAGCGAACAGTTTACCAGCAATCTCTTTTAATATAATAGTGTGCCTTCGTTTAAGAGGATCTATGTTTATCAAGCTGAGTTGATAGTAACCTCAAAGTCGTCGAGTGACTAAATAGTTTCTCTATAACTAAGAGATTTCATTGAGCTCTGATTTCTCAGACAGACATTTCCATAACCTCTAGATCAATTCTGAAATTTAGGAATTTAATTGACCTCACAGTGAAGCTTTAAGTGAAGGAAAATTAGTTTTAAGTGTAGGATTCTCCTTATTTGCTGCTTGAATATTTTCAACAACTATACATACTGAAAAAGATTCTCACCCTTTGTATTTAAATAGCTTGTGCTCCATATCATCATCGAGCTACTACTTTTTTTTTTTGTTTAAGAAATCTATATTTCTGTATAATATTACAACTAATCTCAGTGATTATCTAGTAAATGTTTTGTATTTTTAAGCAGTGTAGCATCTTATGGGATGAGAAAAATCGGTTCATCCCATTTCGTCCAGTCCTTTGATTTCAGTAGTTCAGGGAACCACTAATTCTAAAGGCTTTGTTCTTTTTAGGCGCTTTGGTCCATTGGTGTGATCCAGTAGGTTCCGCAGCTCCTCGTTGTCATGTTGCTGCAGTTGCAGTACATGACTCCTTGCAAACTTTCATATTTCATCACTGATGTATTCCATGTTAAGGTCTCGATGGAGGTTGTCATTTCTAATATACCATGGAGCATTGACAATGCTACGTAGTACTTTATTTTGAAATGTTTGTATGATCTTAACTGTAGTTTTCTTTGCACAGCCTCAAAGTTGAATGCCGTATGTCCAGATAGGTTTAAGGATTTGTTTATATAATAGTAGTTTGTTTTGCGTTGTCAGCTCAGAGTTTCTTCCAATAAGCCACTCATTTCGAACATATTTCGCATTGCTGAAAATTCAGTCTAATCGGTATTCCACTCGTCGGTATTACAATAATGTATTCCACTTTCTTGTTATGGTGAAGTTGATGTGTGTTGATTTTGATTCGTTTAGCATTATTCTCCAATTTTTTGTCCAAGTGTTTACTGTATTAAAAGCACACTACCTTGTGGGACTCCTGCCAATATTTTCTTTAGTTTTGAGTACTTCTCTTCTTGTCTCACTCGAAAATACCGGTCATTTATGTATGACTTAAGCAACTCAAAATGTTGTTTTGGTAGATTTCGTTGAAGTTTTAATTCCAGACCATGGTGCCAAACCTTATCAAATGCTTGGGCTACGTCTATAGGAATACTGCTGAACATACCTTCTTCTCTTCCAACGCATCTTCAATCGTATCAGTGATTCTATGTACCTGTTCTATTGTTGAGTGGCCTTCTCGAAACCCAAACTGATGTGGTGGTATAAGTTTCCTAGTCTCTATAATTGGCTTAAGTCTCTTCAGAAACAATCTTTCGAAAATTTTTGATGTGGTTGTTAATAAAGAGATGGCCTGTATGATGTTTTGTCATTTAGCGGTTTATTAGGCTTAGCAATCATTATTATTTCTGCTACTTTCCACTGTCTCGGAACATAACTTTGTCTAAAGACAGCATTGATTATGTGCTGTAGCTTCCGTAGTGCTTTTTCTGGTAGTGCTTTGATTATTTTTGCTGTTATCAGGTCGTAACCAGGAGCCTTTTTATCTATAAGATTTTTTACTTCTTGTTTGATTTCTTCCACAGTGACTGGTAGGAGAAGTACCTCGTCGACCGGTGTTAAATATTCATTCTTTACCTGCCCAGTTGGTGGTTTGAAGGTAATTTCTAGGTATGTTCGGCAAACAGATCAGCTTTTTGTTTATCGCTGCGAGCCCAGGTTCCATCAGCTTTTTTAATGGGTGGCACTTGCAGTTTAGGTCTTTTCAGACTTTTAGTGGCCTTCCACAACGAATAGTTCGTGTCAGATTTACCTGTCAGGTTACTTAGAAAGCAAGCTACTGACTCATTCTTGATCTCTTTTATAAGCAGTTTAAGTTTGTTACACAGATAATTTAGGAGCGTTTTATCTTCAGGAGCTCTAGTTCTATGCCAAGTCTTGCGAGCTCGTGTTTTTTCGTTAACCAAGTCTCTCACTTCAACTGGGTAGCTTATACTTTTCTGTATAATATACCATGCTGGATGGGAGTACTTTCCCATGCCGCTTTCTGTATACTTTCAATGAGATTTTTCAGCTCTTCTTCTATATCATATAATCGTTCGAGATCGTCACCTGTAGATTGACGCTTTCTTCGACTAGCTGGCGAAAGTATTCCCAGTTTGTTTTGTTATTTGTTAGTCTTGGAGGGCTTGCTTTCCTTATTGCCGTGGAACTTATATGTAAAATGACAGTAACGCAGTTACAATTTTGTGTCAAATCTAATAGAGATTAACTCTGGTGTTAGGCAAGGAGATGCGAGAATATCAATCAAATTTGAAGAGAGCAACCATTACTTGGTCCGTTGCAAAGTTACGATGGAAGTGTTCCTACAATTCAGGGATGGCACGAATTGTGAAACTTCGAAAACTTGGATTGTTGAGACCAGCCGTATCAGACTCTCAGAATTGTAAATACAAAACCTCAAAAACTAACGATACACCAGTATGTTTGATAGTTGTGAAAATATACCGAATTTTCGATACATTTGTCAAATCATATTTCGGCAGGCTGATCAATAAAGATTCAATATGCATATCGATATGATCGATTGTCACCACAAGTGGTTCGATGGTTACATAACTAAGCAGACGTAACATTTTTCAAGAATAATCTAGATATTACTGCTCAACGAATTGGCCCATAAATTGTCGATAATCAAAACCCAACTTTGATCTTGATCTTGCTAAAAACTCCAAATATCACAAAAATATGACAATTTTATATATAAACATAAGTTGAATGAATTTCATTTTAGTCAACGTCTATAAATATTATATAACAAATCTCAATTCAAGAAGCTATAATTATTTTGGCAAATAGCATTGATAATCAGCATCGAAATGACGGCATAACTATACAAAATTTAATTCACAGTTCATTGAAATCAAAAGCGTAAATATTTTTGGACGACAGACATAATTAATTAATTCTAATCTGGCTTAATCTGCAAAATAAATATATGGGCTCGTCCATCAATGCGAAGCACGTACATGTTACATATATATTTCGTTGTAGTCGCTGCACATTATAACTATAGCATTAGGTTGTGAAATAATATTTTATAGGGCTATATAGATTTGAGATAAAGCTAGCATCATATGATCGACCATCTGCCAAACCCTTTTAGCTATATATTAGGGCAGTAAGTTACTCAGGCACTCATATATACACGTTGAATTTTCAATGTATATAGGCTTGAAAGAATGTAACTCGGAGCGCTCCAAACCCTTTCGCAATCCCCTTTTAACATCCAACCTGACAGCTACACGCCAGCCTGATAGCACTGACATTGAAGATGGTTTGCATCATGAGTTCTGTACTCCAATAGGAGTTGTTTATAAAAACTCCTACTGCCTTCCACCTTGGCGTAGCTTCAATCACTGAGCCATCTGATGTCAAGGATATGGTATAGTAACATGATTCGATTGTTATTTATTGCGTGTCTGAGCATTCGTCAAAATCAACCTGCTATCATACTCAAAAATTGAGCATTTCACGCAGCTCAGTGATGAGAATCGTGCACAAAGGCCTCGGTATTAAAACGTCCAAAGTTCAATTAGTGAAGATGCTGACCAAATAGCAATCCGGAATGTTTTCGGTGTGATAATTGCGCTGTGAGGAATGCTTGTCAGAAAAAGTGATTTTTTACCGAAATATTATTTCCAACGAAGCTGATTTTCACCTCGAAGGTTAATGTGAACAAACAAAATTGTCGCATGGGGGGTTCAGAATGTATTCACAACTAGTGACTGATTGATGTGAATTTTGAGCCGGGATTGATCAGTTTTTGTCCAAAAAGACACAAGAACGCTCTATTACAATCAATGTGGAGCGTCAATGTGGCAAGTTGGTGGGCAGGCATTTTCCTTTATCTTATGAGGTCAAATGGCCACAATGCTTTTGCTTTATAAATTTATTAATAAAGAATTCGCTACTGATGATACGTTTCTATGAGCTTTAGTACAAAAGAAAACACAATTTATTATGAAGATTAGGTGTCATGTACCCTCTATTATCGGAACCTGTATTTGCAAGTCATCATGAAATGTATGCAAGTTGCCATGGAAATTGTCGTGCAACCTAAAGTTCCGATAAGAATAGGATGTACTAATTATAAAGTTATTGATGAAGAGCTCAAATTGATGATTTGGAATAAGATTTCTCATTTCAATTATTGGTTTCAATCCCTTTCAAGCTGCTCAAATAGTCGATTTAGTTGTTCAACTACCATATGTACTATAGTTATCCATATACGACGTAAAATGAAGAGACGTACCACATGCCGAGACCATGCACGACACGATATATTAGATCTTAGAAAAGGTATTGAATAAGAAAGCCGCTGGTAGGTTCAAAGGGGACGGAACAGTAATTCAATGAAAATTTGGATGCACGTTAGAGGCTTCAAGATAAGATGCGGCTCGAACTGAAGCGTGACAATGCTCAAAATATCTTGTACGGTTTTCAGGGATTCAGTCATAAGAATGAATAGAGAGGCCCTATTATATCAATTTTCATTTTGCTAAAAGATTCGGACCTGAAATAGTATGATGTATAAGGCGAAAGGTTTTTTGATTGGACTCACCTGGTGGGTTGAAGACGATATTCTGCCACAAGATTTTGATTTTATTATTTTGATTAAAATCTTCCAGAAAAAGCAGCAGCTGTGGAATAGTGGCCAACTTTCGATGAAGAAGCTGTATATACTGAAGCTAAATATGGTTAAAAAATATGCTCTTCAACTGTCAGTGCTAATAAGCGCATTGGTCGAACTAATGGCTCAATGTAAGATAAGCGATGATAGTCAATTCGTTCTGACACGAAAGCGAATATTATGATAAAAGACGCAAGAGTTGACATGTTTCCCGATAAAACATACGTTGTGCAAAATTATTTAGAAGTGGAAGTGCAGGCATCCAACCACGACACAGGACATTCGAATGTTGGTCATCGTAAGGCAGTCAGTGGACATTTTGTTTATCCTGAGCTTCGTAACGGATCCGTCTTTTCTTGGGAGTTCTGCCTGTTTCAGTAATCACTTCATTATATACTATTCTATGTATTGATATAAATGTTTTCTCTTATCGTACGCTCCCACCTTCCACCAGAAATCCATACTATTGTTAACAATCAGATAATATTATAGATCGATTCCACACCGTGAACCCATCGTCGCCCCAGCGACCTCTTAGCTTGGCAAAAGACAATTTTCCCTTAAAAGATCGCAGTTATTGAACTATATAATATGTATCTGTCCTCTTATACAGCATCGTTGACCTTCATATCTCTATTGTTTATTACTTGCCCTTTAAGATTACAAAACTGTATGCCGAAAACACTTATTAACCTTAAACAATGTCTGTATCGTAAATAAATAAAACTGTGACAATAATACCATTATCGTTAACCAAATGGAGTCAGTCACGTACATGTGTATACAGTTTTTTATACGCCACTTTTTATTTTTACTTAATGGCATATTAATCTGGTGGAACTGGTACATCGAATTTATTAAGTAATTTGGCAAGATGATGAGTCCTTGTATAGATGACGCGTGGTTTGATTAATCGACTCATCTATCCAAACATGTTTGAATTAAAATGTTGGTAGTCTCGTACTTCCGTCACGACACTATTAGCATAAATTCTAATTACATGTTGATAAATTTCACATATATAATGTAAGATCGTCAAAAAACATGCCAGTCGTTATATAGATCATTCGGACCTATAATATTGTATATAGTGCCCATAACATACAAATTAGCGGGCGGCATAGTATTTATATTATATTAAACATATTTCAATTGGTTAAATCTTAAATTTGTGTATAAGTATGATGACAATTTTGTTTATTTTAATTTAAGAATTTTTTTAATCGCTGTGTAAATAAAATTTATAGTCCGCGCACCGAATATAAAATATTAAGATTTATAAAATTCTTAAAGAATCAAAATATTTTGGTTCAACGAAATTGAAAGTATGTTTATATAAAAATAATAATTTTAAAAAGAATTTTATAGTCTGTACTTAAAAACCAATAAAATTATTGGTTTTAAGGTTAACACTCAGTCCGACGTATATAAATAAGATTGAATGCCATTTTGACTTGTGTAGCATAGGTGGGCCACAAAGCTCGTGTGTAAATATAAAGGTAACCCTAAATCTTAATTATAAAAATTATTTACATACTTGTTACATATCTTTTCTTTGTTCTTTTAATCTTTTAATACTTATTTACATTTCTGTGGTTTTGGCGCAGAGTATAGTGTCGTCTTCACTTCATGAAGGAAAATTAAATAATTTTTCTTAATTCCTTTTGATGTACGATTTGCTATATAGTAGCAAGTATGCATAGTATATGAAACCTTGGCTTTGCTAGACACATGTTGCTTGTATCCGTATTCCTATATAATTTGTCAACAGCATTACTATGCACAAAAAGCTAAAACACACTCATTGGCAACCCGTACCATGTTTAAAATATGGCCACGAAGGCCTCGCCATATGCAACCGCTTCATGTTTTATATATTTACAAAATTGTGACGTAACCAAGGTATATCGAGGTTTTATTGATGACACACTTCAAAATTTAAAACACAGATTAAAACCCGTATTGCGTATATATTACTCGAATTGCGTATATATTGAAAGATTAGTCGAAACTATTATACATGGTAAACTGGCCTTCACCAACTTTTATTGCTAAGTTAATCAATCTTAATGCAGAATTTATAACATTTTTTAACTCAACCCGATGCTTGAATGTGCATTCATATCACCCCCTACAATCACGAAAAAAGTGACGTGATTGTAGGGGGTGATATGAATGCACATTCAAGCATGTGGGGGTGTGAATGGAATGATGTATGTGGAAACTTTTTGGCTGACCTCGTTTTGGATTCCGATCTCGTAATACTAAACGATGGAAGGCCAACAAAGATGGCGAATGTTAGGGCTAGAGCCAGTGCGATAGACATAACTCTTATGTCTAGCGGACTGGCCGGCCAAGTCACTTGGAATGTAACAGATGAGAATTTGGGTGGTGATCATTTTATGATCGAGGCATGTTTAGGTGAGGTGAATGTTGTTAACCACACCAAGGTTATCATGAATGGTAAGAAATGGGTCAGACTAATGAATGAAATTCTCATATCAAATGAAATGAATGATGTCGACCAACTTGAGTATGAAATAGAGAGAGTAAATGAGGAGTGCTGTACGGAAGTTAGCACGAAGGAAAGAAAGGTGAATGGGTATGGTGGAACAGAGAGATCCAGTATTGGTATGAAAGAAAACGGATAGCCTTGCGCCAGTTCAACAACTGCATTTGCAGAGAATGTCGGATTAATTATGATCGAACAAATGCAAAGTTGAAAAAGGCTATCCGTAAAGAAAAAAGAAAAAGTTGGCGGGACTATGTGTCTCAAATGACTCATAGAACCACAACCAAGGATGTATGGGATAAATTTAACAGAGTGAGAGGTCATAAAGCACAAGGCAGAAATGCCGTGCTAGATGACAGAGAAAATGGAAATCAATTCTTACGAATGATGGTGGATGTTCCAAATAATTTAGGTGAAAATAATGAATGTATGATACCTGATAATGTTAGAGATATTTCGAACGATATGTGTGTTGAGTTTACATGGGATGAATTTCTAAAAGTTTTAGACAATTCAAAATCTACGACTCCAGGAACTAATCGAGTGAGCTATAAAATGATTGCGAATTTGAATTTTGAAGCAAAAGTAACTTTACTTCAAATTCTTAATAAAGTGTGGATGAGTGTCAAAATACCGGAAAAATGGAAGGAAGGTAGAGTGGTACCCATTCCCAAAAGGGATCGGGATAGAAATCTGGCAACAAATTACAGGGGAATTTGTATGTTGAACGTGTTTATGAAAGTGGTGAATGGTATGATGAAAGAAAGAATTGAAAAATTCATGAATGAAAGTAATTTGCTGCCGGAAACCACCTTTGGGTTCCGTCGAAACCACTCTGCCAATGAATGTGTGGAAAAGTTTGTGACAGATTGGAGGGAGAGGTGGATATTGGACTTCCGCAAGGAAGTAAAATTTCACCAACTCTATTCAATCTGTATACGAGTTCGATTCATGGACTAAACTCAGAAGACCAAGTCGTTCTGCAATTTGCAGATGACTTTGTTATAATGGGTAAAGGTTCAAACATTGAAACAGCATGTGATCGAGCTCAAGAATGTGTGGATCAGGTAATCAACTGTTTGACTGATTTAAATTTACGTGTGAATACGAGAAAATGTTGTTGTATGGCTTTTCGAACGCGACAAAGAATTGATGTGCAAGTATATAGTGAAAGTATTGAATATGTGACTTTAAATAGGTATTTGGGAATCTGGATCGACCAACGTTTAAGTTTTAAAGCACACATGGAGAAATTAACTGATAATTGTAAGAGTAGGTTGAATGTTATCAAAAGGGTGAGTAAACCGAAATGGGGTGCTCATCCTGGGGTGACTGACATGCTACGGAAGGCACTAGTGTCCTCCAAAATTGCGTATGGAATTAGCGTGTATGGTGATGGTTCTAAAGTTGGGTTTAACGCGTTAATTAAAATTGAGAATGCATGTGCTAGAGTTGTATTGGGAGCGACCAATTCAACCCCAATACACACTCTATGGTCTGAAATGGGTGATACACCTCTAAGTTATAAGAGAGAGTGGATCACTGTGCGTGAAACTGTACGAATGATTATGAAAGATAACGCGTTAGTAAATGAAATGATAACCAGATTTCAGGCAGGAACAGATTTTAGGAAAACTCAAAGAACCCGCTTGATTTTGGAGAATATGAACATATTCGAAAAGATTCAAAAAGTGGTACCAACTGTTCCTCCTGCAAATCTGGTGGTATGTTTGAATTTTGGAGGCACAACCAAAGCTTTGATGAATGAGTTATCAGTTAAGAGAGAATTTCGCAAGATGCAAATGGAATATTTGGCTCATTTGACTGTGTATACAGATGCTAGTGTGAATGATGATCGTGTGGGTGTTGGAATTTACATTCCAGCACTAAAAAAGAGAAAATGTTAAGAGTAAATGATGGCATCTGTATAATGAATGCTGAATTGATAGGGATTATGGAAGGAATCAAGTTGGCAATGAGTGACGGGAGAAGGAGGGTTCTTTTACTATCCGACTCTCTGAGTGGTTTAGATTTAATACTCAGGGCAATGTTTATGTGAATAAGTTGTTTGAGTACCTTCAATCTTGTGGGAGTGAAGTTGTTCTTCAATGGATACCTTCACATTTACAGATTGAAGGTAATGAAAGAGCTGATATGCTTGCAAAAAGTGGTTGCTTGATTGAGGATGTAAATGTATATGAATTTATGGATGCTAGAGATGTACTTCGTATGTTTCAGGTGAATCTGTGGAGAAAATGGGAGAGTGAATTTGTGCGAAAAAGTCAAATAAAAGGCAAGAAGTACTTTGAATGGTATAGTGTCCCTTTAAAAAAACCTTTCTTTAAGGAAATCAAAGGAGACACTACAATGATTCGAACAATGGAGCGTGTGAGATTGAATCATGGAAATTGGAAGGAATGTCTGTATAAACGTCATTTGAGTGAAGAAAATATGTGTGATTCTTGTATGGTTGTAGAGGACATTGAACATTTACTTTTAAAGTGCACCAAATATAGTCAAAATAGAGCAAATTTCGATGTCCTCATAAGTGCAAGGAGTGTGAATGAAATATTTAGAAGGGGTATAAGTGGATATAAGGCTATGTATGAATTTATTAAAATGAATAATATTGAAGTATGAAAGCGGATCGATGCGTGAAAGATGAATAAATGAAACTTAAATTAAACATTGTATTATATTGTATAATTTTAAATTAATTATTTTACAAATAATTGTAAACACATTAATTAAAATGTAAATTGTAAAGAAACCGGGCCAAATGGCTCCTATTATTTGGAGCTAGAGCCATTAAATAAAGATAAAAAAAAAAAAAAAAAAAAAAACTCAACCCGATAAGAAGAAATTGCATATTTAATATATTGAAGGGGAGGCTCAGTCATTGTTATCTACCCTACCAAGTGGAACATTTTGTAACTAACTAAGCATCAACAAGATCCAGTAAATCGTTCCGAAACTAAAGAAGAAGAACTGAAATCACACCTTGGATTTAATGGAATTCAGAAGTAAAATCATAAACTTTTAGTCTCTCAAAATACTCGTACCAAGAGATTGGTATCAATTTATAAGATCCCTTGCAACTGAAAACAGATTTCATGTCCACGAAACGGATCAAGACCATATACTGAAACCTTTCGGTTATATACTGAAATCTTTTTTAATTGATATGAAAGCACCTATCCCTTCCCTCCTTTTAATATCCAAACCTTACAGAAAAATTAAATATTGTAAAACGGCCAGATCAAGGCGTACATGAATTCTCAACTAGTAAACGGGAAATAGATTGAGTCTGAAAAAATATAGATTTAACCAATTAATTTGAACCTGACGAGTTGTCGCGATTGATAAGAATACATTTCTCGATACAAAAACGTAAACTGTGTCTCCGCTACAACAACAAAAACACTAAAAATTTCTTTAGGCGAGAACTTTACAATTCATCGACGTTTGCGCCTGAATGTAGATTAAAAATGAAAATAATTAAAACATAAATAGGAAATTATAAACGCCCATTTTCTATTTTGGATAAAAAAAAAAGAGAAATGCTAGCGATTATAAAATATGTTTGAAGAGACCAACACTATTTTGACACAAAGCCGACTGTAGTCTACCGTCATATTTTAGTATTTCCTTACACCTTTTTTGGAATGCACAAAGCAAACTAGGATAGTTCTATATCTTACAGCGTATATCTCTTTCGATCATACCGTTGTAAATTTATTTTCCAAATAAATAAACCTTTCTCTTTCTAATATATGTAATAATTGTGTTTGAAAATGAAACAACATCTGTCTATCCTTCTGTTATTAAAATTTCCAGACAAAACAAAAACGTAAATATTTGGAATTTTTCCTGTTTTTATGAATGAATGAATCAGACACAACAAAATTTTTTACGTACGTTGTTGTTGTGCAATTTACTCATAGTAGAAATTATGGGTCATAGTCAATGACCTTGAATTTTTTAGTTTTGTTCTGAAATTCCTTCGTTTTTTGATGTATTGATTGTTGATCGTCCTACAGAGCAGACGAGTTTTTTCTGCTTTGTGTTTTGTTTTATTTAAAACAGTTTTTAATAGTTAAATAAAATAAAGTGAAAATAAACAAAAATAATTATAATAATAAAATAAAAGTTAATTTAATTTAATTAAATATGTGTGTGTGTGTGTTCGATAATATAAATGGTGGAACCTGTAAATTTAAGGTATGTATTTTTTATTTTTATATATGTATGCTTTATGTAGTGTATTTGTATTTGTGTTGTATATACATCATTGTTTTGATGTTAAGCATCCATTACATGGTCAGTAATAATGTCATTACTTCTTGATAATGACATTAATACTGATCGTGTAATGCGAAATAATGATGAATGATGTTCGGTAATGATGAAAATCCAGATTTTCTGATTTTCTGATCCAGATTTTCTGAATGATGAAAATCCAGAATCTCTGATTTTGCTACATCATTACCGAAGAATGATGAAAATAATGTAATTAATATTGATCGTCCCTACATCATTCCAGAAGATCTTGCTCTTTCGAAATCTTTTAATTTCTTAAATAAATTCAGATTTTTTTTTATTCTGTAAGCATTATTGTAATTTTTAAAAAGCGTTCTTAAGTTATTAAAAAACATTTTTATCAACTTGAAACACATCTACAAAAAAAACTACGTAACATTTCATTTCTGTTATCCGCTAAGTAATGATGAAAATACTGATGCTTTGGAATGATCGTGTAGTGTTAAAAAATAATGATGAAGTAATGACATTACTAGTAATGACATTATTACTGACCATGTAATAGTTGCTTGAAAAACCCAAATACAAACACTACAGGCGAAATCTCAATCAATACCATTATATAGAGGCAATGTTTCAATGTCCTATTTCATGTCGGTTTTGCTCTTCATTTGATACTTTCACACAATGCTTTCATATAACATATTTAACACTTTGGAAGCCAATGTTAAATATTATATGAAAATTAAATTAATTGTAGAAGGGATTGAAGATCGTTTTAGTACGATCACTATACTATATGATAATTATAATATTGACAAGATCAATAGATATTATCTATTGATCGGTAAGATTGTTAGCTAATTTGTTAAAGATCCGATTTAGCATGTGTTAGTTCAGGGATTAGAAAATGATCTGATTTAATTGTGAGGTTTTTTGAGATTTATTAGCTGTGATTTTTTTTAACGAAGCACTTTATATTGTTACTGGTTTGATTTAATAAGCGGCTACTTTGCTGTGTAATAATTATCTTACAAACTTTTAGACTTTCTGAAACGAATGGCCCATTTCATTGGGATGTGTAGTGTTTTACAAGAAATCTACTTTGGTGTATTGTGTGAATGTTTGTTCTAAGAACTAAAAACGGATATAAAGATAGGATGCATAATAGAATGGAATTATGAATGCTCACTAGGCAGAAAACAGATTGTGTCGTCACATGCTAGGGCCATCACAATGCTTTGTTTTAATTATACAGTCGAATTCCCCTGGTCCGTGCCAGTTCTGAAATAATTGTTAAATGATGGTCGTTTAACAATAAATTGATTTATTCTCATATTTTGCAAGAACAAAACACATCATATGATGAGAATCCCCGAAAATATTTTAACATTTTGGCTGCCAATGCCGTAATGAGCATATACTCTAAGTTCCACCCAACCATGCCAATGTTGTTCTATACATACATTCGAAATTCTTTTTTCCTATAGAGAAACATTCGTATTTCAACACCTTGACGCCAGTGTTGTTATGGATATACATCCCAAATTTTATCTCACTAAGTCAGTGATGTTCCGGACTTACATTCTAAATTATATTTTACTACCCCAATATTACACTGGCATAGTAACAGATAATCTAGAATGTATGTTGAGAACAACACTGGTCTTATAAGAAAGATTTTCGAATTTATATCCGGAATTACATTGGCCTGGTTGTGTGGAATTTAGAATGTATGATCATTACAACGTATAGTTGGTTCTATGGACATCAACTTGCAAGAACTAATTTCTTGTTAGATGTCTACTATATATAGGTACTTTATTTTTTAAATTTTCCAGAATTGATAGTGCGTCAATGTGACCTAATAAAATTGTCACCAACAAACGAACACTTTATAAGCTTACGTCTAATAACACTAACTTTAGTGGCATATTGTTTATTTCGTAAACTGGATTTAATTTCCGGTAGATTGATAAAGTCTTTTAATTATTGATGTTCAGACTAAGAAGATTTGACTCACACCATATCGCTAAATTGTCTGACCTTGAAGTTTCTTGGTATCACTGAAGTTCTCGGACTGTTCTCTATATTTTGAGGTCGTCACCAAACATTTTTTTTATTTTTATTATTTTAACTATTACAACTGAATACAATTCATCCAGTAATTTTCCTTTCTTAATTTAGTCAATTATGAATACGAAGAGACCCATTGGCCAGCTCCATTTTTAGGTAATTTACTGAAATAGTCTTTGCACTGGTGTCCTTAATCCATTAAATCATGTGGTTTCGTTCTCTGCAATCGTCTGACTGCATGTGAAGTGTCCAACATACCACGAAGTTCTTCTTTTACGTGTTGATAAATACGTTGTCCATGAATTATGGCAATTTTTTTTATTTCTTCTTCAACCGTTTGGATATTTAGTCCCTATGGAGGTCATCATTCCTAATGTACCACGGAGCGTTAACTATACCTCGTAGCACTTTGTTTTGAAAAGTTTGTATTATTTTAATGTTGGTTTTCTTTGTGCAGCCCCAAAGCTGTAATCCGTAAGTCCATACAGGTTTTAATACCTGTTTATATAACAGCAATTTATTTTCAGTTGACAATTCCGAGTTTTTCCCGAGCAGCCAATACATTTTTCGATATTTGATATTAAGCTCATCTTTTTTCTTTTTAACATGCTCTTTCCACCTGAGCCTGGTATCTAAGGTCATCCCTAGATATTTAGCCTTATTTGCATACGGAATCTGCTGACCGTTAATGATTAGAGGTTTGTATCCGATTTTTAGATTAGTAAAATTCACATGCGTGGATTTCGATTCGTTGAGCCCGATACGCCACATTTTTGTCTATTTTATGATTTTGTCACATGCTTCTTGAAGTTTCGTGGTAGATTCCTCGATAGTGTCTCCTACTGAGAGAACTGCAGTATCATCTGCAAATGTTGCAACGGTAACTTCGTTTAGTTGAGGTAAATCTTTGGTGTAGAGCAGGTAAAGAATAGGTCCCAAAAACACTACCCTGCGGGACTCCTGCCGATATCTTTTTTAGCTCGGAATATTCTTCTTCATATTTCACCCGAAAGTGGCGATTTTCAATGTATGATTTTAAAATCATATAATATTGTTTTGGTAAATCTCTATGAAGTTTGAAGAGTAAACCTCTGTGCCACACCTTATCGAAGGCCTGCGCCACATCTAAGAAGATACTAGAGCAAACCTGTTTTCTCTCTAATGTATTCTCAATGACATCTGTAAGCCTATGAACCTGGTCTATAGTTGAGTGCTTTTCTCTGAAACCAAACTGATGATCTGGGATAAGGTTTTTATGTTCTATGATTCGTTTTAATCTTTAGAGCCACAGCCTCTCAAACAATTTCGCTATTGTTGGTAAAAGTGAAATTGGCCGGTAAGATTTCCTATCATTCGGTGGCTTGCCAGGTTTAAGAATAAAGTATCGCATTGACTAAATGCAATAATTTACGGGTGCCTTTTTCAGGCAGCTCCTTCATTATTTGCCCTGTTATCAGATCGTAACCAGGAGCTTTCTTTGCTTTTAAGTTCTTAATTTCAGCTTTTAGTTCTTTCAACGTTACAGGGCTGATATCTTCGAAGTCAGATGTTCTATGTCTATCAGTAGTGTTTTCGTAACTGGTCTGACGACTTAGAGGTTTAAATGTTTCTTCAAGATGTTCAGGTTAGCCTTGTCTTTCGCACTTCTAGCCCATTTTCCATTGTTTGTTTTGATTGGGGGGATCTGCGTTTTTGGTTGTTTCAACCCTTTTGTTGCTTTCCAGAGGGAATATTCGGTATCTTTAGTTGGAGCTAGAGAACAAAGTTATTTTCCAGTTGTTTCATTTTTCACTGTTTTTATAAGTGCCTTAAGTTTGATGCATAAGTTGTTTAAAGTGGTTTTATCTTGCGGCGCACGCGTAGTCTGCCATTTCTTTCGAGCTTTTCGTTTCTCCTGCACTAATTCTCTTACTTCTATTGGGTAAATAACAAAGTTTTCTTTCCTCAATGATAATTTGAGAGTGCATTCCCAAGCGAACCAATGTATGACATCAAGGAGCTTGTCTAGTTCCTCTTCAATTTCATTTTCACTTTTGATTGGTACTTGAAGTTCTATTCTTTCCTCTACTAACTACTTAAGCAATTCCCAATTTTTTGTTGTTTGTGAGCTGAGGTGAATTTATTTTTTCTATAACATTTTCACTAACCGTCATAATAACAGGAGAATGATCAGATATTGGATTTTCGTCATTTTCTAAGATGTAGCGTTCCGATATGCCTTTAGTGATGTAGAAATCTATAAGGTCTGGGATTTTGTTATAATCAGATGGCCAGTACGTTGGTTTCCCTCCTGAGTAAAATTTACAGTTTGAGTATTGACCAGCTGCAAGTAATTCTTTGCTTTTTGGAGAGGTTAATCTTGAACCCCAAAAGGTATTTTTGGCATTAAAGTCACCTCCGATAATGAAGCTACTTCCTAATTTCTGGAACAAGTTAATATAGTCTTCTTGCTTTAGGTATACCGCGGGGGACAATATATTGCAGATATATTACAGGTGTTGTGATAACCAAAGTTAACCGTCACGGTTGTTATTTGCATGGATTCTTTTAGTATTTTGAGTTCTTCATGATGATTAATATTATCCCTAATAAATATAGCTGACCCTCTTCTTGCCCGTTCTGATGGATGTGTTGTATGATAACAAGTATATCTCCGGATTGATACATATGAGCTGCTGGTAAAATGTGTTTCTGATATTAAGCATATATCAATTTTCTCAGCGTTTAAAAATAGTTCTAATTCTGCTAGATGTTGTGTTAATCCGTTTGCATTCCATATGGCTATTCTTAATGAGTAGTTTTGATGTCTGGTTTTTGCTATGGAATTATGAACTGAACTATGTATAGCAGACATTATTTATTTTTAACTATTTTGTAACTAGGTATTTCCAGCAGATTGAGTCGATCCAGAATTAACTTATTTAGTTTAGTCTGTTCCTCAAGGCTATTTAAAATTGCTAAGACAGTGTTTTTGAATTTTTCAGTTCCGTTGGTGTCATATTCTTTCAAATTTGAAGTGACCTGCGCATATGTATAATTCTCCCTACGCATATATACTTCATTTCTTGCTCGATCCTTGTTTGGATGACTTAGAAGGGGTTTGCGTGCCTGATCCCTCATTTTCTGTAGTTGCTTGGCAACCTCACATCTTCTGTAGTTCGCCGGATGCTGACCATTACAGCTTATACATTTTGCTGGTTCTTCTTTAGATAGATTGCAAGTTTGTGTTGGGTACTTTCCAGCACATTTGACACATCTTGGTTCGCGTGCGCAATATCTTTGCGTATGGTTATAGCCTTGACATTTTTTACGTTATTTTTGTACTGCTTTTTTTAACAACTTCAATCTTAACTCGCATGTTGAGTATGCCAGTTATATTGTAAATTTTTTCTATTTGCTCGGATTTATCAAACGATAGCATGAACAGGGGAAGTTTTCTTTTTGAAACTGCTTCTAGTCGGTTCTCTCCGCTACGTCTCTCTTTTTTAATAATTTTCACGGCATCAAGGATTTTAAATCCCTTATTTTCTAGGTCTTCCATTATTGAATTACTTTCGCAGGTTGGATGTAGGCCTCTTGCCATGACTTGATGGGACGATCGTTTTTATTTTCGTACGTGTACCTCTGATATTTCTCCGTATTCAGCTTCATTGACAAGTATCGGTATGCGTTTGGATTAGAAGTGTTAATCTTCCATTCATTATTGTTCAGCGCAGTGATTTTGTAATCTTGTTCCGTAACAGAACTCATTACACTTTGGATTTCTGAATAGTTGGTTACTCCTACTATAAAAATCGGTGGTGGGGCTTTTACCTTCGGTGCTTCATTTTGTTGAGCTGGTTGCCGTTCTGGTGATTTTGCTACCTCTGGTGAGGACTCAGCTTTCCTTTTTTTATTTCTCTTATTTTGTTTAGCATTTTTCTTCTTCAACATCCAGTTAGTTCCCTTTCTAACTCTTCCTCGTCCGTTGAATATTCATTCTTCTGCGACTTGGCTCTTTTTTGTTGTACTTCGATGTCTGCCACTTCTAAGTTTAAGGTTTTGTCTTCCGTTTTCGAATTTATTTTATCTGTTCTCAGGCATATCAACTCGCGTTGAAGATTGGAGATTAGTAGCTCCATATCTTCAATTTTTTGTTTTAGTGCTTGATTTTCTTTTTCTAAATTAGAATGTTCATCATTTTCAGTTGAAGGACTGCTTTTGCTACTTCTTTTGGTATATAATTTTGCTATATTTGGCTGCTGTTGAAACGGATTCGCTGTTTCAAAGTTGATCTCACTAAAAATCCATGGAACCGCACGAAGAGTGTGAGTTAGCCAATTTGGTAAATGGTCTACCACCCAGGATAAACCCTTCTGTGTTTTCGCGAAAGAGATGTTCTCTAGTTGGTGATCTTGCCAACTTTGAACTTCTTGAGAATGGGCTCATCCCAGAAACTATTGAGCCTGTCTCGTTAGAGGATGGATTAACCAACTGGGCAGTTGGTGTACCACCTGGGGTATTTTCTTCTGTTCTATTCATTGCTTTATACACGCCAAAATTATTCCATGAATAATGACCCTAAATGACCCCAATAGAAGTAAGGTCATCATCACTTAATAATGTACACACTTCACTTATGCACAGTAATGTTTTTTATGACACTGCACTTTTTAATAAAAATAAAATTTTGTTGTGTTATTTGAAACTTTTCAAATAAATTGTATGCACTTTTATTAATTGTTATAACTTAAATTACGTCTGCTCACTTTGAAAGTCAATATAACAATGAACATCACCAAACATTGAAATTTTTGAGTGTAGAATGACTTCAGTGAATGCGTCGATGAAAATAGTAAACATCCAATTGCCAAGATGGGAACCCCGTGGAAACCCGATGTAGCTTGAAGCAGATCCAAGCCTGCTGTTTAATGCGGTTGCTTAAGTAAGATTTAAGCCATGGCACAAAGTTGTTTGAGAACCCAAATGAGTATAACCGTTCTAGTGCTTTACAATGGTTTATCGAGTCATACGTCTTGGTAAAGTCTGTGTACACCACGTCAACTTGCTTGTGTCATTCAATAACTTTGATTGTACTGTTAGTGAATTCAATAATGTTTGTCGCTGTTGATCTCTTTGGCATGAATCCATGTTGGTACGGTGAAACATGGTGAGGCGTCACTTCTTTGAGGGAATTACTTATTACAAGCTCAAAAAATTTGGGTATAGATGAAATCGACATTATACCTCTATAACATGATACATCACTTCTATCCCCAGTTTTGAATAATGAGGTTATCCTGGTTATCTTCAATTTTTTAGGAAAGACAGCAAACAAAGTGTTGGCATTACAAGACAGTTCGAGAATCGCGATTTTCCAACTTTTCAGTAAGCATTCTCTTGAGATCTGAAAACATGAAAAAGTCACTGAGGGCTCAAACTGGAGAATATGATGGGTAAGAAATTCGAAGCCCAATTCATTCAATTTTGCCATCGTTTTCTTTGATCTGTGACGGTGCATTGTCTTGGTGAAACAACAATTTTATCTTTTGCAAAACACTTTTCTTTGCGGTTTCAGACTTTAATCGATCCAAAAGTGCACAGTAATTGTCGACGGTGGTTCATTTTCGGAGATAATCCATGAATATTATTCCGTTCACATCCTAATATACAGACGCCATCACCTTACCAGCCGACTGTTGCGTCTTTTTTCGCTTTGGATTCAGTTCATCGACTGCTGTCCACTCAGCTGAATGTCTTTTGGTTTCTGTTGTGTAATTGTAACGCCATGTCTAATCTATTGTCACATATCGACGATAGAATTCCATTTTATTGCGATTTAACAGCGTCAAGCACTCCTCTAAAACATCGATTCGTTGTTGTTTTTGGTCGACTGTGAGATCACGCGGCTCCTACTTTGCACAGAGCTTTCGCATACACAAATGTTTGTGTAAAATGGTAAAAACACTACCATCTGATATCTTTACAATGTCAGCTAGCTTGTGCATCTTCAATTTGCGATCGTTCATAATGAATTTGTGGATTTTTTTTATGTTTTCTGGAATAACAAACCAATTTGGGCTTCCGATGCGCTCTGCATCCTCAAATGCATAAAAACACATTTTTTTTCAAAACCAAAAGTTGCTTCACACAAAATGCTATATCTCAATTGTCGGATTGTTCAATCAATTGTCAGATTGTTGTCAAATTTATACACGTATCGTTTGAGAACACTAAATAAAAATTATCTAGTATTGCCATATCTATGTGTCATCTTACGGACTTATTGAATGATCCTGTAAAATGAAACGTGAAAAAACAAAAAGGAAGGTACAAAAATGATTAAATCGAGTAAAACCTGCCTATACGTCATACTCATCTGTGACCAACTATTTGAATTGACGAATCTCTACTAACAAACGATAATATACTTACCTGGTACAGGGCCGATATGGGACGTTTTCACGACCTTTCTGATATCGTTGGTTTTATTATAGACAGAAAAAATTCCAAGGCGCCATCCTACACCATTGCCATAGTATATGGCATGTTTCGTTTTAAAATATTATAATATTAATTATAATTTAATTAATTTTGGCCCAATACAAAAAAAATATTAATTTTTTATAATGTCGAATCAAACAGATTCTGTCATGTACTTGTATGTAGTGTGTTGTTTGAGGTTTTTCTTCTGCAAATTTTAATTAAAAATACACGTTTTCTTCACGAAAACCGTAAGAAAAATTTCCGGTACATTTAACACGATATATTTTAAACGAAAGAGTTGACAACAACAACAACAACAACATATCATGTTGATATTTCGTTTTTTATTATGTATATATACATTTTTCTCAATCTTGACATTTAAATAGAAGAATTATTTATATTTATTCATCTTATTTATACTCATTTTTTTATTAACCTCTTATTTAAAAAAAAAAAGAAAAAGAAAAAATTAAACAAAATAAAATCAAACGAAAATTAAATAAATTACAAAAATAAAACTCTTGGAAGTTAGAATACAAATCACTTCGCTAATGTACAAAATGAGTAACAGTTGTTATGGTCTAAATTCACAATTATCAGTTTCAACAAAATTATATATTCATATCATCTGGGGCCCAATCACTGTATTGGCCACAATAAACATTTCAAAATTATACATGTTGATTTAAATAAAAACCATTTATTTCAACTATTAATGATTTTGTTTTTCTTTTATAAATGGGTTTTATTAGGATACTGCTAATAAAATTGGCCGTATTTTTTCATTTTGACCACACAACATCCAGTTGCTATAAACAAAATTTTATACTCTAATTACAAATTGTTCAAGCTGTTGTATAATTATTAACAGCAGTAATACAATAAATTCTTTACAATTACTATAGCATGTCGGATAAATTGACTCAACGACAATTATTTTTGTGTTAAATTTGACGTAAGTGTGTAGTTTAAGTCAACTTAATTAAATTAGAAAATAAAGTACATCTTTTTCCAGATTGGTATATCCCTCTTGGACCATTCCGAAAAAGTGAGATTCAGTTTCTTATTATTCCACGCCCTCCGTCGTTCTTGAACATTCTGTATGATTCTGGACTTACAGGATGATTCGGCTTAAGTGCCACTAGGGCCCACTGTTCAATTCATATACACTTACAGAATAGAATAGATTGATGTTTGGTCACCTCCCGAGGAATCAAACCCGAGACAGTGTTTCCTCATCTATATCATTCGTCAAGGTCTGCGCTTTTGATGTTTTATATACTCGGCAATTTACTCGCAGACTCGTTTACATAAATATTCGTATAAATATTTAGCACGAAACGTATGTGATCCCTAAAATGTCACCACACGAACCAGAGGTGGTCGTAGAAGCGATAATCGGATGACATCTTTACCCATAAGTCAAATTAGTGATTAATGACTTTATTGCTAGATCATGGCAGGAATCATACTGACTTATGTATTAATTTCATACTTCTGAGAAAGAATGATGTATTTTGAGATCGCTCACGATGTTAAAGTGACAGACAAACACTTTATTTTCTAGCCAACAAAAACCTGGGAAACATGGCCATATCTACGAATAAATATCGTCTCTCCCCTTGTTTATTTCTTCTCTCCCCTTGTTTAACCTACTCTAGTTTGCTAAGGATGCATAAGGTATTAGTGCGCTTTGATATAAGATCTCTTAAATTTGGGTCACGTTTTCATTGTGGCATTGAGTAATGAATTTTGTTGGGTCCCAGCCATCTTTAATAATAATAAAAAAGGCCATGCATGGATCTGTCTTTTAAACCTTATTCGATACAGGTATGATGAAACAAAATTGTAAAGGAAGCAAGAATCATCACAGTATAGGCTCCACTCAAGAATTACTCCTCGGTTCAAATCGATCAGTCATGCTACAAAATGGTATCCAGAAATCTAGTTTTCTCAGTAAAAACTATAGTAGAATGCTCCTTAAAATCAAAGTTGATTAGTTCATCTCTTGAAGAAAAACACTCCATTTCCATGTTTGCCTCCATCTTTGCACTATTAAATACACTTTCTATGTTAAGGAACACTAGAATACTAGGTACGCCATACTTCCGCAGACGCCAAATCGAGGGCATAATGCACTGGTAAATTCTAGCGTATATAATACTTATATGGTAGATGGGTTAAATCAGGGGATAGCAGTTCCATCCATTCACCTCACCGTTCGAAACTGAACTATTAAGGTTCGCCAAACTTTGCCTCAAGTGTTTCAACTATATGCAAATCTGAGCAAAACTGAACTTGATAAGATCGAATTAGCTATATGCAAGAGTGGAGGATAAGCAATATTATAATAGGTTTCATTACTGGAGTATAGATGTGTTGCGATTCCGAGGCAATCCTAAAATCGATTTATAAAACTCCACGCTCTAAATAGAAGCCTGTACACCAATACAACGCGTTACTGGTTGGTGAATATTTTGGGCTGGTCAATTCATTATGCCAGTGATGCTACTTATAACGGAGAACGAGTTACGTGTAAACAACTAGATGCCAGATCACTCTAGGCCATGGTTCTCTTCACTAGATGCAGGAGTCTTGGAAACTTTAGTCTTTCAAAAATTGGGGCTCATACGAATATACGATCCCACTCTCTTCAGAAGTCCAGTATCTGGGGGCTGGGAAGATTACTTGGAAAAAACATAAAGTAGAGGAATACAATAAAGTATGCAACTTTTACTGGAAATTCAAACAGTCATTTGGTAAATCATGGGGCCTGAAACCTAAACGCGTGTACTGGCTATACGTTTCAGTGATCAGACCTATAGTCTCGTTTGCTGCATTCATTTGGTGGCCTAGAACAATGAGCGGGATTGGAGAGAAACCTCTAAACCCCTTCAAAGACTTGTTTATCTGTAGTAGGCGTTATGCATACCACTCCTACTGCAGCTCTTGAGATTGTTGTGGGTCTGCTGCCGCTTGTTGATCTTTCGATCAGAAGGTGTGCAACGCAAACAGCCGCTCGCCTACAATACAAAGATGATCAATTTGGTCCTTCGGGGCACTGTTAAATATGGAGAGAGGAAGGCCGGCATATAACCGACCGGCACATATGGGACTATAACAGCCCACCCTACCCCTCCGGGATAAATGGCAGAGACCTTCGTATCTGCATTCTTCCTGAAAACTAGGCTGCTCTAAAGGCGATTGGTTACAATATGTTTCATCGAAACTTGTCTTAGAAACAATAAGTGCCTTAAATTGACTAGGCAGGCTGAATAAAGTTAGACTACACTAGATACCCAGTCACATGGGTATCAAAGGGAATATTTTTTTTTTTTTTTTTTTTTTTTTTTGCGATTTTTACAGGCCATTATTGGCCCGTACCGTGTCAACAATCTGGTTCCAACGGTTTCGATCACGAGCCAGATCTTCATACTGTTGCAAGCAGTTGGAAGATGCCAGATCGCTCTCTACGCCGTGGAGCCATCGTCGCCTCTTCGCCTACCGAAAGGCGGCTCTCCCTTTAAAGATCGCTGTATCATTCGGTTCGGATCAGCACGCAGAACGTGACCGAGCCAGCGTATTCGCTGTCCTTTGATTTCATGCACGATATCAGGAATTTGCATTAAATTCCTGATCTCGTGATTGAAAAGAACTCGGTATGTGCCATCGACGTCGCGTTTTGGACCATATATCACACGCATGATTCTTCTCTCGAATGTTAGAAGCCATCTTTCGTACTCATCCGTCAAGGTCCAACTCTCACATACATGACAACGGGTCTGATCAACACTCTGTACAGTTTCAGCTTATCCGTATTTGCAAGATATTTTGATTTCAGCAGTGGACGTAGAGGATGCAAAGCCCGATTGCCAGCGGCAAGGCGAACCTTGATATCCTCGCCCACACTATTATCGTGAGTGATGAGAGATCCAAGATACTTGAATCTCATCACTCCTTCAAACGTGTGGTTTCCACTACTGAAATCAATTGCGTCTTGGTCTCGAAAACCCGAGATTAGATATTTGGTTTTTGACTCGTTGATTTTGAGACCAACGGAAGCTGAACACTGTTCCAGTGGATCAAGTATCTCTTTCACTCCGTTGCCATTTAATCCAATCACACAGATATCATCTGCATAAGCAAGAAGTTGATTGGATTGTCGGAATAAGATATTGTCCTGAGGTGTTTCACTTTTACGAAGGATGTATTCCAACATGAGATTAAAAAGTATCGGGGACAGCGCATCTCCTTGTCGAACACCGGAATTGATTGCAAAAGTGCTCGATAGCCTGTTCTCAACTTTAACACAGCATTGTGACTGCGTTACTGCCATTTTACAGAGATGTACATATTTTTTTGGTATTCCTAAATATTCAAGCGCATACCATAGCCTCTCTCGATTGATCGAGTCATAGGCTTGCTTGAAATCTAGGAATACCTGGTGTACATCGCGAGATGTTTCGTAGTACTTGGAAAGAATCATCCGCAGCGAAAAAACTTGATCAGTGACTGACCGATTTGGACGGAATCCTCCTTGGTAGTCACCGACAATTTCCTCCGCTAGAGGAGTAATTCTTCCCAAGATTATGTAAGACAGTAACTTGTATGCTGTGCAAAGGAGAGCTATACCGCGATAGTTCTCGCATTTCATGCGATCACCCTTTTTGAATATTGGGCATAACGCGGCCACTTTCCATTCATCAGGCATAACTTCATTTCGCCATACCAATCGAATAAGGTCGAAAAGACAGTTCCACAATGTTAGCCCTCCGAATCTCAAGAGCTCTGAATTAATACAATTAACCCCTGGTGAACGATTTTTCTTTAATCTCTGCATGGCCATTGTGAATTCCTCATAGGATGGATCCTCAATGAACATCTCCGCGGTCTGTATTTGAGGGTATTCAAACACAGCTTGTGATACATGTGGAACATTAAGTAGATCAGAGAAATGTTCACGCCATGTATCGAGTACCGCATCGACGTTAACACAGAGGTTTCCATCCTGGTCCCGAATGGCAGTTGACCGAGATCTTAAGGTATGGTGCAATTCGGTGATTCCTTTAAAGAAACCACGCGAGTTGTGCTCATTGCTGAGTTGTTGTACTCTTAAGACCTTGGCCTTCCACCATTCGCGCTTCTTCTGTCTACAAATGCGTTTAGCTGTCCTCCTAGCAAGAACTGCCTTGTTTTTCCTTGCAATTGTAAACCGAGTCTGCGCTTCAATGTGGGCTATATTGCGTTGCTCAACAGCAAGACGACACTCCTCATCAAACCAATCATTTTTGGGCGTAGTTTTCACTATACCGAGAGTGTGCTGGGCAGCATCGACGACCGAGGTTTTCAATACTTCCCAGACACTGTTCACATCATCAGATTGGTAGTTGGATCCTAAAATGCTATTGCTGACAAGATCTTGGTATTTTCGTTGCGTTTCTTCATTTATCAGACCTTCACAGGAGAATCGCGTTTTATATTCTCCTGTCCTCCTTGACTTGTACGAAAATTTCCATCGTAGCTTTGCAGCAACCATAAAATGGTCACTGCCTACGAATTTTGTTGACGACCGATACGATCTCACGTCTTGAACAACCCGCGCCCGGTCTTTTGAAATCAACACATGGTCAATTTGGCTTCGGGATGTTTTACGTGGATGTGTCCAGGTTTCCAAATGGATGTTTTTGTGGGGAAAGAATGTACTTGCCACTTGGAGATCATGTGCGATCGCAAAGTACATCATTCTTTCCCCATTTTCGGTCGCAGTTTCGTGTCGGGAGTACGGACCTATGTTGTTACATAAGTCGGTCTGATTTCTGCCAGCTCTAGCATTAAAGTCACCAATCACCAATCTGATATCGTGCTCAGGTATAGAGCCCATCAGATTATCCAAATTATTGTAAAATGAGTCTTTATCTTGGGGTTGGCTTACATCAGTGGGCGCATGTACACATACAATTGACAGGTTGGCTAATCTCATGTGCAAACGAAGCTTACACATTCGATTATCGACTGCTTGGAAGTCCAACACAGCCTTTTTTACCTGCGGCCCAATGAGAAAGCCAAGTCCAAGATTTCCGAGGTCATTTCCACTGTGTAGCAACGTATAGCCTTGGGACACATGGACTCCACTTTTAGGCCATCGAGTTTCTTGGAGCGCTACGAGTTCCAGCCGATACTCCTTCATACATATGATAAGGCCGTCCAACGCGCCAGGTTTTCTTAGTGACTGCACGTTCCACGTGCTGATCCTCAATCTCGTATCCGGGTACTTAAGCGGGGGGTCATTGTTATTTAGGCGGTATCCGATTTTTTTGTTTTTGTTGACATTTTTAACTGTTATTGTTTTTTACGGATGCGGGTCGTCAGCCCAGCGATCCAACCAGATTTAGTCGCCTCCTACGACAAGCTCTGGATACTGTGGTGGTATTCTATGGATCTCATGTTTCGTTCGAAATATTTACGAAACATGGTTGCCCCCACCCACAGGGCTAAAAGGGAATATATTGGCCGATAAATTGGCCCGATAAGGTGCGACATCCACCATTGTGAGACCTGAGCCCGCCTTAGGAGTGACGTCACTATATCTTAAACAAGAAACTGATCACTTTGGAGACCTGCACCAAAAGAGATGGTATAATCTCATCTCTTGTCGTTTATCCAAAATCTTCTTTGGATCAGTAAACCAGCAAAGATCCCAGTCTTTCTTAAACTATGATAAACGCTCTTTAAGGATCTTGCTGGGCATTCTCACGGGGTACTGCTCCCTGAGTAGTCATATGTTTCGAATGAAAATTCGAAACACCTCTTTCGGCGAACAGTGTGGGGACGGGGAGAAGTAAACTGTTGAGCACTTTTTGTGCTCATGTTCTTCACACTCTTCCCATAGACTGCACTGTTTCGGCTGACAATTCCTATTTGAGGACCAATTGACGACCTTGAGGATACCGGATATCCTGGACTTCAAAGAACAACCAGATTCCGGAACTGAGAGTTTTCGCCTGGGAAGGGATGTCACAATGGGCCAACACTGGAGAAAAAAATCACCTTTTGAACTAAAACTTACCCATTTTCATCTGTTTTATAGGCTAAAAACACAAGGTCATTATTTTTAGCCCATAGAGTTTCTTGCAAAGTAATGAATTCCAGTCGATACTCTGTCATACGTTAGGATTAGGGTCAAACGAGCCAGGTTGGTAATTGCACGTGCTCGATGGTACTTAAGTGGGTGTTATCCGAGTCCATAAGCGAGGGTTCATATGCATTATCTAACCAAATAAAGTGCCTAATATATATCGACTTGGCCATGGGACCAGTGGACTACTTTCGACGAGGCTACGTGAAAAGTATGGTTTGTATCAATAAACCCAGATCTGATGGACGAAATCATACGCGTCATAGTATAAGTATCGTTTATTAAAAATACATTATTGTCGTAAACATGTGTTGCTAATAACATACCAAGATTTATGATATCGTTCAATTTTGAATTGGGTCCTAACTCAAATTTTGCACGGATTAGAACGACACAGGATAGTAGTCTAATCTACGTTCTTAAAAACTCATTAAGAATATTTATGTGTTTATGTGTGTGTCCACGTGTGTCGATGTTGCTCTGAAAACATAAATATTGAATACATAATTTGATGTTTCACGCGGTGGGTTTTTATTGGCTGCGAAATTACTGACTGCTGCTTTTTATTACTTGAGTAAATTAAAAATGTTTACAATAGCAAACGAACACAAAAAAAAATTAGAAGCGACGATAATAAATAATCGTAAAATGAGACTTAGTATTTTAAATCTACTTATTTATAAGAATAAGTTAAATATTTACTTACGTTCATATAATAACATGTCCACTGTATCATTTTTATTGTAATAAAATTCATTTATTTGGATTCGTTGCGGTTGCTTGAATATAATTACAAATTAGCAGCATCTTATAATTTTCTTGTTGGCAGCCTATCAATATAAATTTAATATTATGAGTAGACAAGACAGCAGGTGGTATTATTACGAAACTTTAATAATTTTCAATAATTTGGCTTATAAACGGAATTGCCAAGTTCAATGCCTCGAACTTTACACGAATACGAAAGGTCGAGCAATTTCTAAGGTCCTGTACATTTACACCCATTTCTGTACCCTGTTTTGATTGGTCAAGTCGTAAGTCACTTTATTTCTTTGAGTAGATTAGTTATAAGATTTACATTGGCCCTCATTGAATTTCACAAACTGTGGTGACCACCTCTTGATAAAGTAATTTACAAAAAGGGGATCGAGAAAGTGCAAAGAAAGCGGAACGCTGAGAACAAAACAAGACGTGCCTTGGAGGTTATGTTTTACCTTATCTCCGTCAATATTTATGGTAAGCAGTTGGAAGCGATAACGACTATCAGCCATTTCTCAGTGGAAAAGTATTCAGACAGGACACTCGACGATAATTAGATCGCTAAGGAAGGAACTTGCGAATCTCGGCTACGTTACACCGACTTTGTGCTTCGAGCAAACGTTCCGAACTTCCTGTCCCTCAAAGGGAATCGTCGGTTGCGGAAATGGAAGCATTGCAGTTCTTTACGGATGGTTCCAAGCTACACGGTAGAGTACGAGCTGGAGTCTTCTGTGATAAATTGGAAGTAGATATATCAGTTCATCTCCCTGATCACTGCATTGTGTACCAGGTAGAGGTGAAGTAGTGTAGCAAGGCAAGTCTGGCCAAAGCTGGAATTTAAACACTGATCTCCCTACGAAGGCACTGCCTACTTGTAGAGCATGCGAGGAGGCTAGGTCTAGAACCTAATGAATTTTGCAGAAACTGTATGGACGAGAAAGTGGAAGAGACGGTACTCCACCTCTTATGCTCATAGGCACACAAAATACATGATTTTTTGGGTTCTTAATGAACTGCCTTTCTGATCTCGAAAACTGTAAGGTACGAGACTTATAACTCAGACTAATAATTAGCTCAAAATGGGTCACTTAAGGGTAAAAGGGAAGTAAGATCCTGTGGTATCAGAACAGACCGTCACCGGTATAAGTGAGCTGTAGCAGTCACTCAACCTAACCTAACTCAACCGACTCAGGTTCATCACAGATTGTGCTAGAAATGTCTGTTCAAAAAACTTGAGTGTATTTTGGGCTAGACTATATGTCAGGGGCAATCAAACCTCTCCTTTTTCTCTACAGCATCAAAAATACCAATGATATAATTCCACTAAGAGGCAATTGAAATAATTGTGTTTTTACCTTACCAGTGGTAAAAGCTGTGAGTTGTAGCGGGAGGTACCGTGATTATCGGACCTATAGCCGTACGTTATCGATTTGGCTATATGTAATAGCATAAAGCAGGACGTACATTAGCAAATCGCGAAAGAGCTGAGAGTGCCTTGAGCCCCAAACCAGATTGAGACCAAATGTTACTAACTTCACTCTGCTTTTATTTGTGTAGCTGTCATTTTTCGCGCATCAAATTTTTGACAGATTGGAGTTTGGTTAGTTGTTTATATGTGGTCAATAAATAATTGTTCTAAATGAATATCTTGATAAAAAAAATCGTAATGTAATTCAAACGTAATAGTGTAATTGCACTGTATTTGGGTGGAAATTCACAAACAGCAATAGTTCGTCTGCTCCAGCATTTGAATGTGAATAAAATGTTTGTGTTTCGAACCATAACTCGATACAACGAAACTGGTAGCATCGCTAAACGCAACAGAGGTGGTCCTAAAAAGACAGCAACATCAAAAGAAATGATACGAAAGGTGAAGAAACGAATCCATCGAAATCCTCGTCAAAGTGCCAATCAATTAGCCGCACGTCTACATGTTTCACGATACAGCATTCAAACCATATTGAAAAATGAACTACACTTGAAGCCCTACAAGATACAAAAAGTTCAAGATCTTACGGAGGCACAAAAATAAGTTAGGCTTAAAAGAACACGAGCATTGAAGGCGTTGGCAGAACGTGATGAGATTCCAAAAATTGTGTTTTCTGATGAGAAAATTTTCACCATTCAACAGTATGTGAATAAACAAAATGATCGTGTTTGGTTAGAACACAAGTCCAACGATAATTTGGACACAAGAGTTGCCATGCGCAACCAATCACCAGCTTATGTTATGGTTTGGGCTGCAGTTATTGCAGATGGACGCACTCCTCTGGTTTTCATCGAACATGGAGTCAAGGTAAACTAAGAGATGTACCGCCAAAAGATCCTAAACGATGCTTTGCTACCTTGGGCACGTAAGCACTTTGGTACGAACCGTTGGACATTCCAACAGGACACAGCAATTTTTTACAAAATTGCGTTCCGCGGCTGATTCCATCGAAAGAATGGCCACCATATTCACCAGACTGGAATCCCATGGATTTCTCCATATGGTCCATTTTGGAGAGTAAGTTGTCCACTAAAAAATACGAAAGTGTTGATGCATTGAAGTCAGCTCTTGTTCGAGAATGGAATAAAATTCCGCAAGCCACGTGCGGTCAGCATGCAATGCTTTCTATGGAAGACTGAATCAAATTATCAGAGCCAAAGGAGGTAATATCGAGCAGTAACATGTTTTTCATAAAATCTAATATGTTTTCAACATATTCCACGAAATTTCAATAAAAAATAATCAAAATTAAAAAAATTACAGCGTTTTCATTTGGTAACACTTGGTCTCAGCCACCCTGTATACCTTAGTTATAAACTGTACATTTATCTTGCTCCATTGATCTTATAGGGTTTGAAAATTACTTATATTATTACATAATTACTTATATTGCCCACAACATTTTTCTTTAGTTTATTCAGGAACAGAAGCAATCCGGAAAATTAGTTTCCAATAGAGACTCTAATGTTAGTTTTCTGCATTATCTTGATAGGTGAAGTTTACTCCTAGACCTACAGTGGGGAGCATAAAAATTGTCAAAAAAAAAATATTGAGCTAAAAACTGTCGATACTAAAAACTATTAAATACTGTACGATAAGTGGTACTCACGATTTTCATCATCTTGATTTGAGTGAAAGTCGTTCGGGACATAAACATTTCAAACATTCCGAAGTTCCGGTCCCTCAAAGGGAATCGTCGGTTGCGGAATCGGAAGCATTGTAGTTCTTTACGGATGGTTCCAAGCTACACGGTAGAGTACGAGTTGGAGGCTTCTGTGATAAATTGGAAGTAGATATAACAGTTCGTCTCCCTGATCACTGCAGTGTGTACCAGGTAGAGGTGAAGTAGTGTAGCAAGGCAAGTCTGGCGAAAGTTGGAATTTAAACACTCAAAAACACTGATCTCCCTACGAAGACACTGCCTACTTGTTTAGAATGCGAGGAGACTAGGTCTAGAAGCTAATGACTTTTGCCGAAACTGTATGGACGAGGAACAGGAAGAGACGGTACTCCATCTCTAATGCTCATAGGCACACAAAATATATGAATTTTTGGGTTCTTAATGAACTGCATTTCTGATCTCGTAAACTGTAAGGTACGAGACTTACATATAACTCTATATAATTAGCTCAAACTGGTTCACATAAGGGTAGTATGGAAGTAAGATCCTGTGGTATCAGAACAGACCGTCACCGGTATAAGTGTGCTGTAGCAGTCATTCAACCTTACCTAACCCAACCGATTCAGGTTCATCGCAGATTGTGCTAGAAATGTCTGTTCAAAAAACTTGAGTGTATTTTGGGCTAGACTATATGTCAGGGGCAATCAAACCTTTTTAGACTCTAATGTTAGTTTTCTGCATTACCTTGATAGGTGAAGTTTACCCCTAGATCTACAGTGGAGGGCATAAAAATTGTCAAAAAAAATATTGAGTTAAAAACTGCCGATACTATAAACTATCAGTTACTGTACGATCAGTGGTACTCATCATCTTGATTTGAGTGAAAGCCGTTCGGGACATAAACATTTCAGTTGACCATCGATACCACTATACCTTTTCTTATAACTTTTTATCCTAGCCAATCTGATACCAAGTTTCGTGCACGTTTCATGAGGCTACGAGTTTCAAAGTATATCAATTTATCTGGAGCTATATCTATCTGAACTGATACAATATTCTTGTAAATTTCTAAATGTCGTGTAGAATCATTAAAAAAATATTCATTATCATGTACGAGATAATTGTTTCAAACCGGACCCTCGATCTAGGTACTTTGCCCTCATTCAATCAAAGCTACAATACGGTATAACTATTCCAACTTGCAATCATTTTAATACCACAGTCAGTTTATTCTCATATCTCGAGTTGTTGAAATTGATCTCGATGACGTTTAAGTCGCCTGTCTGCCCCCAGTGCTCTCACCTTTGCTGTGGCTGTTCGTCATGAAGAACTACACTTTTTAAATCCAGTATTGCTTTTCAGAGCTAAGCTAATGAACTGGATTTAAGGGTGTCAAACACCGGAACATGATCCAAACTTGCTTAGAATGATTTATAGTAGAGACCTCTTATAGTAGAAACTATTTTGGAAAAAGGATTTATATTGAAAAAATTCAAAGGCATCCTTCAGTGTTTGACAATGTGGAGTAAGTGCAGTAAGTATTTGCCAATGATTTAGTCTTATGGGAACTACTTACTACTGACTTGTGACTAGTGACTTCAAATTTTATGATTTTAGGCGTGCTGATAATGATGGTCTGATTTCTTATTTCAAGTCGATCGAGTGGGATTTGTGTTTTTCGTTGGTGGACATTGACCACGACGCGCAACTATTCTATGACATTTTATTCATTGGCTTCGACAGATTTGTACCTGTTTCTATTAAAAAAGTTAACAGTAATAATCCTCCGTGGTTTAATGACAGTTTAATTAACATTCGAAATCGTAAAAAAAAATTATATCGTAGATGGAAGTTATCCAAGAACGCTGACGACAGATTATCATTTTTGGATTTATCGAAACAGTTTGACGATTTGCAATATATGGCTTATAAGAATTTCATTATTAAGTCTCAAATAAGTATGACTTCAAACCCTAGATCGTTTTGGAAGTTCGTTAACTCCAGAAGGAAAACTTACGGGTTTCTATCAACTATGTGGTTCAATGATGTTACTAGAAGTAATTCTGGGGATATTGCTAACCTGTTTGCTTCATGTTTACAAAATATATATAGTCGGACAGATATTGATAAGGACAAGTATGAGGGTACGGATACAACTACCAACTCTTGCTTATACACACCTCACATATCTCCAGATGATATCGTTGAATCCCTTCGTTCTTTTAAGGATGGGTGTGGCCCAGATGGTATTTCTTCATTCTTTCTTAAACGGTTTAGCAATGAAATGGCTCTGCTTTTGTCAATTTTGTTTAATGGTTCACTTTCGAAGGGTGTTTTTCCCGTTACCTGGAAATCATTTCATATTGTACCGATTTTTAAATCTGGTAACAGGAGCGATATTTCTAATTATAGAGGTATTTCGTCATTGTCAGCGATTCCAAAATTGTTTGAGTCAATTGTGTGTGACTATATGTTTTTCGGGCTAAAATCGTGTATTGTAGATGAGCAACATGGTTTCTTCCGTGGGCGTTCTACTGTGTCAAATTTAGTGGAATTCACGAAACGTGCCACGGAGGTTACAGAGAATAATGCTCAGCTTGATGTCATTTACACCAACTTCAGTAAGGCGTTTGACTCAATTATTCACTTTATTGTTTTGCAAAAATTAAAATAATTTGGAATTAATGATAATTTATTCAAATGGTTTGAGTCGTACCTCACTGGGCGGGTGCAGTTTGTTTCAATTAACGGCAGCCTTTCTAATCCAATTTATGTACATTCTGGAGTTCCTCAGGGTTCACATCTTGGTCCACTTATTTTCATACTATTTGTAAATGATATCATAAAATGTTTAAAATTCTCCCGATGTTTAATATATGCTAACGACTTAAAACTATTCTCTCCTATTCGAGATATATCTGATGCAGTTAATTTGCAAATGGATATAGACGCGGTAAATGTTTGGTGTAAGACTAATTTATTACACTTGAATGTAGCCAAGTGCAGAATGGTATCGTTTAGTCGTTCATTTTCGCATTTTGTTTATAATTACAACATTGCAAATAATAAGTTGACTCGTGTTAACGAAATAAAGGATCTTGGAATTACATTTATTTCTACATTATCATTTAATCGTCATTTTGACATGATTTGTGCCAAAGCCAACTCTATGTTGGGATTCCTGAAACGTAGTATGAAAGAGTTTAATGATCCTAGAATTTTTGTCTGCTTGTATCAATCACTTGTGCGCTCACAGCTCGAATATGCATCATGAGTATGGTCTCCACGTTACAATGACCACATATAGGTAGAATTGAATCAATACAAAAATCTTTTCTCATTTTCTACGCATATAAAACTGGTGGGTTTAACCGTCGATTACCCTGGTGGGAAAATGTTAGGAATCTACCCTCATATGTAGAAAGATGTAAATCTTTGGAAATGGAGCCACTTGAGGTTCGTCGCCAGCATGCTGGAGTAAATCTTCCTACACGCACTCTATTGAAAATTGTTTTTCATAGAACCAATTATGGGAGCGACGAGCCTTTGAACTCCATGTCAAAGTTGTATAACGAACATTGTTTCCTTTCCGACTTTAATAAGACGAAATTTGAAATCAGACGAGCATTGAAAAATAATTATTTTAGTTAAATAATTTAGTTGTGATATTTTATAATTTTAACTTTTGTGTTGTATGTCATATATTATATAGTGATAATTGTATTATTTGTTATTTTTGGTCTCTTTATAAAAATTGTACTGGAGCTTATTGTTCCTAATTGGTTTTTCTAAAAAATAAAAATAAACAAATAAATAAAAACTGCCTATGTTAACATATATGCTTCAAAGGTGACCCTATAAAATGACCAGCGCTTTATGAGATTATTTGGTTCAAGTGTTTTGCAAGAATCGATTATATTCACTAGAGTATAATCGATTCTTGATCAATTATGAAGTATTTACAGATTCTCGAGTTAATTGAAATTAATTAATTAATTTTAACTCAATCGTTAATTATTTTTAACAATATTATTGAACCATAATATACCAGACACATACGTAAATTAAATTAAAAAAAATTAAAATAAAACATCAATGAATTAAAGTGAACATAAAATTTATTTAATTTAAACAATGCATTTTAGACAAAGCTTATATATAGATAAGTTGTTTATAGACATTACCAGATACGTATTTACTATGAACTACAAATAACACTTATTATAAATAATCAATATTTTTATTAATTAAAATTAAAACAATTCTACAAAAATTTGTAAATATTTTGATCAAAATCGAATGAAACCAGATGCATAAATATTTTCTCAAAATTAAACGTTGTATCCTGTAAATATTTTGATACTGTTCGTCGTGCTGTTGATATTACGATATTTATGGTATTCCAGAAGCTAAACCTGTGATTTATTTTAATTTCGAATCAACGACTCAATAAATAATGGCATACTTAATTCAACTTATACAAGAATCTAGGAGTGATCAAAGACTGTACATATCGTCACGACACAAACAATAATCGTGCTGTTCATATACCTCCTCATAACTAAAGCTCAAAATAATCGAACAGCACAATAAGGGTTTACTGACGTTTAGCAACTGGAAGATCACAACCATCATAAAATAAAGAAATATCAGAGTTACTTTGAGAACCCAAGCAAGTTTAAGGTAATCAAGGAAAGCAGTCATCTGCATTTAAACTATTAGACACTGGCAGTAGATTTATTACAACAGCTTGTGTTTACTTCCCGAAAAATTTGACTGTATACTGCCTTTAGTGCAGTAAGACCCGATCAATCGATGGAGTCTCGGTAAGGGCTGTATATGTATATTAATTGTAAAAGGACAGTAATGCAGCCACAGCGTTGTATTAAAGTTGATAACGCACTCTTGATAGTTTTTGCAGTTTCAATTTGTGTTCGATAATGAGATGTCCTGTCTCTAATACTTTGTATTAAAACGTTTTTATAAACAACTATCCAAATAAAATATCTATCTCTGGTTTTACGACACAATGATCTTAGGAAGTGCGAATATGTAAATTATTCAGTTACTCAATAGTTCCACGAAGTACGTATCGTGTTTGAGAAGCGTTGAAATAGTTGTATGTTGTTTGGTTTAGTGTACAAGGTCCAAATATTCTATAAGTACAGGTAGATTTAAGTACTTGTTTATAAAGTTCTCCCAATTTCTGTATTTTTATTGGAATTGGATCCGTTCATGTATTATATGATTCAAGATTGCACTTTGGTAGTCAGGATGGATGTTGCAGAAAGTGTCGCAACTGTGGAAAAATTCATACTGCAAACTATAGAGGTTGTGAAGTGTACAAGGAGCTAAGTAAAAAAATGACACGACGCTAAGAAGAGTTGAACAACAAGCGCTAAACCATTTACAAAAGTCAAAACAGTGAAAGAGAATTATCACTTACTGCAAAATGTAATGTAATGTAATGCAAACACAAATGGAAATGTAATGCAAACACAATCTAATAACTACCACCATGGTATTTATAACATGATCAGTTCTCTCAATGAGTCAATGAACAAATTTATGCAGATGATGGAGACTAATATGAGTCTTATGCTTCAAAACATGAATACTCTCATGCATGTATGGAACGCCAATGGGGGAGCGCAACATAAACTATAAGAACAAAAATTCTAATTGAAAATGATATCGATATTATTTTGACTTCCGAAACTCACTAAAAGTTGAGAAACTCACTACAATACTAAATTTCCTAGCGAAAAATCACAAGGTGACACTGCTATCCTTATTAAAAACAAAATCAGCCATTATGAAATCCAAAACTATTTTGAAGAACATATATCTAAGCACCTAGCATCTGTCTAGAAGAATAGTCAGCGAAATGTATCATATCTGCGGTTTACTGCCCAACGAGACACTCAATTAAGAGCGAACAACTTGTGAGTTACTTCAAAATTGTAGGAGATAAATTCATAGCAGGAGGTAACTACAACGCCAAGCATATTCAATGAGGTTCGAGATTAATTTATACGAAAGGAGAATAACTGGAGAATGTATACAGACTGGAAAGATGGATCACATATGTACTGGCTACCTAACCTACTGGCCAACTAACAGGCAAAAAATCCCCGATCTACTAGACTTTTGTGTATAACAAAGGGTACCGATTAAACAACTAACTAGTTTTCTACAACAAGCTGCTAAGATAGTAAACTTTCTCCAAATATTCTTTCTTTACATTATTTATCTCAAGGGAACTACAGTTACTGAAGCAACTGATTTCTCATTATTAAAACGTAAGCTGAAACGATCAACCCTCTCATTCCATTCAATACGGCTCTCTGTCGGAAGCTGGACAAGAAGTGATATAGAGAAAGCAAATATATTTGCTAAACACCTAAGCGAAGCGTTTAAACCTAACGAGCAAGTTGGAAATCAATAAAGTCTAATGAATTTTGTAGATACGTCTGAAAGTCAGCTAATCAAATACAAGTGGCGAAATGTCAAACAAACGATCAAGGACAACAACGATGTAAAACAGGCACCCGGACATGGTCTAATAAGTTGAAAAATGCTGTCAAATCTACCAGACAAATGTATCAAATTACTAACTTATATTTTCAACGCTATATCCAAACATAGTCTAGAACGAACTATACTAAATGAATTTATATTAGCCTTTAAGATTTGATTACATCTTGTTAGTTTCCTATGTAGAAAAGATTCAAGAATAAAATCCATAGGCAGTAAAAAGAAAAATGGATGTAAAAAGGTAACCTATTAGACTCATCTCCTGTTTGCTGTGCTGGTCATGTTTTAGGCAGCGGTTAGAGTTGTGGTAGGTCATGAAAAAGTCTCTACCCTACTGTTATGAAAGCGATTTACGAGGAAAGAGACGGACGCGAAACAGGAACAGCCTCTGTTTATTTTCCAGACAGTAGAACACTGTGCTCCTGTGGAAAGTTAAACGGCTTAGAGTCTATGAGAAAAGTCAATGCTTTGTCATCGAATATTCAGGTGGCTGAGGAGGATCAATATGTGTCAATGACATCGTTCTGAATCATGTATGGGTGACTGATTAGTATATAAATAGCATGTACCAAGTTAGACATCGTTGTCTGATTACATGCTTGTCATATTTGATCAAGGGATCATAAAAATGCCCCTATACGAAATTGGAGCTCTCGGATCTACAGCCTATATAAACACCTAGTGGAACTTAAAAATAGAATGAAAAATATTTTTAATAGGGCCAAATGCAGCGGGGATTGTGGTAAATTACAAAGAGGCCCTAACAAAATGTTCCTTTATAATCATCCGACAAACTCGAATTAAAATGTTGTTAGCGAGCTACACGGAAAACTCTCTATGAGAGATCGACGAATTGCCCACAGCAGCCAGGCTTGAGAAAGTACTCTCAAACGATCATACAAAAGGTATTAAGGTATCCGTCAATCGAATGGTGAAAGTTTTATTGTGAATGGGGGGAAAAGTATTAGAGTTGTTTTTGACACTCACTTGCCAATCTATTCGATTGTACGACATCCACATGGTTCATCCACTGAAGCAGCACATGGTGGAACACGTTGTGCTCACCTATTTTTGCTTTCACCATCACCAATCGGATCTGGCCGTATTGAACCCGTTTCATCGAATTTTGTTAATTTTTCGATACACAACCATGAAAAACAAGTTGTTCTCTTGATATACATGTATCATATGGGCGTACACTCATTACTGCTAATTCAACAATTCGTCGACCTACACAGTCCAGCAGTGGGCGTCCATTTACAAATACCTACCTAGTTGATTTACACCAGCCTGACCAGTATGAGGTGTTATTGGTGAAATCAAAACTTCCTAATATTTTCGATCGGTTGCTTATTTTGTTCGTCGTGCTTGTAATTTTTTCAGCAACACAATGGTGAACTTGTTTTTCAGTTATGTAATAATATAGGTCTGTACTCCCGATACGAAACTGCAACCGAAAATGGGGAAAGAATGATGTACTTTGCGATCGCTCATGATCTTAAAGTGGCAAGTACATTCTTTCCTCATGAAAATATCCATTTGGAAACATAGACACTTTCACGGAAAACATCCCGAAGCCAAATTGACTATATGTGTTGATTTATAATGGTTGGGTGCGGGTTGTCAAAGATGTGAGATCGTATCGGTCGTCAACCAAATTCGTAAGCTGTGATCATTATCTGGTCACTGTAAAGCTACGATGAAAATTTTCGTTCAAGTCATGGAGGAAGGTCTGATAACTAAAGAAACGCAACGAAAATATCAAGATCTTGTCAGCAATAGCATTTTGCGATCCAACCACCAATCTGGTGAAGTGAACAGTGTTGGGAAGTATTGTAAACATCGGTTGTCGATGCTGCCCAACACATTCCCGGTATAGTGAAAACTACGCCCAAAAATGATTGGTTTGATAAGGGGTGCCGTCTTGCTGTTGAGCAAAGAAATATAGCTCCTTCATATTGGGCAGACTCGGTTTACAATTGCAAGAAGAAACAAAGCAGTTCTTGCTAGAAGGACAGCTAAATGCATTAGTAGACAGAAGAAGCGTGAATGGTGGAAGACTAAGGTCTTACGAGTACAACTCAGCAATGAGCGTAATTCGCGTGGTTTTTTTTAAATGAATCACCGAATTGCACTATATCTTAAGAGCTCGGTCGACTGCCATTCAGGACCAGGATGGAATCCTCTGTGTTAACGTCGATGCGATACTGGATAATATGAACATTTTTCGAACCTTCTTAATGTTCCACATGTATCACAATCTGTATTTGGCTACCCTTATATCGGGTTTTTCAATAAGAGCACTTCAACTTTTTTTTTGAATAAAACACAAACTGTTTTAAACACAAACACGACTTTTGAACTAACTTTTTTTTTATTAACGAATTTGAACATATACATTTAAGTATGAAACTCGATTTCTTTTGGATGACCACCGCGTGCACGTTTTACAAAGTCCAATCTTTGAACCCATTTTTCGTCCACTCTTTCGCATAAATCGGCCGAAATTCCAGCAATTTCACGTTCAATATTGGCTCTGAGCTCCTACAACGTCGCCGGCTTATTGGCATAGACTAATGACTTCACATAACCCCAAAGAAACTAATCTAGAGGTGTCAAATCACACGAGCGCGGCGGCCACTGGACGGGTCCATTTCGCGAAATAACACGCTAATCAAACTTAGTATTCAATAACGCGATTGCATTGTGGACTGTTTGGCATGTGGCCCCGTCCTGTTGAAACCACATGTCGTCAAAGTCCATTCCATTCAGTTGCGGCCAAAACAAATCGTTTATCGTATCGCGTTATCGATTTCCATTAACAGTAACGTGGCGATCGTTATAGTCGATGAAAAATATGGCCCAATGACGCCGCCGGCATGTAATCAGCACCAAACAGTGACTTTTTTGGGTTGCAACGGTGCCTCATGAATCACGTGTGGGTTGCTTCCTGCCCAGTAACGCATATTTTGCTTGTTAACAAATCCATTTAGCCAAAAGTGAGCCTCATCGCTGAAGATGATTTTTCGAAAATCTGCATCATTTTCGATTGGCTCTTGAGCCCAATTTACGAATCGGCGTTTTCAAATGGTCAAACGGCTTTAGTTGTTGTGTCAGCTTGATCTTATACGGATGTAGGTCAAGATCTTTACGTAAAATTCGCAACAATGATGTCACAGAAAGGCCCAACTGTTGCGAACGTCGTGTGAGCGACACATTCGCGTCTTTTTGAACTGAAGCTCGGGCGGCTGCGATGTTTTCAACACTTCGAGCACTTCTTGCTCTCAAGGGCACCGGAACATTATGTAGCGAAAACGTAAACTCAAATGGCCCGTAATGCTCTTAAAGTATCAGCAACAGAACGATTATTTTGATAAAAACTGTTCACGTGCGTAGCTTTCCATGATGAAATGCATACTAATGAAGTTTCCAAATGACAAAAGAACAATAAAAAATATGGCGACGTTCGCCGTCCTTAATCGTTCACCGGGAGTTGATTGCATTAATTCGGAGCTCTTGGTATTCGGAGGGCTAACTTTATGGAACTGTCTTTTTGATCTTGTTCGATTAATATGGCGAAAAGATATTTAATGGAAAATGTGCCGCGTTATGCCCTATATTCAAGAAGGTTGATTGCTTGAAGTACGAGAATTAACGCGGTATAGCTCTCCTTTGAACAGCATACAAGTTACTGTTATACATTATCTTGGGAAGAATTACTCCTCTGGCGGAGGAAATAATCGGTGACTTCAAGGAGGATTCCGTCCAAATCGGTGAGTCACTTTTTCAATTATTTCTGGTGTTCGACAAGGAGATGCGCTGTCCCCGAACTTTTTAATCAATGTCATGTGGGAATACATCCTTCGTAAAAGTGGAACACCTCAAGACAATATATTATTCCGACAATCCAATCATCTTTTTGCATAATAATCTATGGCTTAGAGGCCGTAAACGGTCCTTACCGCGTCTCAACTGAGACCTTACGAACCAATTTTTAACGATTGGTGCACATTGTAGGTGGTCAGCCCAACGAATGTTCTTACACACAAACGCGTTTTTATGTCATCCGGTTGCATTTTAATTTTTGGTCAACGGCGGGAATCGAACTCGAGACTGCGGCGTGATGAGAACTCTCTTAAGCTACAATTAAACCATTAAGCTACAACCGGCGACCAACTTGTTCCATATGCAGATGAAATCAGTGTGATTGGATTAAATAGCAACGGAGTGAAAGAGATACTTGATCTACTGGAATAGTGTTCAGTTTCCGTTGGTCTCAAAATCATAATCAATAGTCAAAAACCAAATATCTGATCTCTGGTGTTCGAGACCAAGGCGCAAATGATTTCTGCAAATGAGTAATGAAATTCAAGAATCTTGGATCTCTCATTACTCACGATAATAGTGTGGGAGAAGATATCAAGGTGCGCCTTGCCACTGACAATCGGGTTTTATATCTACGTCCACTTCTGAAATCAAAATATCTTGCAAATTCGGATATGCTGAAAGTGTACAGAATGTTGATCCGACCCGTCATGTATGGATGTGAGAGTTGGACATTGACGTATGGGTACGAAATATGGCTTATAACATTCGAGAGAAGAATCATCAGTGTGATATATGGACCAAAACGCGATGTTGATGGCACATACCGAGTTCTGTTCAATTACGAGATCAGGAATGCAATTTCTTGGTATCGTGCATGAAATTAATGGACAGCGAGTACGCTGGCTCGGTCACGTTCTGTGTGCTGATCTAAACCGAATGATACAGCGATATTTGAAGGAAGAGCCGCCTTTCGGTAAGCGAAAAGGTCGCCTTGGGCGACGATGGCTTCACGGCGTAGAGAGCTATCTGGGATCTTCTGGTTGTTTGCAACAGTATGAAGGGCTGGCTCGTGATCGAAACCGATAGTCAGGATTGTTGACACGGCACGGGCTAAGAATGGCCTGTAAAAGCCGGTAAAAAAAATCCTGACCGGGATGAGTGGAACCAAGTAATTAAAAATTAATGGCGGCAGAAATAGGAGTCTTTTGGAACATGGCTTGACTTTTTGTTAAAACAGTTAACACGATATTGGCCAGCAATACCTAATATTTATATTACCAGTACAATTCTTTTGCCTTTCATGTCCTAAAGCATATTTGAATGAATACAAAACATATATTTATAAGAGTATTTTTATTAAAATAAAATGAAAGATTTAATTTTAATTAATTCAAATTGACTAAAAAAAACTAAAAATGATATACATGTTTCATACAAAAATATATATATAAAAAAAAAAATCATTAATGAACTAAACACATTGTGGTTACATCTTATTTTTTAAAATTAATCTGCTTCTCCCTATCAACATGTAAAAATGTATATAAATGTATTCGAACTTGGGTTACATTTTCCAAAGTTACATTGCACAAGAGACATGTGAATGGCATGCTCATAATATTAACGTTCGCGATTTTACGCAATTCAGAACAATTGGTATGTAATTTTAATGTATCATTGCTCTTTGGTTGTTCTAGGCTCAAGGCATCATGTACCGGATAAATTGACCTCGCACCAAATCCTATTTCGAGCGGAATGACATCTTCATCCTTGACGCTACTCCATTGATTATCATTCTGTGCAGTAATTATCTCAACCGATTGGCGTTGCTTTTCTAGAAGTCTTGGGGAGGTGGGAAGTCCAGAAAAAAAAATATATTTTATTTAATAAGCACAGTACTTTCGAATTGTACAAAATTTACCTGGGTAAGTTTTCTATTATTTTATTCATTATTTGTATTTTTCCATTTTCATTGACCTGCTGGGGATGCTCTTCGCCAGGTAACGTGTGCAATAAAGCATCCATAAAATATCTTATTCCATTTATCTAGATTATAATAAATTATTAAAACTCGAACCTTATTTTAGATTATTAAACAAACTCACTTCTTCTAAATCTTGAATAGAAATTTCTGTATCCAATTTAAATAGAATGTCGTGTTCGGCATCAAGGGGATCTAATGTTTTAGGATTGTACCCTAGACCAGTCAGTGCAGCTGCATATCGTGTATTAGTTGAATTACGTTTTATTTGCATTGTGGGACAAAACAGTAGTCCCATCAACACGTCAAAGCCTTTTATATTTGGCATTAAAGTTGTGTTACGGGCGATAAGCGTGGAATTATTTTGCGATCCAACTTCGGCGGCGACAATAAGTTTACGCGAATCGGACGACGAAAGTGTATCGAGTAAAACACAGTTAATTGATTGCGGATCAATTTTAGCACTATTATATTCAGCAAACCGCATAAGCGAATACATTTGTGTTTCGAGCGGACTATACGGACCAAGTAAAGAAATTCTATGATGGCACAATTCTCTAGGCGGTGGCACAATATCATCGGTATTAAGATCCTCATCTTCGTTATTCAAATTATCCATCACACTATCATCCAATTGTGACATTTGTTTCCGGTCGCGCAGCTCATGATTTGCTTTCGACAAATAATTTTCTTCTGCATTTTGTGCCAATCCTTTCTCCAACAATATATCATTCAAACATACATTGTTGTTTTTTAAACGAACCGATGCCCTCCCATTAACAAATGAATAAATTTCAATAGTTAAAAATTTTGATTTGACTGTAAAATTGCGTAGCTCATCGACTGCATTCGATGTCCATAATTCTTGGGGCGAAACAAAACAGGATGGTTGAATTTCAGCTAGACAACATTCAAAAACACATGGTGGTATATTTTTTAGATCGTCAACAAATTTTACATAACGCAAATCGGTAAATTTAACAGATGCGGTATTTCCATAATCAATATAGTACACTGTAATGTATTTAACATCACCGACCTCTTTGTCAAATCCAATCACTTTCACTCTAAAGTAACTTATGTGATCGCATGTATCTTGAACATTGTTTGCATATGGGGCAGCAATTATGTCTGATTCATTTATATCGGATGGCTCAACGAATGGCACTAAATGTTCAGGGGTCAATATATCATGGATTTCTTTTAATACGTCAAGCGTATTATTTGGCTGGAAAAAGAACTTACTGCAATGTTCAATCTGAAATTAAATTATTTTCATAATAAAAACCAAACTTATTTGATATTATATAAATTTTCTTTACATGTGGTACAATGCCGTTCATTTCCTTCTCGTTCAAAGCCGGTGTAATACGATATAATTTTTTTAATTTTTCCTTTTTCGGACGCCATAATCCATTTTCCATTATACCTATGTTATGATTCTTTGCAAATTTGACTGCATCCGATGGTGTTAATACTTCAATCTTATGTTTACCATTAATTTTAGCTAATTTACATGCTTTATAAACTTCAAGTAAAATATGACCAGGCATTGAATTCACCAATTTCGAATCATGTTCTGAGTTTTCATTTTTAGAGTAATATTGATCACCTTTGATGAATGTCACAAACAATCTTTGCGAATTATCATCAAAAGTAATTTTTATATCACTCGGTGGTGCAATTTTTGCCAATAATTCCTTGATACGCTTTTCATATAAAAGTCCAATATACTTGGGATCCAATCCTTTGAAGTAAACCGTTTTTGATGGATCTTGTCCGGCTATTACTTGAAACGCCTCGCGTTCATTAACACTCGAACGATGAAAATAGTAAGGATAAAATGCACCTAAATATAAGCATTAAGTGTAAGCTAAACATAAAACATAACTTAGTTAAAAATTTGATTGCTTACCGCTGATTACAATTTTCAAAACCATGTATTTTTCTTGATTCGACCAATACTTTTTTTCATTATTCCTTATTTCTGTCATATTGAGCCGATTCAAACGGGATTTAACCTCATCTATTTGATCGGCCAATTCTCTCATCGCTCGTATTTGAATAAAATAACGTTTTCCCCATATACGTTCAATTTCGTCATTATAGAATAAATTTTGTTTTTTTTTATTGTGCCAAACCTAACCAATTGGAAATTAGATTCTAAGTAAAACCAACACATTTTCTTTAGAATTATATATAAGTATACCTTATACGCATTAAGTACGGCAAACAAATCACTACCTGATCCATCGGACCAACATAATTTTTGAAAATACGATTCTAACGCCCGATTGAACGGTGTTGCAAATATATTTCGAACACTTAACCCGCACGCTATAATTATTGCATCGTTGAATACATTGAAGACATAACCTAAGATTATTAATTTGCTTGCACGAATATCTAACGGCAGTGCCGCCATAATTCTACCCATATATGTTATATCACCGTCTAATGCATCGTAATTCCCAGCTACGGTTTTATATAACGCTCCAACCGATTTTAACGATACAATAGTATTACCAATATCTGATAAATTAGGTGCATTCATTGCCAAAGCGAGGATAGAATGAGGTGCACCCATGTCCAATATTTTTGCCTTCAATACAATTTGTTCCAATGGGCATCGTAATATTTCAGGCACAGCTGATTCTTGCATATGGAACTAAAAATAAATATTAAAATTAATCAAATCTCTTTACTAGTTATTCAATGTGGTTCAACACGTACATCATAAAATCGTTTTGATACCAATCTATACACTCGTCCATTCATTACACGGCCTGCACGTCCGGATCGTTGATTGCAATTTGCTTTTGAAGCCCATTGCAATTTTAAACCAGTAAAGTTTGTGTTCGGATCGGTCATAAGATTCTTTGCCAAACAAAAATCGATTACATACTTTATATCCGGAACTGTAATCGAACTTTCGGCAATATTGGTTGATAAAATAATTTTGCGATTGCCAGGCTGTGGTGGATAAAATATTCTTGCCTGCTCCTCTTTTGTGATTGTCGAATGTAATGGTATTACTTCAAAATTTAATGTATCAACATTCCTGAAATTTGTTTATAAATTGAATAAAAGAGGTCGTGATACTATTTGATGGAGCTGGAAATCAAAGATGGCCCATGGTCATAAAAATCCGCGAAATGTACTGAATAAATTACAACTCAGAGATGGCCATATGACGTGTATACATGCTAGATCTAGAAGTGAAATTAGTTTTTCGGAAGTTGCTGGAAATTTCAGAGCAGCATCTTATAAATTTTTAGACCTTTTCTTACAGTCCAGATGATATAAGACAATTGATTGCAACACTGCTTCCTCGAAACTGTTATACAAGAGAATAGCTCCTAGAATCGTCGAATGAAATCAGACTTCATTTGATACTTAGTCTCATGGGTTAAAAGAAAACTGTGTTGAGCTAAAAACTACTTCATGTCGTTTAAACAAAATCTTTGGAATAATAAGCCAAGAAATTTCGTAAATTCTGTTCTGTTAAATTCTCTCCACAGACTGCCTTGCTTTGGTTCGAGGTTAGTTTGAGGATCAACCACCGACCTGTAAGATACCCGATATCTTGGTTTTCATTTTGGAGCACAAACGGATTCCGGGAGTGAGTGCTTTCGTCTTTTGTCGATTTCAAAAAAACAGGCCACTGATAACTAGGGTCGTGATGAAAGACTATTTATAGGACCGAAACCTTTCACTAAAGGCGAGATACGAATCGATCCAGCATGATGGTGGAGTAGTAGTGCGGGGTGAAAATGGTTATGAATTAATCATTTGGCCAGATTAGATCAGAAAATAAAGAACTTCTGCGGTAAACAAACCAAACAAACATTAAACGGAAATCGCAAGACTAAAGTGGCAATCAATCGATCACACATTGAGAAAGAATGGAGTTCTCGTGTTCTCCGAAGCGAAAAAATTCGGTTAAACACGGCGAGAGTTTAAAACAATAGTCTCCAATAGTCAGATGGTCCAGTCAAGTGAACCCTATCCTCCTAAATTGAAGATAGTGGAGACCTCTATCTTCCTGAATTAGACAAAAGGTAATGACGCGAAAGCCAATCCATTCTTCTTTTCTATGTTTTCTTCGCATGAAGTGCATTTGTAAATAACATATTTATGTTGTAAATAAGTTAACAAACAATAATTGGGTTATCGGTATTTACTTACCCCGCATCTTGCGAACTCTTAATCAATTTAAACATAACCTCAATCTCATAAATGCCTGGTAGAAATACTAATATTGATGGCTTGTAGTTGAGCCCATTGTTAACTTCATTTTCTTCAAATCTGCCACATATACCAAGAAGTCTCACTGCTGTAACATACATTTCATCGCTTATGCCAGGTTCTTCATAATTCACATTTAAATTCTGCAATAAGGTTTATAATCATTATGGATTACTAAGACGAGATGGTTCGTATTACACTGATCTTACCGGTTTTAAGCGATCCAATTGGCACAAATAAAATTCTTTAACATTGTATATTCTTCTTCGATCCACACTTATTATTGGTGCATTCTCAAAGATTCCCATTCTGGGTGTTTTAAAGTATTCTGAAAACTATAATATAAATGTTTAACGACAAGTTCTCATCTTTATAGCGGATATTAACATAGGTTACCTCGTACGCATCAATTGTGGCTGACATTAGGATTATTTTAACTTTATTGTAACTATCAGCTAAAAGTTTTTTAATAACAATTAGCAGAAAATCCATATCACTGTCCCGTTCATGAACCTCATCAAGAATAATGTGCGTAAAATTGGTCAACGATTTTGTTGTAACTAATTTTTGCAGTAAAATTCCTGTGGTACAATACAAAAGTCTTGTATCCATATTCATTTTGGCATTGAGACCCACTTGATAACCAACTATTGTGCCCAATTGCCATTGTCGTTCATCGCACACACGCCTCGCTAAACTACGTGCGGCAATTTTACGTGGCTGTGTTACAATTATATTACAATATTTATTCTGCCGTTTTGATTCGTCCAAAAGATATTGTGGGACTTGAGTTGATTTACCACATCCAGTAGGTCCTTGCAAAATAACCACTGGATTATTTTCGATTGTGTTCAATATATTATATTTCGATGAACTTATTGGTAAATTAGTATTATCGGTGTTGATATCGAAATTATATTTTTCGTATATTTCGAGAATTTCGTCTTTGTATTTAGGAACTGATGAATCCAAATCATCGTCGATTGAATCCATACGGGAACAAGTGGCAGCAGCTTCCATCATGGATGCCTAACCAAATAATAGATTACACGCATTTTCAATGTTATAATTACAGGTTGTACATACCTCGAGCAATATATTTTCCGCCTGCATGCGATGCTCGATTGCATAGTCCGTTCCAATATGTGGCTTTTTGTAAATTTTATCATTAGGATCATTTTCAATTGGTGCTTTTCGACCATTGACGTACCCCGCACGAACGGTAGTTCTTTTGAATTCTTTAGAAAAATCAAAAAAGTCATCCATAATTGTTGCGACTAATTTAGATTTACTGCTCAATAAAACAATTTAATCGAATTAATTTTAAGGTTTGGATAACATTTGCGTATATTCCATAAATTGTCGACTCAATTGTTTTTTACTAACAGTAAATTTTAATTGACAGTTTTCACTCAAAATGATAAGTGCGTTTTATGCATAGAAATATATAATACTATACCCAAGTATAACAAAGCTAAACTCAAAAATGAGCTATCGTTTTTCCCTTCGAAATATGCGAAAATAGTCGAAAGATAAAAACTTTAGTAGTGGTGCGTATATGTATACAGCGTTGTGTTTAGAAACTGCGTATTATTTGACGTGTTTAAAATTTGGCTTGTTTATTTATATATTTTATTTATACTTTAATAAAATTTCTGGGTGGAAATTGTAAGTTAAAAGTATTCGTTCGAAAATATGTATTTAATTTTTTTGGTAAAACAGTGATAAAACGAGTTTATTATACCTTAAATATCTATCCTATTTTTTGGTAAAAAATGGGGAAGAGACACAAGTGTCATATGAACATAGTTTGTTTTCATTCATCACTAAACCGTTCTAAGTGATTTATCAAATAGTGCATTTCAATTTCTGTGGCTTGTGATTTCAAATAAATATAAGTGTTATCATAATTACAATGGAGAAAGATCTTCCTTATTAGTGACATCTAAGAAAAATTACTGTGTTGCATTTTGTTTCAGATTTGGAAATAAATTAATATGAGCTTTCTAATATTCATTATTACGGAAAAAATAATTTAAAATATTATTCAAACTATCTTCTTTATTAATTTTAAATCATATTTATATACATAATTTATTAAAATTACGTTTTACATTCGAAAAATTTAAAGTTTATATGAATATTCATTTTATTTTTTATTTAATAAATTTTTAATGCATATTAAGTTATATTACAATTACAAATTAATAAAAATTATTTTGTTGTTTCTAAACCATTAAAATTTGTAGTTTTATTTAATTAATCCGCTTTAATTTGAATTTGACGTTTCACATATAAATGCACAAAAATATTCCCGCCAAATTTATTTTTGACATTTGAACACACATACATAAGCACAGTTTTACTATATTGAGTTTCGTCAGATTCGACTTATCGCGACACGTTTCATACGAAATCTTATTCTAAGTCGAAAGAAAAACTATGTAAAAGTCGAAACTAAATATAAGTTTTTACTTCGATATTTGACGAAAAAGTCGAATTTTGTTATACTTGGGTATAGAATGAACATAAGCAAAATTGTTGTTGTTTTTCCATACAAAATCTTTTGTTTCAAGCGTTATCAGTATGAGTGAGAGGTGTATATAAAAATCCAGTATGGCGGATCTTTCTTACCATCGAAACCCGAAAACAATGTGCTGTCAGTTTGATGATTGTTACGGACAAGTCAGTATCAAAGTGATTATAAAATTTTTACTAACGAATAAAAAAATAATTGTTAGATTAATTTTTATTAAAAAATTGATAAACTTTACGTAGTGTTGTTTTTAATAGTGATATTAAAATAAATAATGAAGTGTATAGCTAAAAACTGTGGAAATTACCAGGGAAAAAAAAAATTGGGAATTTCGTTTCATAAGTAAGTTTACGCTTCTATTTTATGAGTCATAACTAACCTCATCGTGCATATATATTAATCAATCACAAAAAATAGTTATTTTTCATTTATAATTTAACAAAATAATTTTGTTCGAAATGTACGGTATTTGTTTTCGGGTTTCGAGAATATAAACATTTATTTTTACCAGTGCAGTAGATTTAATATTTCCAGAGTTAGTAAATAATATGTCCACCCAAAATGGCGCGCGTGTCTTCCAAATATAATTTAGTGCTGTGTTTTAAATTGACATTTTTGATTAAGCGAATTTACAATTAAATACAATAAAGTTACATTTAATAGCCTTAAGATTGTATATTGATAGTGAAACAATAATAATAATTTTAATTTTTATTCTATTTTTTTAGATTACCAAAATGCAAGAAAAATGGTTAACCATTTTAGATGCAGAACCGAAAAATCAAATACATAAACGGACGCTTGTATGTTCAGCACATTTTGATGAAACGTGTTTTTTACCACGGAAGGACGCAAAGAAACGCAGAATTTTAAAGATGTCAGCCGTTCCCACCTTATGCTATGACAACAATTGTGAAAATGTTGATCCAAAGGATGTAAATATTCCAAAGAATCCAAAGGATGTAAAAGGATGTAAATTTTCAAGGAATGTAACAACTTAGCTCTACGTTTTGTGGATTAGGCCTACCGGGGACACCACTATAAAAAAAACGCACCAAGTACTCTTCCTCTTGGGAGGTGTGGAAACGAGTACATTATGTATATATATATATATATATATATATATATATATATATATATATATATATATATATATATATACATACATATATATATAAATAAAAAAATTCGTATATATAATAATAATAATAAACGGTTGTAAATTTCAAATCTAGTTAAAATCGGCAACTTCATTTCAAATACCCCTTTTAGAATTTTTAGTACGCCTATGGCATTTTTCTACCTTTCTCTTTTCTTCTCCAAATTTGGAACGCTTGACGTTTGCTTATGTTCATTCTATATAATTAATATATTTCTATGGTTTTATGACGCAAATCCAGTATTACAGTGACATCTATGTGCTAATCCAAAGACTATACTCCATCTTTGAGACAGACTATCCAACTTATATAAGGAGATGTTTACTTACGACTGGTGTAAATCCTTAACAATTACTGAATGACCAACTAATGGATCGCCAAAAATTAGTTACAGTGGGGCGTCATTCAAAATAAATCAAAATAAAAAATAATTTTTATCGTCATCAAAACATTTAATCACTTGTGTAAATAGATAATTTTCTAACCATGCGTGACATCTATTATTCAAACCTAATATTAAAGTTTGTTTTTTGGTAGTGGTGAATAAAAAAATTATCTGTTGTGGCCGTGATTAATAAAAATAATTGTATTTGTACTAATTCCTACTGTCGCAAGTGGTGATTAAAAAAACATTTTTTACGACCATACTATTTATAAATTTTTACGGGAACAACAAACAATTATTTTTATTAATCACCAAAACATATTTCGTTCACCGGCCAAATTCTTAATTTAGTTAAGACACCTGATTTTGTACACTTGCTGTCCAATCGACAAACCGCTAGTACCCGTTAGTATTACGGTTCTTATCTTTGCTAAACAAACTATAGTTAATTTAGCAGAGATATGAAACGAACTACTAGCGGTTCACTAGCGGGGTGGTCGATTGGAAAGCGACTATTATTTTAATGGAACGTATTAATGAAGCTACTCGACGTCCGAGTGTTACTGTGTATCATTTGAGCTGTTATATTACGTGCATATTTCTATTCTGGAGCTCTACTAATGGAGTTGTAACAGGTGTTGTCAACAGCACTCTCTGTCCATAACGATTCGGCTTCTCTTTCGGTGATATCCTATAATAAATATTCCAATTGTTCCCGACCGACTCTCAGTGAAGCTTCCATCGTTCTTCGTATTAATCATTCCATTCGTTTGGCCATATTGAAAAATTACCTCTGGCTTTCTTGAGTACTTCCTTGTTCTAATAGACCGAGTGAATAATTATTATGGTGTTAACTGAAGGACAAGTTCGTGTTAGTTCTAAAACCTCTCCCATCATATAGCATTAAGAAAAATTGGTTTACTTGTCATGTTATAGCCACTTGAATATTTTCAGCAACGAAAAATTCAAAGCGATGTTCACGCGGTGTATTTGTATCACCGCTGCCCCATACTGTGTGATGAGCATTTGTCACACCCTTTTCTCTTAGAAGCCCATTTTAAGTCGTTTGATTGAAAATATAATTGATACTTGAACGATTGGTACCATCTGATGATCGAGAATTGGAGGCTTGGTTAAGTGTGCAAGACAAGATAGATAACAAAACTAGCGAACAACAATTTCTCAACGTAAACAAAACGATCGCACTGTATAAGGAAAATTATAGAGGTCATTATAGAAAAGTAATCGCAGTACAGTACAGCTTGAGTTACGATAATATGCACATACAGATCGGAAACATTTCCACGGTCTATCCTCATCGTCCACAACTAACACGCCTAGTGCGTAATATCTATATACCAAAGTCGAAAAACCACAGGACACCACGAAAACACGCAATCGCTCAACCCCTATACGGAACAAAACTGATCTAGGTCGACATCGGACTAAAATAAACTCACTCATGCATTCGTTCGTGCATCAATAATTCGTTCGATCATAAAAGTAGTAAGTGACTCAGATTCGTTTGCATTGATGTCATTCTTGTGGAATCGTTAAACAGAAACACACATTTTGGGTTCACAACTGGGAATGCTTTTCAAACGACTTCGTTGAGCTTGGTATTCGCATCAAGAACCCAAATTCATCAATTCATCGGTATGAATGTCAAAGAATTTCGCTTTGTCAAATAGTGAATTGGATAACATAACGCTGTTAATATATCAGCTGAACGCCGTACAATTTATCTTGACAACTGTCCGAACAAAAATACGTCAACCAAACATTTCAGGAGCTTTGTTAAGGGTCGGGACTTTAGAATTTAGACAGCCGCTGACAAGAGCAAAATCACACCAGGTCGATTCGAACAAATCCATTTGGATATCGATAGGACCACTTGCACTCTCTAATGGATATACTTATTTACTTATACCTGTGTCGATCATTTAAATCGCTGGCTCGAAGCATATTTCATGCGATCGATATGTCTGCATGAACCGTTGTCACTACTTTTATCTACCATTATGTTTCACGATTCGGCGTTTCACTTGACTGACAATTTGACTCCTATTTTCAGAGTTAACGAGACTCTTCGGCTCACATAGTAGACGAATAAATGCCTATCTACTTAAATAAATTTCCGAGCCAAATAAGTTCGGTTCTATAATATGACTCATCTCAGTAAATGGCTGGCATGGTGACATTCCAATGTGTATAGACATCCATGATTTAAGTTTAAGTGGCGCCGATGGTACAGTCTAATGGCTAAGAGAGTTTCTTACAACGCCGCGGGATAGTCTAATAGGTTTTTGGATTCGTTAAAGAGTCGATGAAAAGAATCGTTGATCGATGGAACTGATTGCTTTGTCATACTATGGACCCAAATAGGCACCCTGATTCTTCAGTTGTAGCAAAAACGCATTTTCTGTATCATTTAAAAGTATATTTTAAGTTTTATTTACATTTTCTTATAATATAATGGATTAAATATTATTTTTCATTTTATAAATTACTATCCAACCCGATCGACTTTCCATTCACCATTGGATTTATACTCTTTCTTCTAATTTCTTCAATTATTTGTGGATTGATGCTCTCCTATAAATTTAAAAAGACAATATTTTTTATATGTTTCCTTATGGTTGAACCGAATATATACATACTCTTCGATTGGGAATACCGGGTGAGTCTGGCCCACTTCCATTTACACCATCCAAACTGTTTGCATTCCCATTAATCATTGGATTTATACTTTTTCTTCTCATTTCCTCAACCATTTGCGGATTTATGCTTTCCTATAAATCATAAAACATAGTATTTAGTGATGTGCTTACTTATACCGGGTCCATGTATACATACTTTACGTGACTGAAACGTTACATCATTTTGGATACCAGCAAAATCTGAGTCATCCGAGTGTACACTGATGTTGTCAAATCTTGGATTTAAATTATTATTGTTTAAGACTGGATTTGATCCTTCAACCGAAAATCCATTGGTTGTTGGCGCTTGGGTACGATTTAAATTTGATGAAGTGGAACCGAACTGAACGGTTGAAAATGCTTTTAGTTGTCTTCGTAAATTGCGTGTTCGTAAATAGAAGGCAACTATTAGTATGGCACATATGATTCCGAGTACAACCGATAGAACGATTAATATTGTTTGAAGCAGTTCAGCTTTGGTTGTATCATCGGTAACTGAGGAGCTCGTGGGCACTTCTTGTAAGATTAACTGTTTTTGGGCTAATATACTTTTAAGTTGTGTAATAAAGACGACGTCCGATACGATTCTAAAATTAGATTAAACTTATTAAGAATAAGAACTTACACTTTATCAGTATCTAAGAATTACGATTGAATAGTTTCAGCTGGTACAGCCTCATTGTTTTCAATAAAATGAACTATAACATTGGTTAGGTTTTCTATCGGTACACCATTATCATCTGTTGCAGATTGGGCTTCGTCAATAATGCATTCGTATTTAAATTTATCCGTAAACAAATCAACTATCTAAAAATATTAACTATCAATTAGAATACGTCAAATCGATCGATTTATAATATATTATCTTACAAACTGTGAATTCTCCAGAAATTCGATATCGCTCAAAGTATTAACGAAGACAAATGTAACACGATTAGCATCAGCAATTATATAAATTTTGACAGTGGAAAAGCCGCTGTGTGTGTCTGAAATAGAATAATTTTATTTTTATCGAATCGACAAGACATTTACAAACTTCATATTTACAATCATTATCGCGTGCCTCAATTTCAAATTGAAAATAGCCCGTCATCGCAACACGTGGCACAAAATTTAACTTTATAATTCCCAAATTATTCTCACTAGTGATTAAAAATGATGAAGGTTCAACGGCACTTATACCATCACCGGTCGCCGTGAAAGAACCATCCACCATGCGATAAGTTATAGTTTCGTTTAAATCCAAATCGTTCGCTCGTACTTGTAGTAACGTTTTGTTGAGTCGATCGCTCGTTGTAATACCGGCTGGATATAAATTAAGTTCGAATACGGGTGGATTATCGTTTACGTCTAAAACCATTATGGTTTGTAATAGTAACGACGTTGTAGATGGATTTGTTGAGGGACCACTTGATAAACGTGTTACGACAATTCTAATTTCATGATTTTCCTTTACTTCACGATCCAGCATTTCACGTAACGATAACTTGTTGGTATCGGGATCAAGTTGGAACTTTAATGCATCATCGAGATTATATGTTGAATCAATGAAGTAGTAAATTTTTGATAGATTTTCGTCCAATCCTTCATTACGAGGTTCAATAGCTGTGGGTATATCCAGAACTTCCGTTAATCCAGTGGCGTTTTCTGTATAGACAAAAACAAAAATATCGATTAATGATTTCAGTAAATTGGACTGTGAGCTATACTGATCAACATTAATTCGTTATATCGAATAAATGATTGCAGATGGTCTACGATTATCGGATTTATGAATGTCCTCGATTAAAGAGGAAATGCGAAAGAGTACTGCAGCCCCATTATAGATTGAGATGTAATCAGATTAAGACATCTTAAATTTCAGATGAAGCTGCCAACCACTTTGGTTGGTATAAAAATAGTTCTTGGTATTATTTAAGACAGAACGGCAAATAATAAAGGTTCTGTCAAACCTGGAAAGAACCTTAGGTTGACCTAAGGTCAAGGTACATCTGAAAATCCTGTCGATAAATTAAGAATAGTAAATTACAAATGAAACATGAAGGACATATTTGTCTTCATCTATAGTAGTGAAAATCTATTGAATACTTCGGTTTGGAAAGCTACGAAAATACCTGACCAATAATTACGACGGCACCAAACTGGGCAACCAAACAAATAATGTTACGATAAAAAGTTCCGGTCCTGCTTTAGGAGTTACATGAGCTTGATCTACTGTTATGAAGAAGAATACACGGAACAAAGGAAAAATAAAATTTCAGGAGTGTTATCTTCAGACATACCATCACTGGAAGAGGCAACCATATAGCGAATTAACTAATAATGTTGGTCGATTAAAACTTACCTGGAATAAAAACCAGATGTTCGGAAATTTCAAAATATGGTTCGCGATTCATATCGACAAATATTATTTTCAAATCTAATGGTTCCGATTTTTGAAGCGCATTCACTGCTGTAATTCGAATCTATAAAACAAATATAATACAGTAATATATAAGAAAACTACCGATATTTTACTAACATTATACGGATTAGGATGATCGATTGTCTCGGCCAATTCAAGATTTGCTAGTGTTTTATCAACAGGCGAAAATTTAAAGTATTTAGCATCTTCGGATTCGCCTGGTACATTGCTAATTTCGAATGTTATTTGACTTATTGACATGTCGTCGTTTCTGCCATATGCCTCAAACGAACGTAAAACAGAATTGGTGGTATCTAGAAGATTTATATTTGTCGATTGGCCGGCTCTGAAATTAAAATAATTAACTAGGTATATAAAGTATTGTTTACATGACATATATAACAATATATACGTACAGTAAACGTAACGAATTTGTGGAGGGATAAAATATTTTTGGTTTCTCATCACCAATGGTAGCATCTTCACCAACTACCTAAAATTATAAAATTTAAAATTAATGGTTACATATATATATAGTATAGATGGCATTTATAAAATAAGCTCAAGCATACTAGAATATTTAGTAAAAGAGTGGAGACATCTGTGCTCGGTGGATTTTCTTCGTTTCTAGATAAAACAATTCTCACGATATGCTTCTCTTGCTCATTTTTGTCAAGTGGCTGTTTAAGTGTAAGGAACCGGCTTTCTCGATCCAAATTGAAAAGTTCATAAGAATCGGTCTCTAAAGTAAGATAAATGATAAGAAGTTTGTATACAACTAAAGCAAAGAGAATAAATATAAAGAGGAACATCTTATATGAGCCGTGGTTGCATATAAACTAAAAAATTTAAAATATTTCTAAGTTATTTGGTGATTGCAAACGAAATTGGATAAACATATATTTTTTATTTCGTTTTCTCTTTCAAACGACAGCAAAAAAAATAATAGAATAATTCAAAACACCGCTTACTATTTCATATTATAATTCAATTGTTAAATGGAATAGATTATTATTATGAAAATATATCTATTACATTTTACAATCGAATTAAAATATGAAATTGACGATTGGAAAACCTAAAATGCGATACCTATCATAGAAAAAAATAACTGTCACACCCAGATAAAAATATTTAGTAAACGTCAAATTCCATAGGTTTATGCCTTAAAAAGTTGTATAAAAATGTTCAATATTGTTTTTCAAATATAAGTTAGCAAAATATGTTTATTATTCAATTTAATTTGAAATATGTTTTCTATGTTTTATAGGATAACAAAAGAATTTCGTTTTAGTTAGTATGATATATGTTAAATTTATAATTCAAAAAGTTCAGTTTTTCATTTTAACAATATGTCAAAATTAAATGTCTCCTAATATTTTATTTTATTATCTAGTTAGACTCGAGTATATCTGAAAATATTTTATTTGTGTTTTTAATGACCCGTCGTATGTTTTTAAATAAGTTATAGCTATTTGCATTTTAGGAAATACACAAATATTGACATTTATCTGGGTGCGACAGTTACATTTTCTTCCGCTAGAGAACCCATTCCAATCGTCAATAGTCAAATAATTTCTTTTTGCTGTCGTTCGAAAGAGAAAACGAAATAAAAAATATATGTTTATCCAATTTCGTTTGCAATCACCAAATGACTCAGAAATATTTTTAGTTTATATGCAACCGCGGTTCATATAAGATGTTTCTCTTTATATTTATTCTCTTTGACTAAAGTAAAAAAAAAAAAATTAGATTACTAACTTGCTAAGAAATAATAAATTTTTTGGTATTGTTCTGGCGGCAGTCCTAGATTTATCGGATCAACTCCTTCAGGTAGTTCAAATGAGTCTGACAAACCTTTATCGTTTTCTATAATTAAATGTGGATTAATAAGTAAACGATTTTTAAATGTAAACGATTTGTATACCTTTGAAGAAAGCAAATGTTTCTGAAATTGTAAAATACGGTTCACCATCAACATTAACAAATGTTATCTCCAAAGGTAAAGAATTGGACGATCTCTCGCCTCCGTCATAAGCTGTGCACGTGATCTAAATAGAAAAAATATTTGTTTAGATTTTTCGTTTATAATCGTTGGTCACAAAAACTTACGTAGAACATCTTTTTGTCGCCAATCGGTTTTTTCAAAATTAAATTCGATTTCTTAACATCGATCTGCTGAAACTCGAAGTAATCTACATCTGTTGCATCTTGACCAAGCGTAGGTGTTATTCTAAATTCCACCTCACCAAATTTCCCACCATCAGGATCGGAGGCTTCGAATGGTTTAAACGGTTCTTTGTTTAAATCATCGAGTGTATCACCAGGTGTTTGAACATCACTATATATTAATATTAAGAAATCGTATTTTAATACTGTCCTTAAAGAGTTTATTGGCATATGTACTTTACCTCAAACGAATAAATGACGATAATGGATAGCGAATTTCAGGATCGTTATAATTGAATGGTGAAATTTCAACATAAAATGTTCCAGGCGTAGTCTGTTCATGAAAATTATCATCGTTAAAACCGTTATCGATTGCCTGCAATTGATTGATTTATGTTAAATATAATTCGTACAAAATTAATTGAAAACACAACTAACATGAATTACAACTTCCCAAATGCCGTAATAACCTTTTAACGGAGACGCTACTTGTAATTGCATACAATTTTTTCGGTTCTCGACAATTTTGAATAATTTTTCAGTTGGTGGTGTCGCTGAAACGCCCTCGACTAAAGCAAAATATTTTTTTAGTAAACAAACTTAATCAAATAATTATGGATCACTTACACGGCTCGATGGAAATTAGTTTAAAATTGACTAAAGCATTCAAATCAGAATCTTCATCGGTAGCACATAATTCGTCTAATATGTCGCCCTAAATTACAACAAAACCATAAATTTATATATAAATTCTTACGCACACAATATCAATTCTTACAATATTACTATTTTCCGCTATTTTTGGACTATAGGGTAGTACAAATTCTGGAGCATGATCGTTAACGTCAGTTAGATTAACTCTAACTACAACTTTACCGCGATTGACGACTGAAAAACAAAATGAAGATTACAATTTTTATTTAGCTACACTCCCGAGTATGTAAATCGACTCAAATAACCTATACGCGCGAGCTAAACGGACTATCTTTTAAAATGGCTTAACCGTTGACCTGAACAAAACTGTACCGTTTCATTAGTTGTTGCTCTATTGTAAAAAGGGCGCAATAAATGAGCGGTTGCTCGTCAGATAAACATAACCCCATCTGTTGTATCAATAGTATACAGAAGGTTTCAGGAAACATCCGCCTTCAATCGACACATATATACCAACCGGTATGTTCGTACTTCAAATCGCTATCTCACTGGCGGAGGTGGACCTGTTAGTCAATCGTAAGAAGATATTTATAATAAAAAAAACCAACCTTACTCAAAGGTGACTCGCTCGACATACACCAATTGGAGCATCGTGCAAGATCATGCAAAAAGATCAACTAATATCTCAATGTTAGTTATAGAGTCGAGACAATGTAGTAACCAGTTCTCAGTCGAGATCTGAAACTAATTGAGAATTTATGGATCGAAATAAACAGGTGGATACGATCCAGAAATTAAGTAACGCAAATATAATTCCCTAAGTCGTAAAAATAACGTCTTGCGAATCGGGTAAACCGTTTTAAGATAATTCACCTTTTTGTGAGCGCTAAAGGTTTGAGTCAATTTAATTGATCGGGAGTGTATAAATCCACAATACATACTACTAGTAGTGGTACTATCGAATATTTCAATTGGTATATCGTAATAAACTTCCCCTTTGTCGAAATCAAATTTTGTTTCGCCATTCAATTTTACTGATAATACGCCACTTGTTCTATTCATTTCAAAATAGTTGCCAATATATACATATGTAGTTTCAATTTGATATGTAAAATCTTTATGTTGTGGATCTCGATCATCATCTGTTGCTATAATCTGTGTCAAAAATTCCCCAGTTTCTGTTACTTTTTCTTTGATTATTATTGGACCATCTAATGGAGGTATCTGTGGATATTTATTATTTGTGTCAATAATATAGATTTGGATCTGTAAGGAATACAATTTTAAGTATTTAGTGTGAACAAATTAATACTTTTTTTTTATAAATTTACAATATCTTCCGTTTCGTGCACTCCATCAAATAACGTAACCATATATTCTAAATAATCTCGTTTTGGATAATCACAATCAATGCTTTGATCTGCATCAACTCGAATTATACCTTTCTCATCGATTGTTATCCAATCCACGGGTACTTTTGGATCAGTTGGCCTAAACAGTTTGAAGAGCAACATACATGAGAATATTATATTATATAACATTTTATAAATAAACATATATATATATATATATATATATATATATATATATATATATATATATATATATATATATATATATATATATATATATATATATATATATATATATATATTCTAACCAAAAAATTTAACTTTTTATATTAGTAAATAATCAGTTTTGACTATAAGCAGTCAGCTGAAGCATTAAAAAGCCTTCTTCCTTTCAAAAAATCAGACCCTTAACCGCATAGTTGGAAGTTTACATGTCAATTTAATCAATTGAAATTAAAATTTCTAGACGTAATTCGTTACGTTTCTCAATATAGGTTGGTAATCCTTGTTCTTCATGTATTAAACGTAACGAACTATTGATTCTTAAACATTCCATGTTGTAGACTTATTGTCCAGGGTAACGAACCAAGCATTTGTTGTAATAGGTAGTCGTGATCCTCATGTTTCTATAGTAATCGTCGTTTGAGAGGTTTGATAACTCAATTTATATGTAGGGAAAATGAGCGCATGATTCAACCCGTTGTACTCGGTATACCCGAGAAGAATGATGAATGAGAGACAGAACTTCCCGGGATTATATTGGCCAGTTAATAACGTTAGAACGGTGCTGACCACAATTTTAGTCATATCCATGTTATTGGAGTCCTCGATTTGGCTGTAATGGCGTAAGGTAAGGATGTAAATAAGCGAACCGCGAAAGAACAAACAAACAAACAAAACAAAACAAGGATAAATGATTATTTGTAAAATTTGAAGTTAATTTTCTTGGCTAGGCTATATAGTTAGATCTAAAAGACATTTAACTTTACCCGAGCGAGTTAAGATATATATCTATATCTATATCTATATCTACATCTATATATCTATATATATATATATATATATATATATATATATATATATATATATATATATATATATATATATATATATATATATATATATATATATATATATATATATATATATATATATATATATATATATATATTTTATATATATATATATATATATATATATATATATATATATATATATATATATATATATATATATATATATATATATATATATATATATATATATATATATATATATATATATATATATATATGTGTATATATATATATATATATATATATATATATATATATATATATATATATATTCACATTTTTACCTCATTGAATACAGTATTACATTGTTGTCTGGCCCGTCTATATCTTCAGCGAGAATAGTTCCAATTTGTGTGTTTGCCAGTGCTGCCTCTAATACTTTTCGTTCAGTTGATAATGTTGGGTCTATAAACTGAGGCGGGTTATCATTTAAATCTGTAATACGAATTGTCAATTCAGCCGAAGCTGAGCCCTCATTGATATATTGTTTTGTATCGTTCACTTGAATTGTTAAATATATGACTTCAAATTTTTCGTAGTCTATGTCCTTAACTTTTGGATTAACAAAATTAGGATTTACTTTTAGTTCACCCCAAACAACATTATTATTTGGTACAGTTTCAACTTTCTTTTCGATTATAAAGCATCTATGAAATGAGAAGAACCATTAATTAGAAGACTATATATAATGTAAAAACAACTCTATACTATTAACATACCCTTCATAATGCTCTGGCTTAACAGTTTGGCCCGATTTAGTCGCCCTACTTTCATCCCAAAGAATAGTGAATTCTAGAAGTGCTGTTGTATCAGGATCGGTAGCCTTAATTAAACCTGGAAGTAAGACATTTCCGAGTACATTTTCTTTAATTTCTTGTGTAGGTGGCATTTTAATTTCTGGCGTCTCATCGTTTACATCCTCTATATTTATGGTAACTTGGGCAAATACTTCGTGAGTGGCTTCACCTCTTATACTTAATTTATCTTTAGCCATTACTTGGAGAATGACTTGTGTTTGTTTTTCATAGTCAAATGTATCGTCTATCTTAGTACTAATCTCACCATTATCTGCATCAATCGCCAGTAAATCTCCTAAATTGCCTAGTATCGAATGTCTGCGGTAAATAAAAGAAAAATAGGATTTTATATAATTTATATAACAAATTAAAATTAAAAGCAAATTCAGCATGGTAGTTGATTGACGTTAGTTGACATCCAGTTGAACACTGAAGAGGGAAACTTATAACATCCAGAGAGAGCATATTTACTTAACTTCAATGAAAATGTTTGACTAAAAGGTAGGTTGAGGTGGCCTTACTTCAGCCGCAATTTGTAAAGGCTAAAATAGTTGGCCACTCAACCAGGTACAGTAAATTTTATTATTAACTACCTTTATTAATTCTTTATTAGCAGAGTTAAAAGATAACGGAACGACTGGTTCACTTAACTAAAGAATAAGCAGATTCAGAGAACTAGCCATCTAACATATCACGTAAGTCGGTCATATAACGATACGTTCTCTATTTCGATTCGGTGTATGGGAACTGCGTAAGTGTTGGATGTGCATCGTCCTCAAAACAGATAGTATATAGAGACAGATGCCAACAAAGTATATAAGCCGTAATCACTGGAAATATTTGTCTATATGAATACGAGATTTAGAGCTTATATGTAATGGCAATTAATTATGTTTGCAACTGAAGAAAATGAATTGGAAGTCCAAATGGAGCTAACCACTCATAACATAATAAGTTACAAAACCTGCACTAGGTGCAAAGTGAGATCCAATTAAATAGTCGACAAGGATCTATAAATCTTCTCAGAACACCACTTCTCAATGAAACATATTCAAACTTTTTGCTTAGTTTCTTCACAGACAACGCACTCAGATATTTAACTGCTTCGGTTAGAACAAGAACATTATAATAAATTTGGATAATGAAGACAGACTTCCGCTAATTTCCGATAATATTTGGTGCATTTGATAGATTTGGTTTGGTTTGATGTGAATTTAGTTTAATGGCATTATATACGCACGCTTGTACATATAATTCGGTACGGACATATGTTTTCATTGACAACTCACGACTTTCGTTCACTAAAAATTCGTAGAAATGATTCATGATTCATTGGAGCCGTGAGCCACCTCTTGTGTTTTTGGTAATACGGGCAGTAGTCAAAGATGGTTTGAACTGCTCCTGATCAGTACTAAGAATTATTCATAGTCAATTCTCAAGATTCAAGTCTCAAACCTACTATATAGATGATTGATCAATAAGATTATATATTACTTACATGACTTCATCACCGTCATCGCGATCGTTAGCTTTTACAGGTAAAATAATTTCATTAGCTTTTATATCTTCTCGCACTGTTACGGTGTAGTCATTCTTTTCAAATATTGGTAGTTCATCGTTCCAATTGTTTAAATTAATTCTTATTTTTCTTCTCTCCTCAAAATTTTCTGACGTGTCAGTTTCTCTTGCAACTAGCTGTCAAATATCCCAACAATAAATAATAGAATAAATCAAATACTAGAACATTGGGCCTTGTATAACTTACTATAATATCAAAACTTCTCCAATTGGTATCTTCATAGTCTAATAAACCTTCATCCTGAAATACGTTGATTTTAAAAAAGTCTGATCTTTGATATCCGTTTTGAGGAACTATATTAAATGGAGCAGAATATGATGTAGTATTGTCTAGTCGTACTTCGTATAATGCATTAGTCTCCTACACATAGTTGAAAAAAAATTAATTATTTAAAACCAACAATTGTAATATAAGATTTACCAAATCTCCATCGTTCACAATAATTTTATGAATGGGAAGTGTTAATAATGTTTCTTCTTCGATCCATATTTCGGTAATCTCCTCGTCAACATCGTTTAATATGCTAATTAATGGGGTTTGATCATTTATATCTTGTATAACGATCAATGCGCGACTTGGATTTGCGAACTCCGTGTCCGTGGCACCATTTGGTTTATATGCCACAATCTATATATTAACCGTAAAATGTTAGTATGAGTATACAAAGGCATATACCCGAAATATAAATATCTTACATCGAATCGAAATATTTCCTTTTGTAACAGATCACGATCAATACCGGGTTTGTCACCCGATGGTAGATGAATTATGGCCTTATTTCGTTCAGTTGAGTCAGTTATAAAAATCAACTTCTTATATTCTGAAATATAGTAAATTATTTATACATTTAGGCAGAAACTGCTTTATATACTCGACATACCATCTTCAACATCGGCATCAAATTCAATTCTAAATTTTATGTCATCATCGATTCCTGTGTCGCCATCTACAGCTTCTACTGGAAATTCCTAAAAAACAAATCAAAAACGGATTTAATAATTAAAATCAAATAAAAACAATAAACTTCATGTTGAACTTGAGAAAAAGGTTCTCCTGGTCCAACTTGACTTCGGTTCAATATTTTTTAAACAACATATATCTTTCATTCCTACTTGTCTGGCTAACAGATGGCACCCTCCCATATATCTAAACACCCTGTTAAAGCATTTTGCTTATTTAATATAATTTGAATATGTATTTTGGGTGAGCTGTGACGTCATTGAATGACTGTGATCAAAAAGATCAAATCCATGCTACTGGACTTGATGTTCTTACTTATTCGTATATGTACGTTCAGTCGTGTCTTGACTGTGCTTGCAAATTACCTCGATAACACGAAATATCGATTTTTATAAATTGATAGATTGTGCCATGATGTGGCAGCTCTTCCGTAATTTTTTTAAGCATTCTGATCGACAGACTTGCTTCTGTAGTTTGTTCCTTTCTCGTTTTGTACATCACTAGCTTCTAGAAAAATCTTCGCGTTAGATAAAGTTTTTAAACGATGACCCAATACTGTCCTGGCGACAGTTGCAATGGAAAATCGATCTACGAATTCATTTTTTTCATTTAAAACGAAACACCCATCTTGGTGAATCATCTGTCCTTCTGTTGGGCACTATCTTCATATGTTAAATTCGGTATACACGGATCAAATTCAAAATTCTAAGTTGCAATTCATTTCTGTTGCACAATGTCTTCGTACCATGACGACCATTCGACTACTATTGCCATCGCTGCTTCCCTGACATGTCAATTGAAGGTGGATACCTGATGATCAATGCTCTTTCCTACGATGCTCCAGATTCTTTGTCCAAAATTCAATCGTTGACTGTACCTGAAATGACTTCGTCAACCATATCTACCTCTGGAACTTCATGGTTAAATGGTTAAGTACCAATTAGTATTGCAGATATTAGTATAACAGATTTTTTTCTAATATAGCTGGATTTTCGCCTTTTACCATGTGTAAATTACATGGTTCAAATAATTGTATTCCTCGTTTCCAAACCCAACTTTACAAAAGTATATCTACCATCTACTTCTCCTTCAATTGTCCAGCTTTCTCTATTCCTGGGTCATTCGTTTCATCCTGTCATTGTCATTCCGAGAATTTTGTTACTTGCCAAATGTTTACCGGTCTCGTGTATCCAGCGGGTGCCAATTCCACTCTATATACATAGTTACATAGACTATTATCCGTCTAGTATCAGGATCTCGTTTACCGATCTCGTTTGTTAAATCTTCTTCTATTGTTCCATCAACTTCTCATCTTTGATGAGAAGTTGATTTTCTGTTGTTTTGTTTTCATGATCATGTTTTGGTACATCACAACCAGTTGTTCTATATTAAAACCAAAATATGTTACAAAAGTGAATATCTTGAAATAATGGCAATTTCCTTTTTATCCATTTCGTTCGTGCCTGCAACTCTAAGTGTGGTTCACTTCGTTGTTGCAATTTTCTTTTTATCCACTTCGTTCGTGCCTGCAACTCAAAGTGTGGTTCACTTCGTTGTTGCGACAGCAAGGCAAAATTAGCTCACTGGATGAAGAATATAAAACTAAAATTATTACACTTATGACTACAATTCAAAACTGAACCCACACTTGGGGGCGAAAAAATCACACATTGCTCAATTTTCCACAAAAGTTCAAAGTTTATTTCAATACCTATCTAGTGGTACCCTTATTTGTACTTGCCATGCCAACAAAGTGTTTTTTCTGTCAAATGCTTAAAATAATTCAACAAGATCAATACAATAGCATGCCATGAAATATCTCCCTCGGAATTGTGATCATTAGCATATCGACGCTTAATGAATACCACACCAGAGATAGCCGTATAAGCTGTTGCACTAATTTATGAGATGGCATAGAGATACCAGGAAACCAATCTGGCCGAGCTCGTCCTACAGCACAACGTGATCTTGTAACAACTTCGTTGCGAAATCATCATATGAATGCAGTTCAACCGGGACGGCGGCTCCAAGAAAATAGTGAAGTCGATGTCTGTCGGGAATAGTTAGAAGCCAACTACTTCGAGAAGTTAATCTGATTGCAGACAGAGCAATGCCAAGGAGAAGAGTTCTGACGAGTGCAAGATGTGTTTGTGTATAAGGAAAGCGATATGCTTAATGTTGCATTGAAGAATGTGTCGCGTATGGCGGAGGAACGTGCATGTTCTGGGGAGGCATATCACTAGAGATGAAGACATATAGATCTTTTATTCATCATCCGATTGAGTAAGTACTTGAAAAGTTGAAAATTTTCTGTTCACGCCGTGTACGGCTGGCGTAGTATATAAGTACCTTCAAGAAGTGGATGGCCTCAATCCCACCGAACATTTATGGGACGAGTTTTAAAGAAGGCTTCAACGTAAAGATGTTGCTGAAACGTGTTCTCCAGAAGCTGCAATAGGCGATCGTAGAGGAATGGGAGGCAAAACCTCAAGATTTGGTGAAAACTTTGGTGAAATCAATGCAGCATCGAATGGAAGCTTCATTTGGGCCAGGGGAGGGACATATTTCAGGTTTTTTCATGTTCACAAAAATGTGTACCTTAGATAGACTTAGAATTTGTATTTATAAAAATGAAACAAAAATCGGATTTTTTTTAAATAGTTTTGTATTTTTGTGGAAAATTGAGCAATGTGCGATTTTTTTACACCCAAGTGTGTATTTATCTACATTTCGCGAACTCTCTATTTTGGTGAGTTCGATATTCCATTGCAGTCTTGATTTGACTATAAACTGAATTATAATTTTCTGCTATATAATGTAAGCAAGCTTTATATTATTGTTTATAGATGTCTCCATGGTTCGTCACAATATTTTGTTTATATTCATATACGACGATTGCTTGGTTTTAGGGTTTTGTAAACGATTTTGAACGATATTCATTGTTTTAATTAATCTTTCGAAAATATATAATTATAGGACATCGACATTATTGACTACACTGATCTTGCAAACTGTTTTATACTGTCGATCCTCACATAGATTATAATACTTTAGTTGACGGATGCAATAAATGATATTAATCGATAACAAATAATTAGATTACGGTCGATGAATAATGTGATTGATTGTTTATAGGGAAATCATAAAACTGTTCACTTTTATAATATTTTTTTTTTGGTGTGTCACTTAACTATTAGACAAAGATGGCATTAATTACCTTATATAGTTTTTCATTGAACGTTTCAACTCCAAACGATGTTATCCATTTAGGTGGCATACTTGGCTTGTCTACTAATTCTATGATTGTCAAAATGGAGGTGGGGAAGCCCATTGTATTTTTAAAATTTGTTCTGAAGATGTACAACGGCTTTTCCTCAAATCTAAGCGTTTGCTTTATTCTATAAATAATAATTTTGTATTTAGAATTTGTCACTGTTGGTTTTTTTTATATATATTATATAATTACACTAATTCAAATGTAGAAGTTTTAGTTAAAATGTCATTGTTTATATTTTTAAATTCAAATAGTGTGTTTTCAGCAGTATTTATTTCAGCAGTAATCTCATTGTCCCATTGTAAATCATAATTGTTCCAAGTAAACCCATCAGCAACATACACACTAAAATAACAGCCAGTGTTTGTGTTCGGAGGTAGTAGTTCCTGTATATATTTAATAGCATTATATAATATTGTAAGTTTTAATTTCAGACATAATACATACATCTACTTGACAAGGTGATTCATATTCAACAGTCGGCGGAGTATCAATTAAATTTAGTATATACAATATAATTGTCTTTTGTACAGAACCAATCGAAATCGCGAAATTGTAAAATTTGTCCGTTATTTGTTCAAAATCTTGAAATTTATTAACAATTACTCTATAATAACTTTCGCCAACCGGCTTTTCGAACGTAATTTCGATCTCACTACTAAATCCTGAAATAAAGCCTCCTAGTTTTGGAACCTCAGAACCACCATAGTTAATTAATGCAATAGTAAATGGAGTTGGAATTCCTTCGAATGCGTAGATATCTTGAATGAAGTTTGGCGGTCTAAAAGTGACATTGTCAGAATTTGCATCCAGGAAAAATGGCTCAACCCCTAAATTTTATTGTAATTAAAATTATTTTAAATTATGTATATTTGAAATATGTTTGACTTACATTGACATGATATGTGGGGAACTATCCATATCAAAATGATCAAACTGTGTATTTGTTTTAACATTTTGATTGATTATGACCTAAAATAAATTTAAAGTTAATATATAATCGATATTTGATTAGGAAATATTGTATTTGCTGTAAATGATAATTTGGTATACAGAAAAAGGTAAACGAAAGTAACCATGCGCAATATATTATGGAGCGCTACCCAATTCAATCTGTAGTATAGAGAAGCAGTGAGGGAATAGCTACAACTTTTTTTTATAGGTTTTTGCAGGCCATTGTTAATACATAACGTGTCAACAACCTGTCTTCAGCAGTTTCGATAGCGAGCCAACTTTTCATATTGCTGTTAAATATTAGAGGATGCCAGATCTTCATCTACCTCTTCGTCTATAGAAAGGCGACTAAACCCTTTAAGTATCGCTGTAAGCTGTCCTTTGATTTCATGCACGATATCAAAAATTAGCGTTAAATTCCTGATTGCGGTATATGTGTAAACTTTCGGTTTTTTGATCATATATCACTCATGATTCTTCTCTCGTATCTCATCCATTGAGGTTTGACTAACATTCTGTACATTTTCAGCTTATCCGAGTGGTTACCACTACCTAAATCGATTGTGACATGGGCTCCAAAATCAGAGATCAAATGTTTGTGCATTGAACTCGTGTGGATCAAATAACTCCATCACTCCGTTGCCACTTAATCCAATCAAGTTCATTGGATTTTAAGAATAATATCAACATCTAGAGGTGTTTCAGTTTTACGTAGAATGTGTTTCTAACATATGATCGCATTAGCCAAATCAGCTTCACGTAAACTCGGGTTCCTCAATAGATGCGGACGTTTTTTTAAATCGCATCAGGTTTTCCAGATATATAAAACCTTTTTTACACCGTGTATAGAATATTGCAGTCAGGTTTGGGGTGCCGCATATGGCAATGCTCTCCAGTTGCTGGATAGAGTTCAGCGGTGTGCTATCCGAATATTACGAAACTCCAGACTTACGATAAATTTAGACAGCGTACAGCACCGCAGAGATGTTGCAGAACTCTGCGTGTTCTATAGATTAATAAATGGTAAATATTCTGTAGAATTAAAGGAGAAAATACCATCATTTGTTACGCATAGGTTACGCATAGGTTTACGGTGAAGTTGCCGAAACTTCGAACTGAAGGCGCAAAGCATTTATTTATCGAACATCTAAAAAGTGGAATTCGTTGGCGGGTTTTCAGTTTCCATTGTTATATAAAATGCACAAGTTTAAGGCTATGAACCTTTACCTGAAGGATCGCGTGCTGGGTGTAGGAGCTCTTACAGTTACAAGGAGCTAGGACAGTCTAAAAGTCGGCCATGCACTCAAATAAAACTTAATATAAAATAAAACGTGAGTAAAAAAGTAACGGGGAAAGTATCAAAGACCATGTATTAATAGACACAGCATTGTGACACCGATAATTTCATGCGTCGGAGAAGTAGTCCTTCCTAAGATAATGCTCGATAGAATATGTGGAACATTAAGTAGTTGAGAAAAAAGTTCACGCCATTTATTGAGTACCGCATCGCTGTTAATTAAGAAGTTTCCATGCTGGTTCGGAATGACCGATGTCTTCAGGTATGGTGTAATCCAGCGACTCCTTTAAAAAAACCATGTGAATAGCGCTCACTGCTGAGTTGTTGCGTATCATAAGACCTTAGTATTTCACCATTAACGCATCTTCTGCCTAAAAATTCATTTCGTTGCCCTCCTAGTAAGAACTTCGTATAGGCTAGATTTCGTTTTTCAATAGCAAGACGGTACTTCTCATCAAACCAATCATTTTTGGGCTAAAATTTAACTATACACCGAGAGTTTGCTGAGTGGTATCGACAACCGAGGTTTTAATACTTTCTAGATAGTGTACACTGAATCAAACGACAGGTACATAATTCTTTCTCCATTTTCTGTTGCTACATAAGTGGGTCTAATATCTGCCAGTTCTGGGTATGGGAAACAGATTGGGTTATCTCATGTTTATCTGTTACATTCGATTATCGACTGCTGGGAAGTACAACACTGTCTTTGTATACAGGACACTAATGCATTGCGAGATATGCTGTAATGATATACATATATAACTGACTTATCAACTATGACTAAGCCACGAAGTAATTCTTTTCTGTTTTGGAAGACAGTGATTGAACAATAGCTCGACTTAGAGAAACTGATCAAGGTTGATCCGGTGAAGTTCAGATTTCTCATAATGAAGGCGCACTAATTTACGGTGATGGCTCATTTCGAATTGAGAGTGAATAGCTTTTAAGTGGTCGCCTTTCCAAGTTTTTACTAACGTAAACATGTCACTTGTCGGTGTTTTAGAAATAGTTTTTGAAACAAGATTTATGTATCAATAAATAGCGCTCAAATTTATACAAATTTTATGTCGGGGAAGAAAATTAAGTAAAAATCCGATGAGAGGTATTTCTTGGCCTTGCGAGATATATGTTGGAAGGGAAATGTCGATGAGCAAGCTGTTATGCAATATACCGTTGACCGACCAGGAGATGCTATACTTTATGGTGCTTTTGAAAGAAGATGTCTTGCACAGTTCGGTAGACACATTCGGATCCATAAGTATTGGATCTGAGAGAAGGTTTTCAAAATAAGCTATTATAATTGTCGTTCTTATGAAAAGGTTCAAAATGCTTAAATTTTATGTTATATTTTTGGACAAAATATCCCCAAAGTCGGTTGATAATGATTTTCATCTCATCTGGCTACTGGACTTGATCTATCCGCACCTTGTTGTCATTCTCATTTTATTTTTATAGAAGATGATCTTAATTAAAATATGGGTATAGATCAACCTGCGTAAAACCTCCGTGAACTGTGAAAACTTAAATACAGTGAACCTTGACAGCTGTCGATCAGAAAATCATCTCACCATAGTGCTTAGGAATTATTTTTGTGATGAGAATTTTTCATAAAGACTTCGTTATAAAGGCAAATAAAATTAGATTTTTGCCGGAGGCGATGCAAAATGACCATCCATAGAGTTTTTGGTTCGCTGTTTGGCCTGTGGAACGCTTGGAAGAAAATGATCATTTCAAGTGGTGTTGTCTTTTGTTTTGTGGGGAGCCGTTAAGGTTTACTGTAACGCGAATCATCCACAGAGACCTTTCAAGACTTGAAAGATTAAATCGAAGTTGTCATTGATGAACTAAGCCTTTTTACAATCGAAAATGTTCTAAAAAAGTAAGTTGACAGAATGGAGTATACTGCAAAGTCAGTCGTGGAGTCGTTTGAATGAAATCGTGTTCTTTACATTAGGGCAACGTAAACTCTTTCTAATAAAACAAACCGATGTTTGGGTTAAATTTAACAAAGTCAAAAAAAATGAAGAATGTAAACTGAGTTAGACTATTCTGAACAGATCAGTTCTCTTACAAATAATTACGGCTCTTAGAGATTATACGACTCTTAGATCAAATGTATAGTTTGAATAGATTAAAATCATAAGGGGGTTTTCCTAAGCTCCAGAGTTACATTGAGTGAGTTATAGAACAATTAAGCTATATGAATACGATTATGTGTTACTAGTGAAACCTTTTTCGGTTCTCTTCCCTTGGAAAATTTCAAGGTGGATGAATTAATTTATAAATAGACGATAAAGTGTATTTTATCGATGGAATATCGGGAGGAGGGAGCAGTGAGCCACGAAATTTCTTCACCTTTCTTTTATCTGTACATTCAGGCTCGATACATTGGTATTATTCGGTGGTAAAAGTCATCTTTCAATTTGCTGTTGTCTTTGTCTGAATTGGAATTGACAAAAATACCGCCCTTTAGTTCACGAATACATTTTTCTTGTACAGCATTCAAATAGAAGCAGTAGCTAATAGCCATTATTGAGATGATAGAAAATTTTCAGAGAGGTATGGATTACCAAAAATCAGAAAGAACTAAATTTATGTAAGACAAGTGGGTTTGAGTTGGGCAGTCTTTGCCAACAATTCAGTAACCTAGTTCAACTCTTATACCTCATCCTCTAGTCATATTTTATAGGCAGAGGTTAAAGGTTTGAATGGTCTTGACGGAGTCTATATTACTGATTGATCTAAAAGTGTCAATATTCTCACTTCTATAATTCCATAAACTACGTTTTAACAGTGTACGTCAAAAGATAAACGATTATAGTGGAACCAATCACTAATATGCAAACACTAAAGATACCAGTTGACTTACAGTTTCAAATAAACTAGCTGCAGTATTTTCGGGTGTTCTACTTCTGAAAAACCTAAGTCTATTCAAGAGGTGGATGCTATCTGAACAATACTAAGCCTGACCAGAACTAGAATAGAAATTATATACAGATACGCTTGCACCACGGTAACGCTGCATCAGATGCTTGCTGTTATGTCCGCCAATATCCCATGATTACTTTGCGACGTTTGTACGCTGATTAATAACTTGTACATATATTGGATTAGGCTTCATTGTCTGTTCACACGCATATTAAATTCTATCTGGATGTTATACAAATGCAACTAAAATACATCAAAGCTCCTATAGATGATAAAAACGGGGGTCTACGAAAGATTCTGAAATTTCCTCAGAACCGGAATCCATTGAGTCCCGAGGATTTAGAGCGCGTTTCTGTATTATATATATATATATATATATATATATATATATATATATATATATATATATATATATATATATATATATATATATATATATATATATATATATATATATATATATATATATATATATATATATATACACCAAGACCTCGGTTTGCGTCGTTTGACTTTTTGGAACTTCCGTCGTTACAAAATTAATACTTGTTTATTTTCGAAGTATATCTGCATAGCGTGACGCATCTACTGCTGGCACCATTTCTTTACGAAACTGGCTTATTTACTGGAAAGGTTTACCAAAAACCACTTGCATATGTCATTAATTTGCATATGTGCTAGGACTCTCCTTTTTTGAACTACCACCTAATTCAAATGGTGATTTTAAGTTTAAACCATTTCAGATTAAATAATGAGAAACTCCTATAGCTATGAGGTGCTAATCACAAAGGATCACCTTCCTGTCTACTGGTGACCAAACAATAAAGCGTGGATGACGGTACTATTATTTAAGGACTAGGTTTCAACTTGTGCTGTTCCTTAACTGAAAGCGTTAAGGTCTCTGACGAGCATTTAATAGGCTTTTTAGTAAACTAATGATCCCGCATCTAACGAGAAATATACTAATGAGGATTTAATGCATTCCGCTTGAAATAGTTAAGTAACGTAACTTTACGTCACTGCAACTTTCTAAAGCCATGACGTTGAATGATGTAGCTATGAAGATTTTTGTAGCACATGATCCCGACACCGAAAGTTTACGTTGATTCGCGTTGCATCGTGTCCTTTTGGAATGTATCTACGATGTTAAGCGAGATTTCGGTGTTTTTTGTTAAATACGTCGAAATGCGTCGAAATAATTTTACAAAGTGGTTGTATATATGGGCCATAATAAATCTGCGACAAGCACCAGTTGATTTTATGGGATATGATTTGCCCAGCTCAAGTATTCGAAGTTATTTCAATTCTCAATTTCCAATATTCATTGTTGATGCTTGGTGGTGGACGATATTTGAAGCATTTGTAATCTCTTATTCGAAATAATCGTCTTAGACATCCAGATCATTAACATTTTAGCTTAAAAAAACATTCGGTATCAAACAATACCGCAACTTTTGCTAAAGTATACCAAAACCTCGCTTTGCGTCGTTTCAATTTTTTACTTAAAGGTTTACTAAAAACTACTTGCATATGCTCTAGGACTCTCCTTTTTTAGGTGATAATTAAACGGTTTATGTTTCAGATTTATCAAAGAGAAAAACCTTAAGCTGTGAGAGCAAAGACTATATAAATATACAAAGACGTTCCATTTCATACAAAAAACGAGTAAATTATTTTGGGTACGACCGATTTTAATTTGGGTACGATCGCATCAAAGGAGACTGAAATCCAAACCTTGTTATAGTAGTAAAATAATTGTATGCTTTTGTTTCTCATTTTAAAATTTTTTCGTTTTAGAAGTTGCACTGTAAAACAACAGTTTGAAAATGTATACTTTTTTATGTTATTATGAGAAGTCTTTGTATATTTATAGTTTTTGGTGAGAGGCTATTCACAAAGGATAATCTACAGGTGATAAAATAACAAAGCGTGGATGGTGGGACTATATTTTAAATACTGCGTTTCTACTTGTGACATTCCTGATTCCTAATGCCTTAGTTATGGTATAGATAATGCTCCTGGCCACCCAGTGTACACTGGTAATGGTGTCAGAAAAAGTCAAATTTGTATTTGTGCCGATGAATACCTCATCTCTGTTTCACCGAACACATTTAAAGTATAAAAGTGTCTCGTTTGGTAGCAGCCGACATTAATTGCTACAAAAACATCGTGTCTTATTGGAATCTATCCACGACGCAAAGCGAGGTCTTGGTGTATATATATATATATATATATATATATATATATATATATATATATATATATATATATATATATATATATATATATATATATATATATATATATATATGTCAATATATATATATATTTATATATATCGTCGCTGTAGTTCTATCTTGGCGTAAGCGCCAATATTATAGTTTTGAGAAAATCAATATTAAAGTTTAAAGCTCGGTGCATAACATCGAGAAAAATACTATGGTATATGGTATCGTACTCTAAACCAATAAGATTATTCAAATTTTAATAAACTCCTCCCATTTCTTTCACATTCGAGTTGAGAAAAATCTTACTTTGAGCAAAAGGTATCGCAGAGTCACAAACTTAAAAATAAAAAAAAACACAAATAATGAGCTCACTTTAGACGATTTTAACGCAATTTAAAATTTGAAAAAATGAATTCAACAAACAAATGTCATTATTCAAAATATTAATCAATGAATTACTTGAAAAAGACATTTTCAAGTGTAGAAAACCAAATAAAACTAAAAAAATGTAAATAAAACAAAAAAAACACAACGAATAAAATAATTTCGCTTTATAAAAAAATACCCTAAGACATTAAAAATAAAAACGATCACAAAATAAAATAAAATGGAGGATTTAAAATATAAAAACACTATAAATCACAAAAAATAAATATTTGGTTTTAAAAGAACTGAGCCCAAATTTAAATTAGAATGAAAAAATTGGCAAGTTAGTTGTCAAATATAATAGATTCATTTTTCGAGCAAAATCCATCAGTGGCTAACTTCAACTTGATACTATGGTATTTCTCCCGATGTTATATACCGAGCTGAAATGGTTATATCAGTTGAGTTTTTCTACTGAATTCCAAAAATGTTTTATAAACAGGAATTATAATATTATTTTACACTTGTACAACTTAAAATTTTCCCAGTAAGTTTCACAAAATTATCAAAATTATTTGGACGTTACCGTTATTTTAGTGTAAGTCACGCACTTATTTTTTTGGAAGGGTATAGAACAAAATTATGGAGTTATACCAAGATTGAAAATACAAATTTAATCAAAATATACGAAGACAAATTTGAAAATACACTTTTATTTTAAAGGGAAATTAAAACGGATTAAGGACTAAGATTTGTAAAGGCCAGTTTTGGCAGATAGTAGAGTAGTTTATTAAAATTATCTAAACTTAACCTATTATATTTATTAAGTGTTCCCAAATATTTTGGGTTTAAAATCATAAATCAATATTTAATTAAAAACAAACACAATTTCATATATCACAATTAATTTCAGTTACTCTTATGTAATATGAATTCAATTGTAAGCTAAAAAGTATTCCACCATTTATTATTTTTATGTTTTTCCTTATTTCAAATAAATAGAATAATGCCTGGTTTATATTCAACGATTTTCGCAGAAGCAGACAAATAAAACGAGTAGGCGCAATTTAATTGTCTGTGTACAAATAAGAGACAACACGAAGAGAAAAAAATAGTTTCAAATGTTATTGTTGTCCTACAGTTACGCAGTAGGCTTTGAATTAGTCTATCTCGTTTTAATTGTCTGCTTCTGCAAAAGTCGTTGAATGTAAACCAGGCTTAAATCTGTTTGTCTGGATATCGACAAGGCATATAACCAAAGATTATTATATTATATACTAAAAAGATAGTTCAATCAGAGTTACATTTTAAAATACAAAAATTATTATTCTGGGTTCCGCTACATAGTGATGGGTTCCCCTGTTCTATAGTAAAACAAAACAAAACAAAATCGTTCATATTGTAAATTTTTGCTTTGGTTGACTCATCTTTATGTAAAATAATCTTTGATATAACACAGCATCGAACGAATATCTTCCTTTTTTTCAAGCAGCATTTTAAAATTATTAATACGTGCGCCAACTTTGGCTAGTTTGAAAACTGTACGCTTGGATATATTTTTTCGAGTGTCTGACAATTAAATTATACAGGTGGTTAGTATCTCGTCGCCATGTTTTTTTCGGTATTTTATTTGGGTCAAATTTGATATAAGATTTGCAGCTTACGCAAAAGGCGGAAAAATCAGCCCAATCTATGCAGCATTTAATTTTTAAAATCTTGAATTTTACTTTTGTATACTTCATATTTAACAACTTTCTTATCAAGCCTACTGGGCTATATATTTTGGAATAAATATAAAGAGGAACATCTTATATGAAACGCGGTTGTATATACACTAAAAATTTTAAAATATTTCTGAGTTATTTGGTGATTGCAAACGAAATAGGATAAACATATATTTTTCATTTCGCTTTCTCTTTCGAACGACAGCAAAAAAAAATATTTGACTATTTCAAAACTACGCTTACTGTTTCATATTATAATTCAATTGTATAATTCAATATTAAAATATATCTATTCCATTTTACAATCGAATCATAATATGAAATAGTAAGCGAAGTTTTGAAATAGTCAAATGTTTTTTTTGCTGTCGTTCGAAAGAGAAAACAAAATAAAAATTATATGTTTATCCTATTTCGCTTGCTATCACCAAATAACTGAAAAATATTTTTAGTGTATATGCAACCGCGGTTCATATAAGATGTTCCTCTTTATATTTATTCTCTTTGATAGTATTGTGAACGACATCAGTTTTCAGCACATGCTTCTCCATAAACTTTAAAATAGCGAATGCCGTTATCTGGTTGCATTTTTGTGGAATGCAAGAATCGGACCAAAGTATTTAATTGTGAACCGTAGGATTATCAGTAATAAATTATTCTCATATTTTAATTAATGATGATACCAAGTTGTTGCCTGTTCTTTCACTCAACTTTTTGAACTTACACCAAATTGAACACTCTATAAATGACTCTACGTACACCATACGAAATAGCGATTTTTCAGGTTGGCGTTAAGTTCTTGAATTCTAAATCTGATTCGATTAACCCCAAACTTTTGCTGTCAATCATGTCCATAAATGTTAAAATTTGGACTACTCGGTAAAAATAAACGTTTTCAAAAAATTTAAATCATCATTTTGATGTTGTTTTGCAAAGTTCAGGCGCTTTTCGATATAAATTTTACTCAAACACGGTTTCTTTCTTGAAATACGGCTGTGAACTCATTTTTATCAAATTTTTTCGTACTGTTTCCGGATGAATATTAATTTTTTTAGTTATTTCGAGATTTTTTGATATGTCTGTTGCACTTGTTTTGGGGTCATCTCCGATAGTTCGAACAATATCTCGTTTATTTCGCTCATAACTTACTTGGCTTCCCTGGTCTAGATTTATTTTCAGGGGTTTTATTTATCAGGGGTTTTATAATCCGACAATTTAAGGAACTTCAGCATAGGACTTACCCTCCTTTCGTAGATTGATAATTAAGTTTCTTATGTCTGGAGAAAAGTTTTACCACTTTTAACGGCATATTTAACAAAATACAAAAACTAATAACTCTTTTCTTTAACTTTATCTACTCTAACTTCATACCAATTTTAAAAAACTATTACTAATAATACCATTACATGAGTAAATACATTATTTTTCATACAATGTACGTAGACTTTTCTGTCTATCAAAAGTAATAAATTGCTAACTATGCAAGGGTTAAACATAAATTCATGAATTTTTTACATAAAGTTCTTATAACTAATTGAAAAGACATAATTTAATATAAGCAATATTTATAAGATTTCGTTGGTTTCGATAAAAATGCATTATATTGGGGTGTACTTACACTTTATTGGGCGACTGTAAGTACGTTTAAAACAGAAAATGTGACATATTGACACTTACACCAAGATAGAGCTACAGCATATATATATATATATATATATATATATATATATATATAATAGTAATGAAATGAGCAATCCATAAAATATGTCCAAATTGCAGTATTTCAACACAAATTTTTTTATAAATTTCAATTGGCCTTATCTATTAATTAAATGAAAGTGATTCCACTGTAGTACTTGTTGGTTTTTCGCATTATAAAAAAGGTGATACACATCTTAGATAACACGAATCTGTTAGGTTGTTAATATCTTCAAACACAATTGATTAGGTTTCAAGGACACCGTTTTTAATTAAGAAAGTGGTAATATATATACTATGATAATTTAGCAACTTTTTAACCTTTGAATAGCCAAAGATTGTATTTATACTGTACTAGTTGTCTTACATATTCTGCTAACATAAATGTGATATCCAATAAGTCTTGGTGCCAGTTAATTAACCAGCGATTTACACTTTATATATATGCAACACTTTAGGAATATAATAAAACTTTTCACTATAATTATATTTCACTTTACTTTGTTTCACTAAAGTATAATCACCAATTTTCACTAAAAGAATTTTCTTATCACACTTTATTTCCAAATATCACACGGAGCTTACAATTTTTGCGACTTTTTCGATCAGCGAACTCATAAACATTAAACTATCGATAATAATGTAATAATATAAAAAAAAGTAATTGATTAGATAGTGGGTTTTAAGTGTACAGTGTGTATCAAATTCATGTATTTCAATGAGGTGAGTAAGCAACAAAAGGTAAATTCTTAGTGGTTGAGAAAGAGGAAAACCAGATGTCGTTTCTGTAAAGAAAGGCTTACTCTAAACAATTAATTTCACCTCATATAGACGACATATCAGATGACTGTTGTCCTTATCTAAGGACAGATGACTGTGTTGTGTCCTTATATAATTACTTGGAGTCGTATTCGAATGTGTTGAATGCCTTGCACATTTCAGTTTTTTTTAGCTTTAATTGGGTGCAGGGCGAACTGTTAGACTGCCCTAGCTCATGCACCTAACCAACCAAAGGTTGATAGCTGCTTAAACTTGTGCATTTTATACTGCAACGGAAACTGAAAACCAGATAACGAATACCACTTCCTGGATGTTCGATAAATAAATTCGTGCTTTGCACCTTCAGTTCGAGGTTTTGGCAGCTTAAACCTATGCGCATTAACCGTTCCTCGTGTTACCCGTTCTGGCGTAACAAATGGTAGTATTTTCTGCTCTAATTCTACAGAACATTTACCATTTATTAATCTATAGAACACGCAGAGTTCTGCAACATCTCTGCGGTGTTGTAGGCTGTCTAAATCTTTCGTAAGTCTGGGGTGTCGTATTATTCGGACGGCACGCCGCTGAACTCTATCCAGCAACTGGAGAGCAGTGCCATATGCTTCACCCCAAACCTGACAGCAATATTCTAAACAAGGTCTAATAGAGATTTTTTACACCTGGAGAACCTGATGCGATTTAAAGAACCGTCTGCATCTATTGAGGAACCCGAGTTTACGTAAAGCTGATTTGGCCAATGCGATAATGTGTTCATTATATTTTAAATTGTTGCTAATTTGAACAAAAGGCAGATGAATTGAGTCACAACCCACGAGAAGTGACAACTTCCAGCCGTTTACCGTTTAACTCTGAAGGAGTAGGCTCGACCTCGAATGAAATAGAAAAGTGCAATGTTGCATCATCAGCAAATTGTGGATAGGGTTCACAGTGCTTTCCAACAAGTCATTGATGTATAACAAAAACAAAGTTGGTGACAAAACTGATCCCTGAGGGACTCCGGCATGAGTGTTTGTTTAATAATATGCTCTCTGTTTTGAGGTTGTAGCACTCTCAACTGATAGTGGTTGGCTCTTATCGATTATATAGTTGTCAGCTTAATCGAGGACATACAGGCTCTATCTGTACCCTATAACGTACTAAGGTGAAAAATATGTTAGCCTGTAGACTCTCCACTCGTCTAATAACTAAAAAGTTTTTACCTGTTGCAGTGAAGTCAACTCAACTCATACAATTAAACATCTTCTATATGTTAATATAGTGTAGGATAGATAAGAGCAATTTAGTCTTCGTTTTGGCTGTGGCATGTGGCAGGATGTTAAAATAAAACTTTTCGGAATGCTTAAGCTCCGAAATAGTTTAGTAAGAGAATTTGAATATCTGTTAATTGATGCTGTGGTTCGGGTCTTTTCTAAACCAACACAGATCTAATTGTCTTTGATGTTCAACAATTTTCAACGAAAGAACTAAGATGAAGCCACAACCGATCAGTTAAACATAGTGAAGTTATGATTTCAGAGATTGTAAATGAAAATATAAGTAGGTTGTTCGAGATTATGCTACGAGGCATTATCCTTGACTGTTTGGTCATACCAAGTTACTTTAAAGGGTTTTTTGCAGCCCATTTCCCCACGAACTTTGTCAAAAAAGACCAGGTTGCTATTGTCCCTACGATCGTTTTAAGTTCACGTCTACGTAGGGAGATAAGTCGCTTTTTGCGTTTCAAGTCCAGCTGTGGCCTAACTTGCCTTGCAACTATACATGAGAGGGTGTTCGTCCACCTTTCGTTCGCCGAGGCTTCCGCTTCCATTTTAAGCTCAGTCTTGAGTGCATTAATTAGTCTCCCCAACTTTGCCCTTTCCGGTAGCAGTTGGAGAGTTGTACCATGCCTAGTTGGTTCGTCCGCCCTGCACTTTCCCATGACGTCTGAGTGGCCGGAGACCCATACTACCTGCATGTTGAAATGCTCACTCATCTCATTTAGAGACGAGTGGCAGCCGAACGCTACTCTAGACGCCAGAGAAACAGAAACCAGCAACTTGATTGCCGCCTGACTGTCCACATAAAGTCCACATGATATCAGTCGAGGATGTCTCAACTCACCCACTTTATGTCTCAACTCACCCAGTTCTATTGGTAGTTATTCGGCCGTTAAATCTAAAGCGTGATGTCAACACGACGTTGAACACTTCGATAAAATTATGCGGTTGATCGATGTGTTAAACCCACAACAGTCTCACTCAAGATCATTTCCCATTGTACCGTGAATTGATCTTTATTTTAGAACGACTCCTCTAGTAATCAGTCTGATGGGTTTTGAAACCCGGTTGAACTTCTCACCAAGCAGCATCATATATATCCCATTACGATGTTTTGAGGTTGTGAGAGATAACAAAATTGACATTCTTCCCAAACAAGAGTAAAAATCAAGTAGAATAACCGCCTCGACGCCACAGTGACAACTAAAAGGTATAGGGGAGATACTGGCAGATCAAAAAGTCTATGAAATAATAGGTGACACAAAACCACCAGGTATACAATAAAACTCTTGTGAACTAAATAAACAGATAGGTTGAGCACTGAATTCGATTCACTGAACATTGTGAAGATAACACCTGAAAGTTTTACAGATGCGGGTGCTTTAAAGTTGGCGGATTCCACATAAAGGTTTGCCAACTCATTGATTTCAAGCCCAAGACAAAGATACAATATAATTTGTTACTGAATTGAAACTAACCACCTTAGGTTTTGTAGGCTCTGAAGATAGCAGGAATCACACCCAACTGTAACCATGATGAGATAGTTATTTGCCTACTTTTGCGGCCAACGTGGATCAATGAGTTGAATCGGTTTAAATTGAAATCGGGCAGTATAATTAATGAAGAAACAAGTAGGCAAAACCATGACCGTCTGTAATAACAAAAGTTTCTTTTTTCTTTACCGAAGTCTTCTTAGATTTTGTTCGTGGTGAGTGAATATGTATACTGATAGCGTGATAAACTGATAAATTATTGATGGTGAGATAGGACAACACAACACATTGAAAAGTGATCGGGTTTCTCCGCTATACCAACATCCCAGAGTGGTCTATTTGCTGAGATAGAGTGGTTCCACTATAGTGTGTAGACAGCCGCTTATCGAAATTTGAACTCATTATTTTTCCAATAACTTATTCCCTGAATATATGGTCTAGATCTTATAACGATTCGATGCACAGCAGTATTTCTTAGTAACCCGCAAGCCGACGACTGACATCGACGTATATATATTTTTTTTTCGAAGTGAAGATCGAACGGAAGAGTATATACCTATAAGTTTTGGTAATGAGACACCGGAGTCGAAACGTGTGTGTGTCTGGGGTATGCTGTGATCGAGTCCCCCCGACTACCCATGCCAGTGTGGACAGTCTAGAGTGGACTGTTTGCTGAGATAGAGTGGTTTGAGAAGTATGTAGACAGCGTCCTATCGAGATTGGAGCTCATTATTTTACCAATAACTTATGGGCTGAATATGGTCTAGATCTTATAGCGATTCGGTGGACAGCGGTATTTCGTAGCAACCCGACAGCCGGCGACTGTAATCGACGTATATATATGATTTTTTCGGAGTGTATAGGTCGAACGAAAGAGTAAACCTAAGAACATGAGTCTGAAATAAAATTTGCAATTATTTACGAAACAGACTGTATAATACATAACCATTCCTAGAACACTCATTTTATCATTAGATTGCAATAACAACAATTCCTTTAGATAGTATGAACAATTTGAGTATGATACTAATTATTTTTATTGCTAATTAAATTATTTATATGTGAACGATACGCAAAAGAATGTTCTATCAGCAGTTCATACGATTGGGCCAAAAATAAGTTGTCAGACAATCATATATATTGATTGTACGGTAATGGACAATTATCAACTGTGATTAGAACCTGAATCAACTAATCCATTCGAGTAATGACTCAGGCAAACATACACATTTATGATCGAATGTGTTAGTCAATTAATTGTCCAAAAAGATAAAAAAATAAAAAATTATTATAGCTGTAGAAAAATTATTGATAAGAATATTATCAGTACAATTATGTCTTGTGTAAATCGATTACATATGACGTGACTAGTAATTTTGTTTTAACAAACTGCTACAACAGCAATATGTTGTTATTGTATTAAATTATTTGTTAAGTCGGAGGTATTATTAAGAATTAGACGATATGCCAATTGACAAATTAATGTGATTGCAAATATTGTTGATAAGTTAAAAAGCAATTTTCGGGGTTCTCCCTTTCTTTAAACTCGAGGTGCCTGAGAAGCAGCTCACCAAAGAGCAAGCTTCTTCCATTGCATGGGCCAGGAAAGTAGTGGGCATCAGCCAACATTCTAGAAGGGACATTGGGTCCAAAGAGATAGAGGTTGACAGGCGTTACAGCGTAATCCAACCTGCAGAGGCAGGGACGAGTGAACTGCATATCCATTTATTCGGCTAGTCTTAAAGACAGTCTGAAGATCACCAGGACGTCTAATCCTGATCTTCCAGTTTATATAAAAAAATTCTAAAGTAGGATGAGCTCAAACGAGACTTTAAGTTGGTCATTATGCTGATAAATAAATAATCCCTTGCATCTCTCTCAAAGACTTTAAGCTATAGAACAACCAACTGTGATAATTATAGTGAAGGAGGCAGATTGTGTATTCTGTTTACTTAAATCGAGGATTAAAATAGCTATCTAGAGGTTGTATAAAGAGCCACTCGGCGATTATCCTTTCTGACTGGAGATCATTTTCTTAGGCTGCATAGACCTGTGATATGTTGCAAGGAAATGGAGGGCAGTTAGTGTGAGTTTCATTCTTAAAGTGGGGAAAAGCTAACATAGCTATGTCCGAAGACCCATAACAATGCCAACGCTAAAAACTTTGGAAAGATTGCAAAATGAATATCGATGGACACTGTTCTATTTACCTTGATGCATATGATGACGCAATTCCTTAACTCGAATGAATATATCTTGGTGATATTTCATTATATTGAGAAGGCCTTCAATAACGTGCAGAAAGAGTTAATCATGGAGGGGTTATCTTTTGTATAAGTGGACTTTTGCATAGGGATTAATCACTCATATGTGTTGTAGGAGATTTAACAGAATGCGTGTTGTGATTTATAGAACTTCGCCCATTCAATCAAGCCTCGAATATGAGATACAATCTGCCTTTAACAGAATGATCAGTTCTAGGCTGTTTCTGAGGTTCAAGCAACAGATGTTAAAGGTAAATCAATGATTTGTTTGATATCACCAGAAATCATCCCATCAGATTCCCACGAGTTTTTTATGACTTGAAAATTAATTTATTATTTGATATGCATTTCTGGTGGGTTAAATGCTTCGAAATATGAGTTTTAAACAATAGATGTTCGCGAGATTCTGCACTAAAGTAAGATCCATCCAGTCGTTGAATATAACTTGGCATGAGAGGACTAGTATACGTAGGTCAGTCGATTTTAATGTTGTTTAGTGACCACTTCAAAGTGGCGCTTGTCAAACACTTTCCAGTTGAGGAAATTGTCTTTAAAGAAATCAGAGACATGTGCAATTTCTAAATCTTCTTGTCTAGTTTTAGTAATAAAAGAAAACCAAGCAGTAACTAATCTCGACTGTTCGCATATCCGGACTTTCCAAATTGATCAGCGCGATATTTATACTCTCTGCTTCAAATTTCAACAGAAAGACAGATGTAGCTGCCTTAAAGTGTTGGAGACATTTACATGGCAAAACGTTCTTTCTATACCATTTCCATTCCAGACTTATCAAACTTTAAGCCTAATATAAAGTCACCTTGATCATGGTCACTCTTGGTAAACCAGATTTGATGGCCGATGTCTTGATACTTTGTTGGCTATACTCAACAACCGATGTCTCTGGAGTAGTATAGTTTCAATATTGAAAATAAATCCGCATTTTAGATTTTTAAATTCTGAGCTTTCAATCAGTGCCTCACGAGTAAAGAAGAAAAGAATGCTAAGTATCCAGATACACCATACGAAAATTCATCACCCAAATTTGATAGGCTAATTGTTCGGCTGTCATCTGGAAGAGGTATATCGTACACTTATGGAAGTTGATCTGGGCTACTCCACACCTACGGCCATCTGAAACTGTTAAAAGTGAGCGCGAATCGTTATCAGAACAAAAGGTGAAATATGAGAGTGTATCCTTGTGTGGGTCGTTTTCACAAAGGTAAGTCTACGGTATGAGGTTTGATGCAAAACACACCTGTTGAGCTCGCCTTTCTGAAAAAAATAGCTTACAATTATGAGTTATTTAGGAGCTGTCAGAATTCAAAACACAAAATTTTTGAGATATTGCATACTATATGTAAGCTGGGGTATTGCTAAATCAACGATTAGTAGGAAAATTACTTCATATATCGTTCCTTTAGATAGGAGCACTTCAGAACAACTACTGTATAGATTTTATATACCATATAGGAGTGATTCTTGCCATAGTAATTATAGACAGTACCTCTTATAATGTGCAAAGGGCGGCTATATCTTGATAGCTATCACATTTCAGGGCTCATAAATATCTTAAAATTCTGATTTAAGTTTTCTCCATTTTTCTGAAGTTTCACACATCTGAGGAAAAGGAGAGGCAGCTCAATAGGAGTGTTAACATTAAAATCATAAAAGATTCCAGGCGAGCACTACCATTTAGCACTGCCTACGGACGGAACTTTCCTTCTGTAATAGTACTGATCCATAAGGTGATCGGATTGCCAGTTTTTTTTTGTAATTCGTTCATGCTTTATAACATCTGTGAAGTGTATCTCTAATCAAAACATCACATTTCTTCTATTGCTAGAAATATTGTACGGAAGTACCTTGTCTTAAAACCAGCTTCTTGGTCACTTCAATGTTGATGTCAAACATACATTTTTTTTATATTTTATACTATATGCAATCTGTTTGGGGGCTCAAGGCTCTCCCAGCTCTTTCGCAATTTACTTATTTACGTCCTACTTTACGCCTTAATAGCCAAATCGAGGACGAACGGCTAAAGGTCAGATTTATGTGGAACATTACATAGCTTCATGCCAGCTTATAGTACTGACATGGAAGATGGGTCGACCCAGTTCTGCACTTCAATAGGGGGCCAGAGATGTGTTCATTAACACCACCGATCGTAATCAGATGGTGAAAAATCCCTTTTGCATCCTGCCCCTATCGGGATTCCAGCCTGGTACCTCCGCTCCAAAAGCCACAGCTTTAACGACTGCGCCACCTGGGCGGTCAAACACACTTTAATGAAAATTCGACAAAAAACAAATGAATGATTTCGACCTAAAATACTAGAAAAATTTATTTAAAAAACAATTGAAAAATCAGTCCAAGTAAGCGACTGTAAACAATAAAGGTACCTAAGGAAACATACATATAAGTCAGTAGAGCGTAGTAATTGTTTGAGATACAATTTTTGTTTAAATTAAAAATATAAATTTAATTAGTTTGATACACGTAGATATCTAAAACAATGACATATCACATTGAAAATCTTGGTCCAAATTGGAATTACAAATGAATATGAATCTATCCGGATTCAGTCAAGAACACGATGATTGGGGGCAACATAATATGATTTCATGCTAACCACACACCATGTTTCGGAGTAAATCGGTTGATAGATCACATAACACCATTACCGGTGTCTGCAAAACCATTGTGTTTACCAGATATTCGTTGTGAACTATCCGATAAATTTTACATGACGGAATTGTCTAGACGGAATGTTAGGTTTTTTCGAATTTCGTTTCGTTATAACTCCGTTCCGTTGAGATAGGTCCACAATGTTAGTCCAAGTTCCTAGTTCGATCCAAGTTCCTAATTCTAGCCAAAGAAACAAAATGGCTGAATCAACGTTAAATATCTGAAATGCTTGATATAGCTGAATAACTCTTGTTCATAAGTGTATCCGCATTGGAACAAAATTAATCATTCTATAAACACAGTTTTAGCTGCTGGACAGTGCTGGGTTGCTGAAATATCTAAATAACATTCACTCGTTCTACAAACGGGTAGGATATTCTGACTAAAAAAGATGTTCATGTACCCTGAGTAACTAGGTCTCCGACCCTTCGTTATCCACAATGTCGATTATTTATAATCACTATTGGATTTGGGTGACTATTGGTGCACTATTGGATTTGGGCCCTCAAGCCAGTTCATGCCCAATGAAAAGGTTACGCTCGTTTGTCTTCCTGTGTAGTTGGCGAATTAAAGGTCGGTGTACTTTTTCGATAGAACTTATCTCGTCCGTCCAAGGCGTCATGTGCTTAACTATAGCCACATTGAATAGATTGGACTACTTTTTTCTGCTTCTGAAAAGCTAGCAATTTCAATGACAGCTGATATTATACAACCTTTCGTCGACATTGACTACACATTAAGGACATTTGTGGAATTGCAATCAATATCATCCAACACCAATCGTCTGTCTGCATACAAAGAATAGAAAAGTCATGGTGAGCTTACCATTCATAAAATTACCTAGATTTGTTATGATACTTCAATGGAACGTCGTTTTGCCCTAATCATCAAATTGATGAATATGTACTAAAGATTTATGGTTATACTTATAGCTCAACGATACACAAGAGCACAACAAGAAGTGAACAAGGTTTTACTTACCGGATCATGGCGTGCCACAATCTTCAAGCTCCAGGCCAGAGTTATAACTATCGGCTCCTAATACAATCAAAGCATGTAACTTGTAACTTTTGCCACGTTCTTTTTTTTCGTCCTCTTCGGGTTGTAAAACCACACGAGTTGTTTTTCCTATGAAACCATTCACCACTTGTGTTGATGTGAAACATCTGTAATGTTCCAGGCAGGAACAAATGTTACCGAAAAATATTTAGAAGCAAAAATGATAAGGTTAGCGAAATCCAACTACCTTTATATTTACGCTTGCCGTGTTGTTGCTAATTGGTACAGGTACAATAATTTTTTTTTTTTTTTTTTTTATATTTTAATCTATGCTATCTTTTTTGGGGCTCAAGGCTCTCCCAGCTCTTGCGCGGTTCGCTTATTTACGTCCTACTTTACGCCTTAACGACTAAATCGAGGACGTACGGCTATAGGTCCGATTTTCGTAGAACCATCTGCACATTACATAGCTCCATGCCAACCTATAGTACTGACATGGAAGATGGGTCGGCCCATGAGATCTGCACTCCAACAGGGGGTCATAGATGTGTTCATTTTCACCACCGATTGTAATCAGATGGTGAAAAATCCCTTTTGCATCCTGCCCCTATCGGGATTCGAACCCGGTACCTCCCGCTCCAACTGCCACAGCTTTAACCACTGAGCCATCTGGGCGGTCTGGTACAATAATTATTGGTATAATAATTATGAGAAAAGTGTAATGAGAAAGATGGTGATGATGACGATTTTCTTCTATTTTTTTTTTGCTATTTCCCCACCCACAATCGTGTGGTACGAATAAATAAAACTGATCAGTCGTTTGGTGTAGTGCCTCAGAAATTAATCTTATTAAGTGTCCAAAGGCAATGGCCAAATGAATCGCCATTTTTGATGCTATTAATTTAACACTTTATTATTTATCGGACAAGAATTTAATTAATATTGCTATTAATTGAAACTACACCTGGGACTTCAATCTCCTTGGGAGTTTTGAATATTTCAGATTCGCGAAAAAGGGCCGAATAAAGCCTACATAAATCACTACAGCTAAACGCAAGGAAAATATATTGCGCTTCCGGCGTTTCCGCGGCATTTTTTTTACTACTGAATATTGGATCCTTAGAACCGGCACATGGTATTTTGGGTGCTTAGGTTTCTTTAATCCTAAAACAACGGATCCGTATATATATCACCCGTGAATCCTTCCTGTTCGTCATCACCACCGAGACGGGTTACCTAAGATAAGTCCTAGAGTTAAGTTTTCTTTTGTTTCATCATTTATACACATTTGTTTTTGTTGGTTATATATATTATATATATTTTATTATATATATATATATATATATATATATATATATATATATATATATATATATATATATATATATATATATATATATATATATATATATATATATTTATTTATATATATATCTAAATATATATATATATATATATATATATATATATATATATATATATATATATATATATATATATTCTGTTTTGTTTATCTCGCTCGTTCGTATTGATATGCTCTAGCAGCACATCAAGCTCTCCTTAGCCAGTGACAAGAACTCCACCCCAACCGACTTCGCTCTAGCAAGCAAACGTGCTGCAGTCATACTATTTTAAGGGCTATATAGAGAGATTTTGTCAGGGGAATGAAAAATATCCTCAAAGATATTTTCATTCCGTTACAGATGTCGAAGCACGATTTTGGTGAAGTGTCTCCGAAATTGGTCGTGGAATTTATTCAGTTTTGTCTTCAGTGGGTGCTTTTATTTTGAATTGGTGGTTGCTGATTTCTAGGTAACTCTAAATAGATGTATCATAATAAACATAATATTGGTTTGTATTTTTCCCGTTGTATCGTGTTCTGGGGCCCTATTATGAAACCGTTCGCATATCGCATTTTTTACGATTTTGCGGATGCGATCCGCTGCTTATTATGAAATGAGATTATCGCATATTGTATTTCTTTTTGAGACTTTTTTTAAAAGTCATAACGACATCTATCAATTCTTATAACCTCAATTAACAGTTCGCAGTGTATTTGAATTTCAGTTGTAATTTGTTTGTTGAGGGGTCAACATCAAGCAAAAAATTCAAATTTAATTACAATAAAAAAGTATAAAAAATAAGTTTTTCTTGTTTAATATAATCTATATTTTTTGTATAATAATTCATAAAAATAATAATAGTTAAATAATATTTAAATGGTTCATTAATCTGCATAATACAAAGTATAATTATCGCGTGAAAAGAATTGTGTCTATATATATATATATATATATATATATATATATATATATATATATATATATATATATATATATATATATATATATATATATATATATATATATATATAAAAGAAATAGTGTCATTGTAACGAGTAACATTTAAATCAGTGAAAATATTGCTTAGACACAGCAAAATATCTTAAAAATTCAACAAAAAATATAAATTAACAATTAATGTACAAATGTACCACCGTACAAATTTAATAAAAAGTTATTTAGTTTTTTTATAATCATCAAATATATAAAAAAGCAATGTCTTGTTCAATTTGTAACATCCGGATTAAACGTGAATGTGCAAACGGAATCAACTGTGGCAATAGTAAAGAGAGTTTTCATATACGCCATGCGTAAATTTACAGCAATCTGATATGGATTATTTAAAGTTTCATAAAAAAGTATGGAACTGTAATGCATGTGTGGATAAGGTTAAATCTTTAAGAACCAATGACAATTGCCTTGCCACCCAGTCAAAGCAAGTGAAATGAAGTCTATATTTTCTGCACATAATGAAAATATAGAAAAGAAACTAGATTGGTTGAAGCAGTCGGTAGAAAAGATTGACACTCTGATGACAGAAAATATAACCTTAAAGAATAAAGTTTGTTCTCAGGAGTTAAAAGTTGATTGAATCTGTATCTAGAGCAAATGATTGAACAAAATGCGATAGAGATTCATGGGATACCAGTTTCACAAAATGAAAATACTGAGGAGGTAATAATTGATATTCTTAAAAAGGGTATTGACTATAGCAAGGCTGATATTGATTATTGTTACCGAAAATTCACTAAAAATAAAATACCTACGACACAAACTTGTCCGCCAGTATATATTAAATTCACAAGGAGAACAGTAAAGCAGAATATTATGTTTGCGAAAACGAAGCAAAAATTTGATGTTGAGAAAGCTGGTTTGCCGATCGGAAGCAGGATTTTTATCAACGAAAGTTTAAGCAGTAGCAAGCGGAAGTTATTTTACGATGCTAAGACCTTGAAACTACAGCTTAAATTTAAATACGTTTGGATCCGCAATGGAAATATCTTTATGAGGCAAAGTGAAGGATCAGAATTATTAAAAGTTAATTGTTCAAATGATCTTGAAAAGATTACAGATAAGTACAATATTAATTTATCTAAAATTGCATCTTAAATTAGTCTCAATTTATCTAATATATCTTTTCAAGATCTTAATAGTTTAGATTTATCTTTTAGTTTGCCAAATAACGTTAATGTAAGTGAAAACAAACTAGTATGGATCATTCATCAAAATATTCGAAGTCTTAGGACTAACAGTTTAAGTCTATTTTCTCAGTTGTCATCTTTTAATACAAAACCGCATATTATTTTTTTGACTGAAGTATGGATTGATAGTCAGAAACTAATTTTTACAATTTAGATGAATATAGTTTATTGGATTGCTGTAACAACGACTATAGATCTGGCGGTGTATTAGCATATGTTAAAAATGGGATTCAGTTTTCATTCTCTAGTACTCACCTTCAGTCTTCTGACCTACTTCGGGTAAATTTTACAATCGGTGAAATGTTTTTTTCCGCGGTATGTGTGTATCGCTTACATTCTAGTCCTGTTGAAATTTTTATTCTGGAATTTGAAAATTACCTTAAACAAATAAATTCAAAAAATTTGATTGTTATTGGAGACATGAATATAAAAATTCTAAATATAGATCACCTAGATTCGCAAGAATGCAAATATTTTTCAATGATGTCTTCCTTAGGACTTGAGTCATTAATCAATGAACCTACTAAAATCACATCCGATAGTATGACATGTATTGATCATATCTTTACTAGAAGCAAAATTGGCTATACCATCAATTATAAAGCTGAAACACTTAGTTTAGAGTTATCTGATCATTGTATGACCTCGATAAAATTTAATTTAAATTGGGAACCTCTACCTAAAATACCTAAACAAAAAACTTTTATTAACTTTCAAGAATTAGACCGGTGTTTACAAACAGAATCGTGGAAGAATGTTTTTAATGAAAACGATCCTTCTAAATCAATTGATATCTTTTTATCAACGTTATCTAACCATGTAGAAAACTGCACAACCTCAGTTATGGTAATCAATAATTCAAACTATACTAAACCATAGATAAATAATGTTCTATTAGGTAAAATTCGCCGTAAAAATGCTTTATCTAAAATTTGTAAGAGACATCCGAATAACACTAAACTGGAACTAAAGTAAAAATTCTTTCGAGACAAATTAAATCAGATTGTGAAACTAGTAGAAAGCATTATTATATTCATAAATTTGAGGCGGTAAGTTTTGACCAAAAAAAGCAATGGAATTTACTTAACAACTAACAAAATTAATTGTATTTTTGGTGACGGTAATACTGTTCTTACTGAAAGCATTGAGATTGCTAATCAATTTAATCATTACTTCGCAAATATAGGTAAAGTTTTGAAAACATCCATAAGCTCCAATAGTTGTACTAATCACTTAAACAATGATCATTATACTAATTCGAATTTTTTCTTTTTTCCTACTGATATTTATGAAGTATGTGCTATTATATCTAATCTCAAAAATAAGGTTTCTTTAGGCAGTGATGGTATAAGCTCGCTTGTGATAAAGAAATTTGGTTACATTTTAAGTTTTCCACTGGTCCACATTTTTAATAATAGTTTTATTCAGGGACAATTTCCAGCAACACTTAAAAAAGCTACAATAATACCATTGTTTAAAAGTGGTGACGCCAATTTAGTGTGTAACTATCGACCTATATCACTATTATCAGTTTTTTCCAAAATTTTAGAAAAATGCATTAAATCTCGAGTTCTTTCTTATTTGGACAAAATAAATTACATTTCTCAACATCAATATGGATTTCGTGAAGGATTTAGTACTGAGAATGCACTAATGAAATTACTTACCTCTATTTATAATAGTTTAAATGAAGGCCATAATGTTAATTGTTTGTTTATTGATGTTAAAATAGCTTTTGATACGGTAGACCACAATTTATTAATTAAAAAATTATCCACAATCGGAATTCGCGGAGTATCTAATCGTTGGTTTCGATCGTATCTAGAAGATAGAATACAAGTGTGTACTATCAATTGAAATTTGAGTAATATTGAACAAGTTCAATGTGGCGTGCCTCAAGGATCTGTGTTAGGGCCACTACTATTCCTCATTTACAGTAATTCGATTCTTGAACTTAATCTCTATGCCGATAAAGTAGCGTTTGCAGATGACCTGGCACTGATGTATAGTGCTAATACTAGTTTGAGTTTATCTACGAAAATAACCCACGATCTGAAGATTTTACGGGCTTGGTTTGACCAACAATTTATGATTGTGAGCGATAAATCTAAAATAATTCAATTCAAAATAACAAATAATGTACTTGACAGAAATTGCAATTTTATATATTTACATGCAACAGGGTGTCAAAATAATTCTAATATTAAATTAACAGATAAAAATTGTTCCAGCAAATGTGTAAAAATTGACTATGTTGATTCCTTCAAATATTTAGGAATAACCTTAGACAAGAACTTAAATTTTAAATTGCATATAAACGTCTTACAAAGGCATTTATTTCTTATTAATCGTATTTTGTTTAGATTGAAGCCATTATGTCCTCAGTTTCTTCTCAAAAATTTGTATTACTCCTTAGTACAATCTCGGCTTAGTTATGGAATTAGTTGTTGGCGAGGAATATATTATAATAATTTAAAACGACTGCATGTATCTCAAAAGTTTATTTTACGAAATATATATAATGTATCAAGATATATGTCAAGCAAACCTTTATTTAGAAAAGCGAATATTCTAACAATAAGGAATTTATATATTTTCAAGGTACTCAAATTATTTTTTATTCGAAGTGGAAATCGTCATTTTAAAGAATCATTATATCTGTTAAGGAATAAATATTGTGTGGTTCCGGCTTCGAAGAAAGAATTTTACAGAAGATTTTATGTATACACTGCTCCCATGTTATTTAATCAGTTACCAAATAATATAAAAAAATTAAATAATATCAATCCGTTCTTAAAGTCATTGCGCGCTTGGTTGATTGAGATGGACAATTCAGAACTGTTATTCATAGTATTGAAATAATTTCTTTTAGTATTGTTTTAATTACTGTATTACACAATTTAATTTTTTCTTGCTTCTTAATGAATTAACCTTATTGAATTATTGAAATAATATTTATTTTATGTTTGACACTTCTACCTTTCCTTTGGAAATCTACCAGTTATTTGTTGATCGTGCCCACTCTTACGCTCTGTAGCACTCACAACCATTCGTACGTTGGCTCGAAACGACCTTCTTTCGATTGATAAGTGACTCGCGTAGTTCGCAATTCCATTGAAGATGTCCCAATTTTCCACATTTCCTATACACAATTTTTTCCCAGGCGACTATTTTCTCTGAATCCCAAATCAATCTTCTCTCTAACTGTCCATTATCTGTAGTATCCTGGTAAACCATGCAGGTTTGGTTTAGTAATCGGTGCTTTACAATTTTTCTACTCGATTCTTCTCAGCATCTATTTGCAGAGTCAAAGCTACCCACTTCTATAGGGTCTTCTTTCTACTCAGGCATAACTGGTTCTTCATTAGCCGCTCGGTGCTCAGCATTGTGGTTGGGGTTGTCTTGTTATTATATTATCACCCCTTGTTTGAAATGATGGAGGTCCTTCGCGTGACTCTCGTGATACCATAGCTGCAAGGTCGAAACGACACTTGGCCGTAGTGGCTGGTCTCCGCAATGCCAATATTACCGAATTTCTGCTTTGTTGTGCATCGGCTTCTGCAGTTACTATTTCGAACTGCGTATTGAATCTTTGAAACGATGCAGTTCCATTGAATATTAGCGGTTTCAACTTGGTTGCTGCGACAACTGTTGTCAGTTAGTCTTTCAATCTTATCGTGCAACGCATTTGGTGTCTATAAGTCGGTAAATTTCCGTTGTTGCTCCATTGTTTGGACTGGACCTGCGAGCTCTTCGGCTCTTGCAAACTTTGCGAAGCCAATATAGTTGTTTCTCTAAAACTCGCTATTCCATTTTTCTTTCAAAGATTACTTTTGCTTGTTGTTTCTCCAACAGCTCCTGCTGATATTGTAAGGGTGTCGGCTACCTTCTTTTATTGTTCTTGTTGTTTTGTTGAACAAAACATTTTGCAAACATCAACATGTAGGCTATTATATAAGAGCCTCTCAATAATAACCCTGACAATTATTTACTGTAAATAATTTCATCTCTTCACTCTCATAAAAATATTGCAAGGCCTCTGGTTGAGTTCGAACCACTTGACTACTATAACCACTGGTTAAAAGGTATATCCGTTACTATAAGTTATATCCGTTACTAAATATAAGTCAGAATATGGAAATAAATCAGAGATAGCGATATAATGCAATAGCAGCAGCATCTCGGAGTTAAAGTGTCTCTTTAACATAGTGAAGAGCTATGAAGTGCTTTAACTGTTTTTGCACTGCCTATCAGTTTAACAAACAAAATGCAGCGATGCAAATCGTATGTGTGTATCTAATGCATCACTTTGTTAACTGGCAACAAGATAAAAAGATTATTATCTTCTTAAACCGATGTGCTTTTAAGCCCGTTATAAATTAATAAAATTCAAAATAACAAAAGAAAAAATTAAACGTTTATACATAAAAGAAATAAATTTAATTAAGAAACAAAGTCAAGTGCATAGAAGATGCATTGCATACTAGAGAAAGTGTTGCGGTTCGCCGGATGCAGCCAGTCGAATAAAAGTAAATTTTCATGTTGTGCTTTATACAAAAGTATTTCTTAATTTAAAAAAAAATTCTCAATCAGGAATTAATTTGGAACCGATCGAAAATGCAGACTTTGAGAAAGCAATCGGATCAACTGGATATGGCCGATTCAATCACTTGTTATTATTAATAAGCATACCGTGCGCTTTTAGCAGCATATTTGCAACAACAGTCGTCTCCTATATACTGCCTAGTGCACAGTGCGACCTTGATTTGCAGCTGGTCGATAAGGGGGCACTAAATGCTGTTACATTTGCCGGCATGATATCATCAGCTATATTTTGGGGATATGCGGCCGATATACTTGGACGTAAAAAACTTTTGGTTTACGGATATTTGGCCAACGGTGTTTGTGAAATTATTTGTGCGTTTAGCCAAAGGAAGTGGTTTCTTATGTTGTTTAAATTTTTGGGTGGTCTAGTGTAAGTGTTGCTACCAAGTGGTGCTTTATATAACTAATGTATAAATATTCCCGTTCAATGCGTTGTAGTATAAATGGACCGTTTGCTGTTCTAATGTCATACTTAACCGAATTCCATGGAATGAATCATCGGGCCCAAATACTGTTAAGCATTGGTCTATTCTTTAGTATAGGAAACATTGTGCTACCACTATTGGCTATGGTATTCCTCACCCGATCTATAAATTTTATACTTATACCAAACTTTTTAAGTGAGTTAACTGTTAAAAATTAATGCACATTTGTTACAACTGTACGAGTACATTACAGCATTACACTCGTGGCAAATATTTTTGTTAGTGTGTTCCTTGCCATCGTGTATTAGTGGTTTGGTGCTCATACTATTCCCCGAGAGTCCAAAATTTTTAATGGCACGAGGGCGAAATAATGAGGCACTGGCAGTATTACAAACAGTTTATAATATAAATACTGGCAGTCCGAAGACCCAGTATCCAGTGAGATCGTTGATCAACGAATTGGACGATGTGTCGTGCAAGGTAGATTCAGCAAATACGGAGAACAGCGCGCAAATCGGACCGAACACAAAACAAACGGGATACAAAGCACTAACCAGTGGATTATCTCAAATGATGCCAATGCTTAGAAAACCACTACTCGGAGTATGTATACTTACGTTCACGATCCAATTTGGCCTATTACTAGCGTATGTGCTGATATATTATTATACAAAACGTTGGCCAGATCACTTATATGCTCTTTGTTTATAGAAATAATACTTTACGATTGTGGATGCCAGAAATATTTGCAGGTTTTTCAACATTCGAGATAACTAATAATAAATCAACAGTACCATTGTGTGTCGTGATCGAAAACTATACAAATCATGATGTTTTAGAATCGGATCTCAAGTACGATGTGGATGGGAATTGTATATCGGTAGGCATAATCAAAACTAGAGTCTAATCGTTTCATTGGGATTAGTTCATTATTTTCAGGCCTTCTCGATGCAGACATATATGAACTCTGTATATCTTGGTGTAACGATGTGCGTTGCCTATCTTATTGCCCAGAGGGTGGTGAATATAATTGGGAATCGAGTTATTTTAAGTATTTCCATCACTTTTATGTTATGTACCCAATGTTTTAATTAACGTATTTTGAATAGTTGGATCGTTATTCGTATGCGCAGCAATGAGTATTGGAATGTACTTTGCCAACAGCTTGAGCACAACGTTAATACTCTCATCAGTTTTTGTTTCTCTTGGAAGTATTTCGTCTACAGCGTTGATGGCGATTACTGTTAATATTGTACCAACATCCTTAAGGTAACATCTTACACGATGCTATGAGTACTCTCTAATTGTTAATATTTCAGAACTATGATCATATCGTTGTCAATGATGTTCGGCCGGTCTGGTTCTATAATTGGTAATATGCTCTTTCCAGTATTGATCCCGCTTGGTTGTCTCCCACCGTTTCTAATGATCGGACTAATACTAATTGGTAACGTATAATATTCAAGAACAAAATGCCAAATGTTAAGCAAATATTTTTTTTCTTTACTACAGCGGTTGGATGTTTGTGTTTCGTTTTGAAAGATACGAATATGATTCCTCTGAAATAATTACTTTAACAATAAGATAATTTATAATAGGATTTTAGATTGTTATTTATAAAAATAAATATTTACAATTATACAAACACTAATGTTTATCTTTCTAAAATGGGATTAGAATATACCAAAATCTCCGTGTGATTCGTATGCATAGTAATGTTACTCTGAGTAGTAACACTAAGTGTAAAAAATCGTTGATAAAAATTAAATGGGCAAGGTCAAGAAACCCAAAATTTACACTACTACAGTAGAGGGTGTCTCAAAATTTACATAAAATTTAAAATTATGTACGCGTCGATTTGGGCACAGACCATGCTCGTCCACCCTAAGTGCAATAGAAGGAAAGCTGCAAAATCAACAAGAAATTGAAGGCTTTGTCGCAGTATCCAGAACAAACGCTGTTTTCGACCAGTGGCGCCACATCTTGGCGTTCTACGTGGTATGCAGCAGCAGTTTACTATCGAAAGCAGCTCAAACTAGTACGCTACATGAAATCAGGCTTTAAAGTTGCTTGAATTTTAAGAGATCAACAAGCTTGACTTAGCAAAAGTACACCCTCAAGGGTCTATCAGCAAGGATTTGGCTATAGTCTTAGGTTAGTCATGACTTTACATTACTTGTCAAGCCAATAATATAGGCAACTTCTCAGAATAGAAATTTATTTATGAAACTTTGACCCGGTAAACAAGCGTCTCCACCAAGCGTTAAGCCAACTTTATACATCATTTGTGAAACCTGGGTGAGGCAAGACACACCCATTAAAAGCTATGCGGATTGCACACATGGAGCTGACTACTTACTGTTGTTCCTATAAGAGCAATGGTATAGAGTATAGTTATGCCTAGATGTCTGAAAGGTTAATTCTGCTACTGTTAAGGATACGTATCCGTTGTAAATAACAGACTTTTAAAATAACATGAAGTGGCTGGTTAACTGAAAACAGCCAACCTGACCATTCATTTCGAAAAATCAAAATTTGAGATCACTTATCTTAGCTATTTAGGACATATAATTGGGAAAGGATGCATCAAAGTTGATCCCGATAGCGTTACTTGTATACGATTTCTTGGAATGAGTGACTGACACCGTAATTTCATTTCTAATTTTATTTCAATTGTATCACCACTTAAGGGGAAAGTCGAGTAGAATAAACAAGCACAAGTGTAATTTTCAACAATTAAAGTGGCGACTGTTGCTAATCTCTTGAGTCACACTGATTATAATTATACTGGCAAAGGGCTTAGGTAGAGTACTTGTTCAGAAGGGTAATAACCATGGTAGTAACCATCTCTTTGCATTTTTCTCACGTAAAATGAATGTAGAACAAAAGAATAACAGCGCTATTGAATTTGAATGTCTCATCGCAGTTCTCAGCGATAAGAAGTATATCGAGTAAATTACCTTCTCGGCTTTGCTGGTAAATATTCTCGCGCTTGTCGCAATTTTTCAGTGCTTAATTTTTTCCTTTAAGTCATGGTTTCAAAGAAATGATATGGCGTTCACAACCATTCTTTGGGAAAAATCTTTGGAGATTATAAGGCTGCGATAGTACATATCATTAAAAGTTATCGATCGGGCTTGATCAGTCGATGGGACAAATAATTTCTCCAGACAAAATTCGCTAAAAATGTTGCATTTATTTGTTAACGAAATGATCAGAACGAAAATTGGCCTCCTTATCAGTGTTGAAAAACCCATAGTATACTTAAGTGCCCATATAATTTACTCAGAAAAGAAGTATTTTCGGAGCACATGCTCAACCAGACAAGTAAATAAATAACATTTAAAGCTTATTAATTTTACAATTCGTTGAGCTTACCACCTATAATGTCCACTAATTCGTATACATGGTTTGAAGAGCCTCAGATGAAACGCTGTTAGGGCCGGTGGCGCTAAAGGTAGACCTTTGTTATGAGTCAACTATAAATATCATCGAGAACATCCAGACCGTGGGAGTCTCATAAGGTCGGTCATAAAATCATCATGAAAGATAAGTTTCGTAATTAATTTAGGACAGACCTGTTTACGACCTAATATCTTGATGGTGATAGATGCGACTTACCACTTGGAGCATCTAGTCGAGATTTTGACTTAACCTTCGGGTAATTTTTTATGGCTCAAACTTTGGTGCTAATTTTGCCTCATGAAGATGCTTCAGGACTTTTTTTGAACTGCATTTAAAAATGCCAGCTTCTTCATGCCCCATATTCAGAACCATGGTTCATATAATTCTGGCCGAACACGAGAAAATGGAAAGTGTTGGATCTCGGTTAAAAAATTCACACCACGAACAATTTAAATATAATTTAAAAAAGCCAATCAAATCGGTTAACATCATTACCTAAGAAAGAAAGAGTTTTTGATTCCAAGGACGTAAATCAAAATTATAGAGTGTAGTGTTGATCGTCACACAGATTGTACGTATTTTTCCGGTTTGTGTTTTGTTTTTTGAATATTTAAATAAAAATAAAAATAAATTTATAAATAGTTTTTGTTTATATATTATTTCCAATCTATGCTTTCCAATCTACCACCCGCTAGTATCCGTTATTGAACTGCTAAAAGTTCGGTTCTTATCTAAATCATAGCATCCTAAATATACAAGCAGCAATGCTTGACCCTTTAAATTTATCGAGTTTATTTATGGGGTCTAGATTTTCATACAATCCATAAGAACTAATGTAAAATTGAAGATTTTTGGCTCAATTTTAATGAATGAAAAATACTGAACGAAAATTTTTTTTATATGAAAATTGAAACCAAACATTTTCATATAACATAAATGGAAACCAAATGAAAATACGAATTATTTTAATAGTTATAATTAAAATAAACACGGTTTGATTTATTCAATTTTTATACATGTATATGTTATAATTGGTTCTAAACGCCGTATAAAAATATATAAAACGAGATCATTGACGTATGAACTACGAAAAGAAACATATACTTCAAATATTGGAAGAGAGATGGCACTTAATAACTTAAATAATATAAATCGTATTTATTGATATTTTAAAGCATATTGTTAATGCGATAATACGAACTAGACAATTAAAATACCCAAACATGTTAATGAAAGTGAATACTTCAAAAATTATTTAAATTGTTTTTATTTCCATTCAATTGTTATACTCAATACAAGATGGCATCATAAAAGTCGTTACGATTTTTAACAGTGTGAATTTTTAAAACAATTTTAAGTATTTAAATTGTTTTTTTTATTAAAATTCATTTATTTAGATACAATATTAATTATTAATTATAATATAAACGTTCTATTATAATAAATAGTTAACCTATAAGAATTTTGTAAACCATTTTTGACAGCAAAGAAAAACAAAAATGAAAATTTTTTTTTTATTTTTCTTTGCTGTACACTGTCCGAAATTTATTAGTAATAAGTTTGAACTGTAGGGCGATTTTATTTTTTTAAATGACGTCACAACTTATTGATGTATTAGTAAATATGGGGTATAAACTTTTTAAGATCATTTTCGATGATTGCTGCTTCTATATTTAGGATGCTTTGTCTAAATTAACTATGGTTTATTTAGCAAAGGTAAAAACTGAACTGTGTGCTAGCGGTTGGTCGATTGGAAAGTAACTGTTTCTCTCAGTTCCTTTTATATAATTTCGTTCATATACGTCATTGTCGTCTTCGTTAGATTGATCGATGGGTGTAACACGTGTTTTAAAGTTTTCTTTATTCTCGCGTCTGTTGGTCTTTTATTGTTTGTATGAATGGTTTTTGTTGTGAGAATTTGAAATTCTGAGTTGATAGAATGAAGATTGCTCAGAATGATGCCTTCATTCCTGATAGTGACATCTATGAGTGAATGAGAATACTTATTTTCTATATTTAGGATAACATTGTGGAGAGACATAGTCTAACATCGTGGAATCATATCGACTTTCATTTACTGAAATAGGATTTGCAGGTAAAGTGTGAAATTAGCATTTTGAAATTTTTGCTAGCTGTATCATGTAAAGTGGTTTCACACTTTACATTTCACAGTTGGTGAGTTCCTACAACGTATTAAAAAGCACGAATATTCTGACAATGTGATGTTGGGCCAAAAGTTGGGCTTTATCTTGTTAGTTGGCTTGGGTCTATTAATCTGGTGGATCTAATAATAATTGGGTTTGATATAAATTAACTTTCTTAGGTTCCATTTGAAATGATTTTGTAATCATGGATCGTAAACAAACGGCAAAAAATGAAATTAATCAAGGTGGTGGTTTAGAAGATTAGATACCTGTGTGTTTGTTAAATTTTTAGCAATTAAACAAATTGCTGCATCCCGCTAGTGTAATTTCTTATTAAAAATTTGAATGAATATTGGAATCGCAGATTAGAGGTCAAAATCGAGGTTCTCAGTTTAGTAAAGTAGTAATGTGCTGATCTTATGACAGTGATATGATAAAATGCTATATTTTGGCTGAGTGCAGATTAGTAGAAAAGAAGCGTGTTTGTCATGTCTTAACAGTTGTTAAGTAACGGATTGCTAAGTGTCTGTGACCATGTCGTTCTTTCCTTATAAATACTAACGTATCTTCCTATCGCGACCTATCATTTTATGTAAACGGCTGTAGATAAGGTTTGGTTGTAGCGCTTGGTCCTTCAGTCCTATATCAATCATTCAATCAAGGACGTCAATGAAAATTATAAACAGATTCTACAAGAGAGTTTGGCGGTGTGTAATATTCTAGAAGTAGTGGGACACATTATACTATACCAATACCAAAAACGAAAATACGTAAGTTTCCTATAAGCGAGGGACTAGTCTCCCAATTACAACATGTCTGTTGAATATATACCGAGAGAATCAAAACAGATGCTCGTATTCGTGATGGCTAGTGCGCTAGCAAACAAGGTTTTTATGGCAATGACACGATTAGTGAGACGTAATCGAGCACGAAACCGTTAGCGATGTGTTAGTGGTCAAATGAGGAAGTCAGGGGATTGGAGGAAAGTGAAAATTTGATAAGGTTAGAGACAAAGGAGAAAGCCAGTAAGTAAATGGAGCTCTACTCCTTGATATTCATCTCCATTCTTTGATTAACATTAAACGAAAAAAAATAGAGACATTATGAAGAGATGTAAGGATTGGCGTTCTATACGGAAAAATGGAATTGGATGCTGTTCGGGAAACAACGTGGTATCCTTTAGCAATAACTAACTGACTCTATAAAGAGTTTTTTTGGGTTCAACTGCATATTTTCCCAATTGCGCGCAACAAAATAACTGTTAATTCTTACTGGAAATAAACTTCGACCATTGCAGAGGACCAACCAGCATTCCTTTTTTTATATTTTGCATGATCCACCACTCTTTCAATCTAGTCAATCTTCGTCATCCTTTGTCGGAATAAAACTCAGTATTACGTTTTGAATTATCGGAGATCTACCAGGAACGTCAATTTTGGTGGGCTCTCTGATTACTTCCACATTTCAATTGTGCAATTTGTATGTTTAAATGTTTAACTGAGACTTTATTCTCTCTATTTCAGGTTCTTCAGAGTCTATCGTTTACTGCTTCTACGTTATTATTGTGATTTCCAAAATAAGAATGGGAAAAACAGGAAAGATTCGAGCTTATACAAATAGTTAAAAATCATTGTTTAATGAATCAAGTTTATCGAAGTGATTAAGACCAACATGAGTCGTATCATGCGAACAATAATCCTTAAATTCAAACAAAAGGCAACAATTTGATAATTATTTTAAAACTGAAGGACACAAATTTCAAGGACTTCAAAGCCAAACATATATGTTAGGGGTTAAGATAATTTTCTTCGTATTTGAAACAACTGTGGAAAACCAGGCAATATGCAAATTAGACAATATATGTATACTGGACATCTAACTTATTGGCCAACTGATATACAAAAATTTCTGATTTAATTGGCTTTTTGGTGAGACGGAAGGTGTTCCAGGACGTCTTCTAAATATTATATGTGGATCATAATGTTTTGGTGAGTATGCAATACTTTAATGGAATTCCAAACAACTAATATGAGTTGAAAGCTTCCTAACAAGGAGAGTTCAAGTTTTAGTCGTGGTAATACAAACCTACTAACCTATTACTCTTTTTTAATCGAAAAAGTGAATAAGTAAAGATATTGTGGTTTGATAATAGATAACAAGTAGAGTGGGTATCAACATATAGTCTATAGTTTCTTTTATCTTTCATATTATACGGTCAAGAGGTATTTTATCGATTGAACGTGACACATTCACTCATATAGTAGTTATTTACAAAAGATAGTAAATGGTAAAGTGAATCAAAAGTTTTAGCTATGGTTAAGGCACAAGAGCACAAGGAGTACTGCACGAGGTACCTGCCATAGAGAATAAATAACATCAACCTATATGACAACAGCAACATGCAAAATACTTTGAACTAGAAGGTTCACCTGGACCAAGCATATTGAATGCAAACGTCAATAAATTATGAGGGCTCACTTTGTGCATCCAATATAAAATACTACAAAGTATTGGTCATCGGTTTCAGTTTAGTGGTTAATTGAGTTTCTCCTCATGCCACGGTCTCGAGTTCGATACTCACCGTTCCTAAAAACTTACTTGCTCCGGATGACAAGACCTATACAATGTGGACCAATATATGGTTAGGTCAGTTGAGACGCGATTCGACTAATCATGTCTGTGACGTAGAGCTTTGATAGAATAGTTTTTATCATAACCTTGTTATTGTTGACACTATGCATCCGACTTATACAAAGACTTGGAATATACCCATATCTTAAATGTAATCTTCTTAATAATTAAAACTCATTTAGGTCAATACATATGCTATTATATATTTACTCGTATTTTATAAATAATAATAAATTAAAATCTTATTGTAAACATTATCTGTATCAGTTGTTTGTAGGGTATTTATTTAAGAGCAATCTTATTCGTGTCTTTCAAAACGAAACACAAACCCAGCACAGCTGCAGAAAAGAAAATATTAGATTCCTTATATATAGTTTGTTAATATCATAGCCTACCAACTAGGATAAGTCCAACCATTAAAAAGGGTGGCAAACACCCGAGCGGGATCAGCATTGGAAATAATATATTGCCAATCATGGAACCAGACCGGCCGAACATCATTGTCAGCGATATCATCATTGTTCTGCAATCAATCAAATTATATAATGTCGTTTAAGCTTTGAATACACCAAAGCTAGTTACCTTAAAGAGGTTGGCACAATATTTACAACAATCCCCAAAAATGCTGTTGACGAGATACTGCCGAGAGACACAAAAATCGATGACAATATCAATGTTGTGTTTAGACTGTTGGCAAAGTACATTCCAATACTTGTTGTGGCGCAAATTAATAATCCGCTAACTGAAAAAAAAATTGGTAGATGAACAGTCTTATGTGAGTATGAAGTCTTAGGGCATACTTAACATTGCTCGATTCCCGATCAAATTAATCAACCCTTCAGCGATCAAATACGCAAAGAACATAACAACGCCAAGATACACCGAGTTCATGTACGTCTGTGTCGGGAAAGTCTATAAAAAGGTGGATGAAAAAATTAGAACTCATCCTTACGGTTTTGTTGTGATTTATATACCGATATGCAATTCCCATCGACATCGTACTTGAGCTCTGTCTCGATTTGATCTTTGTTTATATAGTTTTCGACCACTACACACAACGAGACTAATGATTGATTGTTGATTTCCTCGTATGTTGAAAAGCTGGCAAATATTTGTGGCATCCATAGTCGAAATGTGTTGGTTCTAGAATCGAAAGGTCGGTCAACATTATGTCCTATATATATAAAATATGTACCATACCCAAATAGTAAGCCGAATTGAACCGTAAACGTCAGTAAACATGTGCCTAGTAATGGTTTTTTAAACATGGGGGCTAGTTCGGATAGGCCACCCGTTAAAGCTTTAAATCCCGATTTTTTTATATTTATGACAGTATCTGGGCTGCTTTCGATATTTTTACCGTCCACCTTACAAGATGAGTCGTCCAATTCGTTGACTAACGATTTAACCTATATATATAGGACATATATAGTCGAAAATATATTTTTAAAAATATTATTATAGTATCGTACCGGATAATCGGTTTTGGGCCGACCGGTATTGATTTGAAAAACTGTTTGCAACACTGCAAGTGCTTCATCATTTCGTCCTCGGGCCATTAAAAATTTAGGACTCTCGGGGAAAAATATAAGCAGCACGCCACTAATACAGGTTGGTATGGTACACACCATCAAAAATATTTGCCACGAATGCAATGCTGTAAAACGTTAACAAAGTATATATAGTTATAGGCACTAGGTCGGCTTAAGTTAGGTAACTTACTTAAAAACTCTGGTATAATTATAATATTAATAGAACGCGTTAGAAATAGCATGGCCAAAAGTGGAAGCGTAATACTAGCTAAACTAAAAAATATTCCAATACTGAGTATTATGCGCGCCCTCCGATTCACTCCATGAAATTCGGTTAGGTATGACATTAGAACAGCGAACGGGCCATTTATACTACAATAAACGAATACATAGACGTATTTATTTATACACGATGATGGTTCACTTACACAAATCCGCCCAAAAATTTAAATAGCATTAAAAACCACAGTCTTTGACTAAACGCACACATTAGTTCACAAACCCCACCGATTAGGTGCCCATATACCAAAAGTTTTTTCCGACCAAGTATATCGGACACATAACCCCATAGGATGGCCGATGAAATCATTCCCGCATATGTGATAGCGTTTAGAGCACCCTTATCGACCAGCTGTAGGTCAAGGTCACACTGTGCACTAGGCAATATGTATGACATCACTGTTGTTGCGAATATGCTTGTTGCGGCGCACGGTATACTAACTAAAAGCAATAGTTGATTGAACCGGCCGTAACCGGTTGATTCGATTGCTCTCTCGAAGTCAGCATTTTCGATTGGTTCCAACTTGATAGCTGCACGCGTATTTGACAACGATATTATATTAAATATTAAGACATGCCAGATAGCACAAAAACACTATTTACTTTTGTTAGGGCGGCTGCATCCAATGAACCGAAACGCTTTCTCCAAGATGTAATGCATCTTTTAAATCACTTAATTAAATTAACTACGTTAATACTTAACATTCTATCGAAACGGGTTTAAAATACTCTCTACCCGGGATCGGATTAAAACACAAATTTTATATAATTTTTTGTTCGTTCTTGAGATCTTATAATTTATCATTGATTTATGATCTGTCGTAAGATTGTAATTTTTTTTTATCTTGTTGCCATTTACCGAGATGATGAGCTAAATAGATATCTTCTTTGCATCATCTTGCGCGTGCTATGGAATTTTTTTTGTTTTTATATAAATATCAAACAATACAACTGTATATAAATACTGTCGTCTTCATGTCACAGATGTTACTAGATTCCATTGCCGCTCTATTCGGAAGCTAAGTATCCGGCAAAAACTGTTTGGTGGTCTAATACATTGGGTGAGGTTAGATGGAAACCTTTAAACCGCCTTGAAATAATTATTTGTCTGGGGACTGTGCAGGGGGCTATGAACACCACACCCAGATGCAGCTCTTGATATTGCTATGGGTCTGCAGCCGCTTGATGTTTGGACCCACAAGTGGGCAAACAGCCACTAGTCTACAAACTGGAGACAATCAATTTTAATTTTTGGACACTGCCAAATATGGAGGAAGGTACACCGACACATAATTGATCACATGCCCTTGGACACTCTGGCACGTTTTAGGGAAATAATTTCGTGTAATTATTACCGAAAAGAACAAATGGGACTACAACAGCCAATAGTAGTCAGTAATCTGTAATCTAGCTAGTGCCGGGTTATATACATGATTAAAAATTATTATTTACCTCCCTATCTAGGCACGCTACTGTGTTTCAAGCTGAAATGTTGAAAGACAGCAAATTCTTTTTGACAGCCAGATTGCTCTAAAAGTGGCAGTCTGAATGAAGTTAGATGACCTGAACAGTTCTAGTAGTGACGTTACTATCCGATAAATGGGAGACCTTATGTCTTATTGCGGTTCCAAAATCTTCTTTGGAACATTAAATCAGCAAAGATTCCAGTTCCTTTTTGAGTTACGATAGACGCACTTTGAGAATCCTCAAAGATCGATCTTGCTGGGTATTCTCATTGAAAAATATTGCCTTTTAGGCAAAAATTTGTGTGGAAGGAGAAGAAACAACACTTTTTGAGGTCCTGTATTTCATTCTCTCCTCCTAGACTGCACTGCTTTCGATCACGATTCCTCTTAGAGGATCAGTAGACGATCTTGACGGTATCGGCTAGCTTGAACTTTATTCGAAGAACCAAGAGATTTCTGGACTGATAGTGTAAGTCTTGAAGGGAACTTGACAATGGACCAATCAAGACTGAATGGTGGGGAGAAAATTTGCCGTAAATAGAGCTTAATGGTTCAATAAGAAAACAGCCAAGAAAAACTGGATCCTTAGCGCTGCTCCAGGTGGAGCTAATGAAAATTATATTTGTTTGGAAATCTTCTAAATTTTCTTTGAATTTTTCACAAGTAAATTCTTACGCTGCAGACCAAGAGTTCAAAGGATAAACAGTGCTCTACATACAGTTGTCTCTCCTTGTGAATCGTACAGTGTTCAATTTTTCTTTGTATTTGACTTCCCATCTGTTGATAATCTTGATAATATCGATCAATGCCGGAGCATGTTTTCAAGTTGGTGATTCTCGACATTAGTGCTAGGGATCGTAGAAATCAGACAGATTGTACTTGCTATCGTAACTAGAGAGTGAATGATTTTATTTGCTATCGCTGTAGGTTTGGTTTTGGTCACAGGTAACTACGTCGGTCTTAAACTGGATATCATAAGTTTTAAGGCTAAATTATGTTCCACTTACAGTAACCTCTGCTTGGTAATTTTAGTGTTCAATTTGTTATTGCTTTTGCATTTGACTTCCAAAGTGGTGATAATCCGGATCAATGCCAGAGTATGGTATTTAGTTCACAACATGCCCTCAGACACTATGGTGGCGAAGCACGTCTTCGGGAAATTATTTCATATAGATTACTGGAAATCACATATGGGACTATAACAGCCCCTGCGGCAACGATATGTTAATCTTTACCTCGGGATCAGTGTTCCGTAATCTAGCTGGTGCCTGGAAATGATAAGTGCTTTAAATTGATTAAGCAGGCTGAATAAAGTTAAACTTCACTTAAGTCACATGGATATCAAAGGGAATATATTGGTCGATATATTGGCCTAATTGAGTGCGAGATCCACTGTTGTGGAACCTGACTTCGCTATAGGAGTGACGTCACTGTCTCTTAAACAAGAAATAGATTATCACTTTGGAGATTTCCACCAAAACAGATGGGATAATCTCACCTCTTGTGGTTTATCCAAAATCCTCTTGGATCATTAAACCAGCTAAGATCATTTCTTAAATTAGGCATTTTGCTAGGCATTCTCACGGGGCACCGCTCCCTGAGTAGTCATTTGTTTCGAATGAAAATTCAAAACACCTCATTCAGCGAACAGTGTGGGGACGGGGAGAAAGAAACTGTTGAGCACTTTTTGTGCTCCTGTTCTTCACACTCTTCCCATAGACTGCACTGTTTCCTATTGGAAGACCAATTGACGACCTTGAGAATACCGGATATCTTGGACTTCATTAGAAAAACAAACAGATTCTGAAATTGAGAGTGTACGCCTGGGAAGGGATGTCACAGTGAGCCAATTGAGCCTGAGTCACTGGGTAAAAATGCTATATATAGTAGATGATTGTTGAGTTTGGTACTAGAGATCGTACACATCAGTCCGATTTGTTTGTATGATTAGGTTGAATGTAGGCATTTTTCTAAAGAGTGAATGGCGGAAGGAAATTTAGAGTAAACAACTACAGAGTAATTCACGTAGTTCCATCAAAGAAGTAAGCAGGTTTCGCTCTTCAAACCCTTCGAGTAATAATCAACCCCTTGGTGTCAACATTGTTAAGGTTATTGAGAGTAGTTTATTTAGCATCCATTTTATGAAGAGTTCACATAGGTTAAATACAGAGACTAAAGAAAACAGTTTCCATTTACCAGATTACATTGGGTCAGTTCAACAATTCACATGATGCAGTTTTAGAGTATTTAGTCAGTGCTGAAGTATCTACAGGACTGGTAAAATAAGTCACGCCATAGAGTAATAAGAATCAAATTTCAACTAGCGAATGAGGCTGAGAGAAAGTTTGAGAGAATAATAATACCTGTTGAGGAAGTCAGAAATTCCTTTCTACAAATCAAGTCTGACCCTCAGAAGACTATGTCAACTGTGTCACCAAACCTAACGAACGAAAAAAGATCCTTTTCTTTTATTGGAGGACGTCGCAACCTATATGCGTTACATTTCACACCTCTATCTTTGCTTATAGATTAATGCAGCTCAACTTTATTCACTTAATTCGGCATAATGTAAAAAAGCAGCTGTCAAACATACTACAGACTAAAACTGAACAAATGGACACATCAACATTTCTTTAACTATCAGAATTTATTGATATCTCCTAGATTCAGGATCTCAGCTATATTCATCATAACTGAATTGTGTCTTGTGTGTTTAAGTTTACCAAACGAACGGACAAGGTTCTCACTGACGTGCTCACGTGATCCAAAATTTTTGGGTTTGTAATAGACGAACGATATAAAAGTAGACCGCATAAGCGGTAGCTTGCGGGACGCTTTTTGTCTCCAAAAATATCAAAATACGATTTTAGGTGGTAGTACTCGCAGGAGGGTGGTAAATAATGCGTCAGCAAAGTCAAGCTCAGTAAATAATTTCATGGTTGGTCTCACTGTTGAAAATAGCCTGATTTTAAAATAGTCAACTAACTGTAACATATTTTATCAAGATTGAGCCCTAGCATAGATACATGATCATCAATGTAAACATTTTCAGCTTTTGCGCATTTGAAAATTTCAGAATATTTCAATCTTACTTGCTACCAGTATTAAAGTCTATTGGGTTTTTAATTCTTAACCCAGAGATCAATTATTAAGTGAATGTGACTGAATAGTGTTCCACTCAGGTGTTCAGACGAGGAATTGTACCAAGAACCTATAAGAAACAACTGAAGCATATGATGCAAATAGTGAAAGCTCTAATGAATCTTCCTGCAATTAGTGCCTGCACACGAGTATGCAGCGCATTATCTATACAAAGTGATAACTTTCAATAACATACGTAACACTATCACGAGCCGCTAGTGTACGACTATATGTTTTGGTCGTTTATTTGCATGATTGAAGATGATTCGTTGTATGATAGCATGCAACAGGTATGATGGCGTGCAACATCAATGGACTGAGGTATTGTCCACCCTAAAAAGATTGACATTTATATACTAACAAGTAGATGTGACGCTTATGTAATATGCACTCTAAAAGGACGCTATAAGGTTCTAGTCGCTATAACATTCTAGTCTTCGGTCGCAGCCAGATGATAAAAATCACGTCCCAATCATACCTACGGGGTTAAAGTAAACATTTTTATTAAACGATTCGATCGTGAATAGCACGCATAAACAATTGGAGGAAATGTCAATTTCGTCAGGAACTTTTGGAAGCTCTAAACAGATGTAGTATAGTCATGGTTCGCAAGATCCTCTTTTAGTGAATAGATTATTGTCTATATAGTGTCCTGTTCGTAAACATCTTTTTCTGATTTAGTGTAGAAAATATCACTGTATTAACCGATATGGCTTACCAATAAATATCAACTGGTAAAAGGATTATTACCATCTTTATTTTAACAACCTGCGGTTATCATACTGGTTACTTCTTACATCGTTTCAAAATTTCTTCCGTAGGTTACTTTATCTAGACAAGGTAAAATACAGACAGGGTTTGAGGTCAGATTCTAATTTCCAGCACTCGTTTTATTCAAAAGGCACTCTTATATACTAAGCTATAGTACCCTATTGAATCTCTTTCCAAAGTATCAGCTTTAAGTACCGCTTAAAGAGTGATGGTTTTATATTATTTGGCAAAATGAAGTTTTGGACGGAGTAACCCTCCAATCCACTTTCAATCTGTGAAAGTGGCTACTTTTACTCCCCTCTGGCTAGTTAATTGTTGTCCATTAAAGTGGACCTAGCTCACAGTGGACAATCCTATTTTGACGGTCTGCTTAATAAATCTGTTCACAAGGTAGTCCACCTCTAGAAAATATCTATTAACAATTTTAAACGCACCTTAAATATCATTGAATGCTATGAAAGAGTATTCTGGCGAACACATTGATTTGAAGGTATGCAATGCTGTATTTAAAGGTTTTTCCTTAAAGTACTCATGATGAGACTGCGTGTTAATTGAAAACTGTACATCCTCTTTAAAGTGTACGTCTATAACCTCTTCAGTTCTCTGTCTCGAACCTCTACAGTTTTCCAGAAGATGTTATCTTTCCAATTTTAGAATAAAGATCACATAGATTTCTATCTTGTCCCAGAGAAAATGTACCAGCTTTGAATATATTGTGTTTAATCGTGCCTTCATACCTCCTCACGTGGTTGACCCCATCCTTTTATTTTGAGTCCTGCTGATGTTTCTCAGCAAACTCATAGAAAAAAAGGATGCGTATACCTTCCAATATAGTCCCATCACTGGACTACTTAAGGTCATCCACATTAGGTATTTGTCTTCATAAACTATTTTAAAAAGAAACAACATCGATGTAGATGAAGCCTATTTTGTGTTCCGCGGAAAACATTAAAGAAGGCAAAAACTTGTTCCAGAACTCAATGCCACTAGGGCTCAAAACAACCAATCGTGATTTTTGTTCTCCCCAGGAATCGAACCCGGACCCCCAAATGACGCTTCTTCTTCTGCCACGAGGGTGACCAATCTCTAAGCTTCAAGCTTAGATATGAGAGTATCTTCTTGCAAAACATTTTTGGTTAAACCTATTTAAGTTTGATTAGAGGTACTGTTTAGACAGCGGAACTTGTTTCTCTTGTGTTTAAGGCTTAAGCTAGCAGCTATGGATTATAGTTCAGAAAACTTTATGAACCACCATATTTTGATAATTTAAAAGCTTTGGAGGTAACTCGAATAGGTTACTCGTCACTCTTCCTTCGGACCGTATAAGAGAAACTATATTTTGATAACAAATTTCTAAAAGCTCCTTGTATTACTTAAAAATAATAAATTACATTTTATTTATTGTAGTGGTGTGTCATTTGTGTCTTTCATAAAAATACATAAAACTCCGTTCACTGGAAATATATAAACTTAATATTATTAAACCGCCATTGATTGTAATTAAAATGTCATACCGCACATTAGGACTCCGATCACCAGAAACGGTGGTAGACATCCAAGTGGAATCAAAAGGGGGAAGAGTAAATTTCCTATAATTGAACCAAGCCGACCAAACATCATCGTCATCGATATCATCATTGTCCTGGAAATTATTAAACCTTAACTCTTTTGTATACATTGACTTACTAAAAACACTTTACCTTAATGATGTGGGTGCCGAATTGATAGCAATTCCGATTAAGGCCGTTGACGAGATACTCCCAAGCGACACAAATATCGAAGATAAACATAGCGTTGTTATTAAATTGTTAGCAAAGTACATTCCAATAGAGGCTGCACCGCATATGAATAACCCTCCAACTGTCAAATAATTTAAGAACTAGATAAATATATACGCTAGAGGACTGTTATATATAACGTACTCAATATAATTTTATTTCCGATCGAGTTGACTAGCCGTTGGGCAATAAAATATCCGACCAGTGTCACGATACCCATATAAATCGAATTTAAATACGTTTCGTCCGAGTAGACCTGGAATCATTGCAAAAATTACCAAAACATGAACCAAATCAATCATTTATATATTGATTTATACTGAGATACAATTTCCTGCAGCATCGTAGGTATATACGGGAACCGAATCTTTTTTACCCAAATAATTTTCAACAATTATGCATAGTGGAACGGTTCGTCCATGTGTCAACTCTTCAAACATTGAAAAGCCGGCAAAGATTTGCGGCATCCATAGCCGAATTGTATTCGTTCTGGAATCAAAAATTATTGGTGTATAGTTCTTAATGCATTGTCATTACTTACCCAAATAATAGGACAAATTGGATCGTGAACGTGAGAAGGCAGGTTTTGAAGAGAGGTTTTTTAAACATTGGAAGCATTTGGGCCAATCCATGCCTTAAAGCTTTGAACCCCTTATGCTCTACATTGACAATTGATGTTCTGGCGCCACTACTTGTATCAAGTGCACTCATGTCGCTTGCCACTTCTAACTCGTTTATTAATGACTTGACCTATATACATAGTTATGGAAAGTAGAGTTTTATTCAATATAAAATTATAACAAGATATATATTTACCGGATACGATTCCTTCGGATGGCCTGTATTCATCGTAAACACAGTTTGGAGTATGGCGAGAGCTTCATCATTTCGTCCCCGCGACATTAAAAATTTAGGACTTTCCGGAAAGAATATAAGAAAAAATCCACTTACACATGTCGGTATCGAGCACACTAATAGAAAGATTTGCCATGAGTGTAGAGCTGGAATATACAAAATAAGATAGGTTATGTCAGTATACAGTGTGTGTGTATAGCAAAGACTTTATACTTATAAAATTGGGAATAACTGTTACATTGATGGTACGAGTTAAAACAGTCATTCCTAGAAATGGTAATAATATAGTTGCCAGACTGAAAAAAACTCCGACACTTAACATTACCCTTGATCGATGTTTCATGCCATGGAATTCCGATAAGTACGATAGTAGAATCGCAAACGGGCCGTTGATGCTATATAAAAATAAAATATTTAGAACTTATATATGGACGCGATGTTGGGCTGGCTGTTACTTACACCATTCCGCCTATAAATTTAAAAAGCATTAAAAACCAAAAGGTTTGACTAAACGCACACGTAATTTCACATAGCGCATTCACCAAATAGCCAAACACTAGGAGTTTTTTTCGGCCCAGAATATCGGCAACATATCCCCAAAAAATAGCAGACGAGATCATGCCTAAGTATATAAAAGTACACCGATTAGTAACCTTACGGTCACAACATATACAAACATATATATATAGTTACCTCCATAGGTGATCGCGTTAAGAGCCCCCTTATCAACCAATTCAAGATTAAGATCACATTGTGCACTTGGCAATATAAACGATGCTGTTGTCGTTGCGAATACACTTGTAAAACAGCATGGTACACTTATCAATAACAGTAAATAGTTGAAACAGCCGTAGCCAGTCGATTCGATTGCCTTTTCAAAATCGGCCACATCGATTGGATATAGTTTGGCACCTAGAAAATAACTATTAATTATAATATTAACATACTTTGTATGTCGTTTTGATAAACGAGAGCTTTCGTTTGTCGTAAAAGCTTTAATTAGCACAATAAAATATTTGTATATTTACGTTTGCTCGGCCGACTTAATCCGATTATTTGAAAAGCTCGAACCAAACTGTAGCTCATTGTGATTGTATATGATTGAAACTGTTTATGTATACTTTTTGCAATGCAATCGATGTACCATTCTCCGCGATCGATTACAAAATGTGAAATAGTTCGAAATGGTTGGAAAATTTTCCCATCTATGTATGTGTGTGTGTACGCTAAATATTTATAGAAAAAATTCTTATTTACACGCGAATCTTAATTAATTTATGATTCTACTCAATGAACGGCGAGTATTTAATCAAACTGTTTTGTTTTGTCTCGTGGCTAATGAATCTGGTGTGGAAAGTGATTGTCTTACGGTGACATGACGATATAGTGACATTATTCGAAATTTTGTTTTACAGTTTACAAAAATTTGTTGTATTTTATACCGGCCTACTTTGATAGTCTCAAGAAACAATTTTCTATCCAGGCCGAGGGCCGAGGTGTTGCAATTACGACGCAAGAGCACGTGGTATTAAAACAGGTTGTGATTCCTCGCGTTGAGCATATTGAAGCTATCGCTGCTAAAACTCAAGATCTGGATAGAAACTTGTTAATTGTTAGCATGCATGTAACTCCAATTAAATGTGTGTGATAGAGAAAACGCCTGATCCAATCTGATATAATCCTGAACGATGGGAAGGCCAACAAGGATGGCGAATGAAACTCTCATAGCAAACGAAACGAATCATGTCGACCAAGTTGAGTGGAAATAGAGAGAAAGAGAGAGAAATAGAAAGATAGAGATAGACATACAAGTAGAGATAGAGATAGAGATAGAGATAGAGATAGAGATAGAGATAGAGACAGAGATAGAGATAGAGATAGAGATAGAGATAGAGATAGAGATAGAGATAGAGATAGAGATAGAGATAGAGATAGAGATAGAGATAGAGATAGAGATAGAGATAGAGATAGAGATAGAGATAGAGATAGAGATAGAGATAGAGATAGAGATAGAGATAGAGATAGAGATAGAGATAGAGATAGAGATAGAGATAGAGATAGAGATAGAGATAGAGATAGAGATAGAGATAGAGATAGAGATAGAGATAGAGATAGAGATAGAGATAGAGATAGAGATAGAGATAGAGATAGAGATAGAGATAGAGATAATGATAGAGATATTGATAGAGATAGAGATAGAGATAGAGATAGAGATACAGATAGAGATAGAGATAGAGATAGAGATAATGATAGAGATAGAGATAGAGATACAGATAGAGATAGAGATAGAGATAGAGAGATAGAGAGATAGAGAGATAGAGAGATAGAGAGATAGAGAGATAGAGATAGAGAAAAAGAAAAAGAGAGAGAGAGATGAAGAATGAGAGATGAAGAGAGAGATATGAAGAGAGCGAGTTAATGAGGTGTGTTCTACGCAAGTATAGGCACGGCGGAAGGAAAAGTGAATGGGTGATGGGACAGAGAGATCCAGTATTGGTATGAAAGATAGCTTTGTACCACTTGAAGTGCTGCATTTTTAGAGAATGCAGTCTTAATTATGAACGAAGAATGAAAAGTTAAAAAAGGCTATCTGTAGAGCAAATCGGAAAATTTAATGAGACTTTATGTGTCTCAAATGACTCATCGGACCACAACCAAGAATAAATTTGATGAATTTCTGAGGGTCTCGGACACTTTAAAGCTTACAACTTCAGGAACTAATCGAATGAGTTATAGATAACTTGGCTTCAAGTTCCTAATAAGGTGTGGATGAATGTTAAAATACCGGGAAAATAGTAGAAGGGTAGAGTGATACCTATTCTCAAAAGGAATCGGGATAGACATCTGGTAACTTATTACAGAGGAATTTAAGTGTTGGACGTGTTTATGAAAGTAGCGAATGAAATGATGAAAAAAAGAATTGAACACTTTGAATGCAAGTAAATTTGTTGCCGGAAGCCACCTTTGGACATTATAGTTCCTTGTTGCGAATGGGTGCATGATTTTATGAATGGATAGAAATTAGTAGTGTGTGGAAGGAATTACAGATTTGAGAGACAGGTGTAGATTGGACTTCCGCAAGGGAGTGGACTCTCTTCATTCTGTATGTATTAAACTTAGAATACCAAATCATTTTGCAGTTTGCAAATGGTTTTATTATATATAATAGGTGAAGGTACAAACATCGAAACGGCATGTCTCAAACACATGCCGTTTCGATGTTTGTACCTTTACCTCAAGATGCGTGAATCAGGTATCAACTGTTTAATATTTGTAACTTTAAATCACTTCAACCAGCAAGTAAATCATACTACTGTTTGATTTATAAAAGAGTCAATAACACAGATTATATATTTGGAAATTATGTATAACCATCGGCTCAATAAAGCGGAGTTTTGTATATCATGACGACCCACATTACGTGAAAGAATTTTAAATGTCAAGAAAAGAAAACAAATCGTATACCACCAAAACAACAACGAATACTTGCCTAATTACCTGCGGACATAAGATTATGGATCGGCTCGTGAAACGTGCAGTTTCTTAGAAAACCTGGCGCGTCATGATCTCAGAAATCTTGGACTTGGATTTCTCATTCGGCCACAGGTAAACAAAGGCAATTGTCTTTGTACATCCGCTCATTGATGTAAGCTAACCCTAAGGGTCTGATAAGTGAGGAAACGAAAATATCAAGGTATTATCAGCAAAATCATTTTGCGATCTTATTACCAATCTTATCAAGTGAACAGTGTCTAGTGAAAACTAGGCTATATTTAAATACCGCCAAACACAGATCGCTGAGATATTCAATGAAGATCCATCCTATGAGGAATTCACCCTGGCCATGCAGAGATTAAAAACAAATCGGTCATTTTGAGTTGATTGTATTAGTTTAGAGCTCTTGAGATTTGAAGGGCTTACTTTGTAGAACTGTCACTTCAACCATATTCAATTAGTATGATGAAACAAAGTTATGCCTGAAGAATAGAAAGTGGCCGCGTTATGCTCATTATTTAAGTAGAGTGATTCGCTTAAAATGCGAATATTATCTCATAAAAGCTCTTCTTTGCACAGTTAACAAGTTACTGTTGTAAAATTACAATCTTTCGATCAAAAAGTAGACAGTAGAAAGCAAATTAGCTTACGGATGCCAATTTTACAGCGACGCTTCCAAAAAGACAATCGAGCTCCTTAACCAATTACTTCACGAGGATAAATAAATAGTTATCAGAACCTCTCCTACAGCTTCGCTAATCGCTGAAGCTGGAGTTCTAAATCTGTTAAGTGAGAGGAGGGAACTTGTATTGCTCCAAATCTTTATAAAAAAAGGCCAAGTCTTTGCCATATCACACTCATTAAAATTCCTCTTCTAAGTTGAAAACATAGGCCAGCCCCGGTGGAGAAGCACAACATCCAAATTGATATACTCAGCACCAATTCCATAACACAATCCCTTATGGAAAACTGAAAGGCTTAAGATTAACATGGATGTACACAAATATCTCAAAGGAATCACGGTTAAACTACAGTCAAACTACTGTCCAACTAACCTGTTACTATATAAACAGTCAGAGCCGAATAAGACCTCAATAAACTCTGATTTGGATACTCGGCCACGTGGAATACCTGGGAGTGAAGAAGTCGACTTGGCAGTCAAATCCGCAGCACATGCAGACAATATACAATGCGAATATGCAATTGAGGAAGACGCATCAGTCAGCTAAACAGTTATATGGCGAACCCAGATAATCCACTGGTCATCCATGCACCCTCACAATTCATCATTTAGCAAGGATCCATGATTCCAATTATTTAGCAAGGATCAAAGAACGCGTATAACATTGGAGTTCCATTGAAGCCTTATCAAGTTGTTTCGAATTTGGGTTTCAATAGGAAAATTTTATGGTTTATGAACTAGCGGATATTAGTTGTGTAGAAGGAATTACAAATTCGCGGGACAGGTAGATATTGGTTTTCGCAAGAGAATAAAACTTTGTTCAATCTGCATACGAGCACGATCCATATGAAATAAATTCCGAAGACCTATAGTCATTCTGCAATTTGCAGATGACTGTTATTATGTGTTTAGGTTCAAACATCGAAACTGCATGTGATCGATCTCAGGAATGATCAAGTAATCAACTGTTTGAGTGAATATTGTTGTATGGCTTTTCGAACGCGGCAGGGGGTTGGTATCTCAACTAAAAGTAGAAAGACGTATCTTATTCTCGATGCAGTGAAATTAAATTTAAAAAAATATGTGTAACCCATATATAAATGGGAAAACTTTTTTTTATGTTAAAAAAAAACCTAACCAAAATAAAATTGTGATACGCAACACAATGCGGAAAATATGCCGCAAATTGGAAACACGAATAGAAATCTAACTAGATAAGTCGGTATGCAGCAGAATGGTAATTTTTATTTTAGGTTAAACAAAAAACAGCAAATATAGATGTCAAATAAAGATGAAATACAAAGGAAACCGAGCTCAACACTTAAATGATAAGTATAAATTCAGAGTGAAAGTGATAATTAGACCTTACGGTTAGGTCTGAGCCGTATTCGTAGATTGGATGGATTTTGTGGGGTAGATCATCGCTTTGACATCTTACCGGTTATTATCAGAACCGACGTTTGTGCGGGTACGTCCTGGACAGCTGGATCGGGTGCAGGGTTGTATAGGTAGTGTGCACGGGAGCGTAGGATTCGCATTGGAGATCGAACGGAGTAGCTCAGTTGGCTTCCTGGATTTGGCGATTGAACGCATCGATGGCAAGCTCACTTTCGGGGTATTTGGAGGGCCCATGCGGGTGGGTCGACTATGCATGGGGTCTCGGGCCATCCATGTCAGCATGGGGTAGTCGTATATAGTCTTATGATACACCGATAGAATGGGATCCCGTTCTTGGGGGAGGATTGTCGGGGTGAGCTAGGGATCATTGAGTGCATCGCTGTGCATCGGGAATGGTTACACCACTAGGGTTGGTGGGATGGATCGGAGATGTATGTTCGGGGCCGGTTGCCGACGGAGTGCAGCGTTACGGTTTGGTGATAGTACTCGGGATAGATGCGTTGTTGTGGATTGTAGAGAAAACGCTGGCCAGCATGTACGGGAGGTGTTCGGAGGCTTTTGATGAGGGAGAGTTTGAGATGTGTAAGGGTCACAGAAGTGGGTTTCGGCTCGGCAGCGGGGTTGGTGCTATGATGGGCAGAGTTTGCGAACTGCTTTTGAGGGGTGCGTCATGGAGTGTTGTACCCTAGAACGGGGGCACTGTGATCTGGACGAGGTTTAAGAGGGCATGGAGGTGGAATTTACTTTTTGATTCATAGTAGGTGCTGAAGATGGCGGCTTGATTGCCGAAATGTATTTGATATGTGGAGATGGGTAGTTCCACGATGGAGAGTGTTTATGGGTCTAATGTTTTATTTGATTGAATTTATATTCTCTCACGCGTTAGATGGTGATGGATTGGGTATTATAGGGACACATCTTTAAATGCCGCATATGATGAGATTACCGGAAAATGATTTATATTTTACTAACAAATTATATTATTTTACTAATTATGTAGTGAGAAATTTTCTGTGACTAAATTTCTTTTCCTTATGACCTTTAGTGTTGAGATGTAATTTGCATAATTTTGGAATATAAGAAGTTTTCAGATATCTATTTTGATTCTCTGATGAATATATTCTAGAATTATAGTAACATCATCAATTAGGTTGGCTGGTACTTAATCTATCATACTACTAATTGAATTAATTGTTACAGATGCCTGAGCCATAAGTTAATAAACTGGAGTTTAAATAAATTATAAAATTAATATTAATTAAGTTACCAATAACTGAGCGACTAACTAATAAATTTATTTTAGAATTTTGTATTAATTTTAATCAAAATACAGCGGTGTTGCGGACTGGAGAATGCCGATTGGCGATTGCAGACAAGTAGATTAGAATTGTGATTATCCTGTGATAATAGTAGTTTAGTACCGACTGTCATGGTGTCTGTAACCGGGTCGCTCTTTCCTAACTAACATACCTTCCTATCCTTACCTATCGTTTTATGTAAACGGCTATAGGAATAGCGCTTGGTCCTACAGTCTTATCAATCATCAATCAATCAATCATGGCTTTTCGAACGCGGCAAAGAATTGATGTGGAAATTTATAAAGAGATTATTCAATATGTGACTTTGACTATAGGTATTTGAGGATCTGTATCGATCAACGTTTCAGTTTTAAAACACACTTGGAGAAACTAACTGATAATTGTAAGAGTAGACTGAATGTTATCAAAATGGTAAGTAAATGAAATTTGGAGCTTATCCTGGTGTGTCTCACTTTTAATTTTGGAGGCACAACAAAATCTTTGAAAAAAGAGTTATCAGTTACATAGAATTTTAGACAGATGCTTGTGTCAGTGATGATCGTGTGTGTGTGTGTGTGTTGAAATGTACATTCCAGCACTAAAAAGATCGGGATTACTGAATGAATCAAGTTAGCAATGACTGACGGAAGAAAGAGAGTTTTTTACTACCCAACTCCTTGACTGGTTTAGAACTAACAAGTAAGGAAGACGGTACTCAGTACATCGTATATGTGAACTACAGATCTACAGATTACAGGTAATGAACGGTTGCTTGAATAAGGAGGTAAATGATATTATGGATACTACAGATGTACTTCGTTGGTCCCAGATGAATCTGTGGAGAAAATGGGTAGGTGAATTTATCTAATAATGTCAAATAAGAGGCAAGAAGTAAGTTGGAATGTCGTAGTGTCCCTTTGACAAAACCTTTTTTTAAGAAACAAGTGGGATACTATCATTCTCACAGGAAGGACATTCCCACAGGACAACAGCTCATTCCCTGCTACAAAAACAGCTGTGCAAAATTCTTGAAGTTACGTAGTTTCTGTTAAAATTACGATTGTAAAATTGCAACCGAGCACAATGAAGTATTCAATCAATACACACTGTTTTGTAACGAATATGACTATTTATCAACTTACAAAACGTCATAGCAGTCAATGGTCGAGTGGTTACAGTACTCGCCTACATATTATTAGTCAAAATAAAAGGTTGATGGTTCGAATCCAACAGAAGACAATAAATGAGTAATATTTTTATGATTTAGTTTATTTTAGAGAGTGAGAGATGTTACCTCTTCACCACCTCAAGCGGAATTGATTTTGAAAGCCGATTCTAGTTTGCGAAGTAATAATGGTCATTCAATACCGCCCACACAGAATGCTGATTGGTTGGACTTTGATCTTTCTATTTCCCCTTATGTAGGCGAGAACTTTATAATTTTTTGTTCAATTTATTTCGATGATTTTCTGCTCGCCTGGTATAAAGTTTTCTGATTCATACGAATTTTGATAATTTTTTTTTCATTTGTTGTTGTAGCGGAGACACATTTTATTACTTTTTTTTATTATTGAGGAATATCGCGATATCGTCGTGCGGTAAATTCTAATGGGATACCCCAATCCTGACCTACCTGTACTTCAACTATGAACGAGGAATGCAAAGTTAATAAAGTCCAGCTGTTGAGCGAATAGGAAAATTTAACGAGAATATTTGTCTCAAATGACTCATAGGACCACAACCAAGAATTTATTAAAGTTGATGATTTTCTGAGGTCTGGGACAATTTAAAGTCTACAACTTCAGGAAATAATTGAGTGAGTTATAGATAACTTGACTTCAAATTCTTAATAAGGTGTGGATGAATGTTAAAATACCGGGAAAATGGAATAAAGGTATAGAGTGGTACCCATTCTCAAAAGGAATCGGGATAGAAATCTGGTACCTTAATACAGGGGCATTTCAATGTTGAATGCATTTATGAAAGTAGTGGATGGTATGATGAAAGAAATAATTGAAAAATTCTGGAATGCAAGTAAATTTGTTGCCGGAAACCACCTTTGAGTTCCGTTGCAACTATACTCTTTCAATGAATGTGTGGAAAATTTTGTGTGGGAAGTACGAAAGGAAAATAAGAAAAAATTTGGCGACATTTTTGGACATCGAAAGGGTGTATGACTTTATGGTTCCTATAGTTGCGAATGGATGAAAATTGGTTGTGTGTGGAATGGATTACAGATTTGAGGGACAGGTGGAGATTGAACTTTCGCAAGGAAGTGAATCATGAATTAAACTTAGAAGAACAAATTATTCTGTAGTTTGCAGATGGTTTTGTTATAATAGGTGAAGGTCAAAACATCGAAACGGCATGTGTTTGAGTTCAAGATACGTGAATCAGGTATCAACCATTTAATATTTGCAACTTTAAATCACCTCAACCAGCAAGTAAATCATACTACTGTTTGATTTCTGATAAACACATAGGTTCGTCTTCCTGATCACTGCAGAGTGTACCAGGTAGAGATGACAGTGATTGAGGAGGTCCTGAATTGGTGGAGTATAATGTGGTATCCTCGACTATCTAGTGAAGTCACTGGATTTAGTTTCTCTGACGTCTAGAGTGGCGTTGGGTTGCCACTTGTCTTTAAATGCAATGAGTGAGCATTTCAATTTTCAGATAATCTGGGTTCCTGGCCATTCGGACGTTATTGGGAACTGCAGAGTGGACGAACTAGCGAGGCCGGGTACAACTCTCCAACTGCTACCGGAAAGGGCAAAGCTGGAGAGGCCCATTAAGGCACTCAATACTGTGCTTAACAAAAGGCAATAAACTCAACGAATGAAAGGTGGACGAACACCCTCTCATGTAGTATGCCAAGGCAAGTCTGGCCAAAGCTGGACTTAAAACGCTCAAAGAAACTGATCTCCTAACGAAGACGTGAACTTAAAACGATCGTGGGGTATTCACAGGTCACTGCCTACTTGGAAAACATGCGAGGAGGCTAGAACTTAAAGCAAATGACTTTTGCAGAAGCTGTATGGACGAGGAGGAGGAAGAGACGGTAGTCCACCTCCTATGCTCATGCCCAGCTGTGGCACACAAAAGACATGAATATTTGGGTATGTTTTTAATTGACTGCCTCTCTGATCACGAAAACTCTAAGGTGCGAGATTTATCACGCTACATATAGCTCAAACTGGTTCTCATAAAGGTAATAGGGAAGACATATCCTAACCTAACCTCGATTTCTGATAGAGCCAATAAAACAGATTACATATTTGAAAATTATGACCACCGGCTCATTAAAGTCGGAGTTGTCGGACATGTCATGGTCGTATCAAGACCACCCTGTTGGTTAGGCATCCATGTTTCGAAAGTATATCGAATACTGCCCATAGAATACTGCCACAGTATCAACAGCTTGTCATAGGAGGCGACTTAATCTGGTTGGATGGCTGATCTGACGACTTACATTACGTTAGAGAATTTTAAATGTCAACAAAAGAAAAAAATCGGATACCACCAAAACAACAACGGGGGGTTCGTTGTTGTTTTGGTGGTATCCGCTTAATTACCCTGACACGAGATTAAGGATCGGCTCGTTGATTACGAATCGGCCAGGTTTTCTAAGAAACGTGCAGTTTCTTAGAAAACCTGTCGTGTCACATGTATTAGAGAGGTCATTTGTCCTAAGGCTATATATAGCTACATAGTGGAGATGACCTCAGAAATTTGGGAGCTGGATTTCTCAATCGACCACTGGTAAAAGTGGCAAGTTTATTCTTTTCTTTATGAGAAAAGTATACATTCTTTTCTCATAAAAACATCCATTTGGAAACATTAGGTTAATGCCTAATGAAGTAATACCGGTTCTCATCTTTAACGATGTTAACAAAAACAATGCATTCAAGAAACAAAGAACACGCATCCAGCTTTTACTGTCAATGGAAACCCAATAGAAAACGTTTACACGCGTCAGTTTCTGGGAATGACCCAAGACACTAAACTGAACTGAAAAGCTCATATCAACGACATCAAGAGCGAATGCCTCAAAAAACAGAACGCTCTACGATGCCTAAAAGGATTTCACACCGTGGAATCAATAGAGGAATACTAAACAATCTTTGGACCACAAAGTACAGTAGTTAGCAAATTAGAATACGGATGTCAATTTTACTGCGACACTTCCAAAACGACACTCGAGCTCTCTGACCATTTACTTCACGAGGGTATATAAATAGCTACCAGAACATCTCCTACAGCTTCGCTAATCGCTGAAGCAGGAGTTCTACATCTGTTTGAGGGAAGGGAGCTTTATTTGGATACCCGGCCACGTGGTAATACTGAAGAAGTCAATATGCAATTGAGGAAGACGCATCAAAGTCAGCTTTCACAGCTATATGGCGAACTTAGATAAGCTACTGGTCGGCCTTGCACCCGCAGAATCATTAAGCAAGGATCAAAGAACGTTCCATTGTATGGGCATCGACAAACCTAGATTCAAAGCGAGATAGCTGTATAATTTGACTGTGTAAGATTCGATGCGACTATGCAATGATCTCTTAACAGTCAAACACTTTCTTGTTGATTGCCCTCGTTGTGACAACCAAAGGCGTAAACACGGGATCGCAAACTCCATGAAACTGGCATTAGCAGACGACATCGATTTATTAAATAGAGTTCTAAAATATCTAGAGGAGACAAGAATATATGACCAGATATAGCATAACACTACCACACTCATACTGTGATCTAAACCATAGAATGTAAAGCACCCAAGGTGACAATAGCTTAATGGTTGGCCGCTTATTTATAAATAAAAAAAAAAATATTTGTGGAGGTGTTTCAGTACTGGCAGAGGGCCACCTGGTATTAAAACTGGGTGTGATTCCGTCGTTGCCAAAACTCAGGATCTGGATTGAAACTAAAATGCGTGTGAGTGACAGACAGAAAGCTCTGAGGACTTACGAAATCGTTTGAATCGGAGAGTGATATAAAAGTAGAGGGTGATATGAATGCATATCCATTTGGGATTATGGAAGGATTCAAGGATATGAGGTGAAGGCAACCATGAATGTGGAAACTTGATGACTGTCCTCATTCTGGATTCCGTTCTCATAACCCTGCGAACGATGAAAGGCCCACAAGGATCCAGTATTGATCTGAAAGAAAATGGATAGCCTTGCCTCAGTTTCTTCAGCTGCATTTGTAGAGAATGCATGTAGGCTAAGTTATGAACGATACCACAACCAAGGATGTATGGGATAAATATAATAGAGTGAGAGGTCATAGAGCACAATGCAGAAATGACGTGCTACATGACAGAGAGAATGGAAATGCAAAGGTAACTTTGGTGGTATGCTTCAATTTTGAAGGCACGACAAAAGCTTTGATGGAAGAGTTATCAGTTACATAGAATTTTAAACAGATGCTAGTGTCAGTGATGATCGTGTGTGTGTGTGTTGAAATTTACATTCCAGCCGTAAATAGATCGGGATCATTGAATGGATCAAGTTGGCAATGAATGACGGAAGATACAGGGTTCTTTTACTATCCGACTCTCTGACTGGTTTAGAAGTAACAAGTAAGGGAAAGGGTACTCAGGGCATCGTGAACAATTTGTTCTTCAATGGATACCTTCACATCTAAAAGAAGGTATATAAATGATTCTAGAGATGTACTTCGTTGGTCCCAGATGAATCTGTGAAGAAAACGGTTGGTGAATTTATGCAATAAAGTCAAATAAAAGGCAAGAAGTAATTTGGAATGGCGTAGTGTCCCTTTGACAAAACTTTTCTTTAAGAAACTCAAAGAAGAAACTGTAATGATTCGAACAATGGTACGAGTGGGATACTATCATTATCGCAGGAAGGACATTCCTACAGGGCGATAGCTCATTCCCTCCAGCTGCACAAAATCTTTCAATTTACGTAGTTTCTGTTATAATTACGATTGTAAAATTACAACCGCGCACAAAGAAGTATTCAATCAATACACATTGCATTGTAACGAATAAGATTATTTATCAACACACATAACGTCATAGCGGTCAATGGTCGAGTGGTTACAGTACTCGCCTACATCGTAGTAGTCAAAATAAAAGGTTGATGGTTCGAATCCAACAGAAGACAATAAATGAGTAATATTTTTATGATTTAGTTTATTTCAGAGAGTGAGAGATGTTACCTCTTCACCACCTCAAGCGGAATTGATTTTGAAAGCCGATTCTAGTTTGCGAAGTAATAATGGTCATTCAATACCGCCCCCACAGAATGCTGATTGGTTGGACTTTGATCACTCTATTTCCTCTTATGTAGGCGAGAACCTTGTAATTTTTTGTTCAATTTATTTTTATGATTTTCTGCTCGCCTGGTATAAAGTTTTCTGATTCAGACGTATTTTGATAATTTTTTTTTCAGTTGTTGTTGTAGCGGAGACACAATTTATTATTATTTTATTAAGGAATGTATTCTTATTAATCGCGATATCGTCGTGCGGTAAATTCTAATGGGATCTAGCTTTGCACAGTCGTAAAGTGTTACTACAGAGGTGGTTATAGCCTATAGGATTACCATGGTATAAAGTGGATTGTTATCGACCAATTAACGTAAAGGTGGGGTGTTTCGCTGCTCCTCACTAATTTTAAAGATGTTTAAGAGACAGCTTGATTAAAGATGAACATGACGGCAGATCCAGTATCATTACATTGAATTAGGGAACCATAAAGGAGTAATAGGTAATAAGGATTCGTTGTTTTGATAACATAGCTGCCACTAGATTGGAACAGGGGAAAGCCAGTCGTTTGGGAATAAGATTAGATTATAGTTAATTTCAGGGAGCGTGACGAACGGGATATACATGAAACATTGGATATATACGGAAGATGCCGGAACAAGAGAGGATTAAAAAAAATCAGTAAAAGATTAAATGAGTATCTGGATTTTACGATAGTAAAGAAGTTTAGAAAAATGGAGCACCGACCATTTATTGATTGAAGACGGAATTTTGATCCGGCACATCATGCGTTGATCGATGACCGCGATAGCATATAGGTAGTTCAGTCTCATTGTCTCAGTTATATACACAACACCCATTCAGCTCTCAGCTGTATACTTTTATCATAAATTAAACATATTTGTCACCAGCTGCAAATAGAATAAGATAAGATGGAAAGCTATAACTGTTGTTGATGCAAACGATTTACGATCGTGTGCGATTACGACAATATCAGTTTTCTATCGTCATCTGGATCGTACGAACAGACATACACATATACTAACACAATGACATCATATATGCATCTTGCAATGTACAATGCATGAATTAATTAATAAAAATTATTCATGATCATATTTATTAGCCCGTTGATGAGAGGTTAATGGGTTAAATGTGCACATACTCGTTAATCAAACAATGCCAAAACTATTCATCATTGTGTTTGACTACTATCCAAATACTTGTTGTACAGTGATCCTTAATATTTAATCAAACGACGATCTAATCGAATTGGCGATGAATTACAAAATAAATTAAAATCTACTTATCCATGCACCAAACATAATTTTATTCGCGTACTTTCAAGCTGATATCCAAATTAATTCGGACGGAAATATTTATTTTTAATTATTTAAATTTATTGTATACTATTACTATATCTAAATATGAATTATTGTGCGCTGGTTCAAAATGGTGACGGATCGACAGAACAATTAAAAAAGTTCTTTGAAAAGACCCTAGAATCGATTCATCCGCTAATGATAATTCTGCCGCAGGACACGAGAGCAAAATGTAAAAAATGGATAAACACATTCAAGCAGATGAACAAAGAAACTGCCGAAATGAAGATTCGAAATGATTATATGTGGTTCCTATTAGTGCAAGCGGAAAATCGTAATTTCATATATCCATTTACAGATGATCCACCAGCATCAGGACCACTTCCTCCTCTAGCCGATAGTGTCGTACGGATTATAAAATATTTAAATGTGTCACAACGTGTTGTTTATAATATAATTTTTATATACTTTCCAGGAATTTGAAGTGTACTTGGATATTTTACTAACGGCTCATAAAGCTGGGTTGGCAGCCGAAAAAGAAAAACTTGAAACCGAACAAGCTATGATGACATATAAAGATTCACGAGTTCAGTATCAACGGCCAACGAAGTTTTTAGACTCTCAGCCCAGTCCACTTGTTGGGATTATGTGTTATGGAAGTGTCTTTAGTCGGCAATCCTAGGGTCGAAATATTTTTTTTTTAATAAACGAGATAAGTGAAATTATATATAGACAACCGATGATTTTATAAGAGTTTGGGCATCCTGCGTCCTTGATTCTTTGACCGAAATTATAATAAAATTGGGAGTAATCAAGATCTTGATCTAGTTTATGACATTGCAACATTACTGTTTGAATTTCGGCAACTTCCTTGCTAAGTTAATTTTATGTAGGTAGAGTAAGCTAAACGATAGTGCTATAGAAGAGTGTAATCGTTTTTTTGGAGTCAATATTCATATCCAATGCGATCTCATCCTGTAACAATTGCCTGTGGTTTCCCGTGTTGCCAGTTCGAGAATCATCCTTTTCAATCAAGCCTTCAACCTTTTTCAAGATTCGGCATACCATGGTCTATTTGGAAGATCCGCCTCAATACCTTAAGATCTTATTCAAACATATATTATTATAGTACTGCAATACAAGATGGCAATCATCTTAATTTAATAAATTGCCCAACTTCAGTTAATTTGCGATATCAAACAAACAAATTTCATTCAAATGTGAAATTCATGTGCACAAGTATGTGTGCGCACTTAGAATTGAATTGAATTTGTTATCAAACGGAACTTGTCTTGTGTTCTGCGATAAGAAAACAAAACACATTGTTGACAACAAAAATTCTGTTTGTACTGTAGATATGCCTGAACAAATAACCGGCCTTTATACGAGTGAGTAGACTATGAGGTGCGATACAATTCTATAGTTAGATCGTGGACGTGATTCAAATGCCACTGTATAGTGCGACAGGTCATTAGTTATATAGACATTTGTATAAACGAATACGATTGTTGGTATCGGTAGTGCTCTATATTGATAAATGTTTCTACTTAACTTTGTTTTTAGATTACACATGACCTTGACGTTATCTAAGCAACTGTGTAATTACTTAAGATATCAGTTAAAATTCTTTATATTTTTGACAAATGCATGCAGTTTACATTCAATTTACTTAATTAAGTTTGAAATGCGTTGATATCGATTTGAAGTATGTGTCAAATTAAGGAAAAATTAAAGTGTTCAAGAAGTTGAGTGACTAACCAATCAAAAGGGTTTGTATTGAATTTTTATCAAAAAAAAATTTGTTTTCAAACACCAGTTCTTGGTGTGATTTTTTGCATTACACCCATAATGGCTAGCTAAACAGTGTCTATGTTATAATTGAATTGATCCCTAGTCAATCTTAAAACGTGTATTTCAATTAAAACAAAGTCTTGAATCTCTGTTATCAGATGGATTAGATTTTTTCGATCAAACATTCATTCAATTAGGTCATCGTCAGATCGAAACCAACCCATCGAATCATAACATAAAAGCATCTACTCAAAATTACAAATCATAAAATGTTGTATTTTATAGGTCACGTCACGCTTTAAATTATGAAACACCCGTATCTCGGTCTTGTTTGGAACAACAAACTACAAAAAGGGACACAGAAAGCTACTATGATGCGTTACTCTAGCCCCATCGATTTTCTGTGTGGATATTCAGACCACAATTGACTCATATCAATTGATTTATTGAGCTTATAAATGCAATGTATCCGATTTTGACATCATTAATAACTGGCTACGTTAATTCCTCTATAATTGGCGAACTTAATCGAGCTGTATTCGAGTTAAACGTGATAATTTACACAGCACTGGTTTAAACATCAACTTGTTCGCCTAAATGTTGACGTCCGACAACACTGTGACGATTATGTGACGTAGGAAAAAGTTTTCAACAAAATATTTTTAAAATCGACAAAAAGTTTTTTTATTGCACCAATTACACTAACAACAAATTAACCGCCTAAATGTTGACGTCCGACAACACTGACGATTATGTGACGTAGGAAAAAGTTTTTAGCAAAAATTTTTTAAAATCGACAAAAAGTTTTTTTATTGCACCAATTACACTAACAACAAAATGTAAAATGTGCACCGCTAAACCAACATTTAGGCGCGGAATTATTTTATTTTTACTACCTGAAAGACGTGTATTGCAATTCAAGAATATTTATTGTAACTAACGCATTGCTGGCCAAACTGTACCACTATCTGGATGAAATTTTAACGTTGCATGGCTTTTGGGATTCTGGTTTCTTGAAATTGTAAATTCTACATAGCCTCAATTATAGATGGTGATCAAAACTATGATCCTACGATAAATAAGCCGAAATCAAGCACATATCTGTTTCATTGGAATTTTGTAAAATCTTTTAGCGTTGATAAATACTGTTTAAGTACCCAGTCTCCGAGTGATTACAGAGGATGATCTATCCAGGTTTTAACTATTTGTAAATCATAACAACTCACCTCTCAATACATACCATGAATGCAAACCTTTTATTAGAAGTGTTCCATCTCAATCCAACTATTAATTAATTTAGAAAATATATAAATTATGACTAATTAATAACAATTAAAGTACACTGTAAAATTTCATTGACTATATCGGCCGCTGAAACCCACGATTCTTCATCAATCAGGATCCATACGCCACAGCACATAGTGAAACGGATGATCGAATAAAAATTGCTTTGGTGGTTTGAAACAACTTCGGGTAAAAGCCCAACAAACCACAATTAGTTCTAGTGCATAAATAAGTATTTTTAATTGTTTTTGGTGTGACTTAAGTGCTTAGTGCTTAAATATATATGGATATATGAAGGGTATTATAACAGCTTCGATTTTTTTCATAATCGAAAATTGTGGAAAAAGCTCAAAAACATAGTTACATGTTTGAAGTCTTTGAATAGAAAGTAGAACGTTGAAGTTTACTCGTTTCACTGTTTTCTGATCCATCTGTCACTGTCGTATTGGTGGTACCGGTCGAATTCTCGGGTCTCAAGTGCTGGTTCGAGCCAGATTTTAAACAACTGACTTAACACCGTTAATTATTATTGTATACTTGCGTAGGTTGTGTTTTCGTTTAATCTCTTGAAGATAATTTATACACGATCAGCTTTCTGATCTGATCTTATCCCAAACTACTAATAAATAAATTAAAATACTTATTCTTTGTTTATTTGAAAAATATAATCAATTTTTACAGTTTTATGTTATTTTTATCACAATTTTTTTTTCATTCATTTTGAAGTTACAATCTTTTCGTTGTAATCTAATTAAAATTATTTATAAGTGTTTCGTCTTATCGCGCTGTTCTAATATGTTTCTAATCGAATTGGGGATGTCAGGAATTTTCTAAATTACCATTCGATTGTCTTGCTTCGACTATATTTGGCACCGTTAGATACGTATTATTCGCCGTTGGATACGAATTCGTATTTGTTTGATTCGTATTCGAATTATTTCGATCTAACGTCGGTTTAGCTATGCTATTATTGTAGTGCGATGGCCGTTTTGTTGGTGTTATATTCCGGACACGCATTTCGGCTGTATTTTGCCGCCACTGTATTGACATCGATTTGTTTCGACCTATATATATAAATATACAAGAACATTATAACGACCATTTCACCACAAGTAATATACAAAATATTTACATGATCTGGATCGCCCAAAATCGGATTGTGAATGTTTGTTGAGAAGAATTCCGGGAAATAAATCACTTTTGTGCTTTGATTTCCATAATCGAAAACAACAGCAACAAATTATTTCTTGAAAGTAGATCCTAAATCTGGTAAATAAAAGAGAAGACAAAAAAAAAATTCAATCAAATCAAAAGTATCCTAAACAAAGGTTCTTCAACATATCATTACATACGGGTGTATATATGATGATACACTTGTTCGAATGTGTAAATCTTACCTTCCATTCATCCAATAATAAATAATTGGATTAACCATAGCGTTTGACATAGCCAACCAATAAAATCCTAAATATAGATTTTGTACATAGCTCGACGATGTTATCTGCTTATTATGATAAGCATAAATAAAAAACAAATGGTATGGCAACCAACATATTGCAAATATCGTTACAATTATGATAAACATTCGGACTACCTATATAACCGAAGACAAAAAAAAGCAAATCCAACCGATTAATTATCTTATATAGTTCTTATATAGTTATAAAGGGGTTTCCAATAAGAGGTTTCATTAAAACGACTTTTTTTAAGAAACACCAATGAATGGGTTTTAATATTAACATTTGAAGACGATATCAGCCAAATGCATACGCTTGATTATGCGACTGATGACCAATTGCACATTTTCGGCTGTCTGTTCTCGGCAAGTTCACGAATTCCTTCTTTAAAGTCTTGAATCGATTGTGGAGCATTGGCATAGACCTTATATCTTTCACGTGGCTCCAACGAAAAAAGTTTAAAGGTGTACAAAATCACAAAATCTAGGTAACTTTTTGAATTGAGTTGCATATACTTGACAGTTGTTTTGCTTGTATGTTGTAATTCGCGTTAGGGTGGTTTCGATCAGATGGTGATGACATCATTGAATGAATGTACGTATGCTCAAAATCCATCTCACCAGGCATATGCTACCGGACTCGATATTATTATTGTGTGATTCGTATATTATATTTATACGTTCAGTCGGGACGCAACAGTGTTAGCGAATTACAAGAACTTAACTCGAAATAACGGTTTTTCTAATGAATTGATTGTGGTGTGAGATAATTTTTTTTTTGCGAATTAATTGAATCACGTTAAACGCCACATTAATCCTCCGCAAATATTTTTCCGCTCCGTTTTTGGCTATGAAGATTCTAGGCCGTAATGCGTTGGGGTGCCTGATTTTGTCCGCTTAGTGATTGGGCTTGTTGCGATATGAAACGTACCTTACTGCATACGCTGAATTTGTAGGTGCCTGCTTTCGCCCACCTTAGTGGTTTGGCTTTGTTGCAGCATGAAACAAACTTCCTGGAAATATCTGAGCCTTAAAAGCGCAAAAATGGACATTAGAGAGAAGACAGATAATTCCATTGTGGGAAGTTAAGTTTACTGTGTTAGGTTAGGCACGTTGTGTCAGAAGATATAAAAAGTGCGTTGCTGTATGAAATTTTGAAGTGAGTTGGTAATCGAGTTGTTGCTTGTATGTTGTAATTTACTAACCCGGTTTCGATCTTATAATGACGTCATTAAATGACTGTATATGATCAAAAAGATTAAATCCATCTCATCAGGGCATATGCTACCGCAGAGTTGATGTTCGTATACTGTGCGATTTTTATATATACGTGCTAGCGAATGACAAGACTCGAAATATCGATTTTTCTTATTAATTGATTTTGGCGTGACATTATTTGAGTTATTTTGAACGCCACAACTTCTGCGATAAATAATACGGTCAGGAAGTTAATTTGCGAAATTGCGATCGGTTTCGTTGCTTGTGTGGTAGGAAGACATGTCGCCACATCATTATCTTCTAATTCCGGCCATAAAAAATCATCAATCATATCCCGGTAGCGCAATTCATTCACCATTATAGTTCACCAGCCTCATTTTTTAAAATAAAATCTAATCTGCCAAAAACCAGATCAACCAGTGGCAGGTTGAGCAAAAAGAGGCTTTTCTATAATAATTTTTGAATTTTTTGAGCCTCAAATACGAGAATTCTGCCTATCAACGTAGCCTCCGAAGTAAAAGTGGGCCTTAGCACTGATAATGTTTGTTCGATGAAAATCCGGATCATTTTGATGTATTTTAAGGACCCCAATTGATTGACAAACATGGGTTTTCTTCAATGTTACGGGTTACATCAGAAATATTCTCAGTTGTTCTTGAGCGACGCACACGGTTTCGGTTCTTCACATACCTTACTTATCCAAACAGCTCAAATATTTCTAAAATTTTTCTAGTGAATTTATCAAGTTCAATGCATTGTAGAAGCGTGCATTGTACAATTTTTAGCAATGGCGTAGATGAAAGCTTCAAAATTGACAGCTGCCCAAATAGCATGCAATTGAGAATAAAACCTCTTATTGGAAAACCTTCTATAAGAAATGTTACCTTTTTCTTCGATTTCATCGATTCAAATTGTCGTTCGGTGTGTTCACCAATCGAACGACTACCCCATAATTCTCGCCCCATCAGTGAGTAACAAACGATCATTATTAAAATGGGAATGCCATATGTTATTATTAAAAACACTAAATTGTAACTGTAATGGAAAATGGAAAATTGATTATTTTTAAAGGTTCGAATCCGTTTGATAAGAGGGTGGCAAAATGTAAATGAAACAGTTGTAGTTTGGCTTATGTCACCAAATATGCCATCGAAAAAGACGCCCATATAGACATAATACCAACATAAATTGAATTCTTTGTCAATATAAGACGTTAGGGTATTGATTTTTAACCCGATATATATACTTACATATAATCTGCCATTGATGTGGGATATCTGCCATCGGGCCATAGCATATAACAAACTGTTCTCGTTTTCCCATTTATGTACCTGGAAATATATTATAAGACGGTACAGTTAGTTTTAATGTTTAAGAATGTAACCTGTAAGACTTTTAACAATCTACGGGATATAATTGTGTATACGACCATGAAAGGGCTCAAAGCAGGACGTAAATAAGTGAATCACGAAAGAGTGGGGAGAGCTTTGAGCCACAATAGAAATTGCAAATATAGAAACAGACAGACATACAGACAGAACTGTATAGACAGCTTCCGCGTTAGGGTTAGGTTTAGACCCGAACATATAAATACTATTAAATAAATAGTATTAATAAAATACTATTTATTAAATAGTACATTGGCCACCCCCAGTTGTGTGGCCTATGGTAATGAGTGAAGTTTTCAGCCAAGTCCAGCGTTTATAGTGCAATGGACAACGACATGCTCTTGATGAAATTACACCAAATACTCCCTTTTTTGGTATAGATGGTGTTTAAACGATGGGAAGCTTTATCGCTGTCGTATGAAATAAAAATTTGGTACTCAAATGTACAGCAAATCCTGTAACACTGATTAATTACGATTGAGTCGTTTCATTAATTGTGAATTTTCTCAGGCCTTGTTTTGATTGTCACCACCCGGATTAAATAATCTGGTTCATGATGGCATCCTCGAATACGTTCTAATTTTCACATCGATGAAGATAAATGTTTGCCCGTTAAATTAGAACTAAGTTCATATGAAGATTTGGCGTTAAGGCTTGCTTCACGAATATCGCTGCCTCCGACCCCGTATGTCCACACTTGAAATTGCCCCCAAAATTGATTACATATATCGTTTCAAAATGCGTTTATTCTCTTTTATTTGGTCAAAAAGTTCAGGAATTGCGGTAAGTGATTGTCAATGGTCTCAATTATAGTGAAGGATGTCAGTGGTTTAAAGTGTGGCTTCCACTTGTTTGAAGAGTGTATAAAAGTAATCAAACGTTAGTTTAGCATTAACTGTCATCTTTTTTATGTCATGCTTTAAGGACTTTACCACTGCTTCCATGTAAACCCTGGAAATGTTGGAAGTTTGGAGGAATAAAAGATCAATTTATTTGTTCCTTTGAAAAAGTTGCTTGACTTAGTCGGATATAGATACCAAATTGGTTGATGAAGCATCTAGGGCCTAGTACGAGTGCATAAGACATACTTTTGATGTACTTGGATGGTTATTGAATGTCGAGCGGCCTCGTGCACCTCCCAGCGATGTTTATTTGGTAATGCATTGAATAACCTTCACTCGATGTCAAATTTTATAACTTCAATTACATGCTTAATCGTTATGGTAGGTAGTTGCTCTGCAGACAGTTCTAATTGTTGGAGGATTGATAAATTTTATCCCACTTGCAAAAGCGTGTATAGACCGCACGCAGTCGTAAACTTTTGTGTCGGAAAAACCATGGAGTGTAAAACGATGATGAGGTGGTGAAAGTTTTGACAACAAATGACGTAGAATTGCTACTTGGATTTGAATTGTTAATTGTGAGCAGAAATATAGCCATGTCGTGTGTGTTTTTAGCTTGTGGCAATTATAAATATTTTTTTTGTTGCTATGTATCCCAGTGGATTGAAATTGCGCGCTTTATCTGATATTACCACTGGTTTAGTAATGCGGCTGAATAATTTTCTGGCAGTCGCAAGTGAACTCGAAACAATTCTGAGCTACCAAGTTTTAATTTGATATTTGACACAATCCATCCTAATCGTTCTTTTTGTATAAATATCGACTCTAATTTTTTGTGGCCAACTCTTGATTTCAAATTCAGCCATGGCATGTTTCTCAGTGATGTTTGGCAATGTATGACCGTCGACATTTGTAGAATAATAATTAATATTACTTTCCATGACGTCATTAAGACTCCACACATCCTTTTGATGAAAATGGTCTTTATCTGAAGATGTTCTGTGTCAAGAAGTGCACACACTGATATTCTTGCATTAGATAAGCTTACTACATTGGAGTTATGGTTTGAGGTTGTATGCATTGAAGTTAAATGATTAACACCCTTAGTTCCCTTAGTTGTGTCACTTAATTCGCCGCGACAGTTGTCGTGTCACTTTATCTATAAATACGTATTCTGCTAGTCGATTAAACTGACCTAGTGTAACGAGCGTCAATCGCTGAGTTAATCAAGGAATACTAATAATTTCAACTGAATATGTCGACTGAAATTATCACGCGTCTTTAAATGTCGTTTCAAGTGACAAACAATTTTTAAACTACTCGAATAAAAAGTTTGTCACTTCAATTAATAATTGGCGAACAAATCGACTAAGAGAATATCAATATTTGTCTGTCGCTACAAGTGACACGACTAAGGGAATCGGGGTGTAAATCGTCCAAGTAAGCTGCTAATCCAGGCCTACCACCAAAGTGCTCACTATTTACTAAAATGTACCTGATGTGACAACTGGCGGTAGTGGATTACTTCTACCTGAAGGAACAGGTTACATAAATCTATTGGACTGATGCTATTGGACTATGCCATTTGCCAATTTGGCAAAAATGTGTTGGGGTACGATCATAGTAACTGTCGGAATGAGGCGCTATATAGTGTAATATTCCGCACAAATTCGTATCTGATCGTTGCTTCTTTACACTTCTCGTATGCGGCTCATTCGAAATAATCTTCTTGGGAAGATACTATGGTTTTGAAGTGCTTCCGAGAGTATCTTGGAAAGTATATGGAAAATTATGAAAATATAGGGATCAGTTGCTTGTATCTATTTGTCAATTTTGACTGTTAAACATAAACTGGAATTTTCTTAACAACTCAAACAGATTCACTTGTCGCTTATTGAGTTACCTCTTACGCCAATACAGGCCTGGCATACAGTTGAATTCAGATCACTGAGACATTGTTGCTCTCTACATTTATGAATTCCCGCTTTGCTGTTGTTTACTGAAAAAATGTTACATTTGCGTGTGATGCATTTTGGGTTTGAAATACTATAAGTGCTGATTACAGATTTTTGTTGATAAGGATGCGATGGTTGATCTGCGTCGACGCTTTGTGGAAAAAATATACGTAGCCGTAGAACACCATATATCATATACAATGTCAGTGGTTTTGCTTCCTACCGAGACCAAAATAACACCCCATCGAATCAGTCATCGGAATCAAAGATCACGAATTATCGTTCAATCGCTATAGTTTCACAGCAGTTTGAAGATCTCCATCTAATTTCTGTCGTCAGAAAGCTTTCAGTGTCTGACTTAATTAATGTCATCACTGCAACAGTGCATAGAGAACCGGAACACATATCAACCTGGTGAATTACAAGGGTTTACTTTCTTTTTTGACGCATAATTGCAGTTAGGCTGGATGGTGTGACTTCTGTTCCACATTATTTAAGTGGTTCTGTTCCTCAAGGACCCATTGTTTCTTTTCATTAATAATCTTCTTTCAATTTGTATGCTTCTTCATCGTGAAACGACATTTGTTCAGAAAACATTGCTATATGGGTGGTCGATTACATTCATGAGGATCTCGAATTTTAGACGAATAGAAATACGAATTTTAGAATGAAATGAAGCCAACAGGGTTGAAAAAATTATTCCTGCGTTTTTCTGACCAAACTGATGACTTTTCATCCGATGTCTTAATAGTATCATATTTGAATATAGGAGCATCGAAAACGCAACTGGCAGCACTCGATTGAGTTTTAAGTGGAGGTTCTCGAATGATTTTTGATTCTGTCTCACATGACCGAAATGTGAAAGCTTTATGCGTGCGTCATTTTTACCATATCATATCAGACCCCGTCCTATCATACCATGTGCCAACATATTTGTTGTTGTTTGGACTGTCGTAAAATTCAGAAAGAGAGATATAGCATCTTCTGGATCCAAATCGCTGGTACAAATCTAAATATAGCTTTCTAGTTAGGATGGTGCCGCAGGCGTTCAAATTATATAAATTCGATATTGAAACATTTTTAATAAATAAACACAATAGTGATTTGTTTGTGAACGCCAAACATTAGAAATATTTTGAACTCAGTCTAAATATAATATTATAATAAAATATAAACTTTGTGAGGGTTTCGAAAAAACAAATTCTATATGCTTGAGGGGTTAGGCACATCTTTCTCATATGACCAAGGATTTAAATTGGTTCGGTATAATGTAAAGTGGAAAATTGCCTAACAAAATATAAAATAGAAGCAAGTAGTGTATATAATATGCCAGACGCAAATGGGCAATGGACATTCTGGTGTTTCCCATACTTGTACATATACATACATATTCCCTATTCATCCCTTTCTTAATATATTATTCCTTTGGTTTTCTTTTTTATAAAGACGCAATACAGCAAACACGAGTTAAAAATGAAAAACAAAACTTTTCCAATTTCGTTGAATTGAGCGAAGAAGCATTAAAAGAAAATGAAGATTGGGAAATTACTCAACAACAAATACAACAAACATTATTAAGATTTATTTAAATTTCTGCATTCTTTTATTTATACGTAACAATTCTTATTGATTTCTTTTGCTGCTGGTGTTGTTGGTTGGTTTCCAATGCAACATACGAGGGCAGAGTTAGAAGTCTTGTAAAATTATAAAAATGGTTGACAGAAGCCATGACCCATGATACGATATTGCAAGACCACAGAATAAAAGTCAGCATGATAGCTGAGATAGTAGGCTTCTCAGATGAACGTATGCGCAATATATTACACGAACATGAAAAAGTGCACACGTGTGATAACTTCAGAGGCTGGTTGGGCGTTGTTCAAGCGAAATAAAACTGAATTTTTGCGTAGTTTCATGGAAGCAACATGGATCCATTACACAGCAGACCAAGAACAGTCTAAACAGTGCTATTCGGCAAATCTGTGCCGAAGAACACTAGAGAGGTTTTCTCGGCCAACAAGGTCATGGCCACAGTTTTTTGGGATGCATGTGATATAATCCACATCGATTACATTCAAAACCGGAGAATTTGGCGAAAAAAGTTCTCTTCCATCAAGACAATTCACAGGTGCACACGTGTTTAGTTGCCATGGCCAAAATCGATGAACTACGCTTCGAATTGCTTCTACATTCGCCACATTGACGATACCCAGCCTCTGCGACTATTTCCTATTCCGAACTTAAAGAAATGATAAATCGTATTATTCGGAGGTGGGGCAGCTTTGTGGGTGGCTGCATCCATGTTTCGTAAATATTTCGAACGAAACATAAGACCCATAGAATACCACCACAGCATCTATAGAGCTTGTCGTAGCAGGCGACTAAATCTGGTTGGATCGATAGACTGACGACCAGCATCAGTGAAAAACAACAATTGAGATCGAGGGTCGGCACGTGGAACGTGCAGTCACTTAAAAACCTGGTGGGTTTGACGACCTCATCACATATATGAAAGAGTATCGGCTAGAACTCCTAAGCGCTCCAAGAAACTCGATGGTCTAAAAGTCCCACCATGTGTCCCAAGACTATATATTGCTACACAGTGGAGATGACCTCGGAAATCTTGAAGTTGGATTTAACATTAGCCCACAGGTAAAAGAGCTGTGGTGATCCATCGTATAAGTCAGAGAGGACAGGGCGCGATTCGCCTGTGAAGATCTGATATTTGAAGAAACACACAAAGAAAATTTCAAGATCTTGTCTTAAAGTGGACTGTGTTTTGGAGGTATTTAAAACCTCGGTTGTCGATGCGGCCCAGCACATTCTCGGTATAGTGAAAACTATATGCCCATAAATAATTAGTTTGATGAGGAGTGTTGTATTGCTGTTGAGCAACGAAATATAACCCATAATGAAGAGCAGACTCGTTTACAATTACAAGAAGAAACAAAGCATTTCTTGCTAGGAGGACAGCTAAACGCATTTTTAGACAGAAGAAGGCTTAGTTCTAAAGAGTACAACAACTCAGCATTGAGCACAATTCGCGTGGTTTCTTTAACGAAATCACCGAATTGCACCAAACCTGAAGATCTCGGTCAACTGCCATTCTGGACCAGGATGGAAACCAATCTCAAAATCAACGAGTCAAAAACCAAATATCTGATATCTGATTTAAGAGATCAAAACGCAATTGATTTCAGTAGTGGTAACCGCACACGTCTGAAGGAGTTATTATATTCAAGTATCTTGGATATACTCACGATAATAGTGTGGAAGAGGATATCAAGTTTCACCTTGCCGCTTGTAATCGGGCTTTATATCCTCTACGTTCACTTTTGAAATCAAAATATCTTGCCAATCCGTATAAACTGAAATTGTAGAGAGTATTGAACAGCCCCGTTGTCATGTATGGATGTGAGAGTTGGACCTTGACGGATTAGGACGAGAGATGACTTCTAACATTCGGGAGAAGAATCATGCGTGTTATATACTACGTTGAAAAATCAGAAGGTTAATTTGTATCAGACTTTTCACTCCACCCTCGTGTTACATTTAGCGAAACCCATATCAAATCGCAATCTGATGTTATCTGTATATACAAAACGTATTATCGTGTTTGTGACTGTAGACAAGTAAAATATTTAATTTAATCTGATAAGAAAATCAGTCAATAATGATTACACGTAGACACACGTAATCATAATCGTAAATGGTGTACCGACGATGAATAATTTATAAAATCATCGTTTTGCCACCGGTGCCGTGTATACACACACACACATTTCCAAATTAGGATATTATTTAAGATGTAACGTAATCCGGAAAAACACTAATTATAATTTATTTGTTTAATTTGGTTAGTTTTGATCGTCCACCTCCGGGGTTTCGGTATTCTTATATACAAGGACTAAAGGGGATAACTATATCCAGCACACGGTTATATAATTACGTGATAATTATATTATTAATTCTAATCCCAATTTTACTATATAGGGTAGTTATATATACATATAGTTACATTCCCACAAGTTATGGACAAGAACATTCCATGATTATATACGAAGGTATCAAGTAACTATAAAACAAATAGTTACATCCGCAGAAATGATGAGTAAGAACATTCCATCATCGCAGACGAAAGGTGTCATGTGAATATCAAACAAATATCGCTGACCAACATAAAACACCATAACAACATAAATAGGTTTACAACATAGGAAATTGCATGATTGCACTTTTAAATTAAAATAGAATATTATAAGAAATATAAAATAAGTTTAGTTTTAAGATCTAACTCATATTGTAAAGAACTAATAATAAATTTTAAAATAAAATAATTAATTTTTTCGATTTATTATTCGTGTAACTTATAATTGGCGCAGCCGTCCGGTGATGTTTTGACTATTGTGTTAGAGTAACAGTGCAAATCAGTAGTGAATAAAAACTAGTGAAAAGTGAATCCGTTAAACGGGAAATTATTGTTAGTGAATTTTTTCTCTCTATTCCCGAAACAACATCTCTCGCTAAAGGGTAAACCGCGAAGAGACTTGAGTTTCCGCCACATCGCTACACAAGCAATACATCGAACCTGTGACACACGACTACAAAAACAAATACGAAATTGGAAATTACGAAACTACAAGATAGGCGTAGACCCTGATCATCGTATTAAAAGGTAACACATTTTTATATAAATTTTTCTTTAATTTTTATTTATAAAATAAAAAATTTGTTGTTGCTAATTTGGCAAAATTGTGATACTACGAGATAGGCACAGAACTGCCACCCGTGTACTACGAGATAGGCACGGAAGAAAATTAAATTATAAAAAAAAAGAGTGATTAAGTGAATGAGTAAGAAAGTACTCGAAAGGTTCGACGATAATCGAAATATCAAAATCGACATCGACGAAATCGATACTGACTCTATTCACACAATGGATCTCAACGCAGCAGCGATTGCGATTAATGAATTAACATCACAAATTAAAGTTGTAGTGGAACAAGTTCAAAAAATGACCTTAAAGTCAGAAGAACATGACCACACTTTGGCATTTTTGCAACAAAGGCCAACAGAAACTACTGCAGAGATGCAAAGTCCTGCAGAAACACAACGATTAACGTTTGATGCATTCAGAATCCCAGATCCTATAAAATCATTACCAGAATACGACGGTAATAAAAAACAATTAAGTGCTTGGCTTCAGACAGCCGAAGACACACTAAACGTGTTCGCACCCCTTGTGTCCGAACCACAATTTAGACTTTACTTACAAGCCGTGAGTAATAAAATAAAGGGTAAAGCCAAGGACGCATTATGTCTGGCTGGAAACCCACAAAATTTCGAAGAGATTAAAAGTATACTCTTAGAAACCCTGGGTGACAAACAAGAATTGTCATTCTATAAGTCCCAACTTTGGGCTACAAAACAAAATGAAGGTATGACCGTACATTCTTACTTTAACAAAATTAAAGAGAATGTTCAAAATATTAAAACATTAGCGAAGCAAAACGCTACCTATAATCATTCCTGGCTAGCTATAAACACCTTCATAGATGAGGACGCTTTAGCAGCATTTATATCCGGTTTGCGAAAACCATACTTCGGGTATGCCCAAGCAGCCAGACCGAAGAGCATAGAGGAAGCATACGCATTCCTGTGCAAATTTAGTTCAAACGAGACAATATCGGAAAACTCGCGACGAACTAATAACCAAATCCCATTTAAAAATGTTCAACCAACACAAAGGCAGAAGGAATTGAACCAACATTATAATCAAACCCAGAATAGGACAAACCCAAATAAAGACGGGGATGTCTCTATGAGGTCGAGAAACATGAGTGGTGGCAAAGCTACTCCCATGGAAGTGGATTCATCAATAAGATCTAGAAACACTTTCAACCGAAGAATAATTAATACCCATGAACTTTACAAAGAGAATGAAGATCATGAGGTTGAAAACGTAAATCCCATAGATAATTTATCTGAATTCGAAAAAAATCCAGAAAATTTTCAGGAGGATCGGGAGGAAGATACGGAAGATTAAATTTCCTCCCATACCTAATATGCAATAGCATACAGCCTAATAGACAGATTAAATTATTAATAGATACAGGGGCAAATAAAAATATCATCAAACCCGGTATCATCACTGACACAATACATATTAAACAAAATACTTCAGTACAAAACATATTAGGCAACCACATTGTAGACAAAAAAGGTAAAATTAATTTTCTGAGTAATAACTTACCAGAACAAACCTATTACGAATTAGAATTCCACAAATTTTTCGACGGAATTCTAGGTTCCCAATCAATGGCAAAATTAAACGCTAAAATTGATTACAAAACCAACACTATTTTTTTAAACGGCATAAAATTCAAATTTCACCGCTATTACCCTAAGGGGAATATCTATAATCATACAGTGACATTTAAAACGTCTAAAGACGGTGAGTGGTTTGTTCCAAATTATGAAAAGTTGAACGAAGAAATAATAGTTCAACCAGGCATATATAAATCCGACAAAGGTAAAACAACAGTAAAAATACTGACGAACGAACCAGAAATACCAAAGATTTTACCAAAACTTAAACTTTTGGTTAATAATTTCGAAACACTAAAACCAATTCCTATTTTCGGAACCGAAATAATTAGCAAACAAGACATAAGAAAGGTAATAAGAACAGATCACCTTCACGAAAACGAAAAGATCGCTCTAATTGACAACATTTATAGAAATCAAATGGTACTGTTGAAGCAAAATGAGAAGTTATCAGCGACAACAGTTATCAAACACAAAATTCTTACGAGAGACGAAACACCAGTCTATACAAAAACATATCGATACCCTTACCACTTTAAAGGGGAAGTAGAAGAACAAGTGCAAGATATGCTAGACAGTGGAATCATTAGAAATTCCAGTAGCCCATATTCCGCACCAATTTGGGTCGTTCCCAAGAAGACCGACGCTTCGGGAACACGAAAAGTTAGAGTGGTAATCGATTATAGAAAACTTAATGAAAAAACAATCGACGACAAATTCCCCATGCCTCAAATCGAAGAAATTTTAGATAACCTGGGTAAGTCTACATACTTTACTACGCTAGATCTAAAATCCGGCTTTCATCAGATCCCAATGGATACAAAGTCTCAGGAAAAAACCGCATTCTCAACTGACAAAGGTCACTTTGAGTTTTGTAGAATGCCTTTTGGTCTGAAAAATGGCCCAGCCACATTCCAGCGTGCCATGAATCACGTGCTACAGGGATTGATCGGCAAAATATGTCACGTTTACCTAGATGATATTGTCATAGTAGGGGAAAATCTTAAAAATCACTTAAACAATTTAGATACGGTATTTAAAAGACTCTCAGAATTCAATCTCAAGATTCAACTTGATAAATGTGAATTCTTGAAAAGAGAGACGGAATTCTTGGGGCATATCATCACGCAAGAAGGAGTAAAACCTAATAAAGACAAAGTAAAAAAAATCTTAGATTGGCCATTGCCAAAAAGTCAAAGTGAAATAAAACAATTTTTAGGTCTCTCCGGATATTACCGCAGGTTCATAAAAGACTATTCCAAAATAGCAAAAAAATATGACCAAATATCTAAAAAAAGAAACTATATTGGATTTAACCGATCCGGAATACATAAAGGCTTTTGAAACACTAAAAAGAACGATAGCGACAGACCAAATACTGACCTATCCTGATTTCGCGAAACCTTTTATCTTAACTACAGATGCTTCAAATTTCGCATTGGGCGCAGTTTTATCACAAGTTCAAAATAGCATCGAAAGGCCCATTGCGTTCGCTTCACGAACACTCAATACAACTGAAATTAATTATGCCACTAACGAGAAAGAAGCATTAGCCATAATATGGGCGGTGAAGAAATTCCAACCATACCTTTACGGTAGCAAGTTCACTTTGATAACCGACCACAAACCACTAACATTCATTAAATCCTCGGAGAAAAACTCCAAAATCCTACGATGGAGGTTAGAGTTGGAAAACTATGATTACGACGTAGTTTATAAAGAAGGCAAGGCAAATGTGGTAGCAGATGCTCTAAGTAGGATGCCCACAATAAACAACGCAAGGGAAGTAAACTCAACTGAGTTCGCGAACAATAACACTTCACGTGAATCAACCGAAACAAACCCTCCACATTCATCCGATGACATCGAGACAATCCACTCAGCGAACACGTCAGACGACCACTTTATCCACTTCGCTGACAGACCAATTAATTATTACAAGAATCAATTGATTTTCAAAATTTCAAACGTAGATGTAATCATTTCGGAAGATATCTTCCCAAATTTCAAAAGAATCATTATTTCAAAAAAATCCTTCGAAGTAAGCGACATTACACAGTTTTTAAAGAAATATCACAATAGTAAACAATCGGCATTAATGGCTCCTGAAAGTCTTTACGATAAAATCCAAACATCGTTCAGACAAAACTTCTGCCAAAATGGTCACTTTGTGTTAGTAACAAAAATAGTGGAAGACGTTACAAATGAAGACAGACAGAATATACTAATAACGAGAGAACACGAACGTGCACACAGAGGCACCAACGAGGTCGAAAGTCAACTAAGGCGAGCATACTTCTTCCCTCGCATGGGAAATAAAATAAGAATCCACATTAATGCATGTAATACTTGCAACAGACATAAATATGACCGCAAGCCTTACAACATTAAAATATCCCCACGGCCAATCACAAAGAAGCCGTTAGAAAGGTTGCATATGGACATCTTCAGTATAAACAGGAATAATTTCCTATCAATTATTGACTCCTTCTCCAAACATCTACAAATGATGCCAATGGAAACAAAAAATATAACAGATGTAACCAACGCTCTTAACAAGTACTTCACTCTTTTCGGAATACCAAACCATATTGTTTGTGACCACGAAACTACATTTCAATCTACCCAAGTGAAACAATTTCTAAACAATTTAAATATCAAAATAGAATACGCATCATCATCAGAGTCGAATGGGCAGATCGAAAAGACCCACGCCACGGTGATCGAAATATTCAACACGAATAAACATAAAGCAGCAAACCCAAATACTTCAACTGCCATCGAACTGTCAGTTGCTCTTTATAACAACACCGTGCATTCAGCGACTGGCTTCACGCCAAATGAAGTAATATTCAATCAGAATAACTTCATAAACCCAACAGAAATTCAAGCACGAGCAAACGATATATTCCAAACAGTAAGCAACAATTTGGAAAAAGCAGCAACAAGAATGCAAAAACAAAATGGTACAAAAGAAGAACCACCCAACCTTATAGAAGGTCAAGTTGTATTCATTAAACCGAATATAAGAGCGAAAGCCCACCCAAGGGGAATCGAGACCAAAATTCAAAATATCGAACTTAGAACATTTCGTACTAATAGAAACATAAAACGGAATAAAAGCAAAATAAAAAGATTAAAGAAAGATTAATTAAATCCAAAATTTTTGTATCATTTCAGGCAAATTTTAACACAATTCTAATTATAACTTCTATATAATTTTGCTCTTAAAAATAGTAATTTTAATAAAACTTAATATAAAATTAGCATAAACCTTAAATTAACAATTAGAAATAGATATTAAATAATATAAAAATAAAGTAAGTTAAAAAAAAAAAAATTTTTTTTCCATCAAATAGTAAAAATATATTAATTTTCCGCTTTATGATAATGAATCTCATACTTAAATTAGTAATATTAAGCATAATTTTTCAAATCTATAAAACCCAGAAATTAGAGATAAAAAACTTAAATGACGATCCTATTGTATTAATAAAAATAAACGATTGCAAAATTCAAGTGGGTAATATAAAAATAGTACATCCTATTAATTTAAAAAATTTACAAAATACAGTAGAAGCAATAAACAATTTTATTTACAATACACTAGATGATAAGAACGACAAATTAGAATTATATAAAATAGTAAAACAAAAGTGCAAAAAACTGTACAACAATCTTCAACAAATTAAACCTATACGACGTCAAAGACAAAAACGTTGGGACACCCTAGGCACAGCGTGGAAGTGGCTCGCAGGCAGTCCAGATGCAGTAGACCTGCGAATGTTAGAAAGCAAAATGAATGAGCTTACAGACGAAAATAACCAACAAATCCAAATAAACAACCAATTGGACGAAAGGATAAAGCTGATTACAGACACGATCAACAAAGCTGTAACAAACACTAACACAGCCAACAAAATATTACTCAGTGAGATAGAAATGATAACAGCCATCATTAATATAGATACCGTAAATACAGTAATAGAAGACATTCAAGACGCCATCGTTCGAACAAAAATCGGCCTGACAAGCAACAAGGTGATTTCGCTAAAAGAATTGATCATCATAAAAGACCTAATGACAAACCAAGGAGTAAACATTACCCTACCAGAGGAAGCACTCCAATACGTCGTGCCAAAAATAGCCGTAAACGAGGAAACCCTACTCTTCATTCTAGAAATACCAAAACTAGAAGAAGAAACATCAATGATAGCAATGATCGTACCACTAACAGTCAACGACACAATAATAAAAGAGTACCCTCAATACCTCGTAAAGACGAAACAAAAACTATATACAACAACAAGCCATAATAGTTTTGTACAAAAGCATTCAGATATGAAAGAATTCGAAGATGAGTGTGTTAAACCATTGATAATGGGTATGAAAGGCACTTGCAACGTGACCACAAAATTAGACACCACAGTACAATTCATCGCAGAGGACAAGCTACTCATAGATAACGCAAAAGAAGAAGAATTATCATCAGATTGCGGACCAAATAACCGTAAATTAACGGGCAATTTCCTCATATCATTCTGGAACTGTACGATAATAAACAAAAACAAGAAATTCCAATCTGTAGAAATTAAGAGCGAAACAGAGGAAATTCAAGGCGCACTGCATAACATCGAATTAACACGAAAACTGATCAAAGACGTGGACATAAAACTAATTGAACAACAAAACATACAAAACAGAAAGCGTATAAGGCACATGGACATACACCAAGAGAACCAACAATTCTGGATATGGTCATTATCAGGAGGTTTATCTATCACATCATTTGGGCTTATAATGCTATGTATTTTCACCAACATTCATCAACGCACAACAAAAGCAATGGACAACAAGACAAACCAAGCAAAATTAGAAAGTTCCAACGAAAAGGGAGACGTAAAATACGCAAACCTACTAATCAAGTTAGGGATTAAAACAAAGGACGAGGACGCCCTTCCAATACCCCCGGGAGGAGTTACATTCCCACAAGTTATGGACAAGAACATTCCATGATTATATACGAAGGTATCAAGTAACTATAAAACAAATAGTTACATCCGCAGAAATGATGAGTAAGAACATTCCATCATCGCAGACGAAAGGTGTCATGTGAATATCAAACAAATATCGCTGACCAACATAAAACACCATAACAACATAAATAGGTTTACAACATAGGAAATTGCATGATTGCACTTTTAAATTAAAATAGAATATTATAAGAAATATAAAATAAGTTTAGTTTTAAGATCTAACTCATATTGTAAAGAACTAATAATAAATTTTAAAATAAAATAATTAATTTTTTCGATTTATTATTCGTGTAACTTATAATTATATACATACATTTTCATTTCGATTGTACAGGGTGTTTCAAACATAAAAGCTCTTCAAATACATGCAAAATTTTTCTCAGTTCGGTTGAGATTTTGGAAAGAGTAACAAAGAAATTTCTGATTCTTTATTTTAATCGCCAATAGAGGCGTTGATGTTAACTTTATATTATCAAGCTTTTGATGAGCTTCAAATTCAATAATTGACGGTTTACTTTTCGGCTAGATTCTATTTATTTTAATTTATTGTATTTGCCTACGCCCCGCTCCATTGTCGGGTTTTTGAAATATTGGACTATATAGGGTTATTCATGATTATTATCTTATCGAAATTCTTGAACTTTATGAGAAATCTTATAGGTACGTTTCGAACAGGATTCATCTTACTCGTTGGTACCATGTTTGTTGAATTGTTTTGTTTCTTCTGTAACTGTAACAACATATTTCTGGTTTTCAGTTCCTTTTTACAACACACATGGAAGACATTTTCGGTTCCATTTCGTTTTCTTCTACATTTCGACCCGTATTACTACTTATCCTTTCATGACACTAGTGAAATACTCATATTACTTGACCCATCTGATTATTTCCATTTTCAGAGCATTTCTTTCTTTGTCACATATCTTTTAAGCATTCACCTTCCCTGCAACATTTCACTGAGTCCAGTGAATTTGGTATCCAAGATGAATTCATCAACTATATTCACCAAAGGAACTTTATGCTAAATTTGTATAAAACTGATTCGGCTATACCTACATCGTGCTTTTTTAGCTGCACTCCTGCCATTTAAATTTGATCTTGTATTTCCCCTCCGTTTTCTTGGTTTCCGAATCAAACCAAGTTGGCACCACTTCTGGTGATTTAAAATATTTGCGATTTCGATCATCGATCCTCGATCGATCGTTTCTTTTCCTTCGATTGACGTCTTGCTTCCCTTAGTTTCAGTTTTATCACAAACTTTTTCGAGTTATTTACTGGTATTTTCAATTCTACTCGAACTTTACCTGCCGCTTATACCAAGTTCCGTATCTCATCGGTAACTGCATCGATTTTGATCCGAATCGTGCACTCAATCTCGCATCTTATAATGTGCGAGATGCATAAGCTTTTATTATTGGCCGTTAAATCGTAAAATATTTTTGGCATTCTCTACAGTTTCGTATATTTAACTCTCTAATTCCCATATGTCACCTCTATATTTCTGGCCTAGTTTCTCTTGACATCCAACAATTGCGTTACTCTCATTCTTTGTTATAGCTCTGCAACTCCATAGTTTCCATCTGTAGTCATCTTTATTCCAGTTTAGGCCAACAATAGTCTCCTGTTCAGAGTTCTCAAAACCTTTCAATATTAGCCACGTACTTCTGGAGCATTTTAAGCATTCTTCAAATTTCCGGTCTAGCGCCAAACGGATAACCTCTAGTTCATATGCAAAAACCTATCAATGTTGGCCTCTCAACTTCTGGAGCTTATTCGATGGTATCTGTCAGGTCTTATTTTGTATCATCCCTTGAACTCTGTAGAATATAATAATGATGATGGGTGCTGTATTCGTGCTAGTGATGAATGAGAGTTATATACCAGAACTCCACAAAGTGGCATGGATTGCCAGCTAGGGCGCTGAATCAACCTAATCGGCTGGCTGATTCAACGCCCTTTCAGACGATCTTTCTATGTGATCTATAATGTTCGTTCGTTAGGCCGGTTTCGATCTGATGGCGTCATTGATTTGTTGTGTGATCGAAAAGATCAAATCCATCTCATCAGGCATATATGCGATCGAATTTGATATATTCTATATATTTGACATATTCGTTTTTATTAAGTTGTAAAGCATATTGCATGTTGCAACAGTGTTACTGTGGTATAGTGTAGTACTGTTGCATATTGCAAAAGTACTAGCGAATTACAGAGTTTTGAATCGAAATCAGAGTTTTCGATTATTTTGTTTTTTTACTTCACTTTGGCGTGATTATCGTTGGATTTGTGAACGCCACAGTTTATATCTGTAGTCATCTTCATATTTCCAGTCTAGTGTCAATATTTTCCCGAATAGTCTTCCGTTCAGATGTAAAACATATCGATATTGGCCGCTCACTCCTGGATCGTTTCACTTATTTGCTGATATCTTTCTCTCAACTTGGTCACCATCACATTTCTAGTCTAGTACCAACAATATTTTCCCACGAAAATCCCACACAATTTTCGTATATCTCTTCAACTCCATAGTTCCCATCAATATTGTTACCTACATATTTTGTTCGGTCTAGTGTCAACAATATTTTCTCGTAAAATCGCCCGTTACGATGCAAAACTTCTCGATATGGACTGCGAGCTCCTATGTTATATCGTTTCTTTTATTCTATCATCCCTTCTTTTTGGACATTTCTGAAAATTTTACGATGATATCCGCCTGTAAGTTTTGTTGCAACTGTTCCTCTTGTTAACCCCACAGGATTTTCGTTCAAGTCTAATTTGTTCAGCTCTCGATATATTTGTTCGGTCTACATTTTTTCCTTAAGTTACTGCGTTTATTGTGGCATATGTGGCATATTTTCTCAACCGATGTGTGGTTACCTATGTCATTGCTAGGCCGGTGAGTATCAACATCCCAATGTTGATTTGATGCTCTTCGATCTAGATTTCTGTGTTACAAGTCTGATTGTAGTTGAATCTTCAATTCATTTGTGACGCCGATTCATTTTTGGGTATGATTGTGCTTTACTCCGAGCTAAGAATATCGTTTCAATAATTCAAACCAGAGCTTTTGGTTTTTACATTTGAAACACTCTGTATATAACGAAAATGAATGAAAAATAAATTTAAATGTTTTTTTTACCTTTTTGTCATTGTTCTTGAATACATTAGACATGGACTAGCTAATATGCAACTTAAAAACCAAATTACCATAACAAAAATAATTGCTTTCTTCCTAGACGTTCGATGTCGTAGTGGTCGTACTATTGCTATGTATCTGTAATGAAATAAAATAAATAACAATATTAGTTGTTTGACATAATGCAACAGAAAGGTTGGAAGAAGGGAGACTAAATAGATGGATCAATGTATAGATTTTTCATTCGAACGAGATTCTGCATACAACTGCAACAAGTGCTTATCAATCACTATAAAATACTACTCCCTAAAATAGGTGGGCCGAAATGCTTGTTCTGTGGTCTACATCCAGGTCGTTCGAAGCTAAACGAGAAAAACAGATTGTATTAATGTTGTTTGCATACCGTGGCAGTATCGGTCGCAACTATTTACTCCTTGTGTTAAACGACAACGGAACGTGCACCACGAGATCGTCGGCACATACGTTCCCACTATAGGTACAGGAATCTGCAGAAAAAGACCAGATTTGTTCAAATTGATAGGACTGAAAATTGTTAACCTAGAATCGATTCCAACAATGTCTCAGGAAAACCAACTACTAAGACATGTTGCCTTAAAGATGTATTATGCCTACTTTGCAACAACCCAAAAGTTGTACACTTGTTGGTATGTCCAATTATTTTCAACTATTCACACACAAATTTGGATAGGAGCTATAATGTGATCTTGCATTTAGAAAAAGAGGACTCTTTGCACCCAGAGCAATGGTGGTACCTTTTATAAGTGATGCAACGTACATATTGACCACTGACAATGGTGTTATAGAGCAGATTGTTGACAATTCTAAACGATCGTTGTGGGATTTATCGGAAAAACATATTCCCAACCGGAAATTAAGTATCCCGCGTTTGAAGTATCCTCATGGCTGTTTCTTAGTGGCCACTTAATTGTAGTGAGTGCAATGCAATCTATTAGAAATTACAACCGATCAAGTAATCCAACTTGAGAACCAAATATTTGATTAAATAAGTCGATTATTAGGATCCTATCGCATCGTCAGAAATTATCATTATGTCATCAGATATATAGTAAGAAGTGATATAGTGTCAACTTTATCAGTTGGAGTGAAATGGCCCAAAAATATTTTTCATCATCTGATTACGATTGAGTATGTTGCTCAGTAGATTAATTATCCCCATGTTAGGGAAGCTACGTATTCTACAGGCTAAGTATTACCACCAGTCTTCAACGATGGATCTACAACGACGGATCCATGGATTAGTCTGTTTATTAGTATATCGTAGGGAATCTTGACTAAATAGAAATTCAGCTTTGTCTCATTCTATATCTCATCCTTTGTAAACTATTAAACGTCATACACAAGAAAACACCCGCAATGATAAAGACGAACATTACACTGAAAAAAATAATTTAATGTACTCGGTTTATCAAATTTTTTACATAAAAATTGTATTGAACCAATGAAATTTTTAATTGATATTATGAATTGTTTAATAATTAGCTTTATGAGGTTGTAACCAGTTTATTAATACTATAATTTGGGCTACATCAAATTTTTCTGATCATAATACCATTGCAAATTTGTCAGTACTTGATTATAATTAACTTTAGTTAGTAACTTATAACCTAATGCATAATTTTAAAACTACCAAATAATTTTGGTTAAGTGGGAGTTCAAGTGCTTAAAATTTATGTTAAAATTAAAATTCGCTAGAGTACTGTTGATAACGCAAGTATATAAAAATTGAACAATCCGAACATCAGTCTATAATAGGAATATGTTTGTTGAAATTATAATGATCTTTCCTATCAACATGTTTAATTAGACAATGACGTCCACCTTACTGACATACAGAGTCCAAACTTGTCCGCTTATAAATAATAATAAAAATGCAATTCTGGACCAAAATGCAGACATGGATTCTATTTTGTTAGTTAACCAATCCTAGAAATAAAATTTATCAACTGTAAATGTTGGATAAATATATTACATTTGATACTACATATAAGTAATGAACAAAGTCCATCAATCTAATAACGAAGATTCTTGAAATTAATAAGGAATATTAATGTAACCAATGCAACTTTACATAGATTATTCAATACAAACCGTTAACGAAATAAATAAATTTAAACATTAAAATCATTAATTTTTTATAAAGTTATAATTTGTTTTATAAATTAATAAACCCACATTTATTGGGATAATCACTGGCTTTATTGACGCAAACTCGTTAACAAAGTTCACTGAATTAATGTAGTTTTTAATTAAATTTCGGTACGTTTTTTTTTCAGTGTACTGTTAAAGGAAATCTAGAACACCAGACCTCCAGAGATAACCCTCGACTAGAATGAATTATCTGTGTATCTTTAATGATAATGACAGAGCCTTAAACAATGTCAGACCAGAGGACATCACACAGCCACTGTCAAATTTGAGGGGCATTATGTCATTATGCCTAATCTTAGATGGTTTAGGTGGTTATTTCAGTGGATGAGGGCTACAATCCTCTGGTAAATATTTGTTCGTTTCTAGAGATCTTAACCGATTTTATTGTTGGCAGCTTAACTTACTCGTTCTGATTCTCCAACTTTTTATGGTACCCTTGAATACCATACGATGATTGTAAAAATTCTTCGTACATTGGCTGGAAAACTTTGTAGTATAGACATATTCTATAAGATTAGATTGTATGACACCACTGTCTGGTTGGCAGCTTTAAGTATACAAAAGACAACTGTACACCTATAGCTATCCGAAAGGTTATACCTTTGAGTACCGATATAGGCTGGGTGAGTAGTAAGGAATCTATAAATTGAACACTTCTACGCTTAACACTATCTCATTAATGAGGATAGTATTTTTCTAAGTGATAACTGTCGAAGCTCTAAAACGAGAAGCAGTCAAAATATCAGAACTGACAATATTCCTACTCAAAGCATTACTGGTATAGAATACTAAATAAATCTTTCAACTATCTGGCACATATAATAATCCACACTTGATTGCCACCATTTGTAAGGCGATGATATCATATGCTATATACGTCAATAATAGATGTGATTACAATAACGTTATTTCTGTAGATAACTTCGGACAAATGTCTACTAAGGAACAAATGTCTACGAGACAACAGGAAATTCGCAATGAATCCAGAGTGATGCAGATAGATTCTCTCGCCCAAGGAAGGTTAATTAAACTGAAAAACTATCGCCAGTCATTTTCACCGATCTACAACCGACCAAATTATCACTCTGAGTAATAGCGCCGGCGCGATTCTACGAAAAGTAGCTTTTTCCTATAGGCCTACTAGAGCCTGAATATGGTATGTTCGTTTTACTAATGAATTCGATCAACACTAATTTTAATGTAGAATTCAAAGATTGACTATCAGATGTTGTTGAGACAAGTTCTATGAGTGTAGGAAGAAGATCACGTGTCAGGATCAACTAATTACAGCATATAAGTCCTCATTACAATTTTATTCAAGTATTATCCGACACAAATAACATTTTCATCGTTTTCCCTAAAGAACTTTTGGTTCCATTGGAATCGTCGGAATCTATCAAACCGATGACGCAAAGATCTAGTATTTTTTATGGAAGGATAAGGGATAATTAGTATCATTCCGATGGATTGAGGACGCAATTAGGTCTATACGACAGCCCTCCTGTTTTGGATCAGAATAAAGTTGATGTGGTCTAATTTCTTCATATTAAGTTCAAGCAATAAGTTGGGTAGTACATCTGACACTTATATCAAGTAAAAGTGGATGTTTTTGATGACGTTAAACTAAAGGAATAAGATTATTCAGATAAAAGTGTTTTAATTTGGTCACTAAGCTATAATGGTATAAGAGGTGAGCATTACTTCAAGACCTGATATTGTTGATAAATCTGAACTTTACAGTTACACGACTGTAATATCAAGTTATTGAGCAACGTATATTCGGTACGAAAATAAAGCTTTCCATGCTAATAATGGCAGCTTAATGAGTAAAGTTCGAAAAAGCTCGACGGTGTTATTGAGGCAAACATTTTTTCTTCAGAACGGTGCTAATTGTACACCTCTTTTCTGTTGCCTAATGTGATATTGGGGGTGGGTTAGCAGTAAGTACTCTAGCATTTAATTTATCAGGACTGACAGAACTCAAACTCGGACCATTACTCGACTCGTTTAGAGTGCTAAATAAACCATTCTACTATCTAGACACTTAAATGTTTTATACATCAACAAAAGATGTAACCTTTCAGCAAAGTTATCTCGATAGATCACTGATCATTTACGTATGCCAACAGTATATATTTTATCTTTCAAGGAAGGCTGATTAAAGTACAGTAATTATCGCCAGCCATTCTCAACGATCTAACATCATTAGATGTAACCCGACCAAGATATCAGTCTGAGTATACATGGTGATAGCGGGATGCTTCGAGAAGGGCATTTGAAGGATCACATTAAGGTGTATCGAACTCAAAGATCGACTATCAGAGGCTATCGAGACAGCATCTATGAGTGCAGCAAGACGATCTAGAGGCAGAATTTATAACAAATTTAGTCAAGTACTATCAAACACGAATAATATTTTCATCGATTTCCTAAAAGAGCTTTAACCTCCGTATCAGTCGTAATCGTAAGATTAAATCGGCCTTCAAACCAAAATTGAAGCAATGATCTAGTCATTTATATGGTCACACAGGAAGAATAAGAGTTTATTACTTTCATTCCAATGAATGGAGGAGATACGACAACCTTTCCGTTTTGGATCAGAATATAGTTGATGCAACCTAATAACGGGTGGCCCATTTATCGGTTTAAGTTTGAACCACCGGTTATTTCGAATCAGGCAATACTTATGTCATTCTATTCTGTTACAAAATTTAGTGCATTATCTCCTTTCTCCCATGAACGAAATGAATCGATTTACGCTTGAGCAACGTTGGGATTTATTGGAAATTTATTTCCAAAACAAAGACAATTGGCCGGAAACTGCACAAAAATGTCGTGCAAGAGTTGGTCACAGAGAAGGGCCAACAGTGCCCAGTATACGCGCTCGTACATTGCGTACACCCGAAAATATCGAAGATGTCGAATAAAAAATGTGGAACCATTACGGTCAATGGGGACATCTATCGCCCCTGATTTCAAATTTTTTTGCGCTCGCTCTTCATGGTATTGATGTGAGCGATATTTGGTTTCAACAGGATGGTGCAACTATAGCCACACATCTCATGCCACAATCGATTTATTGCGTCAAACGTTTGATGGCCGTTTAATTAGCCGAAATGGTGATGTCAGTTGGCCGGCTAGAAGCTGCAATTTAACACCATTTTATGTGGGCCGCCGTTAAAGACAAGTGTTATGCCAACAAACCAGAGACAATTGAGCATTTGAAGGCCAACATTCGTGATGTCATCGCCGTGATACGATCCCACCATATACATAAAAAACGGCTCGAAACTTAGTCCAATCGAAAGGGGCACTGTGAGACCAGTCGTGAGAGCCATATGAATCTAACCGGAACATTTGTACTTCACAACATAAAAAATAAATTTGGCAAGTTTCAAACCGTTTATGTTGATTGCATTTTTAAATTGAAACTTTTAAATGTCCCACTTAATAAGATTTCGTAGGGGAAGCAAAAGGAAGCATTAAGGTACATAGTACAAGTGACACTTAAATATATCGAAAAAGGTGGAACGCTTTTGATGACAAAAACTAGAGGAACATGTAGATATTATTTTAAAACCTAATAATTGGGAAACATCTGGACTTTACAGTCACCAGCAGTATCTAGTTATTGAGCAACCTGTTCGGAATAAAAATAAAGCTTTTATTGCTAAGATCATCTAAATGAGTAAGACACGAAAAAGCTCTAAGAGTGTTGTTGGGGCAAATCTTTTCTCTTCAGAACGGTACTAATAGACGGAGTAGACCCCTGCTGTCATAATGTGATATTTTGGGGGAGTGAGGTTCGTATCGTCGCATATCACTTTTATATTCTTCTTACGTCATCCAATATACATAAGACATTGAATACTGTAGTCTTGCTCGTTAAGAGTAGAATCACATACACCCTTTTCATAAATGTATTTTGCGGTTCGTACATTGTAAATAATTCCAATATTTACTTTATTGGTCTATTTATACAGTACATGACGTGGTACATAAACAAGTAAACAAATAAAATTAAAAGCACAAGTTTGCAAATGAGATTACTCGATATATTTATTTTTGGACTACACCTACGAGTTTGTTCGATATACCATTTCACCAATGTACTGTACATAAGAGAGTATTCCCAAAAGAATTGAATCAAACAAAGGAAAATAATAAATCAATTGGATTGTATAAGGAAAATGGAAGAAGATACATAAAAGTTTTCACAATTTTAGAATATTATGGTGATGTATGCCATATAGTTCCTTTGGAAGTATGAAATTATTAAACTATACATTGGTATATACATGTCTGAACGAACGAATAACATAAATTTTCCATTCTTAGCTGTAACTGGATTTATATGTTGATTATGTAACGAAAAACAAACTATTTCATCCTGTTTACATTAGCTGGAAGCACTTTAACGTTTGTTTAACATTTAAACCATAAACCAAACTTCATATGTATGTATAATAACTATGTACATACATACAATATGGTGTATCTACAATCTATGTGTAGTTTAAGCACACAATACAGCATAACCACATAATTTCATTATGAACGAATTTGGCAGCAACAAAAAATACTCGTATATACAAACCAACTGGGGGAACGTACGAGAAACTGAATAATTTAGGTATATGGATAATTGTTAACACGATGTTAACAGCAACAAAATGGCCCTCTACTGGCAGTATTCGAGAGATGGCTGTTGAGTTGGTGGCGCCCTATCTTTGGATCAGAACGTGTGCATTATTTAAAGCCGCTGTATCAGTTACAGTAGCTGGATAGTCTTTTTTTCGGTTTCGTTATAAATCGCAGCACCCAAACCTTTTCTGATCATGGTCCCCATCAAGATTATTGAGCCATATGTGTATATACAACCTTCTCGGAACTGTGTAATAATATATCCCTCTTATCACAAATCCTCTAATATACGGTGAAACAGTATAAGCCAAAAGATGAATGGTCACGATACGATGTATGTTATGTTGTTGTGGCTGATATTGCACACTTAGACCGGCGATTGGTCTGTTTTAATACTACTCTATGTACGGCTTTAGGTCCGAGTTTTTTTTCATAGTACCATCTGACCACCCAAACGATCGAAAGTGAAAAACCCATTTTGCATCTTGCCCCGACTCGGGATTCAAACCCGGTACCTCCCATTCCAATGGCCGCAACTTTAACCACTGCGCCACCTGGGCGGACGATACCAGGTATAGTCTAGATTCAATTAGTCTTGCCATAGTAGTTCCTTGTGTCGTACAGTCGACATCATGTATCTCGGCGACTCGTGGGAATAAAAAAAAAATACCTTCAAAGTAGACTCATTGAAAGTCTCCTCCTGACGGTTAGAATCGTAAAGATATGCCTATCTACCAAAAAAAAATATAAAAGGCTCCTTGAACAAGGAAAACACCCAGGTAGATAGACCAAGCTTTGAAAACACTAAAAGAGAAAAGTGCTCTTTCAACGAGCTCGTCAGTCAAAAGAATCCGGCCTGGTGACACACTGTTCGCAGCTTGTGATGAAATCAAAAATGGGAAAGTCGCCCTAGGAAAGTTATCAGATTATACGTCTTCCAAAAGCGTTTCTCTGTGTTTGTAGTTGGTAGACAAGTAATTGAAGATTAAATTCCCGAACAGACAATATTAAATAAATGGTTGGAATAATTTGGCCGTGAAAAGGAGCACAACTGAAGATTTCACTAGGGAAGTAAATTACCTCGAGTACAAATCGTATGTAATTGTTACTTTTCCAGACAATGCTGACCTACCTATGAATAGGGTTCTTGTTTTTGTTAAAAGTCAAAATGGCGGTGGAGGTTTTAAAGGAGAGCAGCGCAAAGCACAACGTGTACTTTCCGTAGACCATTTACCAGTCGTGTTACTGAAAAGGAGAGATCATAAAATCAATTTTAAATGTAGCTGTGAGGTCCTGCTGCAAAAGGACACCCTATCGCCAGGGTTGGTGAAGACCAATAATGACCCAATAATAGTAGAGTGACGAATCTAAAGAGTACTACTTTAAGAAAAATGGCAAAGCTGGAATTATTTTCCCTTGTCGGTAATACAGTGCAGCAGAGTGCAATCCTAAAATCACATGGGTCTGTTCAAGAGGCAATGAAGTCGGAACAACAAGAGCACAACCTCAGTTTAATAGAACAAATTAAGTATATACAGGTAAACCTGCACGATGTAAGGACGACGTCATCTGTTGTAGGCCGCAGAGTCAACGGATAGGTATGACTCTTATACAGTAGTCATATGTGGAGCTGGCAATCTAATTAGCAGATTGTCAAAACAGGTGGGTAAATTGATTTACGACAGCATAATTAATAGCTCAAGAGTGGCTATAGTATAGTAAGATCGCAGATTAAATATTTTTATGTTTCAGATTTCACCTGCAGGGATTTAATTGATGTTATGGAAGAGACCTCCAATGATCATGGAGATTGTTTTCATTCAAATATTGTCGACTGAGCCTCTGACACTAGCTGCACTGTTCTCGAGTGAATATAAAGGATTCCTAAAAAAATACAACCTCGAAGTAAGACGATCTAAGAGACTTGAAGGGAGACAATAGAGATCTACCTCCCTCATTATAGGATAGAGGGTCTGTCAAGATTGTATTAAATCCGATGGTGTTTGTAAACCCCTATATTATATGTCATTAATCGTGCTTGAATGCATCACGTAATAGACACATCTTTACATCCATGGCTGTACACCTTTAAAATCATCCCTTTTAATTAGATGAGGAGAACGTTCCGATACCAAACTTATAGTCAAATTTACCTTACTTCATTTCGTTTACTGACTATCGAGAAGGTCCCCACATTAGGAGTGAGGAATTCACTCTATATAAGAACCAGTTTGCTTACGACTCTAACATTGAGATATTAAAACAATGAAAAGGAAATAGCTCTGTGATTGAAAGAGCTTTTGATAACACCTCTTACGTAGCCATTAGTAGAGCAGCAGAGGCGAAAGGGATGACCCATACTAGGTTAAAATGGATCCGATCCCACGATCATGTGTAGCTGTATCACAGCTTATTTTGAAGATGCGTCGATTACCATTAACGCCATTGAGGAATGCCCTCAATAGGGCGTTTGTCCTCTCCACTATATTATCTCTGGTAGCTGGCGAACGTATATTTTAGCTGAGAAATTTGATTTCCAGGGTTATGCGGATGACCTGGTTATAATCATTTCGGGTACATTTCTTGAAACCCTATCAGATCTAATGCAAAAAGCCATTGATACAGTGTCGCAGTGATGCATACTAGTGGGACTTATTTTCAACTTTTTAGGCCTGTTAGGCTTTATGGTGGTACTTGGTAATATAAATCCCAAGATGATTATAAGAACCATGATCTACATGCCTGCCTGATAAAAGCACAACATATAGCTTGCATAGGTATTACTCGATTAATTCGAACGTATTTGACTGAAACTATACAGACTTTGCTAGAAGTGCTCCTTTGCATCATCAAATGCTAAAGTACGATAACTTGACTGCATTGAAGGTGGAATCGGAGCAGAAACTAAAAAAAGACAATTTAGTGGGTCATCTAAAAATTTGAATAATATTTCAAGACTAACTGGAATACCCGTTGATTTTTCAATTGAAAATGATTCTATGATTTGATTTCACGAACAAAACAAAGATTAACGGTGGGACAGGGATAGGTATATTTTGAACTCTGTGATTCCATCAGCTTTAAACACACTTAGCTCAAACCTGTGAGTTAAAGCTAGTTTGGGATAATTTAAACTCGATAAAGGAGCTAGTAACCAGGAATAAGATAACTTGGATATGTGGTTGATCGCCATGCTGTAGTTAAGTGAAACGAAACCACTGATAGGCTGGCTCGTACCAGTGCAGCCGCAGTACAGCTACTTATTGGGCCAAAACCGTTCTGTAGTCACTCCAAGTCTAAAACGATTTAAACGACTGGTCTCTCCCTTTTTCGATAGAAACAAGGATGCTCTAGAACAATATCTTCACTTTTCACAAACCTCATTGCACCTAATTGATATCAAGCTGTTAAACTTTGTAAAACATGGGTCAGTGGCGTACCGATTGACCTAGAGTACCTTACACTTCAAGATGACCGCGAAGTGTTCTTAACCATACGCAATCGTTTCTCAATTGTCCATTTTAGATCTTCATAAACCGTTGGTTGGATACTAAGCAAAACTACTGTTATAATTTGAGACTTGCAATGAGTTGTACTCCTTCTGAGTTAAGAGAAGTTTTAAATGTGTCTTGAAGTCGTTCAACTATAACGTTAATCTAAGGATGATATAAATTGCTGTTCATATCTGCTGCGAACCGAGAACATTCGGAATCAGAAAATAAATTAAGAAATTCTTGTTATTCTGTTTGTGGTTTGACGATCGTTTTGTAATCTAAGATAGAGAAAGAGATAGATAGATAGATAGATAGACAGATAGATAGAGATAGAAAGAGAGACTTGTTGCTATTACGTTCTTGATCGTATTATATCTACCGTTCAGATGCAGGATACCTGTGTTAAATGGCGCGATTACTTTACATTACCTTAAGTCTTAGCCGTTATGAAATGCCTTTAGCCCACCACATTTGGCATTGTTTGCTACAACAAAATATTCATTGAGTTGTTTCTTTCGGTTTTGGTATAGTGAGACCAAGGGCAAGGCATGCACCCATTCAACAGGATTATTATGAAGTGAATTGCTGCATGCGGTTGAATGTTGCTGGAGCTAGAATTCATACATGATTTGATTATGAAAATACAGACCATTAGAAGTAGTGGAGCTAATATTATTGTATTTTCGATAACAGAGGTTGATTTAGAGCTTCGAATGAATTCAAAGTGGCCAAATGGTGTTGCAAATAAAGTTTTATGAATGCCTAATCCGTTGTTGAATGCCTAATCTCTTTATAATACAAGAACGTATGGATAGGGAAGGATGGATTTAGCTCATCGACTACCATATCATAGATGGGGGCGCCAAAACGTTAGCTGTTGTGTCGATTAGTAAGGGTAATTGGTTGATAAGTTTGGGAGTGTGTGGGTGTCTGTCTGTCAATACACAAAAAAGCTCGTTTATTTTATGTTGGCTTTGACGTACATAAAATATAATGACTTTGAAGAAAACGTTTAGTATCAACCATAGTACTCGCGATAAAATCAGCCATAATATTCCCTTAATGGATAATAATTCGAATTGATGTTTATCACCGTGTATATGTATGGCATGCGCGCATGTAGCATAAATCAAAACATAAATACATAATCATAAAAATATTATAAACCATTCTTATCGTTTAGTTACATCATAATATATATTATGTTGTATGTTGACCCATATGTTGTTCCATTGAACTATATAATAAAAACAAAAACAAATATCTAAGATATCAAACCTCAAATACTCAACCATAAAGGTATGTATACGTAACATAAGAAATAAATTTTGAAGAAAGTCAAGAACACAAAGTGGTCGCGAGTATAAAAAGCCACTTCCGACTAGTTTTGTTTCTTTTATCTAAACACACATTGATAACGTTTTCCCCTATAAAATGCATGCAATTCTCAAGTGTTGTTCAGTTCGAACGGTAAACTGTTCATAAAGGTTGAGAAAATCTGTATTAATTAATAATAATTGGCAGAGGCGACATTAAAAATGGCGGACAAGAAGAATTTACTGTTACTATTCGATCGGCCACAGGAGCCCATCTTTATGGAAAAAGGTCGTGAAAAAGCTGTTTTTGATGTACCCGATTCGTTCTTGACCGATCGCTATCGACCGATTGGCAATGAAATTCAGTCACGATTTGGTGAAACAGCTGAACAACGTATTCCAGTTCGCGACATTGCGGTACCAGATCTACGAATTCCGATGTCACTTGGACGCCAAGAACAATTTTCGCTTTTTATTCCACGCCATCGTCGCATTGCCGGACGATTGATTGACATTTTCTTGGGTAAGTGGTATAATGTTTAGAAAATGGTTAAATATTATTACTTTGGTGTGTGATTTATATAGGCATGCGGACACTAGAAGATTTACAAAGTATTGCTGTGTATGCTCGCGATCGTGTCAATCCGTATCTGTACAATTACGCCCTATCTGTTGCTATTTTGAATCGACCAGATACGCAAAATTTAAATTTGCCACTATTTGTTGAAACATTCCCCGATAAATATGTCGATTCGAAGGTGTTTGGTCAGATGCGTGAGGAAGCAACCGTTGTACCAGATAATGTTCGTATGCCAATTATTATTCCGCGAGACTATACCGCTTCGGATCTAGAAGAAGAACATCGTTTGTGGTATTTCCGTGAAGATATCGGCATTAATTTACATCATTGGCATTGGCATTTGGTGTATCCGTTTGAAGCGACCAATCGTGCAATTGTTGCTAAAGATCGTCGCGGTGAGCTCTTCTTTTATATGCATCAACAGATTGTTGCTCGCTACAATATCGAACGATTCAGTAACCGATTGGCACGGGTTAAACGTTTCAATAATTTACGTGAACCGATCAAGGAAGGTTATTTCCCAAAAATGGATTCTCTAGTTGCGAGTCGGGCATGGCCAGCCCGCGTTGCAAATACTCAATTGCAAGACTTAAATCGAGAATTGGATCAAATTAAATTGGATATTGCCGATTTGGAGAGATGGCGTGATCGTTTCTTTGAAGCAATCCACCAAGGGTTTGTTGTTGATGAGACCGGCAATCGTATTACGTTGGATGAAAATACTGGTATTGATATTCTAGGCAATATGATGGAATCGTCGATTCTCTCACCAAATCGACAACTATATGGAGATTTACACAATATGGGACACGTTTTTATTTCGTATGCCCATGATCCCGATCACAGACATTTAGAATCGTTTGGTGTAATGGGTGATTCAGCGACTGCGATGAGAGATCCAGTTTTCTATAGATGGCATGCCTATGTAGACGATATTTTCCAGGAACACAAAGAAATGTTAACACCATATACCACGCAACAAGTATGTCCAGATTCATTCCCTATCAACGAATAAATTAAATTAAATTTTATATTATTCCAGTTAAATTATGCCGGAATTTCGATTCAAGCGATCCAAGTGCAACCGGACAATGGCCAGCCCAATATTTTAAATACCTTCTGGCAGCAATCTGACGTCAACTTGTCGCGCGGTTTAGACTTCGTTCCACGTGGTAATGTGTTTGCCCGATTTACTCATCTCCAGCATGTTCCGTTCCAATATGTATTCCAAATTAATAATGATGGTGGGGCAGCACGTTTTGGTATGTGCCGAATTTTCTTAGCTCCCCGGTTCGATGAACGTGGCACCGAAATGTTGTTACGAGACCAAAGACATTTAATGATTGAATTGGATAAATTCGTCGTACAAAGTAAGTTTGATACTTAGTCGATAAACTCTTTCGAGACCATCGAATTAACGATTTCTGTATATTTACTATATTTGCAGTGCGTCCTGGACCCAACACCATTCGTCGTCGATCGAATGAATCAACAATCACAATACCATTCGAAAGAACATTCCGGGATTTGGATACGAATCGGCCGGCTGCTGGTACCGCAGAAGAATTGGAATTTAACTTCTGTGGCTGTGGATGGCCTCAGCACATGCTCATACCAAAAGGTTTACCAGAGGGGCTACGATGTCAACTATTTGTCATGATTACCGATTATGAACAGGATCGCGTTGATCAGGACTATGTTGGTTCGTGTACCGATGCTGCATCATTTTGTGGTGTACGCGATCGTTTGTATCCAGATCGTAAACCAATGGGCTATCCATTCGATCGTTTACCCCGACAAGGTAGTGATCGTTTGGACAATTTCTTGACACCAAATATGCTTGTACAAGAAATTGCTATTGTTCATACTGATCGAACAGTTGTTGGACAACAACAACAATAATTTAGACCAGTGGTCGTACTATTTATTGGCGTTTAGTTTGATTCGTGGAACCTCATTTAAAATATTTGTCTTAAATATAAATTACTAAACTATAAATTATATATCATTATTCATTTACTATATACCTATGTTAAAGCGAAAGTCATTTCACGCAAGATGATTGATCATTTGACAAAAGCCATCGGTTGTCATTGAAAGACAGCATTTCATATTGTCGGAACCAACCACAAAAGCCTGGATCGGTCTCGGATCTTAACATGGCAAAAGGTGCTTCTCTTTTAGGAGATCACTTTCCAATAAGCTCTACTTACTAGAAGTGCCCTTTCAGTTTTTGCAAGATTTACTGGAACTATCCTTCGGAAAACCATGAAACCCACAAGCATAATAACATTGCTATACGTTTCGGTTATTAGACTTATATTATTTTTCGCCGCGCATATCTCGTGCTCGTAAACTATGCCTGAAGCCGGAAGGGAACCTCTAAACTATTTGTTATTATTTGTTTGTCTATAGACAATCTGGGAGCTATTGTGGTGCGTCTTATACAGTGCTTGATTTTTTGTGATTTGACGGTGCTGTACAGCCGTTCACGTACAAGATAGCAGAAGACTGTCTGTCACATAACTGTTTATATACTCTTGGAAACAACATGAAACACTTCTTTCAAAGGCATAAATGGGATTGCAATAACCTTTTCAATTTTTCTGACGGAGATCTAGTAATCTTTACGGATTGATCAAAATTCTCTAATAGTGGTGTCTGTCTCTCTTTCAGTACGCCACTGTCAGGCAGAAATTACTGCAAGATTCACTGCATGACTGCAAGAGAACATTATGAGCAGCATTGAAGCTATTACAAAGCGACTAGATGACTAAAGTAATCTGAATAACAGAATATTTGATCAACTGAAGAAAATGCAACTCCCACAACGCAATCCGATAAAAAATGTTAAGTAAGAACTCAACTTTCTGAACAGCAATCTGAACAGAAAATCGGCATTTTCCTAATATCCGAAAGCCATTTTGTTAAATCTACATTTGTTAAAATAACTTATATATCTTGCCATCCATCCTGCGGAAAGAGCAAGAGGTGGTTCGGCATTACCAATAAAAGAAAATATAAAACACTATGTAGAAACAAAAATCGAAGAAGAATCAATGCAAGTCGCTACGGTAAGGATTCACATTAAACACAGACAGCTTACTGTCTCTGCAATATGCTGTCCTCCCCGGCATAACTTGAAAAGAGAGGACTACATTAAACTATTAAAATCACTAGGACCTGATTTTATTATTGGAGGTGACTTTAATGCGAAAACACCTATCTAGACTTACGACATCAAGGTTAGGTTAGGTTGGGTTGTTGTGGCTGCTATCGCTCACTTAGACCGGCGATCGGTCCGTTGTGATACCACTCTATGTACGACTATAGGTCCGAGTTTTTTTCATAGTACCATCTGCGCATTGCAAAGCTCCATGTCAGCCTATAGAACTTACATGGAAGATGGGTCGGCCCATGGATTCTAAACACGACAGGCAATCGAGATATATGTTCATTTTTCACACTGATCGCATCGCCCAAACGATCGAAGGTGAAAAACCCATTTGAATCTTGCCCCGAATCGGGATTCGAACCCGGTACCTCCCGCTCCAACTGCCGCAGCTTTAACCACTGTGCTACATGGGCGAAGAATTGTTTCAAGCAGGTCAGACATCAAAATGTGAATTTTACTCTGGTGGTTCCCCAACATACTGGTCCAGTGACGAAGGTAAGATATCGGACCTAATAGAATTTTATGTAACAAGAGGTATATCTCAGGACTACATTCACATTGAAAACAGCAATTCTCTAGTATCGGATCACTCACCGGTTATTATGACAGTCAGTGAAACGGTAATTCAAAGGGCAAGTGCACCCAGATTAACAAATTCAAAAACAAACTGGGATCTCTTTCGTAAATTAATGGAGGAGAAAATCAATCTCTAGGTACCGATAGGAAATATTTGACCGTTGGAAGACGAATTGGAACAACTCAATGAAATAATTCACTATGCTGCGTTGGCAAGTAGCCCCACTTTACAAAATACGAAGACGCTTAACGTATCATACCCAATGGAAGTTAGAGAGTTGGTAAGAGAAATGCGACGGGCTCGTAAAACCTGGCAAATTAATCCAACACCGGAGAACAAAACAATTCTTAACAATTTATGTAACAGTCTTAAATCCCTTCTTAAAGAAGTTAAAAATGAATCAATCAACAGATATCTAGTTAGCCTAACTGATGAAAAAAATTCTGCTTATTCACTGTGGAAGGCGACAAAGGGACTTAAAAGACCAAAAATGGGCAAGAGGTCACAAAGAGAAGGCTGATTTGTTTGCAGAGTATCTCCAGGAAACCTTTCAACCGCTACCAAGATTATCTGCCAATGAAAATTTAATACAAATTCACAAGCTGGATGACTTTGAAATACCGCCAGCTACTCTTAAAGAACTAAAAGAATATGAATGTAAGAAAGCCTCAGGGTATGACTTGATTACTTGCCAAATTATCAAAGCTCTACCAGACAAAGGATTTCGTAAGCTACTACACATAATAAATGCCACCCTTCGGTTAAAATATGTTCCGCATCAATGCAAAGTAGCAGAAGTAATCATGGTACCAAAACCTGATAAACCACCTAACGATAAAAAGCCATACAGGCTAATTTCTATGCTGCCAATAATGTCAAAACTTTTTGAAAAATTATTACTAAAGAGACTTAAACCAATAATTGAGGACCGACAACTAATTCCTCCACATTAATTTGGATTCAGAGAAAAGCATTCTACAATTGAACAGGTGCATAGAGTAAAAAATATATTTGAAAGAACGTTAGAACATAAAAAAGTAAGCTCAAGCATATTCCTGAACGTCGCGCAAGCACTCGATAAAGTTTGGCACAATGGTCTGGAATAAAAGCTGCATAGAGATCTGCCGAGGCAATTTGTACGCCATACTAAAATCTCTGCGAGAAGAGAAAATCTCTGCCGGTGGCCCGCAGGAGAGTGTGTTAGGACTAATCCTGTATTTACTATATACAAGAGATAAACGAACCACAAATGAAGGGTCCATAGTCACACCTTTGCAGATGACACAGCAATTATGGCAATTGAAAGTAATGTCGCCGATGCAACGAGCAAACTCCAGAAGATGACTAACGCGGCTTATAACTGGACAAAGCGTTGGCGAATCAAGCTTATTGAGACAAAATCCACGCATATTAACTTTACATATCAAAAGGATTACAATCTACCTATAGAAATTAACTCGCGTCAATAAATCACATTAAAAAATGTATTTGCTCATAGGTAGAGGCTCTAAGCTTACAATATGGACCTACGGTATACAACTCTACGGATGTACCAAGCAAACAAACGCCTAAATGATACAAACGTTTCAAAACAAGGTTCCTCGTAGCATCGTCAATGCTCCGTGGTACATAGGAAATGAAGACCTCCACAGGGACCTTCGGATGGAATACATCAAAGATGAAATAAAAATGCAAGCCACAAAACATGAAATAAGGCTCCAGGAACATGCAAACTCCTTTATTCGCCATATGATAGATAACCTTATCGTTGAAAGAAGACTCCAAAGAACGAAGCCACTTAACCTAGTGAACTTACCAAATATAGTAAATACGTTTAATTAATTATGGGACTAACCAGTGGGTTACCTCCCAACTAAACTGATTTGTTTGTACTAGAAACATAAAAATTTGTATTTGAAAGAAAAAATTGCTAGATGAACGCAGTCTCAGTCGCAATAAAATAAAGCAAAAAAAAAATACTATATAAGTTAAAGATAAGCTGCGCAGAGATTATCGTATTTGCATCTTATTTGATAGCCAACCTATCTTTAAGTGCTATTCTTTCCATACTCTTCTAGTGTTATTCTTCCATAATAACATGAATTTCTTGAGATTTGGCGTAGTAAACTTTATATCAATATCTTCAATGCATTCATCACGGTCAAGTTCTGTGCAATGAAAGAGAGTTTTGAAAGGGTCATGGCTAGTAAGTATAGAACACAGTATTATTTTATGGAAAGAGCGTTCTTGGCTAGCTACTCGCTGATTATGTATAGTAAGCCGAGCTAAAAGAAGCTGGCTATGCCACCTTATAAATAAATAATAATAAAGAGTTCATTGTTTTTTTTAACTTTGTGAATATGCCGAGGAGCAGCTGGTTTAGGTGTATACTTTAAAACACAAGTGAGAACTTATAGAAGTCAAACTGTTTGCAATTGTTTTGCCTTCGATGTCACTGTGGATAGGTACCCATATGACCTTTATATTGCAACCGAGAAGATTCAAAAATTCTACATTACGTTGCCAGTTTAGAGCTGGTTAAGGTTTTATTCAAAGAGTTGAGGACGGATCTACTCTCAGTAGGAAATACAATCCCTTTATCGTTGACAAAAATAGTAGCAGCTGCAATGGCGCAGGAAGTAACGCAGGAAGCGACAATCCTTGAGAAAAAAATCTTTTCAGCATTTCTAAAAATAGTCGTGTCTTTTTGTAGTTTAAAATACCGATAATACTACAAAGAAAGTCAACTATCTAGAACAACCCCAAGGTAGGGTGAAATATTAATCGTAGAAAAAGCGTCAGTGTTCCTTAACACCTTGTGAATATAACTTAATCAGTATATGATGGCTTCGCATCGAAATCTTTAACTATAGAAAGTTCCTCTGAATAGGAAAACTTTTATACTTACAGCTTTTTTTCGTAAAATTACAACACATGCTATAGCCTCATGCTTAGCAACCGTTCAAAAGTTCTTTAACGACCCCAAGTTAAAAGCTCGCAAAGGCCCTTCATTTCCTAAATATAGAATGTTTAATGGGTCTAGCTAATAAATTTGTCGCTGATCCACCAAATTTTCATCTTATACTTAATTAGTGTGACGGTATGTATTCCTTGAACAAAATTTGTCTCTACATGGCAACAATTGCTCGTTTTCCTCCTATATGAGGTTTCCTCCTAAAGCTTCAATAACTTAATTGGAAATTGTATCTCAAATTTCCCGAAAAAAATAAATTTATCACGAAGTTATCTGGCCAAACGGGTAATTTTTGTCATCAAACTGAATGAAGTGGCATAGAAGTTGGAATTGAAAACTTGACATGCCAGATCGACAAAAATCACGCATATCCGGAATTTCTTGCCGATTCAAACCGGTGTTTGGTAATGATCAGATGAAGACAAGGGTATTTGAGAATCAACTCGTGTTGGTAAGGGTGAAATACTATATACATCTCTTAAATTAGGTATCCAAAATATTTTGAACCTCTTCAAATCATATTGTGAAAAGTAGAAAAACTAAATGACCCGCACTTCATATCTATAACACGATTGATTGCTATTGGTAGTTTGCAATTCATTCAACAACATTATGCCTTGATAAATATGCCAGCACGACTTTATGACAAAAAGATAAAAGCAACCAGTTGAAGTAAATCTTACAGTAATTACTGCATCCTCTTTAGAAAAGGTTTACCTCGTACTTAAGTAGGCGCACTGAGTTTATCGAAAATGGAAACAAAATATTGAGTTTATTCGGTGTGCTATCTCAGATGTGCCTCATATGGATCTTCATCAATTTCACTAACAAATCATCGCAGTAAGTCATCAGGACTTAAAACTGATGGACCTCAAAATTTTCTAAACCATGGAGTCAGACAATCAATGATACTCACAAGCTTAAACACAATGTTGAGTATCTAGCCTAGGTGTGATTCAAATCTGTTCAAATTTAACCGCCAGTTGAAGATCATAGAGCGCATTGTCACTCTTCGATATAAATTGTTCCATTCGGATTTACTACGAAATTTTGATATTTGTAAATCCTTTTAAGCATTGAATGTTTAAATTTCGCGAAAGAAAACCATGTAACTGTAATGAATATACTGCCGCATTCTTCAAATAAGTTATACGTTTTTATAAGACGTTTGCTGTTCTAAATATTACACAGATTAAGATTATATTTAAGACATGTAATGTCAATACAGAAATAATGGTCCAGAAAAGTTATCAGCCCGAAATGATGCAATCACGGCTGCAGAATTATCATAAGTACAAAAAGCATTCTCGCAGCCTGTCAGAAAAACGAGTTTTCTGCGCTTAAGTAGTTAACTGTGAATAGGACAATTCCGAAGAATTGGTAGAAAATGCAATACTTGCTGATCCATGTCTAAAAAGTCCGCAGTTTCAAACGGTTAGGTGTTAGTGCAGTTTAAGGTGGTGGGAAAGAGGACATCTTCTCCGTACAATTGAGTGATATCACAACAGTTTTGCCAGTACCACGGTCACATAAGACACCAAAAAGAATAATTTTAATTTTAAGATTTCGAGATTTAAGTTCGTTTAACCTCCAGCGCCGTCATGGCGGGTTTTACTGATCAAATCAAATTTTCAACTGTCGGAACAAGTCATCGTTTTATATTTCATATATTAAATCAATTATAAAAACATGATTATCTTGAGACACCTTAACAGCGATAAAAGTATTCCGATTTTTTTTTTAATTATGCTTTATTTGGGTGCAGGGTGGACTTTTAGTCAATCCTAGCTCCTTGTAACTGTCAGAGCTCTTGCACCCAACGTGCGGTTCTTTAAATAAAGGTTGATAGCTGCCTTAAACTTGTGCATTTTATACTCAAACGGTCACTGAAAACCGGATAACGAATTCCACTTCCTGGATGTTCGATAAATAAATTCGCGCTTTGCACTTTCAGTTCAAGGTTTCGGCAGCTTTACTATAAACCCATGCGCATTGACCATGCACATCATAAACCTATGCACCAGAAACCTATGCGTGCTTCGTGTTACTCGTCCTGGCGTAACAAATGGTGGTATGTTCTTTAATTCTGCAGAACATTTACCATTTATTAATGTATAGAAAACACAAAGATCTGCAACATCTCTGCGGTGCTGTAGGCTGTCTAGATCTTTCGTAAGTCTGGAGTTTCGTATTATTCGGATGGCACGCCGCTGAACTCTATCCAGCAACTGGAGAGCAGTGCCACATGCTCCAACCCAAACTTGACAGCAATATTCTATACAAGGTCAAATAAAGGTTTTATATATCTGGAGAACCTGATGCGATTTAAAAAACCGTCTGCATCTATTGAGGAACCCGAGTTTATGTGAAGCTGATTTGGCCAATACATTTTAACTCCCCACTCAAACATTGTACCCAAATCGGAATTAAACATCGGAATTAAAGTGACAACTTCCAGCCGCTAACCCGTTTAACTCGGAAGGAGTAGGCTCAACCTCGAATGAAATAGAAGAGTGCAATGTTGCATCATCGGCAAAACTATGTGGATAGGGTTCACAGTGCTATCCAACAAGTCATTAATGTATAACAAAAACAAAATTGGAGACAAAACTGGTCCCTGAGGGACTCCGGCATTTGGGAGTGTGTCGTTGATGATCTCCCATTTAGCACAATGATGATCTGTCGGTCTTTGAGAAAGCTTTTTATCCACTTGATGGCCATCGAATCCAAGCCGTATGCCACAAGCTTATACATGAGATTTTCAGCCCAAACCTGGTCGAAAGCCTTGGATATATCCAATGATATTGCAAACGCTTCTCCGTGGTGCTCAAGGGCGAAATTCCATTTGTTTACAACATACGTCCAGAGATCGATTGTGGAGCGGCTTTCGCGGAAGCCATATTGTTTATCTGAAACTAGTTTTTTAATCTCAAGATAATTCACCAGTTGTTGGTTAATGCATTTCTCAAAAACTTTAGCCACGGCTGACATAATTGATATTGGGCGGTAGTTTGAAGGGTCAGTATTATCGCAACCATGTTTCAGGACCGGTTGTACCATCGCACTCTTCCAGCTGTTCGGATATTTACCGTGCTTATAAGAAAGAAGAAATATTTTAGTTAATTTTGGAGCCAAGTTACTGGCAAACTCCTCAATATTCGAACAAGAATTCCGTAAGGTCCAGTGACCTTATTTATGTCTATTACCTTCAGGATCCTGCAGACGATTTACACCGAGATGTTGACAGGATCCATTTTTTAACCACAATGTGGAATCGACGGAGGCGTAACTCCATCGGGATCAACTAAGGTCGAGTTGGAAGTGAAAACGTTTGCCAGTAAGTCGGCTTGCAAATATGGATCCACCACCAAAGCACCGTCTGCACATTTCAATGCTGACATAGATGTTTTAGAAATATTGGCAACCGATGCGACCATCTGGTAAAAGTTGTGATCGGAGATTTTCAACTTAGAAGCCCTAGCGATTTTCTTGTTGTCAGCTCCTTTCGCTTCCTTAGCACAGATTTTTTACAGATGTTACGTGTTACTTTATATTCTTTAAACAAAATTTCGTTGCGCTTATATTTCTTGTGAGCAGATTTATTTTGTCTGGCTGCTTTGGCGGCTTCTTTTGAAAAGATTTTAAAATTAGGATTGGGATTGGAAAAGGATGATGGGATTAAATATATCATTCCATGTAGAACGGTTTCGGTGAAATTGGAAACGGCGTCGTCTATTTGATTGTTTTAAAAACAATGGCTCTCCCATGTGAAATGTTAAAAAAAACTGACCGTAACCCATCATTGTCAGCTTCGGCAAAATGCCATGGACGCCTTGGCTGCTGTCTAAATTCTGGTAGTGTTTCGACAGATATTTTAACTGTTATCAGGTTGTAATCAGAATTTCCAATTCCAGCCTCGACACGCGCTTCCATGGAATGCGGAATTGTTACAAAATATGACTGGTTGTAGAATTTTGACATTCAAATGTGGAATCACTAAAAATCTGCGTAAGGTCATGCAAAACAGCAAGCCACTCCGTCTGACGCCCAGCACAGTTCGTATTTTGATGATTCAACTATTCTTTATGGTGCGCATTAAAGTCACCAACCATAATTAATTCGAAGTATAGGGATGTAAATTGCTAATGTCATCACATTTGTCTGACAATCCCTCGAAGAAATTCATAGTTTCTGAACCCATTTGATTGGGGGATCTATATAAACTAATTAAAAAAGGATTTTATTAGGAAGGAATATTTTAAGTACAATAGTTTGAGCGGTCTTTGAGAAAATTTCGTCCTTCTAATGTCGAGCGCACGGTTTGTAGTCTTTAATGAATATGCACACTCCACGTTGCAACTTGAATGCTTGTTCGAACTGGTAGCGCTTTAAGTAAAATTCGTTCACGTAAATGTGATGGGATACTTTTGTTTCCGTTAGCACTAATATGTCGGGTCTGCGTGATTCGAGATGTTGATGTGCGCAATTTTTGTTAGTCACGAGTCCACGGACATTGGCAAAATGGATGGTAAGGCTATAATATTGATAGATACGAGGATTATCCGAAGAAGCCCCAATTCAAATAAATTAACGCGGGCGAGATAATAAATTGAAGCTAAATAACGAGTTAAAATTATAGAGAAAAATAAAAAGTTTTACGGATAAAGGCCAACAATCTCACCATTTTAGTCGTCTTTTACGACAAGCAGAGGGTACTGTGGTGGAATTCTAAGCTTCCCCCTCGACCACAAGGAAAATTTTGCTCAGCAACTAGGTTTTCTATAGTTACTGACAAACGTTTGTACTTCACGAAAATAGATTGGATCTTTAGAAGGCAACCCTTACCTAAAACATTTCTGAGTAGTTCCAATACTTCGCTATATTCTGTTTTATACCAAATGAGATCCAAAACAGTATACTGGCAACAACTACATATCGAACCCTTACATCTCTATTTCAATTGGTTTGTTTATATTTTAACCAAACCCCCATTTGTTATATTGAGATAAACAAAACAATTTCCCTATTTTGATTAACGAGTGTATACAAAATTAGATTAGGCCACCCAAATTTTACATAGCGCTCTTCGTTATCCCAATTTTTGAAAAGATCTAATGTATGTATACATCCATTAACACTGAACCATGCATCTCGAAATTTAATTAAAACAGTATTCTATACTGTACCAACGTCTACTTTCGCACCAATAGGTTAATTATACTCGTACATAGTTATTATTTTAGTCGGGAAATTATTTTTTTGGTACGGTATACTAACTAACTAGCTCGAACCCGAGATTGTTAATTGATATAATCAAGAATGTAAATAAATAGAAAAAGGTGTGGTAAATAGAAAATAGAATGATTCTATTGCCTTACAAATTTTCTTGTATTTTGCATAATTTATGGTTTGCCTATGATGTACCCAAAAATAAAAAGGCAGCATCCTTTTGTGAAAATCTTATATTAATCCGAGATTTTCCTTTACGAAATTAAAAAACAAAACGTAATGGCATTAATGATTATAATTGATTTCCTTTTTCTTTCATGTTATTATTCGAATTACCCGAAAACACTTTGTGTTCTTAATAGCAACGCACAGTGTTTATATAAGAACAAAGTTGTTTTTTCTTAAAAATTGGACAAACTCTCCATCATATTTAATTGATTTTGTTTCACAATCCCATTGTTTATCAATTAGTATATTATAAAGATGTTCAGTCATTTATAAATATAAAGGGATGTCATTTTATGTCGTTTTGTTCAATCGACTGAAATTGAAGAGTATCGATACGTACTGTGGGTTGATTGTAGGATGTATTTGTAGAAAGTTAATCGAAAGTTTGGTACACACAAAAAAAAGTGGAGTTCTCGTGACTCCGAATCGGTGTCAAATAATATCCCACCGATCGGATACAATTTTTCTTCATCCGATCGGAGTATTTAGTTTGATTAGTCTTCACTTTTTTAGGATTGAATTATTCACACCTAACTGATGAAAATAACTTTTTAAGAATAGATCTTTATACATCAGACGGACAATTTTTTTTATCCGTTTGGAGTATTATTTTTATATTTTCGGATAAATATATTTGCATCCAAAGGATAAAACAAAATTATTCATATGAGGTCAAGGAATACCATAAAAAGTTCTTATATTTAGACCATTCGGAGTTAAAGAAACGATACTTAAGAAGTGAAGAGAATTGCTTTTTCGGATTAATTAAATTAACTCGATATAATTTTTTAACATATTTAACTTCTTTTATTTAAAATATAAATATAAATAATAAAATACATAATATATATATAGTTTTATGTTAAAAAATATATTTGTTAGCTCCACCACATGTTTTTTGATGCAAGTGGTTCCTCTTTTTGAACTGGTTCACGCCATACTAAAATGAGATGAATAAGCTTTGTCGTTGAAGTCTTTTCGTCTGTTTATGGATATCTGAAATAAGTAATTATATTAGTATTGAAAGATGTTTAAGGTTTAATAATTTAAAAATTTAATACTCACGTTTGGGTTTCTAATCGTAGGTCTGGCATATTTTGATAGTATAACTCTGAAATTCAATAAAAACAACAATTAAAGCTTTGTTTCACACTTATTTAAATTATAATTTTAAATAACTTCACAAATATTTATTTTATTAATATAAATGTTATTTATATATATTCTTACCTTCATGTTGTACTAGGTAGAACTTGAAAAAATTTTGAATTTAAAATTTTCAATATAAGTCACGATATAGATTTACAATGTTAAATAGTCACTTATTTAAACAATAGACACAAATCAATAAATCCACATATACATATAATTTATTTATAGTTTTTTTTATTTTTATATTCACTTTTATAATAATTAACTAAAAAACAAGCGATCACTTGGAATACTAACACGAAACTAAAATTATTCATGCTGATGTGTAGAATGAAAGTCAAATCCGAAAGTCAAACAAATTGACCCGAAAAATCTTCGCCAGTGATAACTCCAGATTGTGTTAATTTAACACTCCATAAGTTTCCAAACTTGCTATGGGAAGTACCTTTAAAAAAAATCCCCAGGCATATTTTAATTTTTTTGCGAACATTTTAAATTTGACACCGAACTGTGCGAACAAAATATTAGTTTATCTTTTCGGATAATTTAAATTTTGAACCCAAACCTGTGGTGTTAATTTTATACAAAAGGATAAAAATAAGGAACTTTTTCTGGATTGAAATGTATTTACACCGCCTTATTTTTTTGTGTGTATAGATAGATAAGTCGACAACAATTTGGGGGACCTAATGGAAAAAATAGAATGGAATGAACCCACCATCAGAAGGAACATTAAAATTTTAACAAAAGTTCCCTATCGGAATGAAATGAGCTCCGGACAAAATATTCAGTTTTAACGCTAAACGAGCTTTAAGAACCATTACAAACTACATAAAAAATCCAAAAATACACATGGATATCATCATGATCATCAAGAAAAAATAATCTCTAGTCATGACAAGATATCAGGGCAATGAGACATGTAGATATTCACACTAGTTTATCACACGCACAACAATCCAATTAGCTAATTTTGGGTTTGTCAAAATTCTTATGTTGGTACTTGTTATGTTGGGGTAGAAGCCAAAGATAATCATAATTAACAATTACCAAACCCCTGGTCACCTACCAGTTACCAGTTTCTTTTTGCATCGTGGAGCCATCGTCACCGACAACGACCTCTTCATCTAAAAAAGGCGGCTCTCTCTTTAAAGATCGCTGTATTATTCGTTCGGATCAGCACACAGAACGTGACCGAGCCAGTGTACTCGCTGTCCTTTGGTTTCATGCACGATATCAGGAATTCGAATTAAAGTCCTGATCTTGTAATTTGTTTTGTGCTATCAAAGCCACGTTACGGGCCATATATCACACGCATGATTCTTCTCTCGAATGTTAGAAGCCATCTTTCGTACTCATCCGTCAACGTCCAACTTTCAAATCCATACATGAAAACGGGTATGATCAACACTCTGAACAATTTCAGCTTGGCCTCAAGATTTTGTTTCAGAAGTGGACGTAAAGTATGTAAAGCCCGATTGCCAGCGGCAAGGTGAACCTCATATCCTCTCCCACACTATTATCGTGAGTGATGAGAAATCCAAGGTACTTGAATCCCATCACTCCGTCAAACGTGTAGTTACCACTACTGAAATCAATTGCGTCATGATCTCGAAAATCAGAGAGATCATATATATTGTTTTGGACTCGTTGATTTTGGGACCAACGGACGCTGAAAACTGTTTCGGTGAATCAAGTATCTTTTTCACTTGGTTGCCTTTTAATCCAATCACACAGATATCATCTGCATATGCAAAAAGTTGATTGGATTGTCGGAATAAGATATTTTCTTGAGGTGTTTCATTTCTACGAAGGATTTATTCCAACATGAGACTAAAAGGTAACGGAGACAGCGCATCTCCTTGTCAAACACCAGAATAATTGCAAAAGTTCTCGATAGCCTGTTCTCAACTTTAACACAGCATTGTGACTGCGTTACTGTAATTTTCCACAGATGTATATATTTGTTTGATATTCCCAAATATTCATGCGCATACCATAATCTCTCTGAATTAATCGAGTCATAGGCTTTTTCGAAATATAGGAATACCTGGTGTACATCGCGAGACGTTTCGTATTAATTGGAAATAATCATCCGAGCGAAAACAATTGATCAGTGACTGACCGATTTGGATGGAATCCTCCTTGATAGTCACCGATCATTACCTCTGCCAGAGGAGTATTTCTTCTCAATATTATGTATGACAGTAACTTGTATGCTATGCGAAGGAGAGCTAGACTTCGATAACTGGACATTACGCGGCCACTTTCCATTTTGTCAGGCATAGCTTCATTTCGCCATGCCAATCTAACAAGATCGAAAAACAGTTCCATAAAGTTAACCCTCCGAATATATCAAGAGCTCTGAATTAATGCAATCAACTCTTGAGCGTTTTTTTTCTTTAATCTCTGCATGGCAATGGTAAATTCCTCATAGGGTCGATCCTCAATAAACGTCTTGCGTTCTGTATGTATTCAAATACAGCTTGTGATACATGTGGAACACCAAGTAGGGCAGAGAAATTTCCACGCTTTGTATCGAGTGCCCCTTCGAAGTTTCATTGTGGGCTATTCTATTACCAGACCCTCTTGGCCTTGCTTGCTCAGGAGCAAGTCGACACAACTCATCAAACCAATTATTTTTGAGCGTAGTTTTAACCATTCCGAGCATGTGCTGGGCAAAATCGACAACTGAGGTTTTCAATACCTCCCTTAACTGTTCACTTAAGATTGCAAAATGCTATTGCTGTCAAGATCTTGATATTTTCGTTGCGTTTCTTCATTTATCAGACGTTTATAGGAAAATCGCATTGTATACTCACCTCTCCTCTTTGACTTTTGCGAAACTGTATAGCTTTTCAGTAGCCAGATAATGATCACTGCCTACGAATTTTGTTGACGACCGATACTCCGTCTTGGACAACCCCTTTTCTCATTTTTCGGTCACACTTTCGTATACGGACCAATATTTTTACATAAGTCGGTCTTATACTTCTGCCAGCTGTAGCATTAGAGTCACCAATCTTACATCGTTCTCTCTAAACCTGAGCCCTTTAGACTTACCAACAATTGTAAAATGGGCCTTGGGGTTAGGCTTACATCAGCGAGCGCATGTGAACATACATACAATTGACAGGTTGGCGAATCTCAATTGAAAGTGAAGCGTTATATTCGATTATTTACTGCTTAGAAGTCCAACACAGCCTTTTTTACCTGTGGTTGAGAAATGCAACAGAAAGATTTTTCAAGGTCATCTCCACTGTGTAGCAATAGCCTTGGGACATATGGTCTTCACTTTAAGGCTTTCGAGTTACATGTCATAAGGACGTTAAACGCGCCAGGTTTTCTATGTTATTTTACGTTCAACGTTCCGATCCTCAATCTCGTTTCCAGGTACTTAAGCTAGAGGTGCTTGTTGTTTTGGCGGTATCCGATTTGGTTTTATTTGTTGACATTCTAACATTTGACTTGATTTGGTTTACGGCTGCGGGTCGTTAGCCCAGCGATCCAACCATAGATTTAGTCACCTCCTATGAATAGCTCTGGATACTGTGGTGATATTCTAAGGTTCTTATGTTTACGAAACATGGATGCACTGAGAGGTTAACTGGGCAAATTTAACACAATAAACTGCAACCCATAGTTTGCTTTGGAATAACTAAATCAATATAATTGACTGCAGCTATTGAGGCCTTATTAGGCCTACTCCACTGACTCTGTATATCAAAAGTAACGCAGGCCTTTATTGGAGATGCAATCTGAAACTGAAACCAGACGATTTTGTCGGCCAAAAAAAAAATTATGCAGTGGGAATTCAAAACAGATTTGTATTGAAATATCTTTCGTCTCTATGCTGACTAAAACAAAATTTCAGAAACTCTTTTCATGTGGTATTCCTTCCTCAAAGGGAACCTTTTTTTAATCAGGAGTCTATGGTATAGTAGACATAGTATAGTCGATTAAAGATGGACGATTGGATAGAGCTACGAGTCATTATATGTGACTTGTTAAAATCTGGAGACAGAACAATAAAAAGGTAGCTCTCAACACCAGGGAAATATTTTCCGTGTCATTACAAGGCTGAACAAAGAATAAGAATAAGAATAAGAATAAGAATAAGAATAAGAATAAGAATAAGAATAAGAATAAGAATAAGAATAAGAATAAGAATAAGAATAAGAATAAGAATAAGAATAAGAATAAGAATAAGAATAAGAATAAGAATAAGAATAAGAATAAGAATAAGAATAAGAATAAGAATAAGAATAAGAATAAGAATAAGAATAAGAATAAGAATAAGAATAAGAATAAGAATAAGAATAAGAATAAGAATAAGAATAAGAATAAGAATAAGAATAAGAATAAGAATAAGAATAAGAATAAGAATAAGAATAAGAATAAGAATAAGAATAAGAATAAGAATAAGAATAAGAATAAGAATAAGAATAAGAATAAGAATAAGAATAAGAATAAGAATAAGAATAAGAATAAGAATAAGAATAAGAATAAGAATAAGAATAAGAATAAGAATAAGAATAAGAATAAGAATAAGAATAAGAATAAGAATAAGAATAAGAATAAGAATAAGAATAAGAATAAGAATAAGAATAAGAATAAGAATAAGAATAAGAATAAGAATAAGAATAAGAATAAGAATAAGAATAAGAATAAGAATAAGAATAAGAATAAGAATAAGAATAAGAATAAGAATAAGAATAAGAATAAGAATAAGAATAAGAATAAGAATAAGAATAAGAATAAGAATAAGAATAAGAATAAGAATAAGAATAAGAATAAGAATAAGAATAAGAATAAGAATAAGAATAAGAATAAGAATAAGAATAAGAATAAGAATAAGAATAAGAATAAGAATAAGAATAAGAATAAGAATAAGAATAAGAATAAGAATAAGAATAAGAATAAGAATAAGAATAAGAATAAGAATAAGAATAAGAATAAGAATAAGAATAAGAATAAGAATAAGAATAAGAATAAGAATAAGAATAAGAATAAGAATAAGAATAAGAATAAGAATAAGAATAAGAATAAGAATAAGAATAAGAATAAGAATAAGAATAAGAATAAGAATAAGAATAAGAATAAGAATAAGAATAAGAATAAGAATAAGAATAAGAATAAGAATAAGAATAAGAATAAGAATAAGAATAAGAATAAGAATAAGAATAAGAATAAGAATAAGAATAAGAATAAGAATAAGAATAAGAATAAGAATAAGAATAAGAATAAGAATAAGAATAAGAATAAGAATAAGAATAAGAATAAGAATAAGAATAAGAATAAGAATAAGAATAAGAATAAGAATAAGAATAAGAATAAGAATAAGAATAAGAATAAGAATAAGAATAAGAATAAGAATAAGAATAAGAATAAGAATAAGAATAAGAATAAGAATAAGAATAAGAATAAGAATAAGAATAAGAATAAGAATAAGAATAAGAATAAGAATAAGAATAAGAATAAGAATAAGAATAAGAATAAGAATAAGAATAAGAATAAGAATAAGAATAAGAATAAGAATAAGAATAAGAATAAGAATAAGAATAAGAATAAGAATAAGAATAAGAATAAGAATAAGAATAAGAATAAGAATAAGAATAAGAATAAGAATAAGAATAAGAATAAGAATAAGAATAAGAATAAGAATAAGAATAAGAATAAGAATAAGAATAAGAATAAGAATAAGAATAAGAATAAGAATAAGAATAAGAATAAGAATAAGAATAAGAATAAGAATAAGAATAAGAATAAGAATAAGAATAAGAATAAGAATAAGAATAAGAATAAGAATAAGAATAAGAATAAGAATAAGAATAAGAATAAGAATAAGAATAAGAATAAGAATAAGAATAAGAATAAGAATAAGAATAAGAATAAGAATAAGAATAAGAATAAGAATAAGAATAAGAATAAGAATAAGAATAAGAATAAGAATAAGAATAAGAATAAGAATAAGAATAAGAATAAGAATAAGAATAAGAATAAGAATAAGAATAAGAATAAGAATAAGAATAAGAATAAGAATAAGAATAAGAATAAGAATAAGAATAAGAATAAGAATAAGAATAAGAATAAGAAGCTTTTGATTATCGAATGCTTAGAAGTTTAACACACTCCATTTAACCAGTGCATCAATAAGAGATCTAACATTTCTTAGATTTAAACTTTTTGAGAACGTATAACCAAGGCTTTATTTTTAAGCCATCGTTTTTCTTTCATACAGTTTAAAAGCCATCAAACGCATCAGGTTTTATAGCGAAATAAAACTTGATGGACATCAGTTTTTATTTCCTTATAAAATCTGAAGTTTTTTTAGAGCTTTTTGTGTTTGACAGTTTGTGTGCCAGTTGACAGTTTTAACGGTTCAGGTTTGAAATATTTTTTTTAATGATATACACTTCGAATGTAATCGCTCCTGATTTACCGGCTTCATCGATTGTGACTACATAACATCTTGGACGCTTAAATTAATAAGATTTCGCTGGAATATTGTGCTGTAAGTTTAAAGAGGAGCACGATCATTTTTTTAATGCTCGGAAATAGATTATTTCATTCTGCTCATGTTTTCACAATACTGGAAGGCTTATAAATTTTTTATGTATTTGATGTGATTTTGTGAAAAGTTTTATGAAGCGAGGGGAGTGACAGAAATACTGAGTTTAAATGAAGTAATAGATTCCGACACTAGGAAAAGTTGCCTGATGCAAAAGTATTACCAGACACAATTTTATTTTTATATAATAAATTCGGAATGTGAACCAAATTTAATCATTATTTGGTTATCATTATTGAAAGCCCTGACTTCATATTCATTCGTCATATTTTTGAGATAATAAGACATTTCGACCTACAAAATCTAATAAAATTATTTATTATGTTAGATCTTATTACTGGAATCATCTACAGTCTAATCTAAGATAATTTTTAACAAGATGAACAAAAAAATTGGTTTTCATAACATATCTCAAATATTTCTGTCCATATATGTATGTATGAAAATACCAAGATAAAATTACCACAGATGAGGGAAATCCTACAACATTTATGTGATAGCAGAATTTTATTTCGTTTATAAGGATTTAATATATCTGGTATGTCCTTTTAATTTGTAGCATGGGTGTAAAAATATTTTTTTGGGTCAATAAAGCTGAATCATGTCCATTTTGTCGTTAAACAAATATGTAATTGTTGGACCATTCTTAATGATTTACGACTTAAAAATATGCAGATGCTGATGTTTCTTAAAATTCTGCGGTCGTGTATTAATTACTTTGGGCAGTAAAATTTTTATTTTTGGGTGTGTAACGTAATAATTTTTAACCCTCCGGGGCAAATTTAAAATTTCTGAAATATGTCCATCTGTTGAGCATTGATCGTAATATATGTCAATTAAAAAAAAGGATGCTCTCCAAACAGATAGTATTTTTTTAATGGTTGTGTCAAGTTGGAATTAAAAATGTATAAATCAAAGGCCTATTTATATTGGGTTGGAGAATACCATATACCACGTCCAAAACGAAGGAGGATACATACTCTTGTTTTTGAAAAAAAAGGAATAAAAAATAAATCAATTTGACATAGGCTGTAAACTAAGATGGAGAAAATGATAAAGTTGGGAGAAACTATATAAAAATAAAATAATTTCAGAACATGCGTTATCATCAGCAGCACAGACTTATAGTTTTATCCTTTTGAACAGAATATTTTTTTTTGGTTTTTTTTTAGGATACAAGAATCCCTAAAAACAAAAATATAATTTTATTAACAACGAGATTACGATTTATGGGTTGGATTAACCTTTGATATCGTATAAATCGTCTCAAAATATTTAGTCTCCGGACATATCTTAAATTCTATTGTATAATCGTATATAGTTATGTATATGTATCAACTTACCTGTCAAAAGATATTGCAACTAATGTAAAAACGGATGACGCAACCGAAACATTGGCCATAAAATTATTTATCGTACAATATACAGATCCGAAAGGCCAATCCGAATTTAGCATAAATATAAAATTGAATACACAATTTAATAAGGACATCAGTAAATCGGCTACACTTAAATTTAATAGAAAATAATTGGTGACTGTTCTCATTCGACGATGAGCTGGAATGAAATATTTAAAAATTAAATTAATTATTTGGGATTGTTAAATATTTATTTTATTTTATTTTCGCGTCGAACCGCCATGTTGGTTGGACGGAAAATCGGTGTAAAATGTGACGATGGGACTATTTTCTCCAAAAAAAATCGTCTTCAAACTCAACATCAGTTTTAAATATAGTGAAATCTACAGAAAAAAACTCAAGTGCATCGACTTCTGCTCAAAAGACAAATGCACCGTCACCACATGTATTTTCAGAATACAAAGTATTTGTAATTCCAGAATTTAATAAAAATAGTGCAAAATCATCAAATATTATGGAAGCAATATGAGTGACATAAACATTAAAAAAATGGAAAATAATCATAATAATAACCTTGACAATGAATGTCAACAAACGGGTATTGAACATTAGATTACAGTAACTTCAAAAAAGAAACGTAATACCAAATCTCCAGAAGAGGCTATTTTAAGGTCTTTTTTAAGGAAAAGTTTTAAACTAGATCCGGATGGAATAGAATCGCGCAATCGGTTCGAAGCTCTATGTGTGGAAGATCACATTAAAGATAAAAAAGAAGAGCGTAAAGAGAGACCTCCGTTGATTTACTTAAGAGGGGCATCATCGAAACAATTGGTAATTGCACTCAACGTGGAAACCAATGGTGAATTCTTTATTGCCCAAATCAAACAAATTCAAGTAAAACATATTGACGACTATCATCTTAGAAAAAACCAAAAATTCTTCTTCACGTATAGATTTAGGAGTGTGAACTGAATCACTGTTGTTATAAAAGCGATCGAGTCCACTGTTCACACTTTAAAGTGAAAAGCATGATCAATATAATAAATCGCGAGAGAAAACCACAACCTTTGTTTAAAGTTGAGTGGGAAGCAGAGCCAATCTATGATGTTAGATACTTATTGTATCGAAGAATCGTAGCGGAAGAACCACACAAGCGTTAATCTGTTTTACAATGTTATAACTGCCAAGAATATGGCCATTCAAGAAATTATTGTAAACTTCAAGCTGTGTGTGTTATATGCGGCAACCTACATATGTTATTACTACAATGTAGTAACTGTGGAGAAAATCACACTGCAAACTATATAAGTTGTGGAGTATACAAGGAGTTAAGAAAGAAAATGACTCCACGACAAAGAGTCGAACAACAAAAGTTAAATCACATATTCCAAAATTATAATATGATCAGTTCTCTCAATTGTCAATGAACAAATTTATGCTGATGATGGAGACTAATATGAGTCTCATGCTTCAAAACATGAATACTTTCATGCAACTTCTCATTAAAAACCAAAAATGAATGCAATTAAGTTAGTTGTATGGAACGCCAATGGGCTAGGGCAACATAAATTTGAAGTACAAAACTTTCTTATTGAAAACGATATCGATATTATGCTGATTTCCGAAACTCACTTTACAAAAACGAGTTACCTCAATATCTCAGGATACAGTATCTACGATACTTAGCATCCTAGCGAAAAATCACATGGTAGAACTGCTATTCTTATTAAAAACAGAATAAACCACTATGAACTCCAAAAATGTAGGGAAGAACATATCCAAGCAACCAGCATCTGTTTAGAAGAGTGGTAAGGGAAATGCTTCATATCTGTGGTTTACTGCTCACCGAGACACTCAATTAAAAGTGAACAATTGGCAAATAACTTTAAAACTCTAGGAGATAAGTTCATAGCAGGAGGTGACTACAACGCAAAGCATATCCAATGGGGTTCGAGATTAATTTCTACGAAAGGAAAACAACTGTGGTACTGTATACAGAATGAAAAAATGGATCACATATCTTCTGGCACTATCCAGAAATCTGAAAACAGGCTATTATACAGAAATCTGGAGAACTTCAGTTATTATAATGATTCCAAAACCTGGCAAAGATGAAACAAAAGTTAGCTCATATCGCCCAATTAGCTTATTACCAACTCTCTCAAAGCTTTTCGAAAAAATGCTTTTGCAAAAACTTAAGCCAATTTTGAACAAGAAAAACATCGTACCGAATCATCAATTTGGATTTATGAACATCATGAAACCGTTGAACAAGTTGACAGAGTCGTAGCTGAAATTGAGAACTATCTTGAACAAAAAAAATATTGCTCTGCAGCGTTCCTATAGATATAGCCCAAGCTTTCGATAAGGTACGGCATAAACAACCACAGATTTATATGATATTCATGCAGGAGTACCTCAAGGCAGTGTACTGGGGCCAGTGTTGTATTTGATCTATACAGCAGACTTACCAACATCAAATTACGTGAAAGTCTCTACTTTTGCGGATGATACTATGCAATCCTAGCTGTCCATCAAAATCCTACGATAGCAACAAGAATTCTACAAGAACAGTTAGACAAAATCGAAAAATGGAGATTTAAGGCCAAAGAGCGTAAATCGGCGCGCATAACATTCACACTTCGTAAACTCACCTGTCCGCCTGTCAAACTAAATAACATCAGTCTCCCACAACACGAAAGTGTTAAATATCTTGGACTTTATTTAGATAGAAGACTCACGTGGAAAAAACACATTGAAGCTAAACGTCAACAAATCAAATTATAATGCGTTAAAAATGATACTTAAGCCCATCCGGACATATGGTATTCAGCTGTGGGACTCCGCGTGTGCTTCCAACATAATAAAACTGGAGAGAGTCCAGTCACGAATACTTTGAACAACGGTGAACGCACCCTGGTATGTACGCAATGCAAACCTTCCACGTGATTTACTCATCGATACTGTAAGCGATACAATTCATCAGTACAGCAAAAAATACCAATTGAAACTTGTTTGTCATCCCTACGAATTAGCCAGGAAACTATTAAATAGGCCAAGAAATAGACGACCAAAAAAAAATGGATCCTCTGGATCTAGCTAGGTAATTCAGAATTTACCGAGTGCACATTAATATTAAGAACTTACATAGGTTATGTCTTATTAATTGAATTTATATTAGCCTTTAATATTTGATTACATATTATTAGTTTCCTATGCAGGAAAGATTCAAGAATAACAGCCATTGCCAGTAAAAAAAAAATATTTTATTAAAACTCGGAAGACAAATGAGAACAAATATCAAAATATAATTTCAATTTTCGTTATTTTTTCAGGTCACTCAAGCTCTATTGGCCCATTGTGACATCCCTTCCCAGATGTATCTTCCGAAATCTGTTTGTTGTTCTAATGAAGTTCAAAATATGTTAATTTACCATTCGGAATGACCAATGTTTTGGTTATCACTAACAACAGTGTAATAAATTATTGACGGCGATAAAGAGTAGAAATATAAGAAGAATGTTTGCAGAATTAAAATTTGTATCAGCCGATATGTTTGGAATTTGCAACATGTGACGGGTAACTTTTAGTACATTTTATTTCCAAATCGTACTCCTTATAGTACTTCATAATGATCTTGTATCTATACCTCGTATAGCATTGGGGCTGTATAAAATAGATTTAAGACTGCAAACCTCAATTTTGCCACCAGTCGATATGACTTAACAACGCTGCGGGGCTTGTTTTATGACGAGAAATTTTTAGTACAACTTAATTCCAAATCATACTTTTTGAGGTATATCGTAATGATTTTGAGCCACACCTTATATGATCAGATGCGGCTATGTGAAATACACTTAGGACTACAATTCTAGATATTGGCATCACTCGATATGTTTGGAAAGCCCTGTGGGCTACAATATTCGACGAGCCCCTTTTAGTACATTTTAATTTCAAATCATACTCTTCAAAGTACCTCATAAGGACCTTGTATCTTCCTCGTATAGAAATGGGGCTATATAAAATGGATTAAAGACTCTATTTTGCCACAAGTCGATATGATTTAATAACGCTGCGGGGTTTGTTTTGTACACAAGAATTTTTTAGTACAAGTTAGCTCCAAATCATACTTTTTACAGGTTTATCATAATGATTTTGAGCCATACCTCATACAATCGGGTGACTATGTGAAATACATTTAGGACTACAGTACGAGATATTGGCATCACACGATATGCTTGGAAAACGCTGTGGGAAACAATATGTAATGACCTTTTAGTACATTTTAATTTCAAATCATACTCTTACCGGTTTCTCATAAGGATGTTTTTGCTACCTCAAATGGATGTATGAAATACATGTAGGACAACAATACTACATCTTGGCATTAGTCGGTATGTTGAGAAAGCGCTGTAAGGTCCGCTGTGTAATGAAAGCTACTTTTAGTACATTTTAATTCCCAGTCATACTCTTTCAAGTATTTGATATAGCCCTTGTGTCCATACCGTTTGGTCATATGGCTCTATAAAAGAAATTAAGGACTACAAAAATATATTTTCGCATCTACCGACATGTTGGGAAAGCCATCTGAGCTCTGATATGTCACGATAATCTATTAGTACATTTTGATTCCAAATCATATTCTTTAAAGAATCTCATATGCACCATATAACTAGGATACTCTCCTATCCACCATAGAATTAATAAATGTTAAACTATCCACCATAGAATTAATAAATGCCAGCAAAATTCAGAACAACGATCAGCGTTTTAAACAGCGCGTTATATCTTGAAGTTGTGATACCAAAGGCATTTAGAACAAGTATGCCTATCAGCGTTAGTCAAATATTCATCGTAAATTCATTATCATCGATTCACAGTTCTCTAGTTAATAAAATATTTGGTGGAATAGAGCTCGACTATCCGTGTGTAAGAGTAAGGGGTCAATTAGGATCTGTGGTAACTAAGTCAACTGAAACCTTGATGATATAAATCCGTCTCTGTATCCGTCAGCAAATTACATTCGTCACTTGTTATGAAGTAAAATGGGCTTGGCGAAAGCATGTTGTCAATTGTCTGTTTAGCAATCTTCACTCCTTCTGATTTTATCAGACGCACGAAGGAGCATATTAGCTACCATGGAGCAGTTCGGTAAATCTTTCAGAATAGTATCGAAATTCTACTAATGGGTATTTCTGAGGTTATTCCATATTTCTATGATATCGCAATCACTCGATCAAGACAAGAGCGTTATATATCAAAATGTCACCTGTGAACATTTGGCCATCCGAGATGCTAGTGCAGTATCATCGTATAGTATTGGTAACATTCTCTGTTATTGTATCAATGATGGGTCGGAAAGACCGATTTTATTTTATTCGAGGGTCCTATCGGCAAAATTACAGTACAGGAAAATTATGCCCATATCGATTGTACAGTTGAATAGAAAACAAATGCCAATGGTGATGTCAGCCCAGATGATGAGACAGTGCATGCTTCTTAATATATACGACATACGACTATGAAATGACATAACCATAATTTTTAATAACGCATATTTTGCAAGTGGAACACCGGGCGGTACAAAACAAACTTTTTGCTTCTTTCTGCCCTCTAAACTACCTATAAAGAATTAGAAGTAGTTTTCTATTAGGAAATTGGATGATCTTTCCGTTGGTGGGGCAAGTTCATCGTTAGAACATTACATTTTGGATACCCATGTATCGTTTTCATGATGGCATTGTGCCACGAGTTACATCTGGTGTGCAAACATAGAACCTGATATTAAGTAGGATGCTGTACTCCTTTGCCCGTGGGAAACAACGAAACATCCGTGGTCCAAACTATAGATCGACGTTGTGGACCATATTTTCATTATGAGGTTTTGCAGATGTAATCGTTCACATTGGAAGAATTTAAATTATTCTGTGAGTACAGTAAGATACGTCATGTTCCTATAGTACCATTCCACCCGTACTCTAATGGAAAAGTATACTTAAGGAAAATCAAATCATAGGGTAAGTCATAATCATAGTAAATCATACAGAAAACTACTCTTGTATGGTTTATATTTTTAGAAAAAGCTTTGAAATAATCTGTTTCGGTTATCAGAAAATATTTAATAAGCATCGTAGCCTCGTCGCGCAAATATTCCGAACGATTTAACTTAAATTAAAATTTGAAATGAGTAAAAAGCTCAAGTCCCAGTACAATACTTGGAATTTATTATATTTATAATGACATACGCATTTTTTTGTTAATTTTAACAAAACTTTAGTAAGCTCGATCACGGCATATAAGCTTAAAGTTTGAGGTTTTTAACACCAAATCACATAGTTTTTGATTCAAAACTACTTATGCTTAGCTTAAGTTTAATTTTATTTATGCTTGTATAAAAGCTTGTATCGATAACGTAAAAGGTCGAGAAGCAAACCCCATACATTTTATGAAAGCTTCGCGTTTGGAGTGAGAGGTATTAGGGTTAAAAACATCTAATTAAGATTGTTGGTATGAATGAACACACAATTAGTTTCTTTGTAAATTTCCGAAAGCTCAACATTATTGAATTTTTATAGATAAACAATCCATATATACTTAAGGACCACCCTACTCCTGTAAACGTTAAAATAAAAAATCTTTGACAACAACAATATATATTCTACCAGTTGTAAAGAAACAATATTGTGTATCCTATTATTTTTACTTAAGATGATATTTTGACTTTATTTTAATTATGAGTGAGGAAAAGCTTCAACACATAAGAGCTTTTATATTTCACCAATAAAATTTTTTGGGAAGCGTCAATATTATTAAATTTATGGTGCGAGACTTCAGTTTTATTGTTAATTTAAGCGAAGCTTTTTATAAGCTTACGGTGTTATGAAACACAGCACGGAAAGTTTTCTAATAAAATCTTTGAAAATTACATTTATGCACTTATATTCCAATCTTTAAGCGTTAAATTTTTTTAAATAAACTTTTATTATTTCACTAATAATAAACTCGTGAACTTTCTTATCTTACTTACAACTAATTATGAACTTTTAAGCAATCATGTTACTGGCAAAATACGAACAACTTTTGCACGAAAGTGCCACAAATTTTTTATTTTCCCTGTGTTTTGTTTTCAATTTGCTTTTCACGGGAGGTGATGTGGAGAGACTACAACCAAACCTTATTTATTGGCTTTACATTATAAGTGCAAGAACTATACTCATGCATGTGTCACTCATCTCTTGGTAAATTTACTTACTGGAAAATACAGAAACATCCTGCTTTTGGCATCATCGGAAAACAGAAAGTGATCTATAAGTGGAAATATATGTATAGATAGGACACGGCAACATAACTGAGTTAAATAATCAAGAACTTTTGGATTTTATTGGATTGTTTTATCCTTTAAAAATATTTTTCAAATCATATGAAACTGTTAGGGTCAAATGGTGTCGAACTGAAACCTTAAACTTGAACTAATCAGAAATTATTTCAACTCTCTTAATGGTACCGAAAATAGGAAGGTAAAAGGTATGATTATCACTTACGAAGAGATTGGAAGCATGAATGTACTTTGACAAAGCTCACTATAAAGTTGTTGGTTTCATTATACTGGTGCTGTAAGATCTGTTGTAGAAATAAAGGATCCGAAAACATGCAAGAAGACTGCGTTTCGTATCTAATAACGTTTTCAAGAGCTGTAAGCACGCGTTTGAAAAGCAGAGTGTAGCTCACTTTAATGATTGTGTGCTATGAAAGACGTTTTTCAGAATTAGTCTCTTATTTATATTAATTTAAATTATAACTTTTAAAAGCTCAACAATTGAGCATTTAATATTATATTTATTATTTAGAATACCCTATAAAAACGTGAAAGCTCAAACATTTATTAAACTAGTTTCAAAAATGATTTTTTTATCCGTAAGTTTGGAACTTTTCTTGAAAGCTTTTTCACTTTGTTAGTATTGTATCATTTAAAGCAACTTTGTTAGTATTGTATCATGTTAAGATTAGCTTACTGTTTTACATTTAAACCTACCATCAAAGCTCTAATACGAATGATTTATTATTATATGTTTACGTATTGTAATTTATATTTTATCTTCGGTTATCTTTCGAGCTCTTAATTTTTTTTATTGAGTACTCATATTAAAATGATATATCAATAACTGTTTGCTATCAAAAGTTTACTGAGCTTTTATAAAGTTCAAATATTTCCTATATCAAATTAAAAGTGATAATTTATAAAATGGACCATATAAAGTTTAATCAAGCAAAAATTAAACGAAATTTTGACGTTTTTCAATTGGTGCAATTGGCACGTTATATGCTGGCATCATATAAAATTTAGACAAGCTGCGCGAAAGTACAATTTAATGAATTTGTATCAAGATCGGGACGTCATATGATCTAGACATTGTGCGTTTGTGCGGTAATAGCAGTGTATCGTCCAATCATTGATTCCAATTTTGTCAGTAAAATTTGGCCTACTCGTCGATATTAAAAGCTTAAGCCTCTTAATTTAACAACATAACTGCCAATATGCCACAATGGTTCATGATTCTACTCCAACTCCGATACAACTCGACAATAGTTTAGCTAAATTAATCCAAAAAGAAAGAAATCACTTCGGACGGTTAAGAAGAAATAAATATCCCGATTATGAAGACAAAGTGTTTTGTCCAATGCATTTGGAAACGCAATTCAAATAACTTTTACATCATACCTCGAAATGTGTATTAGAGACAACAACTATGGATAGTTGCAGTTAGAAGATTAATTATAACTGTATTCTGCACTTGCTAGAGCACTTGCTAGATTATATTTCTCAGCTAATACAACAATCAAACACATTCCGTAATTTAAAAGTATGGTAACCTTATATCACATGTTCATTTCAAAACCTACTGAAATGCTAGAAGCAATTCACTCCACGTTTGGCTAAACAATGGTTTACCTTGAAGCATACAGTATATGACTAACATGTCTGAAATATAGCCGTGGCCACGACATTTGTACTTGATTATGTATCGTGATTCAATTTTCCACTCAATGTAGCAACTGACTAAGGAAAACTAATTGCATTCAAAATTGTTCACTGAGTTAAAAAAACTTCTTGGTTCACATCGAATTGGGACAAAATCCTATCATCGATATAGGCTATCGCAGGGTTAAATGCTTTCATCGTCAGCTCAATGTCAACCTTATTCAAAATTATTATCTAATATTCGAAAATTTTAATTATGTGAAAAGCTTAAAAATAAACTGCAATCAAACTTTAAAGCTATACCCCGTGGTAGAAAATCCTTTTCCGCCTTTGCCTATAACTCACACAGTGATTGATGAATAGCGCAGCAATATTTTTAATCACAATATTCATACCGCAACAAAGCAGTACAGTTCAAACAGGCTTCCAACAGTTATATAAGGCCGTATTAAACAGTGTGTCTTTAACCAATATTAATGGGAAGATAAAAATCTTTATATGGAATATGTAACTCTAAAGTTCAATTTGCATCATAAATCCATTAAATTTATCGTTTTTTATCTACAAGATAGGTCCTTAGCAGCCTTTGACAGTATAATACCAAAAACTTTGGTATTCAAGGAATAGACATTTCAAGTAACAATATTTGAAAGCTCTAGGATGAGTTATTATACTTTGGTTTAAGGTTTAATTGTAATTTTAACATTAAGCTTTCGGCTTTCATATTAAACCCAAAAAGGTTGTTCGGAGCTTTAAGCTTTACTTCAATTTTTAAGAAAAGCTTAGCACTTACTATTGGTTGATAAAACGCAACCAAATAGCCCATGAGATCTGTAGGTAATAACAAACTATATTAATCAAAAACCAGTTGACAACAACAAAAATCACACAATGTTGACAACAACAACGTCTCATATTTTAGTTATGTAAGATTGTAGAATGTTTCGCTCAATCGTTAGGTTTTAAAAAATTATTGCTGGCGATTGAATATTGTTAGTGCAAATTATGTCAGTTTTACCAAAGCTTTTAAAAGCTTCAAACAGATGCTCCAAACCTTTAAAGTACATGACCTAGGTCGCATAATATCATACAAAGTTTTTATAGGGAAGCAATGTACATTTTTATTACTACTTAGTTTTCCGAGCTTTTATAAAGCTTTTCTACTTTTATGATTTATGAATTGCTTGAACCATGAAAGGTAGGAGCATGTTTTTTTTGTAATTATTTTAAACGACACATGGTCACAATCCGCGCGGTGGAGTTATCTTTCTAAGAAGAGTCGTATTTTGGTAAGGGGTCGGTTTCGGCGACAATGGCTCTTCAGTATACACGGTCGTGATTAAAATTGATAGAATCTGATTGTAGACCATAGTATGCAAATCTCGATGACCTTTATAAAAACCATATTCGTTGCAATTGCATAGTTCATATGGTAACGTACTGAGCTCGTTATTTCGATGAATAAATATAACATGTCCTGGGTTGGTTGCTTATTTTCCCTATTCTATCGTCAGTCGAATCGGGGAGGAATGCTTTTATAACCCTACTATAAACGAACAGCATAATGTATATGCATTCGTGTTCTTATAGAACAACCACTATTTGTTGTTTGAATAGCGGTTTATAAATATATTTACTTTATAAATTATAAAATATAATTTTACATTTATGTAAAACAGCTCGACTGGAAGCATAAATAAAAAATTATTTTCTTTATATGTATACTGTAAACCGATACACAAGATACTTCAAACTCCTTTTGAATTATAATAATTTATGCTGAGAAAATATTTTGTTCCAATTAAAATGCAAGCAAGTATCATGATATCTAATTATTGATAAATATATACATTTTTACCACCTAATAAGGAATATGGTACTCGTTCTTGTCATGCATTAAATCGAAAATTTTCTGCATGCTCGCTCGTACTCATAAATCTTATATACTAAGATTTCATTAATATGTGTGCTTTCTTTATTTAAGCAGATCTGATGCTATTAGTAATAATATATCACTCAAACAGATTTAGCTAGATAGTTTATTAGATTAACATAAATCTAATGTTGTTAGATATATGTATGTGTTTACTCGTATGTATGTGCCTCAAAAGCTGTAATACACCTTTTATGTTCCAATCAAATATCACGTAGCACTGTAATTCAAATCACGTATGGTTTATGGGTAAAAACATTTTGCACACACACACACACACACACACACATATATATATATATATATATATATATATATATATATATATATATATATATATATATATATATATATATATATATATATATATATATATATATATATATATATATATATATATTTATATATATATATATATATATAAACCCTAGAATTACTAATAATATGATTCATCTTAGATAATTTAATCATTTTTCAGTGTCAAAATGGTACGAAAAAGCATTTATCTTCCTACTTCATATTACGGGTTAGATCTGTTTCTTACTTTTTAGCATAACCACATCACATTGTAAATGTTGAAATGAAGCAAAAATTGTGAAACTTTTACGAATGCTAAATTGTGATCGATTTTTGTAAATATATGAACAAAGAGGTAATACTTGAACCAATACATCATACAATCTAATGTACTTTGTACCTTGAAAGATATATGAGATGTGTTATTTAACCTAAAGGGGTAAGAATATTTACTTGAAAACATAAATAAAAGTCATAAAAAAGGTTGTGAATGATATATTGTCTGAGTGTATCATTTTCTATACAGAGATGCTGTAAACTATCTTATTGATTTCAATTATCCCTTTGACTGCTGAAGGCTGTAAGATTTATATAATACAAATGCCTGTGAGTGTTTAAATATTACGTACGTGACAGTAATGTTAGTTACGCGTGATCTTCAAGTTGGCATTAAGTGACAACCAACAGAACCAATTTGTGTTGGATATGGAAAACAACCACACACTGCGATATGATCAAACAGAAATTATTTTGATACTTTTGCTGTTAAATTGCTTACTGAAACGGAATCCAAATTCTAGTGAGATCCCAAGTGATCCTTGTATAGAAAAAAAAAATCGATGCAGGTGTGCGTTGATGACTAAACGCTCAACGACTTAACCTTCAATGATAGGTATCTATAATCCCAAATCGATGACACACTGGATACGTTGTCAGGGAAAAAAAGGGTGCAGTACATTGGAGCAAGTCCTCCCAGATGATTGAGAGTAGACATTGGCAATGGATTTTCGGAGTTCAACATGACTTTTTTGGGGTTATTCTATGCTTCGGAATACTTTGAAAAACGAATGCAGCGTGTGCTGCTTGGACTAACATGGAAGTCCTGGCTTGATAACCTCCATGACATCATTATACTGGCTTGATCTAAAGGATGCCTTTTGGCAGATACGTGTTTATGCGGCCGGGAAAGAGATAACGGCTTTAACCGTGTCATAGCCTTTTGGACTGTGTAACGAACCCCAAACCATTTGCGGACTAATGGATCAAGTGATATCAGCGTTGAGGTCGAATATTTTTATATTAAGAAGACCTATTTATTATCTCAGTCGGTAATGACATGCATCTAACAATAAATCGGCTATGGGTTTTAGGAGTTCTAAAACCCATAGCCGATTTATTGTTAAAAGCGGAATTGACAATAAATATCGAAAAAAACTGTTTGTTTTTTTTTTTTTTTTTTTTTTTTTTTTTTTTTTTTTTTTTTTATTAAGGCCTGGCTCCAAAAATTGACAGCCATGTCGCCACATATCATATTTACATTTTTTACAAGATTAACATTTTATTCATTTTTAATTTTATTTACCGGTAGAGAACTGGATATTCCCTATCTACATCTTTCTGGCTGTTGATTTCAAATTATTATATTACTCATTTTCACAAATTCATACATTTCCTTATAAGCCAAACCACCCCCATTCATTACTCTGGTTAAATTATTTGCATTGTGGAGGATGCTGATGCACGATCTGACACGATTGTATTTCGGGCAGACTAATATCAAATGTTCAACATCCTCCACCATGTCACACAACACACAATCTTTTTCCTCACTCAATCGACGTTTCCACAAGCATTCTTTCCAATTTCCATGGTTCAGTCTGATTCTCTCGATTGTTCTTACCATTCGTACATCTCCTTTGAGTTCCTTATAAAACGGGGTTCTCAAAGGAGAAGCGCACAACTCTCTGTACTTCTTTCCTTTTATCAAACATTTATCTTCATATTCACACTCCCATTTTCTCCACAGATTCATCTGAATCATTCGAAGTACATCTCTTACATCCTTCTTTTCATACTCCTGAACCAATTCATTCATTGTACCCTTCTTTGCTAACATATCAGCTCTTTCGTTCCCTTCGATCTGTCGATGTGATGGTACCCATTGTATTGTCACATCACATTGACAGATACGAACACACTCAAAAATCATATCCACATATACATTGCCTTGTACTCCACCTCCACATTTAACCAAACCTATTCCACTCTTGGAATCGGAAAATATTACTATTTTCCGATTACCATCATTCACAGCCAGTTTTAATCCTTCATATATTCCTATTAGTTCTGCGTTCATTATACACACTCTAAAAAATTTGATTAATTTTAAACGGAAGTTCGATAATATTACTTTAATTATAGTAGTTTTTTCTGTTCATTTAATGTAATAAACGTATTTTTAGTTTATTATTCAACATTTTGATGAATTTTTGCAAATATTTGTTGAAATTTAATCATAAATTTGCTGAAAAATAAGTTTATGTTGGATTTTCAACAATTAATTCTTAGTATAATTTCATCAATTGATAGAAAATCAACAAAAATCTTATTTTAAATTTTATTTGTTAATTATTAAACATTAAATATTGAAAAGTGAACAAAACATAAGGATTACAGCTAGTTTTATGCAATTCATGTTTTAGTAAAAGCAACACTGCTTTTGACATGACATTAGTAAAATAAAAAATATTATTTTGAAGGAGGACATTATCTAGTCTGTTTCTCGGACTTGTTGCAATAATTGGTAAGCTGATTTAATTTGTATTAAACAATATTGTATTGATAAAATTATTACATTAAATTTTAACTATCAGATAAATGTATGGAATCCCAAATTTATTTTAATTGAATAAATGGAGGTCAGCATCACAGCATTTGGTTAATTATTTGAGACGATTTTGGAAGTGATATGCAATTTTAAAATATGAATGTACGCAAGATCCAGAACAAATTCGGCAAAGTTAGATTTAATGATGAGATGGATACAATGAAATAATGATCGAGTTTATTTATATAAGTTTTTAATTTTGTTATAAGAATAAATTAATAAATTAAATAAAATAAAAATAATTGCAAAGCATTAATTAAACATAAGTACTTTAACTGAATATTCTCAACAATTTTTCTTTCAAATATCATCAATGTTTGTTGAAAATTAACATTAAGTTTGTTTGAATTTTATTTAAAAAATGTTTAAATCTAAGTAATATAATTCAATACAATTAATGATTGCTTAAAACTTAACAATTTTTAAGTTAAAATTAAACAAATTTCGAGTTATTATTAATGCAGTTTTTGTTTAATTTTTTTTATTGAATTGGTGATATTTAATTCAGATGTTGAATATTTTTTTCACGTTTAATATTACTACAATAATTGTTTGTAACCTGTTACATTCAATAATTGAAGTAAATTTCAACTAAAAATTTTTAGAGTGAGATGCTATTATCCACTTTGAAAAATTTCTCCACATTCATTCTTGACATAAATACACCCACACCTACTCCATTATCATTCACACTAGCATCTGTATAAATCATTACGTGCTGCGAATACTGTTGACCGATTTTCTCAAACATAATTTTAGCGATGACTTCATTCATTCCCTTATTAAAATCCTCCATACTGTGTGCATGAACACAGTAAGGTTATTAGGAGCAGGATGCGGACCGGCATTACCTATACTCAAAACCATATCCATATGTTCAAGTGCAATGCTGGATCTATATGTTGGTTTGTACACCGCCCTATTTTGAAGCCTTACTACCATCTCATTCCAAAACTCATTTTTCCTTATAATCATTCTCGCGGTCTCTTTCACTATGATCCACTCTCTCTTGTAATCAAGCGGCCATTCACCCATTTCAGACCACAGAGTATGTATTGGGGTTGAATTTATCGCACCCAATACCACTCTGGCACACGCATTCTCCACTTTCATTAATTGGCTAAACGCCCCTTTTGAACCATTTCCATACACACTAATTCCATATCCTATTTTGGAGGAAATAAGGGCCTTTCTTAACATATCAGTCACACTTGGGTGAGCACCCCATTTAGGTTTGCTCACCCTTTTAATTACATTTAAGCGTTTCTTGCAATCGTCTTTTAAAATGCTCATGTGCTTTCCAAAATTCATGCGTCGATCAATCCAAATACCCAAATACCTGTACGTGTTCACATGTTCAATTCTAGTATTGTCTATCTTAATGTTAACATTTACATCATTCGTTCTAAAACTCATATAAGCACACTTACTAGCATCTACTCTTAAATTTAGTTCTTCCATTTTTTCCATTAATTCATCCACCCCGTTTTGCGCTTTTTGAGCCGCCGCATCAATGCTTCTTCCTTTACCTATAACCACAAAATCATCTGCAAATTGCAGAAGAATTTGGTTTTCAGCATTGATGCGGTGTATCTCACTTGTATATAGGTTGAACAGGGTTGGCGATATCTTACTCCCTTGCGGAAGACCAATATTCGCCATCCCTTCCAACCCATATCCGCTTCCTTTCAAAATAATTTTTCTGTCACTCATGAAATCTTTTATCCACATACACACTTTCCGTGAAAATCCAAATTTGGAAAGAATTTGTTGCAATTTCCACGGAACCACGTAATCATAAGCCCTATGTATGTCCAAAAATACCGCAACTACTTTCATGTTATCCTTTTTCACTTCCCACACAAACTTTTCCACACACTCAATTGCAGAGTGGTTCTTTCGAAATCCGAATGTTGTTGCTGGCAACAAATTATTTTCATTCATAAACCATTCGATCCGTTCTTTCATCATTCCATTTAACAATTTTATAAAGACATTTAACAGACATATGCCGCGATAATTTGTTGCCACATTCGGATCTCGATCTCGTTTAGGAATGGCCACCACTCTGCTTTCTTTCCATTTATCTGGTATTTTTGAACTCATTCACACTTTATTTATCAGCTCAAGTAGAACTTGTTTTGCTGACTCATTCAACATTTGAACCATTTTATAGCTAACACGATTTGTTCCGGGAGTGGTAGATTTAGAATTGTCTAGCACTCGTCGGAACTCCTCAAACTCAAATTTTCTATCTAATCTTTCATTTTCACTAGTTCTCTCAATTTCATTTAGCTCATTTAAATCATTTTCCACATTTAATAACATTCTAAGAAATTCTACACCTTTTTCACGGTTCTCACTCACCACATTACTCACATTTAAATATTTACCATTCACTCGATTAAAGAAACTCCATACGTCCCTAGTTGTTGTGGTATGTGTCATTTGGGACACATACTCCCGCCAGCTTCTCCTTTTGGCTTTGCGAATAGCCTTCTTCAACTTTCCATTCATTCTACCACACAAAATTTTATTCTCACTACTCTTATTCCTATTAAATTCACGTAAGGCTATTCGCTTTCTTTCATACCAGAATTGAACTTCATTATTCCACCATCCATGCACCCTAATATCTTTCAGATCCACAATTTTAATACACTTTTTATTCACTCGGTCTATCACACTATCTAACTGGCATTGACTCATTTCATTTTCTCCGAGAATCTCATTCATTTCTTGCACCCATCTCCTACTATTCATTATTTCACACTTTTTTTTAAACATTCGATTATCATTCATGATTATTTTTATCATGAAATGATCTCCACCCAAATTCTCTTCTTCGACATTCCAAGTGACTCGGCCGGCCAGCTCAATAGATGTCAAGGACAGATCTAGTGCACTGGCCGTACCGCCTACATTCGCCATCCTAGTTGGCCTCCCATCGTTCAAGAGCACTAAATCGGAGTCTTGAATTAGGTCAGCCAACTGGTTACCACGTACACAATTATTCACACAACCCCACATTCTAGCATGCGCATTCATATCACCTCCAATTATCAAGTCACTTTTACCTCTCACCCATTCAAAAAGTTTCTTCAAATCACTCAACGTTTTTCTTCTATCATCTTCCTCACGTGCTTGGGTTACATACACACTAACTAGTAATAAATTTCTTTCCAAATTAGTGGTCGATGCGGCAATTGCCTCTATAATTTCAAACGTCGGAAGCGGTTGTTGTTGGAGCTTCATACTATTTTTATACAGTATTGCCACTCCACCATAACCGTCACTTCTTGGTTTGGAAAGGAATTTATACCCTCTTACATTCAACGTCTTGTTCACACGCTCCCAGGTTTCACTAATAAGAACTACATTTATTTGTTGTTTAAAGAAACGAGTTTTCTGAGGTTTTTGATTGATGCGCATGGATAATGATCCAATCCTTCAAAAGTCGAGTCTGTCATTAATTTCTTGATCATTTTTCTGTGCCTGTTGAGAACGATCGCATGGTACTGCCGATTTATTTCATATTTAGCGAAAGTAACATTCCCTATAAATCTAATTGAATAAAGGAATTAACTTTGTGTAGACGGCAAATGCTGATTTATCGTTTACTATACTTTGTTGTTAAAATACGTTTCTTCATTGGGTTGGGTTACGGTTACTGTGCTTTTGCACTTAGACCAGTACTGCTCAGATGAGATACCACCCTAAGTGAGTATACCTTCTGCGTGGTGTCGAACCAAAACAGAGATTTTTTTTCATCTTCCAAGTGCTCATATAGGTTTGAGATAAGTTAGAGTAAAGGCTAATGCTTTAGTATTGAGGATTCTTAAGGAAGTATCTTATTGTCAGTAATTTTTCGACGTGAATGCTTTCATATACACTAGACCTTTGAAATAACGATGATGGTTATGAGATGATTGACATAACCATCATCGTTATTTACTATCGATGTATTTTATTTCTACTCTCTAACTATCCCATATGTGACTGTCTCTAAATTATAATATTAACTTTTGCATCCTGTGCGTAATGGAGAAAGACTCGCTGACTTTTCCACCACAAATCAGTTGTTCATGGGTAGCAATAGGCTTCCATACAAAAATATTCATGAATATCACCGGACGGCAGAACTAAAAATTAAATAGAGCACGTAATGGTCAGCTAAATACAAGATGTTAGAACAATGAGAGGAGCAAATGTACACGTCATAGTAAAGAAGATGGTTAGCAACGATCGAAGGAAATATGGGCAGAGAGCATTCTTAAGGCTGCTAAAGAGGCAGTATATAGCTATCCACATTATGCAAGCATTACATCAGAGTGGAAGGAAAATCACCGGCAAAATACAAACATAACACCTATAAGAGATGATACTGGTCAAGCACATACAACAGTTAAAGAGATGGAAATAATATTTTCAAGCAAACGTTATCAACAGCATCGAACATTTTTGGCCATCAATTGACAGCAATAAAGAAACTAGCTATCCACTAACTGAAAAGTTTTTGAATAATAATGCTTCTATACACCGTACAGTATAATCGCCGCAATATTCAAACGAGATTGATTTATACAGATTCAAGCACACTTACAGCAATTATCCAAGAAGTGTCGAGTTCTGGTAGCATATTTCAAAAATTAAAGGAATGCTTTACAATTACAATCCCCAAGAAAGATGACCTAAGAGAATGCCTATAAAGAATATAACAATTATGATACTCGCAATTGACAATTATTATCAGAATCTCACCTATACGATCAATGCAAAATTAAGAAACAAACAAATTGGCTTAAGACCAGGAAGAAGTTGCGCCGATTCCATCAACTCAAATCGTATCATTACTGAACAATCCAGTGAATGGAGTTTACCACTTAACCTTCTTTTAAGCGCACATTTGATACGACAAACAAGGAATATAACAGACACTTTGTGAAATGGGCATCCCAAAGACATTGATTGAACTCATACAAAAAATGTATCGGGATGCTGTAAACCGAGTTCAATATAAAGGCGAACCAATTGAAAGCGTACTCACACCATAAACTGAGAAAATCACCAAGTGATATAACAAGAGTGTTATTTGAGAAATGGAACCCACAAGGATTCAGGAAAAGTTGCGGTCTTCCTCAGCGATGACATGGAAACGAACAATGCTGAAGCTGTAGTAACACCAACAGAAAAAAGGTGTGGTTCACGCCATTTTAGTCTTTGTTGCAGATGTGGATACCCGATACTGAATTTTTCCAAAATAACTGAACACGCTGCTGGATACATTTCCACTTTGTCAGCCTTCCAACTGGTATGGTTTCACCAATCTCTTCCTCAGGTAGGTAAAAATTCGCTGAGCCTATGAGAAAGTGCGCTGGTGTTAAAACATCAACAGCTGCATCATCATTTGCTGATCTGGCCTAGCAAAGTTGCCATTTCTTCAAATGTTAAATGAGTGTTGGATGTACATTTCGAAAGATGGGTTTTTACAGACTTAACCGCTGCTTCCCAAAGTCCTCCAAAATAAGGTGATGCATATGGATCAAAATGCCATTGCACCTCTCCCTTTGACAAAAATTGTACAACAACAGTATTATGATTATTATTTGAAATTATTTTATATGTACCATTAAGCTTTCTGTTAGCCCCAATAAAGTTGGAAGCATTGTCACTGTAGATGTTGACTGGAGCACCACATCTTGCTACACATCGCTTCAGGGTAGCTATAAAGGCATCACTTGACAAATCACTCACTGCTTCAATGTGAATAGCCTTAGTCACCATGCATATAATTAGGGCTATCACCATGTATATATTAATATCCCTTTATTAATCTGGAGCCTTTTCCTTTCTTGGAAGCAATTCTATAGACCCCGCATAATCTACTCCACATGAAGTAAATGGCCTTGCTGTTTCAACTCTTGCAGTAGGTTAATCACTCATTAGCTGCTTAGACGTTTTCAAGTTGTTTCTGAATCATCGCACTTATTACGCACTTATTTAATATTTTTCTGACTAAGCTTCTGCCACCGACTATCCAGAATTGCTGTCTCGTTAAGTGAAGCGTTAATGCTAAACCGGGATGCATATTTGTTTCATGAATGTACAATATAACGATTCGACTCAATGGATGGCTTTTTGGCAGTGTTATATAGGATGCTTATAATCGTACTGGCAATCTAAATTGTTTAACCTTCCGCCAACTCTCAAAACATCGATTGCATCTATAAACGGTGCTAACGAAAGAATATCGCTGTTTTCCGGAATATACTTTCCTCTCTGTAGGTAATTAATTTTTTTGGCAAATACTTCTCGTTGTATATTTTTGAAGATGATGTCTGGCATTCCGAATCTCGTGTACGGATAAATGAGAATTTGTTTTACGGTGATCGTATATTTTTTTAAAATCTTAACACATATGCTAGGACTCTAAATAATTTTAAATATGATGAGATCCTGGGTATTAGCAAATCTATCATGTGTTATTCTGTTTCGGTATTGAAAGCGACGAGTTTCGTTCTTCAGCCAAATGTTCTTCGTTGGTAGAAGCTAGAGCTTTTCAACCACTTTGGACCATGCCGCCATTGATGCAAATTTATCAGCTGCGAAAGAAATACTCCTCTTGACGCGCAATCCACAGGATTATACTCGAATCGTACATGGTTCCGACAGTTTCGAGGTAGTTGATTTATAATCTCCGACGTGCGATTAGTCACAAACGTTTTCCATCGTGCTTTAAGTTAGGTTAATAGATGTGCACCACATAGTTCCAGTCTCGGCAAGGATACTTGTTTAATTAGTGCCATACGATTAATTGTTTTTGATGCCATAAGATTAATCGTAGCTGTGCCGTTTTCATTTATCGCTCTGCAATACATTACGGCACTGCACCTTTTCACTTCGAATTCGTTTGTAGGTGTCTGCCACGCTGTCTGGCAGCTTATCGTCCCAGCCCAAATTCAGTAACTTTAGAGATTGAAACATTATCTTCATTAGGATGATAGTTGGAGACAACCATCCTCATGGATCAAATACTCTGAAATGTTTGGAGATAGCTTGTCGTTTTGTTGGTTCTCTTTCACTCTCGATATTTAGCTTAAATATGAAAACATCTTCCTGTGCATTCCATTGAAGTCCCAATATTTTCGTCTCTATTGAATTATGAAACATCGAAACCTCATCTGTATTTTCAGCCCCTAAGATAAAATCGTCAACATAAAAATCATTCAAAATTCGCGTTATAATAATATCTTGGTAATTATGTTGATTATCATAAGCAATCTGGTGTAGGGTTCTAATGGCTAAAAATGATGAACTGGCTTAACCAAAAGTTACAGTAAGTATTCAACTTATAAGTTCATCAGATACTTCACTTCATTGTGTGTCATCCTCGCGAACCAAAACTTGATTGTAACATTTTTTCTATATCTCCGCATAATCAGCGCTATTTTGTGACTTCGGAACCTCATTAGAATTGGACACAAAGTTGGCTTAATGGTTGGACCAACTAGTATTGTCTTATTTAGTGCGCCTCCTGTTGAAGACTTTGCAGAACCATCAAATACAACTCGAAGCTTGGTCGTTTCGCTTGTTTCCTTCAGCACACAGTGATGTGGGAAATAAAAGCATTTCTCTTCGTCTATAGCAATGTCGGTCCCTTTGATGAACTCTAAATACCCTCGATTTATATATTCGTTTATAAATTTTACGCCTTACTTCACTCACTGAATTCCCAAGTTTAGATGCATGTTTCTTAAAATGGCTACAATGTACTCATATAGTATTGTTCACATTCAGGTTCTTCCGGATCTAAAATGTGGTCGCTAGGCATCTCCTCTTGTTCAATAAATCGCTTTAAGGTATTGTTAATATCGACATATAAATGCAAATTAAGAGTGCAATTGTTCACTTGCACTGTCCCACTTGTCAACGCGCTATTTTTATTAGTTATGCCCGATACGATCCACCCAAACATTGTGCGTTACAACCGGTCCAACACGATCATAATTAGAGTCAACAAGTTTCAAATCGTTTAGGAAACTCACATCTTTACAGTCAAAATCAAAGGCAATCTGTTCGGTAGTTAACTGACTATAAGCGCATCAATCTGCATTACATTCTCGCCGAATAAATTGACTTTACTGTGTGATGGAAACCATTCCTCTAGTTATTACTTTTCCGGAAACCAAACCAGTAATTTTAATTCTTGCCTTGGATCGGGGCAATTTCAACAGCTGGATGCATGCCTTCGTTATAGGCCTTCGTTATAGGCCTGCAATCCGGAATCTATAGCAATACTCTGCGTTATTTAATTGCTCCATATTTATTAGTTACTTCTACTATCGCCGTGGCAAGATGCAATCGATTCAATATTTAAGAAGTCAGTTTATCTTAAAAGTTTATCTTAATCTTTTATAAACAGAATAGTTGGGTGGGCAATGATAGAAACAAACAAACAAGCCTAGATTGTAAGCCAGAAGATAAATAAATTGTTGTGCGGTTCACTAGAGATCTCTGGGTATATTTAACCATATCACTGTTCTATTTTACTGACTTTCTTAGTGTGACTAGTAAATAACGGCTTGACTCGTAATATGAATTAAAGGATGATAATGTATAAAGTGCTTGTCTCAGCGATATATACTTATATATTCAATGTGTAATAAAACCAAAAAAAAATGCTTTCCTTCTATAATCTTACATTGCATAATAATATAATGGATGCGTACGTTGTGGGATTTAAATATTTTTAAACAAATTGCCATTAAAAATCTTATCGTAAAAGCAAATACCGATATTTCTGGTAAACAGTAAGCGAAGGGAATAAGATGTCGTTTACAGCATATAACATGAGATTTTCAACATAGATTTATGAAATTGTTATTGTTTTAAGCATCTAATATATTTTATACATGCGGTATGGTGAGTATACAGTGTGTGTGTGTGTATGATAAGACGCACAACGGAACGCTTGTTAAAAAGTACACCTATATATATTCATGTACGACTATATATAAGTGTATGTACATAAAAAAGCTACACATACAATAAATTTAGATTTTAATAATCATAAGAAAAGAGCGACGAGCACTAGAAACGAGATAACAGGCAACAACATAATAACACATAAAAATTTATGTGCACCAAAAATAACGGAAAATTAAATTGATTTTTCCTGGAAATTTTCGTTAATGAATTCGAAGATGGTACTCTTGCTAATATCCTCGAAAGCTTTTACCATATCCTTATCAACAATAAATGTATACGATCAAAATACATAATTATGTGCCTGCTCATAATCATAAATATATAAGATACACGAGCTTTCTAGAGAATCGTTCCACTTTTGTATTAATTTGGGACGACATCTCATGTGATTATTAATTAAATTTTTTAATCAATATATACACTTGGTACACGAGCAATATATAGTACATAACACATAAATACATAAAATTTATTTAAAATCTCACCTAACACAATCCACAGCACAATAGCGTTTCCAGTAATGGCAACAAGTAGCATTGCACCGAATATAACACCCCAAATTGTTTTTTGTTCCCATGGCAGTTCGTATCGTCTCGTTGGCGAAGGAAACAAGCATTCATTCATGAATTCTCTGAAATGAAAATAATGGTTTTCGGTTTTGATCAATTACATGTTTAATTTGGTTTAATGTAATTTTGTGTGTATGAACGATTATTTATAATGTACAAGAGTGAAGTGAAATAATAGCGATTAGGTTTTTATTGAAGACAGACAACTTTTGATACACAACGTTGAATAAAAAAAAGGAAAAAAAAATCAATGTTGTGAATTGCAATTGACAGGTCTCAGAAGAGCTTTTTGCAAAATGCAACGGGAAATCTTTCGTAATCATCGCAGAGTTGAAATAATTTGTAATAATTGATTCCTTGTTAATCCCTGAAGAAAGAGATGTTACCCCACGTCCCCCTGTTATGAAAAAAAGATCCATATTGTGGGTATATATGTTTCGTTCGGGAAGAAACTTTATTGAAGTGTCATTGCATGAAACAGCTTGAACAAAATTTGAGCTTAGTTTGTGCCATGGTCGGGTATGCAGTGGTCGCCATTTGAAGTGTAACCAATAAAATATGATGCACATTTGTCAGTTTTTCATTTTTTTTGTTTCAAAACTCGTGCAGCTTGAAAAGCTTTCTCGGACATGCTCAATACTATATTATCCACGCTAAGGTATGTACAATTTTACATGTTGGCACATCAGCTGGCGTGGAGGTGGTACAGTTTGGATCACACGATCTCGATGGCCAATCAACTGGACCATTACGTGAAATCAGTTTTCATCTAATGGTCAATATAGCGTACCAAACAGTGATTTTCTCGAGATGTAATAATGTGTCAGCAAAGGCTTGTGGTGTGTGCGCAATGGTTTTAATTCATGCATAAGATATATTTTTTAAGGAAGTTAAATAATGAGATAAAAGGTTCCAAAAATTTAATGGCCACATCACCAGTTTGCTAAGAACAACGTCGAATTGATTTTGATCTTTCTCAATTCTACGGTGCACAATGTCTATCGCTCGTTCGACTAGTATACTGGGTGCGAAAACGATTCATAGTGAGCCGAATTATCTGTTCTGATAAACGATTATGACGACTGTATGGAGGTGAAACAGAACCAATATTTTGATAAAAATTTCAACAATTTCCAAGCGGCACTCAAGTGCCACTCTTTCATTATGAAATGGAAAATAAAACTACTGACAAAGCAAATGTCAGCAGTCAAACAAAACAGTGCTGCCAACTAACGATGTGACTTTTTAGAAAAGCCATCTTTAGTGCGGATATAATAGCATCGAGTCTGTCTGCGAAAGCTTAACTTTCTCCTTGAATGTGGTGTGATGGTTTTTTGTCCCATAAAAGCGAAGACTAATGATTAAGGCGTCGGCCGCCTCATACACTAAGTGAATACTTTTGCCTGCAGAATGGCCCAAAATGGCCCAGAATGGAAAAATGTCATGTGAAGAAATAAAATTGATAACTTTTGTAAATATGTTGGATTTTACGATCTTTATGGGGTGGTGCCAAGTTTTGTTGAAACGTTCAATGGTTTCTACTAAGTTGCTTAAGATAACAAAGCATCGTTTATAATCACTTGGTATACCGGTATTTATAGATTCAGTGGTGAGCGTCAATAGCACTTTGGCTTCGTAGAACAATTCGCTCGTTTAAATTGTGTTTCCACTCAAACCACGATCGCTTGTAAAATACGAAATTTTCAAGCTTGTCACTAATGTGCAAGTGTCTTAGCACCTTGATTCTTGCTTTGTGAATTGAATGTTTTAACGTGTTTAATCTTATACTTTTTGTATTAATATGCAACCAATGCTAAGAGTAGACACATTTTTTTACGTTTAGTTTTAAGTGGGTGCAGGTCGGACTTCTAGACTGTCCTAGCTCCTTGTAACTGTCAGAGCTCCTGAATTCAACGCACGATCCTTCAAGTGAAGGATAGCTGCCTTAAACTTGTGCATTTTACACTCAACGGAAAATGAAAACCGGCCAACAAATTCCACTTCTTAGATGTTTGATAAATAAAATCGCGCTTTACATCTTTAGTTCGACGTTTCGGCAGCTTCACCGTAAACTTTTGTGCATTAACCGTTCCTCGTGTTACCCGTCCTGGCGTAAAAATGGTGATATTTCCTTCTTTAATTTTGCAGAATATTCACCATTTATTAATCTATAGAACACGGAGAGTTCTGCATTATCTCTGAGGTGCTGTAGGCTTTCTTAATCTTTCGTAAATTTGGGGTTTCGTATTATTCGGATGGCACGCCGCTGAACTTTATCCAGCAACTGAACTCTATTCAGCACATATGCTCCACCCCAAACCTGACAGCAATATTCTATACACGGTCTAATAAAGATTTTAAATATCTGGAGAACCTGGTGCGATTTAAAAAAACCGCCTGCATCTTTTTATGTTACACCAATTAAACTGCCCTTTTACGTGGATAACTTTGAACTCTGGCGTTCACTTATCGAACTATTTCTGACGGTGTTATATTGTTCTTGAATGACCATCTCTATGTTGTATTTTGATGCTCCCCTTTTTAATTGTGACGTGTAATGGCCCGATACACAGAAAGTGTGTTCACATTCACATGTTGAAGCTAATTAACAATGGCTGGTTGCGATATTTCAACCAAATACAAAGCAACAACACTGCTGCATTTTAATTCAATTTCGATAAAAAATTTTAAACAATCATAGCAGACAGGAGTTTGTCAAAAAATGAGCTGGATGTCATGCACTGTTTGGTTGCTGAAACAGTGTGAAGTTAGTATCATCCGTACATAAGCCTCTCTTGGAAACACTGAAACATGTATTGTATACCTTGTGTTTTCTAACCTCGTGTTTTGGTAAGATAAATCGGCTTCAGTTTTGGCTTTCAATTTTGTACACATGACACACTTAAAAATAAAATTCCGATTATTTTTTGGACTCCATCTATCCGAAATTGGTCTCTCAAAGTTAGCAAAAATGACGCCTCAGGATGTTTAAGCTCTAAATGGGCTTCTTAAACGATTCAACGATATGATCAATACTTTATCGACACATAACTTCATAGACTCTTAAAATCAATCATGTTCGATGTTATACCAAAGAGAATATATATAAAGAGGGACATCTTATATGAACCGCGGTTGCATATAAACTAAAATTTTAAAATATTGTTGAGTTATTTGGTGATGGATGGCAAATGAAATAGGATAAACACATATTTTTATTTCGTTTTCTCTTTCGAACGACAGCAAAAATTGTAAAATGGAATAGATTATTATATGAAAATATATCTATTCCATTTTACAATCGTATTTGAAATAGTCAAATATTTTTTTTGCTGTCGTTTGAATGAGAAAACGATATAAAAAATATATGTTTATCCTATTTCATTTGCCATCCATCACCAAGTAACTCAGCAATATTTTTAGTGTATATGCCTTCGCGGTTCATATAAGATGTTCCTCTTTATATTAATTCTCTTTGGTTATACTTTGAAATTTTACTATTTAGGCCCCTCCCATAGATCAAAAAATTGTAATTGTTTCAACATAGAACTATGCAATTTATGAATAGAGTGCGTCCACTCTATGGATTCAATGTGAGACTTTTTTCTTCTGTCCTTATGTTTACCGAGTTCTTTCGCTCATTTAGATGCACACCGTGGTGTCCACAAGTCAGAAGGTCATTACCGGCCAAATGACTATTCTCTTGCCTTGTAGACTCAACAAATGGTCAATAAATCTTCGATGGAGTCGTTGTAAGTATTGTTTTGGCTTCATTATTGTGTGCAGAAGAATCGCTGTAGCAGCCTAACCCTATATAGTACTGAAAATCAACAGGCAGACGAAATTTACAAGAAAACAAATGAACAAACCCATGAGAGCCAGTGAAATAAAACACTCAGAATCGTTCAGATCCCCTCGAAAAGAAGACAATAAATGTTTGTTATCTGTTAGAAAAATCTGATAAGATCACACGAGGACAAATCAGGAAATCCTGGAGGTGCTAATGAGATCTGATAATTTTTTTTTATCATCCGTCACTCATGCTCAACTGACCCATTGTCACATATACCCTCGACGTGCGACTGTAAGACAGAACCATCTGAGCATCGCTTAGCTTAATGCCAACCTATAGAACTGACATGAGAGATGGTTCGGTTCATGATTTCTAAACTCAACAGCTTTGTTCATTTCCACCACCGATTGTAATTATATTGTGAACATTTTTTTGTACATCCTGCACTGAAAAAAAATATTCATAACTTATGCTAGTTCAACTGTTTTTAGTTACGGTAACCCCGAATTTATTTAGTTTTGTTATAAAAGGTCTTGGTTAAAGTTACTTGTGCAAGTTTAATAATACAAAAATGGTTAAGTTATTTTCAACTTGATCAATAATCCCTTATTTCTTTGAACACTGAACTTGCTAGTATGTCACCTAAAACTAAGCACTTGTTTGATAGTCAACATAATAACAGTGAACCAGTTCAACTATACTATGCAAAAGCAAAATTAACTTATAAAATTGAACATATGGAGGCTATCTCATAACAGACTGAATTTACAAATATGTCATCTTTGTCTACGGAATTGTTTAAAAACTAACAATATAACATAGTAGTGGTTAAATTAACTTCTAAAACTGAGCTTTCTAGTCAATTCAACATACAGACTTGGTTTCATCTGAATAAGTATACAACTTCTTTTTCCTGCACATTGAACTCGCGTGTATGTCAATTTAATCGGAGCACTTGGTTAATAATACTCGTATATGCAATAACATCGCAATAGTAAAATACAACCATGTATGTAAATGTAAAATTGCCTTACGAATTGTCCAACTTAATACTCCTCATAATTTGAATTTAGTAAAAATCACTTTCTAAAATCAAACTAACAAATGGGCAATCATCTGACCACTAACTAAGTCTGCTATTTTCTGTACACCAATCAAATAGATTTTGTTTTCACACAATCCAATTTTGTTCCGATTTTTACATTTCTTTTAATGAACCAACTACAACATTCTCACGATCACGGTTTATTGTATAAACAAAAATTTTGTTTCTGTTTTTCGTTCAAATTTTCTAAACATGAAATTATAATTTCCTACAAATACGAACCAATTTCCATCTAAATTGGAAAAATTATGAAACGGATTTACCGTTCCTTTTTGAAATAAATTTGGGATTTGTTTTAATACGCTCCAATCTGCCATGGCTGATATGCTATACTTACAGATAATTTTTCGGTTTCTATATACATACCACATATGTCTCGATTTAGTTGGGATTTTAGCACATAAGACAAATGTTCAGCACATTAGACAAACTATTCAAATCAAGTATTATTTACTACAATCTGGTTGTCATGGTATAAGGACAGACGCTATTTTTTCGTTCAATTTGTTATTTGGTTTTGTGGTAGAAAACCAAACTGAAAAATTATCGACCTATACAACAATAACTCAAAAAAGCTAAATCCAAATTATGGAGTTTAGTGGTTGACGGTTTCTTAAACATGGTTGTCCTCATACAAATACCAATTTCCAACTAAATTAAGGCAACCATATTGTTAAATGAAATCATGCGTTTATCTATTTCGGTCCCATCTGACCGATTGAACCAAATATGGAGCTTTTCATGCGTACATACAATTTAAGTTACGTTTAAGTAACTAAACCTAAGTACCTAGAAGCTAACTTTGTTTATTAAAAAATCTATCTCGATCCTCTATGTTGATTTATGAAGTAAAAATTATATTCATAATACTAGAAAATAACATCACAATTACCAAATACATTACAAAACAGTACAAAATAACTCATTAACATTGCAATAGTCAAATTAAACTATGTAAAAAAATTGCTAAAATGCTAATTCGCTTGATATACTATATTCAACCTAAGCGCTAGTTGAACATGACCTGTATGCTTGAGCGATTGATCTTGCATTTCTGAAAAAAACATAAGGGACTAACTTTGCAATAGTTAAATTGAACTATGCAAAAAAGAATTACTTTCGAGCGTGGTATATTCTACGTATGCGCTAGTTCAACATGACCTATACGCTTACTCAAAATGCTATATTATGCATGCGCAATGAGCAGTAGAGAATTAAATTAGGTGCAACTTCTCGTAATCGTTAATCATCTTTCATGTCTCTATCGGGATTCGAATTCTCTAATCACACTTCAACTGCCGCAGCACTTCATTCACTGCGCCATTTAGGTGGTCGTTTTATGCCCTATGTCTATATTCTGTTTTATTTTGAAAGTTGCCTTTGGCATGATTTCGTATCCATGGCTGGGACGAATCACCAATGTACCCTATATCAAGATCATGAAAAGGCTTCGCAAAACTAATCAAAACTTAAGTTGTTTCATTTTCACAAGAAGAGACAAGCCCTAAAAAATGGTTATAAGTGTCTTACACTCGTAAAAACCTTTTAACGATCGAAAAGTGGAAAATCTATGATAGGATTTGGTGCTGCGGGAGACATCAACGAATATAAAACTAATGCAGAGGACAAAATGTGTAGACAAAGTTTACACATATAACGCGTTTCTTGTAGCCGCAATCAAAAGTATTATACATATACATATTTTATGTTTACAACCACATCTTAGAATTATCTCCGACATTAAAAAGAAGATAAAAGGAAATTGTATTTACGTTTTACTCTTAGATAATCATTGCTCTTAAGACAGTGGTCGACCTATAGCTTCATGGTTTATCAAATTTATTTTAAATGGTATTCTTGGTATTTTCTTCAACATCTTGAATGCATTGAGATTATATACCTGAAAAATAGCTAGCGGCCTGTACCTCTGATTTTGTAACAGATAATTAATGGTGGAGTAGACCAAACCTCCATATGCAGAACTCCATGCCGAAGACATCCTATATAAATGATGACATTCTAAAGAAAAACTTCAAGCAACGGCTATCAAAATCACATATAAACCTATAACTGGATAATTCCAGCCGGGTGGTATATCGGGTGCGAATTCTGATAAGGACTTGTTTGAGCAATGTTGCAGAAATACTTGATTGAAAATATGCTGAACTAAAGCAACATTATAAATAGACAAAATTATACAATGCTTTCGAAAAGCACTATACTGATAGGCAACTCATAATGACGCATCTAAATATATTACGCATTTAATGGTACAATATATACAAAGCACAATATGGGGTGCTTATTTATCATTATATTCGAATGTTATACACAAGGCTTTGATAACATTTTCGAGCTTCACAACATCAATTATTTATGTCATTAAAAATAAATTAATTGACAACAACTTTTTATAAAATATTCAAGGGGTTTCGATTGGCAGAAGCCTATAGCAACTTAGAGCTTTATATATCATCGATGGTGGTACAGTCTGAATAGACTAAACGTTAAACCACCCAGGTTGCGCAGTGGTTAAAAAGTTATAGCGTGGAGCGAAAGGTATCGACTTCGAATTCCGATAGGGGCAGGATGCGAAAAGGGATTTTAACCATCGCTCATTTGGGCGTTGTGATCAGTGGTGCAAATGAACTCATCCAGAGTTGATGTTAGAATCCGTGGGCCGTCCCATCTTCCACGTCAGTACTATAGGCTGGCATGGAGCTATGCAATGTTCAGATGGTTGCTACGTAAAATCGGACCTTTAGCCGGAACGTGAAGTAAAATGCCACAATGGGCCAATTGAGCCTGAGTGACGAATAACATAAAAAAAGCTGCTGAATTGTATTTACATAACATATAAATACAATTTAGGAGCTTTCATCTTTGGTCGAAGTATACAGATCATCCGATTGATTAAAATGCTATACACTTTACAATATATTAGAGTAATTCATGGTATTGTCGGATTAATAAGCAAGATATATAGTGCATTGAAATTGGTAAATCAAAACGCCGGCTTTTGGTAGAAGGACAGTTCCTACCTAACACCACTGACGTTTCATTCTGGAGTGGAACATTACAAACATCAGATCGATGCGTCAACCATTCAGGCAACTATCAAGTCGCAACTTTACATACTGTGTCAAGCTAAGAGTAAATACTCGCTCCTCCAATATCACACTCAGACTGGTTGTCATACGGTGTTTGCATTGTTCCTGAGGCATCTAATCGTATTCCACGAAGATGTCATAATTTAGCAGAATCTTAATGGCAAAGCTTGGAAAACTAACATTTAACTACATTTCAAATCATCCTTAGGCCTTAAAAATCTGCGGATTGCCATCATGCCTTCATAGATAATGATGCGATTGTATCGTTGCTTAAATCGATACAGACAGATGCAATATCAATGATTTGCACAAAACCAGGGTCAAGAAGTACAACAATTCTTTGATTAAACGCCTAATTAAGGAAAGATAGTTGGAGCTACATCTGCTACTCTCAATTGGCGAGATATATGGGCCGAACACTCTACTTATAAAGAACTTCTTGATCTTGAGATCATAAATAAGAATGCGGCTGATTGCGACTCTTGCGATTGATATAGGATAAAACGCTTTCGAATTTTTAATAAATTTACAACAATGAGACCAGAATGAGATATGTGCCGGAGCTTAAAATGGTATGGTGTCCATGATGGATTTTCCATCCATATAATAAAAAAAAACATATCTCGCCCTTACACACTATCTATTGGTGAAGAGTTCTCTCTTCTTCAATATCAAGGTTAAGTGCTTCAATTAATAATGTGCTCATTTTTTCAGTGCCTTAGTTTTGATTATCTTGAAAAAGTGTTCGTCTCATTAACAGTTGGGATTTGACATCAAATGTGGATAACATTATTTGCTGTGCCATTTCTTGGGTTTTCCGAATCACTATCATCAAAGGCTAAGTAAGAGGTAGTTCGAATTGCGACAAATGTTGCTCCAAACCAAACATCACAATTAGTCATTTATACCAGTAAATTTTTAGGAAACAAAGTCGCAATTGATTTTAGTAGAGGTGCCCACACGTTTGAAGGAGTGATGGGATTCAATAATATTAGATTTCTCATTACTTACGATAAAAATGTGGGTTATCTTGGTTTGTCTTGCTACTGGTAATCTCTACGTCCACTCCTGGAAAAATAATAATTAAAGAAGGCGGAAATAATTCCAGAACTCAATGCCACTAGAGGCCCACGGTTCAACCCACATACACATACAGATTAAAAACACCCAATCGTGATTGATGAATCGTCACCACCCCGGGAATCGAACCCGAGACCCCCGAATGACAGAGCAAGTACGCTACCTTCTCTGCCACGAGAGCGACGAAAAAATCACTCCTGGAAACTAGTGCATATAATTAATGCAGCATATCACCTAAGATATATACTAAGATAATGGAAAGTTGCAGAAGTAATTATGATATACTTAAGCCGAACAAACCGGCCAATTATTGCTCTGCTATACCAACATCATCGAAACTATTTGAAAAGGTTATTCTTAAAAGATCAAATCCAATTATTGAAGAAAGGAATCATCCCTTCGCTAGAAAGCAAACACTTTAAAGCAAAGATATGTATATGCTGAACCATATTCTTTGATGTAGCGCAAGTAGTTGACAAGTACGGCACAAGGAGCTAGAATTCAAACTTCAACGAGATCTTTCGAAATGTTTCAAATTTTAAAATCAGGCATATCAGAGAGGCTCTTCCGAGTAAGATATAATGTTCTAAGTAAGTATACCAAAAATAATTAATTCGTACAATTAACGCCACAATCAAATAAAAATCAATATTTCGAGTTCTATTCATACACTGAAAAAAAAAATATAGTGCCTACAAAAATGTTTTAAGAGGAACATATTATGTTTGGGTTTTTTATTGCAACAATCATATAAATTCGTTGTATTGTGGTTTTGACAACTAACTATTTTGTCCTAGCGAACATATTACAAATGATTAGATTTTATTTCAGCAAACATAATATGTTTGTTGCAGTTATATTTTTGTTGCAGCAAATATTGCATGGTGGTAACGAATGTTGCAATGATCATAATAATGATCCTTGATATCATATTATTTCGTTTAGCTTATTGGTAGTGAACACTAAATGTTTGCTACTACAAAGGATTGAATTATGAAATGATTTTAGTAAAAATGTTATAAAAAAATCTTGAAATAATACAAACAATTAAATTATTTTTAATTAATTTTTTATTGAATAATAATATAAATATTAATTTATCTAATAATATAATACATATAAATTTGTTTATCAAAACTACATAGATTCTGAAAAAAAATTATAATTATAATTAATTATAAAAATATATATTTGTATAAATTAAATATTTAGTAACACAAATTTCACGATAGTGAGTCGACTTTACTTAATGTCAACACAATTCCGAGGCTACAAATAAACTGCTCACCAAATGCCGAAAACTTTTATATTTCTCATTAAAAAATACACCAATTTCATAATCTGCTAACTTTTAACTGAAAAACAAATAAAATAATAATTTTACATAATAAGTGTCAAAAAATGAATATTGGCTGAAGATTATGTATACTTACTTGTACTATTAGATTAAAATCATCTTCACGATCGCCAATCACTTACAAGCTACACTTTTGCACACTCAAAATCATGTCTGTTATATTTATTATAAAACAGACGGATATTAGCCACTTAATACTAGAACGTCTTAGGTCACAATGAAATAAAATACTTAAAGTTTAATAATTCAGAGTGAAGGAGCAGCAACATAATTGTACCAACCATAACAATGGTTGGTACAATTAGATTAATTTTGCCATCATTAAATACACTATTGACACAATTATAAATATGATTCCCTAAATATATGACATGTTTTAAAATTACAATAAACATGTTTGGCACAATTATAAATATAGTTCGTACAAACATAAAGATGGTTCTGCAGAAATAAAAAATGTTTTATGCAACTATTACACGATCACTGAAACTATTAACATTTTATGATAAAGAACAATCTTACTATCATTACAACCATGTTTTGTTCCAGCAACTTTAACCTGACAAAATTGTTTTGAAAAAAGCAATATCATTACAGCAACCATAATCCAGCACAAAATATTTGCCTTAAGCATAAATAACGGCCGATTAATTGTTTACCACAATTATATTTATTTTGTAGGAACTAATAGTTGTAGGAACTATATTCATTTTTACATTTTAACAATAAAATGGTTTCTACAATTATTTTATTATCATTCCTATCATTTGGAAAATTATGACATTGTGACGACTAACAAGAATTTTCACACTAACAATATTATTATATTTAGAAACACACTATATTTGCTGTAATTATGCTACAACCATATCTTTTCTCTGCGTGTATAATTCGCTAGAACTGTCGCGTCACAATTAAACGTACATATACGAATCGCACAGTATGAATATAAAGTCCGGTAGCGTATGCTTGATGAGATGGATCTTTTCGATCATATAGTCATCAGATCGAAACCGGCCTAGTGAATTACATTAAACATCATACATCACAATTTCGAATAACAATTCACAAAGACGTCTAACGACATGGCGCTTCATTGGTGACCCTAAGGTCCCTGTTAAGAAAACAACACTTCATGTCAATACCTTCTGAAACCTCCCAAAAGATTTTCATACAACCTCCTGTCTAATCTATAACAACTTGGTAACTTCTCAATGTCTTCCTTGTTCAATGCCCTTCTCAAAGCACAGATATTTTCAGGAAGTGTGTTCCATGCTGCAACACAGCCAAATATGATCACAACTGTAGGCAAATTTGGACACCCACAAATACAGCATGCAGCCAGTCAAGTTCGTTCCACGCCGCAACAAGCCTAAAAATATCACTAAGCGGGCGAAATCAGGTACCCCAACCCAATTAAGGCATTAAATATATACAATTACACATATAAAAACATGAATCAAAAACGGAGGAAGAAATTCACTTGGGGAGAGAAATGCGGCATTCTAAGTAAGTACCAAGAAAAATTAATTCGTACAATTTAACGCCACAATCAAATTTAAATCAAATCAAATTTCGAGTCGTGTTTTTGTAATTCGCTACAACTTAAGCGTCTACACGCAGAGAAAAGATATGGTTGTAGCATAATTACAGCAAATATACTGTGTTTCTAAACATAATAATATTGTTAGTGTGAAAATTCTTGTTAGTCGTCACACTGCCATAATTTTCGAAATGATAGGAGTGATAATAAAATAATTGTTCAAACCATTTTATTATTAAAATGTAAAAATGAATATAGTTCCTTCAACTATTAGTTCCTACAAAATAAATATAATTGTGGTGAACAATTAATCGGCCGTTATTTATGCTTAAGGCAAATATTTCGTGCTGGATTATGGTTGCTGTAATGATATTGCTTTTTTGAAAACAATTTTGTCCAGTTAAAGTTGCTGGAAAAAAACATGGTTGTAATGATAATAAGATTGTTCTATATCATAAAATGTTAATAGTTTCAGTGATCGTGTAATAGTTGCATAAAACATTTTTTATTTCTTCAGAACCGTCTTTATGTTTGTACGAACTATATTTATAATTGTGCCAAACATGTTTATTGTACTTTTAAAACATGTCATATATTTAAGGAATCATATTTATAATTGTATCAATAATGTATTTAATGGTGGCAAAAGAAATCTTATTGTACTAATCATTGTTATGGTTGGTACAATTATGTTGCTCCTTCACTCTGAATTATTAAACTTTAAGTATTTCATTTCATTGTGCCCTAAGACGTTATAGTATTAAGTGTCAAAGTGGCTAATATCCGTCTGTTTTAATAAATATAACAGACGTGATTTTGAGTGTGCGAAAGTATAGTTTGTAAGTGATTGGCGATCGTGAAGATGGTTTTAATCTAAAAGTACAAGTAAGTATACATAATTTACAGTCAATATTCATTTTCGGACACTAATTATGTAAATTTTTTTTTTTCGTTTTTCTGTTAAAAATTAGAAGATTATGAAATTGGTGTATTTTTTAATGAGAAATCTGAAAGTTTTCGGCATTTGGTGTACAGTTTATTAGTAGCCCCGGAATTGTGTTAACATTAAGTAAAGTCGACTCATTATCGTGAAATTGGTGTGTTACTTAATATTTAATTTATACAAATATACATTTTCATAAGTAATTATAATTATAATTTTTCAGAATCTATGTAGTTTTGATGAGCAAATTTATATTTATTATATTATTAGATAAATTAATATTTATATTATTATTCAATAAAACATTAAACATTATAATTTAATTGTTTGTATTATTTCAAGCTTTATTTTTATAACATTTTTACTAAAATCATTTCATAATTCAATTTCTTGTAGTAGCAAACATTAAGTGTTCACTATCAATAAGCTAAACGAAATAATATGATATCAAGGACCATATTATGATCATTGCAACAAAAGTTGTTTACGATCATCAAGTTCGTTACCAACATGCAATATTTCCTGCAACAAAAATATAACTGCAACAAACATATTATGTTTCCTGTAACAAAATCTAATCATTTGTAACATGGTCATAACAGCATAATGTAATGTTCGCTCGAACAAACTAGTTAGTTGTCAAAACCACTATACAACGAATTAAAATGATTGTTGCAATAAAAAACCCAAACATAATATGTTCCTCTTAAAACATTTTTGTAGGCACTATATTTTTTTTTTCAGTGTAGACTAAACGTACATATATGAATCGCACAGTATGAACATTTTTTTTATCTATAATCTGTTTTTGGGCCTAAGGCACGTTCGAGGACGTTCGGCTATAGGTCCGATTTTCTTAACCACATTGCATAGATCCATGCCAGCCTATAGTTCCAGCCTATGCCAGCGTATAGCTGACATGGAAGATGAGTCATCCCATGAGTTATACACTCCAACAGGGGGTCATATATATAGTTGTGTTCATCACACCACAGATCGTAATCTCATGGTGAAAAATCCTTTTTGCATCCCGCCCCTATCGGGATTTGAACCCGGTACCTCCCGCTCCAACTGCCGCAGCTTTAACCACTGCGCCACCTGGGCGGTAGTATGGACATCAAGTCCCGTAACATATGCCTGATGAGATGGATTTTGATCTTTTCGATCTTATAATCATTCAATGACGGACTGGACGTCTTTGTGAAACGAGACGACGCTACAAAGAATTTATACTTCAAATTAAAAAGAAGAACAGCAGGAAAACCACAAGGGAGTGTTCTTTGACCAATCCTTTATCTCTTATACTATATAGAGATATTACGGAGGCAACAATATGGTGAGTTTGACATAACTTGCAACTGCAAAGAACATGAATAATTCCACTATAGTAAATTACAGAGGGCTACTAACCTGATATGCAACTGGGCAAAGAAATGGCGAAAAAAACTTCTGTTATCAAAATATCTTGCAGGGTTAAGCTGAAATGCAAATAAGCTTTAAATTGTGCAGAGTGTTGGTAAGACCCGTTGTCATATATGAATGTGAGAGTTGACCTTGACGGATGAGTATAAACGATAGCTTCTACCATTCGAGAGAATAATTATGCGTATGATTTATGGCTCAAAACGCGACGTTGTTATCAATCACGAAGTTAGAAATACCTATATATGATTTCGTGCATGAAATCAAAAGACAGCGAGTATACGATGGCTTGGTCACGTTCTGATTGCTGATCCGAATCGAATGATACAACGATCTTAAAAGGCCGTGTGGAGTAAGATTGCTTACTCTGTACGGGTCAACAACGGCCTGTAAAATCCAAGAAAAAACAGCTTTTAATTGCACTATGCATACACTCAGCACAGTACTAAAAATACTTAACGCTAATGACTCAAATATCAATTTTTCATTTTACTTTCGACATTTTTTGTTCATTGAAAAAAAAGCAAATTAGTCGTAAATAGGAATAATTTCCCTAGCATTAAAATACGAGTACTTAAACCCACATCAATTTGCGAACGATGTAAAAAAAAATTCAATAAATGATTAAATTTGCTGGAACACGTACATTTAACTAAGTGGTACTGCTGATCAAAATATTTAAACACCTTTTTTGTTATATTCAATATCCATATCAATTGGGTTCTTCGTTATGCTAATCTATTAAAATGACATGATAAATGTGATACTGGTATATGCGATTTCTGGGACGACACTTTCCTTCCCCATCGCTCAAACGTCGTACGGCGATTTAGCATTTGCCACGCACATATTACAATACTTACCCATTAATAAATTGATTCATAGTTGGGAAAGTCAACAAAAAAATAAATAAAGATCCAGCAGAGAAAATTAATTTTTTGTGAAAAGCCAGTATACAAAAAATACAACAACAACAAAAAAACTCCCAAATAAAATGTCATCAAGTGGAAAAGCGATCCAAATTATATTTGCTGTTGACATCAATGAGAAAAAATTTTTTTTCTTAATATTTAATAAATATATAATAATTCGATTAATTATAAATAATAAATTCACACTCACTTTATTGTCCCCATTTCGCTAAATGTCGTTAGTTTATTTTCCATTGTTATCATATCGCCCAACAGTTCCAATATTTCCGATCGATTCAACGTACTCACGTACGTCTCGTTTACAATTGTTAATTGTGGAAATCGTTCGATCGATAATATTGTACAATTTCGTAGCAGCATAGTTTCAATATTCGAACTCATTTTGAATTAATTATATGATTGATTAATAATTTTCGATTAATTTCGTTGTGATTTGTTTACCAGCTGTGTGTGTGTGTGTAGCACTCAATTTATGTAATTAGCAACATATAGAAAATGGTTGGTTATATATTTAATTTAGTGAATTAATTAAAAAAAAAATAAATTAAATTTACTTAATTATGTTATGTTGTATTATAATATAAACTTTTGTTTGAGTTTTCAACTTTGTTGATTTATCAAAATACATGTTTGAGATGAGAACAAAAAACACATTACAATGTTTATTAATTCAGCAAAATAACGACTTTTGAAATTATATGTATTCCATTCACGAATTTCACCTATTTTCGTTCGCTTGTTTGTGGTAATTCATTCATGGATATTCTGTAAATAAAAACAAAACAAAGTATTTGTATAAACAGTTCTTGCAAATTTTCTAATCGTAAAACAATTTTGACTCCAAATCGAAATTAACTTAGTTGAATGCATTACATTCTTTGTGCTTTCGTACAATATACTCGTATAATGAAGAGTGATCCAATTGGATATACTTTTTCCAATAAGGATTTATAGTTAATGTGGCTGAGTTTGCTTACTCCAGATTATTGTGAAAGTGCCTTAGTACTATATAAAATAATAAAACACACTACCTATTTTACAAGGGCTGTGGGTGAGGGCATCTATGTTTCGTAAATACTTCGAAAGAAACATAAGATCCATAGAATATACCACCACAGAATCCAGAGCTCGTCATAAAGGCAACTTAATATGGATGGATCGCTGGGCTGACGACTTACATCCGTAAAAAAACAATAAAGGTTAAACATGTCAACAAACAAAAAAAAATCGGATACCGCCAAAACAACAATGATCCCCCACTTAGTTTCCAGAAACAATATTAACGATTGGATTGTCGTTCGTGCAGTCACTTGGAAAACCTGGTATGTTGAAATAAATATATGTTAAACGAGGATACTTTCATTGTTTAAGTTTTTAAATTATATTTTGGAGATTCATGGTTGTGACGTGGGATCAAAAAAAAACTCAAGAAGCTCATTAAAGATCATGAAAGCTTTAAATTTAGGCTTTTCACAAATTTCGTTTCAAATCATATAGAAAAAGCTCATGATTGGTAATTGATTCCATTTCAACCATGATATATGGTTAAAGATTACGTCTTACACTAGCAAGCATTGTTGTTGTCAATGTAATGTGATCTTTGTCACGACATCAAATCGACGCATGAATTTTGGAAAGCACATGAGTATTTTAAAAGACGATTGCAAGAAACGCTTAAATGTAATTAAAAGGGTGAGCAAACCTAAATGGGGTGCTCACCCAAGTGTGACTGATATGTTAAGAAAGGCCCTTATTTCCTCCAAAATAGGATATGGAATTAGTGTGTATGGAAATGGTTCAAAAGGGGCGTTTAGCCAATTAATGAAAGTGGAGAATGCGTGTGCCAGAGTGGTATTGGGCGCGATTAATTCAACCCCAATACATACTCTGTGGTCTGAAATGGGTGAATGGCCGCTTGATTACAAGAGAGAGTGGATCATAGTGAAAGAGACCGCGAGAATGATTATAAGGAAAAATGAGTTTTGGAATGAGATGGTAGTAAGGCTTCAAAATAGGGCGGTGTACAAACCAACATATAGATCCAGCATTGCACTTGAACATATGGATATGTTTTTGAGTATAGGTAATGCCAGTCCGCATCCCGCTCCTAATAACCTTACTGTATGCATGAATATGGAGGATTTTAATAAGGGAATGAATGAAGTCATCGCGAAAATTATGTTTGAGAAAATCGGTCATCAGTATTCGCAGCACGTAATGATTTATACAGATGCTAGTGTGAATGATAACGGAGTAGGTGTGGGTGTATTTATGTCAAGAATGAATGTGGAGAAATTTTTCAAAGTGGATAATAGCATCTGTATAATGAACGCAGAACTAATCGGAATATATGAAGGAATAAAACTGGCTGTGAATGATGGAAATCGGAAAATAGTAATATTTTCCGATTCCAAGAGTGGAATAGGTTTGGTTAAATGTGGAGGTGGAGTACAAGGAAATGTGTATGTGGATATGATTTTTGAGTGTGTTCGTATCTGTCAATGTGATGTGACAATACAATGGGTACCATCACATCGACAGATCGAAGGGAACGAAAGAGCTGATATGTTAGCTAAGAAGGGTACAATGAATGAATTGGTTCAGGAGTATGAAAAGAAGGATGTAAGAGATGTACTTCGAATGATTCAGATGAATCTGTGGAGAAAATGGGAGTGTGAATATGAAGATAAATGTTTGATAAAAGGAAAGAAGTACAGAGAGTTGTGCGCTTCTCCTTTGAGAACCCCGTTTTATAAGGAACTCAAAGGAGATGTACGAATGGTAAGAACAATCGAGAGAATCAGACTGAACCATGGAAATTGGAAAGAATGCTTGTGGAAACGTCGATTGAGTGAGGAAAAAGATTGCGTGTTGTGTGACATGGTGGAGGATGTTGAACATTTGATATTAGTCTGCCCGAAATACAATCGTGTCAGATCATGCTTCAGCATCCTCCACAATGCAAATAATTTAACCAGAGTAATGAATGAGGGTGGTTTGGCTTATAAGGAAATGTATGAATTTGTGAAAATGAGTAATATAATAATTTGAAATCAACAGCCAGAAAGATGTAAATAGGGAATATCCAGTTCTCTAACGGTAAATAAAATTAAAAATGAATAAAATGTAAATCTTTTAAAAAAATGTAAATATGATATGTGGCGACATGGCTGTCAATTTTTGGAGCCAAGCCTAAATAAAAAAAAAAAAAAAAAAAAAAAAAAAATATAATGACCACAAGGAGTAAAAAAAAATCACAAAAAGCTTATAAAAGTTCATGAAAGCTCTAAATATAAGCTTTTCGCAAATTTCGTTTCGATTCACATGGAAAAAGCTCAGGTTTTTTTATTGATTCCATTCCAACCATGATATTTGGTTAAAGATTACATCTTACACTAGCAAGCATTGTTGTTGTCAATGAAATATGATCTTTGTTGTTGTCAACTAATTAATTTATTAACAGATCAATATGTGTACACAAACCGTGATAAATTTTACATTCTTTTGTATCACAAATATAATGACCACAAGGAGAGTAAAAAAAATCACAAAAAGCTTATAAAAGTTCATGAAAGCTTTAAATAAAAGCTTTTCGCAAATTTCGTTTCGATTCACATGGAAAAAGCTCAGGTTTTTTATTGATTCCATTCCAGCCATGATATTTGGTTAAAGATTACGTCTTACACTAGTAAGCATTGTTGTTGTCAATGTAATGTGATCTTTGTTATTGTCAACTAATTAATTTATTAACAGATCAATATGTGTACACAAACCGTGATCAATTTTACATTGATTTATATCACAAATGTTATGACCGCAAGTGGAGTAAAAAAAAATTCACAAAAAGCTTATAAAAGTTCATGAAAGCTTTAAATTTAAGCTTTTCACCAATTTCATTTCAAATCATATAGAAAAAGCTCATGGTTGTTAATTAATTCCATTTCAACCATGATATTTGGTTAAAGATTACATCTTACACTAGCAAGCATTGTTGTTGTCAATGTTATGTGATCTTTGTTGTTGTCAACTAATTAATTTATTAACAGATCAATATGTGTGCACAAACCGTGGTAAATTTTACATTCTTTTGTACCACAAATATTATGACGACAAGGAGAGTAAAAACTTATTCACAAAAACGTTATAACAGTTCATAAAAGCTCTAAATTTAAGCTTTTCGCAAATTTCGTTTCGAATCACATGGAAAAAGCTCAGGTTTTTTATTTATTCCATTTCAACCATGATATTTGGTTAAAGATTATGTCTTACACTAGTAGCAAGCATTGTTGTTGTCAATGAAATATGATCTTTGTTGTTGTCAACTAATTAATTTATTAACAGATCAATATGTGTACACAAACCGTGATAAATTTTACATTCTTTTGTATCACAAATATAATGACCACAAGGAGAGTAACAAAAATCACAAAAAGCTTATAAAAGTTCATGAAAGCTCTAAATATAAGCTTTTCGCAAATTTCGTTTCGATTCACATGGAAAAAGCTCAGGTTTTTTATTGATTCCATTCCAACCATGATATTTGGTTAAAGATTACGTCTTACACTAGTAAGCATTGTTGTTGTCAATGTAATGTGATCTTTGTTATTGTCAACTAATTAATTTAATAACAGATCAATATGTGTACACAAACCGTGATCAATTTAACATTGATTTATATCACAAATGTTATGACCGCAAGTGGAGTAAAAAAAAATTCACAAAAAGCTTATAAAAGTTCATGAAAGCTTTAAATTTAAGCTTTTCACCAATTTCATTTCAAATCATATAGAAAAAGCTCATGGTTGTTAATTAATTCCATTTCAACCATGATATTTGGTTAAAGATTACATCTTACACTAGCAAGCATTGTTGTTGTCAATGAAATATGATCTTTGTTGTTGTCAACTAATTAATTTATTAACAGATCAATATGTGTACACAAACCGTGATAAATTTTACATTCTTTTGTATCACAAATATAATGACCACAAGGAGAGTAAAAAAAATCACAAAAAGCTTATAAAAGTTCATGAAAGCTCTAAATATAAGCTTTTCGCAAATTTCGTTTCGATTCACATGGAAAAAGCTCAGGTTTTTTTATTGATTCCATTCCAACCATGATATTTGGTTAAAGATTACATCTTACACTAGCAAGTATTGTTGTTGTCAATGAAATATGATCTTTGTTGTTGTCAACTAATTAATTTATTAACAGATCAATATGTGTACACAAACCGTGATCAATTTTACATTCTTTTGTATCACAAATACGAACTTAAATTGTATCAATTATGTTGACCGGGAGAGTAAGAAAATCTTATAAAGCACATAAAAGTCCATGAAAGTTTTAAATTTAAGCTTTGAACAGTTTCGTTTCAAATCATTTAGAAAAAGCTCAGGTTTGTTAATTAATTCAATTTCAACCACGATATTTTTGTAAAGATCACATGAATTCCCTTTTGATGTTCGATGGAAACCTTGTATACCCTTGTAGCTTTTAACTCCAGCGTGCATGCCCATTTAAATCACAGTGACCCATGAGCCATTTATGTCTTGCATGGTCAGTAATTAGGGTAAATCAGTGTCCTTCTACAAACGATTCAAGTTGTATTACAGCTAGCATTGTCGCTAAATACTCAAGCTCTGTCACAGTATAATTCGTTTCGGTTTGATTCTGCATTTGAGGTATAAATACATATATTTTTCATTTTCTTCTTGAAAGATGAGGATTGTAGGTGGAAAAACTTTAACTCTCTACTGAAAGCTTAAAAGCCTACTAGAAGTTTCCAAAGCAGTATTCTGCAAAAGTCTTCACCTCGAAAATTTCTAAAACGGGTGAAATGTCTTATATGGAGACAACTTTCAGTATGATTGTTGAAATCATTAGTCAATGGAGCGAGAGCAATCAGAAGCACATTTAGGGCTTTACATAATATAACAACAAAACTGTTTTATGTAAATTAAATGCGGGAAAGGGAAGAGGATATATTTCTCAAGTGCAAATTTATCATTTCTAAAATGAAAGACACGACTTGCAGACAACGAAACACCTCAAATTATGTTAAGATTAGGCTGAGAGAACTGGATGAGACAATGGAGACATAATTAACAAGTGAGACGATGAAACAGAATGTCACTACGCGCACTGCTAATACGATGTGACGAAAAAAAAAACAAAATAATACTGTCGAAACACTGTAGGGAACCATAGTAAACTGATCGTTTCTAGCTCTGCTGAACTAAACTCCGTAAAAAGATTGTTGCCAGATCTTGAAATTCCCCCATTTAACCCTAAAGATAATAATAGAAGGAAAATACATCGTTAAAGCGGAAGCCCTGCTGTTAAAATGTACACAGCTTAATACCGAAAATAACTTTGGAAATCTGGGACCTCGACTGCTTGTTGACCGAAAACGAAGTTATCGAAACTACCCGGAGAATCTTAAAGAGCCCACTGCAGAGATACAAGCCAGGAAACAGTAGTGTGTATCCAAGTCAGGAGTCTGGTCAATATATATAGGCAGGCGTTCCAGGAATAAAAGGATAAAAAGAACGTGTTACAGGGAAACCTACACAGAAATAAGATGGCAAAAGTTCTTTTAGATCAACTAAGATCAAAAAACTTAGAACCACTGCCATTTGGTCAGTTAAGTCTTCTGACTTTTGAACAAAGGGTATTTATATGAATGGCGATGGAAAATTTATGCAACAATTCGAAATAGGTCTGTCGATTATTATTAATTCGCATAAAGGAAATGAGTGGCATTCTGTTGTTTTATACTTTGGGTTGTGGCATACCAACACACTTCTTCATATTTTGTTATTTTGTTACTCTCGGATTCAATCAAAATTCGTAAGCTAGAGGTAGTTGCCATTTAACCATATCATTAAAGCTTTCCACATCTTCTCATTCTCCTATATGTTTAGCTCCAGACATAAAAACCTATTTAAGTAGTGTTTAATAACCTCTATGTATTGTATATTATTTGACAGTACTACAAATTATAAATAAAATATCCCAAATTGCGCTATAGGCGTCTTGTGTAGAATGAGTAACGTATAATATTGTTAAGTTAATGTTTGAATTGTATGAATATGCAAAAATTTTTTCCACGAAAACATAATTAAATTTCTCTAATTTAATTACATTTTAATGAACTGAATTAAGATTTAAATAAAAATATAAATTGCTTCTCGTTTAAAATGTATCTTTTTTTCTTTAATTAATGATATAGCTGGTGGCCAATTCAAAACTCGTTGGCCAAAACCCAACAAAAAAAAAATACAAATTATTTGCACTTTTAAAATTTGTACATCGATTTGGCGCTCCAACTTCTTTATAATTATATTCAAAAGCTTCTCAAATGTTTATAAATATCTTACGTTGGGTGCTTTGCCCAGGTACTATGTATACATGTACGAGCAGAAAGTCAAAAAGCTCGATGTTTTGTTTTTATAACGCAATTAAATTTTTGGCATCTCAAAAATGTCAAAAAATATTTCACGAATATTTTTTTTGGCTTTTCGTTTCTTATATCGTCGTTAATAAAATTATATTTGGAAACTTTGTAACCTATAAAATATATATTCTTCATTTATACATTTTTTGGAATCCCATTGTGTATACTAATAAAAGAATGATTCTTGTTAGCTTTTCTGTGAATATATTTAATAATGAATTTAGGAGGCATATCTCGTAACGTCGTAATTAAATTCTATAAAAAACACAAGCTCCTTTCAGTCTACAAAATTGGACAAGCTTATTATGAGTGATGGATATTATGGTGGCATGGTACATTTAAACTTAAATCAGTATTGTTAAAATGAGATATTATGGCTCGTTTACGAAAGTCATCTATTAGAAGTTGTGTAGCTATACACTTTTCCTTTGAATGCTATATAGATTAGTCAAATCGCGTCACTATAGTACTAATACAAACCCAACCATTTTTTATCCATTTCATCATCCTCTGGACGACAATATTGGCAAATTGGTCATATCGTATTGGTTGAAACAAAGTTCATTTGACGGACATCGATTACTGCATAAAGCTTATCGGGAGCATACTCCATTAATAAACCAAGTGAGTAGTGGTAAACAAGAAAATAGAAAATAGAGTTTCAAACAGCTAATAATTGTCAAACGCCGTTTAACGTTCAAACAAATACTACAAAGACAAAAACGGGAAAAATTTATTGCACCCAATCGTGACGAGGAACTAGTGAAAAGAGTATTCACGACCGAATATTCATGACAAGAAACTAATAATGTGCATCCATCTGGTAGGATCAGTTCGGTATGATCGATACTTGAGCTACTTCACCCGACATTGTTCCTTTCCACTACCGCTGGTTCCAGTCGCTGACTCATGGCTTCAAAACTTACAAAGAAACGAAATTAAGGTCGATTTTTTGATCGCCTCAAAATATCAACAATTATTTCTAGGCATTAATCAGAAATTTAAATACATTGTCCCATAATTTCTCTGAGTAAAGCTACTGTTGTAAAAAACAGCTGCCTGACCTCTTCAATAGTTATAAAATGTTCGAGTTGGTTTTTTACCTTCACGTTTTTTTCTGCACCTTGTGACCGATTCGTGAAATTTGTCAACCCCACTATCCAGAACAGTATAGCTGTTGTCCATCGTATGTGAGAAAGTCCAGTTGATGGTCTTATGGAGTACCATACCATTTGCTTGTGACACACGTAAGTAAGAGAAATAGTATCTATTTCAGTGGAGTGCCTTGATTCGAAGAGGTGTTGCTCGATCAATGAAAAAAATTGTCGAATGGAGTAAGTATATTACTATCTGATAGGGCCGATCCGATTGCATTTTTATAAATAAGTAAGAGAATTATAGTTAGAAACGTTAAATTGGGGACACTTTGTGGGTTTCATGTTAAGCACGGTTACTTGAAAGGTGAGAACTACATGTAATGTGGTAACAACTATTCACATTTCTGTGGTACTGAAACGAATGAATAATGAATTAAGGTGGCAAGTGAGCTCCGTTTTGAGTCAAAAATCTATACACCCGTGTCATAGTGATTATGTCTATGCTTTCAACTCGTTTCGCCCATGGCTATGATTGTTGTGATTAAAGGCTTAAGTTTTATCAAATGGTAATGACAGTTTTCCCTACATCTTCACGTGCCATATAGTAATTAATGTGTATGATTTATGTAAGTGTATGCTATATGTTGGGGTTGTTTAGGCACGTCTTATGGGGAGTAGTCATACCACCTTAACCATACACTCGACATTTATTTTAAAATTATATCTGTTAAGAAGTTTGAAACCACAGAGTTCATAACACAATAAATCAGTTTTCTTTAAAATGTTGTTTCAGTGAGAAAGCTCTTGAGAGCAGATCATGTTAGACAGAAAAGATGAGTTATCTATAGAATATTTGAGGGAGTGAGATAAAGAAGAATCTTTAGAGCTTAAGTAGGTGCACTTCTTAGTGCATTACCAATAGAAATGGTTCTCTGTCCTTATTTTGGGGATTCTGTCTGAATAAGTCACAGCCATTTCAACTTAAATGAGGCGTAGTGATGGTCACTCCTAATAGAATTGCACCAGGAGCTACTTCGGAAGTAAAGAAGCTAAGAGATCACAAATATATCTCTCGTTAACTGAACATTTCGTGTTAGTGAGAAATGAGAATATTTCACTTAATGATGGTAAATAACAGTTCTTCCGTTAAGAACTTGGACGCCGCATTTTTGGTATGGTTATAAATCGTTCGGTTTCAGCTAGCAAGATGGTAGCATATTACTTTGCAGATCATGCTTCATCTCCAAATGCAGTAATGTTGACACCTATGAGAAGTTTTGAGTGAAGTTAATAAATCAAACAACATCTGGGTTGATGGTCAACAATCGGTTGACAGTCCTCCAAAACAACGATACGTTCACATTTGACTTCTAGGGTTTGAGAATTCTAATGTTTTTACCACAGACATTCGAGTGATGAACACACATGCGATAACAAAAGAATGGGATGGTGTTTTTTATAACCGTGACACCGCCAATCGATTGTGTATGAGATTGACTGGAAGTCTTTGGTGAAACAATTCTTTTGAACATTACTAGATTGCATAAGACTTTAGCTAAAAATTAGTCCTGTAGACGTCATGAACTGAGTTTTCTCGATAGCAGATAGACCTATCCCAAAGGTAAACAGTGGGTGTTTTTCCAAATAGTGACATTATGTTTTTCTCAACAGGACTGTAATTACCACCGTTTATCCTCGCTCTTAGAAATAAGCCGGCAGAATTAGTTGGAATATGTTCTTCTGTATACCCGAGTGCAAGAAGTGGTCCGGTTGATGTTTCTTTTGTTAAATTACAGCGAGAGCTCCTCTCATTGCTCCTCGCTTGCTGAAAATATTCCAATCATGTATTACATCGATCGTTTGAAATAATAATAATGTCAGGCACCAGCACACTGTTGTATTGCTTTTCAGTAGATGTGATCGCTTCCAGTGGGTGAGATGGCCTTGGTTTAAGATCTTGGAGTTTGCTAGAGCAGAGCTATACATTTGCAAATTAGGAAAGAATCTTCGGTGTGCACCATGGGCCAAGTGTATCTATGATGGAAGCTGTTGTAAATTTATAGATACATTTATAGACAGCTTTTAATTGCGAGTCAATGAACGGATTGAACAGCATAAATGTAAAACATAACGCATATTGTTGATGTATAGACCAATTAAACCAAATCCGTATACAAATCCACACCAAATTCGTTTCGATGACACCTTCTTAATTCAAAATCTGTTATGTGACACGAGCAATTTAGATTTTATGCCCCAATGATTTATTAGCACAATGAGTGGGAGAGGAGCTGGTATCACCTTTCTCGGTCAAATTAAAAGCAGTATATATATTTTGGTGTGATACGCGACACTCAATTTATCATAATCAATCGCTGTTCTTTATAGATGCGAAGAACATTAGATGTAAATAATTATATGGCGAGAGGTGGATGAAAGTCATTGACAAGAATATGAAATAAGAAAAAAATAATTGATGCCGATAAGAAATTTAAGTTTGGATCTGAACGCGAAGGCCTTTTCGTGTAGAAATAATTTTAAATAACATAAATTAATTTTAGATAAACAGACTTTTCACTGTTTGTCAATTTCGAGTTCGTTAGGTATTCACTAAGAATTATATATACATTTTTATTATAACGAGAAGTAACATTTTTATATTGGTTATATGAAACATAAAAGTTTTTTTTAGCGAATGTTTAGATTTATTTCAAACGGGGGGATGTATAGATAAAATCCATAAAAACGAAAAAGCTTGTGAAATTTTCACGTTTCTTATTTATTTTGATGAATAATGTTGGAATAAAGGTAGATAGATAAATAAAAGAAGACAATTTCAAAGCGTACTGGTACACATAATATATATAGTCTATGAATAGATGTTGTATTCAAGGTTGACATGTTTAAGAATGTAATCGATAACGTGAATCATACGTCTTGTCAAATATATTTTATTTATACACTGATTCTTTGTATATATACATAAAGGAACCTATTGAAGTAGACTATTCGTCGTTATTGGTATGATTTTTCTACCAGAATTATAAAATTCAACCACAGTAACCGGGTTTCTGATCATTTGGCTTACTGAGCTAAAAACCAGTCAAAGTCAAAAGGTATAAACAGCCAACAAGTACAAAGCTGAACTAGCCGTAATAGGTTACAGGCCCTCAAGGACAAACGGCTAAAATGGACAGTAAACCGAAATGGTAAAGGTTGATATGGACGAAATGTAGATATGGATAAAAGAGCGACATAATCCATCATGAACTTAAAAGCCGACATGCCAACATGAAGCTAAGGCCGATTTAGACTAAAAGTTTTTTTTGATAATTATTATGAGCCCTATTTTTCTGTGTGTCTCAGCACAGGTTTATATATCATCTGACGTAACGTCAATTTGCATGCTCCTGAGTTTTTCCGTTACTCTCCACTGGATGACTATTTGAACTTTGTCTACCTTTCTGTTGCACTGAATTATCTGCATCCTTGTGCATTTCTTGTATAGGTTCCATTAACTTCAGTGGGATGCCTATTTCACAAGTTCATAATGCGTTTCGAGCTTCCATTTCAAGGTCTTCTATAAAAATATTTGATCTTAAAATATAAAAACGAAGAAGTGATTCTGTCGAGTTAAAGATGGTTTTGGAATTTCAAATCTTTTGTTCAAGTCGGCCTTTGTCAGTTAGAAGTTCAGACTTATAAATGACAGATAAAATATATTATATTGTACATAAGCTGGTTGTATTGGTGGAATTATTTGATCTTCAACGAGCACGATTTAGGCTAGCAGAAAATAAGCAAACACACCTGTTCCCAACAACATATCAGTTAGAAGTCAGTTAGAAGTTCAGACTTATGAATGACAGATAAAATATATTATATTATACATAAGCTAGTTAGTATTGGTGGAATTATTGATCTTCAAAGAGCACGATTTAGGCTAGCAGAAAAAAAGCAAACACACCCGTTCCCAACAACATATCTACTTATAAAAATATAGGTAAACACGCCCGCGGATAAATTACTCTGAAATGGTTAGTCTCAGATTGTTCAAGTTTTGTGTACGTAACGACCCTTAAACGTATTTACAAAGGTATACAGCGACTTAATTTATCAAAATACATTAAAAATGGAATGACAGTCCTAAATTTTGTCAAGACTAGCAAAATTCATTTGTTAGATTACAAAAGATTGCTTTAAGATTAAGAGGCTATATGTCTTTAAGATCGGCTAATTGATACGAAAATTTATACTTAGGTTTTGGCCTACAAAGCTTAACCCTTACAATACTTACCATAGTTTGTTTTAATTAAAGATCACCTTATCCATCTATTAGAAACATGTATTGGTTTTAGTTCTATTACTTATTCTTGGGGCAGGAAAAATTTTAGTTTTTAGTCCGAAAGCTGTTCCGTGTAATTAAATTGAACCAAAAGCATTTCCTATTATTAGTCTTTCATCTTTCCTCAGCGCTCTTGGAAGAACTGTTGACAGACTTATAAGAAATGAGCAGGCCACCACTCAGTGACAGGATTATGCTTACAGAGCTGGCACGTCTTGTAAAACTAACTACATGAACAAGTCAATAATATCAAAAGATCACTTAATTATAAATAGTTTCTTGTCCGTGTATTTTAAGATATTGCTGGATAGCATGTTTTTTAGTTATTTGATTGCAATAAAATTTTGATTTGTCTGTCAAAGCTCTGCAGACGATCCGCTATTAAAAGTTCCCAGAAAACACTAAGATTTGGTTCAGAATGTCTTTTCCATATTAGAGACTTGATACCTTGATATGGGTCTACATATTCATAAAACTGACTAAGTTGCCTTAACTAATCTAACTAATAAACGGTTTGGTTATTCTCTTTCTCTTTTAATTGAGGAAATAGCCAAGCTTCACCACGTCAAGCATCTAGCAGTAGTTTTAGATCGCAAACGACCTTCCTTACTACTACTCTTTATACTACTACCTTTATAGCTTTCAACGTTTGGCTTCCAGAGTACTAGACCTGTACACTTCACGTCGGTACCACCCATGGAATATATTCTACAAACTTTTATTTTAAATACTGCTTGCGATGCTGCAAGTCGTCTGAAATGCATGAAATGAACTACCCGTCTTTATCCGAAATGGTAACGATCGACTGTTACCAGAACAAAAGTTTTCGATGCTATTTTCTCTGGTGTTCGTACACGAATAATGATTCCGGGACTGATATGCACCATAACAATTCAATTCGTTTGTTTTAATTTGTAATAGTTCTCGAACAGAATTTAGATGCAATAGTTTGCCATCATCTGATAACTTCAGAAATCTACATGCACTGTATTTTAGGTAGAAACTATTGCCTCTTACTCATTGTTTTATGCAAGCTTGAAACTATCTGGAAACTTTGTGACAAAAAGATTGGTTGTGAATTCTAATTACATTTAACATTCATGGTCTCTTCAACGATTACCTATATCGACTGAACGTAGCTCGCGAGATATTAAGAGATACTCATCTGCAGCCAAATATCGATTGCATATACTATTCTTAAACCTTTTCGGTAGAACTCTTACCAACTTTTATCTAATGGGACTAAACTGCTGAAGATTGTCAATGGTGCGACTCACCAATGCAAAATGTGATAGAACTAACTTTACCTAACCTAACCTTATACGTAACCTAACCTTACCTAACGTTACGTAATAACGTAACTTAATTTAACCTACCATAACGAAAGAACCTAATCTGTTGGTTCCTGGTTTATGCCGTGGCGTCATTAATGGCAATGAGTGCTGAACCTATTTTGGTTTCAACAAACGTTTAATAAATAGTAATAAATACGGTGTTTGAAAAATTTATGAGTGGTTGATTCTCTCCGTGAAACCGAATAATGAATGCTTAGATTATGTAAGGTTAGGTAAGGTTAGGTTAGGTTAAATTAGGTTAGGTAAGGTTAAGCTAGATGAGATTGTAAGGTACGGTAGATTAAGTTAGGATAGGATAAGTAAGGTGAGGTTATGATAGGATAGGATAGGTAAGGTTAGGTTACGTTAGATTAGGTTAGGTAAGGTTAGGTTAGGTTAGGTTAGATTAGGTAAGGTTAGGCTAGGTAACGTTAGGCTAGGTTAGGTTATGTTAGGTTAGATTAGGTTAGGTTAGGGTAGGTTAGGTTAGATTCGATTAGATTAGATAAGATTAGATTAGGTTAGGTTACTCTAGGTTAGGTTACATTAGGTCAGATTAGATAAGGTTATGGTTGATTATATTCAATTACATTAGCTTAGGTAATGTAAGGTTAAGTTAGATTCAGTAATTTAGCTTAGGTTCAAGGTTAAGCTAGATAAACTAGGATTAGGTTTTGTTATGAGAGGTTATGTTATTTAAAAAATGTTAATTAGGTGAGGTTATGTTGGTAAGGTTAGTTATGTTAGGTAACACTATGTTTGATTAGATTAGGTAAGCTTACTCCTTGAGCTTAAACTGCTGAAGGTGTCAGTAGTGCGACTCATCAATGCAAATGGTGATAGAATCTTGGTTTGCTTCGCGACTTCATTAATGGCATTGAGTGCGGAACATGTTATAGTTTTAACGAATGTTTTTTAATTAATATTAATATAAGTTGTGCCGATAATTATTATGGCACTCGACAAAAAATTACAATTAATTATCCAAAAAAAATAATTTCTGGATACTAAAATTTGGTTCCATTAAACATTTTATGCAATTTTTTCTGGTAAATATGGCGTATGATTTGCAAAATGTACATGTATCGACAATCGAATTATTTATTAACGAACACAACAATTGACGTTATATTGTGATTGTTACAGCATTGAAATGTTCATATTTCAATTGACAATGTTACTAACCAATTAAAAAAGCACATCTGTATGATGCATCATTTGCAGTGGAATATATTCGTATTTGTTCTATTTGAAATACGAGTATCATGGCACAAATGGGAAAACGATTTGCCAATTGAATTACAAAAATACTTGGTACTATTTGTAGATGAAATTTGTTTGTGTTTTTATGAAAATCCAGTTCGTGCTATTACTGATCAGGGAGTTATTTTGATGATACACGTGAATACCTGCTTTTCATTTATCGAACTGAAATGCGATCGCACCAAGAGAATTATTAAATAGTTAACGAACCAATTTGTTTTTTTAATGGAGAGGATGCGAATGAGCTGTTATAGAAACAAATTTAATGAGCACGATGATTTCCGCTTTATAAACACCTTGGTCGTTACAATATTTGGGAAGAGATTGATGGTTATTATATAAAATATGTATGACAGAGTATCAAAGTGACAGAAAGTCGTAGTTATCCAAATAGTTAATGGGTTTAAACAGGAAACAACGGGTCCGAAATATTTTTGTAAGCCACTCAGTCGGATATTGTGGTTATCTCATTGACCCGGCTTTTGTTAATAGACTATAATTTTGAATTACTTGGAGAAATTTGAAGTTGATGAGAAATTAACATTTCGACCAATTGACGCCACAAAGGAAATGGAAAAAATAAGTTGACAAAGATTTCTGCAAAAATTAAGATAACCACAATGCATTATCAACCTTCTCGAATGGTTTAAAAGTCTAAGAAAACTGAAATTATTTTTTTGTTCTAGAATCGTTGAAATCAAAACTTTCTTCCCTGCAACCTAGGTAGAACTCAATAAATACGATATATGAGCGGTTAATTCTCTTCAGAAAGCCGAATAGTGAATGCATAGATCATGTTAGGTTAGATTAGTTCAGAGAAGTTTAGGTTACGCTAGGTAAGGTTGTTATGTTATGGTAGGTTAGGTGAGGTTCGGTTAGGTTAGGTTAGGTTAGATAGGTAAGGTTAGGTAAGGTTAGGTTACAATAGGTTAGGTTAGGTAACATTACGTTACGTTAGGTTAGGTAAGGTTAGGTTAGGTAAGGTTAGGTAAGGCTAGGCTAGGTTAAGTTATGTTATGTTAGGTAAGATTAGGTTATGTTAGGTAAACCTATGTTAGGTTAGGTTACGTTACATTAGGCAAACTTAGATATGGTTAGGTTAGGTTATGTTAAGTTAGGTTTGATGTGGTAGTTGGTTCTCCAAATGTAAAGAGGTTCTCACCAACCACAGTAAATTTCACCAATTATATTGTCAATAACAATTTTTTTTATATTAAATTCAAGATTTATTATTTCACAATATAAATTTATTAATATACACTATAATTTTTATTTACACCGTATTTAACACCGTTTTTGTGATGCGTCTCAATCGAACGAGAATTGTCATAGAATTAAAAATTATCATAAAACTTCGTGCGGGTGAAGAAGAAGAATCTTGAAAAGGTCGAATGTAATAGGCCGAAAACAACTTTATTATACCCAATGCGTACACGTACACTTTGTGCAGCCATAGGGTAGTCAATATGATATAGTAGCAGATATATGAGTATATTCACACGAACATTATTTGGCTACCGCTGGCCGTATGGTATGGCATAACTCTGAATAATATTCAGCTACTACAGGCCATATGTAACGAGGAATAACTCCGGATAATAAAGATATGAATAATGCTCAGCTGCTACAGGTTCTTAGGTTCAGTTCTGTTAAATAAGGTAAGGCTAGGTTTGATAAAATTTTATTAGTTTAAATTAGGCTAGGTTATGTTAGGTTAGGTCAGGTTAGGTTAGGTAAGGTAAGGTGAGATTAGGTTAGATAAGGTAAGGTTATTAGGTTAGGTAAACCTATGTCAGGTTAGGTTAGGTTACATTAGGCAAACTTAGATATGGTTAGGTTAGTTTATGTTAAGTTAGGTTCAGTTCTGTTAAGTTAGGTTAGGCTAGGTTTGGAAGATTTTATTAGATTAGGCTAGGTTGTGTTAGGTTAGGTTCGATTATGATAAAAGTAGCATTGGCCTAGGTAGGATTACGTTTAATATGGTTAGGTTAGGTTAGACTAATGCATCTTCAACGATTAAGGAGGCGGTTCATATTTTTGTGACAAATATACCCAAGTAAATGAGTCTCTAGGTTTTATGTAACACAATTATATAGTTTGTCATTGCAAGTGCAAAATTATTTTTCAACCCAGTTAATTGTGAAAATAATCTTGTTTGGCTTGTTTGGAAGAATAATCTTGATAGATTTAGAAGATAAGAAAAATAATGTTACAAAATAAATGTTTGTTATTTCTCGATTTATATTACGGAAATTAAAAACCAAATGTTGAATAAATGCGGAAATTTGTGGTAGTTTCTCTGTGTGTTGTGGTTTTTTTCAAAACAGTAGTAAACACACAGCATCATTTATCACTCGGAACCAAAAAGGAAGAAAAGAAACTGGTAATTTATAAATTGTACAGTTTAATCAATAACTCTTTCACTGTGATATCGCTTTCCTACTACTTTAATCGAGAATTAATCTTCACGTTGAAGTAGATGGTGTTCATTAAGGGCATAGATGTTGATCAACTCCATAGCAACAAAGTTCAATGATGCTAAAATTATTTAAATATAACCTCTCATGGTTTCGTTTGAATGTGAATAAACAACTTTTGATTATGATTCTGGGAATAATTACTTTGCGGCTAAACATATGGTTTTTTCTATAATTATAATTAATTCTATAAGAGATCAATAAAAAAGATTTTTTTTGGAATGGCCAAGAATTGCAAATCCTTACAATAGTCCTGGTATTGAATGTTCCATAAAATACTCAAACACAACGGAATCACAAATAATTTTTAGTATATTAGGTTTATGCGGCTCCACTTGCAATTTCGTTCATATAAAGTCTAACCTAACCTAACTAACATTAGGTAAGGTAAGGCTACGTTAGGTGAGACTAGGTTTGGTTAGGTACACTGAGAAAAAAGTTGGGGTTTCATTTTAAAAATTTTGAATCTTTTGAAAAAAAATCTTTGATTCAAAGTAGCAGTATTTAATATTAAATTATTTTATCTTTGATTCAAAGAAGTTGTATTCTTTATTTTATTTTGCGCATAAATTTTACTTTTGAAAGGCGCAAAGACTTAATACTAAAAATTAATTTTTTTAATTGAAAGGTATCTACCTTCAATTTAAATTCTATAATTATTAAAAATTAAATAATATTTAATATTTAAAATAAGTACAAAAATGTATTAAAAATGCGAATTATTTTAAGAAAATTCTTTGAACCAAAGAAATAAATATTTTATTTGAAATGATATTACTTTTGTTATAAAAAACTTAATTCTTTATTTTGAATTCCGCATTAAATTAATTGTTTAAAGAACAAAACCTTTAAATCAAAACCAATTTATTTTACTCGATGTTTACCCGTTTTTATGTGAAATTCGCTACAGCAAAGCTAAAATTACTATTTAAAACAATTTTAAATATTTGAAGTAAATTACGAGGAGGATAAGTTCAATATATTTTTGATGGATGTGTTTTGTATCATGACATTTTTGTAGGTGTGAATAATTTGGATAAAAACTAAATAGTATCATGATACTTATGCATAAAAGTTAGAAATTTATTGATAATTTAAAAAAAATTACTTTCAATATTAGTGCATACTGCATTGGGTTTAAAATATAATGCTTTTAGTTTAAAAATTTGTAATTGTTAAATTAAAGACTTCAAATCCTTACCTATGCGGATGCTGCCCAAAACATTTTACAACAAACTTAAAATCAAACTACTGGACAAACTTTCGGACAAAAAGCCTAATAGTTTCATTGAAACAACCGAAAGTTTTAACTTTATAACTGTAAGATTTTAGTTCAAAGTTTAAATTAATACTTAAACCAAATATCTTACATATTTTAGGATAAAATAGAAAAAGTTTTGCGCAAAAACTATAGGCGAAAATTCTTTGTTGCAAAGAATAAAATTTTTAGCTTTAAGTAAAATTTTTCTCAGTGTAAGAATAGGTCAGATTTGGTAAATTAGATAAGGTTAGTAAAGATTAGGTTTTTGGGTTAGGTAAGGTTAGGGTAGGTTAGGTTAGAATAAAAAAGATTTGGTTGCGTTAGTATAGCTTTAGGTTATGTTAAAGTTACATTAGATTGAATTATATTATATTTGATAAGGTTAGGTTAGGCTAAAATTGTGTTAAGATCAACTACAGAATGAAATGCTTCCAGGTCTAATAAGATGTTGTTCTCATTTATGGAGATTTCATAAATCGAATGGCTTCAGTGAACCCACACAGAAAACTGAAAGGAACCTTTGTCAAACTATAAGACCGATTAAAAAATCTACTTTGATTGGATTATCGGGCTTTAACGAAAAATTTACGGAGATTAAGCGCATCGGCATTTTAAATAACCAACCTAAGACATATTCGACTATAAAACTAAATTGTCCTTTTTACGCCTTTAACCAAAAATATTACCTTGGCAGATTCAAAGTGATGTATACGACATAAAATAGACACGACAATCGATGAAGAAAAGTACAACGAAGCTATCTTTTAAAATGTTCCAGAGGTTTCAGTTGTAGATATCAAATGTTAGCCAAAAAATTGTAAAACAATGAAGATGTAATAAAAATAATAAAACATTAAAATTTTTGAAAAAAGAAGTTCACTCACCTGATCAAGCAAATAAACATGCGCAAATAACTTTATGTTCGAAATGAAACACGACTTCAATGCGGTAGATGGATTTAGCCCAAAATTTCCGAAAGTCAATATGAATTAACTTAATCATAATGTTTTAAGTGAAAGAAGCACAAGGACTGGGTAGCGCGATTGAACACTACTATTTCTGTAAATGATTGTCTCAAAACAAGCCCAACTTTTTCGGTTTTATTTTTCTCGAAAGAGTCATTAGGTGCAAACTCCTTTAAAGTATAAATACCTCCAGAATTGGAACTATAGATATATCTTAATTCTATTAATCTATTACCTGCTCCAAATCATAATACAATCATTATGTCGACCATTCCCAATTTATAATGGGTTAAGGTAGTGTATCATCAATATAAGAAACTGGGTGCACGGCTTTTGGAGACGCAGCTAAAACCGCAAACAGTTGCGAAATTGATATCGGTGTTACTGATTTTTCGAATCAGTTGCATTCCTTTGTTTTGTCCTGAATCAAAGATTGCTTCATTGAAGAAAACAAAGCATATATCTGTTAGAATTACGACACTGGCTTATGGTTAGCACAACTTACCGAAAAGGTTATGGAGTTCAATAAGATTTAATGGAGATTTTAATAAGATTTGTCTGCGTGGCCATCACATTTCTAAGAATTAAATCGTGTCCTCCTATATAAGTTAACTATTCTGTATCCGACGTGTTCTAACTTCCGATAACCATTACAATTTAATATCCAAATGATTAATGCCAACAGATATAATCTCTAGAAAATTATGATGCAACGGACTTCGGTTCTAAGAGTAGAATGTAATATCCTCTAACTTATTGAGAATTGATAACAACTGAAGTCGGAGATGGTCGCCCATAGGTAGTAAGGGAGGTCATGAACAATTTGATTGTCCCTAGCTCCATTACATAGTATATTGCTCGTCACTAACTATTCAAAAAATCACATGGAAGTTAAACAAATTTTTGGATAGAACCCGGCTACTCAGTGGGAAACGTGAGATTGAAACGTGAGGCAAATAAGCTCATAACGAGTGAAAGCGGGAGGAAATACGAAACAAATGGTCTCGAAGAATACGAAGTCGAAGAGCTCAAAGTACAGCAGGTCCTCCTAAATGCAGCAAAAATTGGTAGCCCGAGGATGGGATTGCGTTTATTATATCAGTCAATAGTGATGATTGTAGAATAATCGTAGGACTGCAAGTAGTACAATATTGTACGATAATGTAACCTAGCCTGCAGTGTCAAAGTTGCTCACACGTTGCAATATTGAACAGCGCATGATTAATTCCATTGACTTCTCGGTAAAAGAGCCTTATTCAGCTTATAATTAGTGTCACTGTCAAGTAGTGATGATATTGTTGGCAACTACTACAAAAGAACTCATATTTGAAATAGATTATTGAAGAGCGTTTGGAATACGAGCGTCAGTGGAGATCCTATTGAATGAGTACACCGGAGGATCTGGGCAACAAATTCTTCAAAAATGAAACATTGTATAATGGAAGAAGACTGGAGTTCAATTTTTTTTTTGAACATGTGGTGGGGTCCGTGTAGATTCGTGATGTTCATGTAAGTGAAAAAGTCACTGATCACCACTGAAAAAGAGGTACAGAGAGTCTCTACAGCCAAAAGATCGGGTTGGTGATTGTTTGGATAGCAACTTTCGTTCTTGAATCCCTATTGTGACACCCAGCCCGATATAGGCTCTAACTAAACGGATAGAAAGCCGTACAAACGCGTCCTAGAATTTTTTGAACCGTGAACCAAAAGCAACACGAAAAGATAAGCACTATATCTTCTATATTACGAAGAGTCTAGATTTTACAGAACATAAATTTAAATTTGGATATGTTGAAACCGAATGTGGTTTCGTAAACTTTATATAGAAACTGAAATTATTGTCTAATTAATTTTTGATTTATGTTTGTACGTAAATGTTTTTGGTTTTAATTCATTCAAATGTGTCTGCATATATCTAAGTTCTTAGTAATTTAAGAATTTGAACTAAAATCTGCGAACATGTATTAGTGTTAGTCTGTAGAATTATGAATAAACTTTAACTAAAACCAAAGTGGGGTGGGATATATAATATTTATAAGGGTAAATAAATTACACGGTCAAGATTAGCTAACCGAAAACGTCAATGTGACTTAATATACCGAAACAGTAAAAAAATCCTACATAAATATTCCAATTAATAGGTTTTGATGAATCTCAGAGTATAGTCTGAAATAAATTCCTTATCAAATTCGAATATTATCCGAATACACCGAAGTCACGCCAGAAAATAGTTATGCAATTACATATACACATTTCGATGTAAATTATTTAAATAGTTTGTTTCGATTTGTTTATAAATCTTGAAAATATTTTTAGAATATTGTTTCAGCTATGCTGTTCAAATGACATGCGATAACCGCACGCAATCCTATATAAAACAATGGCATCATCAACAAGCCGTGTTCCAATTTAATTTTTATGAAAAACAAACAAAAAAACTAAACCATTACATGGTGTGTGTATAGACCGATCTTATCAGCAATCAATTTTTATTGAAACTTAAAATAGAAATTATTGTTCATTTAGTTATAGCCCTATATAGTGGTTTGGGGCTACACAGTATATATATATATAAATATATATATATATATATATATATATATATATATATATATATATATATATATATATATATATATATATATATATATATATATATATATGTATATATATATATATATATATATATATATACAACAATCCACCGTCAGTGATGTATCGAAAGTTTAGTAAAAACTTTAATTACCAACCAAATGTCGCAGTGGTTAAAGCTGTGGCAGATGGTGCGTATAGGTGCTTTTTTTCAATTCCAGATTCCGAACAAATCTATTGGCCCTTGTTTGTTTTCAAGATCACATTTAATAATAAATAGAGCAGAACTGAGGGAAAATATTAGACTTTAAAATTTGTGTGTCATTATAACTTCATCTTATGGTTTATCATACCTCGTCGTCTTATCAAACAATGAGTGGAAATCTATGGGAGTAAGTTGATTTAGATCGAATTCATAGCTTTTTTGTAAGAAGTGAAAATGTAAGCACAATTGCTGTTTTGGTCTAAACACTGGTGCTCATCAAAATGAAACATCCTAAACTGATACCCGTTTTCTGACATAAACGAAGACTAGCTTAGCTTTCGCGATCCGTTTGAAGAAATGATTCATAAATGAAAAGTAGATCCAATTCAGTAGTTTTAAAATTTAAACCCCAGTTTCAGATATTATGTACCTTTATTAGTGGGCTTGTTCATGCTGAAGCTTATCTTATATTAAATACTGGGTATATGTTTGCAACAAACAGAATAATCGAAAGCGGGAAATGACGTGTGTTCGGTTACTTTATTTTGTTTCACCAAAGACAGCTGTATAGGTGATGTGTGTTCAAGAGTGGACAATTTAGAACATGCCATAATATTATTTGGCTTGGTTAAATCGTAACGGATTTGAACTGAGAAATGTTGTTATTTTAGAAATTTGCCACCCGTTGGGACAAAATTGCACGAAATTGTGTTATTTAGGAAATCAACAATTCTTGAAGTACGCACCCATGTTCAAATCATAGTATACGGTCTTTATTCATACGCAGACATCACTCAGACACATTTTTTTGGTCCAAGAATCTTTTGTTGCACCAATTTTAAAGTGATGTTGCCAATTATTGCTATGCTATACCTAGTTCAGCGGCTTATTATCACTCCTCGATTCCCTCACTTTAGTGGTGTATGGGATCCAGGAGTTATAAGTGCTTAATCATACCTGAAACGAGCGATTGGAACACATTAACTTATCATAAGTGGCAAATAACGGACGAGAAATAAATCATCTTATTGGTCTCGATTTTAATAGGTATTTCAAATATTGTGGAGTCAAACCGATAATAAACATTCTATAGAACAATTGATAATACCAGGGGCTGCTTATGATGACTCATCGCAAATAAAATAAGATGGGAAGATCGATAAATTTATGGAAAAATTGTAAACCCTCAGATTTTGGGTTCTTAAACGCTTCTTCTGACAGCTGATTTTTCTATTGGTAAATGAAGAATCTTGGCATATTGAACAATAAAATATCATTTAAATTTACGTATTTGATTAAAACCCCTCTTGATCAATTTTACTTTCTGTTCCACATCCTCACAGTTTCTGCAGGAACTATTAAATTCCAGACTCACTATTTAAAAAGTTCCCTAACACGTCTGTTAATATACCTAGAGTCTAAATGAGTATAGAACTAAACAAAGAAATATTTACTAAAAAAGCTCGCGCAGTAAATCTGAAGGCAATTAATTTTCACTTTCTAATAAAAGCTTTTAAAACTGTATTGAGCTTTCGAAGCTCAATGATTTATACCAGAGCCATTCTAGTCGGTTCCGTTTATATACGTTGAAAAATTATTCAAGAAGGCTTTAAACTGGTCCACTAAATATATGTAATAAAAACTAATGATCATCGAGTTGACAACAACAACTATTGCATTACAGTGACAACAACAACATTTTACACTGCAACAAAATTCTAGATAATCGGTTTTATAATTTCTTATCTTTGGTAAAATGTGTTCTGAGTTGGTCTCAATATAGTTTGTTAAAGGTTACCAATAAAGCTTTTGTAATTAGCTTTTAAAAATAAAAGCTTTGAACACAACAATGTTTAATGTGTTATTTATGACAACAACACTGTTGTATGCCCTAATTTTTGTTTCAGTGTTTCGACGAAGGGAAGCAAACTCTTCCAAGAGATGACCTGGGGATAAATATAAATTGGATAAACTTAAAAAATTCAAGAAAGGGTATTTCTCAACATTTTCAATAGCATTTTAAGTTTAAAACTAGTTTGATCTTTGTATAATGAGTTTTTATGCAACACACATTCTATACATTTCTTTTATGGGATTAAGAATATAGTTTCGATACGAAACGAAAACTGGAATATTTTGTGGTGTACCATAAGTTGCTAGTATATAAGTAGTTTATAGGTTGCTATGTTCTCTTACAGTTTTGGTTGGTTCTGAGGAAACCAGGATCCAAATTTACTTAAAAGCAATAATTTTACCTTGAACAATCGAGCTTATTGTCGCCATTCTTAAACCATTGTAAAAATGAGCCATAATCATCTGAGTGAAATCTGAAAATTTGTTATAGTGTCAGTATTTGAATTATTGCTAGCTAGATTAATGGATGGGTATAGTAATGAAAGCTTTTTCTAAAAGAAGGTGCAAATAGTGTTTTCCAAGTGTTTGTATTCCCTTACACGTTCTCTACTACCAAGATTTTCGCTTCCAGATATACCTTTTCACACGCAAAACAATTGCCACCAAAGCTTAAAGTTTCACTTATGTGGTACGTATAGTATTTAAATGATCTCGCTGTTGGTGTCTCGTAGTTTGTGATGTCGATGCACCTAGGTAGCTTTTTTATTAGCACAGAAGCTTGAATCTCAGTTAAGATCAAAGTGGTGAATGAATCAAGTTTGAATTATCTTCGATCATTAACTTAATTTGTTTAGAATCCAGTGAAATCGCAATATATCACCAATTCACTATAAAGAGAACATATAATGAGGAAGTTGAACCAATAATCTTTAAACACTCTGACGAGAACAATTGGTTGTGTGAAAGTCGTTAGAAATGTGGTTTAAGCTATGCGCAGCTAGTGTTGACTCTACTTTTCATCATATTTAACAATCGCATTATAATTTTCTCAGTGCCAAGGTGCATGCTCCTCATAAACGACTTTTTCTCTTGAACTGTGTCTTAAAACATTTACGATACTCTCGCATAAAATTTGAAAATTAGAAAATTAAATAATATAATTGTATCAATTTTCGGTCTATTGATACAATCGATAGGAAATCCCCCAACTCAAATAATTACTTTGGACCACCTGTCGGTTCATATTTTGGTGGAATACATAAATCTGCAGTTAACCTTCGCCATGTGCTATCTTGGCGTATGAGGAACTTCTGATATAAGTAACTGACTCGAAGTGTAAAGATTCAAGCCAAATGTTACTTAATTGAGACAGTAAACCTCTTTTTGATACAGTTGTAGATTCTTCGAGTAGAATAAGAGAAATCAAGAATTCCAGAATTAAAGTGTTTCCTATAGCCCTGTAACGTCCTTGTATACTTTAAGCTTCTAAACGTACATCTTACTAAAATATCGCTTATGAGTTCAAACCGATATAAATAAGAATATTTTTCTAGTACTAATTGTTCAAGAATATATAACATTATTAACTTCTATTTATATAATTTTCTCATTAGTTTTAAGGAGCCTTGACAACAACAACTGACATCACTTTGACAACAACAATTTCGTATCGTGCAAACTTTGATTTTTATAGTTGCATCGAATCTGATATTCAGTAACCAAAAAGTTGCGTATGATTAAGAATATGTTTTGATAAAAGCTTTCAATTTTCACGAAAGCTTTCACATTGAGCTTTCAATTTTATAGGTCAACGCCAAAATTATTCTGGAATTAATTTTAGGTCAATTTTCAAGAATATGTTACACTTATAACTTCTTTTAGTTTTCATGAGCTTTAAGAAGCTTTGGCAACAACAAATGACATAACAAATTGATAACAACAATTTCGTGTTGTGCATAATTTCATGTTGATGGGTAGATCTAAGGTAGATTATATGTAATGATAAATACATGTAATAAATACACTCAAAAAGTGCTTCGCCAAAATTATCCTGGAATTAATCGTAGGCTAATATTCCAGAATATGTAAGACTGTTTATTTCTGTTAACATAAAAGTTTCATGAGCTTTAGGAAGCTTTTTGACAAACTTTTATGAACTGTCATTTGACGTTACTATTGGAGTTACAGACAAAAAGTTAATCTTTAAAAATAAAATAATTTGATAACAACAACTGGCATCACTTTGACAACAACAATTTCGTGTCGTGCAAATTTTGATCTTTATCGTTAAACCAAATCTAAAATGCAAACGAAACCAAATACTTGCGTATGGTTTAGAATATATTTTAAAAAAGCTGTGGCGTTCACAAATACGACGAATAGTCACGCCACAATAGTAAAGTAATAACAAAAAAATCTAAAAAAAATTCAATTCAAATTCTGCAAGTCACTAGAACTGTTGCAACATAGCCTCACGACATATATAGAAGCGAAATCCAACATACATCAAGTTGCATATGCCTGATGAGATGAATTTGATCTTTTCGATCACACAAAGAATCAATGACGTCATCAGATTGAAACCGGCGATGCCAAACATTTCATAAGACAAACGTCTCTATTGGCTGGTTGATTCAGCGTCCTAGCTGTCAATCAATGCCACTCTGTAGAGATCGAGTTTAACTCCCATCATAATCACAAGCTGTCACGAATACAGCACACAGCATCATTCATTACACTATTCTACAAAGCTTTCAATTTTCATAAAAGCTTTTACATTGAGCTTTCAATTTTATATGGCATCGCCAAAATTTTTCTGGAGTTATTTTTAGGTCAATATTCAAGAATATGTTTGCCTATTAACATCCATTAATTTTCATAAGCTTTAAGGTACTATGACAACAACAATTGGCATATCACATTGACAACAACAATTTCGTGTTGTGCATAATTTCATGTTGATAGGTAGATCTCATATATAATAATAAAATAATTTTCTATGATTAGGTGTACTGGTTATATTATCACATAAAAGCTTTTATATTGAGCTTTCAAGAGTAAAGTGCTTTGCCAAAATTATCCTGGAAATAATCGTATAGGATAATATTCAAGAATATGTAAGACAATCTCAGTGATATAACTCCTAAATACGAACCTCTCGAAGTTCTAGGATAAAATTGTTCAAACTGACTCTGTTAACCGCAGAGTAAAAAACGTAATACCGAAAAAATATATAATTCAGTTGAAGGCTGCAAGAACTCTAGACTTTAGATAAAAAGAGCAATAAAAATTATCTAAAATATGGGTTGATCAAAGAATAAATCACACTGTTGAGCTTTTGGATTTGAAGTGACTGAAAAAAGCTTCAGAAGCATTAGGATATTAATGTATAATGTTATCGAAACAGTTTTGGCCGATATGGTCTTTTGCTGGGAAAAACTGCTACAGACTGTATATGGAGCAAACCCATAATTAATGTGCTAACATCAAGGTGACAGCAATTAGTTGAATGTCAAAATTGTAATTTTCACTCCACAAATTTTCATAAATTAAATGTAAGACAGCAATAAATAAGCTAACCAATATGGATATAATCACAATAACATGCCGGATCTCGAAAGAAACTCCTCGTTATTTAATTGTATAGCTTAATTCTGGATTGCAGACCATAGTAACAACTCATTCAGAACTGTGCGTTTAAATTCGTCAAAAAAGAAGCTATTTTGCTATTTTTAAAATGACAGAGACTGTGTCGTTCTTTATTCTTAACGAGCAAATTTATTTTGTTCATTCGAGCATCGAATATGTTGCTGAAATAATCATTTTTTATCATCCAGCGTTAAAATTGCCAGAATTAAAAACTTTGCCACATCATAAAAATAATTCAATATCAGATGAATGTAAAGGTGTACTATATACAAGACACGTTATGCATTTCTGGAAAGTCTTATTGAATAGGGGCTGTGACAAATTGGTCACATTCAAATTGATTAACACAGCATTTTATATTGATGATATTTTGTTTTGGAGGAAGACACTAGCATTCAATTTACCATTTTAAGATTAAATTGGAAAACAACTATAGACAGAAAAACATCAGTACATTCTACAATCGTTTAGTTCTAAGATCCTATAGGAATTTACACTCCAGTTATTTTTATAGCAAAACATTTTATGCAAATATTCTGGACACATTTGGAATTAAAATAGAAATACTTATTTAATTCAACAGTAAAATCATTAATTAAACTATTTGAACTATTCCACTTCTTAAATCGAATATGTTACGTGCTTCGAGGCAAAAACAGAATTGATTCTCCAAATTAATTGAAAATCGGAGCTTTTCGAAATAATATACCCATCAGGCTTACAGTTACATGACGCAAACAAGAAATTGTAACAATGGATTTTGAACAAGATTTATAAGTAAAAGGGTTAACTCTATAGGAATGTTTGAATAATATACACTAGCGAATACATAAGAGGAATTGATTAAGCTCATCGAAATTTTTGGATTATATGCGACCAATGTTTCAACGGTATAGTCAGCGACAGAGTCATAAACATCGTTAAAAAGTTAATTCGCAGAATCATATTTATTGTTTGCCAGATTAATTTAGTTTCAATAAATTCTATGTTGTAACACCGTCATTGCCAAATCGACATTCAGCTCTGAAGACTGCCAATTCTCACAAAGTACCAGCAAAGTATGTCCCCTCTAAATCTCGGAAACAGATAACTAATCAAGATAGATGGATGAGTTTTCCAGTAATATAAAAACGATCGGTACAATGTACCATCACGCAAATAGAAAGCAGGCGAAAGATTTAATTATATATAGAGTTCGAATCTGTGGACAAGATCTCAGAAACGGTGTAATGATTAATTGACATTGCCAAAAAATTATTTTGTACCATTATTTTTGCTAATCTAACGTTTTTATTGACTTTTCTATTGCCAGAGTGTTTATATTCTGTCGTAGTACAAACAACTATAAAACAAATTGAAAATGTTTAAGCAACCTAACGACCTAAGAGCATTTGGTAGAAAATGGTGGAATTAAACAGTCATGCAATCATAAATAAAATAAACTACTGCCTACTGAAAAGTCAGGATCGGGATCTAAGCAGGTCAGACTTGAGTCTTGCAACGGTGACACGTGAACAACATGAAACCAAAAGTTAGCAAGATAAAGACGTTACATACAGCCCGTTGCTTTGAAACACTCGGACAACATCAGTTCGACACCAAATATGCCACAAGTTCGTGCTTTGGATAAATCACAATACTGCAATTAACAATTGGAGCAATACACAAATCACCATAGTACGAATTGTAAGTATTGAGACATTCATAGAAAAAATCCACACCTTCTGCAAAGTTAGTACAAAGAGATTCTTCCGTAAGCAAATCGCTAAATGAATGACTATCAACACTGCAATAGCTCTATATTTACCTCAATACTTGCCAGGAAAACAACTACTGGTATTAATAGATGTATATAGGTATCACATCATTAAAGCCGTACAAACAGAACAGCGTTTGATGGCACCAATCCAAAGCTTCGTTAAAGTAATCAAGTTCACTAGACAATTTAAAGCATACATTTTGAAGTCAAGACTTAATGAAGTGTTCATACGATCTAAATGTTTATGAAGGGTTCAAGATCAAAGTATACGGAACGTATCTATTTATTGTTTTGGAACTTTAATTATTACTCTATACACTCATGATTAGTATGCGAGGAGTTTCGAAAAGATGGCATACATAGAATTGATCCGATAGCCAAGATATTTCCCGCCAAATTGAGTTGTGGGACTGCAGAACTTTGAATGTTATCAACAGTATTGTCATAGTTTTCTTCTATTCACAAGATTCAAGACTGTATAATAGATATTGCAGTAGTGTATCTGGTATCGAAACCATGCGCATCTATATATGGCTTACCAATATCTGTCCTACATTATAATTTGCTTAATTTAAATTAGAGATATCTTGGTAAATTACCGCAACAGTACTCAGAAATCCAAATCAATTACAAATAGGTCCAATTTATCAACACATTTATTTTCTAAGTTTTAATTTTCTAACGGTTGTGGTGATGTTATATCTAAACTCTATATCGTCTTATGCAGAATGTGTAATATAAAATAAATATAATTCAATTTAGCCATAACCCTTAGGAACATAAGCAACATTAATGCTTTTCCAAAAACCAAATAGCCTGAATCACCAGCATACGTTGGATCTGAATCACCAGCATATATCATTGCACTACCACGATTCTTATCAAAAGCTTTTGAACAAGTTATCCCAGATCAAATAAAACAATTTATTCCAAATGTGAAGTTATTCATGGAGTAAAATCTATAATTATTTGTTGTCACATCGTAAGTCTCAGGTTTAGGCTATCAAATAATTGCTATACAAATAAACAATGTTGGAAGCTTTTAACACTTTACTAATTATTATCTTTTTGCGGATGATTCGAACGTTTACCGGAAATTAAACTTTGAGGGTAGGGATATATAAATTCTCCTATGATCCTCTTATAACTAATAAGCTCAGGTTTAGTCAAAACCTAATACCTTATACTGATATGGTCACAAAACTTAAGCTTATCTTGCACATACATATCTGGATTGGACTACTCATGCAAATACAAAAGTGCAAAGAATGAGTAATTTAGTTTTACGTTTCTTTGGACGAATGTTTCATTTGTTATTCTAAGTATATTTAAGAAACTAGCTCTTCGTGCTTTCGATCTGAAGTTTTTCTTCCAAATTTCTATTTCAATTTTCCTATACACACCGGTGCATGTTAATTTTTGGTCAACGGTGGAAAACGAACTCGAGACCGGGGCATGATGAGAAACTTTCTTAACCATTAAGCTACAACCGGCGATTACTATAAGTTTGCTGATATTTTAAATTTTATATATTTAGTCAATGATATCAAGATATCGAGGTAAAAGTCAATTTCTCAACTATATTGCAAAAAAAACTGGTAAATAACGGTAATCTAAAAGAGTATTGAAATTATGGATTATATCTGTCTTGTTATATTTGTATTATGCTGAATCTTATTTGCAGCTACTATGATAAATTATTAACAGTATGAGAAATTCGAATCAAATACAATCCATTAATACACAATTATACACTGCAGTTCACTTGAATAGGAACGATAGTTTTTTTGAAATATTTTAAAATCGGTCCAACTTTTTCCAAAATTGACTTTTACAGGATTAGCACTTGTTTAAAATTACATAATTTTAAAATAAAAATGGCTCAAATAATAAAGTCCGAACTGTTGAGGCCACATCTGCAGCCGACAAACGGGCCATACTAAGGGCAGCATCCAATTACGCACTATCTTGTGCAAAAATTAAAGGTAGTGTTGGTGTGGAGGCCAGCCGAATAACAGTATGGAGAGTGATCAAAAAACCAGATCACCTTATTCGAAAAAAGCTCGAAAAGAAACCACCCCTAGATCAGGAGAGGAAACAGAAAAGGTTAGATTTCTCGAGGCAGCATATGAAAAATGGAAACTTGTCGTTTTTTCTGATGAGAAGAAATTTAACCTCGATGGGGCGATGGGTTTAACTATTATTTTCACGACCTTCGAAAAGAGGAAAAGTTTTTAGAAAAACACCACAGTTGGGAAGGATTTGTTATGGTGTGGGGGGCTTTATCATTTTATGGTCCGGGAGATTTGTCATTTCGAACCGGAAAAATTACCGCAGCAACTTACAAGGGCATCTTCGAAAAAGCATTTCCCCGCTTCAATGATACTTTTGGGCCACTGCCATGGATATATCAGCAAGATAATGCCCCTATCCATACAGCTAACAAAACCAAATCATGGTTATCGCAGCAAAATGTAGAGCTTTTGCCGTGGCCTCCGTATTCTCCTGATCTCAATATCATGGAAAACGTGTGGTATTGAAAGAAAGCCTTATTATTAAGGCGATAAATGAAGTCTGGAACCAAATTTCTTTAAATTATTTAAAATCTTTGTATGACTCCATCAGAAAAAGGTTGTATGAAGTTATATTTAATAAGGGAAGTAGAACACATTATTAAAACCATGTAAACTTAATTAATTTTTAAAAGTAAATCGAATTCAAGTAAATTTTTAGTCAATAAAATAACTTTTTATTAAGATTAGTTAATCGTTCTTATTCAAGTATGAACATTCAAATCTACCATTAGTTTAGAAAAAAACTAGAAAGCAAAATTAATCATGAAAAAATAAATTTGTTTTTCCTTTAAAATTTACTGTTTAATCAAAACTTATAATTCTGTAAAAAATTTTTTGAAAAAGTTGGATCGATTTCGAAATATTCCAAAAAAACGTCGATCCTATTCAAGTGAACTGCAGAGTAAGTACTCATAACATTAGTTAATTAAATTTATCTAGGGGATGATGATATATCTAAACTTTATTTGATCTAAAGCAACAGGTATATACGGCCAACTTACATTCTTATTATCTAAATCTCATACGACCTGTCTTTACCTATTTATGCAACATTATAATTCAACCCATAAATTGGATCCCGGACCAAATAAAACAATTTATGTCATACATGACCTTGATGTACGAGAATGTACGGTCTGCGTTCAAAGCGCTTCACAGAACTACGATGCTCTAGATCTGTTGGGATTTAGTAAGGCTTTCAATTCCTTATAGTTCTGATTATCATTTGCAATGATTCAAGATAAACTGCAATAACTCTTTAACTTCAGTATACTGATCATCCGATTTCATCTCACCTTATTTAACATATTACTCCCAATATGTTGATATTAGTAGAGTAAAATCTAAGTATCAGCTTATATATATGCAGAAGGACAAGAATGGTCAGTTATAGGCCCACTAATATTTTCTTATATTGAGGTTCTCTACCCAATTGGAAAAATCCGAGGCTATTATTTTCTCCTGCAAAATAAGAGTTGGTTAAAATATAATACCCCATACAATCCACTTTTGGACTACTCAAGAAAATACGTAATGGTCTTACGATTCGTTGGAGAAATGTCTCATTTACTCCAATTAAAGTGCGTACATTTATCAGTTTGGTCCCTCATGCTCAGTAAACGGTCATATTAATCCAAACTTATTGTCTAAAAACAATTGAAATTGACGCGCTTCTATAATAAGATATTTTGATGCTCTTTGGTAGATTATATTATAAACAAATATACGATTAATCCACAAAGTAACTAATAATCTCCCACTGATTAATATTATAATATATGGCTTAAAGGCCGAAACGGCTTAATCTCAACTGAGACTTAACGAACCATTTATACGCACTGTAGTTGGTCAGCCCAACAAAAGCATTTACACAACATCTCTTCTTATGTCATCTGGAGAATTTTGATTTTGGCCAACGAGAAACGAACACTAGATATAGACTAGATACGAAAACTAGATATGTATATAGAATACTTCATTGCTATACCCCGTTAACCTTTAAATCAGATTAATTGTCTTCTATATGTTATTAAGAAGGTGCTCAAATTATTATAATATGGTCAAAAATAGATAAAATTATTACTCAACACATAATTAATTTTTATAAATAGAATTTTATGAAATTATTAAGATTCTTATACCAAAATAATGAACATTATATCGTAAATGTAAATCGATTGGATATCTTATTAGCCGAAACATTTCTATCCCAAAAAAAAAGTATTAAATTTTCGTGTAAGATATACCACTGACCTATACGTATTGCCAAGGGCATCATAATTGAAAGTGTTATATTTCGTTTTACCCCGAAACGATAAAAATTCAATATTATTTTTTAATAATCTATTGAATTTCGAATTTATATATATTTATTAAAAGTGTATTGTATAACAATTCTTCCACCACCCAATATATTACCTTATATAAATCGTACTATATAGTATCCTTAACTTAGAACTTAATTCTCAATAGCGACACATTCAACAATGATTTAAAAATGTAAATTAATTTGACAAAAACATTTACTTAAATTAAATAACACTACACTCTATCTATATGCAACAACAAAATTTTGTTAATTAAAATTTTAATTTAATTCTGCTCACTTTTCACCTTTTTTAATTTATGGAACAACGATTCTCACTTCAACATTATATGAACCGATAATTACTATATAACACATGAATAAAAGACAACAAAAATCACTTAATTTATATTATAGATTAAACATTAATTAATTAATTAATTAAATATTATTTTATTCATTGCACCACCTGTTAATCACATTATAATAATCACAACTATTTTTAAAAATCATTTGAATATGGAATGTAACTATGTACAAATATATTATGTATAAATACAGTGATTAAGAACTATATAAGGAGACGCCATAAATTAAATTAAATTTAAAAAAAAACACTTAATGTAACACAAATTAAATTTCAATGTTTAATTAATTAAAATTATTTTGTTTTCGAAACTAATTATATTTCTGTTTCTGAACTTTAAATTTCACTAAACTTCGAAGTATCCAAATTCATTCCACTAATGAAATATTATATGTTTCGAAGTGAAAACACTGTGCGAGACTGATGTTAAATCTTATGCTGTTGCTGGATAATTTTTTTTTTGTTGATTTCAAACAAAAACGATGATAGTACATAAATGATAAGAAATGTTCATGAATTGCTGATTTACTCAAATTCATGCGCCGCTTTATACTCGAATGACGATTTTTCCCGATTATCGGAATAGTGAATGAATTTTGTTCATGAATACATGATTATGTTCCCCTCTTTGTATCCATCAGGGAACATATTAGTGACGAAAATAATTTTTTCTATTTGAGTTATACTTTAGTTTAGCTCGTGTAGTCGGGGGGTAAGTGTTGTTACATTCGTCAGTTTTGATGATAATAAAGATATCACTCAACTCAAGGTTAAGATAATTGAGTGGAAATAGAGTCAAAAATAATTAAATCTGGAGTGACATTGTCACACTGTGACAGATATCAAAAACGAACCGTGATTCAAGTCAATATCGTCTTTGGAGAGATTATTCAGGACAGTTTCTGTTTCTTCTCTTTTAGAAAAAAAGTTTCTAGTGAGAATATTCCGCACGACACTTAAAGTACATCTGAATGGTTAAAAAAGAACTGAGTTCTTTAATGCTTAACTGTTACATCGAAGATTTTAGATAGCCAATATGGTATGAGTTTGTCTATTCGCTTCAGGTGAATGCTGTTGTAGTTGTAATTGTCGACGTCTCTCTTAAGACATAACAACGCCACGCCTAGGACTGGCTCGGATGTCGAAAAAATAGGCAATGCTCCGAACCAGACCGAAGAACCAATTTTTGATGGCCTGATCGATTCAATGTAAAGGGTAGAAGATCTAATTTTTGATGACGCCTTTGAGCATTAAGAGTGGTATTTGGGCAATGACGCAAATAGTGTTTTACATAATTCTTCAATCGTAACCAATTTATCCATGTAGACTTTGGACTTCATATAGCCTCAAAGAAAGAAGTCTAAATGTGTGATATTATACTATCTAGCGAATTCACTACTCCGGAGTATGAAGTTACTGTTCACCGAATTGTTCGTCGAGGTATAACGGGTGCCATTCACAGTGACGTTCCAGCCCATATGTTTATGGTAAAAATGTAGACCGAGGTTATACCAGTCCATAAACTATACCAAATCGTTGATTTGTCTGGATATAATGGTACCTCTTGAACCTATTTGAGTTTGTTTATCCTCTTTGCTCTTTAGACCATATGCGTTATGAACATTGCCAATAACTCAGAAATAAGCCTCATCACTAAACAAAATTTTCACCGTAAACAGTCCAAAGACTGAACGGTGACGATTTGGAAGGTCAATCGGCTTCCATTCTTGTATATGTTGAGTTTTCTATGCGCTTTTAAACCAAGATCCTTACGTAAAATACATCAAAATTGCATACGATAAGCGAAATTTTGGAGAACTCAACCGAAACGATTCATCATGATCACTTTAAAGCATGTCGAATGTGGCCGCTTTGCTCGTATATTATCAAATAATTAAAGTTGGGTTTCAAGTTTTTCGATAGTTTCGCGAAATTACTCTTAGCGTACGAGACACAATTCTCGTACAACACAGATTTTCGTAATGCAGCTGAATAATTTGTAGACGCTCTGTCAGACAAAGTCTTTCCATGATGCAATGTCAACAAAATACTTTAAAAAAAACTAATACTGTTTGACACGACTCATACGTGTTCTGTCATAAAATCCCTACTGAAAAAGTATACCTAGATGAATCACCCGTTAGTTATTGTCTGGCAAACCATCTGCACATCTAAGGACCCAAACATCAAGTTTGTCCAAGTGGTTCAGAGATTTCCTTCTGACTATTTTTATGGCTCTGAGCCACCATATAATACATGCGGCAAAGGAGATTATGGGTCTAATAACCAAAGCGTATAGTTAGTACACTCATCTATATAGGTTTGAAGCGCTGTATTAAACCTAAAATATGTATCTATACGAATCACTCTAATCATATGAATACAAAAGGGGAGATAGATTTAAAGGTTGCAAGCTTTTAGTCATACATAAACACGGCTCTGATCTTCCTCAACGATTTTGACATGTATTCAAGAGCCAAGCTGGCTCTAAAGATATGTGTGTGGTAGTCTAGAATAATTTCTAGTGTAGAAACTTTTTGAATATTTTAAGAGCCAGATTACTCTCACTGGAGCCTGACAGTAATTTTGTAAAATGATATCCGTTTTCTAAATTTGATTTTCTAACTTCAACAGGTTCCTGATTGGTACAGGTGTGAATCCTATCTGGTTTTTCTACAAATCTACATTTCGACAGATTTACATTTCGATGTCTTTTCACTATGGATATATTTCATATCGTTTTGATTTTATAAAACGACAACACTTTTCATAGAAGCTAATAAGTGCTTTTTCGCTGCTATTCTTTCATCGTGGAAGATCGAAATAACTATATATCAAGAGGTGGAGTCTATGCAGTTGCCAAGATGTGTTTCTTAGATTTTTAAACCCTCTAGTTTCAGGTTTATCACCACTAAGAGAATTAAATATAAATCAATGATAAGAAAGCTAACACCCTCCAGTATGAAGCTTTCTACTTCAAATTAGCTTTTATTAACGTGACCAAGCTAGTAATTCAAAATAGATTGATATGTGCAGTTACACAGATATTATCTTCAGCTCAAACCATATTTTAAGTTTAATCATAATGAGATAGTCTATGATGATAACGATGAGTCTATGATCAAATTAAAAAGAAGAACAACAATAAAATCATTTGCCCCCGTAAGACGATGTTATTATATGATTTGGATCAGTTATGAAAGATATAAACATCTACATTGTCAGAGAGCGACCAGCCATTTTAGTCTAGCATTTTAGACTAGACGATAGTTATTAAGTTAGTGAGTTTTGGATCCTGATATTACAATTTCATTCGATCGTTTACGTTTCTACACGTACTCGAATGTATATAAATTACCCTGGTGTGGTTCCTTGTACGGTAAATCAATTAATTGTTCCTAACTTATCCGACAATCAAAATTTAAAGATTCCTCATTCGAACTTATGTGTGATGACTAACAAACTAATGGTTTTAACTTCCTCTCACACAATCAAGAAAGATGGATCAAAACTTCCAATATCATGCCAAGAATTAATTAATTTATTTCTTAAAAGGATGATGCAGATTTTACGGATCAGGTTATGTTTGTTTTAAAGAAACTGGCAGCAATCATTAGAGCCTAACCCATACACAAGTAAGTTTTTTACGTATTATATTATTTATCACATGATCATCAGCATGATTTGCACTGTGGCATAACTATATGGTTTTTGCATTTCAAACTATAGATTATGAGAAAAGTTTAAAATTCTAAATTCCAAAAACTTGTCAGAGTTAAGCATGTTTTGAAGTTAAATCGATAGGAATAAGATTCGGCAGATGAGATTTCATAATGAGATACTTAACTTCGTCATAATATTTTTCATCCTCTAAAATAGGAAATAAGCAAAAGCTTAATTATTTCAAATGTTAAGTTTAAAAATCTGTTGATATTACACTGATATTACGGAACCAAATGGTCATTTGATCCATTCTAACATGTCTCCACTCATCCTAAATTAAATATATTTTAATCTGCGTACCTGATATTTCGTGTTCATTATTCATTACAAAATTTCCAGTCAATTGAAAAAAATTCACTTGATACCGATACCTCTCGCTCCAAAACGAAACAGATTTAGGCGCTGTGCAATTCGGTCTTATTTGTTTAGACATATCACACTTCTTAACTTAACCAAACATAAAAACATAACTTAATATGAAAAAAATGCATGTATTGATTTCACTCGTCAAAATCATCTGGAAAACAATAGCCACTACCTACGTCAATTCGGATTGGCTACAAAAGCAAATACTGCTGAGAACAAAACATATTATATTCGCAAATTTTGACACTTTTGAATGTTAGTAAAACCCGACTGCTTGGAAAAGTGAGTGTAGAAATCGAATCCGCCGAAATCGAGTAGAAATCGAATGTTTATTTAAACAACTGAATCTTGAACATTATTTAATGAAGTCTACTTGGATTGATATGATGTAGACTAGAGTAGGGAATAAACCGTAGGCCAACAATGGCCCTTAATCATTTTCTTTTACATTAATCTCGTCAATTTATGAAAGCATTGTACAAAACACATTGTTCAATTGCAATAACAAATAATTTTATATGAAAAATTTGAACTCAAAAGCGTTTTAATTGATTTATGAGAAACAACATCAAATTCAATTCAATGGTTTGCATTCAAACGTTTGTACATTTGTACAAGTCTGTACACATACATATTATCGCACAGTCTTAAACGAATAATAATACAATAGAGATTTTTCAACTTTATGATTTCTTATGAATGATTAAAAGAATTCTAAAGTATTAACAGTTTTAATGGGTTGACATATATTCATGTCATTGAATGAAAACAAAACACAATGAAACACCTGTGGAAGGTGATCACCTGAATATTAATAAGATAAGATTATTGTATTTGTAATGTCGTAAGGAAGGGGTACAAAGTCAGCATACCATTGTCGGTAATTATTTTGATTAGAGATAACATATCAAACCAAGTGATAGATAGGTTTAGGTACTGAATGGGAAGCAAAGTGTAAAATTAGTTTCAAACTTAATCAATAAGACGATGTGAGTGTGACGTGTTTTCCTTTTACGATTTGATATGTAAATTTTTTTTAGGTTATGTCTTATATGGATGCTTATACAACTATAACTCTATGTTCAAAGAATAGCACTATATTTTTATATACTAGTTGAAGCAATTTCACTAATGGCTACTATTCATTTACATCCTATAGTATCAAAACTAATTCAACATCTTGAATCGAACAAAATAATACCAATCCATTAATTATTTTGAAGAGGTTATCACCTTTCCATCGCTTATAGCCACCTTCACTTTGGCATTCTAGTTGTCAATGAAGGCATAGCATGTTTTTGGAAAAAAATTGACTACAAGGATTTTTGGACGGTGCAATCGTTGGTGTGAGGTGAGACCACATCTGAGATCCCTGTGGAGTTTAGAATCCATGGGTCAACTCTTCTTCCATCTCAGTACTAAAGACTGGCATGGAGCTATGCAATGTGGCCAATCTGTATGAAGGTTTTAACTAGTAATTTTACTTTGAGCCACAAAATTGCTTGTCAATCAAAATAATTCAGACATCATACCATAATGCAGTTAAAGCATCCAGTCGATAAATGATTGCTTCTTAGTAAATTTAGTCTATGAAATTCGATACTTCGACATTTTAATTGATAAAGCTTTAAACTGGACAGCACACATTAAAGGCAGATTAAACAATTGGTTTCGAGGAATCATATATGTTTTACGATTGCATTCCTCACCGTAGTGCATTTAATTTTGCAGTACAGTTTATCAAGTTGAGATATTGGGGAAGCAAAGTGAATTTTGACTTTTAAAAGAAAGTCTCACCCACGTGGCCTTTATTTCAAAGTCGAAGCCACTACGTGATATATATATATATAAATATATATATATATATATATATATATATATATATATATATATATATATATATATATATATATATATATATATATATATATATATATATATATATATATATATATATATATATATTTATAGATATATATATATATATATATATATATATATATATATATATATATATATATATATATATATTTATATATATATATATATATATATATATATATATATATATTGCGGGGTTCGGAGATTAAAACTTGCCGATTGACATGTTGTGTACAAATAAAGGCGGTTCATATACTATCACAGTATAATGACCATCATGTCAACTGAATTATAATGACCATCATGTCAACAACCAATCTTCCTTTCTAAGTATGTGTCGTCACACTTTTTAGTCGTTTTCACTGTGCTCATAAAATATATTATCCAGCATTTGTTGAAGTGACCTTATTAATAGCTATCATTCATTATAGCTCTAGTATCGAATCTATACATCAAGATCTGTATCTGAACAAAAGCAACGCATCTCGTTAATTGCTTTGAAAAATAGTTCGGTTTGGCATGTATATCAACCTTTATTCTTACATTTTCTTGTTAATGAAAACTTGTCACCTTTTCAGAAAAGGACTAAAATCCATCAAGTGTGTTTTTGGCAAGTCCTTCCTAAGGTCACAGCTAAACTGTATATATCTCAAGCCAAGCCAATATAGTCTTGACATTAAAAGATAGACCAGCTTATGAATTCGGCACTGCATCAGAAATTCATGCATGTGTTCAACCACATCACCGATTGTAATCAGTGTTCCGACATGTTATGATTTGACTGATGCAGCTCTAATCATTGCACTATTCAGCTATACCGTTCATACACTTATCGTTCATAGTCATACTTAGCAAAGTTCAGCTAGTGTTTAACGAATTAATATAAGCTTTGAAGCCAATATAGTGACTTATTCGCTGGCTTCATCAAATAAAACACTAACTTTTTGAAGTTTGTTGTCTGGCCGTCAATGGTTATTTCCACTCAAGATACTGAAATATTTCAAGAGACCTGTAGAAAACGTCGAATATATGTATTTCTGCTCAAAACGGGATTTTTTCAGTTACAACTCTACTGCAGTTCTTGTAATAAAGTTTAATTTTTTAATCGGGAGATGAGTTCAAAAACCTTATTTGGTTTCTCGAAGACCACATACGTTAGAAGCGAAACCATTCGGATGACCTAACTAAGTGGTATTTTGAAATAAGAACTGACTGTAAAGCTTGTAAGAATTATTGGATTTTGGTGTTAATTCCATAGATTCGCCTGTCGAACCAATAATTCTGGAAGTACAAACTACAATCGACTCGATTATTGAGAAAATAGAACATAAACATTTATTGAGATGTCACTTTGAATCAAAATAGTTAAGTTCAAATAAAAGAACAACCGAATTACAATGGTATGAGCTTAAATGCTTTTTGACAGGTTTGCCAAAAAGAAATATATTTCCTTGGAAATACATTTTATGATGTCATCGAAATTATATCAAAATTTTATCAGAGATTTTTAATGTAAAGTGTTGGTAGAATAATGATTGAATATTTTTAGAAAATAGGAACGAGCTTTTGAGAAAACTTTATTCTTATTACTATCGTGTTGCATAATGTAATATGACATGATGCAACACGATTTTTTTAATCATCTGAAAACTATCGATAGTGTTAAAGAGGTTATCTTTCCCTCGGTTGAAGTGCAGACATCGAGGGTCAACCCATCTACACACCGTTAGTACTTCACAGGCTGGAATATGGAGCTTATGCAAAATAGGCGTTTAAACCTGTCAACTCGATTTGGCAGTACATCTTACAAAGATTAAGATTTGAAAGAAATAACATAAGGATCCGGAATTGATCATTCTCTCGCTTTGCATAACGTTTGCATGTCGTCTGATATAATCGTTTCTTTGGTCACTCGTGTTAATGTTGTTTTTTATGAATAAAACTTCTGATTTTCACTAACCTTAACAGTGTGGATTTCACAATGCATTTATCACAATGTCGGACAATATGCCTATAAAGACCACCCTTCCAGATATAAAAAATCATTGAGAATCAATGAGTGGTTAGGCAGTCTCATTATGGCAAAGCAGAGAAAAATTTAAATATATTTCTTAATGGTTGAACTAGAACCCCTTCCTGATTTCAATTCGGTTTTGAATTGAAGATAAAACAGCCATAATCCGCTCTTGTATCTAAAACAAGGCGGTTGAACAAAAGATGTTGTGACATTCATTATTTTTGACATGATACACTCTATACAGGTCTTATCCGATATGAGTTCATGCTTAGTTTGGTTTTCTTAAATTTAACTAAACATTATATAAGCTTTTTGACCGTTCTGAGCATGTTTGCAACTTTCTAAAGTACCTTAATGAAACAAATATAATATAGAACCAAATGTCATCAGTAATCACTTTTTACCACCATTTTTCACAATTTAAGACCTGCCTATGAGAAGAGTGCTCTCGAGGTTCTCCCGTTATCCCGATATACAGAAATTATATTTCCAATCAAATTTTTGTAGCATCGGGACGATTCACAAAGCAATAACAGTACGTGATATTTGTTTCAATGGTATAATTAACGGTTTTACCAGTAGGTAGGTACCACCACTATATGAACTAGTTCCAACTTTATAAATCTACTAGCAACTTTCTAATGTTTTGGGAACAAACACGGGAGTGGATTTTGATTTGCGAGTGTCAACTGGAATTAATTTGCGCATGTTCTCCCGAAATTAGCTAACAAAGTCTGTTTGATCGGGATTTGAATCCTGGAAGCTTGAGCACTTGTACATATACTAGTTCTGCTGGGGAGCACTTCAGTTTATCTTTGACTGATGCTCGTATTCCTTACAAGATAATGGGTAGCCCACACCCAGAGAAATAATTGGATAATGTATACTTATAAGGAACAATCTATACAAAAATTAAGCTCTATTTTCAACCTTACCTTACTTAGGAATAAAAAATCTTAAATAGGAATGATGAGTACAATTTTGAATAAGCATGGAAAATTCTTGTGTAAGAAGAATTCGGTACTTAATTAACGTATGAATTATGCACTATATTGCATAAGGTTATGTTTAAATGTGAATGACTTGCGTGATAGTAAAACATGAGTTGTGAATTACTAGGATCAATCCACTGCATAAATAAAACACTGAATAATCCTTGATATTCATTGGGTATTCCTTTATAGGAATATTTAGGCACTTAATAAATGTATGAATTATGTGCCATATTGGTATATTTTATGATAAAAATGAACGATTTGTGTGCAAATAAAATACAAATCGTGTGTCAATAAGTTCAATTTAGTGCATTAATTTAACACGTATCATCCAATTTTAAGAGGATTTCAAGGCATTTGTAAATATTAAATTTTATAAATAAAAACATTTTTATATTTCTTGTAATAAATGTAACTTTATTTTTTTTCAACTTTTCAACACATTCAAAACACATATATATATATATATATATATATATATATATATATATATATATATATATATATATATATATATATATATATATATATATATATATATATATATATATATATATATATATATATATATATATATATATATATATATATATATATATATATATATATATATATATATATATATATATATATATATATATATATATATTTAAATAATATGACTACAAAACATAATAATAACTTTCTTATTTTAATTGAAAGTAAATTTGATCATTTAAAACTAAAAGCATCTAAGTAAAAAAAATTTATGTCCATTACTAGAAGAATGTAACTGAAATGGTTTTTTTGTTTCAATTAAATTAATTGCTTTTAAAAAAATGTTTACCTTGAATTGTTGATGCTAAATTTCCATAAAATATCGTCCTGTTTTTGTTTTCCTGATGGTTTAAGTATATAGTGCACCAGTTTACAAATTTGAAAGTGACTGATCTCTGGAAATATCAAAAATAACTTTAATTCACTACGTTCAACTGGAATAGAAATATAATTTTACCTTCATTGGTAGATAAATTTTTATATTAATTTATAGCGGCTTTGTCTTTAAGAGTTTTACCAAATATTTGGTGGATTTTTATTTTAAAACTCTCCCAAGTGTTGAAAAGTTGGCTGGTGCTTTTTGGATAAAGATGTTCAAAATCGATTTCAATCTGTAATACAAATGATTTATAATAAATAATACATGAATAGTGAAATATTTTACAACATTAATATAAATATGTAATACTTAAACTTACCAAGCGAAATCCATTTGAGTTTTGGTACAGAGGCCATTCATTTAAAAGGAAACTTGTATCTTTCGCCTTTTGTATGACTTGTGTCCGGATGTTGTGGGAATCCTTCCACTTTAGCTCCACGACTTCCCAAGGAGTATTATGATTTTTTAGCCAATTTTTATTTTCGTCATTAACTTCTTCTTGCCCTATACATAAATAAACAAAATTAAAATAATTAACTTGTTACAAAATAAAAAAAATAACTGATTAAATACCTTTTAATTCAACATCAAAACATTCTTCTTCAATGGTAACTTTTCGTTGTCTTTTACTATCAGTAAAATACCCCACTTTCCTTAAATTTTTCGAAATGTTTGAAATAATAGTCCTGTATATGAGAAACAAAAAAGTAAATAACTAACAATTGATCTTAGTATACATATTTACAAATGTAACAAAAATACAGATTAAACTTTAATACAACTTACAGCATTTTCTTCTGGAAAATGTTCAATTATTTGATATGTGACGTTGCGAAAATCGTTTATTGTCATACATTTATTATGTTCAACAAAATAACGCGCAATGTTCATACATAGTAGCTCACGTATTCCAGATGATAATTAGGGTGGAATTTGATTCTCATACATTGATTTTATTTTTAACCCACAAGGTGTTTTGAAGAAATTTTCTAAAACCTTAAAATAATTAAGAATTTAACAAAAGTTTCCTGAGGTGGCTGGGGTGAGGAGCAGGATGATGTCGAAGTTGGTGTAGATGTTCGTTGTGTCACTGAAACAAATTTTTCTAACACAGAAAAGCTGCTACTGGTATTAGATGCAGTTTCTTGTGTATCGTTTAATGTGAGTGCATTTGGAATATTCTAAAGCAAACGTAAATAACAATTAAAAACAAGTTAATTTAGATACAAAAGCATAAGCACATTTTTAGCCTTCCATTCCAAAAGCCTGGCTCTAAATTTTGCTTGATTCCCCAAATCATCTTTGAAAATGGCGTTAAGTTCTATCTCCGTCAAATATTTTAAACTATCCATATCGATTTTTTACCTTGAAGTAAAAGTTATTTGTATGTTTTAATTTTAATATACTAATCTCATAAGAATGAATACGATATGGCTACTTAATAGTTTTGGTAGAATAGGTTCCATATTCCATTCACGAAGCAATGCGCACAAATCATTATCATTTTCAATAAATATAAATGAATTTATGTCATATACTTGATCATCTTGTCCGGTAACTGTAAGGGAGTCATCCATCTATATGACCGTTGAATAATAATAACAATAATTTAGGTTAATAATTGAACAATTGCAGAAGAAAATAGTAAAGCGATAAAAATTAAACATATTGTTCTATCAAATTAAATGTGCTATTTCATGCAATTAATTGGTTTCGTTTTTCGTAACAATAAATGAAAATAAATTTTATCACAATTTTTTTTGCACGTGGTTTTGCACAAGCTATGCACAAAAAATTTATTAAATTAAACCAATTTAAATACAAAACATCACATTTTACACTAATTAACTAGCTTACCTTAACTTGATCTACAATTTTTCATTAATTTCACTTATTTACAGTATTTTCACAGAATTTTATGTTACAGAATTTTACTCAAATCTTTTTACAAAGTAACTCGGTGAGCTCGATCTAATGAATGTTCACTATGTAGAAAAATCAGGAAGCAAGTCATGATAGTTTTATATTCTAATTAGAAAAGGATAGTAGTAGATATCGTAAAAAATGTAAAAATTAGGTATATAGTATTCCTAGAATGCATAGAGTATACATTAGTTGCCATAAAAGGTGCAACGTATTGTATAAATAGATAACTCTACTTTTTACGCTTGAATGCTATTTTATTCACGATACGTATTGATCATGAACAATAAAGTACATTTTTTAATGTATATTATATACCGATCTAGGTATTAAATATGAAAAATTTGGGATATTTGCTGAAATTATGAATTAAATATGACTAAAAGGAATGATTTATACTTATTTATATTTTGGTCTATATATTCCTATGTTAAGTATAAAATATGATTTCATATTTCTTTGGGTGCAGTGCTCCAATCGACAACACTTCCACGAGTTTTAAGTGATGCTTTTAGTTGTCTGTGAAAACGTTCGACCATACCATTTGCCTGTGGATGAGAGGCAGTGGTATAAATTCTGTGAGTGCCTAGTAAACGTGTGAGTTGTAATTTCAAGGGGTATTCCAAACCTTGATACGTATTGCTCAACAAAAGTCTTAGCAATTGTGGCAGCGGTACTATCTCGAATGGGGTATGCCTCCGGCCAACGAGTGAATCGATTTAAAAGGGTAAGTATATATAAAACCTTCGGAGGGTGGGAGCGGTCCCACTACATCCATGTGTATGTGTTCAAATCTCGACGATGTTTCGGTGTGCCTTTGCACTTTACTAATTTGGCATCCGATGCAACCACGTACCCAATTTGTAAAATCAACGTTCATGTTCGGCCAAAAATACCTACTTCATATTAAATTACGTGTAGCGCGCATGCTTGGATGAGATAAACAAAGTGTCTGCGTGACAAAGTGTCTGCGACCAAGTTGTGCTTGCCTGCTATATGTTGTACGTCCTTCGTAAACTGAGCGATAGTCTTATCGCCGTGGTAAGAGGCTTCTCTAAAATATCTGAAATATTTTATTGCTAAATAAATAGCGAGAAGTTCTCTGTCAAAGGCTGAATATTTCATTTCTGCTGTCGATAATTTTCGGGAAAAGAATCCTGATGGTTGCCAACATCCGTTATTTAATTGTTGCAACACTGCGCCAACGGCAATGTAGAATAGTGATAATGATGCAGGGAGCTGTACTCATGACAGCTAATGATGAATGATGGGAGTCGAACTTGAACTCCACAGAGTGGCATTGATTGACAGCTAGGGCGCTGAATCAACCAGTCTATGAAGACGGTTATCTTTATGAAATGTTTGGCATCTTTTGTATGTCATCTGTAATCTTCGTTTCACTAGGCTGGTTTCAATCTGATGACGTCATTGACTCGTTGTGTGATCGAAAAGATCAAATCCATCTCATCAGGCATATGCGACCGGACTTGATGTATGTTGCATTTCGTTTTCTATATATAATGTGAGGCTATGTTGCAACAGTTTTAGCGAAATACAGAATTTGAATCGAAATCTTTTTTCGATTATTTTGTTACTATACTTTACTATTGTGGCGTGACTATTCGTCGTGTTTGTGAACGCCACAAACTCTATCCAGCTCTTGCAGAGTTTTTAACTGTGAGGCATGACGTACAGTATCAAAGCAGTTGTGCTTTTTGAACACTAACCTGATCGCTATGTAAATGCGTTGAACTGCTAGCGTCAACACTTCATTTTGAGCAATAAGAGAACACTGTTTATTTTTGTATAAACTTCCTTATAGTAACGATTTTTTTAAGATTTTATTTGGTGAAGATCGATTTCGATATTTAATCATCATCAGTTCACTTTGATTGTAAATGATGTTTGTAAATGATAAATTTTGTAAGTTTTGCAAATAATAATTTGTTATTTTATCTGTAATATATAGGGAAGAGAATATTTAAAAACATTGGAATTATCTTCAGATCATTGAAATGTAGCCAGAAAACTACGAATCATAGGAATATTTCTACGAGAGAATGCTTGAACAGAAAAATGCAAATACGAACCAGGTGAGGTAGCACATTTGATATTTATATAGAATATTTTTTATTGATTGTGTAACAAATTCAGTACTAGGATTTAACTGAAAAGTTATAAATTTTAAGACTACTTTAACTTAACCCATTAACAACGACCGTACTCATTTGGGAACGCCAGTTTAAAACTTAATTTCTTCGAATGCAATGGGCTTAAAATTTATTTTTTCCTCGATTATTTGTTTATATAAATTGGTAAAAAACCTAAACATCTTCGTTTATAGTTAATAGTTTCCCTTTTTTTATCTACAATCCTGGTTTAAATATTACTCCTCAAACAAGTACATCAAGTGAAACAGTAATTTTGTAGTGAAATGGATACTCGGCTATTTTATGGGACAAAATATTATTCCCGATTGGAAGATGCCTTGGATGATATTTCAATTCATGAATTTGGTGTCCATGATAATTTGGAAATTTACTTTATTCCACAAAACTTAGACGAATTGACAGACACCGAATATTTTGATGAAGATATATTGTAATGCATTTCCATCCGAAATTCCAGGTAGTGTTGATATTTCTATAACAAATACCACCCAAGAAGATGTGTTCTTATCGAAAAATGAGAATTTTGTAGAGGGTTTACCTTGACGCAGCAGCATATTTTGATTTTAAAAAACCTAAATGGACGAAAAAACATCCGACTTACGTGCCTTTTGGAACAAACGATTTATGGTCAAGATAAAAGATTTATCACCACGTTAATCGTTTGAAATGCTATTTACTGATGAAATTATAAATAATATAATTCATCAACAATTACATATGCTCGGCAGAAAAATAATCACGATTTTCGAAAGCAACGATATCACTATAGCAACGTCGAATATCGTAACTTTAATGGAATACTGCTAATGACAGGATACCATACAATTCTTCAAGAACGAATATATTGGTCTTTGGACGATGATTTGGGAGCTCCGCGCATTTATAAAGCGTCAAGAGATCGTTACCTTGATTTGAAAAATATTTATTATATTTCAAAAATACAATTCAATGCTGACATTAGGTTTTCATAATATCATAATAATACATAAGTAATAATAATATGTAAAGTATTTTGGGCATAATACATGCAAGCAATTTATCTGCGATAAGTCAGTGAGGTTTTGGTATAAAAATTGGATCATAAATAGTTCGAGTGGATATTGTTACGCTTTTGATGTTTTTTGCAGAAAACCAACAAACGAATCGAGAACTCTGAAAGGAATAACCGTTGGTCGAGAGTCGTTATTGATTTATTGGCACATGTACCGAATCCCTCAAACCATATTGTTTTTTTCGACAACTATTTAACTACTTACTCACTTATGATTTATTTGAAAAAAACAAAAGATTAGAGCTACGGGAACAGTACGAGTAAATCGAATAAAACAGTGCCAGTTAATGCCCAATAAGGGAAAGAAGAAAACGGAAAGAGGAACGTATGATTATAAATTTGATCCGAGCTACGAAATTTTGTGTATAAGAAAGAAGGATAACAACAAATGCTCAGTTCTCACAAATTACGATTTTGTTGAACTGTTACGTTACGTAAAAGGATGGTCGAAAACTGAAAAGGTTAAGGTCTATGTAACACAACCTTTAGCTTTTTCATCATACAATAGTGGAATGGGTAGTGTAGATACTCATAATCAATGTATATCATTATACAGAATTGCCGTACGAGGAACGGCAATTCTGTATAATGATATACATTGAATGGTGGTGGGTTCTATTCATCTACATGGTAGATTTGACCATACCAAACGCATGGAAGTTGCATCAAATAAAAGCCGAGGTCAACTTGAATTTCGCCAGTTCATCGCACGAAGCTATTTGAAAGATGCTGCATCATCAAGAAGCATCAAAAAGAGGAAATCTGGAAGTTCCGTAGAAGTCAGTGAAGGATTTCACTTTCCAGAGAAGCTTGACAAACAATCAAAAGTGTTGTGTTTCTCATATAAAGGCTAGATGGTCCTACAAGAAATGTGAAAAAACAATGTGCTTGGAAAAAGGTGGTTATGTAAAGTACCATGTTTCTGTCTAACGTCGAGGACGCCTATTTTTCCATGAAAATACATAGATTTTCTTTCAATTTTTTTTTATTTAGTTTCTTAAATTGTTATCTCTTTGATATAAGTTTGAACGATTTTTAACAAGAAGTTTGGATTTAGGCGTTAATCAAATATGGGTTAGTTAAATATACATAATATGTATTCCTTTCTCCCTCAAATAGAACATACAGTTGTTTTATACAGTATTTGATTATTACTATTCAATTATAGATCTTATTTGATAAACTAAATCTATTAAAACGTTTATTAACTAAAACGAACTAAATTGTTTTATGCTATCAATCGATTATAATATTTTGGATTTGCATGCCAGTTTTATTTGTTTCATATTTATTATTATGGTATAACATTTATGCGTTTATTTACAATATTTCAGAAAAAGAAATTGAATTTGTGAAATCGAACGAACCCGCAGATGAACTTATAACACTTCAGTATATTTGAAAATGCATCAAATCTTCTCTTGTGACTCTTTCAAGGATGAAATGAAATAATTCACGCTCATCACAGTATTGGACCTTAACTATAATAGCGTAGCTTCATAAGTCTGTTAAGTAGCACTTATCATCTTTACAGAAGCTTAAAATTCATGAGATATAAAAATATATAATCTGACATTTTTCAACAAACCAAAAATCATGGTTAATATATATATGTTTTATTAGATAAATTTACTATATATGTTAAAATAAAGATTTAATTCTAATTTAATTAACAAATGTGTTTTTTTTAATATTTGAGAAATTATTACTTGAACCATGCAAATAATGCTATAAAAATTTAAGTAAGTTTGACATACTTTTAGAAAATTTATAAGCTGATTTGAGTATATTAGAAAATAATTTTTATGTATTAATTACATGATTTAATTCAAACTTACTTAGTTATACATGTACAAATAGCATGAATTCAATCTTATTTACTTGGAAATTTCATGCGCTTTTTGCTTATTTCATTCATAATAATGCATGATTGATTTCTACTTTCATGCAAAGATTTTCTTCAATCAAGAAAAAATTTACTAAAATTTTAAAGTAAATTCTAGTTAATATAAGAAACGAATGCTTAATATCTGAAATTTTATATTTACTTATAATATGCAAACATATTCATAATTTACGTCAATTTCTACTAGACTCGAAAACAATAGGGTATATGCATGTTTTCTGTTAGTTATGCATAATTATTTCTTTCCGTGTAGAAATCGCAATATCTTCTATTGTAATGATTATGAAATGGATCGAAATTTATTTTACTATTCAAGGTGCCTATAAATCTGGAGTACTTAAGAGACTTCGGCAAACTACTATAGTCTACATCTTAATATTTTGAGATAGCCTCACTTATGCATCAGGATATTACTGTGTTTGTGGGAACGCAGGAATTCGGGATTAAAACTTCCTGTAGTGTAACATAATATAACCAACCATGTGTTTCACAACAAGCAGCTGATCTGCTGTTTAATTCCCTTTCAGTGGATAGAGAATTCATGGGCTATGTGATCCAAAAATACTTTATCCAACACACCAGGTTTATGATAAATAAACATTAAGTAACCTTATATAGAGTGCACCAGTTCTACCAAAATAGAAATTAAAAATCACTAGAAGGTGGATTAAGAATGAACAACAACACACAATGGTATATGATTCGGACTACAGCTAGCCCTGAACAAACTTATCCAGTGTTATCGGATAAACGATAACTTTCTCGAAGTGCACGTTTCCTTAAAGGCTTATTGTGGTTGTCTGTTTGAAATCAATTTGGAAGAATGCACCGTGTATCACAAATAGGTGTAACCTTCCGAGTCTAAGTATAGGCTTCTCTTTCTATATAACTACTTCACGGTCTATACGTCTTTTTACCGCACAGTTTTTTTGAGTGTCTTGTACAGGTGTACAGGTAGCGGTGTACAGGTGGCACCGCAGTTAAATAGTACTGAAAACTGTAATGCAACATTCTTCAATCGAAAACCTCGAGCTAACTCATCATTAGTCTTGTACCAGATAATGGTCACTGCCTAAGAATATATAAATATATATATATATATATATATATATATATATATATATATATATATATATATATATATATATATATATATATATATATATATATATCTATTTATATATATATAAATTGAGTTCTGTTTTTTTGTTAAGTTGGTGCATTTGTTGATATCTTAGCGTCATATAGCTTGACATTTGCAAAAGTTACAAAGTCAAGAGTACATCTATTTCTGTGTGTGTTAGCGATTATATACAATTTTAGAGATGAATTTAGATTTCAACATCGAACTTGTATTATATTTTGCGTAAAAACGGATTTAACCGGCTGTAAATATACAATACTGGACATGGAAAGATAAAAGCAACGATTTAAGGAGACTTTCTTGGAATTTTACAACGACATTTTAGTGTTATCGTTACCATTACATATACCAATGACAAGTGTCACTTGAAGCTTGTTAATTCGAAACATGAGACCTGCTTTACAGTCAACCTTTAACAGCCGGACAATATTTTTCTGATATTTCAACACTTGTGAACGGATCAATAGCAGAAGTAACTTGGTCTCGCATTGGACGGATTCCTGAAATGTCTTTTCAAGGAAGACGACAAGTCAATGAAAGAAGTAATGGATACGAATACTATGATTTAAGAGAACAATATGTTGAGCCAGTAGATCTTTCCAGACAAAACAATTCGTTGTGTGCAGTAAATTGGATGGGCCATCCTACATCAAAGAACCGGATATCATGTGAAACTAAGAACACTTGTTGGAACTGTGGTATTCGACCCATTTGTTCAAAGATTGCGGCATACCAATTACCGGTAGATTTTGTTTTGGTTGCGGTACTAAAAATGTTATCAAAGCTAATTGTGATAAATGTAAGAATAATAGTAGCCCGGGAAACTATCAAAGGGGTGTCAAAAGTTTCTGTGTTTTGAGATCCCAGAATCAGGAGTACGGTACTCCGAAGCCGAAAATGGAAGAGGCGGCATCGAATTCAGACCCCGAGTTTTATCGGATACTCCGAAGGAAGTAAAGGTTGTATCCTCAATACCATGTCGGCAGATTTCACAATCTACACAAACAACACCTAGATCAAATTTGAACGGTAGCACTAGCAGGAGTCTTAAATATTTTAGAACTCGGCGAGAAATTAAAAAAAAATCATTTCTGAATCAATCATCTCATCACATTTAGACAAAAGGCCTTATGCCGAAGTATTAATCAATGGAATTCTATATCGAGGTTTATTAGACTTAGGAGCTAGTATATCAGTACTCAGTCACGGAGCAGAAGAGTTCCTCGAGAAAAATAATTTTAAAATTTATCACTTAACGTCCCTAGTGGCTACAGCAATCGGTGAAAATCAACGAATCATTGGACATATGTTGAAAGAAAAATGGAACCCTTTGGCACAAATAGCTTTTGATCAGTAAAAGCAAGCACCATTAGTCAGCCCGGACTTTTCTAAACGTTTTACATCCGGTGTGACACCTCCTCTACGCGAATTGGAAGTGTCTTATTTCAGCGGTGGGATAATGGAGAGGAACACCCAATAGCGTTTATGTCGCACAAATTAAATAAAACCCCAAAAAATTATTGCATCACCGAACTAGAATGTTTAACAGCGGTGATGAGTGTCAAAAGTTTTAGGCCATATGTAGAGGGTTACACATTCACGCTGATAACAGATCATTCAAGTTAACGGTGGTTGATGGATCAAAGTGTTTTATCCGGTAGACTTGCTAGATGGGCCATACTATTGCAAACATTTGATTTCAAAATAGAAAGTCGTAAGGGGACGTTAGACAAACGGCCCATACAAATTTCTTTCAACATGCGCCATATGAAGGAAAAAATTTCATACTTCAAAACTTATGCTCTCCCAAGTATGTTAATTGTAATCTTGTATGACTTCTAGTGACTAAACCGACAATGATCCATAGAAATTTTTTTATGCCGCATGTTGAAAAAAATTTGTATGGGCTGATTGTCTGTTATAGTCCCAAGAAGTTCCCTCATATGGTACATGTTGAAAAAAATTGTATGGGCCGATTGTTTGTCCAACTCACAGAGGACTACAAACGACATGGCATATATGGTTAGTTAGGTTAAAATACTGTCACGAATCACAGATGTCATTTGTGATAATAAAGAAGAAAATTATAGCAATAGGGATTACCCTGTAACCAAATGTTTACACATACGAACAAAATAAAAATATATAATGAAATAGGCGGAGCGAACAAAATTCGACGAGAAGAACATTCGCGAAGTGTATAGAGAAGCAAAATAATGGAATGTTCCACAAGTATTTGTGTCTTATAAATACGTGTAGACATTTGAGGTACGAGACAGTTCAATTTTGAATTTCGAAGTGTTAATATTGGGAAGTGATAAAAAGTGAAGTGTTAAAATAATAGTAGTGATAAATATTGTGTAAAATAATAGTGAAAATAAATATTAGTGACTTATTTGCGAAATAATTGTGGAATTAATTGGGAAATAAATTTATTGTAAAAATTAATTTTTGCGAGTTTATATTCACAATCCAGTGATCGAACAGGATAAAATTATTTGAATAACCACTCGGCGAAATCGTAACAATACGTTACGATTAATAAAATGCTGATTTCATTTTGATACGGTCGAGTGGAACCTTTTGTTGATGACCATTAGGTTCCATTTTCACAATATTGAAAGAAATCGAATTTAGAGGTGGAAGTTTTTATTGATGACTGTTATTGAAGACCGATCAAATGGTGCAGTGGTTAAGGCTGCGGCAGTTGGACCGGGAGGTACCGGGTTCGAATCCCGATAGGGGCAGGATGGCAAAGGGATTTTTCACCACACGATTACGATCGGTGGTGCGAATGAACACATCTAAGACCCCCTGTTGGAGTGCAGAATTCATGGGCCGACCCATCTTCCATGTCAGTACTATAGGCTGGCATGGAGCTATGCAATGTCTAGATGGTTCTTTGTAAATCGGACCTATAGCCGTACGTCCTCGACATGGCTGTAACGGCGTAAGATAGGACGTAAATAAGCGAAACGCGAAAGAGTTGGGAGAGCCTCGAGCCTCGAAACAGATTGTAGAGATAAAAAACAAACAAACAGACTGTTATTGAAAGTTTTTATTGATTTAAATATTGAATTTATGGCGATTTGCATAGATAATTGCCCTAAGGCGTGTCACCATATTATGTAATTTATGTTTATTCATAGGAGGTGGATCTTTATAAGCCAGAGGCACAATAAACTCGTCAGTACAAAATTCGTTGAAGGTTTTAAATTATTGACTAGTGATACTAATTTGGTATGTACCAACCAATATTTGTAAATTTACGGGGCCGGTTCCGAATTTTTCTGCGAATTAATAAAAAATATAATCACATTTTAAGAATTTATATTTTAAAAATGAACTTACCTCTAACTATTTTGCCAGAGCCATCCCCGACTTATACTTATTCGGTTTTCGTTTATTTGACGCCATTGAAAATAAAAAAAAATAAAAAAATATAAAAGTAAGATATAATGCTTTGTACACACAATTACTTTTTATGTCATCCGGTGCATGCTAACTATTGGTCAACGGCGAGAATCGAACTCGAGACCGCAGCGTGTTGAGAAACTCTCTTAACCGTAAAGCTACAACAGGCTGTAAATATACAATACTGGACATGGAAAGATAAAAGCAACGATTTAAGGAGACTTTCTTGGAATTTTACAACGACATTTTAGTGTTATCGTTACCATTACATATATACCAATGACAAGTGTCACTTTTTTTCCGGTTATAACAGGCCATTATTGGCCCGTACCGTGTCAACAGTCTAACTCCATCGGTTTCGACCACGAGCCAGCTCTTCATACTGTTGCAAGCAGTTGGAAGATGCCAGATCGCTCTCTACGCCGTGGAGCCATCGTCGCCGACAGCGACCTCTTCGCCTACCGAAAGGTGGTTCTACCTTTAAAAATTGCTGTATCATTCGTTTCGGATCAGCACCCAGAACGTGACCGAGCCAGCGTATTCGCTGTCCTTTGGTTTCTTGCACGATATCAGGTATTTGTATTAAATCCCTGATCTCGTGATTGAAAAGAACTCGGTAAGTGCCATCGACGTCGCGTTTTGGGCCATATATCACACGCATGATTCTTATCTCGAATGTTAGAAGCCATCTTTCGTACTCATCCGTCAAGGTCCAACTCTCACATCCATACATGACAACGGGTCTGATCAACACTCTGTACAGCTTCAGCTTACCCGTATTTGCAAGATATTTTGATTTCAGCAGTGGACGTAGAGGATACAAAGCCCGATTGCCAGTGGCATGGCGAACCTTGATATCCTCTCCCACACTATTACCGTGAGTAATGAGAGATCCAAGATACTTGAATCTCATCACTCCTACAAACGTGTGGTTTCCACTACTGAAATCACTTGCGTCTTGGTATATATATAAGTTAACTTTTTATTATTATGGTTCAACTAAAAAAAATCAATTTCTGATTTTTCGTTTCTTTTCTTTATTTTCTTTATTTATTATTTTCTTTATTTATTTAATTTTCTTTATTTATTTAATTTTCTTTTCTTTATTTAAGATTGCTGGAAGCACTTGCAGTGTTGACCTTTCTTGCGAAATAAATATTGTGTTATTAATTGTTAGACTCATATTACTAAACTTTATAAGATATGTCCCATTGAGTTGTTGATTATCGTTTCTAAATTCGACGACTCCCTTGAATTGATTAAGTAAGATTACTCCTTCTGATATCTCCTGGATGGTTGGGATGTGTTGATTGTTGTTTTTATTGCACTTAGAAGGTCGGCTTTTAAGAAGGTTCGGCAGGCACATTGAATTAGTAATGTCTTTAATATTATTTTGATTACAGATTGAAAGAGAATTTATTGTTTTACAATTTTTGACTATACTAAAAATACTGTCATGATTCCTTATAATATTTTCATTTTCAATTTCTTTTATTTTATTGTTTATTTTGACAGGTTTAATAATTAAATTATCATAAATATCTAATGTAGTTAAAGGAATGTAAACAATATAGAGTAAATATTTGTTGTTACTAATTATTTTAACATTGGCAAAGTCTAATGCTTCCTCCGGAGTAGAGTAAGGCAAATTTTCATTTTCAATTGTGTCGATTGATAATTTTACTTCTGAATTTGAAAGCATAAGTGAATTTATTATTCCAGCTTTTGCCCAGTGAATAGCATACTTAATATTAACAATTTCTTCTTTCAAAGTCTAATCTTATATTGAATATTTAGGGCGAGCTGGTCGGATAATTTATTTTCCTTGTGGATTGATTACGTTGATTAATTCATTTGCCATTTTGGTTAAGTATGATAATGACCTAGATTTGGGTCATTATGCATGAAATCGAGACGAATGCGTCTTTAATAGCATCAAATCAACCCAGCTGCTCGGAGGCCGGTACCATAGATCCTGTGGAGAAACAACTACCGCCAAATAGCGGAAATAACTTTCCGAAGAGCACGAAAATGTTGAGATCACCAGTTTTAAATAGCAAACTCATATCTGCAAACAACGCAGTCTCCTCTGAAAAAAGAACTTTATTATCAGAACAAATGCCGAGAGCATCAACAAATATTATAAACAGTGAGGAGCTGTTAAATAAATTTCAAAAAATGGAGAATCTAATCGCGCAGCTGAGCAATGAAGTTGCTGAACTTAAAAGAGAAAACTCTTTACTAAAAGAAGAGATTAAAAACAGCAAATATGAGGATTCAGCACGAGTTAACAATCTGTCTTCGAACGATATTCATCCATCATCCAGTAAACATGATCATTCAAATAATTCCAACTGGCTGCTGCGGCAATTTCCAGCTTTTCAACAAAATAATAGATTCAGTGCTCTGAGCCAAGAGGATTATTGCACAGATGAGGAAGAACTGGAAAAAGAAGTTTCCAGTGCTGATAACAGAAATACTAAGAAACGTAGGCGCACAAAACCCCTCCAAAAAATACTACACAAAGTGTGAACAATAACACTGAACAGAAAAACCCAAAAATACCACTGCCTCCACCCATTAACGTGAGCAATATCAATAATTTCGAATTTTTTCGACAAGAAGTAATTAAAACCACTAGTGAATCAACTAAGTTTAAGGCGCTTTCAAATAGTGACGTTAGAATTACCTTTGATAATGAACACGATTACAGAAATGTCAAAAAATTACTGGAAGAATTAAAAAAAGAAGCCAGCAACAAACTAGAAAATATCGAATATCACACTTACCAGCTGAAGAGCGAAAAGGCTTATAGAGTGGTTATCAGAGGCTTACCATCTTCCATTAGTCAAGATGAAATTAAAGCAGACTTAGAAAAAATAGGACATGAAGTCGCAGGTATTACCAATATATACAAAATGATCGCAATTAATGGAGAAAAAGTTAAGAAACACTTTCCATTGTTTTACGTCGACTTAAAACAAAAAGACAACAATAAAGAAGTATACAATATCAAGAAACTTGCGTACTGTATAGTTAAAATTGAACCACCTAACAAGACAAGGGGCATCCCACAATGTACGAATTGTCAACAACTTGGACATACCAAGAGTTTTTGCTATCGCCAAACCAAATGCGTTAAGTGTGCTGGAAATCATCACACGGCAAAATGCAATAAACAACCAGATATCGCACCTTCATGTGCTCTTTGTCACCAACAAGGACATACTGTAAACTATAAAGGATGCTGTGTATACCAAAACAAAATTAAAAGCCAACAAAATAATAGAATAAGCGTAGTACAGCGATTACAAACCAAAGCTGCTTAACCACAAAAAACAATTACACCACCCACAGCTGGATTATCCTATATGCGCAAGCCACAAAATTATCTGCTGATGATTTAAACCAAAACAACAAACACAGAGAATGGAATGAAGAGCCTATAGTAATTATGAAATTATTAAACTGCTTAATCAAATTCAACAGACACTTGGTCACCTAGCAGAGAGAGTATCAAAGCTGGAAAGCAAAAAAGTCAGCATACACAATAATGATTAACTCGTTCCTACGCATTGTAACTTGGAACGCTAATGGGCTCATCCAACGAGCCCAAGAACTGGAAATATTCCTCCATACAAACAACATAGACATTGCTCTGATATCAGAAACACACTTCTCGAACAAAAGCTTTATCAGAATAAAGGGATTTACCTCCTACTGGACAACCCATCCTAGTGAAAGAGTCAGAGGCGGTTCAGCTGTACTAATAAAAAATAATATCAAACATAATCAACAAGAGGATATTCGTGAAAGCTATATGCAAGTAACTGTGATCTCAATCCAATATAATGGCGCAGATTTAAATATTGCGGCAGCATACTGTCCCCCACGGCATTCACCAACGAAGTCACAATTTAATAACGTCTTCAATAAACTCGGTCCAAGGTTTATTATTGGAGGGGACTATAATATAAAACACACAGCTTGGGGCTCCAGGCTAATTTCCCCTGGGAAAGGGAATGCTTTGTTCAATGCCATTCATGAAAATAAATGCGAATATATTTCTCCAGGAGGGCCAACGTATTGGCCAACGGATGCAGGAAAAATTCCAGATCTACTTGATTTCTTCATCACAAAAGGTACTTCATCCAGTTGCACTAGTGTCGAAGGAATTAACGACTTAACGTCTGATCACATCCCTGTACTTTTATCAGTAAACACTATAGTCATCAAGAAAAAGAAAAAGCAAAACCTAACTAATCGATTCACGGATTGGGATCTCTTCAGAGAAAAATTGGAAGATATAGTTGAGCTAAAAGTTAGTATTAAAAGTATTGACGAATTGGAACAACAAACAAACAATTTTATTGAATACATTCATTTTCCCGCCAGTCTAATTACTCCAGAAATAACGGATAAAGCGGAGTTCGAAGTCAAATATCCAGCTGAAATCAGAGAACAAATCAAAGAAAGAAGAAAGGAAAGGAGAATATGGCATCTGACCAGAAATCCTGCTGACAAGACAACTTTCAATCGTGTAAGTAACAAAGTCAATAGACTAATTAAAAGCTTCAAACAGGATTGCTTCGACAACTACTTAAGAGGGCTAGGTCTGTGAAATGAATAAGGATTACTAGTTATGGAAAGCAACCAGAAAATTTAAACGACCTGTAGTTCGAATACCACCTATAAGAAATGCTCAAGGCAGTTGGGTTCGACAAGACAAAGAAAAAGCGGAACTCTTTGCTCAACCCCTAGCAACAGTGTTTCAGTCCCATGACATTCAATCCAACATTGACGCAACACCTGCTTATCAACCAAATCAGGATTTTAAAAGGGTCACACCAATGGAAATTGCTCAAGAAATCGACAAAAGTCTGAACCAAAAGAAGGCACCAGGAATTGATGAAATATCACCGGGTCTGTTCAAGGAGCTTCCACGTAAAGCAATCATCATGATCACATACTTATTTAATGCCTGTATGAGGTTGAAGTATGTACCCAAATGCTTCAAAACGGCCCAAATAATTATGCTGAAAAAACCTGGTAAACCAGATGAAGAAGTAACATCATACAGACCAATTTCACTGCTTCCGACCCTATCAAAGCTGTTTGAAAAACTACTACTGAAACGTCTAAAGCCCATGGTAAACGTCCCTGATTTTCAATTTGGGTTCAGGAACAACCACTCTACAATAGATCAAGTCCATCGAATAACTACGGTAATAGAGCAAGCGTTAGAAGAAAAGAAATATTGCCCCGCCGTATTTCTGGATGTATCCCAGGCCTTTGATAGGGTTTGGCACGAGGGATTGATATTCAAAATGAGCAAAATGCTGCCACAAAACTATTGCCAGCTGCTTGAATCATACCTCTCTGATCGTCAATTCAGAGTCATCCATGAAAAAAACATGTTCTGACTTTTATCCAACGTTAGCGGGAGTTCCGCAGGGAAGTGTTTTGGGACCTGTCCTCTACCTTCTCTACACTGCGGACATACCTACAACGAATAAAACATTCATCGGTACGTTTTCCGATGACACCGTAATTATGTCAGTAGACGAATCACAATCAAGGGCAGTGGAAAACCTGGAACGAGCATTGAACGACGTTACTAAATGGACAATTGACTGGAAAATTGTGCTTAATGAGTTTAAATCAACCCATGTGACATTTACACTTCGACACAAAAATAACAATCTACGCTTATACCTCAATGGAGCGCAAGTGCTGAAATCGTATCTGTTCAGCTTTTTGTCTCCGTAAGACAAAAAGCTGAACAGATACGATTTAAACAACGTCAAATGTACTGGTTAATTGGGCATCATTCCAAAATGAACCTGTATTGCAAAAGACTAGTCTATCAAACTATCTTCAAACCAATATGGATGTATGGCGCGCAGCTATGGGGTTGTACTCATAAGTCTAATAGAGACATTATACAACGTAGTCAAAATAAATTTCTTCGAATGATCACCAACGCTTACCGCTTCGTGACTAACCGGGAAATACACAATGATCTAGAAATTCAATTGATTGACGACGTCATCCGCGAATGTGCCATAAGACATGAGAAGAGACTTCTTACCCATACCAACATCGAGGCCGTACAACTACTGGACAGTACAAACGAAGTAAGGCGGCTCCAACGAATGAAACCACATGAGTTAACCGTATGAATATTATATAACAAGGGAACTGGACACTGGTTCAGCAGACCCAAACAAGTTTTATGCTTATCTCATAAGTACTAATGTCAACCCTACTAATGAATTAAGTAATAATATTTAAGATTGTAGTAGTCATACCAATAAAGGTGTTATTTTAAAAAAAAATAAAAATTTTGGTTAAGTTATTGATTCTATCATTGTACAATTCATTAATGATTCTTTGCTTATCGTCGTGATCGGGATTTCCAGCTATCCATTTCCACGTGCTACCAATAATTTAGAGACCGTTTAGTTTTGCCTTTACGTATTTTGAGATCGTTTACAGTCCTTGTAGTTGTGTTAGTTCGTGAATCAAGTAAGGGTATAGTGAGTGTCCAGTCGTAATTTCATGAGTTAGTATAGCGGTCATTCTGTCGATAAATATCTGGTGGTTGTCTAGTTCAATTATGTGTATCAGTTTAAAGTATCCGTTTTGTATTTTTGCCTTTCCATCACTATGTTGAGTCGCTGATATTGCATTTATTTCCGATGATATTGGTATTCTGGATAAAGCATCTGCAACTACATTTGCTTTGCCTGGCTTGTACTTAAACTCATAATTATATTCTTCTTGTATGGCCTTCCAACGTTTCATTTTTGAGTTTGTATTTTTGTTACTCAGTGCGTACGTAAGTGGTTGGTGGTCAGTGAATATACTAACTTTTCTTGATCCGTATAGGAAATTTCGTAAGGCTGATAAGGCCCAAATGATGGCTAGCATCTCTTTCAAATTCTCTGCGTAGCTTTCCTCCGTTTTATATTATAGGAATATTATAGGTTTCCTCTCTTGAGATAATATTGCGCCTAAGGCGAAGTTTTAGGCGTCAGTGGTCAATTCAAATTCTTTTTGGAAATTTGGGAATGTCAACATTACGTCGTTAGAAATGAGAGAGTTCTTGATTTTGTCAAAAGCCATGAGTTCGTCGTCGTTTAAGTTGATAATTTTTGTTTTGAAAGAAATTTTGACACATGTCCGTCTTCCCCTCTTAAAAGCGAAGTCAGGGGTTTTGCGAGCTTCGCATAGTCTTGTATTAATCGTCGATAAAAGCCTGCCATTCCTAAGAATGATCGTAGTTCCTTAACAGTTTTAGGTGTGGGGAACTCAGCTATGGCTTTTACTTTTTTTGGATTGGTTTTTATTCCATCCCTAGATATTATGAATCCCAAAAATTCCACTTGATCTTGGAAAAACTCACACTTGTCCAACTGGATTTTCATGTTGGCTTGTTCCAAGGTTTCGAATATTATTTCTAGATTCTCGAGAAGTTCTTCCTCGCTTCTTCCAAAGATAATTATGTCGTCAATATAGACGAAACATCGTTTACCTATGTGATTACGTAGGATATCGTCAAGCGTACGCTGGAATATTGACGGTGCATTCTTAAGCCCAAACGGAAGTCTGGTGAATTCATACTTTTCGTGGTTCACGGAGAATGCTGTTTTTTCTATGTCATTTTCTCTTAAAGGGATTTGATGGAAGCCGCTTTTGAGATCTAATATCGTGAAGAATTTATTTTGGCCTAGATTGGCTAAGATCTCATTAATTTTCGGTATAGGATAATGGTCTGGGATTGTGACAGTATTTAGTTTTCGATAATCGATTACTAAACGGTATTTTTTTTTCCTGACGCATCTTCTCTCTTGGGTACAATCCACACTGGGGAATTGTACGGGGATTTGGATGGTCTGATGATTCGATCAAGGAGTAGTTGTTGTATTTGATTCTCAACTTCTTCTTTTAGACATATTGGATAGGGATATGGTCTGGAATATACTGGTTCCGTGATATAAGTACGGATTTCTCCTCGTACTATTGTGGTGTAGGTTGTTCGGGATCAGAGAAGACGTTTCGAAATTTGGAGACTTTTTCATTTAATTTTTGTTTTAGATTGGGATTGAGGTGAGAGTTTCTAATGTCTATGGTGTTGACTGAATTGGAAACGTGTTGTTTCAAAGGGATCTTTATGTTTGGATATATTGTCATAAAACCGTCTTTAGTGTGTATTGTAGCTTGGAGTTGTTTGAGACTGTCATTACCTATGATTCCGTCAAAGGAGTTTAATTTCGGTAAGATGAAAAATTTTAACTTTCTATCTGTTTCGAAAAAGTCTATGAGAGTATGGTGGGTAATTTTTAAGCTACCCGCTATAGAATTTGCTATAAAAGATTTTTCATTTTGAATCGGATTTTTTTACGAATTTTTGTTGTATGTAGTTCTTGTTAGAACCAGTGTCTATAAGAAATTTGAAGGTTTTGCCGCTCTTCGACACATGCTCAAAAAAAGGCAACGAAGAGCTCCTTAATCTAAAAAATGGACATCGTCCAATTGTTCTATTTCCATCTCTTCGATATCATCACTGTTATCGTCTGTATCGTTGGTCAGTGTCGGATTATCCATTGAGTTTTTGTATTCTATTATAGTTTGGTCGTACTGAGAATCGTGTTCGTTTAGTTGTTCCTGGTAGGCCTCGATATCCAGATTTTCTCCGTGTTACTCGGCATGGTAAATTATCTGATATTTCACCGGTTGATGTATCTGGTTTGATTAAGGTCTTTTATTTGGGAATTGATTCAATCTAGGTCGGTTCTGGTAATTGATATTACCTGAGTGGATAGATTTATCTACTGACATCGGCTGTGGAAATGTTTTGTTAGGAATTCTGGGTGATGGTTGAAATTGTTTAAATGGTTGTGAATGCTGATTTGGAAATTGGTAGTTATTAACATAAAATGGTTTGGCCATGATTTGTGATATCTGTGGTTTATGTAATAATTCGGGATAAAAATTACGCATTTGCGTATGGGGTTGATGAGTGGTAACGAATCTTCTCGGTAATGGTGGTGGAAGTGGTGTTAATTGAGGCGTTCGAATAGCGTGATTTCCGTGGCTATGTTGTATGCGATACTGCACATCGTCTAATTTAAGGCATAGGTGTAATGCTTTTTCTTTTCTTTTCTTTATTTATTTATTTTCTTTATTTATTATTTTCTTTATTTATTTAATTTTCTTTATTTATTTAATTTTCTTTTCTTTATTTAATTTTCTTTTCTTTATTTATTTAAGTAAACGTATTTATTTGAATACAGAATTACAACTAAATATTCTAATGTTAATTATGATAAAATAATTTCTAGCAAAATAGTTGATCATGCAAATATGATCAACATTTCAGTGCAATGCTCTGCAATATGAAACTTATGTCGTATGTTGAAGTCTAGACAAATCGGGTGTTAACTTATGTATATATATATATATATATATATATATATATATATATATATATATATATATATATATATATATATATATATATATATTTATATATATATATATTTATATATATATATATATATATATATATATATATTTACATATATTTATATTTATATACATATATATATATATATATATATATATATATATATATATATATATATATACACATATATATATATATATATATATATATATATATATATATATATATATATATATATATATCTATATATATATATATATATATATATATATATATATATATATATATATATATATATATATATAATAGATGTACATATTGGAAATCATTTTGTTTAAAAAGTATCAAAACGCACCAACAATTTACATATCCCATTAATCAATAAATCATTTCCACTTAAAACCGATCAATAATAATACCCAAAGCCAGAGATTATTTTTATATTCAACCAAAAATAAATACCAAATCTTAATTTCAATTCAAATGAAAATGAAAAATAACGAAATCAAAAAAAAAATAATAAATAAGAGATAAACAACAAAAATACAAAGAAAATGCTGAAGAAAAATTTATAAAATATTCAAATACCTTAATCGGATTTCGAACCATTGGGGAACACAGTGGAAACAGTGAACAAACAACAGACACAATATATCTACAAAATTAAAGAACATCGAGATATTCGAGAAATCTATTTTCGGTACAAACTTGGTTCGGGATTTTAGCACGTAATTGTATTCTTTTTACTTCATGATACATCTATAGCTATTTGTATATATCGTGTGTGTGTGTTTGTGTGTATGTGTGCGGCTATTTGCCTTTTCATATCTCACCAAATTATCTTTTATGATTTATCTCAAGGAAGGTAAAGATTTTCTTTGTATTCAAATTTAAAATCCATTTTGTATTTTTTCCTTTGGTTTTCTCCATATAAAAGAATCTTTTAATCCGTTCCATCCAGCGTTTATGCTTTTTATGTTTTGTTCAGTGTATATATGTAGCATAAAAACATAAAGCAATCGATCAATACCCATGTTGATGGGAAACGGATTGTGACTATATACAAATGTGTGTTATCGATGTTTCTATCAAAATTAGTCAGTATATTGGTTAATAGAACTGATGACCTGTAACTTTTTAATGGTGTTTTATCTGCACAAATACAATGGAAGGCCTAACAGTCTGGTGTAAGATAGGTTTATGGAACTATATTGATGATCTACTATACATTGGTAGCTGTCATGAAGCGATACCATGCGAAAATGTTGTACTCAAATATGAAAATATAGCCGTATGATTCTCGATTATGCCGCCAACGGCGTAAGGTAGACTAATACTGACTATTTCGTATCACGATTCTACCCTGACAAGACACGGGTGCTCCTTAACATATCAACCAGATCGTCATGGCTACTATCATCCCAGGATTTAAATATCATCATAATGGACTTACTCTCCTCTCAGAAAAAATTTAATATAAATCGTAATTTCAGGCGTAGTGAGAGTGATGCTTCTCAGCTATAGCATTAGGTATGAAATTTTACGGTCCAACAACGTAGTACCGAGAATTGTAAAATATCCAGATTTCAGTAACAATTCCAGGACTTCGGTGTTTGCTAGGCGACCAATACTTTAAAGCGAAAGAAGTATCACTAATACAAAACGCCTATACGATTTTTCAGAAAGGTCAAGAATCAAGAACCTAAAATAACATCATTACTCGTTGGGTACGTAAATAAACAGAACGTGGGCACTAGTTAAAAGAACAGTTCATTGAAGGGGCAAAGAAATGTATATATGCTCGAGACGTAAAGGCGTAGTGCCCATTAAATGATCTTCCTCAGTTTCGACATCTTATGAAGAGCATATTTTCCATAAGTTGCCAAAAATATGGAAAACATCACCGTGCGGAACAAATGTAATCTGCTATACAGGAGGAATGCGGCAGTTCATAAAAAGCCCTGGACTGGAAACAAAAGGTGATTAACCCAATACTGATAAACCAGAGAATAAGCTAGTGAACGATTATATTGAAAGAAGGAGGAGAACATATACGTGATAGTTAAAGTAAAGACAATCGTATGCCAATTTGCTATGGATAATGTGAAATCGACCTCAGCCATCGCCAAATGTTGTCAGAGCCTTGTTTAAATCTTCTTTTGTGATATGTGGTACTTCAATGAACATGTTCCCTATGCTAGCGTGGCGGCGTGGATTATCGTCTTAATTCAACAAGCTCATAGGGTACAGAAGTGTCAATAGCCATAAGTACTCCAACACCAGATTTTTTAGTACTGGTTTCTGGCAAATGGTCACATCTATAGACAACATACTGGCTGGGAAAAAAATCGGAACTCAGAATACTTTATCAGAGTATATTTATCAGGCTTAAACAAACATGGATTAGAAGTGACAAAAATATTCTGGCTTGTCTAGCCCTTTCCCAATTCTAACAGCGGGTAATGTAGCCAGTATCATTATAAGACCTGAATTATGAAATTATCAGATAGTTAAAGTACTTCAAAAGCGGTTACGAAAACGATTTCCATATCAGTAGAACGTCACAAACAGGATAATGATTTCGAAAAGTAATAAACCACCCAACTCCATAACATATGGTATAGGCCAATTTGGTTACTATCTAGAATATACAATTATTTGAAAGTGTACTGCTCAAAAATTAAAATCCTCAATAGAAGTCTTTGTAGTGACCAACTCGAATTTAGACCAAGCCGAACATTTCCTATCATTGAGATATACTTAGACGTTTCCTACGAATATTTGCGACTAGTATACCTTAAAACCCAATTTCTTAGTGATTTTCATATCATCATGTCATATCATCATGTCACCAGTCATTAGTGAGGATGACAAAGATGAAAACCATGCTGAATTACTAAGATGTAACTTGGGATTATTATTTTACTGAGCTGATCACTGGTTTTTCGGGATGAAGACAACTTTGAAATTCCTCCTGTAGCACGTAATGTCCCAATTTGCAATAACTGGTTGAAGAGGAGCTGCAGTAGTTAAACTAGTTGGTTACTGTGTATTTAATAGCCATTATACACTCATTGAATAACTTTGCAAGCAAGATAGCAATGGATTGCTGAATGTTATATGTAGAGTGACTCAGAGTGGCTTCTTATAGTATTTTGAAAGTTGTGTTGTCCACAGGAGTTATTTAGAGAAATTTTCAGCTTCGATAAAAGAGTTTAGTTGAGTAACGAGCTTCCACATTTGTGCGTTCCAAACAGAAAGATAATTTTGTGGGAAACATATTTTGTGTATTAAAAATTCAAGACCATCCCGGGCCTCTAGCCATTGATCGAGTTATAAACTTGTTTGAAAACTAGGAATACCAGGTGAACATCGCGAGATAGTTCAAAGTATAATTGGAAAGAATCATCCATATTCGAAAAACTTGATCAGAGACTGATTGGTTTGGATGGAATCTTCCTTGGTAGTGATCGGTTATTTTCTACTCGAGAGGCGTAATTCATCTTTTTATAATAAATTGTATGATGTGCATAGAAAAGCTATACCACGATGACTCTCGCTTTTTGAAAATTAGACAAGCAGCCGTGCACTTTCCTTTCTTTGGACATAGTTTCATAGTTCCAAATGATTTGGAATACATCTCTTTTACATTATCCATACATTTGGGATACAACCAACTAAGACCTTCCGATCAGATATAAATTTCATGGTCTTCTTGACATCATAAGGAATGTATATTTAAAAACTTCATCAGTTCAATGAGTATAGCTGGATTCGGCTTAATGATTAAAACTTCAGATATCATAAACTTAAATTTTAACTGTTTACTTCTCGCATCCGATGTCACATATGAATAAAGCGAAACACTTTGACATGAGTCTTGGAGTTTGGATGAAAATCTGTGATAAGGGTGCCAATGATCTGTAGATAAAATAACCCAGCAAAGAAATCAAGAACCGTGCGAAGAATGACGATAAGCGGTTTGGTCAACATCAAAATGCTGCGGCATGCCTCGTTTGCTAATTAATACAGATCCATTCAAACAGCTTTAAAGGTCTACATAAAAAAAAGTCGGGGGAGTAAATCGTATAACAATCTTGAAACTAAACAACATGTCGTAAGTCTGAAACCACACACTATACATCTTCCTTCCAATTTTCCACACAAGGTATTTTCTTACTGACCAAATGGAGCTGTGTTAGAGCTGTGGCAATTGGAGCGGGAGGTACCGTGTTCAAAACCCGATAGTGACCTTGAGCCCTAAAAAAAAGTATTTTCTAGATGAAATAACAGTTGAGCATGAGAATCCTAACACATCCAAGAAAGATAATCTGAAGTGCATAAGTAGATATACTTTATATAGTTGTGTTCTCCAAACGTTTATCAAGACGTTTTGGTTGGTTATTGGACATTAATACAGCTGCCAGTCGACAACCTGCTGTGCAAGACTATATAAGACTCTTTTCTTTGTCCAATGGTCTTTCTAAACTTGAAAGCTATGTACCTATCTAACTCACATTTATAGTCCGTTGTCAAGCTTGTTTCTTGTTCAAAACGTGACTGTGTCCCATCGAGCACAAAACTATTTCAAATCGATGTTCCGAGAATAAAATCGATAACATGTGTTTTATATCTAAACAAGAGAGCTATATAGGCTCCACCAAGCACTGACTAAGTTTTACGATAATTGAAATTTTGAATACAACGCTGGACGCTTCAAACAACTTAAATGCCATTAAATTCAAAATAAAACATTGTATTGGGACCCCCTTTACGCACCGAAACGCTATAACGCTAAAATTATAAAAAGAAAAGATATTATCCCGGATAATTTTATAATTCCCGCGATAATCGTTTACGGTTGATTAAAGATTTCGTATATATAGTCGTACAAAAGCTCTTTTCCAGGAAAGTTTTGTATATAGAGATAATTTTGTTTTATACACCGTGGTTTCTTAACCTCAGGGTTCATATTCTCCTTGATTATGATTCTTATGAGCATTAAAACTTTACAGTAGAGTGGATGACTATACATCTATGTATATATATACGAGTATATACTCAACAAATTCTTGTAACGTATTTTTCAATCGTTATTTTCAATAAAAATTGATTTAATCCTAAAATGTACGTGATAACAATTTTGTCTCTAAATCACTTTTTATATATTTGTGCTTTTCGATACACAATGTGGCAAAAAACTAATTTAAACTTTTCCATCATCATTTTTAGTGATGAGGTAAATAACTTTCTGGGATAATCACGACGTATTGATAAACCAATTGAATTCCCAATCGCAACCCTTGTGTATTCCCAGCGGACTAGAAACATCGTGCGGAGAAATGTGATGTTTTATGCTTTACTATATGCTTATTCTAAAAGTGAGTTATTTCATTATAAGTGACGTTTTACGCTCAATCTCGGTTAAGAGATTTGTTAATGCAACTCACTATACTCGACCAGTTGGTAGCAGTGCACTGATCACTTTATCGAAAGTGTTAATTTATGGTGAAAAATTTTTGTATTAATATTCTCCTCTTTTTATGGATCCTCCTTTTTTCTTCTACCTTGTCGTTCACAGCCCATACAGAAGCCATTTGGTGTTTTCTAAGAGGGCAGTGCCCTGTTTGTATTTAAACATCTCTTCTCAAACGACGTCTCTCCAGTAAAACCTGTGAATTTTTGACTAAAGGTCAGTACTCTAAGGCGTCCTGATAGTCATTGACCAGTTGAATCGTGTCTGGTTGGTTTATCTGCTGTGCAATTTAACAAGACGTCCGATGTTGAATTATTATATTGCACATACTGTTATAACACGCAAGTGAAACCGATTTAAAGTAATTATTTTCCGAACTGTTTTTCCGGTTTGTAATGTCAACTATCCATAGAAGATTAAACCTTAACTTAATTCTAAATGTTACAGTGATCAAGGAGACTATCCAACCTCAATTCTCTGGAGGAAAAAATGGTTCGAACACCCTTATTGACGCATATGACAGTTTTTGTGTTATCAATATTATTTCCTCACTGTGCAACTTATGTCCGTGAATTCAGTATTAAAAGGTACTTCAGTTATCCTTAAGCCTGTATTGGTAGCCTTCTGGTTCCCCCCAAAAAAATGGTGCACAATATCTTCAGCATAAGCAGTGATCTTTCTACCCGAGCACAGGCTATATTTGTCTTGTTCACTCTTTCAAAAATAGTCGTTCGTCATCTAGCTACTCGTAACTGTCTTAGATGGTCGCCGAAAATCTCAGTCTCTCAGTAAAAACTACTTGCTATCGTTCAAAGTAATAAGGCCAACCGACGGAATTTTATAAGAAATCTATAGGGGAAAACTAAGCTCCAACCACATTGAAGTCTGCCTTCATCAGATACCAGAAATGACCACAATCATACATAAGAAATCTCGATAAAGCTCCATCAAGTTAAATGATAAAATCGCACAATGAGTTGAATGTCATCAATTCTACTTGCGAGTATAAACGTAAACTGGCAGATTATTTATGTGGAGAGCTTTCGTGAACTGCGTTTTGATTGGGAAACTGGAATTGATTTAACGACAATAACAACCGACAATTGAATGTCTGAAATTTTTAACTTCTGAATAATTTCAACTGAGGCAGGAGTAAATTGGTTTCTATTAAGATAAAGGACATAACAATGTTAAAGGTCACATCCTCCTCCAAACAACAGTGGTGTAAAATAGTGAGGGTAATATCAGGAAGGTAGTCAGTTAGCGTTAGAATTTTAAGGGTTAATCTGCAGGACTTAATTAGAATAGAATCGTTGGTATGCACCATTGGCCCAATGTGACATTGAGTGTAAGGAGCTTTCTCGGGTTAATAGTTATCCTCTATATGGCACTACGTTTCTCGTCAGTTCTGATAATAGCTCTTAAAACCGACACGTTTGTGGGTACTTTTGGTATTCTCTTAAGAATGGGTATTCTCTTAAGTCTAACCCTCTGAAAAATAACCTTCCTTGATGATCTTTGGTTTGTTAAGTCTTGTTAGGGGTTCTGGAATATCATTATATATTTACTGTCACTTTTTGACCAGATTCCTTCGAATATTTGTTTTGACCAGATGCCTTCGAATACTATACAAAAAAACCAATCCTATCTATTTGATTAAGGACCTGCTGGCAATACAGAATAAAGCCAATAGGATTTGCATTTGGTTTTCAGTTATCACATCAATAAAGCTTAACACTCGACATGAGCTCGACCTAGGCTTAAAAATAGATTTTTGAACAGTATGAGTTTCGGTTGATGCTTTCTATATTGGTGTTGAATTCGATAACTATACCTTACTTTTACCAAATGCCTCCATTAGTTTGTACGTCTACCGGTCTTAAATATAAATGATTGTCGGTATCCACCTAAAGAACTGACCTATCATCTACATCAGCTTAGCCTTTTTTTTCTCCAGTCACTGAGGCTCAATTGGTACATTGTGATATTCCTTCCCAGACCCACACTCTTAGTCCCGGAATCGGTTTGTTATTCTAATGACGTTAAATATATTTGGTATGCTCAAGGTCGTCAATTGATCCTCAAATAAGAATTGTGAGCCGAAAAACTGCAGTCTATATAGGAAGAATATGAAGAACAGGAGCACAAAAAGTGCTCAACAGTTTCTTCCTCGCAGTCACCACACTGTTCGCAGTATGAGATTTATCGAATTATCATTCAAAACATATGACTATTGAGGGAGCAGGGCCCCATGAGAATGCCCAGCAAGAACCTTAAAGTGCATCTATCAAAATTTAAGAAAGATTGGGATCTTTGCTGGTTTACTGATTCAAAAAAGATTTGTGGATAGGCGACAAGAGATGAGATTATCCCTGTTTTTGGTGCGAATCTCTAAAGTGACAGTCAACTTCCCTTTGAAATATATTCCCTTTGATACCCATGTGACTGGGTATCCAGTGAAGTCTAACTTTATTCAGCCTGCCTAGTCGATTTAAGGCACTTATCGTTTCCAAGATAAGTTTCGATGAAACAGTATTGGAACCAATCGCCTTTAAGGCAGCCTGGCTGTCAGAAAAATGCAGATACGACGATGTCTGCAATTTAGCCCTTTGTCAAAGAGTTACCAAGCGCGATAGATAATTCGACCTCAGGATTTTGTATGTATAATCCGACACCAGCTGGATGTGCTTTCCGGTAATAGTTACATGAAATAATTTCCCGAAGACGCGCTTCGTCATCATAGTGTCTGATGGCATGTGGGCTTGTGTGCCTGCCAACCACCCTCCATATTTGATAGTGCCCGATCCCAGGATCTTCTTGTTAGTTGAAGAGCTGTTGATCACTTGCACCCCGACGGTTGTGCTTTAATGTCTAAGGTAATAGCTGGGCCACTATTTTTCCCTGTTAAAGATTCCATTGATGCCACCACAGATTTGCTTTCTAGACAAACCGAAAGCACCTCTTAGCTTAGGCTGTCTTGCACTGTTCGGTTTCTCTAAATTAAGATTGGTGTAATCCATACAGGCTTCCACAAGTGATGGAAAAAAAAATGTGTCCGTCTGCATAGATAAGGCTACGTGATCCGGAGGGCACCTGGTATCCGGATACACTGTTCAAGATTGAGCTAGTTTTAGACTTGGTCTCAAGCCATGTAGGTTATCGGCATGGTACGGTTGATACCTTGACCCGGCCCATGGATACCTTAACCCAGCCCAGTTAAACTAAGACTTGCATGGTGCTTAGACTTGCACGGAGCGATGCCATATGCCGGTGGCCTACATTAATCGAACAAATAGCCGCACACCTGTAAATTGGTTATGTTTGGTACAACAAGCGACCTTATTTCAAAATCACCAGATCGAAACTGTCAAAACCATTTCGATTTAATATATATATATATACAATTATAAAGTAGCCCCGTAGTTTTGATATCGATTTATGTTATTTCCAAAAATGTCAGTTTTACATAACTCAAAAATGAATTAGACGAACCAATAATCTAGACTTTATACAAAAATATTCAAAATTTTGGTCTTTAACATCTAAATTATCAGTATTTGATAAATTAACATACAATGACGGAAACGAGTTTAATAACTGGCCAGCAGGCGATTCGCTTATACAAGCTAGTACGCGAGCCAATCCAACCCGACCAACACAATAGTATAATGAAAAAATGTTCAGAAGTTGATGTGGATGTTGATGTGGCGCCAAATACAACACCAACATGTCGTATTTGTCGTGTTGACAGTGCTGACGGTTTAATTGAAACGCCGTGCGATTGTAAGGGCACCATGGGCTTCATACATCGCAAATGCATGAAGATATGGCATTACAAGAGAAAGAGTAAAGTTTGTGAAATATGCAATAAATTACAAATTGATGAGACGGCATCGATAAAAAATTTCAAGACACGTGCGTATCGTATGTTTCGCCATCGGGAGTATGTGTGGCGCATTCTAGCCGATTTGTTGAATTTTAGCTCGATCACGATAATGGTGTTTTGTAATATGAGTGAATCGTTGGACTTATTTGATCACATAGTCGATCATAATTATGTTAGTTTTCCGGCTAAATCGTTGATCATTCAGGGCGTTACGTTATACTCAGGTAAATATCATCTTGACCTTGTGTCCATAAATAGTGTGAGTATATTTTCGTGTCGATTTACAGGATATTTTTTGCATTTATATTTTCTTTGGGCGATTCGGGTGTTTCACAACATTCGATCGAATATTTTTCGAGTGAAATGGGTTTTGGATAATGATGAACATTCGATGCCGCCATTTGAAGATGATACTTCGGTTGATTCGTTCGGTTTTGAACATTTATTTCATTACTAGTGAAATATGTAGATATGGGACAGAAATATATGATTTAATTTGTTAATGGTATATTGTGAATACACTAAGCTTCGGTTGCTCTAATAAACGACTATAATGATAAATAAACACGAGCTTATTTTTATTTGTCGCTGCTTGTAGCGCACTTGAGAGATTTTTGTCAGATGGCATTACATATATGTGAGTAGAAGCGTTTCCTCAGCTACCTATCTACTGTGTGCACCAACAAGTCGAGGTAAGTAGTCAAAATGTATCAGTGGTAAAGTTTGGATCCGAATTGATTCCTGAGCCTATTAACCTTTGACTTATCTCTGAGAGATTTATAGGAAACGGAAAGCTGTTATGAACTAACTTTTCCATTTTTTATAGTTCTCTCAGAGATTGGTGCCCATGAGAAATAAGTGCTTATCAACTTACTGACGTATATTTCATGAATATTGTGAAACTTAGTTCTAAGAAATAGCGTAAAAGTTTCCTTCCGACTCTCATCAAAGGTTTTTCCTCCTTTTAAGGAAGCTCTATTCACAGAACGATTTTCGTTTAACTTTCATATCGATTTAGTTCAAAACTATATTCCGTGAGGGCTTTCTTATATTCAACTCGCATTCTAGTATTGTCTTTATTAAAAAATCCTCGTTTAATGTAAGTTGTCTTCAGCGGCCTAGTCCACCAGGGTATAGATTTTCAAAGAGATATTCACCTCTTCTATTTTTATATCACTGCTGCCTCATATTGTGTGGTTGGTCTTTGCATCCCATTCGATTCTGGTTGCAAACATGAAGACGTTTTATTTCCACAGGAAGCGCCAAATTGCTACTCGGGAAGTTAGCAGAGACTATTATTTCCTCAAACTTTCATCACACTTCTGGAATTTATATCACGACAGAAACTTAATCTCTGAACACGAAATGTGGAACGGGAAAAAGTTAATCTGTGATCGCAATAATATAGCGTCTCTAATAAGATTGACAATTATTAGCCATGGCTCATCTATAACGGCCGGGTTTATAAGTTGGAGATAAACCTGCCACTTACAACAACGAACGCAGTTTTAGCGTGGTATAGGCATTCTATTTGAGGTTGGATTATTGGTTTCCCGATTTGGACGCTGTCCCATCTCAAACGGGTCCATTTGTATCGCGAAATTTGACCGGTATATCATTGATTGAGAGCTTATTTTTACGTAAAGTACCTATAAAGGACATCTTCGTCTTCTTCTTTAATATATCTGACCAAATGGGCCTTATACCGAGTCTATGATGGACTCCACGGGTCTTGACTTTCTGACACAATTTGGTAAAGGTCCAGAATATATCTTACTACACCAACTTAGAATAAGTGTGTTAAGCCCAAACGATATCTATTTATTTGTAGGTTTGATCTTACAGTTGTTGGGCATTCAATTTAACAACGGAACTTTGAGAAAGATGTCCTCCGCATATTGTTTATACATCATCCATCAAGAAATTTAGCAGAAAACTTGTGAAAATAGTTTGCTGAATCTATTATAATAATAGACCTTACCTACGGTGACATCAAAAGCGTCTCAATTTTAGACGTCAGTTTCATACTGGGCATTATCAGAATATTAGAACACAATAAACATAACCCCGAAGAACTACAGCCCTAGAAGAACTAACGATGGCCCTGATATGTAGAAGAACGGTAATAACTTGTGACGTTTGGTATGGTGGGTTGGACATTTGGGCTACATCAGAGAGATCAGGATCATCATTAGCGAAAACAAATTTCGGATATATGAGATTCCCGTCTCTTATCCCGGTTCTAAACCCATCCAAGACTTTTTTTTATGTCCCACAAAACCATTTCCTATCCAAGACTCACTGGTAAGTATAAACCACCGATAGATCTGCACAAATGACAGTATGATAATATTAATTTTTGGTTGTTTCGATGCTGAACACGAAAACATCGCGCGAGGGTCATCAAAAATGCAATTTACCTCTACGGGAGATGACGGTTGAAAAAAAAACAAGACAACGAAGAAAGTGTTTTTTTTAGAAAAGATAGAGGTTCTTTGGATCGAACGAGGAAAAAAAACACGAGGCGATGCGGGACAGTTTAAGTGAGGAGTTGGACAAAGTCACATAAAGACAAAAGAAAAACATCAACCGAGAGACAAAAATTGTATATGGTGAAAGCACGGTATATGGTGTGAATATTGTGACCATAGCCCGGCATATGATTTTTGGACTGAGGTCTTTTGGAATATACTTTTGGCTTCTTATTTGTGTAAAAAAGGTATAAAACAAAAAAAAACATACGGACTGGGATTTTGTGATAAATGGACAGCGAGTGCTGTGATGTGTATGAACTAAAAATTATGGCTGTTATGTATATGGACTAAAAATGTACTTTAAGTGTGAAATATATTATTATGTGTAAAATCAAACGTGATTTGTAAATGGTGTTTATACTTCATACTACAAAGAAAAGATTAAGTGAACTACAAGAAACAATGAGAAAAGGGCGTACAGCCAAGATTGAGCGGCAGATCGAGTTGTTTAAGCACGGGAGAACAACCGGTGCAACGAAGTAACATCCAAAATATCCCGCATACTATCGGGTGAGTAATTCTCTTCCCAAAATCATCCTTCGTTTCTGTACCGCATTCCCTTCTCAGTATTGGATTTGTGTTTTATGGTGGTGGTTTTCATGAGATCGTGCGCGTAACCCCGTCCGAGTTCACCTGCTCCACGAGCTATAGTCCATGAAGTTGGTTGAGTGCCGGTAGAGTGTCGCCCAATTTGTGTAGTTTTAAGTTTGATTTTGGTCTACCGAAACTATTTTATTAATCTATTAATCTTCTGAGTTCGTATAGATCTTTTGTGTTTGAATGAAGGTAGAATAATTTGTTCAGTATGTTCTAGCGATGTACTGTACAAATTTTTGACAGTTTGAACCGTAGGGCTTCCAATTAGTGCTTAAGCGGTTTTAAGGTTACAGCACTAATTGGATATTTTTATGTGCAGTCCGTATATAGAGGGTATAATATTCGGCAATTTTGAGAAGCGATGGCACGAAGAGAACAAATTTCAAGAATTTCACTGATGATGAATAATTAAGACAATTAAGCTTAGCATTGGCACGCCACCTTAGTTAGTCCTTAGTTTACTTAGAAACACCAACTTGCAGAGATATATCAAATATCTGCAATTCCTCTCTAATAATAAAGGTTCCCAGAACTCCTGGCAACACACAACTTAAAACCAACTTAGTACCAATCACTTACCCAACTCGTGATTTTACAGGAGACAAAATAAACAAAGAATGGAGCTTGTTAATTCCAGATAGTTTGAACCCAAGTAGACAGCCGCCTCTGACCTAATCAACAAAATAACAACAGAGTTGTAGTATTCAATGGACTATTGTTGGAAATAGGTAGGGAAGATATGAGAGTAATTATGCTCATACAGACAATGTTACTTTACCTGTCAATCAATAAATGCTCTATTAGTATAGTTTTGAAATATGCCAACAAGGGTGGATTGGGCGTAGATCCTCCTTAAATTCGAGTTCCTTACTAAGTTCATTGGTCTTTTCACGCACTAATATGCAACATGGTTACAGAGATATCAAATCTAATGAAAACGCTCTTCAGGTTAACTTGTTACAAGGATTGAGTGAGCACTTAACAATAAATAATCCACTGTGGGGGCTCTAACGGGTTCATATGGTTCTACCTTAAAGATATGCTAAATAAATCTACAGTTATTTTTTGGAAATGTTCGATCTCTAATAAACTGTCTACAATTCTCACTAAGTTTTTTATAAGTTTTTAATCCTCTTATCTTACCCTCTAAATCACATCTTACCAGCCTAATTAGTAATTGGACACATACGTCCACGTTTCATGGCACCGACGCATTAACCTTAGCATTTATCCGAAAAACATTCTGGATAATAAGGAGAACGCAAGGAGTACGGAATCACATTCAAAAATGCATTGTTTGCTTCCGATTCGAAAGTAAACCTACAGAACCACTCATGGGTGATCTACCCAGGGGTCGTTTCACTCCATCGCGGCCATTTACACACACCGCGGTCGATTATGCTGGTCCATTGAATATACAGATCTCAAAAGGCAGAGGAAATAAAGCATACAAGGGTTATATTTCTATCTTTGTATGCCTTTCAACAAAGGCAGGTTATATCGAAGTAGTTTCCGATTTAACATCAACCACCTTTGGCAGCATATAAAAGATACACATCGCGAAGGATAAATATTTATTACATATACAGCGATAATGGTACGAACTTCGTGAAGGCAAACAAACATTTCTAACCCAAAACCAACGTCACTGGGAGAAGACCATCCAGGATCACTTTTCAACACAGAACATTACATGGCACTTTATACCTCCAAGTGCTCCACATTTCGGAGGATTATGAAAAGTGGCGGTTAAATCACTAAAACATCATTTATGCTGAGTCGTGGCTAATCAAACATTTACGTATGAGGAATAGGCCACCACACTTTGCATGATCGAAGCATATCTCAATTCACGTCCTCTGTGTCCTATATCTAACGACGCAGATAATATGGATCTTCTAACTTCTTGACATTTCTTAACTATGGTAATGCTTTACTGGCTCCCCCGGAAATTGATTTATTAGAGAAAAATCCGGGTATATTAACCAGATGGGAGTTAGTAAATCAAATGCACCAACAGTTCTGGAGAAAATGGCACCAAGAATATTTATCTCAGCTTCAACATCGAACCAAGTGGAAAACTAGGCACCCAAACATAGCGGTGGGTGATTTAGTTCTGATAAAGGAAAATAACTTACCTCCTTTGATGTGGGCAAAGGGTCGAATCAAGGAAATTTACCCGAGTAAAGGTAATCTGGCAAGAACAGCCACGATTTCCACTCTCAAAGGAGAATTAAACGTCCTACAAACAAATTGTGCAAGCCGTAGAAAATGAAAATATGAGCCCATCAACTGACGAAGAAAACCAGCCAACATGAAGAAGCAGATCATGCAAAATTCATAAGACCACGGTTACATTGCTCACAGTATTATCCATTGTGACTAATGCTGTAGTTATTACAACTTATCCAACCAACTAGCAGATACCGGATTTAGAAAATGCAGGAGGCTTATATTTCGACAATGTAGGAGAGGTTCAGTTACTTGCCGCACACTGGAATCTTATCATTCGTTATAACATGATGTGTTACTGGGATGAAGTTGCCAAAGCAGAGAAGAACCTCCAGTTGCTAACAAGAGCATTTAACAATATACAATCGATACATTGTGATCTCATTGTCCAACAACTCAAACAACAATTTCACAATATTAAAGATCAATATTAAGCATCTTGGCTCAACGAGAAGCAGAAAATTACGAACAGCACTTTGATTTAATCGAGCAGCATCTCCTACAGTTGGCAAAGAATCAAACATGTACCTTCAGGAATACAATACAAAGATGAATCAGAAGGATATTCTCATCACTGGTAGTCTTCAGATGATGTTAATATTGAAAGCCATGCAAGACACACAACAGAATATTATCGGAGTAATGCTCAACACCCAGCACAATACACTTCATCGATCTCTGGTAACCCCAGTGCGACTTGAAGACGAAATTAATCGTATCAGGGAACATCTTTCACCAGAGATGTCCATGACTGGCAGAAGGCAAGAGGATCTAATGAATCTGTACCGAATATTAAAAGCCGACTCCAAAATTACCAGCAGTAACTTAATTATACGCGTTGGTGAGGATTCATTTTTACCAGTTGTTTGCACTCATACCTGTACCTATTCCTACGGCAACTCTTCAGACGTTGATTAAACCATCATCAGAATACCTGTTGGTTGATCATCACCGAGAGCATTATGCACCAATCGATCAAGAAACTTTCAAGCAGTGCTTACCTATAAACGGAGGATTGTATGTGTGCCACATTTCACCCATTTACACAAGGCATTTAACTGTAGCCTAATGTGAGATAAACATGGTCTTACGACAACCTAATATGCAATCCAGTTGCACTGTTCGAGGACTTACTCCTACCAATCATTGGATACCATTACATGAATCAAACCGATGGATTTATGTTACTAAATCAAATTCATCAAAGGTTAGGTTTGACTTGATTTGTGCCCAAATCACAGATCGTGCCACTTAATCTTCAAGGCACTGGAATGATCTCCAATCTTAAGGATGAAACATTACAAATTTCATCCATTGGGAGAGAAGTATAACTAGGATCAACACATCATTTCTGGTAACAACCAATATGAGTCAGATAGAGGCAATTTTACGCAACATAAGCCCATAAATCACGGCCAGGAAAGAGTGAGTTCTACTACATCATCATCGTTAACAACAATAAAACCCACGAGCTCGAGGAACCAATTGAACTTTAAAAAAGTCCGGAAACCATCAATAGTCATCAGTCATCACATACACCACTATGTGTGTGTAAATTAAAATTTAATCGGCTATTTGCTTATAGTTTGCATTTTTCGATCTTTCTGATAAACGCATGGTCTTAAAAATTCTGTATTTCGTCGAATCCTTCCCGTTCAATTTGAAATGATTGTCGAGTTATAGCTGTAATATAGATGTGGTACTATTCTGGCAATTCCTCGGGAATAGGGAATTGGGGAATGATTTGTAATTTGAGCTTTAATCCTTTTTTTTTCTGGCACACCGAGGTCGAAAGCTAGTGTTAAATTGGGAATAGTTTCCCTTCCAATTTTGGTATGGAAAAATTATTCCCAATTTATAAATATTTACAACGAACTTTTTTCGTCAGTAGACCGGAAAAAATATATTTAAACATAAATTACATATATGATAATTCCCCAATTCTCTATTCCCGAGGAATTACCAGAATAGTGCCACAGGTGACTGTATATAGACTTTATAGAATTACGAACGAAGATCGTTGAATTACTCACAGCGTACCACTCTACTGGGCACTCTATCTGAGCAACTGCATGATAGGGTCGAATAGAGATTCCAAACCATTTCACAGTTTCGCTTGATCATCATACCTACATATATATAAATCTAAGTCAGACTATATACTGGTGTGTCGGTTTTGTGAGTTCTGCACATAGCAGATGATGTATATCGGTTCATTGACAGCTCCTATTGTAAAACCTACATAGGTTGCCTTTTATATTTCGGGATTAGAGAACAAAAACAAATACAGTTCTTTTCGCTTATAACGACTTCGGGTATTACGACAATTTGGATACAACGACCTACTTTGCACTACAATTGTAAATATTTTTCGTTTATTACGACTGAAAATATGCGACATTGAAGAATCATTATTGAAATGGTTTATAATACAGAGAATTAAAAATGTATATTGATCCAATCCTACAAACCAAGGCAGAAGAATTAGAAAGAATAATGAATAAGGAATTCAAATGTACAGAAAGTTGAGCTATTCGATCCCGACAGTGACAGCGCCACAAAATTGTTTTAGGCAAAATTTCTGGAGAGGCAGCAGATGTTCAGCAAGGTGGATAGCATCTGTATGGCTAAAACTTCGAGTTGGATACACAGCAAGTGAAATTTGAAACATTGACGGAACCGGTTTGTTTTATAAAATGACACCAGAAAAAACATTTAAGTTCAGAGGTGAAAGTGTGTAGGCGGCAAAATGTCTAAGGAGAGAATAACTTTGTTAGTAGGAGCTATCATGGCTGGTCCTGGTAGTGACAAAAAAGTTATAGCAAAAACTAGATCACCCAGGGGCTTTAAAAAACATTAAAGCCTTACCTGTCGAATATACAGGTAAAAGGCTTGGATGATGTTCGAAATTTTAGATCGCTATTTACGGAAATAGGACGCCGATCTAATTAAAAATAAAAACAAGATTTTATTACTTACTAATCGACAACTGTCCTTCACACTTTAAGTAAGCAGTTTTGCTACCAAACACATCATCCGTTTACAGCCGAGGATCGAGGCGTTATAAAAAGCATTAAAGGCCATTACAGACGTAGTCTCTTATTAAAATTGGTCGGAAATTTCGATAGCAGTCAAAACATTGTCGAAACAATACGGTCGTAACATTGATAGATGCGGTTGAAATTGCTGCTACAGCGTGTAATCGGATTAGTAGCTAAACAGTAGCTAACTGCTTTGAGATACCGGATCATGTTTAAAGAGTAATCCTGACATCGACACTCATTTATATACGACGAAGATGATGAAATTCCACTTAATGAACTAACCCAATTGTCTGCTCTCATAAGAGCATATGTCAAAGATATAAAAATTGGGATCATTTTGTCACCATTGATAAATTATATTAATCGATGAAGAAATAACATTATAAGATATTGTAGGCGAGGTGATTAGAATATCCATCAATGACACTAACAAGGAAAATGATGATGACGCTGATAATAGTACTATGTTTATTCCTGCCTCTTATTCCTTCCTTTATTCCGTTACTGAAACATGCGAAGCACTATGCAGTATCAAACGTTATGTGCAATTCTTGTCGCAAGCTCACTAAAAGTGTGCTTTTTACCGTCAGAAAATTCTACTGACATTTTCGATGTCGTTATAAGCGAATTTGATTTAATCATCGAAAATCACTTAATTGTTTTTTAAAATATTCCCCATGAAGATCTATACACTTTTGAATGGGTTTGAACCAATTGTCGAAGCACTTTTTCCACTCTGATTGAGGTATCTCCAAAATATGCATTCTGAATGCAGCAACTGTTTCTTCAGGTGTCGAAAAAAGTTGACCTCTCAGTTTGTTTTTTACGTGCGGGAATAAAAAGAAGTCATTTGGTGAAAGGTCATCAAATCGCTGTTTTGGGTGCTCAAAAATGCAGTTGTTTGAGCCGATGTGTGAGAGCTCGCATTGTCGTGGTGTAGAGTGATCTGTCTTCGGCAGTTGGTTTTCCTGATTTCATGGAGGACAACTGGCGAACAAATTATTGTGTACCACTCAGAATTGACTGTTCTCAGAATTGTGGTAGGGTTGCGACATGTCCAGTTTTTCCGAAAAAACATGCGACCATTTGCTTGAAAGTTCCTCGTGCGCGAACAACTTTTTGTTTTGCAGATCACCGCGATCGTATTTTTCGAGCATTTCTTTCGACCAATCGACACGAGCCTTTTTTTGAGCGATTGACAAATTGTGTGGGATCCAACGCGAACAAATTTTTTTGACAGTTAAATGTTCATGCAATATTGAGTGTATGCTGGTCCCACTAATGGCTAAGGTTGTCTCTATCTCACGATAAGTCACATGACGATCTTGCAATATCAGTTCGCGCACAGCATCAATGTCTTTTGGAACAACAACCGATTTTGGACGACCTTCGCGAAATTCGTCTTGGAGTGAACCTCTACCAGAAATGAATTCACCATAACATCGATAAACACTGGTCCTTGATGGAGCTTCATCGCCAAAAGTTGAATTAAGTTCATTCATGCACTGCTGCTGAGTTAATCCACGTCGAAAGTAAACAACACAAATAGCGTTCGTATGTCAAAAGGTTCTGAGTACGTATAACCTTAAAAACTTCTAGCTTTACGATAGAGCTGTCAGTTGACAGATTTTCTGTTTCGGGATTTGGCAACCCTGGGGGCCAAATCCCGAAATATAAAAGGCAACCGTACTAACTATAATTTTCAATTGCATATAACAGGTTTGCAGTCTTGTACCTTTCCCAAACTGAATCAATAAACGTCCGAACTATATAAAATATTTTTATAACACTTCGCAGTATTTCATTAATATGAGATGATGAGACGTTATATGGGTAACGACAGCAATGATTATTTATTGTTGTATCTGGTATCAAAACCAGCTTGAATCAAATATTGAAAATTGATTCAATTTTTTTCGATATTTCATCGTTTCCGCATATATAGACAAGAAGAATGAGATTTAAATCGATTTTACCTTTTCATGTTTAAAAACTGACGAGACAAGACATCGTGTTACTTGTTTAATCTGAGCTTGCATCTCAGTTTATAAGCTGGCATGGAGCAATGTGCAGATGTTAATAAACCGTAAATCAAACCAATTGCCGCAAACGTTCTCAATTTGGATGCAATGGCGCTAAGTATAGAACAGAAAGCAGCGAACCAACAGAATAAAAAGCCTCATTCCAAAAGCTTATTAGTTCGTTCAATGGGTTTGTTTATAATATTACCGTAAAATATCTTATTATAATATAATAAAATATCGTAAAATTCAAAAATAATAAAACCTCAAATTTTGAGCTCCATATAATGGATCGCTGATTTATGTTATTTTTTTATTTTCCAAAAAAACACAAATATCTCGATTATTTGGAGCTTTATAATATTTATTTCTGAGTAATGATGATAATCACTTTTAATAAGAGCTTTTTTGACCCTTTATACTACCAAACCAGCTTTTAGTAGCATTAAATGTTATTTTAACAATTATACGTTTGTATTTGAATAAGAGCTTTTGCACTCAAAGCTTGCCGAAATTAAATTGAAATGTTGAAACAATAAGTAAATATTTATTTAAGCTGTGTTATCCTTCCGATTTATTGAAACACAAAAAAAGTAATCGAATATGTTTGTTTGAGCTTTTTGGAATAAACTATATATATATCAATAAAAGCTTTTATTCTATTTCAAAAGATTTTTGAATAAATAATCTACTGCATTGCAGCTGATTTTGACTTTTATTGAAAAAGCTTTGTAAAAAGTTTAACTAACACAGCTTTTTGCGTTTTTACATCACCCTTACAACTTTGGCTAAAAAATTTACTTGACGTGTTTATCAGCGAGTTTCAAATAATTGTTACATGTTGAGGAACATTATTGTTAAGTATTCTAATTTATTTTAATTAAAATTGACGACAACCAATAGATTAAATGTATAGTAGATTAGGAGCCACCACAAAATTCTAAGTCATATTCCATCTTCTCAATGCATAATATATCATTTGTATAGCACTGAGGCTAACTACATACTGGAATCAATATTAGACTAGATGGATAAATTATGTACCACCCTATCTGACGCCTTCGGTGCATCAACCCACAAACCGGTACAAACTCTGTTATCCTATTTTAGTATGTTATGAAGAGTATCTAAGATTTTTACGGGAGCCAATTTGATAATCAACACTTATACCTTGGCGAAGACCAGATTGTTGGCCCGTATCGGGTCAACAATCTGACTCAATCTGACTTCGATAGCGATCTTTTCGCTTACGTCATTGTTGTTTTGAGTATCCGATTTTCTTTTGTTTGTTGAAATTTTCAATAGTTTTGGTTTTTTCACGGATGCGGGTCGTCAGGACACGTCAACGATCCCGAGATGTGTAGCAAAAAACTTATTTCTGAAATAACACTTTATGGATCTTACAAACTACATTGCTAAAATTATGCTTAACAGCACTTGCATCTAGGACTTACTACGACCAGTTGAGTCACCAATACCACAACTTTACGTGGACAATAATCATGACACTTCCATTGCATTTTATACCCTTTTCCCATATTTCTAATGCTCAACGATTAGCTGATTAAATGAGGTTATTGGAAGCTTTTACGAACCGCTTCTCTTACTACCGTGTCTTGTCGATCACCTTTATGTTGTCCGACTTGTAAAAGAGATATTATTTTAAAAACCAACTACTGAGATCAACATTAAGACACTCTTTAGTCATAATATTTAAATTCTGACCCTCTTCCAGTTGATAAAATCACCATCTGCATGTAAAGACATTATCATCGACACAACCATTAATGTATTTTAAAACATTTATGACCAAATGCAAATTTCTTTCGCTGTCGAACCGTTATTTATGTATTGTACAAGAAGGATACTTGTTGATATTGTATGTATAGAAACGGCAAGACGTGATTATTTTGCATAAGACATAAAGTCAAAATGCGTTATGTTCTTATGTACATTAATCGTTGTAATAAATTCTGGTGCCGTAATAAAATTAAATAAATAATTAATACTCGACCCATCGTCAAAGCACGGACGTCCTTTAAAAATAATTTTATTTTTCAGAGATTTGTGCGTTACTTTATTTTTGTACGTTATTTTTATTGGGTGACATAGTCAAATTGAAAGATAATTTTCGATTTTTTTTTGTCTACAGTAGTCCTTTTCAACCTCATTCTGTTATCTGACTTCTTTTGTGTATATAGATGGTACGAGGTGTACACATTCGAGAGAGATTTTTCACGTCATTCACCTTGTACAATATAATAAGTATTTTCATTAGTTTAATTATCTATTCATGACCATTGTATGGTAAGTAATACACATAAACAATGGATAAAACAGCAAATGGAGGTAACGACTTTACCATTAATATTAGGCAACCTCTGAATCGTTATCAATGACAACGAGTCTCAACTCAAAAATTGGATAGCAATAAACCTTCAGCATAGCATAAATCGTGGAACAAAACTGGAGCTCTATTTATATGTTAACACTAAGTAAGGCATGGGTCAACCCATCTTCCATAGAAGTATACAGATTAAAGATTAAATTGGAAAATGACGGTGGAAAATAAGCCAACCAACCAAATGGTGTAGTGGTTAAACATTACTAATTCCACTCATAATTCAGCTGCAATAAATAGCTCACTACGAGTAAGCCCAAAATTGCAGAAATGGAAAAATAGGGTTGCCTTCAATTTTAAGATTCGTTTTTGTGTAAATATGAACAATTCCAGTACATCATCATGCCTTGTTCTTCTGCTAGCTGAATTTTAAAAAACTTAGGTTCCAAGAAGCTGACGGTTTAAGTGTATCACAAATTGTCAAATTTAAGGGCGAAACTTTGAAAAAGCTCTATATAGAGAACGACTAACTATACTTGACTAGCACGTACTTTGGTGATAGGTATTGTTGGTTGGTTGTGAATTTGCTACTTATCAATAAGGTTCATAAGACTCAGAAACTGACAAGACTGCTTTAAGCCATCCCGAATTAGATTGATAAGAGAACTGATTCGTATGATGGACCTCTTTATAGAATCTCACTGATAAGCTATTCCAACACTTTCTCCCTTTCATCGTCTTCTAGAGAGTGCACCAGGAAAACTTTTCATCGGTTGAGATTACAATATTTACAAATGATTCCTCCTATATCTCATATAAGTAAACGCTTATTCTCCGATTTGAGAAGAGTCTTTGAACTCAATAGTCCCATAGCTGCATTTATATGGTTTCTAGATCAAATTTTATCATACAAAGAGGACAAGTTAAGGCTTGGTTCTAATTTTACTTTTATTGACTAAAGTTTGGTTAGTTCTCGTGTTCACCACTGGAATATTTGTATTAATGTTGGAATATTTGTATCACTCCAGCCCCAAACTGACTTATTCTGACTTCAACACGGTTTACTATCATAGTTGCTCTTTGTATTGTAGTCCTCCGAAAGTAAGTCTCACATTTGTCTTTTGGAATCTCTACCAAGAGAACAAAACAAAATTTAAGAGCTAGATTTGGCTCTAGTATTACTTGGCAGCCTTCTATAACTATACTACCATCAGAACTCGGTCCCAGTTATACACTTGAGAACCAATCATGGTGAAAACCAGCACAGCATATTCAGAGAGTATATAGGATGCTGCGATAGATTACAGTGTCGAAACTGAAAACCACTCGACTTCACATCAACCTTGACAATTGGCTAGCCAAAATGTATTATATATTTTTCAGAACAAGTGACGAATATTTATTAAAGATGCATTTGATTACGGCTAGAAATTCTTAAATCCATATAAATTAATTGAATTTATCAAAACACATACCAAACAATAATATTATTTAATTTTGAAATTATTTCATAATGTAAACCATAAAATCTTCATACATAGGGAGGAGGTGATTCGAACCAAAACATGCCATAGCTATAAATATACATTAACTCATCCTCCCTGAAATTTTCATAAATATATGCTAGCTGTTAGAATAACACAAAATCATCGAGTCTGATTTGATCGATTTTACTGACTCAAACTTTTGCATAAGTCCTGAGGTATCAGACATGTGAACAGATCTTATTATTGTTTTCGAGAAACAAGGATTCGTGTAATGATCGTAATCATTACACGATTATGACAAACATAGGTATCGCAAAAAATACCGAAATAGTTAAGAGAATCACCTGGTCATGCGAATAGGCACATAAAAATATTCATCAAACTTTAGTCTTTCGACAAGTTCATTAAGTTTAACATATAAAGTACGCATTCATCTGTGTATATGAATGAGTGATTGGTAGATTTATGTCATTTATTCGATTTGTCACATTAAACCAACTTATATGGAATGGCATTGGACGACCCACATTTCAAGGTATTAAAAAGTATTTTTATATATGAGTTTTTTTCCAGACGCCTATTGCCTACAGTTTAAGGTCAGTCCCATATATTTATGAAACACATATGATCTATACCTTGTGAATCATCTTATTTCGTATTGATTACGGTTCGATCATTTCCTATTATTTTGAAAATGGGAAACACAAATGTCTATACCTAACTAATAAGACGTTTTTATTTTATGACAAGCAGAATCATGGAAAATATTTTCAACTCGAATGAAAAAGGTTCACATTCGAGAAGATATATTAACGTATGTGTGTATGTGCGTCGATAATAAGGCGAAAAAGATGATGTAGGCAAGATATAAAATGAGATACGGCTTTCTCCAAAAATAGCAAAAAAATAACTTATGTGGTAAAACCGAAAACCAAACAAAAGTTATAATTTGTCTTATACGAGTACCAAAAATAGATTTGTTATATAAGGTGTGCATGCCTATTTGTTTTCCCACAAGGTAAAAGTCAAATTTGAGGTTTTCAAATATTTTCTATTACCACACTCTTACCCCCATAATATTTAGATTTAATTTTTGTCGATAATCGATTTTCTACTTTTGTAAAAAGCTCTACACTGAAAAAAATGAATATTTGATGGATATTTACTATAACTATTCCACTGTTTACAAAAAATAAATAAAGTTTGTATGAAATATTTAGTGTTAAAATCAACAATTAATAGTTACCCGGAAACATTACCCTTAAAAAATTCTTTAAAATAGATAGTTTAAAATTTTAATATTATGGAGAAGTGTTTAAATATTTTTTAAAAACATTAAAAGCGTTTGTATGAAACACTTATGATTTCGTATTTTAATAATAAACGTAAATGATATAATTGTTTCTCAGAAATAAGAGTAATATTTACGAAAAATACAAATCATATTAAGTGTTGACCGCCAACATTTAGAATTGGTGAAACAAAATTAATATTTACCCGAATTAATATATATATTTGAAAAAATATTACGGTAAAAATACATGATTTAGCTTCATTCGTGTTTAAGACGCGTCGCTTGGTTAATGTGATATATTAAGTAAAAATAAAAACTAGTCCAAAAGAGGTTACATATTTTAGTGTTTACTATTTAAAGTGATAAATGTTATTGTTGGTAAGTTTAAAATTTTATATAAATATACAATATAGTATAATTTTAGTCTCAGTTTTAGTTAATTATAATTTTTAGCGTAGAGTAGTTTTATAATAAATAACAAAACTTTAGGTTATCAAAAATGTATACTTCTAAAATAAAAATATTTCAATATTATGTTTTTAATGAGTTTTTATATCATTTATAGAGTATTCGGGAGCTTCTGTATAAATCCGCTACGGAAATATAAGCAAATTATGAAAGAGATCCCAACTCTTTAAAAAATAAAGATCGAGTTTATGTTGCTTAAATAATAATTAATGAAATATTGGACAATAAACCTGAATTGGTGTAAGTATGTTTATATATTATTCATTTTAAAAGTTCAAAATAAACAATAGTTGATACTATGAATTTTCAAATTCTAGATTGAAAAGAGCAGATTTTATTAAATTGACAGTTATAATTATCAGCGTATTTAATAAAAATACCGAGTGCGCTAGTGTTTATAACACTCCAACAGAGTTCGGCAACTGTGCAAAAGGAAAGCTCTTTATTGCTTACTATAACAAAAATCACAATTTAGCAACACATAATTCTGAAACGGAAGTTCTACAAACTAATAATACACTATTGGATGAAACCGATACAGCAGTCAACGGATGTCAATTCAATTCAAGTATCGCGTTCACCAATAATTTTAGGGTTGACATTTTGGAAGAAGTCGCTCACTATGATGTTAGAAGAATTTTAAAACAATTTTTCGATATAAATTTTTTGAACAGTAGAACTCAATCGTTTAACTATACGACATTTTCCAATAGACCACCCCAGTAAAAGAAGAACACTTAGTGAATGGCACAAAGTTACGATATTCAGCTTCTGAATTGTATTTCATCTTAACTGCTTAGTTGGAGATATGGTACCACCAAATAACCAACATTGGAATTTATATATTTGACTTAAGAGACATTTTATTAATCTTGATTACAAGAAAGTCAAATAAGAATACAAATCGATTTCTGGAAAATTTAACTGAGGATCACCATGATCAATTTATCACGCTGTTTGCAGAAGATTTAAGACCCAAATAATGTGGAAGATTTAGAAGATTATTTTACAATAATTACATGTATGGAGATTAAAGGAATATCTTATAGACAAGATTTACTGGTAACAAACCAATATTATGAGGATGAATTTATTTTGTGTTGTCAGGCACTTGAGACAAGTGCATTTGATCCACATTTGCAATTAAGTTTTTTAAAAAAAAACCGACACATTTCAGTCTTATTTTCAAAAACTTTAATATAAAAAGGTGTACAACGCTATTTGTAAATAATATGAAAAATAAACTGAATTATATAAAAAAAAATTTCTATTATATTTTATAACTACCCTTAATATTATTTAAAGCAGATAATTTTCTTATTTCTTAGTAAAATTATAGTAATTTGCGGTAAGTATTTGAATAATTTACAACGAACGATTGATGCTAGTATTGATAATTATTATTACTTAAATTGAACGAAAAGTGTTTGTCTTAAATAATTAAAATAATTTTCCTAAATAGTTTCTCCTTTCCTCACAATTAATTAATGTTTGATATGAAATATTAAACTATTCAAAGCAAATAAGTTAAAAAATTTCCACCAAATAACATAAGCACGACTAATGTATTAGCTGGTAAAATTATTTGCGATACATAATATATTTTTTTCAGTGTATCACTCACATATGTTACATTAATGTGTGATTTAGCGATAACGGTAAAAATGTTTAAGTGGACATTACCTTAGAAATATTTCAATGAAATCCAATGACAAAAATATGGTTGCTGTTTGATGCGGCCTATTAAGCAATAAGCTGTTTCGGTAGGTGAGATGAAATAATTTGTAGATTTTCTCAATGAAGATCATCTAAATTTAAATCCTGGGGTGACTCAATATTCCTCATCGCTTAAAACTACATTTTCGCATGCTGTTGGCCAGTAGCTACATTGATATGGTCTTTAAATCTAGTTTGAACAGACAGCGATACCTTATTTGTTACAAGCCAGTTACATTCAAACCTTCCTCACTGAGAGCGACGTCATTTTTTTAATCCTTGTTTGTATCACTCCTGCTGCATACGGTTTTCCGACTTTTATACGGTTAACTACCACAGGGGTCACTGTATTTTGGTCCTCATTAAGTAAGCAGAATCTATTACCACCTCACATTTGCCTCTTTTCCCAGGAATCTCTACCATAACAATAGTCTAGAAAAAACAGTTTTCTACTGAAATCGTAAATTACAGTAATCGTACATTCTTTATTGAAGCCAATTGCCCTTAGAGCAGCCTGGTTGTCAAAGTAGTTTAAGATAATATAATTTTTGTAGTTTATTTCCAATCTAAAAAATGTTGCTTATAAAATTGAAGTGTATAAACTCCATATAGTGTTCGAGGGGAGACAAAGAAGTTTTCTCAAATGGTTCAGCAGTTTTCTTTTGACTCTATCTTGGCCACCAAATTATTTATATGTATAGTTAATGCCATAGGATTGGCCTATATACTATTGAGCTCATTCATAAAATTGACATTTAAGCTGATGTCATACACACACAAACTGATCATTTCCATTCGATTATCAACTGCTTTGACTCAAGTGCATAAACCGTTTTCATCTGTGGCTAGTTTAGTACCCAGATAAACTAAAACCATATTCGCTCAAATAAAGCGACATCTTTTGATTTGTATTTTGACTGTAAGGGTTATAGATTCTGTATTACATTCTCGGTAAAATACGTTTGGAGTCGAAATACGTTTGGCCATCTATAGACACCCAAAAAGGACTTTGGTGTGTTATATAATCTTATGTTGGGCTCTATATTTTGTTGTATCCGTCAAGGCAGTCATTTGAATGTCATTTGAATTGTGGATAGTTCTTCGAGACGTCTTCGATGTTATTATTTTATTTCAAGCAGCTGGTATACCCTTCTTTCAACGCAATATTTATTGTAAATTTATTGCGCTATATACATTTTATATACTCGCGTTTTAGACATTAAAATTGTCATATTTTCTCTTTTATATCATCGAGCCAGATGGTTCTTATACAAAGTATGTCAGTGAAAATGTGTCGATAAGTATGAAAATTGTTTGACATTGTGTTACGTTTTGGTTGCAGTCTCTTTTATATCCTCTTAAAAAAGTCGAGTAAATTTAAACATCTTTCAACTATACGCTCGTATAAGTCGTTCTGTTCCATCCGCTGCTGCTGTGAGATAGTTCATAATAAAATGAAATTAAATTTCAAACTGGCTTAGCAAATATTATATAGCTATTGTGAATTTTTGTATACGATGTCAGGTGATCTAAGTTTCATACGTGCTTATGAAACGGTAAGCGACGATAAGTGCTTCTTGTTCAACTATTCAATCTCCGTCTATATACTCGTACAACCATTTTCTTGCATAATTTCGTAATCTTCGTTGTAAACTTGCTCTGAATATTAAATCTCAACATAATCTCATCCTTTTGAATAGAAAATCTTTTATCGTATATGTTGTACCAATTGGGAAAACATATAAATTGAATTAAATAGATTTATGAATAAATTTTAGATAAAATATGTTGTACTACGAGTAAAATGGAAAATAAAGGATTAAAACTTGCTGTATAATAGTGATACAGGATTATACTAACGTATTATGTTAGAAAACTAACTGTCTATTATAGTCAATGGATTCTAAATATTCAACAAAAGCCGGATATGTTAGTATAGATTTCTGTGTATAAAATCTTATCTTTATACTAATCTCCTATCTAACAGCATGTAACTGTCGTAACTGTCGCAACTGTCACAATTCAATAACATTTATTGGAAAAATTTTAACTGAAGTTTGTCAAATTTTAATCAGCTTCTGTATAGATCTAGTTGTTAGAATTCGTTTGGTTCAGTGCAACTCCCTTGCATATGCATGTAGCTCAATTGACGTTGCAGCTGTGTTCGTGTTCGTTGCTAAGAGAGGTTTGAATATTATCTAGGTACTTCTGAGTTTTATGAACTGATCAATAAGCCAGGTTAGGTTGGTATTATATCCTCATTATTTTAGAGAGTGACATAAGGCCTTGAGGGGCATTCCCAACAGCATATTGTCCTCTTTTAATAGAAAGATGCTATGCTCGCGGGTTTCGGCACCATATGTTTGTGAACCGTAAAACAAAATAGAAGTATCACCATTTCGTCTAATTATATAACACTGCAAATGTTTAGCTATAATTGTGCTAAATACTATTCTAGAATGAATTCAAAATATTTTTTATTATAAAATACTTACCTTAGGCCTTTAATAATAGTTAAACACTTGTACGTGTATACAACAATACCAAAATTATTGTAATCCACAACATTAGCACCTACAATTAATCGTATTGTATCCACCACCCATCAAAACAAATTCTCGTTTGTAGAGGGCAATGTTGTTGGAAGATGGATTAAGTAGTAAGACTACGTATAGGCACATAGGCAATTAAACAAATTTAGAAACTAAAGCAAGTCATTCTTGTAGGAGAGATCAATTTCGACAGTCAAGGATTAAACATCCAATAAATTGCAACACATTATTTGTACATTCGTTCAACGTGGGATAAATTATTACAAAATCATTCCGAAAATTGTGAACTCTGAAAATAATGCGACACTTCAGATGAGGTGATCAGAGCTTTACGGGCATTGGGAGATCAAGCAGAGATTCGGAATCCCTGGTTAATCCACATGCTATTAAACGAGGATGCGTTTCCCACATTCAATAAAATTTTTGGCAACAAGATGTGATGCTCTTCAATCTTGTGTAACGGTCACAAAATCAACAGGAGTAGTACCAAAACATGTGTGGTCTTTAAACACCGTTCAATCGAATAAATGGACTTATGCAGCTTGCAATCAAGAACATAAATGCCCTCTATTCAAAAGTATGAATGTGGAAAATCGGTATAAGGTCATTGAGAATTCGAAAAGTTGTTCAAATTGCTTGCACACCGGACATTCACAAACACAATGTTACGCACGGGCTTCATGTTTAATATGCAGAAAGCGCCATCATTCGTTACTTCATAAAGATCTACAGGCAACCAATCTACACACAACAAATTAAACAAACAAGCAACGGGATACTAATTCAAGCCAGAGCACTACTCGATTCCGGTTTTCAGTCGTCTTTTATATCGGAATCGTGTGTACAACGCCTATATACGGCCTAGCCTGATGCTCTGCAGGAAAAACGAGAGGAAAGACAACTATATATAACAATAAAATTACAGGTAATTCCACATTATTCTATTGAAGTTACAGTCCATATAATCGTTAAAACCTCATCGTCCCTGCCCGCGAGAAAGATATAAATTCCAAACAAAAATGAGTTATGGCGTTTGAACCTACACAGTAAAAAATTTCGGTTGAATATTACGTGAATTTATTTGTGGGCAAAATTGCCAAGCTTTATCACGTAAAATTACATTTACATACAAATAAAAAATAATTATTAAAATTAAATAATATAAGTCATAAATTTGCTAGCAAGATCATGTAATATTTAAATAACAAAACGTATAATTTTGCAGGAAGTTTGCAGATTTATGGTTTAAAGAATGTAATTTAGCATTAAACCCCTGTAATATTATGAACTTCAAAAATTTGTACAAAACAAAACGTACAATTTTACCTTAACTATTACGTAACTTTAATCAATCAAACCCTAAAAAAAATGTTTCCATGAAAATACTAATGTGAATACGGTAAGCATATACAATGCCCAACCAAACCTACAAAATGGTGAATCAGACATTTCTCTCCGACCACGAATATTATTCTAGGCCCTTGATATATCCGACAAATTAGACGTTGGATTTGATAATAATACTTAATATATAATAACGTTATAATAGATTAGCAAAGTATATCGCGACGAATAAAATCAATTTATTGCGGTTTTGGTTTGTAAACTTACGGACCTCACAAAATGTTACATGCAATAGTTCTTGGTTACATTGATTTCTCTCAAATTTACAAAAAATACGAATAATTATAGAACAGGTATGTGATTGTACGATAAATTTCTTCCAATTTTAAATTCCTGTTGAATATTACAAGAATAATATATTTTACATAAGAATGTGTGTAAAAATATTATTATCTTGCTTTATTATAGACAATTTTTAAATTTACGCTACCAAGTTACCAAAATTTCAATTGAAAATTCAGTTTATTTTTTACTGTGTAGCAGATCCATATTTTAACGTACCTGGTAACGTGGATTTACTAATAGGAGCTGAATTCTTTCTGGAGATATTAGGAGAACAAAAATTGAATATTAACGCTTTCCCTGTTTTACAGTCATCCAAATTTGGTTGGTTAAAATATGTCAGAAAATAGAAGATGTTCATAGTACCCAAAAATACAACGCCAATGTCGATTCGAGCATAAACAACGAAAATTAAATGGAACTAATAAAAAATTTGGGCAAGTAGAAGAAACAATAATGGACAAAAGGGCCAATGAAGACAACGATCCCTGTCAAGTTTTATTCAAGACCACCACCACCAGAACTGCAGATGGCCGATTTATGGTAAAATTGCCATTTATAGATCCTCGTCCAAAATTAGGTGACTCATTAACCATGGCTAGGTCGAGATTAGGTAACATGGAAAAAAGGGTTCGAAAGGGCTGCCGAATATAAGAAGCAGTATAACGACTTCATAGAAGAGTACATAAAACTAGGACATATGAAACGAGTTACCTGTTCGAACCTACCACAAAAAAAAACCATAAATATTTTATGCCACATCATGCCATTTTTAAGGAAAGTAGTACCACCAACATACGGGTAGTTTTTCATGCGTCGTGTAAAACCACCAAAACTGTATCACTTAATGATTGTTTGCAGACGGGCCAAATTTAACAACCGCACGAAGAAATAAAATCCCGACGAAGAACTAAATCCGTACAAGTGTATGACTGTCACCTATGGAACAGCGTGTGCGCCTTTCCTTGCTATACGAACATTGGAAGAATTAGCCAGATTTTATATGAAAAAAAATACCCGAAAGCGGCTGCATTTATTAGAAATCATTTTTATATGGATGACCTTTTACGATGCAATTACTCTAAAAATGCAGATAGTGGAAATTCTAGGTAGCTGTGGTTTTAGACCTCGCAAGTGGAAATCGAACTATCAAGAATTTTTGCATTCATTGACAATATATAATAACGAGGACATTTCCAAATTTATCGTGGATGATCAAACCACGAAGACACTATAGGAATTGTGTGGCATCCTCAGAGTGATATACTTACCTTCAAAATAACTAGTCGAACCGAAGATATACAGGGGACAAACGAAAAATGCTGTCAGAAAGCTCCAAGCTTTATGATTCACTAGGTTGGGTATCACCAATACTTATTAACTTTAAAATTATACTTCAGAAATTTTGGTTAACTAAAGTAAATTGGGACGAAGATGCACCCAATAATATAGTATGTTTATGGAGAAAAATGTTCTACAATTTGCCGCACCTCCAACAAATCCAAATCCCAAGAGGAATAGCTCCAACCGAAATTCCTAACCTCAATCAGTGGTGGCATGGCACCAACTTGGCTAAAACTAAACGAAACCGAGTGGCCGAAAAATAAATTCATTCATCCAACAAAAGAAGTGGATACTGAGGAACGGGATAAAGGGATATGTGTGCTATTGGAAACGACCTCTAACAAAATTGTCGACCAGTGGTTGAATACTCATTCATCGGTTTAAAATAAAAAAAATAATGTGCTATATATTCTGCGATTTAGACCATCAAAACATCGAGGCGAAGGAGTGAATAAAGGCTACTTAACGTACGAGGAATATGAAACTGCGGAAGAGTATATTGTACGGGCAATCAAAGTTACTGGTTTTAGTCGCGAAATAAAACAATGACCAAAAAATAGGACGTTAGAATCGACCAACCACTTATTAATTATCCCATAACTGAAACTGTTGTTTCCTCTAAAGTTTCACCTTTTTTGGAGTATATTTTCCTTTGTATTGTATCAAACAAGTGGCCAAGATGGCGTTTTTCCTGCTGAATTATAGTAAAGTCTACTCTCACTTACTGATAAAGCCTACTGGATATGAGAGAAGCCTATGCTTAGAGTTCACATTCCTTCAGATTCCATAAATTTAACAAATTCAAACTTCACGTATATTCTTAATACATATGTTACGATAAGATCTGTAACTTTATATCAGCTTGCTTGGGTTTCTGTTATTCGAGCTCATCAATAATACTTTTAGTAGCATTGAGAAGTTCTTTACTTTTAGTTTTTCCTCATTGGGTATGTTTGCAATAAATTCTTCAGGAAATATAAATATTTTTACCTAGCTTATTGAATAATTGGATATACAACCATTGCATGGTTGCATTATTCATAATTTGTTGCATTATTGATTGTTGATTATTTGTTTTGTACCGGGACTATCAGCAGGAGTCCGCATTATCATTACAACACAGAATTTAAAGATCACCTGATCACTTGTATCTCAGATAATATCTACTTTGTACAGATTAAAAAGAAAGATTTACGATTTGATTCTACGCTACTGAAAAATGAGTTTTGTTGTTGTATTCCAAGCTATTTTGAATTAAAGGAGTACAACCAAAACATTTCTATGAGCGTAAGGAAACAAACAATAAAAACGGATTAAGGAACGCCTACTTACTATTTTTGACCAAACAATTTTCGAAATAAAGAGAAATAAGATAGCGATTGGGAAACACAATATGTTAAAAGAGTCCAACACCTAATGCGCATATGAAAGAAAACGCATACGTTATATTTTGTGTATTGCATCGTCATTTTTGGCTATTTTTATTATTTTATGATATAGTTTTTGGCTTGCGTAGACCAAACTAGGATAGATCTATATCATACAGCGTATAACTCTTTCGAACAATTTTATTTTTCAAATCTTTCTTTCTCTTCTTTTTACATATCATAATTGTATTTAAAAATGAAACAGATAAAATTTGTCGATCCATCTCAAATTTCGAGACAAAACAAAACCGTAAAATATTTGGAATTTTTGCTGTTTTATGAATGAATGGGTCAGACAAAAAAAAATTCATTGTAGATATTGTTGTTGTGTAGTTTACTCATAGTTGAATTTCAAGGTCATACCTGCATAATGAATTTGAAGTTTTTGATTTTTTTTTTTTTTTTTTATATTTTATTCTATGCTATCTTTTTTGGGGCTCAAGGCTCTCCCAGCTCATTCGCGGTTCGCTTATTAACGTCATACTTTACGCCTTAACGGCCAAATCGAGGACGTACGGCTATAGGTCCGATTTTCGTCCGGTTTGATTTTGATCTAAAACTCCTTCGTTTTTATTATCTTATGAATTATGTTTTTGGATTTTGAAAGAAGATACCTCTATCAAAATTCTTGTTCTGATAGGTAAAATGAAAATCTTCTTGTTACATCAAATATTGATTGATATTATGTACATTGGACTAGTTTCAATTTTGTGCTAGCTCCACAAACATCATACGAGTTTGCATAGTTCTGTATTGGAAGTTCTCTATAGTAGATATATGTTATACAACGAATTTCATAGGGACTCTATATACTGGACGCGAACAAAGCTCTTTGACGTTAAAATGACGCTATTATTTCTAAAAGAGTGTCATCGGTGGAAAGAAGGTGGCCCAAAAGCAATTAGTTTATATTTTTTCTGGTCTTGATTATCACCTCCAGAAGATGTCCCACTTTTTGATGGAAAATAAAGTTAACACTGTTTTATCTCAAAACATATCCTTGTCATCTAAATCCTTATTTCACGACTAATCGCAGCATTGAAACAGACGTGCCGTAGTTTTAGCTTTTGGTAACGATCCTTGCTGAATTACACTCAAAAGACGATATATACTGTTTCAGTCCAGTATATATGTAGTTCCATAACATACCAGCGATGCACAGATCTCCAAAAGCTCTGTTGTAAGCTTTTTTTTCTTGATTTCAATGGATACAGCGATTTCTTGTTTGGGATGTTCTTGAACTATAACGGAAGACGATTGATTGTATTGCTGTATATAACCTCCCAAAGAAGTATCTTTCTGATGCAAGACGAGAGCGTTATCTGAAAATTATTTGTATATAAAGTCAAGCATCTCCCATCTAGCGACAGTTATGTATACTACAATTATTTTGCATTGGATGGATTTGTGACGGTGTTATTTCGCAGATGAGTATAGTTCTAATTATGCTGCTACATAGTATAAAGAAGATCGTTTTTGTTGCTAACATGTATGTATCGATTGGTGTGGTTTACCACAGTAACTTATAAATCATAAAGAAAAAACTACTTTATTTTGTATTTTGTTCTATAGTTATTTATGTATTAAGCTAAGAAGAGTTATCCAACTTATAAACTAATAAAGATAAAACCAAAACTGAATAAAACTTTAATAACCAATATCAGGTAAAACAAAAACAACTTAATTGTTAAGAAGATTTATTTTCCTTTTCTGGTTAAAGTAAAACCGTATTTGTAAATGAAAGTATTTTTATTGTTTTTGGTTTTTACAATTTGAGGTACTTATCATAATACAGCTTCCGAATGAAAAGATTCAAATGATATTCCAACCGGTAATTAAGAATAGAAATACGAGTATACAATATTTTTTGTTAATATTTATTTTCGCACAATCAATTTTGAGCACAGTAAGAAAGCTCTCGGGAGTAATTAATCTTATAGCAAAAATATTAAAGACACGTTACGTGGTTGTTATTCTCTATTACCATAACAATAAGAGGAATAAATATAAAAAATTCTGAGAACCCGCCCGATAACATATATAAAAACTTGCTTTTTATTTCGTAATTCCCATGGATAATTAATGGAAAATGCTTTAAGTCGATTTTTCAGTATTTTAATTATTTCGAAATTTGTGTTATTTTGGCAGATATTGATTTAAAATCAGTGTTAACAACATAGGATATATGTTGGTGTTAAAGTTTGTTTTCATAATTATGTAAATAAGTCTGAACAATGAGAAGTTTTCGAAGGAGGAAGGTTCGTATAAATTATAGTATATTTGCTACAGTAGAATAATTCGTAGAAATTGATGATCTAAAAATTCTTTTCATATCCTATTTATAGGATCGTATATATACGTTCCAAAACAAACATAATGCAAAGTGGATTACACTTTTCTATAAGAAGCATATTGAGCTGTATTAAATCCTCGTAAGACATTTCGTAGCTAGATAACGACTAGTAATTCGTTTTTGTCGGCCTAGAACAGCAGGTGTATGTTTTTTAATTTTTTTTGCACTGTATAGGCTTACCGTAGATCATCAATTTCCCTTAAGAGTGAATTATTTCACATAAATTAAAATTTGACATTTTCTGACAAATCATAAATATGTATACTATATGAGCAAAAGCGTTATGTACCAAAACTAAGGCCTTGCAGTCTTAAATTTTTTTATTGCAATACACTTTTGTTTCAAGCATAGCACAAGGGTTTTTAAACCTGTAGTCTGCAAATAACAGTGTCGAGATCGACATTTTTAATAGAAGACAGGAAGACTATCATTTAAATAGTCCCACATATAGCTTAGGATTTTCTTAGAGAAAGTTTACAGTTCCGTTTATAGTAAACGTATCTTTAATAAGCTAGTTTTGTCAACATTGGAATCCTGCTTTGGGTCATAAATTTATTGGTTAAGTTGAAAGTTAAAACGATCAACAGAGATGCCATTTACACTAGCTGCTATATACTTTTTGAGTACTAAAAAACAGATTTGCGCGAGTTTTAATTCTTTCAAACCAACTAACTTCATTTCATCATTGTTATAAGGGTCCGCCAAATAACTTTTTTTTTTGAAAATGCTATAAATAAAAACTACTGAATATTTTCTCAAACTTCTTTTTTTATTTAAAAGTACAATCCTTCCGGTTAATAATGGAAAATAATTTCATTCAAATGGTTGCCTCAGCTGGCCATGCAGTAGCCTACACGATCGGTCCAATTTTTAAGCACATTATCGATTGTGTGCAGCTGTATTTCACCAAGGGCTTCACGAATATTGTCCTTTAAAGCATCAATTGTTTCTGGCTTGCCGGCGTAACACTTATCTTTGAGGGCACCCCACAAATAATAGTCCAACGGTGTCAAATCGCAGCTCCGAGGTGGCCAAACGACATCAGATCTGCGGCTGATAATGCGATCTTCAAAAACAGGGCGCAAACCATCGAGTGTAGCTTTAGCTGTGTGGCACGTAGCGCCGTCCTGCTGAAACCAAATATTGCCAATATCCTCCTCTTCAATTTTTGTGAACAAAAATTCATTCAACATGGCCCGATAACGATTGCCATTGACTGTAACGACCACTCCTTGCTCATTTTCTAAGAAATATGGCCCAATTATGCCTCTGGACCAAAATCCGCACCAAACAGTGACTCGTTTTGGGTGTACCGCCTTTTCAATGTATGGGTGCGGGTTTTTCGTGCCCCAAATACGATAATTTTGCTTGTTTACATACCCGCCAAGATCAAAATGAACTTCATCCGGAAAGATGATTTTTTTTGGCAAAATCGGCATCTTCTGTAAGTCGATCGCAGGCCCACTCAGCGAAGCGAAAACGCATTGGATGGTCAGTTGGCCTCAATTCCTGAACCAATTGGACTTTGTATGGCGTCATACCAAGGTCTTTATGCAAAATTCGTCTCAATGATGTCTCCGAAATGTTCAATTGTTGAGAACGACGGTGAATTGATGTTGATGGCACAACACGCACACTTTCTGCCACAGTATCAATATTCTCGGGTGTACGCACTGTTTTTGGCTTTTCACGCTTTGGTTTATCGATGAGGATGCCAGTTTCTTTCACTTTTTTCACAAGATAACGAATATACGGAGCTGACGGTGCTTCTCTTCTTCCAAAACCCGTACGCAATTTTTTTCGCACACATTCTGCAACATTACCATGATTTTCCAAGTAATGTCGCAATATTTCCCAGCGTTGTTCAAGCGTATACACAACCATATTCGTTCAGCGGAAGGATAAAACTAATTATCTGTCAAATCAGACATGAGCTAAGTGTTACCATTCACGAAATAAGCACTAGTTGGAAAAAAAAAACTTTAAATGGCGGACCCTTTAGTATAGTAGTAGATTTACTTTTAATGTTTTCCAATAAGCTTTTGGGTCTTGTCTGAAGTTTAATTTCTGTGCAACGAGATTTTGAGTGCAAATAAAACTCAAGAACTCCAATTTTATATTACAGCCACTCCTTGTACGAGTTATCGTCATGCTGTTACAGATTTAGCGGACGCTTATTTTATTTCGAGCTTAAACTAGTGGTACAACCCGTTGAATACACGCGTCATCAACTAATTTTATCTCTATATATATGTGAAATATGCTTTGCGATTCAAGACAGTCAAACATTAAATTTTTATTTTGGTAGGAGGAAATGCTGCTGATGATAATAAATGAAGGAGGATGTGTCTGGGTTGCATTAGGTTTTTTGACCAATATGATGTATTAAGTTACAAAATAAGGGCTTTGTAAATGCATTACTAAATAAATTGATTGAGTTAAAACAATCTATAATGAAAGATGTATCGAGATAAAATTAAAGCCCGAGTTCAAGAATAAATTTCAATCTCCTCGGTTCCAACATGAAATCGCATGAGACATTCAAACCAATATGGTCGCTCTTGTGTATGTATTTATGGACTGAGCCCTAAAAAGACTTTGGAGATAATTCGATTTAAAGTTTAATTCCACTTCCACCAGATTCCAGAAGATTTTGACTCTCTCGACCAAGCAAAAGTTTAATATCTCAGCTTGCAAGATCTGAAAATTAGCAACAAATAAACACGATCTAGGCCATCAACGGTCCATTTATCTCAAAACCAGAATGCGGATACTCAATGTGAAATTTTTAGACACAGATGCAGTAGAGAGAACCTTAGTATGGCTAACATAATAACAGGCAGACATGTTCGATTTAGAAATTCCAATGCATGCTCTGCGCGTTGTACATTATTGAGCAAAGTTTCTACATTTATCACCTCACTCCTTGGCCACTATTACAAGCAGATAAATTTGACAATAGGTCCAATGATGGTTAATATGACCAAGAGATCATATTTGGTTTTATTACCCAAGTATTACCATCAAGCTTTTGATATCCAGAAAGCACATGTTGCTTTATTACAGATCTTGCATTTTAGGTTCGTTTAGATTTTTCTCGAATGATTATAAATATATCTAACGCGTTGTTGGGAACATCCCATCACGGAATGATATAGTAACCTCAACTTCTAATTTAAGGTCTCAAGAAGTATCCTAATATTTCCTTCCTCAGTTCTCAGTTATTTTCCGTTCTCCTTTTGAAGAAGGTTTATATGTATGATCTTTTAAGAGTACAATACTTTTTGAAGCTTAGCTATTGTGGATCATTCCATCGATTCCCATACAGACGGTTGTATATGTAAATTTCCAATAGAATCCCTTTATAATATCCCCGGTGCTTTTGGCTCAGTAAGAATATTATGTAATCAAGAAATTACTCACGAGGCTACGACAGAAGCTTAAAACGATATCTAATCAACGTTAGTCGATTACAATATATATATATATATCGAGCTTATAAACAGTGATGTGTATTCTAATGGCTTTAAAGTGTATTATTTTAAAAATATTATAATCTACCAATGAATACGTTCATCGATGTTCTCGTACAAAAAATCTTTTCTATGATACGTTATTGCAGAACATATCGACTTGATGGAAAATACGAGTATATGCCCATAACAATTATTGATTTTTCACCCTAAACACACACAATCAAAAACAGAGAGCTATAAAATTCCAGCTTAACGCAATAAAGTTAATCAAATTTTGGAAATCTACATCGTAAAAAAATTATTTCATTTTCATCTGAAATTACGTTTGAACCTTTTTATTATAAAGCATTTTCCTTACAACAACTCTCTCTCTCACAGACTCTCTATCTTTCTCACTCTCTCGCACTGTGCATTAAGAAAATAACCCATCAAATAATGGATTTAAAAATTATATTTGAAAACAGGTGGTACTAAACGAAGGCTGTATAATTCACTCTGTCGTAAATGTAATTAAATTTGAGATTTAAGGAGAATAAATCATGTGGAGCACCTTGTTGACGTGCAACATTACGCAAATTTCAGCATCTTTCCCAAAACTCCTACGCAAAATAATTATTGATTTGTTATATGGGTTCGGAATTTATATAAAGGCTAGAATGGCTACGAACTACAAGTCATCACATGTCCATTGCAACATGGTTGAAATTTAAGAGTTCAGATGACAATTTATACTTTCTAATAAATTTGGGAAACATAATATAAAGAATATAAATAACGGTTTGGGCTATCAAGTTCATTTCTTACTCAACTATAGTGTGAGATTGCTTTGATTTGACAGAACTAACTATAACTATGATTCTCTTAATGGGGATGACAGACTTGCCTACCTTCTTCCTCCTTGAAGTACCTGATTATAGAAACGATATTTTACGTTGTGGAAACGCAACATAATTTAACGGCTAATGAAGAAGGTATTAATGGCCTTAGGGGTTACCAGCCCTTTTGTTCTTATTTTAATTGGTAAAATAGAACAGAACGAGCCTCGGATATTAAAACTGGTGTGTCAATCACCCTTCCACACAAAATTTTTGCTTATTGTAGTAATTTATTGGACCATCACGACACAAATTTTTTGAAATATGATCTAGAAATAGCTTGTGTCTTGTTTACCTATACCCAATTTTTGGTGAATGGTGATTTTTTTCATGTTGGCTAATGTGCTGATGAAGGCTTTTAGGTTGTAGCCTCCCGTGATCGTTTACATAGTTGGTACCTTAGACATCACTAAATGAGACATGCTTTTTGTCTTAGAAAATATTTTTGACCACCAATTGTCTAGAGCGTAAATCAAATATCGACACGCGTTAAATTGTACCTAAATGAGTTTAAGCATAAATTTATTTTATAATAAATTGACGCCGTCTAAAAGAAAGGGTCAATATTTACGGGTATATTCCCAAATTTAATTTGAAACAGAGTAAATTTTTTACGCAAAATCTAATTGAAATCTAAATTATTTGTATATGCTTTTACTCCTATATAGTATCGCCTTCATTTGTGTAATAACCTTAATTGTCAACCCTTTTTAAAATTCAATTATTTTCCAAATTATAAGGGTCTATCCTTTTTGTTTTTGTCACATTACAAGATGTACAAGTTTTTCATTTGTCTGCGGTTTAATGGTCTAAGGTGGTATCATAAAGCATTGCAAAATTCTTCATAATTATACATGAAACACTTTTGATAATGATTATAATTCGAATCAACCACGTGTCTCCCAAATATCGTCGTATGGTCACTCAACTGCCTGGTTGTTGATATACGTTTCTTGGCAGTAATATTTTTTAACGGACTCAAAGCTCAGATTGAAATCCTATATAGTTAACTTGACCAATGATTGGCGCAACTTCCACCACCCTTGTTCAAATTGATTCACAAGAGTATCCGGTCAAAGCTTTTTTTATTTACGATCGCTGACAGCTTTATTTCTGAGCGTGCAACCAATCGTATCATTTTGAATATGTGAAATCTGCCCTATTCACGTTGCAATTTCGTAGTCAATGATTGAATTCATGAAATATATTGAGCTGAACTCAACATTTAGGAACTATTCGATCTGGTACAAGCAGAACTTCATGAACACATGCCACAGTTGAAACCTCTTCTACTTCTTTGGTTTAAGGGAATCTCATCCATTACTCGAAGTTATCGTAAAGATGTAATGCTTACAATGTCAATCACAATGGCAAATGATTTCAATTAAATCTCAATCGTTGCCTCTGTCAAAATTATGAGACTACCACAAGCATTCACTTATAAAAGATCTTCTTCTCGACTGATTCCCAACAGTATATGTATAGTATGAAGTGCTATCTGTCGACTCAATCACCAATTTCCTTGATTGGAGTCGACAGATAGCACTAGTTTGGGTTTCATCTGGTTGATTCACTACATTTTTTGGGGGTTAGTTAAACCGCAGCTTACACGATTGGTTAATCACTTCTTACTTCCAATCTTCCTTTTTTATATTTACAGTATACTAGAAGCTTCGAGTGTTGTTGTGGATATGTGGATATGTCATATTCTACGAGATCATGATCGTAAATATCAACCACATCCTAATTCTTTTTAGATTATGAATTAGGCAACAAAAGAGCTTAATGGCGTCGCAATAGTTTTTTCAGCCGATAAAGTACTTCGTAATCGTTTGTTGTTTTTTGTGCTGTTCGACTAATCAATGTTAAGGAGCAACTTTTATTGAATTAAAAAAGGTTTAATCATATAAATTGGGTTATGAAATGATGTGAGGAGCTTTGAAATTTATGTGCATCGACTTAAGGTCTCTGTAAATCCTTTAAGAGTCAAAATAATTGGTCGCTAGCCCAAAACTATAGAATTGGCGGTGACTAACTCAATTAACTGTCAATTGAAGAACTGTTCCATGAACTGCAAGATGGCAGGTTTTTGATGCTTATCATATAGCCAAATTGAGAAGGAAGCATATTAAATTGTCTATATAGAGCGGCTATACAGTCCATCGATATTTTTCTGGATAAGCTTTTGAACTTTTCACCGATCAATTACCATACAATTACCTTACATCGTCTTAAAAGATGTCACAATTACGTAGTGAAATGTATAAATGTTACCACGATGCCGACATTGAGGTGATGCATGTATATGAAATAATTTGTTCGATAATACTCTTGGTTCCTTGGCATCGATGAAATCAATGATACAATGGTTAAAGCTTTGCCTGTATGTTGGAATCAACAACAACAATTATGGTTGTACAAAAAATATTTTCAATAAAAGCTTAAACTATTGTAGCCGACAATAGACCTCAACTCGTATCCGGAATGAATTTGAACTGATCTCTAGTAACAACTGGTCTATAGTGGGATGGTTCCATGGCAACACCTATTCCAATATTGAAGAAATCACGAGTGAATTAGAATCTTACACATCATCCGGTAAAAATCTACAGCCTCAACAAAATGCACTGAGTCCGCGATTCCAATTTGTAACTTTAAGGCAATTGATGTTGGGTTTAAAAGTCAGCCCAACCTGTATAGAATCAAAGTGTGACTCGTAAGCTTATCGAAGATGGTAAAATTAGTAGTTAAATTATCCTAACCCCAAAGTTCTGAGTTCCACCCAGGCCAACTTTTTTGCGTGGATGTTTAATTAATATAATTGAACTGTTGATTCCAGGTAGGCATGACTAAATGTTTTTAATCAAAATACTTACAGTCTAAAACTAAACCACATTCATATGTGTGGGTAGTACAGTATATGTCGAGAACACACATACTTATAAAACTTTTTTCATTAGTAGGTGAACGCTTTTAATAAATCCGTGATTTATGATTATTTTTGGTTATTTTGATCTTCCTACCTTCTTATATATAAGATGAAAACTTTTAAGATACATTCGCAAGATATATACTCGTAAAGTTTTTTTTTGACGTTTTTGAATTTAAGTGAAAGTTTTTCATTTTCGAAATTAATTTCCACTGCTTTGATCTTAAAATGTTGACTTCTAATTAAAGTAAGATGGAAGTTTGATGATCCATGTCTTGCCAGTATTTTATGAAATGCTTGTAATATATAAAACAAGATTAACGTCTCGTCGTTCGCAAATCGCGATTCACAGAAATTTTTTGGATGTTTGAAACTAAGGTTGGAACTGTGGACGTTGAACTGTAGAGAACCCAAACTAGCCGTTTATTTAGGGTTTTAATAAACCGAGCTATAATTTCGAAGGTATAGCTATATGCTTTTCGATCTGAATGCAGTCGAGGATGAGTAACTAACAAATACCACGAACCGACCCTCTCGAAAAGAAGGTTCCGATCCAAGCCTCATCATCTGTATTCTTATAGATCACACCGTAACATGATATTTTGACCCGTCGGTATATAATTAAATGGAGCGTTGTTGAGGTGAGGAGTCTAAATAGAATTCTTCAATCATTCGCACCTCAGCTTAATACACGCTTATAACAAAAGACCCTGCCCCCATTCTTTACTTTCACATACTAACCATCCATGTAAAGCTTCAAAGCTTAGGTTCTGTTTCCAATCCACTCTCTCAGAAGTCTTCAAAGGATAACAAATTACATGTCTTAAACAGCTTAAGACCATTTTCTAGGATAACTAAATAAGCCAGATTCGAACTCTCGACTAGAAGGGATATGATCATACTTTCTGGTCAGACCTCTCCTAGTGGTAACTGTTGCCTTCCTGTAAGAGTTTGCCGATCGCTGGAGAGGACATAGTTTTTATTTGTCGTATCCTTGATACCACCCGGCTTTTCTATAAGTTAAAGGAGGCATGATAATTAAAGAAGGCGGAAATTAAGCCTAAATCTTTCATGATTTAGAATTGATATTCTCATTTTTCTGATCCTTTGGAAAACGATCTTATTATTGCTAAACCTGAGAGAATTGTGAATCACTATCATAGATATACTGAATATACAGTGGCTTTTTGGCTGCTGACATCGCTAACTTCATTTTGCGACTTCTGTCTTTTTGAAGCGAGGACTCATCTAGAGTTTTGATAATTGTACACAGTTTTCTTGGCCCAAGTGATGGACTCCATCTGTTCCTTGGTTTCAGCTTGTTTATCCAGCAGGATAATTCATTGTGCATTTAGCTCTGTATCGCTATACTGAGTATTGGGAATTCTTTGTGATATCAGAACTTCCCGACCTGCTTAGCTATTTGTACGGGTTTTACTCGATCCGGAGTTGGATGCCTCTAGATCGCTTCATTAAAATTTTGATGTGATTTTTTCGTCGTTTTCAGTCTATTTATTATCAAAAGTCGACTGGTATCCGAAAATTCCAAAGCGTCAGGGATTTTCGAATTCAACTCCTAGCCTGGAAGCGTATCGACTTACTTCATCTAAACCCGTCCATATCGATCAGGATCAGATCAAGATAATTTTGGAAGATTTAGTAATCTGTGTAATCTAGATAAAAAATAATGTATTGAAGGTAAACCTGTCATTAAGGCTCTCCAAAGACTGCAGAGATTTTCAAGGCCGAGTGTGTTGTATAGATAATGAACGATTTGAATTGAAATATCACTCAAACCTGATATTAATACCTTTGAGATGGCAGATCAGTTCAACACCATACCAAGGCACAACCTGCGAACATTGAAATACCCCTAATGTCAGATCTTGCTTCAAAAGGAAGTTAGTAGATGTTTAAATGATGAAAGACCAACAATCCTAGGCAATCGTATCGGTGATATCAGATATGAGGGGTCATGGAGTTATGACGAGATGAAGAAACGAACAGTACTTCACAGTTGTAATATCTGGAACCACTCTTCGTCATGGACACTCTGCGCTTAAAATCGGACCGTCATCCTTACATAACTGACAAACGCTCTAAACCTAAAATCAAAAACCCTCTAGTTGTATATGTTGTCGAATATATAAGGCTTATTATAAAGAGTTCTTTCCCAGATTAGCTATAAGATACATTACGAATACTTTTAATCATAAATTTTCTGTTGTATCCAAAACTCACAACGAAAATGGACTTGCCATACAAATATTTGAGTTGGTGTTAATTAAATTTTTTGCACAACCAATTATTATCCGACAGCACGTGATAACAACTGATGAATGCGAAACCGCGAACGCAGAGAATATGTTTATGTATAATGTTGCACGCGAAGGTAAATTTACATAGGTGTTTGGTGTGGCATACGACAAAAACCACACGTCAACATCTATAAATATAGAACGTTTCCTAGAGATGAGCTGCTGTGGTTAAATTGAAAATAAATCTTATCTTTAGAAATGTACATACGTACGAACATGTTTTGTGGTCGTAAATTTATCTTTGTTTTGCCATTGTTTCCACTCACATTGTCTAATCTTTTGTGTGTTGGTCCTTGTTTTTTTTTATTAGCTTACGGAAGATAAAAGCAATTCAATTATTTTTTGTTAAATATTTGCTTTGTTGCCAACCACAAATAACAACATTTTTGCATGGAACCTAGCTGTTGGCTAGAAATTAATTTCAACAAGAATAATACTCGCCCATTTTGTAATGTTGGGTATACAACAAAAACTATATCGACAATTGGAACTGTATATAGGTATCGGATTCAAATCTGGATAGGGGTAGGATGAAAAAATCTCTCATGGTCGTATACTATAGGTGGACATGGAGCTATGCACTAGCGTCGATCGCTGTAGGTCAAACATCCTCGATTTGGTTGTAAAAAAAAGCTCTCGATTCTTTTCCAGTAATTTTAGCAGATGCGAATCAGTCCCATGAGTTCATAATTTTTCTTCGTCTCTTTTCTTTTGTTTTGTTGGTTGAGTTTAGTGGCTTTACCAATTTGGATTATGTTCTGATGGTAGGTTAGGTTAGGTTATAGGTTGAGTGGCTGCTTAAGCACACTTAGACCGAAACATTGTGATACCACAGGATCTTGCTTCCCTATTACCTTCTTACAGTTTTCGAGATCAGAGGGGTAGTTAAGAATATACCCAAATATTCATGTCTTTTGTGTGTGAAAGCCGGGCAAGAGCGTAGAAGGTGGACTACCGTATCTTTCTCCTCCTCGTCCATACAGCTTTCGCAAAAATCATAAGCTACTAGACCTAGCCTCCTCCCATGTTCTTTCAAGTAGGCAGTGACCTGTGAGTCTCCCCACAATCGTTTTTAGTTCACGTCTTCGTAGGGAGATAGTTCTGATGGTAATTGTCACTTTATTTAGTAGTTGATATTGGTCGTGGTGATATGATGCAAACTTAAGTACCTTACACTTTCTACTAAATCACAATTTACCTTATCACTTTCTATTGTTTACCAGGATCTCAAAGGGGCAGGCATATTTTTTCTCATCAAGAATATACCCTTGAGAGTTTGTTTATATCCCCAAAACGACGCGTGTATTTAATACAGAAGACAACAAAGTTATCTTCGACTTTATTCGGTTGAACCTTATGGCATTGCATTATATAATAACGTGGCTGTGCTACGCCCAACCAATAAAATTATTTCATCGCAGTATATCTCTCATTTCCACAATATGCAAGATACTATGTTACATTATGTTAGAAAGAATCACACTTCTGGTGGATGATATACTATCGTAAAAGAGGATTCCGTTGAAATCGGCCAAGGTCCGCTTTGTTATTGTAAAATATTCTGTTTACTAACCTTAGTGGACTTATCTCACCGAATGTTGTGTTCTAAGTGTTCAATTGTGTCTGGTTTATCGGTGTAGAAAATAATCCAATGGTGTTAGCAAATATCAGCTGTCAAACGACATAGTGTTGCCTACTTGATATAATTTTGCCACTTCATCACCAGAACCATCGCTTCTTGATTTTGAAACAAATAGACTCTCTCACATTCAACGTCTTTTTCACGCGGTCCAGGGTTTCCCTTATATGGACTGTGGTTGTTGTGGCTGCTATCGCACACTTAGACCAGCGATCGGTCCGTTATGATACCACTCTATGTACGGCTATATAGGTCCGAGTTTTTTTTCGTAGTACCATCTGCGCATTGCATAGCTCCATGTCAGCCTATAGTATTGATATGGAAAATGGGTCAGCCCATGGATTCTAAACACGACAGGTGATCCAGATATATGTTCATTATCACACTGATCGCACCACCTAAACGATCGAAGGTGAAAAACTCATTTGCATCTTGCCCCGAATCGGGATTCGAACCGGAAGCTCCCTTAACCAGCTTTAACCACTGCGCCACCTGTGCGGTATTTCTTGGCCAGACATTTCCAACAACTAATTTAAACCCAAAATTAACACTAGTTGTTTGTGTAACCCAAGCACAAGTGGAAGGTGAGATAGGTAAGAGGTAAAAGTGGCTTGATTATTTGTGGTGTTATGAATGTATATAGAACTGCGGGCTGTTTTAACAGCTATGGAGCTCAGTAGGATGACCCACAACGGATCATCTAAGCATTTTGTTCTTCTATTGGGTCTATCATTTTAGTGCAAAACAAGTTTTGTAGGCCAATGTGAAATCTAAATATTTAATCACCAAAGTCAGCTGCACCCTGTAGCAATATAATATAGGAGTCGGCACTTGAAGTGATAAAAATGCAATTTTAAATGCAAATTAAAGATGTAGCCACTTTAAGCTCGGATAATAGCTTCAATTTTGTCCGAGAAGACTTCAGACGCTGTGCAAATAAGATGTAATGGTGATTTGCATCAGTCTCGGTGAAGAGCAATATTTAAGCCGCCGACCCTCTCATATATTTTATAGTAGATATTTTTGTTTGCAGTACAGACCATATGGAAAAATACATTGGCTTCAAATCCAGACAATGAACTAGTTTGGTGTTGAATTTCGTTGAAATGTGCAACGGTTTCTACAGAATTGGTAACGTGTCTAACCACCACTGATGCAGGTGCTTGCTTATTATGCCTTTCGAATACAAGGCAGAGACAAACTATTTGGCCCTTTTATAACTGCCCACGTGTTTTTGGACACTATGGGGCCAATGCACGATTTTGGAAAACAATTTCATGTAATCATAACCAAATAAAACAAACAAGACTACAGTAGTCTATCCTATACTTCTCCGGTTACGATACGACGATCTTTATTGATGTATCAGTATGCTGGTTTGGACCCGGGTTGAACAAACAAGACCTTAAGCTGAAATTATCATCTCCCTTGGTAGGCACGCTACTGTCTTTCAGGAGGAAATTGCTGAAATTATGAGAGAAGCACTCTTGCAAAAGAGTAATTATTAAGATCATCCTAAGAGTGATGTCCGTATCTCTTATAAGAGAGATGTTGTGTATTATGTTGAATTCTGGCCTTCACATTTCGAACCATTTCTGTTAATGTAGATGTTTTAGAATATCCACCACATTGTGGCGTTTTTGACGTTACCAGTTTTATTGTAACGTTTCTGAAAAGTCGGTATATAAAGTCGGCATCACTTCGAGTACTGTGACCCCTGTACATAATCTCGGCGATCAATCAGTTCAAGGTGATACTCTTTCATCTATTATCTCGTGTGCGAGTGTTTAAGTTATGATTAATGGTTTTCTATACGAAAAGAGATTTCATATCAATTTTCAGAACAATACAATGTTTTGAGCTAGCTCTAGTCGACGATATGTATGCAAATACATAGATTTTATCTCAATCTTTTTCAATTTTCCCATATTTTTTACTCGTTACTGCTTGAGGTTTAATAATAGAATCCTTTCAAATAAACATTTAATTTTCCAGATACTTGTAGTTTTTCCGATTTTCCTATTTTATATTTGTATGCAAATTTAGTTTTCCATTTTTGAGATTTTCGACTTTAGTTTTGTTTACATGGAAAAATGAAAATTTTGTAAGAAATTTGTTCAATTTATATACAGTGAAAAATCGTTTCCTTTAACGATTAGCATAAACTGAATATAACAGCCATGAATACATACCCATTGTTAGGATGTAACGATCCCATTTAAGCTTTTAGCTTGGGCCTTCAAAAATTTATATTTGTCAAATCCATAGACGTATACTGATGATGAGTCTCGCACCACATGTCATAACCATTCTAATGACGTTAATTCATAAATATAGTCATTCTACCAGCTTTAAGCTATTTGCTATCGAGACATAAAACTTTCCAAAACCATTGAATCGAAGGAAATAAAAAATTCATAACCAAATCGGAAATGAAAAGCAAAAAATTGTTAGATTAGATACGAATTTTTCTTCCTAAATATCAGGTTGGTCGGAAAATCATTTCGTTTTTTTACAACAAAGGAGCAATCTATATAATTTCAAAACGAACTTCACACTTAAGCCTCATAATCATTACATATTTTGACAGCTGACATACTAACGCTAGTTTTTTTTATTTATTATTGAAATCAGTCTTTTCAGACCAACCATCAATTCTAAACTATATTAGGGGAACGGAAAGTTCTGGAATTATTAATACTGGAAGTTTTGAATATGTTAGTGTGCTTAGTACAACCTCAAAGCTGAATGACACACGACCAGATCGGCTTTGGAACCTTATTGTAAATTAAAGTTTATTCGCCGCCACTTTCACAGTTTGCCATCTAGTTAGTATATCGGTGTCAACAACAAACGTTGCTATGCTTACGTGGTCGGACTGTGGTATATCACTTGTGCATAATAGGTGTAGGACTGGGCCCAGAACGTTGACTTGTGGGACTCTAGGCTAGCCCGAAACCATAACATTTGATTTATGTATTAAACCCTCGTGCCGCATACCTTATCGAAATCTGTTGCCACATCCAGAAATAAGGTTGAACAAATTGGTTTACCATGTTGATCATTGAAATGTTGTAGGATAGTCGTTCGGTTTCTTCAGGTGATAGGGCGTGTTTGGCAAACATTTTGATTGATTCTTTCCAATAGATTTTGTTTGGTGCCCTGAAAAGATTGGTTTGCAAAATTTCGATCCGGTCATTTCGATGTTCAAGATGCCTTAAGTGCGAATAACGGCCCGTGACATTGCTGGAGAGGTTAAATTAACGACTGTGATTTGCTTTATTCAAACGCCAAGAACCCATCATGGTTATGCGAGCGCGAAACATCATGGTGACGCTATCTGTTTGGACAATACCACAATTAATTCTGAAGTGTAGTGATGGACCAATTGCATGACTTATTCAAACAAAAAAGGGCAGAATTGATCAATAGTTAAGTTGTAGTGTTCCACCACGATTATGCGAGACTTCATACAAGTTGGGCCACACGTCAAAAGCTTTTACATCTTGAATGAGGTGTTCTACCACACCCACTTTACTCTTCAGATTTGCCACGTTCGGTCTACTCTTCAAAAAAATTTTGAACGGGAAGGCCTTCACTTCAGATCAGGACGTCAAATATCACTTGGATAAGTTTTTTGCCAGCAAAGTCTGAAGATTTATGAACGTGGAATCAATCAGTATTATAGACTGGCATTGGAGTTGGAAGAGCCTTAAGCGGCCCAAACCAGATTGCAAAGGTAGGGACAAACAGACAAACTTTCCGAACAACCCAATACTTATATACAAGTCAAGGTATATTGTAGTCGAAAATGTAATTTTGCTGAGAGGAAATCTAAACTTAAACAATTTATAACATTTATTTAGCATTCCTTACGAATCGTTCATAATCGAAAAGACCGTCAAGGCCAAATCTAAGAATTTTTATTGTTTGAATTGAAGAAATTATGTTATCACAATTACATTGTTTTTGTCGTTGTTGGCATACATAATCCTGGCAAGTAATTTTGCTTTGCGGGAAATTTGTCTTGTTAACAGGAATGAAAAACAATTTTCAAATGTTTTCATCTCAATATTTACATGATTTTTTTTTTTCATTTCGAATAAAACAGAAAAATAATCAAAACTTGGTGGATTTACATTATTATTTAAATAATACAACATGTTGTGTGGTTTATACAAAGAAGATTACATCTTGTATAGGGCGTAAACGAATATTTCTACATTCGAAATAAGCGAATAAAATTATTTTTGTATAGTATATACAGGGTGACTCTTTAGTAAGTACAATAAATTCGAGAGGTAAGGGAAGTCATCAATCCCTCACCTCTAACATGATTGAATCTAACCGGCGTCCATTCCGGAAATCTGGTGATATACTGATATGGAGCAACACAATATTAAACGATACATGAAGCTTATCAGACTCTAAAATTATGCGTCCCAGGGCCTGCAGACGTCTAAGCAAGAATGGTTCATAAAGATTAAGGATGTAGTAAAAAGAAGCGATTGACATTGAAGCGTGTAGCTCACTGTAAATTATTTGTGTATGTTGTACTTCGCAGCCGTTTTCTTGTATCTTGTAATCCACTAGGCCGGTTTCGATCTGATGATGACGTCATTGGATGATCGAAAAGATCAAATTCATCTCATCAGGCATATGCTACCGGACTTGATGTTCAACCATCTGAAGAACTTAACTCGAAATATCGATTTTATTAATTGCGTGTGGCGTGAGATAATTTGCGATTTATTTTGAGTTTCTCAGGAACGCCACAACATATAGCCTGGTGCAGTGATCAGGATTTATCAGTCAATCCTTGAAAAACTGATGAGACTCTGGGAAATTTTAGTCTTCCATAAATTGAGAATCATAATCAAACGTTCTCTTTAGAAGTTAAATACTTGAGGATATAGTTAGATCGGGAGATTATTATACAAAAACACAAAGAAGAGAAATGCAATAAAGCATCTGTCAAGTAATGTGTCAGCTATGCACACCACACCAATTGCTGCTCTTGAGATGACATAGGTCGTCTGCTGCCACTTGATTTTTGAATCAGAAGGTGTGCACTGCAAACAGCCCTATAGAGACAATCAATCTAACTCTTCGGGTCACTGCCAAACGTGGAAAAAGGCGGGTCGGTGCATGCATTCGGACACTAAATTTTTCAGGCAATTATTTCTCGTAATTACTATCGATAAGCACAATTAGAACTACAACGGCCCATCCTACCTCACCGATCTTTTTTAGTACGGATTATCCCACTTCTTTGCGTCTACATTAGTTCGCAAGCAATTCCCCATTTAACTTATTAAGGTTCGGAAATGACTTGGAAGATCGTACAACATTCCTTATTCAACCCTATGGTATCGACTTTCTGGCTCGGATCATTGCCATATGTCATATATTATGCGAAGGATCATACACGATTCAAGACAATGTCCTCGATGTATCATTCAGCGGCCAGACAGACTACCACTATGACCTTCATCAGGTATGAAAACAAAATTTTCTATTCTCAATATTTTATGCGAACCCATTCCAAGACACTAGTAAACTCGGCATTTCCTATCACAACCATGAAGCTATATTCTTCACTCATCAGTTAGAAAAATGAACCTTCAATATGTTCGATGCTGCAGATGATGTGCAAATTTGAGTCTTTTTTGTTGCCGCGGCTTGTTAAAGTAAGGCCTCTTACAAGCCATCTTAGAACGATGTCTTCTTACTCTTCATTGACTAACAGCTATACACCTCAAACTTGCCTTACCTTCTGCTGCAAAGCAATGCCATGGTCGATCGTCCCTATCAGATAATAGCCGATATCGGCTGGTACGCGGTTTCTGATTGAATGTACCAGTTTTCTGAAACGAGAATGCTCTAGAAACGAAAGACTAGCTCATGTTTAATGCGTCCTTCTTGCAACTTAACCGGATAAATAAATTAAAGAACGATAGTAGTAGGTAATTTGCTCTAGTCAACGTCTAATATAAGTCAGTTAATGATTTGTGCTCAGGTGTGCCCAAATATTTAACCTTGAATAAAAGAACATCTTGACGGTTGCCCAAGTAGAATCTGTAAGATATTTCTTTAGTTTATTTTTTTTAGTGTTATCCGTCACTCAGCCTCTATTGGACCATTGTTAACATCCCACTATATCGCACCACCGATCGCACCGCCCAAACGATCGATGGTGAAAATTCCTTTTCGCATCCTGCCCCTGGCAGGACTCGAACCCTGTACCTCCCGCTCCATGCCGCACCTTTTTAATCACTGCGCAACCTGGGCGGTAGAATCTGATCGTACTCAAAATTAATATTACGGGTTCGGTTTTAATAGCAGCATACCTAGCAACTATCTTAGTAGTGATATTTTGAAGATGTTTCATGTTTTCAACTTGCTTAATTCCTCAATTTTAATAAAAAAAAATTTGGGTTGCCTTTCGAATACAGATTTGTCTTTTACTTCTCTGGAAGTACGTGCTATAACAGTCTCTATTGTACTAATACCTACATGTGATGTCCACGATTATTTCAAATTGTGGTGCGCCTCTTTCTTCTAACTCTTCCACCTTCTACAGTGATATGTGCCCACGTTTGCAGTAAAATATACTAAATCAGATTTTATATCATTTGAATAGAAAAATTAAGCTTCAGCCAAGTTAACAATATTGGCAAAAAGTGAATATAATGATGGAAATAGTCACTAGAACTAAGTGTCAGTTCTTGAAATAGACATACGGAATGCAAACGGCGTAGCACCACATAGAGCAGAAGTTCAAGCATTCCTCATCATACATTCCTCATTGACATAATATCTTAAACACACAAAATTGACGGTTATTCAGTGGCAAAGTACATGGTGGCACAAGTTGGCAATAAATTCCTGGCATGGAGCAATTACAATGTTAAACATACTTTAGGTTGTATCAAACAATTACCTGGCATACACATATTGAAGAGTAACGCAAGATTTACAGGGAATGTAAGCAGTTTGTAAAGATTTAAAACTTAGTCCAGGTGGCACAGGACTATAAATAGACTCGAGAAGAAACCACTTGCATAGATTATTTAGATCAGAAGATGGGCGCTATTACAGCCGCACATCTACGGGATAGAGACATCATTCCAGTGGTGTTGATCACAACCAAATGGCGTCAAAAAATCTCTATGGGAAATATTTAGTGTTACTATCACCGAAAGGTATAAATGGGATTCATTCATCATATGAGAATAACGAACATGCAAGTATGTGTATATGCATTAGTACGTTGTAATCTATCTGGTTCCGGGCTGAACGAAAAAAGGAACGTGCTAAAGTCTATTGTGAAATTTTCTATACCTCTTGGTAGGTATATGCTATCACTTTTCTGGCGGAAATTACTGCAGCTTACTTACTGCAGAGCAGCTCTATGGGATAGCCCTTGTTATCTCTTAAGAGAGTAATCGACAAATATTTTAACGGTCCTCTCGACAGAGAAATGGAGCAATTTACTAGCCAGATCTCACTGTTAGGGTCTCGCTGGGTATTCTAATTGGATGCTGTTCTTTAGACATCAATGATTGAGGACATAAGCACCAAGAAAATTCTTATATGACGATAATTGGTGGGAGTTGAATAATCGACGATTAAAAGTATTTCAAAGTTTCAATTCACTATATACCAACCTAAATCGGAGCAATCACCGCAATTTAATCCAGACTTTTAATTGAAAATTATTTATATAAATTCAATAAACTTTACCAAGAATAAAATTGATTTTGCATTTATGATATTGAAAATATAAGAAACCAAACTCGTCTATTATTATTGTGAAGATGAGTATAACTATGCGTGTATGGGGATGATTCTATACAAGAGTTCAGTCGAAAGGTTATAGCTATTTATAGCTAGTCACCCGCAGGACCAATAATTTATACACACAATAAACATAAGTTTTGTCATCAAAATTGGGAGAGCATAAAATTGGTGCATCCCACGCAGCTTTAATTATATTCATCCTTCTTATATATATATATAATAAGGACTCGTCCAAACATTACTCCCTTCAGTTTATATTGGTCTCGAACAAATTGAATCTTTATGTAACCGATCGTTATAATATATATTTTCTTATTAAATATATATAAGATGTTATTTTCCGTTATCATTTACCTATTCAGTCGTCACAAATCAGTCAAGCAATAAATTAGATTCGAAGAATAATAGCATGGCACAGTAACAAAAGTGAAATCATCACATTTCTCTTCTGTCCCCGCATGCATATAAATAGCAAAAAGGTTAAGATAAATATTTATATGTCTAGATACTTAAGGTACATGTTTGTTAATATGTGTACATCTTGGTTATAAACCCCCCTCCTCCCTTTTTGATTTGTATATATAAAGACATCTCCGATCTTAATTAATGAAATATAAATTTTTTGTCCGTATGTAGAAGTAACTCGATACACTATATGCTCGTACCGTATCCTCAATATTTTAACATTTAATCTTTTTTCCTTTTGTTCACAAACCATTAATGAAATTATATAAAGGTTGAAGAATGTATACATGTATGTACATATGTTGTTATTATATCTGTTGAGAAAAATTGTACGATGTTCAATTTACTGATGGACTTTTCAAAATGAAAATTAATGATTGTATTTCGTTCCTAGCTTGTATCTAGCAACTGCTTATCGAATACAAACATGTACAGCTTGGTGGACCTTTGCAGATTGAAATAAGAAATTAATTGTAATTAAGAGACAGGTGTGATAAACAATTTTATTTATTTCATTGCTACTACACCAGTATCCATGTAAGAAGCAAGACTCGTAAAGGACACCCCACCAAGTGATGGATAGGAGGATGCTTAAAATCGACTACTGTACAGGAGGATACCACGATCAAAAAGAAACTTCTGTTTATAGCAATTTAGATACATCAATTACTTCCTGCCTTGTTCATGCCAGCAAGTTTTGTTTAATATCTCTTTTCAGAGGAAAAAGGATCTGAACCCAATAGCATCTAGTTTGGGTATATCACGAAAGTTTCTTTTGTAGATGTGGAATTAATCACTTGCTAAAGGTTCCCTGTTAATTGTTCCAATAACACCACCAGATCCATGTATTTTAGAGAAGTCGATATAGGATTTCGTAGGTTTTAAGCAGATCAGTTCGATAAGATATCCCATTCACAATACACAAACGAGACAAAGTAAACACTTCGATCACACACAGCATGTGACAGCTTATTAAACATCAAGAAAAGATGTTTCGTGTAAGTCACTCCCTGATTTCGTGTAACTCACTCCTCAGACTGGTCTGCACTAGGGTTTCCAATTGTATTGTACTATTGATATGAAACTTGTTACACTGGGAGCTTGTAAGGAAAGATATGAAAGTGGCACTAACCTGTATCTCCACGTGTCCCCTCGTCGTCTCTATCTATGGCTCGTTCCAGAAACTCTTGTCGCTCAAGCACCGCGATCGCTCGCGTTCCACTTGCCGCTCCACGTGGCTCTTGACACGATCCACCTTCACTTCACATCACTGTTCTTTCACTTTATTTTTCACTTTTGTTTATTTTTTATTTTTTTATGTATCGATTGTTGCTTACTCCAGGTATCTCCAAAAAAAACCTCGTTCTTGGATTCTATCGCCAAACAATCTACCAACCAAACAGCCTCTTTTCGCCGACCCGCATCACCTTTTATAATTTTTCAACCTCTCACGATACATTGGGCAATACACGTTCTTCTTCGTATCCCTTACGCCATCTATACTGTTGCTTCAAGGATCAGCTATGGTTGATGTCGAGATGCAACCAACTTGTGTGACATTTGGCTGACGTATCAGTGTCACTGTCATGGGAACAGTTTTGTTCTAGTTGTGGTGTTGTGTAGTGATTATTATTTGTGTTTTTGTTTACAGTGAACTCGTGTTTATGTAATTTGTTCATGTAATAAGTGTTCGTTCATTGTGATTGTTTTTTGTGGCTGTTTATAGTAAAATGTTTCTTATATATTAGGTGTATTTGGTCGGCCAATGCACCTATGTGTTTCTCATATTTGTTCAATGTTCGATGTATGTGGCCATGTCTCGTTCATATTTTACAGGTAAGCACCTAAGGAAAGGACAGGATTGGATTTATGGACCGAGGTATCCCCGACCAACCGGACCCAGGTTTGTAGCTTTTATTCAGGCTATGTAAGTTTGATTCTAACATTGTCTTTTTATATTTCAGACCCCGTTTCAAACTATGATTAAATATTGTCTTCAAATAAAGGAATCGGTAAAACTATGAATGAATCTTCAGTGATGAGGTGGGCCTTTTCACATCGTAGGCTACGTTAACAAGCAGAATGGTCTCATTTGGGGCTCAGAAAATCCAATGATTGTTGAAAAGCCTCTCCATCCTCAACGTGTTTGGTGCGGTTGTTGAGCTGGCGGTGATATTTGACCTTACTTTTTCAAAAAGGTGCTGGTGCAACTGTTACGATGTATGGATTATGCTACCGAAATATGATTAATGTTTTTTTATGGCCAGAATTGGAAGATATTGATGTGGAGGACGCTTATTGTAAACAATACGGTGCTACCTGCCATGCAAGCAGCAAAATAATGGCGATTTTGCAAGAAAAGTTTCCTGATCTCGAAGAGGTGATCGCAATTGGACACCGAGATTTTGTCATTTATTACATTAAGCTCCACAATAATGCTCCACAATCGATCACGACCTTAAAGATGGAATTCGTAAAGTTTGTTTGTTTTGTTTTTATCCTTATACAATCTGTTTCGGGGCACAAGGCACTTCCAACTCTTTCGCGGTGTGCTTATTTACGTCCTTACCTCACGCTAATTCATAAAGTTATCGAGTATAATTATAGTACAATGTTTGTTATTATCCGGATATTCGGATTATCCGAATTATTTTATCCGTAATTATTCGATATTCGGATAATCATAAAGGTCGGATATTTGGAAACCCTAATCTGCACGTTAAGAATTTTCCCATCAGCCCTTTTCTTTAACATTTATCTTACATCTATCATCGGTCACCCTTTACTGTGCTTTCCGGAACCAGCTCATTCCTGACTCGTTTAACAGTAGTTTCTCCATACGTTCAAGGGTTGTAAGATTTCTATAATCAGTGATATGATGATAGTGTCAAGATATAGATTACGTTCTACCATTCGAGATGTGCCATTTCGAAATTTATCGACGAATTATGTATAAGTGTCCCGTTTGAAGTAATTATCGACACGTTGTAAATATTCTTACGACCGTTTACGTACTTTCTGTTTGCCATACAGCTATTTATATGGTGAAGTTGGACTATTCTTTCTTATAAGCTTTGCTACGGCAGTATATCAGTTTATCGACTCTTAATAGTTCACTTGTTCACTCTTAATTGAACGTTCGGCTTCCAACTAAACATACTCTTTGGTTAGCTTCCACATAATCTTTTTTTTTAGTACTATCCGTCACTAAGGCTATATTGGCCCTTTGTGACATCCCAATAAGGGCAGAATGCAAAACGTTGCAGTATTTTAACCACTGCGTAACCTGGGCGGTACATATAAACATAGTTGCTATACTAAAGACTCTCTGGATTGTAAAGCGCTGATAACACCGATTATTGGATTGTAAATGTAATCGAATCAGATACATATAGAAATCTGTCTAGTCTCAGCTTAACGCTACAGCATAAACTTCGGCGGAAGACGTATCTCACTGACCCGTTACGGAAGGTCCAACTGGTAACGTACAAAGGTTATCCATTAACAATAAAATAAATATTTAAATGTAATATTAAACTTCTATTAAAACTTTTACATTATGTTATGACGTCATAGACACTTAAAATTATCTTGTATGTAATCTAAACAAATTTAGATTTTAATTAAAACTTTTTACTTCAACAAACACAAAAACTTTTCAATTTAGATTTTTTGTTTCGTATGTTAAATTCAAAAAGGAAATCCATTTCCTTCTATATTTATCCTTATGAGTGTCGTCATAGAGAAAATCTTATTTGGCACAACCCATAAGTAAATGTCTAATTATTGTTACAGGAAACTTATCCTTAAAACGTTTCTTGTACTGTTTAGAACCCAAATGGTTAAATCCAAATGGTACCAACCCGATCAATTACAAATGATCCGGCAGAAACGAGATTTTTTATGCAATTTACTGTGAGAAAAAAGTGTACCAGGATGAAGTGGCTGATATGGCATCTACCGAGCCATTAACTACTTTACAAGGCTTAATCTGTTAGATTAGGCTCAAGAGGTCTTTTTGGAGCATACAATTGCTTCATTGTTATAAATTAGGTGGCAGAATATTTATTTTTCGGTAAAAGCTCGAAGCACAATGTGTATACACATTACATCAAGCGTTAGGCTTTCAACGTGTTAAGTATAGAATAACCGCAAGTTCGTAGGTTAGCAAACAACACGTGATTGTGCTAGTCTACCTTTTATGTTGACTAAATTATTATTAGATTCACAGCTTCTTAGATGACAGTTGTCCTATAAAAAATTCAGAAGCAATGCTTTAAAGAGGAAACTCAAGCCACTGAGAATTCCACATGTAGGTATAATAAATTTGTGTAGTAATTTGTCTAAGTATGAAGGCGATTTCCTTTCGGACCTCTGATTGAATTTCCGAAGCTTATTTCGTATAAATGGAAAGCAGGCGCTAAATTGGTTTCAAGGTTCAGGAGCTTTTTTTAAATAATTATAATTAATTATAAAAAGTGTAGTCATTTAAACAAAAATGTAGTGTACTCCAATAACATAACATTTTTTTTGATTTGTTTTATTTTAAGTAAACAGTGCAGTGCTCGTACAACTATTGTGCAGTGCAGTGCAAATACATTTTTGAGTGAAGTGTGTAAATTAAATGGTCATAACCTGAATTTGGTCTGCGTCTGCACCGAATCGGTCGGCAGTATTTAAAGTCTGGCCGTAACCTAAAATGCATAAAAATTAACCCTTTTCGAAAGTTGACCGCTTGATTATGGGGAAGATCGGCTTAGGTAATTAGCAATAGTAATGAGCAATAGTATAAGCGACAATTCAATAAGAATAAGTAAATTAATGAAGAGATCTCTCACTATAAGGCCACTAAGTATCTCTGAAGAAAACTAAGCCAAAACTAAAGAGTCTCAGCAGATGATTTACAGCATTTCCCAATCAGGGAGTGATTTAAATGATTAAATAATACAATCATTACAGGCTGAATTAAAGAAAGAGCGAAATGAGATCCAACAATTAAAACTGATGATAGAACAGAGTCACCCATAAAAAAATTATTATACCGTACCTGAGTCGAGCGAAGACGAAGAAATAGTAGCGAAATCCAAAAAAGGAAAGCTATTATGGTTAGAAATCATGCGACCCAGTAGATATTAAAAGAGAACTGCGTGAAAGGGGTTTAAACATCCTTGATGTTGACAAAATTAAAAAGACTAAGAAGGGGGATGAAGAACTAAGCATTCCTCTTGTCTTATTCATGCTTACCATCGATAACAAAGAACATATTCAAAGCGATATGGCCACACTCAAAAGTTCTGCCAACACGAACCTAGATGTGTTAAATGTGCTGAGAAACATTTAACTATTTTTTGTTAGAAACCCAGGAGTAAAGTGTTCAAACTGTGCACAAGCCTATCCTGTAAACTACCGAGGATGTCTGGTAGCGAGAGAACTTCAAAAAATGAAAAAATAATCTAAGTCAAAAAAGTCAACCATCAGAGTCCTTTAGTCATTATGTAAGAGGCGGTATATCATATGCACAAGTAGCTGAAGGTCTATTATGATGGAAATGATACAGAATGTTTCGAATGCCATACGCAACCTTTCTGAAAGGCTACAAATATTGGGAGAGCTTCAAATCTGAATTAGAAAGCAGATTAACCTACAAATACGACTAAAACGGTTCGGGAACTAAAATAAGAGGTAAAAAACTTTACTCATATCATTCAGATAGCCGCTTGGAATAATACTAATGGAACAATATCCAAAATCATTGGTAAAAGTTATCAAAGAGAAATTCGGAATCTCGTCTTAGAAAAAAGGAAAGCTAGGAGGAGATGGGAAGCAACGAAGAATCCATCTAACAAGACGGTTCTAAATAACTAATCAGAACAGTTTAAGCGAAAAATTCAGAAGCTAAATGAAAAGTAGTTTTCGTTGTCTTGAAAAATTGACCGCTGATGAAGATGCAAACCACTCACTTTTTAAGGCATTCAAAAGTATAAAAACTCCAATTACGCATGTGGAACAAAATTATGCATGTGCAACAAAATACTGATTTACAATCAGGTTCTAAAGCCGATCATGGGGTTGTAGTAAGAACACTTACCTTAAACTTATACAAAACATACAGAATAAGGTACATCGGAATAAAGTCAATGCACCCTGGTACATTCGTAATATAGTGATTTGCATCGTGATTTGGATATAAAACGCGAAATAAAAAGATTTGGAACGAAGCATGAATTAAGGCTAATGGAACTTGTCAGTTTAGTATAGCCTCTCGGTTACTGTCTAACAAACATTTGACTAAGAGAGTAAAAAAAACCAAACCTTCGAGCTTATTAGTAAGTGAGCAGTAACCTACCAACGAACAGGCACTGTATAGTTTGGGGTTTAGGAATTCAGATGTAAATTGATGGTTAAAGTCTGGAAAGACTAGTTTTAACAGTCTTTCCAGACTCTAACCATCTGTATATGAAAAAAAAAGTATGTGTAGTCACATTAGAACTTTTTAAAAAGCAAACAGTTAGCCTTATTTGCATATACATACAGTCAGAAGATTCCATACAGTAGATACCCATAAATGTATTCGCTGCTCGCTAAAAATTCGGATTAAATGCTATTATATCAACAGGTGCTGTAGCCTGGTATAGTGTTGCTTTGGGGCTGTACAAAGAAAATCAACACTAAAAAACTGCAAACTTGTCAAAATAAAGTGTTACGAGGTAAAGTGAACGCTTAGGACCTCCATAGGAACCAAAATATCCAGTAATTTATGGACAAAGTATTTACCAACACGTAAACGAAGAACTTCGTGGTATGTTGGACACTTCAGTAAATAGTCTATAAATAAAGCTGGCCAATGGGCTTCTTTTATTGTATTCCGTTTAATGATTGCAACTTTGACCTTAACATTTCATTAACCGACTTGATGATTAGAAGAAAGCCACCCCCTTTAAAACGCAAAACCACAAAACTCCAAATTTTTAACCAATTTCGTTCACCACATCAACATTACGCTTTAACAAACATTAAACATTTACACAAAAATAGACATAATATCAAAATATGAGACGAAAAATACTGGGAAAGGTCTTGTACATCGTAACCGCAAGTTTAAATTAAGGGCAAAAATTATATATATAGAAGCAAAACGCATAAGTTTCAAACAACAATAAAATCTGTGGGTGGATAAAAGTTTTAGAACGTACCAAAAACTTTTTGGTAAACTTTAGATTTTATTTAATATTTCCAGCTAAGTGTGTTAAACGTATTTGCATAACAATATTCCACAATATCGGTGCCCCTTTATAATTATAATGGCTATTGTCTGGTATATTGTATGTATATACATTGTTAAATCAACTATAAAGACTTTGAGGTGCTGTTCTGACCCTTCCATGAGATTGTATACACACGTTCTTACATTATAATTAAATTTAAACTTTGTGGTATTGTACTTATGACGAACACTATATATACACGCACAAAATATATACACGCGCGTGTTGGTCGACCACAACGTTTCTTACATAAAGCCTATATAATACCTGTGTATTAAACGGCATATTTATTAATAAAGTCGAAGACATATAGAAACAATCTAAATCTTTATTTATTATTGCCAGTTTTATCTACCCAATGTTAGGCTTGACATGTTTCATTCCCAACATTTGCCGTACAAATCTCGCACCATATTGTTTATAAACGAGAGCACGTTTCTTGTTCGTTATATAAATATATTTTATTTCTGCCACCAATATTTACTTAATACTGTTACATGTTAGATGAAGAAATCTTCATTTTGTACGTACGCATACGCCTTACAATGTGTATACGGTAAATTATTGATGTTCAAGATTTTGAAATTTTTTGATAGGAATTCGAAAAATTTATATCTGTAAGCTTTATGTAAATTCATCTGTTCACAAATAGCACAGCATGGAATGGTATGGGACTGAAATTTCTTGAATTTTATACTATCGTAGGTGTAAAATATGCTTTGTTGAACAACTCAAATTTACCTTATTTTTGGTTCATATATACCTAGAGCTCCCTCACATCTCTCAAAATTCGTCATTTCCTTATTCTACTCCCGGAAACCTTTCATATTTTGCACTTTAGCTATCATTGCATTCGTGGCTTATACAATTGTTACGACTCTCTTCAATTCGTATCTGGATTATTGACGTATTAGACGCTGATCAAATATAAAACACCCAGAGTTTAGTCACTTATCTTGTTCACCCAATTTGTAATATTTCACTATTTCACTTTACAGTGTATTGTACTCTGGACCAATCTAGATTATTGTACTCTAGACACCCTCTAAGACCAATCGAAGTGCTGGCGGAACAGGATAACGAATTAACGGAATAAGCAAACGTTTTAATGAATCTAGTACATGACCAAGGGGAAATCGGGGAGAAAGTAGTAGAGTGTCCGCCGGGAAGGTATATTACTTTGTTTGTTTATAATTTTTGATTAAATGAAAGAGAATGGAACTTATATTGATAAAAGTTTGATTTATGGTCGGAAATTATGTATGAAACGATATCAGATAAATATCCGCCTTTGTTAGCCTCACAAATGCAAGCTCTTTTGAGCACATTTTTCATTACATTCTCACACAATTCAAGCGGTTTTTCATTAATTTCATCACGAATATTTCGTTTGAGTTGCTTGTTTGCATAATCCTTGATTTTTAGATATTCCCACAAAAAGAAGGCCAGAGCAGTCGAATCAGGCGACCATACAGGCCATTGTACAAATCATTGGTCCTTCGAGCCAAATGAGAATATTCCCAGTATCGTATATATCACACCTAAATACAGCATGTATAAATTTTCTTAAGTCACTTATTTGTATAACAAATTTATCAAATTAAATCTAAAATTTATCGAGCAAATCAAGTGAACTGTTTAAATATCTCATATACAATTTAAAATTTTCAATAAAAGTGTTCAGTGAATAGTGAAAGTGTTACCAAATTATTATTGATCCAAAATGACCGACATTAATACATTGAAAAAATGGCGTGCCTACATTAAAGGAAGCATAACTAAAATAATAAATTACATCAATAACATGCCTGCTACTACTAATGCAGAAGATATAAAAGTGCGTTTAACCAATGTAGAGCGCTACCGAACCGAATTCATCGATATTGAGAACCAAATAGTTACATTGGACAAGAAAGAAGAACTGGACACCTAATTTGAAGATTCGTATTACACGGCAGTAGCAGGCTTAAATCTTGCTTTGCGAATGAGAATGGAACCACCAATTTCTCTCAATGATACCACCATGCAAGACGCTTCGATATCAAATGGACACATGGACGTAAAATTACCAAAGATATCAATTCCGAGCTTCACGGGCGAATACACCGACTGGCAGTCGTTTTATGATCTATTCTGTTCTACCATTCATGATAATCAACGATTAACACCATCGCAGAAGCTACAATATCTTAAGGGTACATTGAAGGGTGAAGCAGCTGGACTGTTAAAACACTTAAGTACTACCGATGCCAACTACATAGAAGCATTAAAAAAGTTGAGGGATCGCTACGACCGAAAGAAACATACGATCTATGCCTTTATTTAAACGTTCATGTCGCAGCCTTCAGTGAACTCAGCCACCAGTATAACTGTTCGTCGTCTGTTAGATACCTCTGACGAGGTTATCCGTGGTTTGAAGGTTCTTGGAGAGGAAGCGGAGTCACGAGATCACTGGCTTATACATGTACTAGTTAACAAGCTAGATGATGAAACGAATAGCCTTTGGGCTCAAGCGTCAGCAGATTTGAATCTTCCGACTCTCAAGCAATTTTTCGATTTTCTCGCAAGACGAATTGACGCGCTTGAATCATTGAAGAGTGCAAATAAACGTTCAAACCGTCATACCAATCAGCCAAAACCAAATTTAGGAAGCCATGTCATTTCGAACATCCAGCCATGTCAATTGTGTCCTGCAGAACATCATCGCTTGTTTGAATGTGATAAATTTAAACAAATGTCAACAGATGAAAGAAGAAACATGTTGAGAGATAGTAGAAGATGTTTTAACTGTCTTAATAATAATCACAATGTTTATAATTGCAAGTCCAAGTTTCGTTGTAAGGAATGCAACAAGAAACACCATACTCTTGTCCACGATCATGCGACATTGGCAAATGAGCTTAATTCACATCAAAACGCTGCACCAAAACCGATAGAATCAGTCTCGTCCAGTTATGCTTCAAATGCCAGACATGGAATTACATTATTACCTACAGCTCTTGTACATGTAACTGACGCATTTAACAGAAATCAACTTTGCCGGGTGCTGCTTGATTCAGGATCACAAGGGTCGTTTATTTCGGAGAATTGCGCTCAAAGATTGAGGCTAGAGAGAAGAAATGCGAAGCTCGCCATATCGGGTATTGGAGCCACCACCAATGGATACACCAAAGGAATAGTATCGTTAGTTGTTACACCATGGAACAAAGATGACCCAGCCATCCAAATAGAAGCATTCGTGTATCCCAAGTTAACCGCAAAACAACAACCGATATCATCGCTTATTGATATCAACAAATTTAATTGTTATGAACTAGCAGATCCGCACTTCCATAAAGGAGAAGAAATTGATATCATCATTGGTTCAGATACATTCTTCGAACTCCTCACTGAAGGGAAAACCATCCTCGACGAATTTATCATGCAACGCACAGTATTGGGATGGGTTGTGGCAGGTGGATCTAAAGAAACACATTCTAAATTATCGATTGCGGTAAACATCGATGCATCTGAAGACAATCTTGACCAACTCTTAGCTAAGTTTTGGGAAATAGAAACCATTAACGAAGAAAGCATCCATTTATCAGAAGAAGAACAGTTCTGTGAAGATCATTTTAAGAAAACTACCACAACAACGAGCAATGGTCGATTTCAAGTAAGGCTGCCATTTAAAACACCGCCAAGCGTATTGGGAAGCTCTTACAAAGCAGCAGTACAACGGATGCATTCAATGGAGAGGCGATTCGCACGAGATCCCATATTCTACAAAATGTATAAAGAATTTATGTCAGAATATATACAGTTAGGACATATGAAACAACTTATTGACGATCAAGCCGAGCTAAATTGTTATTACCTTCCCCACCATGGAGTTATCAAAAGCTCTAGCAGCACTACCAAATTAAGGGTGGTGTTTGATGGTTCTTGTAAGACAGACACTGGTACATCTTTAAATAACTGTCTTGCGGTAGGACCTACTGTTCAGTCTTTGCTATACCAAATATTGTCTCGTTTCAGAAAACATAAAGTCGTGATCACTGCTGATGTCGAGAAAATGTACAGGCAGATACACTAAGTTTCAACGAATTATATGGCGCAGTTCACCATCTGAAAAGTTCAACACCTACGAACTACAAACCGTAACCTACGGCACAGCAAGTGCATCATATTTGGCAACACGTTCTTTGAATGAAGCAGCGCAGAAATTCATTCAACTGTATCCCAAAGCGTCGCGTCACATAACTCAGAATATGTATGTTGATGACCTAATGACTGGAGCAAACTCGGTAGATGATGCGGTCAAGCTGAAAAATGAAATACAGCAAATTTTATCCAGTTCAGCATTTCATCTGAGAAAGTGGACAAGCAACATAACCGTTGTATTAAATAGTAATAATAAAAGTATGAATAATTAGGAAATCGAAGAATCCAACTGTGTAAAGGTGTTGAGATTACATTGGAACCCGAAAACGGACTGTTTTCAATTCCAGGTTAATTTAGCTCAGCAGCCCATTCTAAGTAAACGCGGAATCTTGTCTGAGGCTAGTCGACTATTTGACCCATTAGGATGGCTTGCCCCAGTCACAATAGCTATAAAAATATTCATGCAATCATTGTGGTCAGAAAATATAGGCTGGGATGATAATTTACCAAACAATGTATCATCTACTTGGTTAAATATGCGAAACAGCTTACCACTTCTCGAAAATATCGCACTAGAGAGATACATACACACAAATGCCGAAACCAAATTAACTCTGCATGGATTTTGTGATGCTTCTAAGCAGGCTTATTCTGCTGTAGTGTACGGTCAAATAACCAAACCAAATGAAATACCAATCATCAAGTTATTGTCAGCGAAAACCAAAGTCGCCCCAATTAAACAAATTTCCATTCCTCGCTTGGAGTTATGTGGCGCGTTACTATTAACCAAGTTACTTTCAGCAGTTCAAACCGCTTTGCAAACCGAAATAGAAGAAATATTTGCATGGACTGACTCTACAATTGTTTTAGATTGGTTACCGGCCCACCCTAACAAATGGAACACATTCGTTGGAAACAGGACGGGAGAAATACTTACGTTTTTACGTAGATCAAATTGGAGACACGTCAACACCCAGGATAATCCAGCTGATTGTGCTTCTAGGGGAATTCATCCAGAAAAGTTACAAGATTTCTGTCTATGGTGGAATGGACCAAAATGGCTGACCAATCGCAGTGACTGGCCAACACATATCAAAGGTCAATCATGCGTAACAGAAGAATTGCGATGTAGCTCATTAGCATCTAAATTTTCTGATTCAAACCTGTTGGATGATATAATCACTATAGATCTTCCAGTATTGCTAAAGTTGTTCGAGTGTTGGCTTATATACTACGATTCATCAAACTCAAATTAAAGCGCATACCAAACGAATTTCCATATTTAGTATCGTCCGAGCTACAAAAATCTCGTTGTCTACTGCTCCGCTACTTACAGTCAAAACAATTTGCGTCGGAAATCATCCATTTAGCATCCAAAAAAGAACTGCCGGCTTCAAGTAGAATACGATGTCTAAAACCATTCATCGATGAATCGGGTTTACTAAGAGTTGGAGGAAGAATATCAAACGCATCTATAACATATGATGTCAAACATCCAATAATTTTGACAGCAGACGAAAAGGTTACAGAGTATATTGTAAAGGAACATCATCTCCGTCATCTTCATGCTGGACCTACACTTATGATGGCAACTTTACGAAACAAATATTGGATATTAGGTGCCAGAAATTTAATTCGTAAAGTAGTTCGTGGTTGCTTGAAATGTGCAAAGTATGCAGCCAAGGAACTCAACCAAATTATGGGAAATCTTCCACCCCAAAGAGTGCAACTAATAAGGCCATTTTTTAAAGTTGGTGTTGATTATGCGGGTCCTCTTCAAATCCACTTGACGAAAGGGAGAGGTCAAAAAACATATAAAGGTTATATGTGTATTTTTGTATGCCTCGCCACAAAGGCCGTGCACATTGAGCTGGTATCTGATCTTACCACCGATGCTTATATTGCTGCCCTTCGAAGATTTATCGCGCGTAGAGGAATACCAAATGAAATTCTCAGCGACAATGGCACAAATTTTATTGGAGCGCGGAATCATTTATATACGAACTATTTAAATTTTTAAATTAAAATATTAAAATTTTTTCCAATTTTCTTCTGACAGACCAAATAACATTCAAGTTTATCCCACCAAGCACTCCACACTTTGGCGGTCTATGGGAAGCTGCAGTCAAAAGGGCAAAACATCACTTGAGAAGAGTTACCGATGGTCATATTCTCACTATCGAAGAAATGTCAACGCTGCTGACTGAGATCGAAGCAATGCTGAACTCCAGACCACTATGTGTTCTTTCAAGTGACGACATAGATTATCTGACTCCTGCTCACTTTCTAATTGGAAGACCCACAACACAACTACCAGCTGAATATCTATGTGATATCAAATTGTCAAAGCTCTCACGATGGCAAATGCTACAAAAAATGAATCAGCATATTTGGAAACGATGGTCAATGGAATATTTGACAAATCTTCAGCAAAGAACCAAATGGACTAAGAATCAAAACAACCTGAACACTGGTGATATTGTGCTGATTAAAGAAAATAATCTACCCCCTGCGAAATGGTTAACCGGTAAATGCTGGAGTCACATCCTGGATTAGACGGAAAAATAAGAGTAGTCACACTTAAAACCAAATTGGGAAATATAAAACGTCCAATACACAAATTATGTCTACTTCCAGTCAGTTGAATCACCCGATTCAAGGCGCCCGGTATGTTTATGATCCAGAGACAACAGACCTAAAAAACAAACTACAATTAATAATCAACGATCACTCAACACATTTAATTATAACTTTCCGCAATAATTATTTTTATCAATCCTGTAACATTCAATTAACCTAAAAATGATTCAATTGTTAGAATTTATATTTATAATTGTTTATATAATTTCACTTACCTTTACTGTACCTGTTTCTCAAAACCATAACAATAACAAATGTCATTACATAAAAAACCTAACAAATGTTAGATATGCAAATTTTAATATTGAGTGTGTTCTGTATCGCAGTTGAATTAATTTTGGACATCTGTTAAGTATTTTGTGAAACAGGTAAACCACTTACTTAAAATTTTAATAAAAATGTAATAAGCTCTCTCTTCTAATAAAACCACCAAGCTGAAAACATCAAAACCAAATCTGTTTTTTTGAATTGAAATTTAATTATAATACCAAACCTAACCAAACCATCAATTTTGTATCAATCCATCTTTTATTTGTGGAACCAACAGATTGGTACAAAACACAATGTGAATGTGCCTTGTCACTCATTATGATTTTTTTATGAAAATCGAGGTTGTCATGGGAGAGCTGTAACATCCTATTGGCATTTGTACGGCGGCGTAAATGGTCTTGTGGAAAAAGCTCTTGTGTCAACTGAATCTTAAATGGAAACAAATGCAAATCCGCTTGTGCAAAATTGTGCACGGCGTCGAATTGAGGTTGATGGATTATTTTGAACTTTTTCTTGAGCAGCAGTAAGATTCTCAGCCGATCTTGCAGTAGGTTATGGCCCATGCTTGAGCCTATCACCAACAGACTCTTTTTTTTCGAAATCATAATTCACTATAAATTAAATAGTGCGTTTTGTTGGCACGTTCTTGTTCAAGATTTACACTTCTGCCGATCCGAAACTTCAGCCAGGCAATATCTTTCAGGAGATTTGTCCATCGATCGAATGTGGAAGATGTTGAATAATATGCACGTGGACACACCGGCCAAAAAGTGATTTTTCCAAAACATCGTACGTTGTTATTTCAATATCAGTTTTAAAACAACATCGAGTGATCAATGTTTCCAATGATACCGAAAAGATAAAATTCAGCAAAGATTCAGATGAAAAAAAAATTTAATGACAGCCAAAAGAGTTCACAGTTTAGCAAAGGCATAGTGGCTGCGGAAGGATCTGATAACATGATGACATTTTCATTTGACTGTCAAAAAATATGCCTTTGACAAAACTTCCGGACTAGGCAGCATATTTTAGTCGCCAACTCAACCTGTACAATTTTGCCATTTTCAAAAACAGTTTTAAAAAAGGTTAATATATTCCTGTACCTATAGACTGAAGAACAGTGGCCGAAAGGATGCAACGAAAGTTCTTCTGCTGTTTTTAGTCGGCTCAACATCCCAAATTTTGGATGTGAAGATCACAATAAAAACAGTGCAATAATAGCTATGTGCTCATACTGGCTTAAAAATTATGCGTCTCAAAATATAAGTGAAATTCAAATAATTTTCTCCGTGCCAGAACACATCTGCATACCACCAGATCGAGTGTTTGCATTGCTTGAAAAATGTATACTTAGTCAATAAAGTAAGGTGATTTCTTTAGGAAGCCAAGATCGTCCAATATACGACTGGAAGACTCATTCTTCATTTTATTATAAAGCAACATGTAATTGGTACTTTGAATTTAACAAGTCGAAACGCTTTATATTGCAGCGCGGAACTATCGTACCGATCAGACATATCCAGAGCACAGGCGGTTTTGAAAAGCACTCGTCTATTGATTAGTTTATTGATATAGGTATATTCGTATTCAATTTGTATCAGCGTAAAGGTTTTTAAGTTTTCGCCCTGATCTCCTTCATTCCCCAGTTATCAGTCTACATTTGCTGTTTTCCTAAGACGTGGCACCAATCGTATAATAAGATGGTAAAAAATGTTTTTTATATCCTGCTGTATCGGAACCCGAATCTGGTATACCTAGCACTCCAAAGCACCTTTAACCACATTCACTTTACACTTATTTATAATTATAATTCACTTTATACTTATACTTATTTCGTGTCTTGGGTTCAACGTCGTCAGATGTTCGCGTGGTTTTAATTTTTTCTGTTAGCGGATTTTTTCCGAAACTATGAATATAACAAAATGTTGGTGATCACGAGCAAAACTTTTTAAAACTTGAAATATGTCAGGATGAGTTTATAAAACCATTCGACATCTGTTCCATTATAACTGCTCATCAAATGCATTTTATATATCAGCATTCAGCACAAATAACTATTATACAGGTAAACAAACTATATGGAGAAATTATGTATACTAGACTGAAATAAGGGGAAATAATTGTACTCTGGGTGAAAAGGCTATATTTGAATTTTATTATCTCTTTCATTCCTTTAGCATTGATATTACGATTAATAAATGTTTGTATATAAATTTTGTATAAAATATTTAGTGGATCCAGCACGTTGAGATCTCACTATAAAAGTATAGATACTCACATCTCAATGCACAGGATGCAAAATATCTTAATAAAAAAATATAGAATATCTCACTATTTAGTGAGATAAGAATTTTATATCTACATTTTGTAGATACTTTATGGTTTGAGTCTCTGGTATATTTTGACAGCTATATATTAGTGAAGTACAGAAGAAACCATTCATCAATTTAGATATAAAGAACGAAAATCAATCGTAAATTCGCAATGGACACAAATAAATGCAAATATATTATGTATAAAATGATCTGACTGACAGCTTAGCTAAGACCTAAACCCAAAATAAAATATAGATTGTTCATCCAACACACTATAGATGATAGTCTACAATTGAGACTATTCTACATTGTAGAATATCTAATAAATTGATCTCAACGTTCTGGATACGCCAATTACTAACTCATTCACTGTCCTGAATGAAACTCATCGCAGTGGCATCAAACATTTATTCGACTTCATGTTTGTATTTCAACTTAGTTTTATAGATTTGATTGAATTTTATTTATCGTAATATCAATGGTAAAGGAATGAAAGAGAAAATAAAACTCAAATATATAGTCTTTTCCTCCAGGGTACAATTATTTCCCCTTATTTCAGTCTATATACATGATTTCTCCATATAGTTTGGCTATCTGTAGTAGTTATTTGTGCTATCAGTTCAAAAGTTCTTAAAGCTTTCTCCATCGGTCTCGATTCATTAACTGTTGTATATAATCATATCGCTATCTTAGGCGTGGATCTACCATCACCGATGCGACCTCTTTGCCTACCGAATGGCAGTTCTTTTTCTGTAAGATACGTGTACCATTCGCTCCGAATCAGCATGACGAACGTGACCGATCCAGCAGACTTACTGTTCTTCTTTTTCCTGAACGATATCAGGCATCCGCCATGAGATCCTATCCTGTATACATGGATCTCATCACTTTTTTAAACGAGTGGTTTCCACTCCTGAAATCAATTGCGTCTTGGTCTCTAAAACCCGAGATTAGATATTTGGTTTTTGACTCGTTGATTTTGAGACCAACGGAATTTGAACACTGTTCCACTCGATCGAGTATCTTTTTCACTACGTTGCCATTTAATCCAAGCACACAGATATCATTTAAACATGCGTAAAAATTTGATTGGATGCGTTTCCTTTCCGAACACCAGAATTAGTTGCAAAGTTCTCAACATACTTTTGTCAACTTTGACACATCATAGTGACTGAATTACGGTTTGACTGGTTATTCCTAAATATTCAATGACATACTTTATGAAATCCCGATTGATCGAGTGTACATTGTGAAATTTGAACGACATCTTGTTAAACACCGACTATATATCAAAATCGCCCATGGTTGAAACCCCTATAAAGACGATGCATTGAATACGAGTATTAGTTTCCGAAATATATATTTTTGAACGCACATGAATTCTGATGTTACTCAATCCGCAAAATAATGAAAATCTGAACCTGGTGCGATTCGATATTTATACCATCCCAAATAATATATTTATTGGACACCTTGAGACCTCACTATCCGAAAGAAATAGGCACAATCTCCCCATTGCCCGTGGAGTGATCAGATGGCTAAGAGCGTACTTCATTCGAGATTCATGCAATGCCACTAACAACAACCGATCAAGACGTTGTGACACAGCGAGACATGAGTGCAGTTGCATTTCAACCACAAGCAAATAGTGGAATGATTCTACAGATAATTTGAAATTATCACTCAAAGCTCGCAGTTATACTCTTCATTAGTTCATATAGTTACGAAAAAGAGGACTTATACAGTGTTTCCCAAGATTTACAGCTGCCACGAGAATTTTTCGAATTTAATACTGAAAAATCATCGTACAAAGCGATCCGTTTGTTACATCCATTACGACAAATAGTAATTATTGTTTCTCGAATCGGCTTTTGCAAGACCGAAACACCCCCAACAACCCTGTTAAGGCACTTTCTCATACAAAAACCTTCTGGTACGACCTGATATGTTTCCAGTACTATATACGATTCAGTAAGTACATCTCTCTTGCCAACACATCAGCCTAAATAACGTATATCAATGACCGCCCAGAGAGTTGGGAGTGCATTGGAATTTTTAGAATTTACATAAAGTGGGAAGAAGTGCGTCATATGGCATTAACAAGCCAATACAACCCGGTAGGACTGTTCATATTTAAACGAATCACACAGTACCAAATACCAAGTCGAACCGCGGACGCCTGATGACTTGTAGTTGTTCTTTTCAATCACCTAGCCATTCAATGACGACACTCATGATCAGTTTGACACTGCCAAGAGTATAGCTTTCACAGAATACTAACTACCTGAATACATAATCTCCGGTAACCATATCCAAACGTGTTTATAAACTTTCTAAATTGGCCATTTCCTATACCATCATATTCAAAGTCTACCAATTTATACATTTTGACACAACAAACCACACATTAAATGAAATCAGTTATAAAAGCTTGTAACAAATAGCTTGAGTCGACACATACACATACAATATTGATTTATAGAAAGCTTAATGTTATGACTATATATACATGTGTTACATGAAAATTATAACAATTTTTTGTCGCGTGCTTTAACATTATATTTCGGTTTTTATATGCGGCTTTCTCGTATAATCGGAGGTTGGGTAGTACTTAAACCGCCCATATATAGAATAAATATTCCATTATCAATCCTAACAGCAGCATCCCAAACAATAGTTTACGAACTTGTGTTTGACATTTGGTTGTTATCAAATATATAATTATTTTTCATCAAACGTTGGGGCTTTTGAGAGATTTTCCCAATTTTTATTTATTTTTGTTTTTTGGTAATCACGGACTGTACGTGACGCGACTAGTGAAATACGATTTTGGGAACCAACAACCCTTACTCGATATATATATATATATACGAGATGATATTTTTCCCCTTCAATTATTTTTAGTTAAGACATTTTTTGGGTTTTTTAAATTAAATGTCGACAATTCAATTAGTGTCTCGTGTATATATACGTGTGTATTGGTGAGGTCATAGTGCTTCAGGATTTTGTAAGATGAAATAAATTGCTTCGTGCCGACCAATTAATTTTCTGTCCAAGTATGCGATAACTATTTATTTACAAATTTTATTTTTTTGTTCGGTCCAACTCGTCGATTAAATCAATACAATTTCGGATCATAAATAGGTGTTTTATATACATTGAACCCGACAAACAGGACCCGAGAAATAATCTTCCCTGTTTAAGTGTTTTATAACACTAGGAACCGTCTTGTTTTCGGATTCCAACCAACAGACATTAAGTGCTCCACAGTTTTGTTCTTCCTAAGCTGACATTCATATCTCAGTATAAATTGTTCCAATTATACTGAGATATGAATGTCATGCAGAGTTTGGGGGAAAACTACCGTCCAAAAATCTTAGATACGACAATCTTTGCAGTTTGTCTAAGACCGATAGAGTCTTGCTCTCAAAATGTAGAAGTTTTCACCAAAAAACAATGATGCACTTTGCAAGTCACTTTGTGCACTTTGGATCTGTCAGAAAGCTAGGATTAGTTATTGAAGTCCATTGATGCCATTTGATGAAAATTAAACTAAATAATATCCCAATGAAAAGCTCCCGGTACTATTGTGTCCCAAGACATGTGGACAATCAGGTAATGGTCCTGTTAAATTAATGATTTTCGTCATCAAAATCTTTATATTTGTCTTTGACAAGCACTCGATCCTAGTGGTTTGAATCCTTGGTGAAGCTTATTTCGGTTGACCTCTGACTTCAAGCTATAGGTTTTTCCTCTTTTTCGTGCTCGTGGTATCCGATTTACTTTTTCTTCTGGAAGAATTCCTGTTATCGGATTTTGTCTGTGCATTGTTAGTGAGAACTTTTGTTTATCAGACATTCCGATGGCTTCTTTGTTTGCTTAGACGATACGTCTCTCCCTTGTTCCCTTATTCATCGTGGTTTCCTGCTAAAAACTCCAATCTTTTCTAAAGGAGCCGACCAGCATTTTAGTCATGGGATTCATCATTCAGGGGTTCTGAGATGAAATACTTTAGAATAATTCAAATTGTGTTTTATCAAGTATGTACCAACTATACAGTACATATGGCAAAATCCATTGGGTTTAAGTCCGTGGAATATTGTGGCGATTTTTGTGAAAAAATGAAGGTCCAATGGATTTTACCTCATTATTTTCGTGTTCAAGGTAACTAAGCATCGTTTAAAATCTTTTCATGGTAGATTTGTTGATTCACTTTTACACTATTTTCAATAAAAAAGAGTGACGATGTGGGAGTTATCGCATGGGACGACTAAGCCTCGGTTTCTTTTCCATTCGGCAATATTGGATAACCACTAAAGGTATAGCATCAAAAAGCAGGCTCAGCTATAAGCTGCATCCTATTCGGCGAAAACTAGGTTCTTCTCACATGTCTGCTTCTTTTAACATGTCTTAAGACATCTTAACTTCTTGACATCCGTGATATAGCGCCGTTCGCGTTTTAATAAACTTGTCTGGTGGTAGATAATGACCAGGTTCACGTAATATTTTTTCTAGCCTCGTTAAAACATGGACCCTCGAAGAACAGCTTTCTATATAATATCTTTCTTCGGACAGTTGACTGACTCTTCGTGCTTGGACTTAAAAAAAATATCCGTGGCTAGTAAGGAACTGGGTTAAACAGTAATCCACCTCGCCATGTTTTATTTTTAGCCATATGTTGTATGATACCGTTCGGAATGCTCATACTACTCTTAATGTACTCAATTTTTCAACAAATTCTCACAGTTCATCCGATGAGATCAATTTCAACTATTGAGTTTTTACTGTATTATATTATACTATAATATATATCCATTTGTGTATTTACATACTTCAAATTCACCAAATTCAATTTCCAAATGATTGCGATACGTCGCGAAATTATGTATGTACCAATTGGAAATATATGTGTGTACCAGTTGGGATTATTAAAATATGCAAATTCGATTTATTTTCAAATGTTTTATCACACATATCCAGTATGATAAACAATGACAATTTTCATGTACTAATCGACACCATATGGGTGGTAATAATAGTTTTGAGAGCATGTTTGAAAATGTTAAATGAGTTGACATTACATTTGGGGCGAGGAAAGGCTGAACCCAGCATTCCAAAGATGACAAATTTTGTCGAGATAAATCTCCATATTGGAATTGAAAATTATTTATGTCGGAATTGCCACTGGCGTAGGGGTAGCAAAAATATTATAATTTTTGTGATCCTTTCTTAAGGCGGCATCATTTCTATACGGTGGGGTGAGTTTTATTAATAAATATTTGTAATTTATGAATAAATTATGTTTTATGAGTTAATTACCTATACACCTAAGGGCATTCTTAATTAATTTAGAGATTATACAAATTTAAGCATCCTTATGATTTTGATAGGTAAACACAATTTTGATCTTTTTCAAATATGAAGTTTGTTTATTTATTATACTTGACTTAATTATTACTTAATTAGGTGGAACGACTCTTTCTATATACAGGGTATCCCCGATTGGGATGCTGATCCGTTACGGGCTGATTCCTTGGTTCATTTCATGAAAAAAATCGTATGGCAGGGGGGGGGGGGTCAATTTTTGATATTCTTTGAGATACAGCGCGTTTAAAAAATTTGGTTCGGAAAAAAAGTACAAGCGGATATTAAGCTGTAACCTACAAAATTTTTATCGGACAGCAACTAACAAAGTCTCATTTGACGGACAACTAAATAGGCTATATTTAAGATCTGATTGGCTATCTCGCATCTGTATCCATTTAAGAGCTATGGCGTTTTAAAATTAAAAAAATAAAAAAAAAATGATATTTTTTTTCATAAATTCGAGTTTTTCTCAAAAAAATGCCCTAATAAATATTTTTTTTTACTTAATTTTAATCCGCTATGATCTCCTCTACAATCCCTCAATACATTATTTGTACCCACGTGTTATAGTTTTTTACTTATGAGACGAAGAATGAAATTTTGTAAATTACAACTTAATATCCGCTTGTACTTTTTTCCGAACCAAATTTTTTAAACGCGCTGTATCTCAAAGAATATCAAAAATTGACCCCCCCCCCTGCCATACGATTGTTTTTCATGAAATGAACCAAGGAATCAGCCCGTAACGGATCAGCATCCCAATCGGGGACACCCTGTATAGTATCATAATTTAAAATAAATTTTTGTATAGTTAAAACTTATCCTCTAATTAATAATTTTCGAAATTTTTTTTCGGTTTTGTTTGTCTTTAGGTATGGGTTAGTAAGCCGTAGTTGTATCTAATCGCCCCAAGGTGCTAACAAAGAATCATATCGTAATTCGTAAGGGCGTTCTATTAGCTTTGTCTCAACTAAAAGTTTAACCTAAAATAGAGACATTGCTGAGTATGGATAAAAGCACACCACCAAAACCCTCATTTGTTTTTTTTTGCCAACTGTACATTTCTAGGTAACTTCAAGTAACTTATGGGAGGAAGAGCCAGCAGATCACTTCAGTGATATATCTGTCAGAGTAATTCAGTTCATACCAGTGTTAATCGCAATCTCATTATACCTTCAAGTTACAATCAGGGCGAATCCTCACATATCATTTTTGGAATTATGTACAACCCTATATACCAACCCTGCCTGATTTGTTATAGCTGAGATTAATAAGGAGATGATCAATAACCAACAACAAAAGCTGAGGTGAACTTTCATCTCCATGAAAACAGCTTTTCATGATTTTGACAAAATCCGATAGACTCAATTCACTGATATATTCATCTTAATATCGAAAAAGTGAGTACTTTTCACTATGTAGCAAGTTCATGCATTTTACATCCTTCCAAATGAGGAAGTATGTCAAATGCATCATCTTCGTGCAGATAAATAATTATTTCTAATAAATCGTTCTATTATTCCTTCGAGATCCTTAAGACAGGTAGGAGGCAGACTTATGAAAAAAAAGGCTGAAAAAATTATATAACTGATCATGGATGTAATGAGAACAATGCTGTAATTTCAATCAAGACCACCAGAGCTTAATTTTTGCAAAAAAGTGAACAAACCACAAACCGTAATCTTTCGTAATTAGATGGATGGGACATTCTGAATTAAGAAATTCAGGGAAACATGATTACAACTGTTAATTTCACAACCAGGAAAATGAACAACGAAAACCAAACCTCCGACTTTTCTACATGACGAAGTATGCCGGCCATCATGTATTAACTTCCTGGCGATTTATCTATTCAACGAATAATTTTCTTACTACAACGTACGTAGATCCACTAGATTAAACGGATTTGAGGTGTTAAGCATGCATTTGATGCTTTCACCATTGGTTAAAAGCATTTATCTTTGAATTTAATTGATTATAAGAAATATATGGCGTTTGCAAAGCTTCCAGCTAGAGCGGAACGTTTTGAAAATTGACATTTTCAATTTTGATTGTTGTAAACGTGTTAAAAACAACATCATAAATGAGAAATGATAGTCTTGAGTTTGTGGATTATTGTGTTCTATAGAATATAAGAAAGAGTATTCGTGTGATCGCACTTTAGTAGAAACGAAAACTCCCCCAATCCAAATCGTGAATAATCCTGTCGCGGATTATTCATGAATTATATGTGATATACCATGGTGTATCCAGATGTAAAATTTTCACACACTTTTCGCAGTAATTGAGTATGGTGCTCTGAGTGTTTATGCGCCTCTGAAACCAAGCTAATGGAGTAAGGTCACACGCTCTCGGTGGCCAAATAACAGGGACTTTACGTGAAGTTAGAATTTCATAAAAAAATTCTATAAGTATCTTGCACTTTGTGGTATTTGACCCCGTCCTATTTGAATCACATATAAGGAAGATTTATGTCAACCAATTTTGATACAAAAAAGTTAGAAATCATGTTCGATACCCTCCACTGTTGACTGTTTTATTCCGTCCAGTCTGTTAACCGAATTCATCACTCTGATGGACGATTATGACGACCGTAGTTTCAACAATTGGTGAGCAATACTCTAACGCGAGTCCATTAATTATAAATTCAAATCAAACTTATAACAAAATGACAGCTGGCAAATAAAACAATGTTGCCAACCTAAACATGTGATCGTCTAAGAAAAACACCCTTTACAATATAAAATCAAAAAATTTAAGTATGATTGAAAACAGGAAAGGTACCGTGAATTTTAAATGATGAGCACGTTACATTTAAGAGAAGGCTTTATTCTTCCAAAATTCAAGAAACTCAGGCAAACTAAATGATATAATTACGTTAAGCTTTTTGATGATACAATTTCAATGCTTAAGAATAACGTCAGATTTAACGGCAACCATTTGTATTAATTATAAATGTAGTCCCATTAACAATACTTAAATCTTTTAATTGAAAAGGAGATCCCTATATAGTATTACACGTATCTGACTGACTCACGATGCAGGGATGGATATAAGGCAATTGGGCTCCCTTACAATCATAATAAAACTATGCAATGCGATACTATACTCCATTATAAACTGCCACCCACGCGTACAACTCTTTAACACATACTCATTTGTAATCCATAATAATAGTTGTAAGATAAATAAACTATAATTTGACTAGCTGTTAAAAGTGCGCCGAAAAACAATATCTCTTAAAAGATGACGAAAAGCATATAAGGCTTTTACACTTACCAAATATCTGGATCATGTGGTAACATTTTCAGTATATTCCATCGAAATAATAAAAAAATTATGCAATGTCTAAATGAAACAACAACCCCAATCGGATACCAATTCTGAAGCGTGTGACTGCACTGTAAAAACAAAATTACACCACTCCCGTCTGCGTATTTGTCATTTAATAGACCAAACTATTTTAAAACTAACAATTTTAAGTACACATACACAACACAATTCACGTCAGTAAACTTAATTTTTATATTATTTAGATCATAAATTAAATCTTAATTCACAATTTACACTTGAACATCAACCGCCTTGATTCTGGATTTTGTATAATCAACTATGAATCTATGTCGCTTAGCGAACTAATATTATCAGCTGTGATTTTTCTACTGTACTCGTCTACAAAAATCGCCGGTTAAGGTATCAACGAATACACAAACTTGGAATACACACACAAAAAAAAACTGGTCTTGCACGATAGCCAACGGCTATTCCATTGTATAAACAAACATCAGTACAGTCTCATAAAAAATGCAGATGTTGTACACTAAATTGGGTGTCTCTTAATGGAAAATTTATTGTAAAGCAATGTACTAGATATTTTCATAAACTAGAATTGAGTCTAATTCCTTCGCATAATTATAATCGCTAGTGCAGTGATAGGAATGTGGATGATGAAAAATCTTATTTCATTATTGTCGTTCGAGATTTATGTAGAGCTTTCTAGATTAACTAAACTTAAGATCATATTTAGGTATGAAACAAAACAATTCTTTCAATCTCAATAACGATACCTGATATTTACTAAAAAAAACTATCGGCCCCTCCCCTTGCCTCGCACCTTCATTTTTATCAGAATATCATATATATTCAAATTGTGCCTGAGTTCTTTCTTGTGATTTGAATATACTATGGGCAGAAGATCACATGACTGTTACTTTTTTGGTTTGCACCGAGGAAACAACAAGAGTAGATGTATATTTCCACCTGCCCGAGGTTCTTATAGCTTTATATAATATTGGATATCTGATTGAGAAAAGTGCCGGAAACGTTCCAAGATCTAGGACACTTCAAGCAACAGTCAACTTAATAAGATGAACTGAGAATGAAAGATTGTAACTCGTTGAGTTCAATGGCTAGAAGAGGATTCAAAGATTCATGATTTTATTTTAAATAGACCAAATGATAAACGCATTTGTTAGAATTACTAAAAACAGTTATTTGTAAATAAAACATTGCATTTTGGAGGCCGATTCTGTAACGCTACTAACATTTTTCGGTATTGTCATTAATGGTATGGCTTTTTGTAGTTCTAAAACCTGATTATATTTACTTACATAAAGCTTTATCTCTAGAAAAACACGAAGATGTTTGATTTAGGGTAAGCTGTTAAAATCCAAACAAACAAAATTCAGGTGCTTGCCTGAGAATATCAAACCCAGATTGGCTTTGAAGAAGACTTTGAGTGATGAATAAACTATAGAAGCGCGTTCTCCAAATAAGTCTCGGTAACATAGTATACAGATTAAACCACTACTCGTTGTTAGACATTTGGATAAATTCAGATTTTAGAATTACATTGTGAAATTTTTCGATCTCGATTATGAAATCGAATATATTTCGTGAAGTCTTAGATTTTTATTTTAGTTACCCTTTGAAGGATGAAAATTTAGTCTTAGGAATAATTTAATTGGATGTGGATCAAAAAGTTCGCGGAATTTATTCAGAAAATTAAAAATACAAGTTTAAAAATTTTAATCTATATTGTTTCCTTCATAGTAATCTCCATCAACTACAACACACTTATGCCAGCGCTTGATCCAATCCTCCAAACATTTTTTTTATTCGGTTTTCGGTATATCTATCAGTGCTTCCTGCGATTTTTACGTTATTTCCTCTCGTTTCCCGTAGTGGTTTTTAAGCCCCGTAATGTTTGAACAGAAAGAACGACATCACATAGAGCCTGAATCAAGTGAATTCGGAAGCTGTTGGATGGTATTTGATGCATTTTTCGCGACAAAATAATGATGGCACTGTGAAAAATCCACGAATTTTCTGCTCACAATTCTAGTCTCTTTCGGTAAATTGCTTCACGCAAACATCTCGTAACGCCCAAATAATACTCTTTGTTTACAGTCCGGCCTTCTGGCAAAAATTCATGATGCAACCACACCGTTGTAATCCATGAAAATCGTGAACATTGTTTTCTTTTTTGACTGAAAACGATGTGGTTTTTTTGGTCTCGGCTCATTTGGTGAACGTCTTTTGATTAATATGGGATCGGATTAAGACCTGTAAATCATGTCTTTTGTGACGTCAACACGGTCTCTTTTTTGCATGTAATTGAGGTCTTTTGGCACCACCTTTACATGATTTGGATAAATCCATAGGCAATGTTTTAGTCCTCGGATATCTCTCTGATGGTTAATTGATGGTTATTGCCCAACATTTCTTTTACTTTATCAATGTTTTCGTCGGTTTTCGATGTTTATAGTCTGCCACTACGTTCATCATCTTCGATTGACCCACGACCATTTTTAAACTGTTTAGATTTAGAGGGAAAATTAACCACAGATGTACCAACTTAACAAAAAATCATAACTCAAATCGGAACGACAAATGCGCCACACGGTGGTAATTCCTGGAACTTTTTGATCAAGGTAACATATTAATACAAGTAATTTTATAAAGTTCGTACCCACAAACTACAGGAATTTTTACTTCCTCTTAACAGAGGTAACATTTTATGATGTGAGCACCAAATAGAAACGAAAATAATTATAATTTGGCTTATAGTAGAAAAATTAAAGATAAATCAATTTTGGACTGCATGCTCTGGTTATTACAACATGCCATCGAGAAGATTGTTTTAAAAATTCTGAAGAATGGCCAAATAAACCGAAAGACAATCCAGTTGGATTGAACACCTCTCCCCTTATGCACGTAAAACATATCAATATTTTGACTAAACACTATAAAATATAACAGAGTTTTTCAGGTGATTAAATTCATTATAATACTTGGGAAGTGTTTGCCTAAGCCATAGCCTTTATCGTAATGGAAAAGGGCCAAATAGTTGAAAAACCAACGATTGTAATAACAATAGAACTTCTCTGAATAAAACCGGAATAAGAAATACTCACGATGGATGAATTGCCAAATCGCTGAACACACGTTATTACCAAATAGCCTAACGTTTGCAGTGGACTTGTTTCGAGCCTTTGGTGGACAGATATCTAATCATCAATTCAATGATAACGACTGAAAATGTTATTGATTTGGAGACTTGCCCACAAAACTATTACTATGTGTCGTCATGCAAGCATTTGAGATAAACGCTTTGATGCCTTTTTGGACTCCAACATATGACAACTGGATTCCAGTCGCATTCGAACAATTTCGTAATTGCGGATTGAGTGATAATTGAGGCGTATAGCAACATAGATTTAAGCTTTTATCTCTAATTCGGACCTGCTTATAGGAGTGACGAGAAATAATAAGTAGACTCATCACTAGCCGAACCAAGGGCAAGTCCTCGTTATAGACGCTGCCGATTAGATCGATGTTGGTTAGATCATAATTATCATTTTGTATCATTGAACTATAATTGACGGTAACCATGAGAGAAAGCGTCTATGGAATCATCTTGCCAAAAATCAGAAATTGTCCAAATATCCTTCACAGAAATTACATGTTTTATCCCAGCCTATTTGTCATCTTTGCTTTACAGCCCTAACTGGGAATTTGAATTAAGACCTATTTTTGAAGGATGGTGCTGGACTTGCGATGGTGTAGTTAGTAGCAGAATTGAACATAGGCTAAAGGCTTAGTTACTGTGGTGTATATGTATAGATAATTAGGTATGGCGCTCAAAGTTCCAGCTTTTCTAATTTGATCTAGTTCCTTAGAGATCACCAACGTTTCAGTACTGTAGAATGCTTCTTTCTTATAAGAAAAGGTGTATCCTAGGTAATGCAGCAGTGTATAACTTGAATCTGGTTTTTGTCTGTAAAACTTGTTGGCATATCGCCTTTTGCTTCCTAACGATATCGGGATTCGAACCCTGTACCTTCCGCTTCAACTGTCGCAGCTTTAAGCACTGCGCTATTTGGCCGGTATATCTATCTTATTGGCCAGTCTGATTTACTGATTGTATATAATATGTTTTAGAGCTGCACTCCAACTCTTTATCATATACGCCGTTGTTAAAACGAGTCGTGAAGCAAAATAGGGCCGACTTGAGTAGAATACGGAAGCCATCTGCACTCTATGGCGACAGTCTATAGTAATAAATTGTAAGATGAGTCTCATCCTGAGCTCTGAATGCAGTCCCTATAACACAATTCAAACACGATTAAAATCTTATGAGTGACATATTTCAGTCACCAAAGATTTCTTAACTTATGTACAGTGTTTTGTATAGTATACTGGCAAATAATTTGGTATGGATTCCGAAAAAATTGTTTTATAACTCACAGAATGTGTGTGAGCTAGATCAACCATCGCAAACATGATGTCCCATTTTATTAGCGTTGAAAGAGATTGTTTTTAAACTTTGTCTGGGCAACAACAAAAATTTCGATGTTTTATACAAAAAATAACGTTCAAAGCAGATGTACTGTACAAGGTAGTCACTGTACTCGTTTTGTTCGTGCATATTCGAACCACCTACGTTTAAGAAAAAAAAATTAATTATACTTGTATTGATTCCACTTGAGAACTTCCAAAAGAAATTTTTTTATTCATGTTTTGGGATTCGATAAATTATAATTCATTCATTAAATAGGATTTTCAGTTTCAAAGGACCTGAAAAGTATTTTTGTACATTTCATATTTTAAGTTTTAATTAATTATAAATGTTTTATAAACAGCATCGTAAATCTTAATTGAATCATAAGATCAAATATATGAACTTATTTTTAGATGTTTTCAATCTGCTTGAGTTATAAATATCTTAAATGCTAAATAATTTACAGTAGCACCTCATATGTTCGAGTACAGTATTCTAACCATCATAATATTTCAATATTTGAAAGACTCAAACATGATATACTCATACTTTAGAATTCCAGGAATGAAAGATCTGACCGGCCAAACCAAAACCACACGAATGGGCAACTCAAAAGATGGAAAGAATACTTTTGGAACAATTGCACAACCGACCCGGATTTAAAACTTTCAGATGGCCATCCACTAACGGAGTGGGAGGTTAGAACTGTCATATACCAGCTGAATTATTCACAGTTAACGTACATAAAATTTTAAAATTTCTTACATCACTATCAGTTGCAGTATGGAATACCGGTAGAATCCTGCAGAAATGAAAAAACAGGTTTAACCATCAACACGTATCATTATAGACTAACTAAACTAATGGACTTCACGACTGTACATATACTCTTCGTAAAGACTTCGAACAATCGAAAAATTCGAAAAATAATTGAACTTTTCAAAGAATTGTGTCGGGATGCCAGAGAGTTCAAAAATCGATAAACAAAGGAAAAAAAAGTGAAACATTTTTGAACTAGCGAGGGAAAGGCAAGGCTGTGTGTTATCACTTACTACTATTCTTGATAAAGTATGATAGCATTTTATATGCAAACCAGGCACCACATCTCCAAATGGTATTCAATGGAGACCACTAACGCGTTTTAATGATCTAGACTGTATGGAAATGACATATCTGCTGGAAATACATAGCCATGCAGACATGCTATAATAGTACAGAATCTGTCAGACTATACGTATGTCAATGGCCACCAATATACTACGTCAATAGAAGAGATTGGATGAAATTCGTATATCTTCAAAAGAGTCGGTATGAGGAAACCCTCGGAAACCCTCGGTATGATTATTCGATAAATGTTTGAAATTATAGTTCTGCTGCATGGGGGTAAAACATGTAGAATACACCAAAAAATTATAGGTGTTTGTAAACAAATACCTGAGAATGAGAATAAAATGCTTTTTGGCCAAACAGATATTGAAACCAAATGAGAAAGCGTAAGTGGAGATGGATCAATTAAACGCTGAAAAAAAACTCCAGAAAGTCATAGCAATGGTTTGGAAGAGAATGGTGCTACTACAAGGAAAAGAACTCATTAAAATATGGGGAGAAACGAAAGTGATAGCCCACAATAGATCCTCTTTCGACTCGTTGCGCTTAAATGCATACTAATTGAGATTTACTCATTCAAATGTTTTTGGAGGAACCGTTTGGTCCAGTTCGATAGTATCCATAATGGTCAGTTAACTCTTTACTTGAATTTTATAATATTTATAGCAGTAGTTTGGTCCGTCCAGAATTCTAAACCACCCATCTTTAGAAAAACTGCAGAATTGATTGATTTTGATGTATGATATTTGTTTGCATCTATTGTCGTGATTCCAAGTAATGTGAAGCGCGTCTGAGCTATACGTGACAGTGATGATACTTTCGCTTTGCTGACGTCACTGAATATCTGAACGATCGAAAATATCAATTACATCTCATCAGGCATATGAGATTCAGTTGATTCCGATTCGTCATATGAATAGAGTTTATTAACAGCTCGTGCCTCGTTAGTTATTAATGGTTTGTCAAAATGTTCATCCTAGGTCTAACATATATTTGCCCCAGTTTTATTGGACCTGAAATTTGGATCTTGAATAAGAGTGGTGCATAAACCAACGAATTATGATCGATAACACATTTTGAGGTTCCTCTTTGGGATTAGATTTATTATGGACTGTTTTTATAAGCTCACGGACCTAAATGAGAATATAGTTACCTTGAATTACAAAGTTTACAATGTACTTATATTTTTTTATATAATCTATAATATGCAATCTGTTTTTGGGGCTCAAGGCTCTCTCAACTCTTTCGCGGTGCTATGGGTCCAATTTATGTAGAACCATCTGCGAATTGCATAGCTCAATGTCAGCCTAAAGTACTGACATGAAAGATGGGTTGGCTCATGAGTCCTACACTCCAACAGGGGGTCAAAGATGTGTTTATTAACACCACCGATCGTAATCAGATGATGAACACCCCCTTTTGCATCTACCCCTATCGCCATTCGAACCTGGTACCTCCCGCTCCAACTGCCACAGCTTAAACCACTGCGCCATTTGGGCGGTAATGCACTAATGTTGCTTTAAGAATTTAAATATTTTCTGTATTCGAGGGATGACTTCATACTTGAAACAAACCAAAACTTGGATCTTGGGGATGGAGGTGTCTTTGGTGGTTTAAGCTTTTGAAATTTGAGGGTCGTCGTCGTCAAAGTGTCAGGTTAGTCAGCCAATAACTGTAAGAAATGTACGTGTTATAGAAATGATTTTCGTCGCCTCTCGAGTATAGCGATTTCGATATACAGTTAAGTTGACTTAGCAAGATAACCCAATGAGGCTCCATTAACATTCGAATGACGGCCAATATTTCCACGAATCGTATTGCATTAATATATTTTACGTCACAAGTGTTGATGGCAATATGATAACGTTCGTATCGCAAATTTTAGTACACTCTGAAAAATGGGAAGAACCTGGTCCAATTACCCACATATGCTTTGTTTATGTGTCAATCTTATTTAACAGAACGGAAAAAGTCCAGGATTCACGCGTGATCATGGAACCTCAGATGAACTTTTTTTTCGGAGGTTTTCGTTAAACGGTACAGTTCCCTTTCACATTTCTTTTAATCTAAGAAAACTTCTCCCACGTATCTGGCGAATTATCTTCTGATAAGCGAAGTAGCGTATCCATTAAGAAGTCCTTTTAACATTGTCTATTTTTGAGTAGTATGACCATGGTTATGACCTTGATTGCATGCTATTCATCTCCTGATTAAAACCAAATCCGATCAAAATTAAAGCAGTACACTATATAATATAAGTATTTGGCAAGTGGTTGGGTATAATCGACCCAACCATTTCTTAGAAACTAAGCACCCGCATAACATTTTAGTTGTTTTAGTCTTAAAACCATAAATGTTTAGTAAAAAATATATTAATTTAGTTCGGTTAAATATTGGTTCACCAAATAAATCTCCGAATTTACATTTTTATCTCTTGTTGATTTTTTAGACATTTTGTACATATTTGCTTCTCAAGCAAACATCTTAAAATATTTTTTTGTTTTATTACGGAATGCTTCAGCGTACCGTGATGGTTTGAGTACAGGTATACACACTCAAAGCTATATTATACATGTTCTATTATGGTTCATCCTACTCAAAAAATCTTGTTTAATTTTGTTAAATATTTCTTTTTTGCGATGGTTTGAGAAGACCAATCTTTGATGACGCTTTTGGTTCAAAAACCATTAACATGTTGTCTATCTGCTTGTTACAATTTTGTAATAGCTCTGTTTTATTGGAACGGTTAAACAACACACAATTCGTTTTTAGCCTTAACTGTCTGGCTTTTACACGGCATTGCTCCAAGATTGCCAATACCACTGGCATGGAAGATGGCACGAAATTATCGAATTTGAATTCTGACCCGGCAACTTCAGCACCACTGAGGCAGTTTTAACCAGTATTTGTTCATATATGTCACTTTTATGAATTCATAAACAATTCGTTCTGGTCGTAACACTGGATATGAGAGATTATGTGCTACATATATTGTTCAAAGAATTATGATTTGTTGTGATAGATAAACCCAAGACACATAGACCATTTATTAGTCTTACCTTGTTCTTCTTGAAGAAGATGCTTCACGAATACATTGTGAAATATTTTTTCTCCATGACTCGACCTCATATAAAAACCAGTTTCCTTAACGCGTTTGTTTGAAGCTATCGCGTCTTCCGAGTAAGAGATCAAACATGATCAAAAAAAATCACTCTCTGTGCCTTATTGACATTGAAGTAGATTTTGTACAAAACATCCCATGACTCCATTGGCCCAGCAGAGAAAAACGAAACTACACGCCCTTCAACAAACTATAAAATCACTTTTATGCTTAAGTGCACGAATATCATGGAAAAATTGAAAGATGAGTCGGCTCTCAAGAGGGCATTTTACCCTTTTTACTTTAGAGGATCTTGAGAGGATCAAGGAAGCTCTTACTCAAATAAATCAACGTTATGAAAGTAATAGTGCCATTCACTATATAGAGGCATGAAGCTCTTCAGTTTTTGCTTCGGTTGGATCGTCAATAAAAATTAATTCAAGAAACGATTCATATCTGTTTTTTGCTCGGTCAACTTTAGAATTTGCCTGTCCCGACCCTGACATAGATTTAGTTTATTGTTATTGTTAATAATGGTCCTTAAAATTCTAAAAATCTCCAAAGATGTTGGATATGATCAGCCATTTTAATAAGCATCTGAATCTGGAACCTGTAAGAGCTCGTTATGGCTAATGGTCTGAACATATTCTTGAGTAAACCATTAAGCAAATTATTACTTATTCCAGTCTTATGTATCAGTAGAATTATTTTAAGTTTTACCCGATGTACGCCTATATTAATCCATACTTGTTGAGATAGTCGGCTCAGACAGTGTTTTCCCATCTATATTTAATCCAGGGAATTGATTCTCACCTGACTGTCAACATAAATTGAGATGCCACAGTTCAAGTTATCTTCGATCTACCTCATGTCAGCCAAATACATCCTACAGTAGTCAAGAACACACTCACATCGAGATTGCCACCGAAACTTAGGCTCCACGCTTCCAATTAGCTTATAACTATTCGTGAACAATAAAGTCTCAGTGACAGAGTCCAGGTAGTCCATATTAAAATTTTCTCACTGGGTTTTCATTGACCTGCGCTTAAAAGTATATTCTCCAGTACTTCCGAGTAGTTTCTAATTCCTGGTCACCACCATATCCGTCTATGATATGTCAAATCAAAACCAATGCTACAGCTCGGATTGAAAGCGCCATTTATGGTCAAGGGCGATCCTTACCTAGTTAACATTGTTGCCAGAAAACTATCCTTGTTAGTAGAAGTGATATTGATTTTTTAGGATTTGAAGCTTCTTAGGGCCCCCAGAATTTGGTCTGATTGAAATGCCTGGTGTGTTTGAATTTTTATTGTGAGGATTTTTGGAAGTCTTTACCATATTCTAGCAAAATTGTCTCTCTTAACAACTTTCATTGTTCTTTCCTAAACTTTTTTTTATAGTATTGTGGTTTCAGTTTCTAAACCCTTCAGGATTCCTAGATCAACTGAAACTGTTTCAGTTCAACTAACAAGCTTTGGCCATCCATGAATAAAGTATGCCCAAAACAGTCTTATTCACCAAAGTGCGCGGGTCTTCTCTTAGTTAAAATTGATCTAGCAAATCACTAGATAACTAGCGAGTGGTGACGACAAGGCATGACTTTTGAGAACAGCTTCAATCAAGGAGAAAACTACTATGACAAATTTTATCAAGTCAAGATAGCAATTCATTCTCAAGATATGAAGTTACCTGCACAGGAAAAATTTGAAGTAATTCAGCGTTCTTTCCATGTACAATACTATACAGCTACTAGAACGAATTGTTACCCCTTTTCGAACACCCATCTTTACATGTTGTGTATAAGATTATTTTGTGATTTACTTTAATTAACTGGAAAATTGGTTTAACGTATTCAAATCTGCTTATCATTCATAAATTACATAAATGTGTGCGTATGATTACCCTCTTTTAAAGAAAGTTTTTGTGTTTCTTTTCAAACGTGTTCCAAACAGATTTTCGTGTTGATGATGAAAATCTTCAGAAATATTTTGACAGGTGTTGAAAAATAATGATACAATATCCGGCATCAAAAAAATACATATACGCGGGAAAATCTGATAGCTGATCAAATTTACCTACCCTTCGCGTTTATATACGATCCATTTTATGTATTCCAGTTGATTATATATATTTCGTGTACCTGTGTGTGTATATAGTTAGTTACACGCGTGTATTCTACGAAATTGAATTAATAGGTACCTTTATATATGATGAAAACGGGTTTGAACGGATTTATCATTTTATTGTATTGGAAAATATAAATCAGATTAAATGATTGATACTAATCCGGATTTAGATAAGCTGGTCTTGCATTTAAATATACCATAAATTGATTAATTTGCCTTCCGAAGATTGATAACAATTTAGGAACCTATTTATAGCCTTTTTTGTCAGAAAGTTTATTAGTCAGAACCGAATTGCAATATTCCTTGGAGAAATGTTACTATACAGTTTACTCAATAATTTTAAGTCAATACGAGATTAAGGAATGAATGTTCTAATCGCGTTGCTTTTAATCTCCAGTAAAAAGTTCTTACATTTTTAAAACCAAATTCATTTATTTTCTCGAACAAACAACCCATTTTTACCAATCATTTCTATGCGTTTTTCAGAGTATCCCTGCTGAATTGATACTCTGGCCCATTTATCTTTAATTTTCATTAATTTATCAAATATTCTGATACAAAATATTGGAGGTCACAACCGCCTTTCTGGTGAAATCAGTTAGACTCCAATTACGCTTCACATTAAGGGGTTCTCTTCCGGGGTCGTCTTTTAGTGTTAAGATTCTAGCTTATCAAAGTGAACCACACGTTTATAAGGAGAGTGGTTTTGTCGGAAGACAAAAGTAGTTACTAATTCACGTAAACGTTTTTCAATCATGGCTTTCAACAAACCATTCACTATTTCAGGCAATTAAAGCGGGAAGTACCGGGTTACAAAACCTATAGAGGCAGGATGAAAAAGGGGTTTTTTACTTTCTCATTACGATCTAAGTGTAAACATGTTTGACCCTCTAATGGAGTGCAAAATTCATGGACCGACTCATGTCAGTTTACTATAGGCTGCTTTGCAATGTGCAGATGGTTTTCGTTCGATTCTGGTTTTCAAAACAAACTACTCTACTTTACTTCCAATGGTAATGTGCTCTTTCACTGCTCAATATATTAACTGGCGTCTTTTTCCGTGGTTTTCCACGATAGAGAACTCGGATAGTACATTTTTGAACAAAATCTTTAAAAAACATTCAGTCTCACCAGAGTTTGTCGAAAGAACTTCTCACAAACTCTTTAATTTCAAACTGTCGATATAAGAGTCGGTCCTACTATACCGATGTTATGCTGAAGATTATTAAGTCGAACAGTTTTTCGGTGATGCAATTTGAACGACGCGACTTTGATGTAATATTTTCTTAGTTTGACTTTACGCTTCTTATACTTAGGTGCAATGATTTTCTTCGCAGTCGTAGAGACTGACCAACATTTCTCAAGGGAGAGTAATGGTTGTGTTCTATTTCGTTATAGCTATTCGTTTCAAATCTGAATCGTTTTCTACATCACTCCTGGAATGCTAGTTTCAAAACTGTTCATTAGAGTGGGAGTTTTTAATCAGTTCAGCCATTTCAGGCAGTAAAGATTTCATTCCATAGTTTCTGCGGTATCTGTTTCACCTGTCAGCTTCTATCTTTAGAAAAACATAGGCTTCAATATGAATATGATTTTGTAACATACAGTGCCCCTATTATTTACAAAAATCACCTAAGGACACTTAAACGATAATTTTAACAAGTCTATGCGATAACTTACTTGCCTGTCCGATGCGATAACTTACTTGCTATGCGATAACTTACTACAAAGTGATGATTATGTCTAAACATGTATCTCTTGCTTTAGAAAAACAAGTGAACATCGATTAAAGTATAAAAGGACAACCGACAAAACATAATTCAATCTATAGGGATTTATCTGAAATAGCTATTGCTCTATCATCTAGTGAGCCACTCATACTATTTCTACCTTCAAATCTAAGAGTAATTTATCATTTTAATCTAGAGTAGTGGTAACAATCCTTGGTCGAACGTTTCAAGTCAAAGAAAACATTACTGATTGCATGCATATATTGTAGTTTACCTGGTAACTAGGATACTCTACCACGAACTCTCAGTGAGTTACGAGAAATGTTACCCATTTGAAACGGTTTTGCTTGCCTCACTGATCAAGTGTTTCTAATCGAGCTTTTAGTACTTTTCTAAATAATCATAAGAAACCAAATGGTTCTTCTTTCATGTTGCCTACCTGTAGATCCCATTACTTATCGAAAAATAGATCACTTTACGAACTCACCCCATCATCCCTTTTTGATTAGTTTGAAGATAACTGATTCAACGTTTTTCTTCTCCTTTGTTGTCATGCACTTATACTAAAAACTTAGTGCCATAACTTTTACTGTAAAAGCCTAAAGGTAGATTCTTTACAACAAACAAATAGGAAAATGAAGATGAATTATTGCCACTACCTATAACAGTTCTTACACAGATATTATGTAAGTTAGAACACTAGATCTAGTAAGATCCAATAATATAACTAAATTGTTCTTATGTATGTATACTAAATGATACAAAAATTATCATAAAGTTTTGAGTTGAATGGCTTACACACACACACTGAGACCTCTACCTTATATAGTATCCGAAAACACAATGTCATATAAAATATAATCTAAAAGGAAAAAAAATTATATTTGAACACCGTGGCGTGGCCGTTTCCCACAGTAATAACCTGAGGTGTTCAAATATATATTCTCTTGTATCATACACATGCGACATGAGTACACCATATATCATGTAAACACTAATGACAACAAACAAAAATTTAAGAAAAATATAAAACGGTTTCCCTTAACAATTATATTCTTCGAAATAAATATTGCCTTATAATTTAAATAACATCCAAACAATATTATTAAATTTTTATTTACATAATTTTATTCTTAGAACTTAACAAATAGCAACAACTTTACCGTCGAGGTTGCGACGTGAATATATATCAATTCTTTATCATACGAGTATATAGAATATAAATTGAACACGAGCCAGGAGCCGTACTTATAACAATACATATCTTGATTTTTTTGCATAATTTCCAAGAATCTGTAATTTCAATGATATTTGATTACATCAATATTTGTGTGCGGTGCCGTCATACCATCAGGCTTAGAATGTTCTTAATCAAGAATATATCAAGCCTGATGGCATGAGGCACGAGGAATCCAGTTGCAATAGTGGTTAGTCGACTGTGACTTTATTTCCCAAAGAACGCTTCCCTGTCCCGAAATTTTTACCCTGAATGACAGCCAATATATATATATATATATATATATATATATATATATATATATATATATATATATATATATATATATATATATATATATATATATTTATATATATATATATATATATATATATATATATATATATATATATATATATATATATATATATATATATATATATATATATATATATTAGAGCATTCATTAATTCTGAGTGTAACAACTCCTCGTTGAGTACTAACAGTTTCTGCTAGCCCTTCGCTGCATTTCCATTCGGAACCTGTTTTTACCAAGTCAAAATATCAAGCCAGATTTGAAAGTCTATCATATTCAAGGAACTGTTGCTGATTTTTCAAGTTCCAGGAAATATTGAAGAAAAGCGATATACCCATGTGACTATATTTCCAATGAATTCTGACTTCTTCACTCAGAATTCTAAGATCATTCAAAATATAGGTATTGACATTGAAACAGTTGTCGAGTTAGGATAAAAGTTGGGATTTTACATGTAAATAACGTTATTTACATTTCATATGTAAATTATGTAAAAAAAAAAGCACTGGATGCTCTAACCACAGTGACTTTCAATCGTAAATTTAAAGATCCGAAACATATGAATTTTGTTTGCAGAACCTCACATTTAGTCTTCTGTTCATAACAATGACATCTGTAACGTCAATGGAACAATGTTTATTCAGTAGCCAGTAATTTATAACATTGCTGAGGCTTATTAATGAAGAGTGAGAATATCTTTAAATGCTCCAAATGTATTTGTATCGATTGTACACGGTATGTTCAAACAATGTCAGAGTTGTTTAAACCCGAATATTTCTAGCTAGGATAAAACGGTTATAAAACAGTACCAAGGTATAGCAGGAACACTTTTTAGTTATCTCTTTTGACACAAGCACATTCGTAAGCTAAATGAAACAGAGGTGTGGCTAGTGCCAGCTTGGTTCGCCCAAGGAGCTTCGCATCTGCCCAGTCCAATAACGCAATGAAAATCCAAAGTTATTTCCACACTTTTTACTAACTAATGGTATGTTTTCACCAATGGTACACCATTTTTCCATTTAAATTCGAAATGTTCGCAAACAACCCGCCCACTTCTGGCTAGGTCATATTTGTAATTTTATTTTGTTTACTATATGCCGTGAGTACTGCGTTAATTTGTATATTCGATCATAAACCGTTAGTTATTTGACTGACTCAGAGATGTCACCCGCACATATTACAGTTAATTACTTTCAACATTGAAATATCTTGAAAAGTTTTCCTGATTCTATTTTTTCTGAGAATTATGTATAAGAAGAATACTTAACTATAACTATCTGTATTATTAAAATTTTCATTCTTTTGGTATTATTCTATTAAAATTAATTAACTATCTTTTATCTAATTTCTTGGTATCCTGCAATGTACAACCTATAAAAAAGGATACAATATGTTTTACCTCTCTTTTGTTGGTTTGTACTTGGTTTGTACGATACGAGCACACGTTTTCCTATTTTGGTTCCATCGATTCTTAGGAATTGTACTTTTCATTAAATATTTTATCCCTTTGTGTTAAATGAATATTTGTCTAAAATGATATTCTTCTGATTACTTAAACCTTAATATAATGAGAAAACTCTCAAGTAAATAAGTTCTAGATAAAGGAAATTGGATATACGAGCACGAGTAATTTTAATTCATAAAGATATTAACAATAGATTTTTGCCATTTGAACAGTCAATTGCTTCCTGTTAGTTGGTTGTTAGTAAATGAGTCGAAATGTGGAATTGACTTGAGATCAAACTGAGGTTAAAATAAGGACAAAGCATTACAGAAATGATTTCATTGTAAAATGCAAACGGCCAGTATGATCTATGTGGAGATTACCAGATGGAAATCGAACGAAAAGTAATGACGAAACAGCCAATAGTTAATTTTACAAGTAAACTAATAAAATCATTTAACCTATAACTATAACTAATACAACTATACCTAATATAACTATAACTAATAATAACTATAATTGATAAAACAATAACTAATATAACTATAACTAAACAACTATAACTATAGCTAATATAACTATAACTATAACTAAAATAACTATAACTTAAATAACTATAACTATAATTATAACTAATATAACTATAACTATAACTAATATAACTATAACTTTAACTAAAATAACTGTAACTATAACTTATAAAACTATAACTAGAACTTATATAACTATAACTAATATAACTATAACTACAACAAATTAACTATTACTAATATAACTTAACTATAACTAATATAACTATGACAAATATAACTAAAACTAATATAATTTTAACTATAAGTATAACTAATATAACTGTTACTAATATAATTATAACTAATATAACCAAAACTAATATAACTTTAAATAATGTAAATATAACTAATATAACTTTAACTAATATTCCTATAATCAATATAACTTTAAAAAATATAACATTAACTTATATAACTATAACTAATACAACTATAAGTAATTTAACTACAACTAATTGAACTATGACTAATAACTATAACCAATACAACTTTTACTACTTTAACTATAACTAATTTAACTATAACTAATAAAACTATAACTAGTACAACTATAACTATAACTTTTATAACTAAAACTTGTACAACGTTAACTAATATAACTTTAATTGATATAACTTTAATTAATATAACTATAACTTTTATAACTTTAACTATTATAACTATAAGTTATATAACTATAACTAATACAACTATAACTTAACAACTATATCTAATATACCTATAACTAATGTTACTATAGCTAATATAACCATAACAAATATAACTATAACTTTATATAACTATAACTATAACTGATGTAACTTTAACTAAAACTAATATTACTGTAACTATAAGTTATTTAACTATAACTAATATCACTATAACTTTAAATAACTATAACTATATATAATATAACAAAAACCATAACTAAAAAAATTATAACTAATATAATTATAACTACTATAAATATAACTAATATAATTATAACTTATATAGTTATAACTAATATAATTATAACTATAACCAATATCACTATAACTATAACCAATATAACTTTAACTAAACAACTATAACTATAGCTAATATAACTTGAACTATAGCAAATATAACTTACACTATAGCTAATACAACTTCAACTATAGCTTATATAACTTCAACTATAGCTAATATAACTTCAACTATAGCTAATATAACTTCAACTATAGCTAATATAACTTCAACTATAGCTAATATAACTTCAACTATAGCTAATATAACTTCAACTATAGCTAATATAACTTCAACTATAGCTAATATAACTTCAACTATAGCTAATATAACTTCAACTATAGCTAATATAACTTCAACTATAGCTAATATTACTTCAACTATAGCGAATATAACTTCAAATATAGCTAATATAACTTCAACTATAGCTTATATAACTTCAACTTAAGCTAATATAACTTCAACTATAGCTAATATAACTTCAACTATAGCTAATATAACTTCAACTATAGCTAATATAACTTCAACTATAGCTTATATAACTTCAACTATAGCTAATGTAACTTCAACTATAGCGAATATAACTTCAACTATAGCTAATATAACTTCAACTATAGCTAATATAACTTCAACTATAGCTAATATAACTTCAACTATAGCGAATATAACTTCAACTATAGCTAATATAACTTCAACTATAGCTTATATAACTTCAACTATAGCTAATATAACTTCAACTATAGCTAATATAACTTCAACTATAGCTAATATTACTTTCACTATAGCTTATATAACTTCAACTATAGCTAATATAACTTCAACTATAGCTAATATAACTTCAACTATAGCTAATATAACTTCAACTATAGCTAGTATCACTTCAACTATAGCTAATATAACTTCAACTTAAGCTAATTTAACTTCAAGTATAGGTAATATAACTTCAACTATAGCTTATATAACTTTAACTCTAGCTAGTATTACTTCAACTTTATCTAATATAACTTCAACTATAGCTTATATAACTTCAACTATAGCTAATATAACTTCAACTATAGCTAATATAACTTCAACTATAGCTAATATAACTTTCACTATAGCTTATATAACTTCAACTATAGCTAATATAACTTCAACTATAGCTAATATAACTTCAACTATATTTACTATTACTTCAACTATAGCTAGTATCACTTCAACTATAGCTAATATAACTTCAACTTAAGCTAATTTAACTTCAAGTATAGGTAATATAACTTCAACTATAGCTTATATAACTTTAACTCTAGCTAGTATTACTTCAACTTTAGCTAATATAACTTCAACTATAGCTTATATAACTTCAACTATAGCTTATCTAACTTCAACTATAGCTAAAATAACTTCAACTATAGCTAATATAACTTTAACTATAGCTAATATAACTTTAACTATAACTAATATAACTTTATTTTAACTCATATAACTAGAGCTAATACAACAATACAACTAGACAAATATAACTAGAGCTAATATAACAAAAATATAACTATAACTAATATAACTATAACTTATATAACTATATAACTTGTGGAGTTCTTAAAACAAGATTATCATGGGGATGTATTTTGGCTTTTTATTATTTATAGGATAGCACTACCTACATGCTGCATGATAAGAGATAATTTTGCTGCTTCGTTTTTATAACTATATAAGACCTTGATCGTGCTACAGTGTTCACCAACAATAAACTGATAACAAAAATTGTGTTGTGGTAACTGCACTTATATATAAATGTTTGGACTATTACTGAACTATGGACAAAATCTTATCACATATTCGAATCGAAAATTAAAGATGTAAAGAAAATATGTTTAAGATGATTAAAGGAATAGTTTTAACCTCTGAACTTTTCATTTTATAATTTTTGTTGATAAAAAAAATAATTTTACACTCAATTTAGCTATATATTTTGGTTAAAAGGTGGTAAATTATGCTGAAAGATTCCCAGACTGTTACAAAAATTGTTTTCTTCATCTACCATCAACTTCAGATACCGTAACCTGTAAGGTGAAAAAAACAATTTTTTGAATTCATTAAAGACTTAAATTTTCAATTTTATTTCGTATTTTTTTACACTTAAATAAATCTTTATTACAATCATTAGTTCTTTAATAGTTTGCTATACTATTTTGAGGATATCAAGGTCACGCATTTATTTTTACGAGTTACATTAGAATTAATGTATAATTAACGACTATTTATAAAAAGTACCCAAAATTTATTTTAGTTGTTTATTTTTATTACAAACCTAATGATAAATACAAAATTCACTATCGAATATATTGGGGCGTGGCAAGGCTACGGAAGTTGGAGAGAGATATATCGGGTCCGAATACCGATAGGGAAAAGAGCAAAATTTGATCCAAAATTTCCAGATATGCACTATTTATAGCTGACAGAGGCTTTAATGTAGAATTTCAGTAAACTGAAAACGCGCTTGGGGCTCATAACAGATTGAATCTATAAACAGAGACACTAACAAAATATACCCACAATACACTGTTTTTGGAGTAATCGATTTTTTTCTATGGTCTAGTATATCGAAATGAGTTTGTTTTAATTAAAACAAAATCATTAGACAACGAAGGGCATATTTAAGACGTGAACACTAGGCAAATATGTAGATGAAAATGAGAGGATTTATTATGTTCGAAATTAATTTTATCATGCTGTGTTTTTTTATTTTATTCTATTAACATCTCAATTTATATTTTTAATTAAACGGCAAAATACTCAGTTTTGCTATATTTGTTCCATTTTTCAATTAATGAAATTATGGGAGAAACCATGTATACATAAGTTTATTTTGATCATAACAATTTATTTATTACATAAGGATACTCGGGTTACACTCGGGTAGTTGTTACATAAAGCAGATTTATAACAAATCATTATATACGTTAGAGCTGCGACTGATTGTTTCCCAAACAAGCGTTCGATGCGGTAACAATAGCATTTAGAAAGATGCGCAGCTGACGAAAGGCCTAATACGGAGGTTGGTAGCATTCAAAATAGTCACATAATCAGTAACAGGAAAAGTATGAGAATAAAATATCGTGACCGAGGGAAAAAACACCATCTCCTTCTAGGCTATGCTGGTCATGTTTTAGTTATGACTGATAATAAATGAATAACAAGTTAACTGTTGGCCTTTAATTTCTAAACAATGGGTTACGTTGTGTTTACGAGAAGGGTAAAGAATGTCTCTTGGTGAACCACAAATAATATAAGAGACGTTACACGTTCAAACATACCCAAGCTGAGTTAAATGGGATAAAGAAAGGAAAATAAGCGTCTAAAATAAGGTTGATCATCCTCTCAAAAGTCCATAGTTTTTGAGACCTTTGATAGAAAAGGTAAATCGTACCTGTAATATATACGATGTCACATTAAGAACGCATAAGATTGTGAATGACGTCATCAGAGTTATAAATAGAACTAAATATTTTTATATACTAGCCTAAAATCTTAATCTATAAATCTAAATATAGAAATAATAGTTATTGTTATTATAAAATTTACATTTTTACTATATATTAAATTTAATAGTTTAATTAATAAAATCATTACGATTTTATCACCAATCTTGCCCACCTGTGTGAACATATTCCATATATGTATTATCATCATAAAAATTATGTCAGATCCTAAAAACAAGACAAAAAAGGTTCTTAACACGAACAGGTGTATGTTGTGCAAATTATTTAATAGGTGTATGTAATGAAACATTATTTATGTCAGATATATAAAGAATATATGATGGTAGTTAATAAGTTGTTATTGTAAAGTTATTTTTGTAAAGAATTTCTAATAAAACCTATTAAGTATTATGACCAGTATGACATAAACAGCCCGAAGGAATAGCCATAATTTTTATAGAAGATATTCGTCTCACTTCAGTTTGATATTAAAAAATATTTATTCAGTTGGGTAGATTTGACGTTGCCTAGAGAAACAAACTTGCTACTAGTGACCAACGAGCATCTAGCTGACTCAAAGTGGTGATTTTTATTAAAACCCATCGAAATGGGGATGCTATGGCTCATTTCGTAAATATATAAACAAAATGGGTCAGGAACGTCCAAACAAGTAAATAAACTTAAAGACAATAGGTCCAACATCAAAAAAGCTTAGCATCTATTACACATAAGTCGGGAGAATGGACATCATGAGCAAAATAGGGAATGAAAAGATCTACTTCTGGATATTAGACTGGATAAGTCATATTTATTTAAACTAGAAAGATTTGAATACAAACCCTTAATGTTATACATTTTTATACACTGCTGTGCATGAATTGTCTTATTTCTAATAATAAGTCAATGTGAAAAGTGTAAACAAATGACTGACTCAAGACAAAGAACAACTTTGCGATGTTTTGGGCGATGCAAAAAAATGTATCACTATACATGTGTCGATTGGAATTTCGAAAAGTATAAGAAATTGTTCCAGGAATGCCCCTATGCTAGATATGTATGTACAGAATGCCAAAATCATGAGGAGGATATTATTTATGAGGAATTCAATAAGATGCATAAATTCATTGAACAATTTAAGCAGCACTTATGTGCAAATCATTTGAAGCTTAATGAACAGTTAGGGCAAATTAAAACTCACGTAGAAGAAATTCAGAAACCTGCTGAGACGAAATCTTTTGGCACAGTCGTCAAAACCAATCCAACCAAATTAGTTCTGTTACGCAGCCAAAGAAACCACAAGAGAATAAAAAACCAAAGAAGATATCGTAAGCCATATTGATCCTAAGAGCATTCCTTTAATGGGATACAGATGTGTCGAGTGGAGGAATTATTCTACAGTGCGATTCTAATGAAGCAAAAGAAAAGCTGAAGCAAATCGCAACAGATAAATTAGGAACTCAATATGTTATCAAATTACCGGCAGAGTTGAGGCCTAGAGTGAAAATTTTAGGAATGTCAGAACTACTAGAAGAAGATGAAATAATATCAGCGTTGAAGCAACAAAATTTGTTCTTAGCTGACAACGACATACAAGCAGTAACGACTTATTGAAGAAGAAATACGAGGAAAATTGATACAACAATGAAGTTGATTTAAGAAAATAATGGAGGCCGAAAAACTCAATACAAATTTTGATAGATGCCATGTAGTAGAGTCAATTGGCTTAACAAAATGTTACAAATGCAATGGCTATTCACATCACGGAGATAAATGTACCAGCAAGCTAACGTGCTCAAAATGTAGCGGAGAGCACAAATTTATGGACTGTAACAGCACGGAAACCATATGTAGCAACTGCGTTGAAACAAATAAGAAGCTTAATCTAAATATTGATGTAAACCATGCTACGTGGGATAATAAACGCGCTTTGTATCAGCGTAAGTTGAAAATACTAAGAAAAACAAATAAATTACCAATAGCAGTTTAGAAAACAAGATGTATTATACACCAACATCCAAAGTCTAAAGTCAAACTTCATATGGAATAACACGAAATCATGTTCAATTATAAACCAGCATTAGTATATTACTCAGTGAAACCACAACAACTGACGACATGTACGATTCGGAATTTTATATTGATAACTACAAATTTATACGCTGCGATTCGGATAGCCGACATACAGGTGGAGTTGCTATATATATTCATGAAAACATAAATTTCAAAATAATCTCCAACTGTGAGAAGGATCGCACTTGATTTTTAGCAATGCAAATAACTGAAGTACTAACCGATAAACAAGAATTGGCTGAATCTCTAAATAACACATTTGTATCCAGTGTGGTTGACATCCATAGCAATATTCCGAATGTAAAGAATTTTAATGAATCGAATGCTTATCTTTACACAGTTCCATTTAGTTTCCAAAACATTACATGTCAAGAGGTAATGAAAACTATTAGTAGTTTGAAGTCGAATGCTGGGATTGATGGTATAAACCGTAATATCATGTTGGATGCTATGAAAAATGAAATATTTGCATCAACATTTACGCATCTAGTCAATAGGAGTTTAAATGAAGCTAAAGTTCCGAAGTCATGGAAAATATGAACGGTTATTCCAATTTCGAAAACTTCTAATCCAAGAACACCAGAAGAACTACGTCCAATAAATATGCTACCAACATATGAAGCTGTATTAGAACGAGTAGTTAAACAATAGGGATTTCGAGAACTCCATTCATGTGAAACTGCATTTAACTTAATGTTGGATGATTGGAAATCTAGTATAGATGATAATAAAGTAGTAGCAGTTTTCCTGGATTTTAAACGAGCTTTTGAAACAATCGATAGACAAATTTTACTAAAAAAATTACGCAAATATGGGATACAAGGCACAGAATTTGAATAGTTCAATAATTACCTTCAGGATAGACAACAATAAACAAAAGTCGATAACTGTATCTCTAAGCCAATACCAAATAATCTCGGAGTACCGCAGGGATCTACGTTAGGACCATTGCTTTTCATCCTGTACATCATTGATATAGTGGGAGTTATAAAAAAATTTAAGGTGAATATGTTTGCTGATGATACCTTAATTACAATTGCGACACCAACCCTTATAGGAGCTGTTCAAAAAATAAACGAAAATTTGAAGAATCTAAGTAAATGGCTTAGCTTTCATAAGTTGACTCTTTACATTTCTAAAACAAAGTACATGGTGCTGTGAATAAAAACCAAACTAGAATGTGATCAAATTAAATTAAAAGATAATGAAGTCATTGAACGTGTTAAACAGTATAAATACCTTGGTGTTATAATAGATGAAAATTTAAATTTTAACGATCATTTGGATTATGTAAGTAAAAAAATGAATAAAAAGTTAGGTCTGTTTAATAGAATTAAGAGGAAAATGCCACGGGAGACGAAAATTATATTTTATGAATCACTTGTTGCGCCACAACATATTGATTATTGTTCATCAGTGTTATTCATAATGAACCAATCACAAATATATCGTCTACAAAAAATTCAAAACAGATTTATGCGAGGCATTTTAAGAGTAGAAAATAGGACACATATATGTGAAATGCTTGAAGTACTAGGGTGGAAGTCTATTAACCAAAGAATACATTTTAATGTTTTAAAGTTAAAGTTAATCAACTCCGTGTGACCAATGAGCATCTAGCTCATAAAGTGATGATTTTTATTAAAACCTATCGAAATGGGGGTGCTATGGCTCATTTCGTAAATATCTAGTACACATAAGTCTGTAGAATGGTACGGGAACTTTGGACGGTAAATGACCAAAAGTGGTAATAAAAAGGTCTACTTCTGGATATTAGACTGGATGAGTCAACTATATCCAAACTAGAAATATTTGAATTCAAACCCTTAATGTTAAAGAGGGTTATCGAGAAATTGTCCTCCACCATCCCACTTTGATTGCACTATTTGCGGTATAGTCACAACTGCAACACATTAAACCCTAACCAAGCCTTTGTGATTCTAGATCCGTGTATTCTCAGGAATAAAATTGGATGATTCATTCTTCTTCTCAAAAGTATATAATATTAAGTATTGCCGGATGCGATGCAAATTCACCTCATGCTCATTCACCTTAAAGGAATGATTCACGTAAAAAGAAGATACAAATCATATCATAAACTAACGGCCACGTTAAAAATGGTCACTAACGAAAAGTTCGATGCCAGAATCAGACATGTGCGAGTGTTTCCTCATCTCACACAGCAGGAACAGTCTAGCCAAACGACAACGGATTTAACTATCAAGGTTATGGCAAATTACTTAGTGCTCAACTAGTGTGATAAAGGCGTATTAGTAAACATAAGGAAAGCTGGACTCATGAAATTTGTTCCCCAAAAATCTGGTTAGAACGAACGATAACCTTCCAAAAACATTGATGAAAAATGTATTAAAACACTTAAGAGTGAATAGAAATGTAAACTGTCATTGAAAAAATCATGGTACCTGGAACCCAGATGGATAACCTATATATATACACTTTTCAGTTGTTAGAGCAATATCTTCTTTGAAGCGAATTCTGAGGGCTGTACTGTGCCGCTTCTGTTGTCACATGATCTTTAGCTCAGAAGGTCTACGTTTTTGTGATGTTCAATGAGATTCCATTCGGTGCTGACCTGTACCACCAAGATAATTTGGCAATCGCATTACCTGTTGTACCGATAATTTAACAATGACCAGGTGTGTTAGATTTTATCCAAAAAAGGATAATTGTTAAAGGCTCAATCTGATTCAGGAACAATGCATTGGCCACGTCAGTTTTTATCGCGGGTTGGCGAATATTGGACAGAAATCGAATTTTTAGCTCTCGTGGCTATAACTGAAACACGAGAGGATAAGAATTTCTAATGTACTAGAGTTTTCGCATGTACTGGAGTTTAAGGTATGTAGCATACAACAACCAATATAAGAGAGTATAACTTCAACCATCAGTTTCAGTGACACCATATAGGTAAACGAATGAACTAAACCTTAATCTTAAATCTAGACGAAATGGCAAAAAAAATCTTAAATTATCATAATTTGGAACGTTTTCGTTCATCGACAAATTTATTACCAATATCAGGCCCCAATATATTGAGAGTAGAACAAGAATGTGACTTGACACTCAAATCCAAACCGGTTTTTGGATTGAGGCTAGGTAAAAAGTATATAACATCACTTATATGTTGTTTTTAGGCCATTATAGAATGATTGCACCATCCATACCTGTTCGCACTATTAAATGGCCATATCTAAATTTATTTGGCCCAGCCAGTTAATCTTCGGCACCACCAATGATATTTAATTACTTTTAACTCGACGAAAGAGTTTGTCATCATCCTCTCGCCATCCATCATATCCGTTGCTTTTATATCAATTCGTACTTATTCATGGAAATACAGTGACCTCATTACGAGCTTATCGATTTTGATTGAAGAAATCGTAAAAAGTTCGATTAATGTAAATTTGCACACCGATACCTTTGACCATGCAACGCTAATTAATCCTATTGCCTTTGATCTGAGTTATATTTAAAATTCATTGGCACGTTAAAATTGATTTATAATTAATTGAACCAAAGCTACATATTTATAATTCTTTATTGGTACAATTTTGTTCTTCACATCAATCCTGAATTTAATTTGTTATTCTTGAAAGAAATCTCAAAATGTCAAGATAATATAGAACAAATCAAAACACTGTCTTATTTATTCTTATTCTTACGAAGATTGACAAGAATTTTGTTAACAGTGGTTTCAGAATTCTCATTGGACGTTAAACAAATTTGTTCAAGCAAATAATTTGTTCGTGAATATTCCATCAGCATTGAAGGTATCGTCGATATAGGAGAACCCCATCTCTCTTAGGATTTTAAGGTGGAAAGGTTTAGTATGTTCAAATAAACGTTCATATTAACTGATGAGATGGGCTTACGGAATAAATACTTTCAACTGTACATCTGTTTTAAATCTTCTTTGTATATAAGCTTAAACAAGATATATGTCAGGGTATAATGTCGTTTGCTAGAGTGCTTAAATCTTATAACAAGCTGTACAGACCACGAAGTTTGAATAGTTTGAATCTTAAGGTGAATTCGAATAAGTGTGCTATTTTGAGTTTTAGAGTAAGTAACAGAGAACTTGACATCAGAATACCGGCGATTGATCGACGGTTGAATTTTAGCAAGCACATGAAATATTTGGCAGATAACTGTAAGGAGCGATTGAATGTGTTTGAAAGGGTGAGTAAACCTGAATGGAGCACTCCTCCTGGTATTACTAATATGTTGCGAAAGGCATTAGTATATCCTCATTGGTATATAAATTAGTGGTGTGTATATAAATTTGTGATGTGTAAGATCCGACTTATAGACTAAGTGATATATCTGAAAACATTGATTGTATTTTAAACTTCGGAAACACTGGTCCGAACCCATTACCTTATAATCTTACTTTCTGTATGGAATTGGAGAATTATTCCAAGGGAACAGTGTTGTGCCGTATTGTCTACATGACGTAGACAATTCATTGTCTACACGTGTCGACAATGTATGTTGATAATTAAAAAAGTTGTGTCGACAATGTCGACAAACTTGTAGACAATGTAGACAATTGATAAAATATTGCTTACCATACCGAATAATATGTTAATTTATTATAACTATAGATAATGAAAATAGTTAAATGGTTATATGGTTTGACTATTTCAAGATTTCAGGTATTACCACTCGACATCTGATGTTTAGCCACGCTTTGACACATTTTGATAAAAAAAAACTTAGTTGTTTGATTTGGTCGTTTCTCACGTGACAAAATCAAACAAAAAAAATTTAAAGCAATCAATTAAAAATAACATAGTTTCTGGGGCTTTTTACGTTTACTGTGGATCACCATCGGAAATACTTTATTCATTTCTTAATTACCATTCTATTCTACAAACTAAAATTGTTTTATATGGGTACCAGTTGTGTTTATTAAGGTGCGTCTTAGCTTTAAAACAATCCTTACTTTTTTTACTCGGACATGCTTGCAATTCTGATTAGTTTTCAAAATAACGTTTAAAAAGTTTTATAATGATGACTTCTAACTTTTGATTTATCTGAAATCTTATTTTAAGGTTTAAGCTAGTTAAAATGATTCAAGCTATCAAAATTATAAATTGTTGTGTAGCTTAAATATGTAATTCGTTTTCCATACATTTTATCAGTACTATGCCTGATATTTAGCTTTAATATCTTTTGGATGTGTTTATTATACAACATGTCTAATGTAGTGGTTCAACTAGTTAAACGAATTATAATAATTAACAAAATGAACTATAGATTCTTTATAGCATCGTGCGTATAAATCAAATAATTTAAGTAGCTGAGATGAAATCATATCAACTAAATTGACCGATCAAAATACAATATCTCATGAGGTGTTTAAATCAAATTGATTTTATTAGTTCAAAAATAAATAATAATATTGTGCTCAAAGGGTGCCCTAGACAAATTTTTACTGTTATATTCAACTGATTTTCGAATATTGTTTTAAGAGAGTTTTTGGTTTAGATTTCACTTTGAATAAACTTTAGTTAAGTGGATCTTTTAAAAATTCAGTCAATTTTTCAAACGAACTGCTCCTGCGCATTCGATCAAACTTAAAACTTGCTCGACACCTCTTGATTCATCGAAATCACAAAATTTCATAAATAAATACGATTACTAGAGTGTTTTCCAATCACCGACTGATTTCAAACTTATTGACTTATTTGACGCCACCTTGAATAAGTCAGTCAAGCTGTTCCAATTGATTTTGGTGACTTATTTTGACAACCACTAATCAAACCAAATTTTACAAATTATTTTTTAATTGAATACAATGTTGTACTGTTTTCATTTCATATCCAGAACAAATGTTTGAATTTAACTATAGAAAATGATCAAATAAGTATTCTGCTTGGTTAAAGCTGTGGCAGTTGGAGCAGAAGGTACCGGGTTCGAATCCCGATAGGGGCTTGATGCAAAAGGGATTTTTCACCATCTGATTACGATCGGTGGTGTTAATGAACACATCTATGACCCCCTGTTGGAGTGCAGAACTCATGGGCCGACCCATCTTTCATGTCAGTACTATAGGCTGGCATGGAGCTATGCAATGCGCAGATGGTTCTACGAAAATCGTTCACCTATAGCCGTACGTCCTCGATTTGGCCGTTAAGGCGTAAAGTAGGACGTAAAAAAGCGAACCGCGAAAGAGCTGGGAGAGGCTTGAGCCCCAAAAAAGATAGCATAGAATAAAATATAACAAAAAAAAAAAAACAAAAAAAAGGTATTCTGCTGAAAGAAAAAGATAGAAAATAAGCCACCTCGATAGCAGACCTATTTGAATAAGTCGGTATAAGCAAATAAGTCGGTGTTTGGAAAACACCCTTAGATGTGAATAAGGTAAATAATAGTACCACTCTCGGTGAACTTTCAGATGGTGGTAATGTAAATTAAATTATGTTAATAACACTAATTTCAGTAATCAGCTGCAACACCAAACAAAAATCGTAATTCATTCCTAAAAAAATAATTCGTATCGTTGGTACATTGTGTTCCGATACACAAATATGTATGTTTTTTACTTAAACACGGTTGTTTAAATATGATATCAGTTAGTATAGTTAAAATTTGTGGCAATTGCAAATTGACCTTATGTGGCCATAATGAAAAAACTGATTCAGATCGACCGGGAGTGTTCAGAACCATACTCGAATCATTTTGCAAATTTAGGTTACTTTAAAAGCATATTATGCTACTACTCCATTTTTAAACGGAACTTTCAACCACATTCAAAATGATGTTCCCAAATTTATCAATGACTATGTAATGACTTCGTTTATGCAGAAATTCAAGATCTTCTCTACATTTCCATTCAAGCAGTTTGAAACTACTGATGTCTCAAACGAAAGGTTATTTGTGTCCATATTTTGATTAGTTTCTAAAGATCTCAACAGGAGAAGTCGTCGAAAGATTTATTTCTTTTGTAGAAATTCAAGATCGTTCAGCTAATGGATAAGGTGTAAAAATAGAATATTACCAGTTGCAAAAATACTGCTCAAACTTACTACGGTGTTACAGTTATGAGTGGAAATAAAGGTGGAGTGCAAATCATTTTAAAACAGGATTTACCTAACGTATATTTTGTCTACTGTTATGCTTCAAATTTAGTCCCTTAGGCCGTGTGCGCCAAACAAATATCAGAACTACGTATTTTTTGCCAATTTATATGGGATACTATCATTTTTTCTGTATCTTAAAAAATAAATAAGTTATTGCAAATCTGTGACAAAAAGCTACCACGACCAAATTACACGAGATGAAATTTCCAGTCGTACAATTAACGTATAGTGTATGAAAAAGTGGAAGAGATAAATAATGCATGGCAGCCATTCAGAATGGCACAACTTCGGATATAAGGCAATTCGCGAAGCGAGTGGTTTTATTTTATTACTAAACAATGTGAAGTTTATTACGTTTTAAAGATTTTTTCTTTTGACATTTTATATAACATCCTGCAAAAACGAACGAGTGATACGATTTGGGTACACATAACTCATTTAAGGTTCAGGCCATTAAACAATCTAATGATTTTATTAACAAAATTCGAGATGAAGTTTATTTTACTCTTATAGTATATTGTATGAATCACAATAAACACATTTAAAAGGAATTTTAAAAGAAGCGTATGACGTAATACGAGAGCTTATTAACGATAGGTTTAGCAACGCAGAATATTTAGTAATCAGTACTTTTAGATTCCACAAAGATTAAGCTTTATGCTTTAAACTCTTCTTACCAGCTGCTCAATACCCAAATTATATCCATTTTTAGATAAAGAACGCTTGAAAACTAAACTACAGGCAGTTTATCAGCGAACAATTTAGAAAAAATAATCGAAGAAGTTATTTGCCTTTCGATAGTAATAATAACCTATACCGATGTCGACCACAGTGTCATAACGATGTTTTTTAAACGCTGAAATGTGTAAAATCTTATTTAAGAGGCACAATGAGGGACGAATGATTGAACAAATTAGCAGTATATTCAATTTAAAGAAATCTGATCAATGAAATAGCCAATTTTAATTGCAGAGTTCTGTATAGATAATACTTCTAATTTTATTTAATTTTTCATGAAATTTTCCATAATTTTGCCCACCCACGTTTGAAATTCACGGACCGCTACTGCATTCAAAATTCGTAAGAATTTTGCTTTTAAATAAAATAATATTATTTTCGCTAATCTGTATAGTTATAATAAGCTAACATATTTGGTATACTTCGGAATTGTTTATTAAACGTCGACATTGTCCAAGAATTGTTGACATTGTCTACGAATTGTCGACATTGTCTACAAATTGTCGACATTGTCTAGTAATTGTCGACACCAACATGTCGACAATATCAAAATTCGCATAATCGCACAACACTGCAAGGGAATGAATGAAATTATGATGAAACGGATATTTGAGAGAGTGAAAAGTCAATATAACGAATATTAAATCGTCTATATACAGATGCTAGCGTAAATGAAAATAGAGTGAGTGTTAGAATATATGTTAAAAGAACGAATGTTGGAAAATCTTATCGATTCGATGAAGGCATCTGTACAATGAATGCTGAATTGATTGCAATGTATGAAGGCATTAAGATGGGTACGAATGAGAGGAGGAGGAAAATAACTATATATTTACTGACACCCAGAATGGTATTTAAATGTTAAATAATGGAGGAAGCAGAGACAGCAACGTGTATGTAGATACAAATTTAAATTGAATTCGATATTTAAATGTCGATGTAATCATTCGATGATTCCATCACAGAAAAATATCGAAGGAAATAAAAGAGTGAAAGTATTAAAAGGTATGATAAGATGGATGTAAGAGGATAAATGAGTATCAAATGGATAAATGAGTATCAGAGCTTGAGCAGAATAAAAGGAAAGAAGTAGAGTGAGATGTGTAAAACGATTTTTATAAGAAGTTTCAAGGGAGTGCCAAAATGCTAAGAACGATTGCGAGAATCTAAATGAATCATGGTAATTGGAAGGAGTGTTTGTTTAAACGTCATTTGGTTGAAAATAATGAATAAATATTGTAGACAGTATTTGGCACTATAGCTCCTAAATCAAGGAGTAAAGCCAAAGACCATGATGTTTAAATGACGCTTATTTTTTTCGAAATGAACAAAATAAATAAGGTTATGTTGTTATTCCCAACTAAGGGAAGAAGGTACAAGTGGCTCGATAACGGAATTGGTATACTAATTGCTGAGGACCTCACTGTCTATGTGTCTGTGTCTATATCTTTGCAATCTGTTTTGTGGCTCAAAACTCTCCCAGTTCTTTCGCGGTTCGCTTATATCCGTCCTATACTTTAAGCCATTACATAGCCAAATCCTATACTTTAAGCCATTACATAGCCAAAGCCACGTATGACTTTAAGTCCAATTAACGTAGAACCACCTGGAAACATTGCATTACTCCATGCCAGCCTATCTATAATACTGACATGGAAAGTGGGTTGGTCAATTGATTCAGCACTCTAAAGGGGTCATAGATATGTTCATTCACCCCACTGATTGTAATCATATGGTGAAAAATCACTTTGGCATCCTGCCCCTATAGGGATTCGAACTCAGCTATTTGGTCTGAAATTCATTTAACTGTTTACTAACCTTACATACTTGCTTCTCTCAGTTCAACAAAATGTTATACATTTTACTGTGAATAGTACCGGGTCATTTCAGTGTGTTCCAATCATTTTTGGTTCCTTCTGTTGTTTTTTTAATATATAGTCAATTAGCTAAACTGTACGTAAGCTAGCCATTCTGAATTCTCGAAGATCACCCACCAGCTGATTGAGAGTTCTTTCATTTGTATATAAACCATTTCATAAACATCAGTTCTAATTTTCCTAATTCAGATCATTGAGCAGACTTAATTTCTGAAATGATTTGGATTGGTGTCGTATGTTTGACGAATTCGACATTTTTGGACATTTTTGCGATTTCGCGATATTAAAGGCTGTCAGTTGAGTTTACTATATACCGAATCATGTCTTTGTATGAGTTGGTCGAAGACGAGCAAGTGAGCATTTAAAATCTTTAGACACCAGGGTGCAGAGCGAATTTTAGCTGGTCATAAAAGCTGGCGATTCGAATTTGAATGGCATGACGTCGTCTTAAATCTGTTTAAAGCTATCAATTGTGATATTGTAACGGACACCCCATATTTGACATGTCCTCTGCGAACATGTTTTCGGGCAGTATACATCAGTGAATCTATTGGCACAAGTGGATAAATAAGTGTATCCACCATTAGCCAGCTGGAATTTCTAAACGGTTTTTGTGCCTCAAAGCTTTTGATCGTTAGAATGATAAACAATAAGCGAGTAGTTATCAATTTCTTAGTATGGCACGAACTCCACGGTAGAAAAATAAGCGTTGTGTTACATAACGGTTCTGTAATATGTGGGCAAAAGTGTTGATGAACGGCACTACATTTATTGAAGCCAGATCGAGGTTCATATTAGAACCAGAGCCAGAAACTATATTCTTAAGCTCTAAATTCACTGTTCGACGGAGTTAATTGTGTTGAAGTCGAAATGCGCCACAAAGTTGTATTTTCGTGCACATGTTGTATCAATGTCCCGTTATTCAACAGTATATCTGGTGTTTGACTGATGTGTATATTGCAACTATTGTTCCCGATCGTATGCAGAGTATAGTACCTGGATTGCTGTTTGTTAATCTTATATATGCTCATACTTCTTGAGAATGATGTCTAATACTCTAATATGGCTTATAATTATAAGACATCCTGATCTTATATCTAAGCTTTATGGAACTAATATAGATTGTTTTCGAACCGATCTTCCTCTTTTAGTAAATATACGTTTAGACAATATTCTTGACAATATTTTTTTCTAAACACCAACTGTCATATACATGATAAAGTCCTTTTGGCACTACCCACATATGTTCATTTATGATTTTCTGTACTAATTTTAAGTATACTGACCCCTTCACCATACTCAACCGTTTCCACAGTGTATATATATACAGAAAATAATTAACTTCCGGTTAAATATTAAAATGTTGGAACTCATACACAAAGGTATACAAATGTTAAGGTTGAATGAAGAATTATTAGGATTACTGTGTAGGAATAACAATAATGGCCTAATGAATTCTTAAGAGGATGTTTAGATTTGTTTGGATGGAATACAAGTGGAATCTATATTTATATTAAACCCAATTGACGAAGCTAACATCTGTGTGTATTATGTTGTAGGGTATAAGGAATTAAATTAGAGTACCACTGTTGAATATCACAATAAAATGTTTTGTAATCGAAGAATAACTGAACCTAAGGGAAGAATAACTGAATATTTATGTGGGTGACGTAACTGCAACAAGAAGTTTGGAGGAGGTATAATGGAAGACTGTGAACGCCAATCAGTCTCTATATAGTTGAAGCAACATGTTCACATAACCATTGGCTTGCAATTCTAGAATTAGGTTCCTTATCATATACCGATAACGGTTATCTGTCACTGTGAACAGCTGAACAATTCGAATTTTCAAAAAATATCGTTAAAAGACCCGTACATCCTAATTTGCACACAATACCGTCTCTTCTAAGAGATGTAATGGTTTTGAACCAGCTGTTTTGTAATGGATTTGAAGCGCAGCAGGTTCGCTAATCATTATTAATTTTGAATCGTCAGATATGGATTGGTGTACTGTAGGAGTTAATTACTGAAAGGACTGTATGACGCTGTGATGCAAATCATCGTCTGAATGGTTATTCCTGCCAGAAAGTTCTATTTTTAGTATAAGAGGTTCCTTATAACAACTAAATGACAGAAAGTATTATTTCTACTCTAGCTACTTAAGTACGCATTTTAGGTATACGACCTGAACTACTCATTTCAGGTTCACTTACTATAAAATCCATATATCTTAACTGTCGATATATGGATTTTATATCAGGTGAAGTTCTTAGGACAGAATGTACAACATTAAATGTACTTAAATTTTTTGATTTACGCCATTATTGCCTGCAGAAAGTAAGCCCGAAAGTAGATGCAATTTGTGTTTGACTACAGCACGCATTTCTCAATAAAATACGGGGGTAGCTCTGAATAGGATCACGAGCTTTTAATGAATCTTTAGATAAAAACGTTTGATCTTATCTGCTATGGATAATCAGCTTTGTGAATGCGGTGAGCTTCTTTAGTAAACAGGTAAGCTCAGAAGAGAGTTTTGATGAAACAAGATACCTTGATAGATCATAAGATGGTTTGTGGGCAATACACTCTAAAAAATACACTCTAAACAGTATATATATACTGTTAAAAAGAGCTTTAATGTAACCCTGTAGCAAGACAGCTTATGTTACCCTGTAGCAAAACAGCTCCTTGTTGGGGGTGTCCAAAAATGTGACAGAATACCATCGACAGTTTTGCGGCAGGAAATATTCTATGTATTTTATCGGGTATAGCACTGATAGCATTTAGGCCAGGATAACTTTCAAATTGTTTTGAATATGACTCAGTTTAGTCAGAACTATATGATGAAACGATTACACCTCAAAAGATGAATATCGTATTCAACTTCACCAAAAAAAGAGCTTTAATAAGCTTTTTTTGGCGAAGAGAGCTTTTGGAACTCGAAAAATATTTAAGCTCACCCCGATAAAGAGAACAAGATGTAGGCAGTGTCGACGTTGACTCAGATTACATTATTTTGTTTATAAACTACGGTTTTAACGCCCAATTGCGTGTCGACTGTTTGTATACTCGAAATGTATTTCCTCCCTCATATTGGATGACGAAAATTAATATTGCCTCTATCAGCATCACTGAGTGCCTAAACATTTTCAAAAATAATTTGACGAGATTCTAAGTTGATTTTTATATGGTATTGGTCACCGTGACTGTTCACGGTTGGTAAATTTTCACGTTTCTATGACATTTATCTCAGATTATCAACGTACACTTCACGTACTTTTCAACAATTCGTAAGCGTAGTATTGCAAGTTACATCGTCTTGTTAAAAATACACATCGCCTAAGTCGATTCCATCAAGCTGGGGCAAAAAGTAGTCCATTATCATTGCATGGTATCGTTATTGAGGATAACCAAGTGGTCGTCTTCATTTAAAAAAAATAAGATGGATGGTACTTTAAAAGGCAATCGGTGACTGCATATGATGCTCAATTAGTTCAATCTCTTGTGTTAGTGGATCTTGCATATGTGTTAATTCATATTCTTCTGCATAATTAGCAACAACCTGACCATTGAAACTCCCAATTCAAGTTATTACCGCGTTGTTGATTGTTTCGGGATATCTCTCACACTTCTCATCGAATACAGAACCCACGGAAGCTTCCATATAATTTATTTTTTCAACATTTATGTAAGTCCTTAAGAATAATTTTAACACGCGGTATTCAATTGAATGCCAATCTATGGCAATAGATGGTAAACATTCAGGTAACAAAATGACCTGGAATGATAGAAAGCTTACACGGCATTTTTGCAAAAATTAACGGAGCTATGAAAATCTTATCAATACTACCGCAGGTATCAGCATAAATCAGTCAAACTAGTGGACTTCACCTTTGTACATACGATAGTAGACTTGGGATTCGATCAGTCTCAACGCAATATGCAAGGCAAATTGTGAAATGGCTATACCAAACAGATGTATCGGGATGCCGAAAACGAAGTTCAATACTAACGCTAGACTAACGCAGCATGGTCAAATTCGACACCACCTAGCCTTATGGTATTCAATGATGAGCACTAACGCGACCCAATGATGTGGATTATGCAGACGTCGTTTGTCTGAAACACATAGACATGTTAATATGAAGCAGAATATACTGCAGCAAAAACAGGCGGCTCGGAAAAAGACATCAATCCACAATTCTTGGGATGCATCTATCCTGCCGAGAAAAACGAAACTATATGATTGTTCAAGATAACAATGTGTAAAATCCACGTTCTGCTGCATGATTGTAAAGCATGAAAACAATTTTTGGACGAACAGAAGAGGACTATAGGCTAGATGAAGCAAAACAACTCGGTTTAACATGAGAAGCGGAGAAAGCTATAGTCTTCAATAATTTCAGACGGTTCAAACTAGAGAACGTCCTACACAGTAAAAAATAAATTGAATTTTCAATAGAAATTTTGTTGACTTTGTAGCGTAAATTTAAAAATTGCCTATAATAAAGCAAGATAATATTATTTTTACACACATTCTTATGTAAAATATATTATTCTTGTAATATTCAACAGGACTTTAAAATTGGAAGATATCTACTGTAAAACTACATACATATTCTTTTATTATTCCTATTTTTTCAAATTTGAGAGAAATTAATGTAACCAAGAACTATTGCATGTAAAATTTTGTGAATTTCGTAAGTTTACAAACCAAAACCGCAATAAATTGATTTTATTCGTCGCGATATACTTTGCTAATCTATTACAACGTTATTATATATAAAGTATCACTATCAAATCATACGTCTGATTTGTCAGATATCTCAAGGGCCTAGACTAATAATCGTGGTCGGAGAGAAATGTCTGAATCACCGTTTTGTAGGTTTGGCTGGGCATTGTGGAAGCTCTATGCCTACCATATTCACATAAGTATTTTCATGCAAAATCTATTTTTAGGGGTTTGATTGATTAAAATTACGCAATAGTTAAGGTAAAATTGTACGTTTTGTTATGTACAAATTTTAGAAGTTCATAATATTACAGGGGTTTCATGCTAAATTACATTATTTTAACCATAAATCTGCAATCTTCCTGCAAAATTATAAGTTTTATTATTTAAATTTTTTTTGGCGAAGAGAGCTTTTGGAACTCGAAAAATATTTAAGCTCACCCCGATAAAGAGAACAAGATGTAGGCAGTGTCGACGTTGACTCAGATTACATTATTTTGTTTATAAACTACGGTTTTAACGCCCAATTGCGTGTCGACTGTTTGTATACTCGAAATGTATTTCCTCCCTCATATTGGATGACGAAAATTAATATTGCCTCTATCAGCATCACTGAGTGCCTAAACATTTTCAAAAATAATTTGACGAGATTCTAAGTTGATTTTTATATGGTATTGGTCACCGTGACTGTTCACGGTTGGTAAATTTTCACGTTTCTATGACATTTATCTCAGATTATCAACGTACACTTCACGTACTTTTCAACAATTCGTAAGCGTAGTATTGCAAGTTACATCGTCTTGTTAAAAATACACATCGCCTAAGTCGATTCCATCAAGCTGGGGCAAAAAGTAGTCCATTATCATTGCATGGTATCGTTATTGAGGATAACCAAGTGGTCGTCTTCATTTAAAAAAAATAAGATGGATGGTACTTTAAAAGGCAATCGGTGACTGCATATGATGCTCAATTAGTTCAATCTCTTGTGTTAGTGGATCTTGCATATGTGTTAATTCATATTCTTCTGCATAATTAGCAACAACCTGACCATTGAAACTCCCAATTCAAGTTATTACCGCGTTGTTGATTGTTTCGGGATATCTCTCACACTTCTCATCGAATACAGAACCCACGGAAGCTTCCATATAATTTATTTTTTCAACATTTATGTAAGTCCTTAAGAATAATTTTAACACGCGGTATTCAATTGAATGCCAATCTATGGCAATAGATGGTAAACATTCAGGTAACAAAATGACCTGGAATGATAGAAAGCTTACACGGCATTTTTGCAAAAATTAACGGAGCTATGAAAATCTTATCAATACTACCGCAGGTATCAGCATAAATCAGTCAAACTAGTGGACTTCACCTTTGTACATACGATAGTAGACTTGGGATTCGATCAGTCTCAACGCAATATGCAAGGCAAATTGTGAAATGGCTATACCAAACAGATGTATCGGGATGCCGAAAACGAAGTTCAATACTAACGCTAGACTAACGCAGCATGGTCAAATTCGACACCACCTAGCCTTATGGTATTCAATGATGAGCACTAACGCGACCCAATGATGTGGATTATGCAGACGTCGTTTGTCTGAAACACATAGACATGTTAATATGAAGCAGAATATACTGCAGCAAAAACAGGCGGCTCGGAAAAAGACATCAATCCACAATTCTTGGGATGCATCTATCCTGCCGAGAAAAACGAAACTATATGATTGTTCAAGATAACAATGTGTAAAATCCACGTTCTGCTGCATGATTGTAAAGCATGAAAACAATTTTTGGACGAACAGAAGAGGACTATAGGCTAGATGAAGCAAAACAACTCGGTTTAACATGAGAAGCGGAGAAAGCTATAGTCTTCAATAATTTCAGACGGTTCAAACTAGAGAACGTCCTACACAGTAAAAAATAAATTGAATTTTCAATAGAAATTTTGTTGACTTTGTAGCGTAAATTTAAAAATTGCCTATAATAAAGCAAGATAATATTATTTTTACACACATTCTTATGTAAAATATATTATTCTTGTAATATTCAACAGGACTTTAAAATTGGAAGATATCTACTGTAAAACTACATACATATTCTTTTATTATTCCTATTTTTTCAAATTTGAGAGAAATTAATGTAACCAAGAACTATTGCATGTAAAATTTTGTGAATTTCGTAAGTTTACAAACCAAAACCGCAATAAATTGATTTTATTCGTCGCGATATACTTTGCTAATCTATTACAACGTTATTATATATAAAGTATCACTATCAAATCATACGTCTGATTTGTCAGATATCTCAAGGGCCTAGACTAATAATCGTGGTCGGAGAGAAATGTCTGAATCACCGTTTTGTAGGTTTGGCTGGGCATTGTGGAAGCTCTATGCCTACCATATTCACATAAGTATTTTCATGCAAAATCTATTTTTAGGGGTTTGATTGATTAAAATTACGCAATAGTTAAGGTAAAATTGTACGTTTTGTTATGTACAAATTTTAGAAGTTCATAATATTACAGGGGTTTCATGCTAAATTACATTATTTTAACCATAAATCTGCAATCTTCCTGCAAAATTATAAGTTTTATTATTTAAATATTACATGATCTTGCTAGCAAATTTATGACTTATAGTATTTAATTTTAATAATTATTTTTTATTTGTATGTGAATGTAATTTTACGTGATAAAGCTTGGCAATTTTGCCCACAAGTTAATTCATGTAATATTCAACCGAAATTTTTTACTGTGTATGCTTTTAAATAATAAAGCGGGGTTATTTGTTTTCAGATACACGCACCTTGGGCGTCAAGTTTCAATAAGTTATAAAATGACTGCGAGCCAAATCACTGTATCTAATATACTCGTACAATTTGTTTGCCTGTACAAGTCTTATTTATATACTGAACATACAAGATACATTCTTATCATTACACACTGTAAAACCTCCTTCAATATTTAAATTGTACAATAAAAATTTTTATATATAATTTTAAGTACTTATCTTAAAAACAAAATTAAAATTTTGCATATCTCGACAGGCGGTAAATTATAAAAGTTTTCTAATTTACGTGAATTTTAACAAACAAAAATATGTAATTAAAAGTTTTATTTTTAATTTTTATAAATTTAGATCTATACAGATGGAATGTTAATTAAAATTAATCATTTATTTGTGTATAGATAAATAGTAGAGTAGTACGGTTTCATATACCCTATATAAAGGGTGATTTTTTAAGAGCTTGAGAACTTTTTTTTAAAAAAAAACGCATAAAATTTGCAAAATCTCATCGGTTCTTTATTTGAAACGTTAGATTGGTCCATGATATTTACTTTTTGAAGATAATTTCATTTAAATGTTGACCGTGGCTGCGTCTTAGTTGGTCCATTCGGAAAGTCCAATTTTGGGCAACTTTCTCGAGCATTTCGGCCGGAATAGCCCGAATTTCTTCGGAAATGTTGTCTTCCAAAACTGGAATAGTTGCTGGCTTATTTCTGTAGACTTTAGACTTGACGTAGCCCCACAAAAAATAGTCTAAACGCGTCAAATCGCATGATCTTGGTGGCCAACTTACCGGGCCATTTTTTGAGATGAATTGTTCTCCGAAGTTTTCCCTCAAAATGGCCATAGAATCGCGAGCTGTGTGGCATGTAGCGCCATCTTGTTGAAACCACATGTCAACTAAGTTCAGTTCTTCCATTTTTGGCAACAAAAAGTTGCTATAAGTTGCCCAAATATAAGTTGCCCAAAATTGGACTTTCCGAATGGACCACCTAAGACGCAGCCACGGTCAACATTTAAATGAAATTATCTTCAAAAAGTAAATGTCATGGACCAATCTAACGTTTAAAATAAAGAACCGATGAGATTTTGCAAATTTTATGCGTTTTTTTTTTAAAAAAAAGTTCTCAAGCTCTTAAAAAATCACCCGTTATATACCCTTGATGAATCCAGACGCGAAACCGACAAAATTAACCCATGTTTTGTAGTCATATGATCCCTTTAAAGCAGCCGCGTTAAACAAAAGATTACCACCATTAACTATCTCATCGTTAACCATAACCGGAACATTAAACTTTACTAACATTTTTATGTTTTAACCTATATCGCCCACGCCAAACTGTCTTTCATACGATGTATTTGAAGAGTTTCCCCAGCCGGTAGCCTGTAAAACATTATTTTCAAACCAGCTGGATTCGTAATTTCACTCTGTAATGCCATCATGACAACGCTGAATCTACTCCACAGTATGTTGTTTCCCTCGAATCGTGTCTGTTGGTGGTTATGGTTAGTTGTACGGTTATAACATATGGTTAGCTGTCGATGTTGTAAATAGTGGTCTTGAATTAAAAAATGTTTTCTATCGGATACAATAGTGTGGCCATCTCCTCACGAAAATCAGAAGTATAATGTTGGTTGACTTTAACAAGCGTGTCCTTACTGACAACTCACCAAGATGAGGCAAAGCAGATATAGAAAAAAATTCCAGATTGCTATACTTAAAAACTCTCAAATCACTTTCTGAAACCTACTCGACCTTTTACGTACTCTCAAATCACTCACTTGTAATTCTTTACACCTCTTTCGTTAAAGGATCAGTAGTTTAACCTTTCCAATCGTAAAATCATTAATTGATCAATTGTTTTTGAGAAAATTTGAAGTGTGTGAAGTTAGCAGGAAAATCTATCCCGAAAAAATGTGTCTATATACTAATTTTTGTATTGTACTGCAGTCAGTTTCTTTCCACAGCTCAATAGTTCAAGATTCCTGTTTCAATTCTTCCTATGGTGGACACCATCCGTTCCTATACAATGGTTCTCCAACATTTTGAATGACGGTCGATGCCTGGTTCCAGCAAACTGCTTCATATCTGTCGAATCCAGATCATTCATCTTGTCCATTCATAATTTCCTCGTTCACCCCACGTCCCACGTTAAGCCGACCCACTTCGTTGAGCGACCGATGTTGCTTTCCACTGGTGTCCATATATATCTACCAGTGTGGCGAAAACTTTGACCGATGATCCAAGAAAGCTCATCGAGGCATCTCGATGTTACCAAAATTTAACGTCTCTCTTCCAAGGTATGGCTACCTCCTTCTTACCCTTATCGCCATTGATGCCTTATTGCCATTTGTCATGTGCACCTCAAATTCTCTCATTAGTTGGGTTCCACTTCTCATAACATTGGCTCGCGCAATCGTCTACATTGTTTCCGAATGTTATAAGATTGGATCTACCGTCTCTTTCACCTTTAATCGTCAAGCTGGCTCCATCGTTGGCCAATTCCTAAAACCATTTTGATTTAACATAACATTCTTCATCAGCCGCTGCTTTCTTGTCTTCCAAGGGAAAATATGGTGGTGGTGACCTTGTACGTTTACGCCTTATCTCCCAGCAGTCTCTCGAGATGACTTCTGTTTTGTCACAAACCCAACATCGTACCTTGACTGCTGGTTTGATGCTGTTGTTCGCAGTCTCGTGTTAAGTGCACATGCGATGGTTTCCGCAAATGTTGCTTTTGAAGACAATACTACCGCACGTCTAGTATCCGGATTACTCACCATGTTAAAGTGGTGAAGTGCACTAACCGTTCCAAACCGCATAGTGAGCGCCTCTTCTATTCTATGATATCGTCCCTTTAATTCCATACGATGCAGTTCCCCCGTCGGTGGTCACCACCATATTCCCGCTCCAAAGCGAACATGATTTTGCCGTAGTCTTCTTGTTCATATTCCAGCACGATCTGTAGTAGTTCCGCAATACTTTCCTTTAATGCACATTTAATACTGCTACCCGATCCTCCTCACACTGACTGTTCTTTGTGGCCGGAATTTCAAACTGGAGTTTGCAGATGTTATATGGCGTATTTCTTTGAACGTCGTTGTCTTTAATTTCGTTGATCTGGTTGGTCGAGCAATTGGAGCGCTACCATTAGTTTTTAGATCCATCAGAACCTTCTTGATCTTCATGAATTGTTGGTCTGCCGCCTCAAATAGTTGTTTTTTAACCGAGTCAACTTTTGCATTAACTGACTCGGAAATATCACGAAATTTACATCTTCCAATAAATTGTGTTGATATTTTTCTAATTGTTCCATTTCTTGCTAAGCTCTTGTAATCTCCTGCTTAGCTAACAATTTTCGTTGATCGGCTCGCATTTGCAATTGTATGTCGTCCTCGTTTAAACTGCCTATTATTTGCTCCTGTTAGTTGTTCGTTGGGGTGGAAAACGGATGATGAATAATTATTATAATAGCTATATTATAACTTGTGGTCTGGACAGGATTCACCGACATAGGCGCTGGTTCCATCTGTGAAATTAATTTTTAACTATTTTTTCTCTTATCTCTTCGGAGCATAGGGTGTCCACTAGACTGGACTATCGAACTATTAAAGGGCTGGGTTATTCTATTCAGTTCCCCCATATTTTCCCAAGATGTTTTGCTTCAGTTAAAACTGTTCTTTTCCTAGTCACTGCTGGTCTTTCAACTTTTATTTTTTTTGCGGATTCCATTCTAAATGACATCCTGGCATTTGGTGACTTTTTCTGTGTGTGTCCTATCCATCTCCATTTCCGCTTTTTGATCTCCTTCTCAATCTCTACTTGGTTTGTTTGTCGCGGTAATTCTTCATTTGTGATCTTATTCGGCCAGAAGCATTTGATCAGTCGACTAAGGCATTTATTCACAAACACCTGGAGTCGTCTAGTAATTTTCTGCGTATGTTTCCACGTTTCACGAACTTGGTCTTTCTTTTGTTTTTCTTGAGCCCGACATTTTGTGCTATTTCTGATAACTTTTGCAGCATTTGCATACACAGGCATATGCATTGTTTATATCATCTGTGTAGTTGAGATCATTCAGTTTTCTAATTGGATCCCACTGAATTCCGTTTGGTCATTCTGTATGACTATCATTCTGTTTGGCCAATAATCTTGAAATCTGCGATAACTTGTGAAATGGAACGTATTAGGTTTGAATCTGATATAAATGATTTTTGTGAGTGGTCTGATTGTAACTTGATCAACCCGTTGATTAGTGCCGTCATTACTTTCTCCAACTTCAATTATCTCAAGCATCAGACATTCAACAAGTGAACTCGGTTAGTAATTTGAGGCTATAGTTTTTCAATTAATAATACGTAGATCGATCTTGGTCTTCAAACATAATCACATTGGCGTGAGATGTGGCAGAGCCCTGTATGCACGTGCCATTTTGAGAAGTAAAATTGGCTGTTCAAAATTGCTGTCTTTTATTAATATTTTATATCCACTCTGTAGTGTATAAGCCAATCCAAACCGTATCACCATTAATTATAACTTACCGGTTAACTTATCGGAATTCTCCCTTTGGTATCATAATCTCCTGGTTTATCATTCGATTTAAAATTACTTCGCAATGTGGTACTGTAGTAAGGATTTTTCAGTGATACCGCCAGTGGTACTGCTTGTAAAGATTTCAGCTTCAGTGACAACAGCGAAACAATGAAAGAGGCAACATACAACAAACAACCACCATTCTTGTGAGCGCATATACAACTCTTTGGTCTCGTTACCCCGAAAAGCTTAATTTTGTTGAGCCAGAACTCTTATATTCAATTCTAACCGTCACTGCATACTTCTGTGTAAACCTGGAACATGAAAATAGTGCAGTCGTCATACGCCGTGGTCTCGAGTTTGATTCTCGTCGAGTGTCTGGTAGGTATCAAAAATATGTATCGTATATTCTGGATTATCGATTTTGTCCTTGAAAAAAATCAACTAAAACTCCTCACCATTGACAACATAATATGGGGGCGACCCAAAAAAAACAAAGAGTTATCGATATAATTGAGTACAAAACGTATAAATTATATTCAACAACATCTCATGTTGACATTATTTATCTCATTTTCATTTAATAGGTTTATTATTAACTTCTTAAAGAAGAATCTCATCTTCGTTTTACCTTTCACGCAACGAGAAACGTCGAAGTGAAAATAAATCAATATATAATATCTTTTCAAACCACTTAAACAAAATCGGGTTCGAATAAATAAAACATTATATATAACGGCGCCTTGAATAAACTATATAAAGTGATTAATGATGCGGAAATCGAAACGATACTTTATATGTAACTCTATATAATGCGTGCTCATGCGAAACAACCTGTTTCCGATTATACTCGTTGTCGACTATGGTGGAATTTTCCTCGTGGTTACATCTTTTCAAACTTAAATCTAACAAACGTTGAAACCAACCAACATAGCACGACACAACGTATAACCTCTCAGCATTATATATATCGAAGATTTTGACACATTCCAGACGAACACTTTCAGTTCTTTCCAGACGACCACTCTCAGTCCCGCAATCTGTTTATCTTGCGAATAAAGCGCAAAATATCCAGTATTGTCAAGGCTGTTAGTTGATCCTCAAATAGAAATCGATATCTAAAGTGCAGTATATAGGAGTATATAGGGACCTCTTCTTTTCCCCAACTCTGTTCGCAGTTTGCGTCGTTCTCAATTTTCATTCGGAACATGTGATTATTCAGGAAACAATGTTCCGTGAGGAAACCCAGTCAGATCCTCAAAGTGTTCGGCTATCATTTTGGGACCTTGCAGACCGATGTCAATTACCGTCTCAAAAATAAATTTTGATGAGACAGTGTTGGAGTCAGTCACATTTTAATTAGAGCTTTTCGGTAATAATTTCCGGAAAAAGTTCTTCGACACCATGGTGTGTCAGGACAAGTTCGAACATTTTTAAGATTTTGGGGTTTCTTATTGTGATTTCCACGAGCATCCGGGAAATGCTCAATTAGCCGAAAATTCTAAGCAAGAAATAAGCCGTGATATTTACCTCAATTAAAAATAGCTGAACCAAAGATCAAGGAATTCTGATCCAAAGATCAAGGGGAAAACAGATCAACTGCCATCTATAGGATAACACCCTCAAACAAACAAGCCAAGCAAGAGATTTAAAAGTTTATAGTTATTAAAGATCTGGAACACAAGATATACGCGGCCAATAACGTATGTTGTGAATAAATGCTCAGGTCATCATGATATACCATATGGTATGATTCGCTAACAAGTATTCATAGCAATCTCGATGACGAAACCTTCAGAGTAAAACCCGTTGTCGTTTCATATGTAGTAACAGTGTGTTCACTATAATATATCACAAACGTAGAGACAAGACACCACCATCAGGACATATCTTCAGTCAGATGACGGTAATTGTACCACTTCATAAGCCTCCAGTAATTTTCCTAGATCTAAGCGTAACTCTGAACGACTTTATAAGGGTGACCTCCAAGCAATATTTGTCATTAGCGGACATCATATCATTGAAGGACGCATTAGTCTAATCCATCAATGCCCAACTACCACGGCAAATTCTAAAAGATCCATTGATTTTCCAATCCGTCAAATTAATTCAATAAAATATCTTTCTGGTTTTGAATGAATGAGAAATTTGTTGTCAGTGCACTATCCCTATAATATATATTTCCAAGTCGCTATGAACATTTGAGTACAAACGTATGGACATGCTTATAAATAGAACCTTTAACCCTGCCATCCTTCAGGATGAACATACTTTGACCTTCGCCTACGTTTTATGACGTATTCCAGATCCAAAGGGGCAAAGATATAGTCCTCAATGATTTCCAATCCGTCATGTGGGTGGCCATAAAAGTTATCCCATCTATAGCCATGGGATTTCTAATTTTTTGAATAAACGAATGCTACATCGGATTGTTATTCATCAAGTTCTCTGCCTGATTCTGCTCACTGAAGTTGGTTTGAGAGATGGTATCCATCTTCTTGTTTTTTTTTCACTTTAGAGGAACAAATGCAAACTCCCTCCAACAAATTTGCACTTCTTTTAGTCTAGGGATTTCTATGAAGCTATTCACTGACCACTTTTTCTCACAGAAAGGATCTTCATTTTGATGTCACTACAAACCATTTACTCCAATTAAGAGGATATGTCCATGTTCCAATTTTTGGGTTAACCGGTTTCTCCCAAACCTTTGAGCCACCTTTATAGAGGTTTTACTCAAATAGAAAAAGGTTCGAACCTAAATGTTTCTACGATCAGAATATCGGAAGCAGGTCATGGTAGGTCTCTGAATAGAATAAACTCCAACTCGGGTCTTTGTTAGCAATATAAAGCCAGCATGGTTCGAAAGGCCCATTTTAAAGTTCTGTCATTTGCACACTGCATGTTTAGCCCGTACAAACTAAAACTCATAGGGTCAAATTTCGAAAAGTCATTCATCGATGATTTTGTACCCCTGACGCTCGTGATTGGCAACTTGATTAAAACTCAGTTTCGGAATCATTCCCGATACTAGTCCGAAATTTTATTGTTCGATAGACTTCATGGCAAGTGCTACTGTCCTCCTTTTGATTAAGCTCCCTTGAGAGAGTATGGTTTTTTTTGACACATTTCGTTTATTCAGTCTCTGAATTGTTGAGTGTACTCGTTTTCCTTTTCTGATAACATATACTCATGACATTTTTTCCATGGTGTGGTTGAGGTATTTATTCCTTGCACTGTTGTGGTGCATGGTTGTGCATTGGTATATAAATCGTTCCTTGATAAAGGTTCCAATCATTCCACACTATCCACAGACAGGAAAGTTGCTCAATCCAAAGAAAAAGCTACATGATTCGGAGGATGTATCCTGATGCAATATTTAGACTTAGCTAGTTTTTAGACTGCGGCCCATCCTGGATGTTGTGTCCCGGCTTTAAGACTGACCTTCCAATTAACATAGTCCGCAGTGGTGATTGCGGTCGGACACTTGAAATGCTTATCTCTAATACCCAACTTGGTAATTTCAGGCCTAGCAGTTTGATGTGCTCCGGGAAAATGACATTCAAAACTATAGAAAATCCCAGTGAGTGTTGATTGACTTAATTGTTGTTAGTTGTACGTAAAACCGTGCCTTTAATTTTGGGCCTTTATGGTGTATGGGATTTAGTCACTGTGTCACTGGTTAATGGCGTATAGCACTCAGAAAAAATTTTGTGACCAAAGTCTTAGTAACACAATTTGGTTACTTTAACATAAGTTTTTTGGTTAAATTCACTAATTCTCTACTTTAATTTACAAAATAAAAATTTTGCTACTTGGTTAAAGCAATACTTGATCAAAATTTAGGTAACCAAAATATTGGTACCTGTTAGTAGTTAAATTAACTAAAAAACAATTAGTTGAATAACCTAAAAAAATATTTAAAATAACAAAGTTTTGATTTTTTCATTAATTAGTAGTTTTAACTAAATAATTTAGTGGTATAAACTAAGTTTTTAGTAACATTAACTAAACAAAAATCATTTGCCAGAAAATTTTTAAAACTTGCTTATACAATTTTGGTAGAATATATCTTGATTAAAGTAAACGTATGTTTTTCAGCAACAATTGTTAGTTTTAACCAAATATTAAGTTACACCAAATAAAATATTTATTCAAATGAACAAAATACTTGGTAACTAGAAAACGGTATTTTATTGGAAATAAAATTTTACAAGTCAGTTTGTGTTGTTTGTTTCGCGTGCAAAGGTAAGATGTTTATTTTAAGTGGAAAAATGTTAGTTTTTGGAATATTATTCAAGATTTGGAAGCATATTGAATAATATTTCAAAAATAAATAATAAAGGAAAATATGTTTTAATTGTTAAAAATTATCTTGATTTAATTGGAAAGTAACGTTATAGTTTAAAGTTTCATTAAGATTGACACATTTATTTTTTATTATATAGGAAATAGCCATATTTTATAGCAGGCCTCTTGCAACACGTGCTGTAACAATTATGATGATGATATACAACCACAACAACTAACGATTTCCAAGCTAAAATAAATCAAAAATTGTAAGTTTTAATGTTCCAATTATTATATAATTTCGAAAATATTAATCTAAATTTAATCAATTTTTAGAACAAGGCTGTGGTGAAATATTGAAGTGCAAACGTTGATGACAGAACTTTAACTTTGGCAGTGATGTGCCAAGATGTATTAGAAAAATGTTTAAAATAAATTTTGATAAAAATGCAATATTTTATTATTTAAATAAAAAATTAAATATTCTATGATTATGTGTTGTATTTAATTTTAAATATATATATATATATATATATATATATATATATATATATATATATATATATATATATATATATATATATATATATATATTTATATATATATATATATATATATATGTGTGTGATTTTACCAAGTTTAAGAAAAATTAACCAAGTTTAAGTTAAATTTGCCTTAGCCTATTAGTGAGATACACTAAATCTTTGTCACATTTAAACAAGTAATTGTTCTAAATAACCAAAATTATCTCAATTATTGACTAAATATATGGTTAACTTCAATAAGTAATTTTGTTATACGTAACTAAGACGTTAGTAAAATTTACTTTACTTTTGGTTAATTCAACTTTTTTATTTTTTTATTACATTAATTTTTTTGTTTTTATATTTAAAAAATAACCATGTTAGTTTGGTTAAAATAAGTAAGCATTTTATTTTAATAACCAAAATTTGGTTATTAAAATAAAAAAATATTTTAACCAAGAGTTTAGTTATTTATTTGACTAAGCCATTTGGTTGGTTGAAAAATACTAATTTTTTGGTTAAGTATGCACGGTTTTTTGGTATTTATGACCCAAGTTTTTCTCTGAGTGAGTGATGAAACTTAAAAATTGGCACTGTTGCTTCTTCAACATTCTTCAACTGTGCTTCTGTAAAATTTTTGAAGCAGTATGGCAACACCTTTGAATCACTGGATCAATTTCGACGCTAAAGAAAAATTGCGTCAAGTTTTATTAATATCCAGAGTAATTTTGTTCTGCAGATGAGCCGAAAGAAAACGTTATGTTCGTGGTAATCGAGACCAAAAAACAAACTTGTAGTTTGCGAAAGGCATTTTGGTGCTCTATTTATCAACATATTACTGAGCAACGAGATGTACATTATGGTGTTAAGTACAGGAGACCTGTACTTAACACCATAATGTACACGACATTTAAACTCGTTTTCTAAGCCCAGTAACTGTTACCAACGTTTCTCCCTACAAAACTTTACCCAGATTGCCATGTCACTATTTTGGATACATTTTTGTGTTGTAAAATTGTTTGGGGTTCGATCAGACATCCTGAATTAATTCCCCCATGTTGTGCATGTAAATCGTATCCCCTTTTTCCTTCTTAACGATTGTTGTACAATCACTGTGATTTAGTATACCAATCTGTTTGTTTGATTTATAATAGAAATAACAAATAGATTGTGTCCCTAAATCTGACAAAAGGTTAACTTAAAATCAATAAGGTAGTTTACAGCATCATTATACATAATAGTAAATAGATATATTTATTCAAACAGTGTATCTTTCATCTGGACATTTTAATCCTTTTTCGGTTTTGTTTATTTAATGATTTGTTGTTATTTAACCTTTGTCCTTAACAACGAATAACATATCTTTTCTACATTTTAGTGCATATACATGTATCTATAAACAGAGATACGATCTGTATACAAAACGGAAGGTACTCCTCTCAATAATAATATCGATTATAATTTATATTTCATCAACGTTTTACAACTTTGTTGATTCGTACGTACGTACGTACGTACACATCCGCCATTCCAAAATGTAAAACAAAGTGTATATATGTATAGGAAAAGAATCTATTTGGGTGATAAAATAGAAAGCTTCCCTATATACAATGTCGACACTATACACATCTATACACATAGTGAGAAATGATTAAATTACTGAAGATGAATTGGAAGCGCCTTCATATAAATTGTTGCTAACATTATTTATCTTAAAAAAAAGCTTCATACGGATTTGAATTTAACAGTTTGCCTGTAAGTATGTGTACGTATATCGTTCACTCAGATAAATACATACATAATAAACCACTCTAGTGATTTATTATATGTAATATTATTAACATATCCACTTATGAAAAGCACATCGTAAACCAATTTAATAAAATTCAAATAGATTTTCGACTTATAAGCATTTCCCAAAATTTCTACTGATTTAACGTTGATTAGTGTAATTGAATCGCATTATAAGTACACAAAATTCTTAATAAATAATGTCTAATTGAGTTTCGTGACCAAATTATTAAATTGACATACCATATAATATTATGATTTACTGTTTACCCTACAGGTATTTTTACCATTACGTCTCATCATCCAAAATGACAATTTACTCAGAAATAATATGAATAAATATTTATCTACCCGGCTTAGAGACATTTCACTGGTGTTAGGTCGTCCCTTATGTTTCATTTTTATATATAAAATAATGTTTATTATCTTAAGTTAAACATCATTACAGCCTGTTCCGCAAAACACTTAATCCAGATTGTGTTGGAATCGACAATTGGAGAAGTTGGTATGGTAATCAATTCATCCATCCTTCGATCCGTTCATTTCTATATTCTCGTAGCCACCATCTGATATCTCTGTTTTATCTTCAGTATCTATGTATGTTGTTGAAGTATCTATGAATTCAGTATTTATGATTTGCAACTTGTTGTTTCGGTTAGTTGACTTAATTAACACAAGTATCAACAGTCGTATCGAACTTCCTCTTTGGAACAGTCGTATCGGACTTCCTCTTTGACATTGAATCTCTCTAACCATTTCTACATTTAGTTCTCTCTTATCAGCGATAAACTTGAAATTAGAAAATTAAGGAGCCCATGAAACACTGATTGGGAACTTTATGGAATCTATCTCAAAACCAGTCACTTTTATCATGAGCAATCCGAAAGTGAAGAGGAATGTATGGCACAGCTGACGAATTTTAACTTTATTTGAAGAAGCGCACCAATTAGGGGCTTTAGGAAGAGCTATCCTGTAACTAAGCCTAAAAGAACTGGAAAATCAAAGTGAGCAAGGAAACTGGACAGAATTCTAATAAAACGGAAGATTGGAGGATGTACAATTCTCCACATAGTACCAGAAATGTGTCCGAAGGGGAAATATATCTAACTGGAGATTTTTCTGCGAGGAAGTGGACAACCTTACGGCAACCGCTTAACTCAAGAGAGTTGTCGTAATATGATGGTCATTATCGGAACTCTAGAGAAACGAGATAGAACACCAGGCCCAGACTGGAAATTGTCGGGTCGTCTACTACGGCCTGGAAACCATTCTACACCACCTGGCTCATATTTTCAGAGCCAGTTTGATCCTGAGGTACGGTCCAAGATCATGAAAAAAGTCAGGGTTCATCTCGAAGAATGGATAGCCTAGAAATGACCAGACAATAAGTTTTCGACCTATAATCCTGTCCTCTTTTCTACTTAAATGTTAAAAACAATTGGTTCATAGGTACTTTAGGATTAATGCACGATTAGAATAGCTCAGGTAAATCTTTTGATTCAGCACTCTATGAAGTCTTTGAACGTATTGAAAAATCTCTGGACAACAAGAAATATGCCTTGAGAGCGTTTCTGTAAAATGCCCCCTTCTGTGTAATGTTCTATATGTGTAGATGAACGACATGGAATGGAGATCGTTTACTGTCAAACATAGGCAGTAATATGAATACGATGACCAACAGTCTGAAACAACCAATGAGGAATAAAGCCTAAAGCTTTTAATGCTTTCCATAGAAACAACTTCTAATCTTTTAAAGTTTTTTATAATACATAAACTATGCCATTATTTGTACTATACCTATACAGTGCAGGCGTTCACATAAAGTTTGGTATATTCTTCCCACAAATGTCCTCTTTGTAGGATTTTAAGCACAGTCTCGAAATTAGCTCCAAGCTAGTGCTTTCATTGTAACTTTTCTCATGAGTGGTATATATAATTCATCCAATACCCATTTGCGTTAAGAAGGGTTGAAATTATGACACGGATACTTTTACTTATAATTCGTTTAGTAACATTAATTCTGCCTCCTGACCCTTAAATAGAGTGCCTTCGAAACTAACTCCGAGTAACTTATCAGTTTCCAATTTTAATGGTATAAGTTATAATCAAATGGCATCAATATCCGATTGCTTTGTTATTCATGTTTAAAATCGTCAAAAGCTCGTTGAATAATTTGCTTCATGTACTCGATCCAAAGTCTCAATTAGTGTGTGACCTGCCTCAACGATGTTGTCAAAGAACCACTTTGTACCACTGAGGTTGTTCCTCACTTATTCATTCTTAAACAAATGTAAGATGCTAGTTTTTGGCTTTGGGGATATGATAACTGTGTTAACCAAATGATCAGTTTCACTGATTGCTATTGAACAAACCGCGACAAATTGACGAATTTGTTATTTATAAATTTTTCATTAAATGGCTGTTAATAATGCAAAGAACAAAATTGAATGAGTTGCAGTTGGTACCTGTTCCAACAAGTAACTCTCTGATAAAGATTACAAAGAGTCTCAATTCATTGTTTATCATTTAAGCTTTCTAGGCTTACTTCGAGTTGGTGGGATCATATATAAATCAATAAGCTCATCAGGTCAGTTCATTTAGTTAGAAGTCAAAATTTTGTAAAGCTGTTTGATCATAGCTCACAACCATTTACAAGAGCTGCTCAAATGTCTTAGAGATAGCCCTAAAATGTTCCTTGATTTCTTCTTAACATATCATTTAGGTTTAAATTAAACTCATAAAGCTTACACCATTTTGGATTACTTTGAGAAACAGCCAATCTTCCTACATTGCCTTTCGAGATTAAATTGCGGATGAGCTCTCAACCAACTTGTCTACTACACGGTCAAAAATCTTGGGATATACATAGCTTGTATTACGACATTATACAATACAAAAAAAATTAAATTTTAATAAATGTAAAATATTACAATTTATTGAAATATTTTTTGTATTAAAATTCAATATTATTCTGGTTATTTTAAGAAACTTAATACTATTCATATTATATTTTAATATTTCTAATATTAAAAACAATACAGTAAAAGTGATTTTTAACCCGATATAGTAATTAACTCCAACTGTATTAAATTTTAATACATCCACATTGTAAATCATTTTCGATAGAGAATTATATAATAAGACAAAATTATATTGAAATATAATATTGATGGATTATAATTTAATACTTCTGTATTAAATAATAACCAAATATATTAAAATATAATACAGGTAATATTAAACTATATAACGGTATTGTAAATCTTTTTCACAAGTTTATTAAAATGAACGCGTTTGTAAAAGTGAAGTGGGTAAGTAAAAATACCACAAAATATATAAAATTGGAGAAACATACGGAAGATGAAACAAATCGATTGAACTCTACGGATATTCTTATGTCAGGTAACTTATTTGTAAACTTAATTGTAAATTTTATGTAGCACAAAATGTGATTTGATATTAAAATTAATTTGGTTTGCTATAGTGTTACCACCATCAGAAGAATATAGTTTATTTGCTTTGAAAGATAAAGACGGCATAGAAATACCAACCGAAAATTTGGTTCAAATTGTTGAACAGTATTTACATTGTGCTTGTTTTTGTATTGAAATACATCCCGTTTTAGATACTGTAGAAGAAGAAGAGATCGAAGTTAATAATTGTGGTACAGTAAAACGACCCAAGGCGTATATTGGAACAGAGCTTTTACTAAATGATCAGGTAAGAAATATTACATCTGCATGCATTAATTGTTAAGAACTTTTAAAATAAGTTAAATTCTAGGCTCTAAAAAGTTACATCGAAAATTCAGAACAAGCTCATATTCTAGCTGAATATCACAAGACTAGCACATTGAATGATTCTTCTAGACGTGCATTAGTGTCTGCTGCAACCAAATTTCTGCGAAGCACCTGTGGAAATTACCCTTCAAGAGCAGAACAAATTGCATATGCGAAATGTATCATTAATTTATTTCCTATTTATAAAACAGCGGATAGCAAAATCGACGGAATTGTATGTGTGAGCAGTTATTTGTAGCAATACTAATTATTATATTAACATTAAATCTCTTGATTTTTTGCAGGATTTATTTTATAATCCCAAGAAAAATAGTGGATATTTAGTGAATAAAATTAAAAATATTAATGTTAGACGCCACAAAAATGACGGTACTTTTTCTATGAAACAGACAAAAGATTCACTTAATGTTCCAGATGTGGATGAAGAGATGCTATCTGATTTAGAGATCGACGATAAAGAATTTTTTTCCAATTGCTTAGCAGTTGAACAAGAGGTTCAAATTAAACAAAGATTATTAAAGACAGCAAAACTTCGGGAAAATCTTGCTAAAACCAATAGTGATATTTATGCTTCATTTCCAATTTTCTTTTTCAATCCAAAACTAGTAATTTTTATTTAATTAAACGAATTTATATATTTTTTATTTTCTTAATTCAAATGTATTTCAGATTTTATATGATTTTGAAATACGTTATCCAACTAGCCATAACCTTTTATTTGAGAACTGGACACAATACGCAAAGCATATAAAAACGGTCTTTGCAGAAACGTGTACTAATATTTTAGGGTTTGAAGGTAAACAAAAAACATATTTATATTTTATACTATTTATATATTTTATTATATATTGTTATTATATATTGTTTAACTTGCATTATATTATTTTTCAGAATGGAATAGTGAAATTAGTAGTTTTTTACTTCTGTTAAAGTTATTACCAACCACGGCACAAGGGCCAAAATCTAAAGAAAAAACGAGACCAAATTTTGAAGTTTCTAAGCAACGACTCATAAAATTTGAAGAAGTAAATTTTTATATATACATATATTTCTAAACTTGTAATTGTTTATGTTTGTTTTTTCTACTTGCAGTTAAACAAACCAACTGAAACGTATGATATCACAGTAAAACAACCGCACATAATAGCAGTGGGAGCTAATAAACACGCAATTTCGCAATATTACATTGTTTTGGATGGTCGACTTCTCTGCGTGCCTTTTGAATTTTCATTTATTCAAACATTTGATTTAATGTTTAAAATATTCTATATTTTTAATATTCAGTTCGACACTTGTTTGCAGACGTTTTATAATTATTTTGCTACATACATTTACAAAACAGGTAACATTAAAACTAATCGAATGATTGAAATTAAATCACGATTCGATAATAAGTTTAAAACAGATTCATAATTAAATTAAAATGGAATTCTTTTGAAAAATGGAATGCTTTGCAAATAATTATATAAATAATGAAGAATATTTTATCACGAACCTAAGTGTGGCAAATTAAAATATGTAAAAATAGATTAAATTAACGACAAATGCATTTGTTTGAACCGTATGCTGAAAATTTATTGAATTTGTCACTACTTACGATATTTTTCAAAATAGAAAAGATTTTTAGTTTAGTTTGTGAAGTTCTATTTTATTGTTCAAGTTACAAAATTATTGAATATGATAAAGTATTGAATTGTTATGAAGTAAAAAATGAATTTAAATCTATCTTATTATGGTACGAAAAAATTTGCAATAAAAAACCTTTTCAATGATTTTAACAATAAGATATACATTTTAATGCCGTACGATATATATTAATTCTAATTTTAAGTTGGCTGTTAAACTAATTAAAACTTTTAGTTTAAGTTTATATTGAATTTTTTTAAATAAATAAAATAAAACAAAATAAAACCAATAAACAGATTTTTATTTTAGTACTAATTTAGTACTTGAATTTCTGATCAATCAATATATTATATTTAAATGCATATAATATTAAAATTAAATAACAAAATAATTGATATTTAATATTTTTCAGTATTAAATTTTAATATTAAAATTATTAAAATCAAATAAGATTTGTATTAAAATTTAATGTTATATTATTATATTTCAATACAACTAATACTTAGGCTGCGTGTCATACTCAAGGTAAATTTCAAAATTCGGTAAATCGCATTTTTAGTACAAATTTACTTCTCATAGTGTGCCAAACTATGCAAGTATATTTTTTAGTGAAAATGGTATTAAGGGTTAAAATCACTGGATTATAGGTAATAAACGAAACGTCAAAATTTCGTATTATTCTTTCTATATTTAAATATAAAGCATATATAGCTTTTTATTGTTTATATTATGTTTATTATTAATTTTATATTATATTTATTATTTATCTATGGTTTTATTAATTATAAATTACCTAAACCGTTTGCATTCTGAAGAAAAATGTATGTGTCAAAAAAATAACAACAACAACCAATTACCTTTTTTTTCAATCCATTTACCCTACTTTTTAGAACAGTATTTGAGTTTACTAAAAAATTCACTAAAAATGTCATTTACCTTGAGTATGGCACGCACCCTTAAAATGTAATATAAAAACAATTGAATTTTAGCAAAACTATGATTTATTTTTAATAATTTTACTCTTAAAACTAACACCAAAATAATTAAAATTTAATACATTTAAGACTAATATTCTAACCCAATTACGAGTTATAATTCATTTCACGACATATTAAAATTTAATAAAAAATGTATTATAAATATTTTTTAATATTTCACAACTATTAAATATTACACTTTTTTCGGCGTTGTCATATATGTACACCGAAAAAGAATAAAATTTACCCCAAAATTTTTGACCGTGTATTAACAGAAAAAAACGAATATTTAACGTTGGTCCATTTCTTTCCTGTTGTGTCAGAAATACTCCTTTCCGAAAACCAGATCCCACTTAATTATCCAGATGTAGAAAATGGAAACATTTGGATAAAATACTTCAGAAAGCTCCAGCAAACTTGTTAATTGCACGAAAGGTAAAACAACGTTAAAATTGGCGATATTGTCGGTTGGTGAGCAACTAGTTGCTTCCAGGATTAAATACCAATCTGATAAGATACACAAGCTATGCCTACTACCAAGCAAATAGACCATCTGTTTCAAGTTGGAGCTCTCATTTGAGCATAAGTTCGTTATGCCAGTACAATCACTTTCTTAAGTGTATCCTTCTTAGCAATAAGCGTGTTCCTTAACTGGTCCGACAAGAATTATTAAGGACCATTAATTTTACCCTTATAGAAGGACAAAGCTGCTGCTTATAGACCACATCACAGAAGCTCTGTAGGTTTGTCAAAAGCTTTATGGTAGTACTTGGGAAGTGAAACATAAGATGATTTACTGGTCCTTACTATTATCAGACTTATTCCTCTGGAGTACAGTGGTTCCTTAATAAACGCAATGCATTATGAAGATATGCCATGTGATAAAGCTTTGCGGAAAATGTGGTCTTAACAAACGCCTTAATGGTGTCAAGATTTATATTCTCTCAGATTTAAATGCACTCAGGCATGTTGGCATTGAGAGAAATGAGTCCACTACTGACCCGTTATGGAACCACACAGCTATATTTGGGTGATAAAGCACTTGGTCGTTTCAAAACAGATCTCATATTGGCACGAGGGTTAAATCACGCTGTTTTTGCCAATACAGGTAGTAAAAAGCTCATAATCGATATTTAATTACATTTCGTATACACAAACCTTGTTGATCATAAAACCTCTCAAGCTTAATTGGTGCTGGTTAAGAAAAACTTTATTTTAATCTGATATATAGAAGCTCAATTTGGTTGAAAAGCTCATATTCGCAAGTTAAAAAAAACGCAGCTTTGATTGCTTACGGTAGAAAAACCTTGACGAGAAACGTCGATTTCATTCAAAGCCTGAACTAGACTGAACGGTTCGCGTATAAGGACACATAGCATAAACAGAATCAAGCTTTACAGAATGGGCCGATAACCTATTTAACCGGCAATTGTGTTTGATAGGTTGATAAAAAAAACTATGTAAAGGTTTGATGTTATTGTCGGTTTGCTTTTCACATCTAGATCATAAATAATTCAAAATCCACCCCATAAATCCACTTTATTGATAAAATTAAATATTATTATTGTTCGCACAATCGGATTCTGTTACGAAATTATTTAGTTTTCCTTTATTGAGTCAGTTTCAAAATTATCGTTTCCTACATCTTAGCCCAGCCTACATCAAATTTATTTATCTCCCATTTAGGGTGAAATGGAGACGTTGGATTCTCTATCTCCGATTTTATTTCTTAATAAAAAATCTTTTTGTATCTTTTGTCAAATCGGAAACAAAATTTGCCCCATTTTATACTATACGAGTATCGTTCGCCGTTTCTAGGATATCAAACATTATTTGTGGTATTGTCTCGAAAAATCCACTAAGATTAATACATTTTTAATTTAAGATGAGATATTCGCATTATACACACATAAATCAGGATAATTCCTTTTATTTGCTATAGGAATAGTCATTTGCGGGATTACTACTGTACTATATGTACTAATACATTATCTCGCCGATTGATCATATTTTAAACCTCCACAAAAGCTTAAATACATAAACACATGCGAATAAATAGTATATAAGTATGTACATATACCTACATTAATTTATTAGAAACCGACATGGAACAAAATGTTGAACAACTTAACCGCAGATAACTTATAATTTGTGGTTATACATGTGCATACATAATCGTAAAGCTTCCGAAATTTTCATTTTAATTTTATTATTCAATAAATTGATTTTTACACCCTCACACATATGTATATACACACACGCTCTTCTGTAACATATAACATGTAATATGTTATGTGTTACACAAAGTCATAAAATCTAGAATTTCTTATTTATCATAAAAAAAGTCTGCAAAATTACTTTAATTAGATTATATTATGTTTCTGAATTTCTGTTGTGAGAATTTGGGTCCTGACATGTGTACACACATACACATTCTGTAACACATTATAATGTATAACTTGACAGTGATTATTTAAAAGAAATTAATAATGATGACATATTTTTCATATTTGGGGTTACGGTGACAGAGCGGTACAGAGTTTTGTGTGGAATCTGTGACAGAAGAGAAATACATTCGTTGGCTAGATAAATCAAAAAATACTAGTACAGGGGCTGAAAAGCCCATAATCGCTATTTAATAACCTTTCATATACACAAACCATTTTGATCATTAAAGCTCACAAGCTTAAATGGAGCTGGTTAAGAAAAACATTAACTCAACCTGATATATGGAAGCTCAAGTTTTAAAGAAGTATTAAAAAGCTCATATTCGCTAGTTAACTATAATTAATTTCGTATAGGCAAACCGGTTTGCTCATAAAAGCGCTTGAACTTAAGTGGCTCTAGTTAAAAAAAACTTTTACTATATTTGACACGTAGAAGCTCAATTTTAATAGAATTAAAAATTTAATTATAAAAGCTCTCAAGCTTAACTGTTCCTAGTTTATAAATAATTTTAACTCAATGAGATGGGTAGAAGTTCAATTCTGATAGATGGGTTGAAAAGCTCAAAATCGCTAGCTAATTATAATAAATTTTGTGTATCGGTTACATCAACCGTTAAACCCATAAACTGCTGCCGGTTAAAAACAACTTCAACTCAATATGATGTGTAGAAGCTCAATTTTGATACGAAGGTTGAAAAGCTCATAATCGCCATTCAATTACATTTCGTATACACAAACCGATATGAGACGTTTTCTATAGGAGGATTGAAAAGCTCATATTCGCTAGTTAATTATAATTAATTTCGTATGAGCATCCGGTTTCCTCAAAAAAGCTCTTACGCTTATGTGGCTCTGGTTAAAAAACTTTTACTTAATCTGACATGTAGAAGCTAAATTTTAAAGAAGGGTTGAAAAGGTCATAATCGCTAAAGCTCATAATAAATTTCGTATGGGCAAACCGTTTTGAATTTTTGATTATAAAAGCTCTCAAGCTTATTTCGTAATGGCAACCCTTTTTGATCAAGCTTAACTGGCGCTGGTTTAAAACAAATTCAACGCAATGTGATGTGTAGAACCTCAATTTTGATAGCTCATAATCTTTACCTACTAAAATTTTGTATAGGTAAACCGTTCTGATCATAGAAGCTCCTAAGCTTAACTGGTGCTGGTTAAGAAAAATTTTAACTCAATTTGATATCTGGAAGCTCAATTTTAATAGAAGGGCTGAAAAGCTCATATTGGCTAGTTAACTATAATTAATTTCGTATCGACAAACCAGTTTGCTAATAAAAGCGCTTAAACTTAAGTGGCTCTAGTTAAAAAAACTCTTACTATATCTGACATGTAGAAGCTCAATTTTAATAGAAGGGTTGAAAAGTTCCTAATCGCTGGTTAATTATACTTCATTTCGTATGAGCAAACCGTTTTGATTAGAAAAGCTCTCAAGCTTAACTGTTCCTCGTTTAAACCATTTTAACTCAATGTGATGGGTAGAAGTTCAATTCTGATAGATGGGTTGAAAAGCTCAAAATCGCTAGCTAATTATAATAAATTTTGTGTATATCAACCGTTATGATTATAAAAGCTCTAAAGCTTAACTGGTGCCAGTTAATAACAACTTCAACTCAATTTGTTGTGTAGAAGCTCAATTTTGATAGAAAAGCTCATAATCGCCCATCAATTAAATTTCGTATACACAAACCGATTTGAGCCGTATTCTATAGGAGGATTGAAAAGCTCATATTCGCTATTTAGTTATAATTAATTTCGTATAAGCATCCGGTTTCCTCATAAAAGCTCTTAAGTTTATGTGGCTCTGGTTTAAAAAACTTGTACTCAATCTAACAAGTAGAAGCTAAATTTTGAAAAAGGGTTGAAAAGGTCATAATCGCTAAAGGTCATAATAAATTTCGTATGGGCAAACCGTTTTGAAATTTTGATTATAAAAGCTCTCAAGCTTATTTCGTATAGGCAACCCGTTTTGATCAGCTTAATTCAACTGAATGTGATGCGTAGAACCTCAATTTTGATAGAAGGATTTAAAAGCTCATAATCGTTATCTACTAAAATTTTGTATTGGAAAACCGTTCTGATCATAAAATCTCTTAAGCTTAACATCTACTGGTTAAGAAAAAGTTTAACTCAATCTGATACACTTTAGCTTAATTTTGATAGAAGGGTTGAACAGATCGAAATCGCTGGTTAATTATATTAAATTTCGTATAGACAACCCGTTTTAATTATAAAAGCTCTTAAGTTTAAGTGGCTCTGATTAAAAAAGAATCTAACTCAAACTGATGTAAAGAAGCTTAATTTTGAGAGAAGGTTTGAAAAGCTCATAATCGCTATTTAATTACATATAGAAAGAACTTTCTAGTTTTGATTTATCACCGCCTGTTTGGTATGCCTGCACTAGGCTCTACGGTGAAATCTTATTTAATTATTGGATCAACTAAAAAAAGGCAGTGAGTACGGGAAAATCTAATGATTTAAATGTAGAGCTACTTTGGTGTTTAATGATTCGTGACATTACCTTGTCTTCGAAACAATGATACCAACTTGACTCATTTAGTTCGCTGAGACTATGACTACGATAACGATCATATTAATTTGAAACTTGGGAACGGAATCATCCATTTACAACTTTCTTTAACTATATATTCACTCTCGATCTCTGCACATATGAGCATTGTTTTCTCTGTTTCTCGTGGGACGCACAGAGCTTATAAATACGCACAGAGCTTATACTTATAGTGCGGTTCTGTTCGTCGTGGTCAGGAAAGACTTAATTTCATGTTTAGTCTGACACTGCTAAGATAAAGACTGTAGGACGCACTTCTCTTCATGTTATATGTTCGTCACAACTTTACAAATTAAAAACTATATATTTAAGACGGAGTAAAGGTGTCTATGTAAAATAATCTCCACATGGAGAGTGATAACCAACGACTTCTTCTTCTAGGAAGCGGATTAATGTCCGGGTGAGTAACCGCTTGCTTTTGCAGATGGTATTGCTAAAATAGTATTCGAAAAAATTGTTGTACTTTTCAGATCCCAATCAGTCTGCGCTTGAAAATAACTCTATGTTAGGCAGCAGCAGTGGTCTGGATATTAATCCACAGAAACCCGAGGTGCTGTTGTTCACCATCAAGTACCAACTTCTTCATCTTGACCCATTTTCATTGAAAGCTACTGACTTTGACTGAATTTGATATTTTAGGCAAACATTAGGCAGAATTCTGTGCAACACAGGTATCTTCGATATGCCGTCTACACAGTTCTGCCATACCACCCTCGTATTTAATCATGACTGACATCAACTATCAAAATTCATCACTTAAGAAGTTAGTAAGCTGGTTTAGGGAGTGTAGAAGCCACAACAGGTCACAAACCCTTATCGAGTAAAATGCTTTTGAATAGTACAAAGGTTACACTTAAGAGCGACATTGTCTACTTTAACTGTATTGTAACTACGAATTATCTTCTCAAACCACAATACACTCAATCAGTTCCACTCAAGACACCATTCAGTGTTGAGTGGATTTTATAAGACTATAAATAATCAGTTCGTTTCATACTTATGTAAATATTTTGAATTAACCCAAATCATTAAGATCAATTAACTACTTAACATTGAAGTTGTTCTCCTTCACAAAGTACATTTTCTCATTTTGTATGAAAAGGTTTTCGTATATAGAAGAAAATGTTGACAGCAAGCAGTTGAGAAATAATGATACAATTTCCGACAAAAGTATATGTATCCGAGAATATGGATATGAATAAGAAAATTAATGTGGAGAATCGCAATTACCTTTCTTATATCAACGAAATGTGTATACAATCAAGATGTGCGTGTATATTATATATAAAGGAAATTGAATTGATCTGTAGGACACCATTTTAATCATGTACACGCATGCAAGTGAAATAGACATGTTTAATGGAAATGTATCATTTTCGTATGAAATGTTATCTGAAAAATCTAATTAAAATCCAAAACACCTTAGACGAAGCACAAGACACCTGGAGAATATAATAATAGATTGATGGTGAAATGGATTTGCCTAAAAAATGTTGGCATGGAATGTGTCACGTATACATATACGTGGTACAAAAAGTAAATAACTACATTCTGCCATACCTGTCTCAGAGAATTGCTGTACTGATAACAGTGAAGAGCATAATGTCGAACGAGGAGATCACCTTGCATTCTAACTGGTTCCATTTAAATAACTTCTTTTTTTTTCATCTTGAGCAAGACCTGACCTTCAATCTTAAGCTCATAATTTCCCAGGCCCATCTTATCCACTATACAGTAAACTATCGGTTATGATATTCTACCTATACTGATTAGAAGCTATTTCATAAGTATAAGAACGTCTTCTATAATTAATGAAGATCTTTGAATACCAATTTTTCTCCGAATACTTTGGTCATCCTATAATTAAATCGGATTAGGAGCTATCGTGAAATTGTTATTCTCGCAATCATACTCAAGCTCTTCGTATCTATGGTTCATCGAATCTTCGCCTATAGGTGTTACAGCAAGGCAGCCTCCTTGGTGCACTATATCGTTCTCTATATATTCATAAAGTACGTAGTTTGAGCTTTCAATCAATTCCAATTTTAAGCTACAAGCTTACCGAACTGGACATTCAATTATCGGAAGTAAATGAACACTTACACAACTAAGCTCAATGATGTCAGACACATTTAAGTGATAAACGTCATGTTATAAGCCAACGAAAGGTATGGAAAATTCTGCCTCAGATATCAATAAATGATTTCAGAAATTACTCAGAGGACTTTAAACGTTAAATTGACATTAGGTAATGGTGTATTGCGATTCATGGTGATTTCATATATCTCTTATCTCCTTATTTATTCGTAAACGAAGCATTTTCGAAAAGATAAACCGTTGATTCTAGTTCTATTGTATACATTTCAATAAAAAGCTTTTTGAAAGCTTAGAGCTTTCCAATTAGTTACTAGGCAACCTTTATTATATTGACGCATGGAAGAACCAGATCACCAATTGTAATTGAACCAATAGGAACTTTGTAAGCTCAATTTTGGACTCACCTTCTTTGTGGATTCGATCTTTGTGGATTTAGATGAGACTACCTTCGTGGATCTAATGCGTTAAGGTGATAAACTGAATGAATGGATGCTCGATTAGAATAACTTATTGGGGTGAAAAAGAATCCGAGAGATATGATAAGGGTTTGATTAAGAATGTCCCCAAAAAATATGTCACAATGGTCGATTTATAGTGCGGAAAGTTCTTACGGGTTGGATGGGTCGTTGTGTTTGGGTGTTTTTGAAAATTAGGTATGGGGAAGAAATTTGCACGGAACGGATCATTTTAAAAATAAATTAATTTGACCTACATGATTCAAACAAGACGTGATGTATCGTACTCTGTAATGGGTTTCAGTTTGGCAATGGCTCTGTAATTGTAATATGGATACAATTCATGATAACGACAAAGAATTGATTACAAAGCAGTTTGATAGTGATTTTACGAATGCCACGAAAGTGACAGCTTCTCCCCAACAAATAAAATGGTTTACTTGTCCGATTCCACTATATAGTGTTCTGTTGGCTTTCTAATGTCGGAAACATTGAATTTCGTAGCTACTCGGACACCAGGAATTTTTATAAATGTATCAAGTTCCGTCGAGTATTAATACTGCATTAACGGGAATCCTGATAGGAGAGCTTGGTGATAATTTAATATTGTGATTGAATAGACTATAGCCTATTCGGAAATGAGTGGGACTCGAGAAGCTGATGATTCGACATTGTGTAATGATACCGACGATGTCCTATAAGTTTCTGATTTGGTCACTTTAAGACGGTTTCCCAGTTGATCTTCAGTCACATCCAATGAGGAGATTAGATAGATGGCAGGTAACTTTGCAACGACGCCTAAATTTTCATGAACTAGAGCATAGTGTTCTGTTTTAAGATGAGTTTCAGAGTCACTGATCTAAAACGTGTTTGGAAAGCCACAAGTAATTTAAGGATGTGCTGAAAATCTCTATTTGTGTAGAAATTGAATCTACTGAATCGCATATACGCTGGCATGTGTAGATCTTTCACAATTTTTATACAATTTATTGAAGACGGAATTTAAGACTAACTTTAATACATAAAAGAAATTTGTATAATGGATTAGAAAATTCTTTTGGTAAACAATTCTTGTTTTTTTTAATTCATGCGCAAATCGAAATCCTATGTTTTATATGTATGGGAGATGAAGACATATGTTCATACGCTAAGACTAATCTTAACTCTTACACAAACATAAGAATTATGTTGTGGTTTTGATTTTATATATTTTATGAATGAAAAGTGGTTGCCAACACAATAAACTTCTTATCTATGGTTTAGCACATAATTCAATTATTTCGTTTTGTGTTGCGAGCAATGGCTGTGTAATCAACTACTCTTGTACTCTTGAATAGAGAATACCATATATAATAATTCGTCATCCAAAAACATGACAATGTTTTGTTACGTTTGATTTGATTGGACTGTCAACTATCCTTGAGACACATCCTAAGATTATAATATAGGCAAGGTGGGAAAGAGGTTGTTATTCCAACATGATTCAACAAAGTATAATCTTCATAGAGTTTATATTGGTAGCTTAACCATCGAATTGTCTCTAATGGAGGCTCATAAGTATCCCTAATCGTTATAGTCGAATGACTAAATTTTGTTTTGGGGTCCAGTCCCTATTCAAAAATATATCGTTTCATACTGATCGGAGAGATTCGATTTCGAGCTTCGATTTCCAGCTTTTAATGCTGTTGTAAACGCCATTGAACTATTCTCGCATAGCGTGATACTTTAAAAAGAACTTGTTATGTGTCATTAACGTGGTGCTTTGGGACATATAAAATGCGCATGATCCTGCCCTCCTAGCTGGGAGCCATCTTTCAAACTCATCCGTCAAGGTTTAATTTTCAAATCTTTATATGACAACGAGTTTGATCAACACTCTGCTTAATGTAAGCTCATGCAAGATAAACCAATCTCAGAAGTGGTCGTATTGGATAAAGCTTCTTCTCACAAACTTTCATCGTGACAAATGAAGAATATTCTTAATACTTGTTACCACGACGGAAATCAATTCCTTCTTTGTCTCTAAAACCAGCGGTCGGGTATTTGATTTTGCACTCGTTAATTTTGAGACCACCAAATGGTGAGTACTGTTAATCGAGATATAATATGCATATGCCAAAAGTGCCTGTTCTTGTCGTGCAACAGAATTAATTACAAAAATTTTCGATAGCCTGTTCGCAAGTTTGGCACAAAATTGTGACAGCGTTACTGTCATTTTACACATATGTAAAGGTATTTGTTTGGTTCCAAAATATTCGAGGGCACAGCACTGTTTCAAGTCCACGTTTCAAATCACTTTACAATTCAGGAGTTTATAAGACAAGCAAGGTTCTGAAACAATTCGAGTTTCGAATTATAACCAATTTCAATCTCCAGTGAACAACCTGTCCGAACTACGTTGAAACAGTACGCTGTCACTCATCACTGGTGATATCTCCATGTAAGTAAAAATATTTAGCACTTTGAGCGTCCTTGTGTCCAAATACAAGAAAATCCCTTTTTCGACAACCATTAAGAGTCTCTTTCAAATTCGTTAAACTCAACAGGCAGTCTTCTATCTGAAACTCTAACGATGAAAAATTTGAGTAGCGATCGGAGAGTTGTTTACATTTCAATTAGAGCACACCTGCCTTTATTTTTTCTGTTAAAAAATGCGTGGGGCCTACGAGTATAATATTGGATTCTTTTTGCCAAATACCTTGAGGTAATATAAAACAAAAACACGCGCGTGATGTGCGTCTCCTTCATATATCCATTAAATTATAGATATTCCGCGGCAAATATTTACTTCGATGGAAAACATAATTATAATTAACTAGGAATTTGGAAAATTTCAAGGAACTGACTATTTTCTTTTAACATGGAAATTAATTTTTGTTTTGTGGATAAATTTTATGGCAGGGGAAAGAGTGTAATTTGGGTGAATTACCATGGCGATGATCTATATTATACATTTCAAATATATATTATACATTTCAAAAGCTCGACAGTACACTAGAGTGGTTTCTTTGTTATATCTGCACACTTGTATATGAAAGTTTCGTGGACTAGAGGAAACGTTTGCTAGAGTTGAAAACCAGTTTGGTACTGGCTGGCGAAACAACTATATTGTCTTCGGGAAACATTCGCCTATAAGAACTCTGCAGTTTAGAGTGGCATTGTATGGACCAGTAATTGAAATCTTGTTGACTATCGATGGTCGAGTGTAAATTTATGAATACTTTGGAACACTTAGGTACAACGACAATCATATCACAGGCACTGACTAACGACAAAAGTTTTTAAACGAAATCGTCCAACTGTTAATGAGTAACTAACTGTATACCTGATCAGATAGAAATAGCGAACGGAAATATTAGATGGAGATCACATCGAGTATATAGTTTCGGATTGAATCACGTGAAATTGGAAGTACTTGAAGAACAGCAAGATAAGCTGCACTGCCGAATCTTAAGTAAAACAGGAAGAGAACGTGACAAATCAAGATTTGGGAAACTACGACTGTTACTATAAACCATTTAAGTCTATGACCAACAAAATATCAACGACCGTGCTGCATAAAGTTAAAAAGAGATAAAACGGTCAATAAATCACTGAACTGTAAACTAATCAGATTCGCAAGTACCAAAGAAATTGGCACCATGCCGCTCAATCGTCGAAAAGTTGAATAGGTCCAACAACAAATGAAGTATGTGCATTGGTAGGAGGACAAGCAACAATTAACAATTGCCTGATATTGGCATTGTTTAACGACCAGTGACCAAAATCTTCCACATCCTATTCACATATGGACTAGTGGAACTATCAACCATTTATGGAATCCGACATCGTCCAACTAATAATTTCGCTTATCCAAACTATACACATAATAAGAACTAAACTGAGTTTGATTGTATAGAAATGGAAGTATAAGCCTATATAGGCCTTGCAAATAAAGACAAAAACGAATAGACTCGGATTGAATCACGTGTAAAAATTGAAACAAATCGAAGAACCAATAAGACCAGCTTGACAAAATGAGTTATTAGCGGCACTGCATATTCTTATGAAAAACATATAGGATAGTTCGCATCACAACATTTAGAAAACTAAAACTGTAGTGTAAACCATTTCAGTCTGTGTTCGACCACCAAAATAGCTCATAAAATCAAACGTGCTGCAGAGTTGAAGAGGGATCGAAAAAACACGCATGTAAACAAATCAGACTCGCCAGTATCAAATAAATTAAGACTGTGACGCCCTACAGAAACGAAAAAATTGTGTTTGGTCTTGTGATAAGGTCAACCAAAGAAGAATGTCAAAATCACAACCAAACAGAATCCTAATAGTGTAAACCGAGGTATGAAGTCATGAATTGAACACAAAGTAACAACAGAAAGATCCAGCTGTGAGTAAGTCAGTGAAGTTAGCCCGAACTTTCAGCACGAAATTTTTTGGTTTGTTTCTTGGCTAAATTTTATGCATATACATATTCATCCCGAGAAAGTGTAGCGATAACACAAAAATGTAGTGTCATCCCGAATCGATTTTTCTATATCAAAAATGTATACAAAGTTGAAAAAAATTTTAGAAAATCAATTATTAATTGACCAGCTGTGTAATAATCATAAAATAATATATTTTAAACGTATATTCACTTACTATAAACGAAATTTTATACAATGCCTTTTAAGTGTAAACTTTACACTTGTACATTCCTATTGGAAAATATCAACCATAGGTTACCAAAGTAAGAAATATGAGGAAATATAATTTCAATACCGCCAATCCTAGAGATAAATCCGTATAGTGGCATATATGGCCAGATAGGTCATAACAATACCAATCTACCGTGTAAACGTCATTTCCATATGATGGGGATAAAACAATGAAATACCTCAAGATTAATAAAAGATCGCAGAGTATTAAGTAAAATAAGATCGGAACACCTTTTATCTAAAGACAATCATTCAGATGATATCGAGGATATTCATTTAGAAAAAGAAAAAACCGATTTAATTGATCCTTATATTAAGCAAGTCGGTAAAAATCCATTTTGTGTGACAACATCTAATAAGAGTCAGTGTTTAGTTTTAAAGAAATTCAAGGAACAAAAAAAAGATAGCGAACTAATTGTTTATCTTGACGCTACAGGTGGGCTTGTCCGCAAGCCATATCAAACATGCAAATCAGTGATGTATTATGCTCTTGTTTTACCTGTTAAATCACAGGAAAAAGATACAGCCACTCCATTTCCTTTAAGTGATATGGTAAGCTCTAGTCTTACTACTCGAACTAATGGAAATTGGTTAAGAGAATATAGATTGTATGTTGAAGAAGTTTTAAAGCAATGGCCTGTTTTCGATACTGTCGTAGTTGATTATTCGTATGCTGAGATTCATTCGGTTTTAGATGCGTTTAATCGAATGGATTTATTACAGTATTTAAGCATAACTCATATGTGGGTTACTAATATTAAGTGCGTAAAAATACCGGAAGAAGTTGTGAAAATACATTTGTGTTGTTCACACATATCGCATACTATTGCCAAAGATATAAATAAAAATTATGAGAATTTTCCACAGGTGCAAAAATGTATGAAAGAGATCATGGCCTCTATGATTGTATAGCAAAAAACTATGACGACATTAAACAAATATGGCGTAAATTGGTAATTTTATTAACATCAAAATATATAACTACTGACGTTAAATTAGCGTTTGATAGTTTAATCGACTTAATAGCATTGCATAATGCAGGTTCAATATTACATGTATTTGACTGTAAACCGGATAATTCTGACCAAGACCCAAAATTTTAAAAAAAAAGAATTTTCCTGTCCAATTTATAAACAGAGTCCATTTTATAAAGATTTATTAGAAATATCCAATAATCTAAGTTTACATAATTTGGATGATTTTGATGAAATGCCACTTAATAATTTCTATAATTTTGAATTCCTCAACATTTTCTTAAAAAAATATGCAACCGTATTACCTCTGTTTACTGGCATATTACATAATGGTAATCGTATCAGTAATGGCCACGTCGAAAATTATTTTGCATTTTTAAAAAGAAGATTCTCAGCAACAAGCCGTTCGCTTGAGGTTGGTAAAATGCCTTTAAAGGTTGGTCGTTTTGTCCGAGATATATACTTTCGAAATAAAACAATATTTAAAGAAATATCATACTCTATTCCTAAATACTCAATAAGTAAAATAAAAACAAACATCACCTGAAAACTGTAACCGTAGTCTTTTGGACATTCAAAACAGTCAATCTGTATGGAAACGAAAAAATTCAAATAAAACACCAGTAAGTTCTAAAAAGCAAAAAAGTAGTTTTAATTTTAATTTTGTCAAATCGTTTTCAGATTTATCAAATACTGAGCAAAACATTACTGCAATGGCAACATTAAGTAAAAACTTGTATAATACTCCTAGACGAGAAAAAAAACCAACACCTAAAACTATTTTTAAATCTAGCTTTGAGCTTCCCTTAATAAGAAATGCGTTTAGCACATGTAGTTTCTTTAAAAATTCTTGTGCTATAGATTCCGTCTATCAAGCTATCGGGTGGTCGATTCAGAATAATAATCATTTTTTAATAAATTTAGAGAATAGTAGATCAAAATTGTTATTAGAATCGCTTTTAAATAACAATTTAAATAAAGTGTATGAGATAAGAAAAGAAATTCTTGTCGAAGTATCGGGGTTTATACCTGATTGTACTACTGAGGTATTTAATGTGTGTAAGTACGTATTCGAAAACTTTCCAAGTATTAAAATAACATTAGAATGTTCAAATATACATTGTTCGTTAACAGAACAAGAAGATCGACCATTAATATATTTAAATATTGACTTTTATGAAAAATTAGGAATTTCCAATATTAACAAATGTTTTGCAGACATTCCTCCGAAGACATGTAAAGTATGTCAAGAACTTATGAACCCTATTACACTATCATATGGACAAATATTATGTATAGATACTGAATCCGTTGGTGAAAATTTTGTAAAATTGTCAGATGTCCAACGTATCATAAAGATTGGTAACAATACTTTTCAGTTAACCTCTGTTATCAGCTTTATTCATGATGCACCAACTAATAAATATCCTAAAACAACAGAAGGTCATTATATATGTTACGGTATCAAAGATAATAAATGGAAAGTATTCGACGATTTAAGAACATACGTGCCTATAGTGCGTAATCCGAATTCCGTTATTATAAGACCACAGATAACACTCTATCGGAAAGTTTGATTTAGTTGAATCATATTTTACAAATTATGATAAAACAAATAGGAAGCAATTAAAAAACATACATCATCTTATAAATGGCACAAAATAATAAATAAAAATAATCATATAAATAAAAATTTATTTAGATAAATGGCTATCTGGCCATATATGCCACTATACGGATTTATCTCTAGGATTGGCGGTATTGAAATTATATTTCCTCATATTTCTTACTTTGGTAACCTATGGTTGATATTTTCCAATAGGAATGTACAAGTGTAAAGTTTACACTTAAAAGGCATTGTATAAAATTTCGTTTATAGTAAGTGAATATACGTTTAAAATATATTATTTTATGATTATTACACAGCTGGTCAATTAATAATTGATTTTCTAAAATTTTTTTCAACTTTGTATACATTTTTGATATAGAAAAATCGATTCGGGATGACACTACATTTTTGTGTTATCGCTACACTTTCTCGGGATGAATATGTATATGCATAAAATTTAGCCAAGAAACAAACCAAAAAATTTCGTGCTGAAAGTTCGGGCTAACTTCACTGACTTCTGTGAGTCCGGTTATTAGATGGAAGGAGGGACGTCGAAAAGCAGCATGGATGGAAGTAGCCCGTTGGAGCTTGATTTAGAGATGGCAGGGCACTGGTGAAAAAATTAATATTGATCGCCCAAATGTTGCCAAGCGCAAAATTGTCCGAAGTATTGGAGAAACTACGTGATGGAAGTTGAAAGGAACTTTTGGTTGGAGTTAATAAAAAACATTTCGAAAGTCAGAGGAAAAATTGATTTCCGAGACTCAGAATGTGATTAAAGATGCAGCAATAAACGACGGGTAGCTGTTAGATATAACAAGACCGTTTACAAAGGCAACCGCAGGATTAACAAGTTCATTAGAGCTGAACACTCAACATAAAGGATGTTCGAACAACTCCAATGAACCAACACAGATGGTGGAGTGGGTTCAACCGATCGATTCCAAAACATTTGATGAAAGTGGATTCCGAGCAAAGATACTAATAATAACGACTTCCACTGTTCCTGGTTTGGAATTTTGATACCTGTAATGCAGATACGTAGACCTCATGTTCGGGACCATCACTATATTTTCCCTCCGTATAGGAGCTCGTCTGTGATGTTGAAATAACATTAAAAATACCTGAGTTGTACAGGATCGGTTTTTACTCGAATTACCTTTTTTTGTAGCTTTATTGGGTCGAGGTTGTACTGTTTTTAAGTACGAAAAGCAAGTCGTGCGTTTATGTCTCTACATACACAGTTACCTGTTAAAAATACTATTAAATTGTCACACATAATGATAAGAGAGAGTACTTACATTTATTTTATCAAACTCATCCTTATATGAATCATTAAAAACTGCACCAATTCATTTCAACTGTTTATCCATCTTTCATTTCATCGTAAAGTTTTTAAGAACCCAAAAATATTTCCTTATCGCCAAATCCGCAGTGGAACATTATTTAGATATATATACTTGTACCTCTTAAATTACACAACTCGTCAAAAATGTTAAATTAAGAATTCACTAGGTAAGGATGACACAAAAAAAGTCTCGCAATTATCTTAAGACAACATGAACAGTATAAGAAAAAACCTCATTACGTATGCACAACTGAACGTTAAAATTTTAATCACGCATCGTTTACTGTTAAATCCAACTGCTCGTTTTATTGTTTGTACGGATATAATTATGCAAATATGACTCCGTACTCGTCGTTCATTTTCACACACGCAATAACTGGTGTATAAATGTCCCGAACAGTCGAGAGCATAATTGTTGTAACCTATGTACGAGTCACTTAACTATAAGTATACACAGTCGACATGTCATTTCATTTTGAACACCCGTAACCTCATCAATCAATCGTCTCTGTATGTATACGCAAATTGATATTATCGATATTGATCCGATTTGTGCCTCTGCGCGGTCCCATGTCTCATTATAAATTAGAGTTAAGCTTTTATACAAATTATTTTTGGTTCTCAAATATATTTCAATTGATTTGGGATTTAAATCAATCGAACGCACATTCAATGTTTGGATGACATATTTTTGTATCAATTTATGTATAAAAATTTAAATTTTGATTTAATTTGTTTTTATTACTGTGAAAAGGATGCAAAAAAATTTAATTCTTCGATAATGAATCAAACGAGATACAAACAGACGATACTTAGCATAGAATCACGCCAAAGCGCTATATGGGACCTATAGCAGATTTTCATTTATCAAATCATATGACATGCGAATTGTCGATGGAGTAGAAGTAGCTCTGATAAGCTGCTGAAATACAATCCTTGGTAATTGCTTGTCCTTATAGTTATGGTTACTTAAACGATAGGGAGCCTTATCTCAAGACTATACAATGCTACAGAGTAGGATGACCTCAATCATCTTGAAGTTGAATTTCTCATATCACCCAATAGAAAAGGCAGTGTGGTTGACTATAATTTCGTTATTAAAACTATGATATCACACATTTATCTTCAACCAAATATCCATGCTGTGATCAGCACCTGATTATATTCAAGCTACAATGTAAATGTTCGTCTTCTGGTCACTTTCTTAACCCACACCTCCATATTGTATGGTGTCATCGACTTAAGACTTCCTCTTTTTCCAAAGCTTGCTTGATGTATAAGTTGGTTCGTGTATCTTGGAAACGATATACCATCGCACAACGCAGCTCTTTCCAACCAACGTTTCTTGTCCTCTAAATGAAAACCCAGTACACCCCTTTCAGTACAGGCCTTACCGTATAATGGCACATTTAAATTTCTTGGGCTGTGTTACCGCACTTGTTGGAGATATCAGAGTAGATGAATGCATTTCTGTAGCAACGGAAGTATCTGGTTATTAAAGCTGATTGTTTTGATTGGCATTGTTAGCCATAGGTAAATTGAGTTTGGCAATTAGGGCATCCACGATATCGTTTAACTGATGTGGCTGAAGTGGAACATTTTCTAAACCAGTAGCATGTCGCTGTGGAGGCCCATCATGTACTGAGGAGTTTGAACTGTCATATTTATTTAAACAGGACTCTATTGCTGGTTTGATTACAATACTGTGTCCAATTGGATCTTCAGCCTGTTCTTCATCTTCACCTGTATCTCGTATTACTAACAATAATTCCTTAGGAACCTTCATAACATCTGAAAGTGAACAAAACAATTAATGAGTTTTTCGCAAGTCCCTAAAAGTTGTTGAGGCACTACCACAGTTTGACCAGTTTTAGTCATGGGAAGTCTACGAAGCCAACCTGAGACGTGTTCTACCCCAGTTGTCCATTCTTCGAGCCTGTTATGATCTATGGTATCACCACCTTGCATAAAGGTTTCCATTGTATCATTAATTCCATTGTATTATACGAAACTTTATGAAAAATCTGATGGTGCATAGCGACACATAACAATATATTCACGATGTCTCGTCGATTTTAGGTGGAAACCATGAATAAAGTAGGAACTTCAGAAAGCTTTTGATCAGATGGAATATCCGATCCCATGTTATAAATTTGCATTCATGAAGGGTGCGAATGTTCAACCCACATACTCTTACACATTAAAACACCAAATCGTGATTTTAGGTCATTACTGGGAATTGAACCCGAGACCTCTGAATGACAGAGTAAGCACGCATCTTTTTTTACCACGACGGAGACACGAGTGAATTGGAAATACCTGTGGTCAATTAATAATCACAAAAATTAGATTTTTATATTTGCCCTGACACTGATAAGCTTGAATGAAATCAGTCATAATCGATAATGCATATGGTCATAGCACAAATTTCAACAAACTGCATTAGACCTTCAGATATTGGTAGTCCTCGTATTATCAAACTTAACTGCCTCATAGAATTGTTTTGTCGATAGGATTTAACAACATGATGGTCTAAAAGTGGAGACCGTGACCCTAGGACATACATAGAAGAGATGCGGTAGAGATGTCCAATGAGGATCCATCCAATGGGGCCTAATTAACCATATGGCTTTGCAAAATACAAAAATCAGGGGGCTAACATTGTCAAACTGTATTTTCATCCTTATTTGATTGATATGGCAAAATAAAGCTATGCCCGAAGAATGACCGATGGCTATATACCAACGTGTTGAAACTGATCAGTCACTGTTCAAGTTTTTTCGCTTTGAATGATTTTTTCCAAGTTCTTTTTATTTCAAGATTTCAAGCAAGCGTATGATTTGAGCAGTCGAGGTAGACTATGGTATGACCTTGAAAATTTGTAACATCATATAACAAACCCGTTGTTATTATATTGCTTTGAGTGGTAGTACTTGACGGGTGAGTGTGTGAGGGAACTTCTATATAATTTAAGCGAATAATTTTGCGTGCGTCGATGACGTTGGTTCCAACTGCTTACAACAATATGAAGAGCGGATTAATACTTATAACCGATGGAGTCAGATTGTTGACACGGGCAACAATGGGTTCTAAACTCATAAAAAAACAAAAGGATATGATACCCTATATAAGGATTATTATTCAAATTAGAATGTTACAAAAAATCTATTATCAGTGTTTGACCTTAAATCATTATAAATTCAACAAACAATGAGCTCCTCCATGTGTAAACCTATTATATCTTCCATTCATTTGCAAAACAAAAAAATGTTTTTTTATTGAAACATAATCCAGAATCTTAAGATTTAATGGTTTGTTAACCAAAATATAATTATGTATCTTAAGAAAATTTTAAGAATTTTTTTATTACAAAAGGATCAAAATTATTGAATTACAATTAATCCATTTAATGTGTTACCAAAATTATTTATGGATAACAATTTATTGTCGATTGGGTGTTTTGATTAGATCATAATGCATGACGGATTTTTCAATATAAATTTAATTTATTCACAATTAAGAATATCAATTAGTCTCAGTTGTTTGTCTTATAAGATTATTAGCAAAAATTAATTTGATACATTTGAGTGATGCTGGATAATAAATTAAATATTTATGAAAAATTAATATAAAGCAGCAGACGATTATGATTTACAGAAAATGATGCTGGTAAGTATTTTTATGTTTAGAGATTCAACCATTCAGTTTGTTCAGAAGGTTAGGGGTTAAATGAATGTCTAATGAGCTTTTATAGCATCTCGACCTTCAATCAACTGTTTTTACTTCCACTCATCACATCTGAATAAATTCGATTGACGCATCGCCGTAAAGTCCTCCAACAGCTCCACTTCTGACTCTCTAGAAGAGTTGCAGGTGATGAGTGAATCACGATGCTGCACAGTTCCTTTTATTCGATGTATATTCTGGTTTTAGAGACTTCCGACACTTCACACTATTAGAGAAAGATAGAGCTTGTGACTGACACAAAAAGGTTTATTTTCCATGCTCTTGGTTGTATTCTATCTGTATTTATTTGATTCCTATCTGGAACAGATTGGCGGTAAATTTCTCTTACCAGGGTCGAATTATGATCACTTAGTCAATAGGCAGTTCTTCTCATTCCTGCTATATCGCCTGAATATCATAAATGCATCATCAGGCGTTTACTATTCATTGAATGGCTTTATTTGATACGTTTTATATATATATTAGACAAACCTGCATGGTATAGAATAGAAGTTTCCTATGTAGAAGGTACTGGTTTTAATGATTATATTTATCTATCTCTTGTCATGTTCATCTACCTCTTCTGCTGATATAAGGTGGCAATTCAATTTATATTTTTAAGTTTAAGACCCAAGAAACATAAAACCATCAAAAAATTTGAAATATCTGAAAGCATTTCAAAGAATTCATCTCTTTACGAGAGCATTTACACATATTTTGGCACTTCATACGAATCCAAACAAAAAAAGCGTTTTTATTTATACTATATTGTTAATTTAATTTTGTACCAACCTCTTCAACCCAAACAGCTATTTACATGTGACGAAAAAAGTGTGTCCTAACTAAATTTGTATAGGACTATGGTTTTTCCAGCTCAATCTGGATATTATGTATATATTGAACCTAAATAAATATTTAAGAAAAAACCGTCGATGAGGCTAAACACAGTTGGTGTATATGTAGCGACACAAAACTTGACATTTTAGCCTAATAATAACTCAAACGTATTTCAGCGAATACAAAATTAACAACGTTGACGTTCAACGACTAATTATTTACCTATTATATCAAATAATCAGTAATTTCAAACAATTCAACATACCTGAAGCCGCAGTTAACCTCACCAACAGATTCAATGTAGAACGATAAATAGCTGTAACTAGAATACACTATTAGGTACATTTATCATTATTTACACTCGTATAGCTTTGACGGAACAAGGCAGTGCAGCTTTAAAACTGCGTTGGTCTCCTTACGTTTCAATATTGACTAAGTTTTGGAAGTTTATTATACAAACCTTACAAATTAATTGAAAAACATGCTGGTTTTGAGAACAATTGTTTCAAAGAAGCCCAATAAAATAACTATCTAGAAGAACTTTTATAAATCACTTCGGGATTCTGCTAGTAAAATTAAGTTAAAATAATTTTCAGAAATCGAATGTTTTACGGCTACAGTTGAGCACAAATTCACTAGGAATATCAAAGATCACACAAGCGACCACCAGGCAGACTTATCTTGATAGCAATACGTATTCGCCATAGTAAACACCATGTGACTAGTAAATTCGTGAAGGTTAACGTGTACCAACAACATATGGAGATACACTCGTTTAATCAATATCTAAAACTTTGTGTAGAAGTCAAGCAGGGCAGTCTCATTGAATAAAAAATTGTATGGCCCTTATCATAGATTAAACCGGTGGTTATTTCTATTTTTCGGGCTCCCACACTACAATTTGTAAGAACTTGGACGATTTTGGATATACCTTTGGTTGCTTCACAAATTTGTAGACTTGAAACTCGTAGAGCTTTTCACCTTATAATATCTCAACCTTACCTTATAATAACAAAACCATACCTTAGAATTTCGACCAATTTCAAATCATTGTTTTTGCAGACCTTGATGATATAGATCAATAATATAGACCACATGTTTATCGAGAATCACCTAAATGTAGAGTTTGTCCATCTGTTCCGATTTACCAATAACAATGCGAGTCATTTTTTAAGCATTGATTTGTACCAATGCTTTAAAATAACTATCATTTCCTTCTGTTGATAAAAGCATTTATAAGCAGAATGGAAGCAAAAATTTTGTTTTAACTAAAGATGCCAAAAGCAATAAAAAGCTCACAATTTTTGTTATATATGTGGTAAAACACCAAATTGTTCAACAAAATAACTATTTTTCCTATTTGAGTTTCATTAAAACCACAAAAAGCTTTTTCAATTAATTTTTTTTCTTTCAAAGCTTTTATTTCCTTTATTGACATGTTAAAGCTCAACTTTGTATTTATAAAATATATGTGATCAACTAATCGAGTAACTCTGAGAGATTGGTTTTAAAAAATAATATATCATATACGATTGTAAATATTGTATTCAAGCTTTTTTCTAAAGTTACAAAGTTTTTTAATTTTACGTAGACACATGATTCTCGTCTAAATTGGTGCAGTACCATCCCAGCTTGCTTGATAATCTAAAGTTTAGTTATATTATAATTTGAGTTATATACTAGTAAAATAAAGCTTTCATGAGCTTTTTCTAGATTTTTAAGCTTTATTTTTTTATCCATGCTTTTTAATAACTATCATTATTTTCTGTTAATAAAACCATTAATGAGCAGAACACAAATTTTGCGAACATTTTGATTTAAGTTTAAAACGTCAGTTATGAAAAAGCTTACAATTTTTGTTTTTGAATAATTCAGTTAAACAACAGTTTTTACAATTACTAAATTTAACAGATAAAAATATTTTCCATTTATGTTTCCATTCTGACAAAAAAATTTTTCTCTTAATTAAATTAATCGTTTTCTTCTAAAGCTTTTATGCTTTTGGATTAAAGATATGCAAAAGCTCAACTTTGGACCGGTTAGATATATCATACCAGCCCATCAAGTTACTCATAGGGAATCGCTTTTACATAATAATATGACTTTAACGATAAATTTCATATCATAAAAGCGTTTTCTAAGCTTACAAAGTATTTAAATTATGCTTTTAAAACACCACTATTAAAAGCTCTATAATAACAAATATTTATTTTGATTCATAATTAAACTCGTTGTTTGTTTAGTTAGGATTTCACAACAAAAGTTTTAAAAGCTCGTTTAATTCGTTCTAACTTATGAATGGCTGTGAGCTTTATGGCATTAATGAACTTTATCGTATAAATGAAAGCAATTTATAAAGAAACATAGTTCTAGTAATTAAGCTGCAAAAAATATTAAGATATACCTTTGTTGACAACAACAACTATGACATCTTATTGACAACAACAACCATGCTTCTACTAATTCTTTATAGTCGAATAAGTTCAAATTTCAATCAATTCGTTTCTTGCAAAATGTTTGTTTCAGATTATAAAAAAGCAAAAGATCGGAATCTGACCAGCAAGCACATATATAGCATCGATGGCTAGTTTTTAATGTTCAAAATGCATTTTCAAGCTACCATGCTCAATTAACAATGGCAAATAAGAGCTTAATAGTGTAAGCTTGACCTCTGTTTGTTATCCATATTGGAAATTCGTTAGGCTATGCATACATTTGCCAAGGGTCTGTACCACATCCAAATAAATTAATGAGATCACCTTTTTCCTTTCTACTGTGTGAAAAGGCATTTGATCTCTTAAAAAGCGTTCAACTTCTTTTAGTCATTGAAACTAAGTTGTTGATAAAGCCTCCCACGTGAATTATATTCTGAAATTGAATTCTCACAGTAGGAAGAGAAATTGCACCTGGCAGCTTTTTTAATATCTTATATAACACAAATCGGAAACTATAAGTTTTTTAATCAGATTTCAATTACTTATTTGAGGTCTTTTGGCCTGTTGCCATATTCATCCCATATAAGAAAATGTGGTCATTATGGAAATGGCCGCCGTATTTTCAAAATATTACTAATATATTTTACGATACTAAACAACTATTGAATTGTACATATTACAAATTTGTATTTGGGCCCGAAGTCAATATTTACCATATGAAGAAAAAGGTTGTTTACCAGTTTTCGCACGTATTTGATTTTACAATTTGCGTTTTCCATCTACATACTTACATAAACATATCGATATATAAATACATATTATGCAAACATTTTCTATTTACGATTCTGAAAATATTTTCCTATTTATCTAAAGCTAGATTAATATTTGTATAGGATCTTTTGTGCTGGGATTTGAAGCAAGTGTTGTTCTTATTTTTTATTCAATACCAAAAATTGAATTACAAAATAAAAAATAATATTTTTAAAAATAGATTGAACATATTGAAAATTAAATGGTAGATAGACGATCTCATTCTGTTTAAGGTTCGAAAAAACAAATAATCATATATTTTTCAAATAGGCTTCAAACTACTTACAATTATGTAAAATTACAAAGTACAAGTAGAATAGGAGCCAGAAGTATCAGGCTTGAATCCTGATAGGAGCAGGATGCAACTGGATTTTTCACTATCTGATTATGAACGGTGGTGTTAATGAACACATCTTTAACTCCATGTTGGAATGTAGCCTCATGGGTCAACCGATTATCCATGCCACTACTATGCGGTGTGCATGCACGTGCAAACCACAAAAGAGTTTCGAGTGCCCCAAAAAAAAATGCAAGGATATAAACGACAGATAGACTATTCAAGAAGAGTAAAGTCATATCGAAACAATATCGTTTTCGATGGATATTTTGGCTACTTGTTGTACAGTATCATCAATTTTCCCCAATTCTGTTTATATAGAGCTTTTTTCTCATACATGTTCACCAAGATCCTTGAATTATCACCAAATTTAGCTATATAATTCATTAAAGGTCATATTTCGTTTTATTGAAGGTCATATTGAAACTCCTCGTAATCGTAGCTAGATTTCATGAGAACCAGCTTTTCGTTCATGAACGTATCCAGCACCATATGGTTTAATAATGGATAAGACATAAGTAATAAGGATCATATAAGGATCTCTTCAATAAACACTATTGGCGAATAAATGAAGTTACTACCTTATATTTTGACAGATTCTTAGTATGTACGTATGTGCCAGTTGCTATGTGTAACAAAGGGCGACATCACGCGTTTTCTCATTGATTTGAGTCGACTCAAAGATAAAACTGCCGCAAGTGTAAGTTTCGACTTTAAATCATTAAGATATTTATAAAGTTTCAAAATTCTCAAACTTGGCAAAAGACATTGTTCAAAATGTCAGAAATTAATCTAAGTTATTCGTTAGCTTCGTGGTATCTCTAACACATGAGAATGGTACTGCGAAATCGGCTCCTTATTTTAATCGTTATTTCAATATAACATATCAGATCACAACACTGTCGATTAGAAGAGTAGAGTAAGAGTAGAGTAAGAGTAGAGTAAGAGTAGAGTAAGAGTAGAGTAAGAGTAGAGTAAGAGTAGAGTAAGAGTAGAGTAAGAGTAGAGTAAGAGTAGAGTAAGAGTAGAGTAAGAGTAGAGTAAGAGTAGAGTAAGAGTAGAGTAAGAGTAGAGTAAGAGTAGAGTAAGAGTAGAGTAAGAGTAGAGTAAGAGTAGAGTAAGAGTAGAGTAAGAGTAGAGTAAGAGTAGAGTAAGAGTAGAGTAAGAGTAGAGTAAGAGTAGAGTAAGAGTAGAGTAAGAGTAGAGTAAGAGTAGAGTAAGAGTAGAGTAAGAGTAGAGTAAGAGTAGAGTAAGAGTAGAGTAAGAGTAGAGTAAGAGTAGAGTAAGAGTAGAGTAAGAGTAGAGTAAGAGTAGAGTAAGAGTAGAGTAAGAGTAGAGTAAGAGTAGAGTAAGAGTAGAGTAAGAGTAGAGTAAGAGTAGAGTAAGAGTAGAGTAAGAGTAGAGTAAGAGTAGAGTAAGAGTAGAGTAAGAGTAGAGTAAGAGTAGAGTAAGAGTAGAGTAAGAGTAGAGTAAGAGTAGAGTAAGAGTAGAGTAAGAATAGAGTAAGAGTAGAGTAAGAGTAGAGTAAGAGTAGAGTAAGAGTAGAGTAAGAGTAGAGTAAGAGTAGAGTAAGAGTAGAGTAAGAGTAGAGTAAGAGTAGAGTAAGAGTAGAGTAAGAGTAGAGTAAGAGTAGAGTAAGAGTAGAGTAAGAGTAGAGTTAGAGTAGAGTAAGAGTAGAGTAAGAGTAGAGTAAGAGTAGAGTAAGAGTAGAGTAAGAGTAGAGTAAGAGTAGAGTAAGAGTAGAGTAAGAGTAGAGTAAGAGTAGAGTAAGAGTAGAGTAAGAGTAGAGTAAGAGTAGAGTAAGAGTAGAGTAAGAGTAGAGTAAGAGTAGAGTAAGAGTAGAGTAAGAGTAGAGTAAGAGTAGAGTAAGAGTAGAGTAAGAGTAGAGTAAGAGTAGAGTAAGAGTAGAGTAAGAGTAGAGTAAGAATAGAGTAAGAGTAGAGTAAGAGTAGAGTAAGAGTAGAGTAAGAGTAGAGTAAGAGTAGAGTAAGAGTAGAGTAAGAGTAGAGTAAGAGTAGAGTAAGAGTAGAGTAAGAGTAGAGTAAGAGTAGAGTAAGAGTAGAGTAAGAGTAGAGTAAGAGTAGAGTAAGAGTAGAGTTAGAGTAGAGTAAGAGTAGAGTAAGAGTAGAGTAAGAGTAGAGTAAGAGTAGAGTAAGAGTAGAGTAAGAGTAGAGTAAGAGTAGAGTAAGAGTAGAGTAAGAGTAGAGTAAGAGTAGGGTAAGAGTAGAGTAAGAGTAGAGTAAGAGTAGAGTAAGAGTAGAGTAAGAGTAGAGTAAGAGTAAAGTAAGAGTAGAGTAAGAGTAGAGTAAGAGTAGAGTAAGAGTAGAGTAAGAGTAGAGTAAGAGTAGAGTAAGAGTACAGTAAGAGTATAGAGTAAAAGTAGAGTAACAGTAGAGTAAGAGTAGAGTAAGAGTAGAGTAAGAGTAGAGTAAGAGTAGAGTAAGAGTAGAGTAAGAGTAGAGTAAGAGTAGAGTAAGAGTAGAGTAAGAGTAGAGTAAGAGTAGAGTAAGAGTAGAGTAAGAGTAGAGTAAGAGTAGAGTAAGAGTAGAGTAAGAGTAGAGTAAGAGTAGAGTAAGAGTAGAGTAAGAGTAGAGTAAGAGTAGAGTAAGAGTAGAGTAAGAGTAGCGTAAGAGTAGAGTAAGAGTAGAGTAAGAGTAGAGTAAGAGTAGAGTAAGAGTATAGAGTAAGAGTAGAGTAAAGTAGAGTAAGAGTAGAGTAAGAGTAGAGTAAGAGTAGAGTAAGAGTAGAGTAAGAGTAGAGTAAGAGTAGAGTAAGAGTAAAGTAAGAGTAGAGTAAGAGTAGAGTAAGAGTAGAGTAAGAGTAGAGTAAGAGTAGAGTAAGAGTAGAGTAAGAGTAGAGTAAGAGTAGAGTAAGAGTAGCGTAAGAGTAGAGTAAGAGTAGAGTAAGAGTAGAGTAAGAGTAGAGTAAGAGTAGAGTAAGAGTATAAAATAAGAGTAGAGTAAGAGTAGAGTAAGAGTAGAGTAAGAGTAGAGTAAGAGTAGAGTAAGAGTAGAGTAAGAGTAGAGTAAGAGTAAAGTAAGAGTAGAGTAAGAGTAGAGTAAGAGTAGAGTAAGAGTAGAGTAAGAGTAGAGTAAGAGTAGAGTAAGAGTAGAGTAAGAGTAGAGTAAGAGTAGAGTAAGAGTAGAGTAAGAGTAGAGTAAGAGTAGAGTAAGAGTAGAGTAAGAGTAGAGTAAGAGTAGAGTAAGAGTAGGGTAAGAGTAGAGTAAGAGTAGAGTAAGAGTAGAGTAAGAGTAGAGTAAGAGAAGAGTAAGAGTAAAGTAAGAGTAGAGTAAGAGTAGAGTAAGAGTAGAGTAAGAGTAGAGTAAGAGTAGAGTAAGAGTAGAGTAAGAGTAGAGTAAGAGTAGAGTAAGAGTAGAGTAAGAGTAGAGTAAGAGTAGAGTAAGAGTAGAGTAAGAGTAGAGTAAGAGTAGAGTAAGAGTAGAGTAAGAGTAGAGAAAAAGTATAGAATGAGAAACTCTTTCAACCATTAAGCTACAACAGGCGACTAGAATACGAATAATATACTAATAAAGTATTATATAATAATAGAAAAGTGAAATTGGATTGGATATCTTGATAACAGTGATGCTTTAACTTATTGTTAAACAAATTAAAGTAGTTTTGAAGTTCTTATAGTGATTTTTAAACCAAAGAAGAGTCTTTTCATATATTCAATATTTTTAAATTGCTTTGTTTTTTATCTCTACAATCTGTTTCGGGGCTCGAAGCACTTCCAACTCTTTCGCCGTTCGCTTATTTACGTCCTTACCTTACGCCATTATAGCCAAATCGAGGACATACGACTATAGGTACGATTTACGTAGAATCATCTGCACATTGCATAGCTCCATGACAGCCTATAGTACTGACACGGAAGATGGGTTGGCCCATGAATTCTGCACTCCAACAGGGGGTCATAAATGTGTTCATTCATACCACCGATCGTAATCGTATAATGAAAAATCCCTTTACAATCCTGCCCCTATCGGGATTCGAACGCGGTACCTCCCACTCCAACTGCCGCAGCTTTAACCACTGCGCCACCTGGGCGGTTATTTTTAAATTGGCTACGACTAATACTAAATGTTTGTTATTGATTTCGGTTTTATTATTTTACATTAGGGTGATGTACATTGAAGAGCACGTTATGGTTTTGGTTCACATCCAACCGATGTGATATAATTAATTGAAATAAAATGTTTTATATGTTAAAATCATTCGTTTTTATAGGTTTAGTAATAAAACAAACATAATTGTTGTTTACTGCATCGGATGACATATTGTGTGGTCGTTAAATCATATGTTATCATTTAAGACAAATTAAATTAATATTAAGAACACACTCTTCGTAGATTATATGAATGAACTTTATGATTCAAAACAAACAAAACTATTTTTCTTGTCAAGCTTGCAGTTCAATTGATAAATTGCATATAAATGAAATATTTTATTACTTTGTTGATGTTGCTCGAACTTAACGACACGACATATAACGTTTATGACCTATTTATTTGTTGTATGTTTAGATCAGTTATTTTCCACCAACCTCATTAATAAAAAAAAATTTAAAAAAAGTTATAAAACTACAAAATATTTTTTAAGCATCGCACTTAGCAAAGCACAACTTTAATTTGAAACTTTTTAATGAGAGAGCATAAATCCTATATTCGAACATATGTTACCAATGACGTAGGATTAAACATTAAAGAGTATTTTTAATATTAAGATTATTTAGTTTAACAACATAACATGATTGTGCTATTTTTATTTAATTATTTATGTACTATAAAGTACTTAAAAACTTAAATTTCAATTAGTCGTACATGCCAACATTGTGTTAACCTCTTAATACGTAACTTTATGCAAATACAATTTAATGAAACAATAGTTGAATGTTAAATTATATCTTCTATCTATAGGGTGTCCCAAACACCGGTTCAGATTTGACTTTTCGTTTATTTTGGGTCTGGTAACACTAATGTCATTTTTTCATTGACAGAAACTCAGTATATTATTTTTAGTTAACGAAATGGGTCGCATAACTACAACTAAGAAAATTTACTTCCGCACAAGAAATGTTTAATTGTGAGGTGCCGTGAAGAACAAGAGTTTTATGGACAAACCACAAATAATTGAATATTTTAAAGCCAACATTGAAGCAACAACTGCCGAAATAGATCCGCGTATACAATACAAATTGTGCTCAGAAATTAGATCGACCGAATGAAGTTCGCCAATTACAGCGGCGGCTCCCAGTTGAATGAAATCATTTTCCATAAATAACCAGAAGGGTGTGTTTAATATCCGAACTTCTTATTGGGACACCCTTTGTGTTCAATTCTTCTAATTTGTCACTGTCGATCTGTTAATGTCTTATTATCACTGTTTCACGGTATATGACCACAGACTACGTCACTCTAAAGTTGAGTACAGATTAAGTTCTGCTTTTGCCCCAGTAAACATATTGCAGAGCCCGAAAACCAAACGAACGCCACCCGTTTAGTCTTTGTTTGTTTTGTTTGTGGCAATTATTATATAAAACCTCGTGGGTCAATATTTTGTGAAGTGTTTATATATCCTATACCAAACAATGACCGACAGATTAGAGCGTCTACGGGATCGAGCACAAGCACAAATGATGAACATTTTGCAGTTTGCTGAAGGAATCACCACCAATACCTCTCAGAAGCAATAACAGCACGTCGTGAAGTTCTGGAAAGTAGATATCAAACTTTCAACGAACTCGAACAGCAGTTATTAGACTTTTCAGCCTACCAGCCAATTACTGAAATGGTTGATGAAATATACTATAAAGCACGAGAATTAATAATGCTTGCATGTAGTAGTCGTGAAAAGGATGAGCAGAACTCCAGCACCCTAAACACCACTCTAGAACAATTTATGGACCAACAAAAGACATTTTACGAAGGTGTCAATATTTCGCACCACGTGAGGCTACCAAAAATAAATATGGAGCCTTTTTCTGGTGACTATAAATGCTGGGTTTCATTTTATGATCTGTTCAAGACAACGGTGCACGATAAAAATCAAATCAGTAAAGTGCAACAACTGCAAATACTAAAGGGCTTGCTAACAGGAGACGCTGCTGCTCTAATACGACACATTCCAATAACGGAAAATAAATATTGCGAGGCATGGGACAAATTGTGCAAAAGGTACAATAAAACGACACCCATAGTTTCCTCGTTGGTGCAATCATTTTTCGTCCAAAAGCCGTGTAATCATGCAAATGGGAAAGAGTTACGTCGTATTAGTGAAACAGCAGACGAAGTTATTCGCGGATTACGTGCTTTAGAACCAAGCGCTGAAACAAGAGATCCATGGCTTACTCATATAGTAATGGACAAAATTGATCACGAATCCAAGCAGTTATGGGCCAACAAATCAGTGGAATCAGACTTCCCAACATTCGACGAGTTACTGCAGTTTCTAAATAAAAGGTGTGATGCGTTAGAAATTTGTGATGCAACAACAAAGAAGGTCACAACAAAGTTCACATCCAATACTTTTCTTACCGCCAACTCAAACAACACGTATAAATGTACAGTATGTAATCAAAAACACCCACTATTTAGATGCCCGAAATTCAAAAATAAAAATGTAAAGTCCAGATTGATCTTAGTAGACGATCAAAACCTATGTACTAATTGTCTGAAGAAGGGACATGTAAGTGCAAAATGTTTCTTAAAAGCTTCTTGTCTTATATGTAGTAAGCGTCACGACACTTTACTGCATCAAGAAGATGACGAAACTGCTTTGGATTCCAATCAATCATCATCAAGTCATCATATTACTGTCATACCACAATTCGACGATCAGTATCTACAAACCATATCGAAGTCACAAACTACTATTGAACCCACGCCAATCCAGAAAAACCAAAACCAACAACAAGTATTACACACACACTATTCTTCGGCAACCACGGTACTACCAACATCAATCACGTACCGGTGAACTCCAGCCATTTAGAGCACTTTTAGACTCAGGCTCACAAACATCATTTGTCACTGAATCTTGCGCTCAACGCCTAAACCTGAGGCGAAGTCATTCTGCCATATCAGTATACGGTTTAGCATCTACACCGGCTGGACATACAAAAGATAACATCAATATGACCATTTATTCACGCACAGACAAACAGTTCAAGCTCTGTGTTACGGCTCATGTTATTTGTAAAATATCCAATCAATCACCAAGAAAGCCAGACACTATAATTCAACAGACTGACGATTTGGAATTAGCAGCACAAATGATGTGCTGCATATTGACGCAGCACATCATTTGTGCTGCTAAATGATAGCATATTGACGTTCTTCTCGGAGCTGCTGTATTTTTTGAAATATTAAATCCAGAAAGGCGCATAATTGATGGGTTTCAACCACTGCAACCATCTAAATTTGGGTGGTTAATAGCGGGACGGTTTTCAAATCAACCGGATGAGATTAATATGCAAATTACCAAGGATCCTCTCATTTTTACAATAAACAAAGACGTACAAATTCCACATTGGAAGTTTTGGATAGAAAAAAAGCTTGCAATCATTCCTCAGCCAGTAAAACCTGCATTTAAATGTGCAATACAATTAACAAAACAACAAGGTATTGATGTGAAAAGAAAGTCTGCAAGAATAACGACATGTTTGGACACAAGATTCTTAAAAATCAACCCACAACCATTTGCAACGTCGGATACCTGTTGGTATGGGCCACAGTGGTTAATGGAACCGAAAGGAAAGTATCCAAAATTACAACCAACGATTGCAACTATGGATAAGTCAACCTTAACTGAGCAATTAAAAGATCTCCAAGGCCTGACTGAAAAGATCGCAGAAAATACTATCAAATACCAAGTATTATCCTGGTTTAATAGATGGAAAATAAAGAGTATTAATTTGAGGCTCAAACGGTCAAGACAACCAACACAAGATAAACCTCAAACCAATTTAATACCTCCATCACATTCATCAGCTCTCATTAATTTATGTAGGAATGTACAGCGAGTTAAATTAAAACACAGAGAGATGTTCTAAGTAAGAATCCACCTCCAACAAGAAATCCACGATCATCAATTATTCCATTGATGAACTCGAATGGAGTACTTCCAGTTGGCAAACGGCTAAACAAAGTTTCAATTCCATATCCGTCAATAAATCCGATTATTCGACTGAACAATCACATAGTTGGTGATGTAATAGGGCGCGATAGTCATATCAATCACCTGCACGCAGATCTAGTTTATATTAAAATCAGCAAACGGACAAGGTTTCCAACTGAAAAATCATACAATGCTGTTGCATGTGCAGCGGGGCAAGCTGTGCACCCAGAGAAAGTTATAAGTCTAAATACAGGCTCGATCTGGACAGCCTACAAACGATTTATTTTATAAATCAGTCAAATTACTTACTAGTATCTGACTTTTTCTTGCAGAAAATTAATATATTCCACTTCAGTTCATCTCAATTCTCACACTTTGGTAGATTGTGGGAATTCTCAGGCAATTTATTTAAGTTCATATTAATGTATAACTTAAAAGGGGTAACGAATATCAATTCAAGATTTGAGGAACTGACAACAGTGATAAGACAAATCGAATCATTACCCAATTCAACTCTTTCGTGTATACTAAATAATGACTCAGCTGATCTTCAAGAAGTGACACTAGCACTGTTTCTTATGTTAGAATCATTGACAGCAATGCCTGAACCGAATCCAGAAGGCATACTACGAGAGATACTCTACGAGTATTCAATAAATCCTAACTGTAGCAGAACATACGACGTCCCCAAGGCTTCTGAAAGCGGTGGCATTATCATGTTCCGGTATAACACGGTGGTTACTCTGAAGACAGCAACAACCAAAGTAAAATGTACAGTATATAAATTGCTTAAGCAATACAATTCCTTAAGGTGCGGGAGTATGTTGGTGAGAATCACACACGTAATTAAAACACACATTTGTATTTAAGAACTACTTATTTCTCTATATATTGAATAACTAAACTATCTGTAAACAATTCATAACATTAGCATTAATGATCAATTTACTTAAGTTTTAAAATATCTGTGACACAATTTGCTACAAATTGTTTACTTTGACAACTAATTATACAACCAAATACTGTCAATAAGATCATTTCATAAATCAATTTGGAATAGATTTTACGTATACAACCGGTTAATTGGTGCAAAAGTAATACTTTTCCCATAATTTAAATTTATTGAAGACTTAAGCTGCTATAACAAAAAGCTTTCCAAATTGATGCTCTATAAAATTAGCAATCTATAAAAAGGGTAGAATAAGCAAAATCGGTCATTCTACTATAATCTGACGACTTCAGAAGATTAAAAATATTATAGAAGCAAAGTTACAGTGTGTTAATAAACTATAAATATTCTAGTAAAGTTTGGTTTTAATTAATTTAATTAATACTGATATCAGCTCAATTATAAGTTCAATACTGCATTCATCATAAACATATTCATCTTTAACAGCATCTCACGTTCATCTTTAACGATACAATATCCATCCATCCATTCATTCAAATAACTTGATCAACAGTCATAGATGTGTTCATTCACTCCACCGATCGTAATCATATGGTGAAAAATCCCTTTACCATCTTGCTCCTATCGGAATTCAAACGCGGTTCCTCCCGCTCCAACTGCCGCAGCTTTAACCACTGCACCACCTGGGCGGTCACACGTTTAGTCGATATATATTTTAGTACAAATTCCATTAATTATAATATTATTCGTAACATCGTATAACACGTAACCCTTATCAAATTTTCGATAATTCTGTTCTTTATATTTTATTATATTTATTCTTTTAGACACATGATTTCCAAAAAACAAAAAATCAATAAACAAAACTTCTCCTCCATCAAAAAGTATATTTTTATAAAATTTTGGTCTGAAGTTCAGAGTTTAACTGTTGAATAAAAAATAAATTCATTTTCCAAAAACATTTGAATAAACATTTAAAAGCTTTAAATATTTAAAATATCATTTGTTGAATCTGGATTAAGTTTAATTTTTCCTCCCGCATCTCAAATGAGATTATTGATTGCGATTTTAGTTATATCTTAAAGCTTCGAGAGAGATAGGTGTGGTTCAAACAGGAGGAGATTTTTTGAAAATTCATAAGCATGCTCGAATAACTGTACAAAATATCATAATAACTCTAATGATATTTTAAAAGAAAACCACGATTAATTTATAGGTAGTATAGCCTACGAATCAGCCAAGTATGTATAGATTAGAAGTGCCAAAAATTATGTCAAAAATAGTGGCATTTATATGATTTCAATCGCTTTGGGACAAATCAATTAATCCTCATGTAAATGTTCCTCCTGCTTGTATTTTGACCAAATAAAGGGTTGGCCCAATAACCACCCAATGTAACCCCCACGCGTTCTGTAGTGGATACATCAAAAGCTTTCCGGCCAACAATTGTGAGATATTATCCGAAACAATCAACAACCGCGTGAATTAAGACCATCAAGGAAAAGTTTATAATCGATAATGCACATGAGCTAGAATTTGATGCAATTTGTCATACTATACGCATGAGAATATATCGTGGAAATGTGTTATTGTTGGTGCTCTCAATCGTTCAATTTAACGCCATAAGATTACTTTTTATCGAGAGTTTTGAAAAACAGAGCATACAGTTCAGTCACCACAAATATAAAATTGTCCCTATTGCAAAATGTAATAAAAAATGTTGACTGTCTGTTAATCAAAATGTGGCGAACATTTGAGGCATTGCATTTATTATCAATAAATCTTCATTATTTTGTCTCGATTGAATAACTCAATACAACCAATTTTAGTGTGTGTCAACGGTTTCGATCAAAAGATTATCCTCGTTTTTTTCATCTACAACGGTAAAATGTGCTAAACTTGTATTTTTTTAACAGGCTGATTCTGTTCAAAATAGTTTAAACCTTCATGATCTGGTAATATCAGAAATTTCGATTTGGAAGGTAAAATGGCCATCAGAACCATCAGTTAGTCCGGAGTGTAAAGTACCAAACATTTTCATCCGTTTTGGTAGAAAACGGTGGCAACCATAGTAAATGAATGACCTTGTGTGAAAAAAAGAATGATCGAATAGGAGGTACATTATCCAATTGGTATTCCCATTGAGATTTATAAACACCTAACACGTCATGTACATATGACATTTGTGGTCAGTATTCATTGACATTGTACTTCATTGAAAATTGTTTTCGTGTTATGCAACCATTTAATAGTATTGATAATGATCCAACTGAACGCACTATTCGTAAAACAATAAATAAATATCGAACCACTTTTTCATTTTTGGGTATTCATCACCCGACTTGAGTTCGTACAAGTCTAATGTGAAAGATCTAATGTGAATATTGGGTGGGTGACATCATGAGGATCATATTTCTTTAAAATTCAGGAAGGACAGAGTGTAAACGTCAACGGCGCAAGTTACGTATTATCATTGAATTTTTATTGCCAAATTGGTGAAGTCGACTTGGATGGGGCAACGTGCCACAAAGCAAGCATAACCTTCGATTTAAGAGACTCATAATTTGGTCACGGAGATCTAGTGATCTGACGCTGTTTGATTACTTTTTATGAGATATCTTGTTTATGTCAATTTAACACACTCGACTCCTGTATTAGAAGCGAACAAATTTTTTTCAAGTAAATTTCATTAAAAATAACTTTTAGTTTTACAAAATACTATTCAAAATTGGAACTACAAAATACTATTCAAAATTAAACATACAAACAGTTTCTTTATAAAAGAGCAGTTTCATAATACAAATAATTTTTTTAAATTTTTTTTCAAGTAAATTTTATCTAAAAAAAATTTTTTTTTAAAATGAAATTTATCTTAAAAAAATTTTTTAACATAAACATCCTATTTGGTTATAATTGTTTGCACTTCTTAAAATTTAGTAAAAATCTAATTAGTAGAAATTAATTTCCAAATGATATTTATTATAAATTTTTAATTCCAGTACTACCTTATAGGTTCTTTATAAAACTGGTTTTTACATTTAGCCGTTTATCTTCAACTATTGACAAACGAAAGAGTCATTGCGCCATTTTATGAACTTTTCGTCGATACTGATTTACTTCTGAGCATATTTGTAACTATAACAAGTTTTCCGTGAATATTGGAAATCACGTAAAGATCTACGCGATTGCCAAATATATCATCACTGTGGGTCGAGATAAATCGAGAATAGGTATCACCTAACTACTTGACCTAATGCAAAATCACACATAAATCACATTTAGCTCTGGTTATTGTTTTATAGATATATTACTATAGATATATTATTATAGATATATTATTATTGTTTGAGACTCCAAAGATATCGGCTATGAAGCAAAAAAATCCTATAAAAAACGGTCTAGGTTGCATAAATATTTTGACTGTAAATTCAATGTTTTTGGCTGTTTTTAATAATGTAAATTTGAAAATTAATTATTAAATATCCGTACAACCAGTTTTTTGTGCAAAACAAAACTAACTAAATTTTCTTCTAGTAAATTTTATAGAAAAAAAATTTAACTAGAAATACAAAATTTTACAAATTTATTTATTAAAGACGTTTAAGCAGTTTTTTGTGCATAAAAAAATATACTAAACTTTTTTCTAGTATATTTTGTCGAAAAAAAATTTTGGTTTTTACAAAATGTTAACAAATGAATATTTACAAATTTATTTCTTAAAATAATTTTAGTAAATTTTTTTCCCACAATCGAACTACTTGTTGTATAAGTAGTTCGTTTGTGGTAAAAAAATTTACTAAAATTTTTTTCAAGTAAATTTTATGAAAAAAATTTTCTTCAAATATAAACAAAACTTGAAACATTCCTATTTGGTTATGAATCCTTATACTTTCTAAAATATTGTTTTATTTTTGTAAATTTAGCAGAAATTCTTAATATTTATTTAATACCTACAAGCAGTTTTTTGTGTAAAATAACATATACTAAATTTTTTCTAGTAAATTTTATCGAAAAAAAATTTGGGTTTTTACAAAATGTTAACTTTTAATATGAATATTTACAAATTTATTTATTAATACAACAAGCAGTTCATTTGTGGAAAAAAAATTTACTAAATTTTTTTCAAGTAAATTTTAAGAAAAAAATTTTCTTCAAAAATAAACTTTCTAAATTGCTATTTGGTTATGAATCTTTATACTTTCTAAAATATTGTTTTATTTTTGTAAATTTAACAGAAATTCTTGATAAAAGCTTATCTTTAACAGAAATTCTTGATTAAAGCTTAAATAAGCTTACGAAGAATATCAAATTTAACTTGTCCACATTTGAAAATGAAATTCTTTATGAATTTTTAATTCCAGTACTACCTTATCGGTTCTTTAATAAACTGGTTTTTACATTCAGCCATCTACCATCAATTATTGACAACTGAAGATGTCCTACCCATTATGAACATATTTGTAGCTCTAAAAAGTTTTCGGTGAATATTTGAAGTCATGTTAATATCTAAGCACTGGTCAAATATATCGTCACTGTGTGTCGAGAGAGATCGAGAGTAGGTTTTCTCCATTTCGATGAGCTTGACCTTGCTCTGGTTATTGTTTTCTTTGACATATTGTCTTCTTGTACTTTATGAAGATTTCGTTCCGTTTTAACTGTCATTGAAATTTTGTACAAAAGCTTTTAACAATTATGATTGTACCAAAGAAAAGCTTTTAAAAATAATCAAAACCATTTTGATACGGTTGCTATCATATCGCATCGCAAACAAAATTACTTTTATTAGATAAAAAATGATATAGAACACTTACTTCTTAGAACGACAAAACATATATTTCAATTACTCTATATGTGTTTATCTATATAGGTAGGTAGTATTTTTGACTGAAAAACGTGGATGAAAATTTATCTGACGTCTTCTAAGCTAAAACGGAATCGTGTCTATTAAAAAAATACTTAAGCGTAGGTGTATAGCCTTTAAAAGAATTAAATTATGTGGAAATAAACGAACAATAGGATGTGGAAGAGAAACCTCGTATACTCAAAAATAAACAGGATAATTCAAAAAATTATGATGTTGTCATGCACGCATCCTATTATGAGCCTAACCAGCAAAATCATCACCGTTGTTTCGAATGATTAGAACAACGATGTCATAAGAGAGTCTAGTTCTTCGTTTTAGGTTCCTATACCATATGACAATCATCACAATGTTTTCCAAAAAGGTGCTATTATGATAGCAATACATTAATTGCGGAAGTATAAAATTTATTACTTGTTACGATGTTCAACCACCGATTCTTATACCAGATACACAGATACGTAGAGCGAACATAAAATATCAAAAGAATACTGTTACGGTTTTGTAGGATATAAAATTCATTTATCTAACAAAAATAGACACATACTCGAACCATATGTGTTTACAACTTAAAAACCTAGATAAATCTCGTCAAAAATTTTATCATACTCATGTTGTGCTTTTCTATTACGATAAAATATCTTTTTTTATGTGCACATACTGTGAATCCCACAAAACACCATTAAATGAACTTTTCATAGGTAGTTTGTATATTCATAACCACATCTATATATCCATATTAAAGAGATACATGCGAGATAATCAAACCAAATTTGATTTATATTTCATGTAAAAGAAGGAGTAAAGTGGAATTTTAGAATGTCGTGTTCAGCACATATACAGCATCAATTTATTAATATAGACGAGAAGCATATATGTAGAATCTTTGGTTATGTTTCAAGACGTATAGAGCTTTGACGCCTCAACGGAACCACCTGCAGAACCACCTTCTCATTAGCTTTTCCTCATCAAATTATTTCTTTAACTGACATGAACCAGTTTGATTTGTAACAATATCTATCAGATTTATTAATAACCACAACAACATTTTATATTGTCCAAGTAAATTAAATATGAATTTTCGAAAGCTTTACAATTACAGTACGTAATTGGATATAAAACTTGACATAAAGTTGTTGTATTTGACAAGTTGTATTATTACGTTATCTTATCTTAAAAACTTGTCATGTAACATATACGTTTTGAAGATTAACTGCACACCGCTTCCAAAAATCAATATCCCACCATTTTATCGAGTTAACTCAGTATGCCAATCGCGAGCCTACTACGCTAACAATAGTTCACAATTTTTGTATAGTGAAGAGCAATTTAACATTCGGACTTTAGTAAAGGCGCCCCAGATGATATGGAGGTTAGGTATTAAAGCACTAGGCGGCTCAATATGAAGATGTGTGACATGTTACAAAAGATGTGTGAGATGAACATCTTTATAATCAAACCTCATTTGAAATACGTTAATATATACTACTTTACTGCCCATGGTTGCTTTAAATAACAAAGCTTACATGAATCACTTTTTCAGATGTCGTATTTTATTTAACTCATAATCGAAAATGTCGTTTGTAACAGAACCATGAGAACGGCAATTTCAAATACCAAGAGGTAATGTTAAGCTAATTATTACTGATCAAAATTCATGAAATATCGACTACGATCACCAACGAGAAGTGTGCGTCGCTTTAGCTAATACCACTAATAGATGCTTATGGTTGGTCTCACAATACGAAACAGCGTCAAACTATTTAGTGGATGATTTATGGAGAGGTATGTGCAAGTCTATTTGATCAAGTCAAAGCATACAATATCAAAAGCACAATATTTGGAATGGAACCACCATCATATAGAACACTACAACAAAGCGCAATGGACAGTATGATAAACTTTTCTGACGCCATGACGAGATAAATGTTGATCATGACGAGTATGGACTCCACCCATTTAAATTATTGAGACCACGGTGTATAAATTGACAACAGTTTCTATTTTCAAAAGGAGTTCTAGAAAGTGAACAGATAGCAACGAAGCATTTAATATAGCCAGAAGTACCTATACGATTTCGATCCTTTAGGGTGGTTTCAATGTTCTAAAGCTTTTGAAATAACGTTGGAACGAGGAACTACCAAGTGGAGTATCAACAAAGTATTGATTATGATAACCGTGTCAACAATACAGTGATCTTATTAGAGTTTGAGTAATAATAAAGAACTCTTTGGCGTCGTTCGACCACAAATATCCAGGGTTATCGCCTAAATATGTGGTTATCGCCGCCGCAGTTGATCTAAATAAACGAGCAATAATACAATAACATCTGATGTGTGTGTTGCTTTTGTTGAGTCACTTTATTGGTGCTAACATTTCGTTCCAAGGCTCCAGCAACTCTTCGAATTTATACAAAAGAATAATGTTGCTATTTCTAATAGTTTACAATGTTCGCGGATTTGTTGGCATTTCAAACCACCTCATCCTCCACATTTTGGGGAAATCTGAGAACTAGCAGACCACTTAATTCCATTTACGAAGAGCATTGGTCAAAATATACTGTTCACATACGAAGAGATGATAACATTCCTTGCGGCAATAGAAGGATAAGAACTTAAAGCACAGTGTTCATTCTTCAACCTCAATTATGGTATTAAGGTTACGTTTAGGATGCAGTAGAGCTTAATTTAGGATCCAGTAGAGCAAAGCTGCTCCGTCTCCTTTTTTGTCTGTAAATTTTTACCAACTACAAATAAACCTGCAACTTGTTTGAATTCTATTTGCTTGCTTTCCTCTCTTGTTGTGTTTTTATCAAAGGCCTTAACCACACCGTTTTCATACGACGAATGATACCTCGCATTATAAGTATACGGTGCTCAATACCTTATAATAGGTTGAAACCATAATCTCTTTTTTTAGAACACGCGAAAGAATTCTTTTATCTATAGTTAAGGTAAGCGGACATATAATTTTGGGTTTCATCGATGAACTTCCCTGAAAACCTGGGTCCATTTCCACTATTGTTTCGTTGTGACTTTAAAATAATCTCGATTAAAGCCTCGACACCTAATTCTTCAGAATTTGTTGTAGTTCCTAAACCAGTTTCATTTAAACAATTTATACATATATGTTCTTAACTATATGATATACGATTAGATCTGAAACTTTATTAAAATCAGTTGACCAGAAAGAGGTTAGATCTGGAATAGTATTTTTTGATAGCATTGAGAATGTTTGCTATATAAAGACTTCTGACAATGCAAATTTTTTGCCTGGCTTGTTGCATAACTAGATATAACCATTGTCTTTGAGTGCGACCTTTCATTATTTCTTTTATTATTCGACTATACCATTTTTCTGTGTCCAAAACACTATCTCAATACTTAGGCAGTACCTATAGCTAATAACCGAAATGTGTGATCTTAATGTTCAATCGTTTCTGGCTTATCAGCGTATAGAAGTGGCTTAACATATCCACAAAGAAAATATTTGAATGCAGTTAGATCACGCAATGAACAATTAACAGGACCATTATGTGAATACCGCCAAAATGGATCAGTTCAATCTTTCTGAGTGGTTAGCCTGAGGTTATTATTTAGCCGTGAAATTATGCTGACCACATCGCGGCTTAACAACAACCAATCAAACTGGAGTCCATTCAGAACTAGTCCTGGGACTCAATAATTAGAGATGGAAACCTTGTTTTCTAATGCTCTGTCATTTATATTCTAGTGTGGTTCGAATTGAAAATAATAATCTTCTGTAATGATCCAAAATTATGAAAATATTTGGAAACCAATTGGGGTGCAAAAAAGTTAGAAATCATATGTCTATACCGCCATCGGAAAGAGATGGGGCCTGACACCGGAGCTGGTACACTGGCTATACACTTCCGTAGTAAGACCTGTACTTATGTATGGGGTGAGCGTGTGGTGGCCAGCTCTTGATAAAATAACATACAGGAAAAGGATTGAGAAGGTACAAAGAACGGCCTGCATGCTTATAAGCGGGGCACTGAGGACAACACCTACAAGTGCCTTAGAGGTCTTGTTTCACCTTCTCCCCGTGGACATTTATGGTAAGCAGATGGCGGCGATTACGGCCACTCGACTATCAGCCATGTCTCAGTGGAAATGTCTTCAAATAGGACACTCGACGATAGTCAGATCGCTGAGGAAAGAACTGGCGAATATTGACTATGTTTCACCGACTCTGTGCTTCGAGAAAAGGTTCGAAACCACCTGCCCTTCAAGGGAATCCTGAAGGAGCGGGTTGGCTGCTGAAACGGGAGCATTGCAGTTCTTTATACGGATGGCTCTAAGTTAAACGGTAAAGTAGGAGCTGGAGTCTTCTGTGATAAACTAGAGGTAGATATAGCAGTTCGCCTCCCTGATCACTGCAGTGTGTACCAGGCAGAGGTGATAGCGATTGAAGAGGTCCTGAATTGGTTGAAACATAATGTGGTATCCTCGACTGATATCGCAGTTTATGTGGACAGTCAGGCGGCAATCAAGTCGCTGGTTTCTGTTTCTCTAACGTCTAGAGTGGCGTTGGGTGGCCGCTCGTCTCTAAATGAGATGAGTGAGCATTTCAACTTCCAGGAAGTCTGGGTCCCCGGCCACTCAGACTAGCGAGGCACGGTACAACTCTCCAACTGCTACCAGAAAGGGCCAAGTTGGGGAGACCCCATTAACGCACGCAAGACTGGGCTTAAAAAAGAAGCGGAAGCCTCAGCGAACGATAGATGGACGAACACTCTCTCATGTAGAGTGGCAAGACAAGTCTGGCCAAAGCTGAACTTGAAACGATCAAAGGCACTTATCTCCCTACGAAGACGTGAACTTAAAACGATCGTGGGGATACTCACAGGACACTGCCTTCTTGGAGAGCATGCGAGAAAGCTGGGTCTGGAAGTAAATGACTTTTGCAGAAGCTGTAGGGCTGAGAAGGAGGAAGAGACGTAAGTCCACCTTCTATGCTCATGCCGGGCTTTGGCACACAAAAGACATGAATATTTGGGTAAGTTTTTAATGGACTGCCTTTCCGATCTCGAAAACTGTAATGTGCGAGACTTATTTCGCTACGTAAGCAGCTCTAACTGGTTTTCATAGGGGTAAAGGGGGAGTAAGATCCTGTGGTATCACAACGGACCGTTGCCGGTCTAAGTGTGCTGTAGCAGCCACTCAACCTAACCTAACTTAACCTATGTCTATACCGTACAGTGTTGACTGTAATATCCGCCTAAGATTTTATCGAATTGAGGAGAAATTGAGCGAATTGAGGTCTTCCTCACTTCTACGCTGTACAGCTTGTATCGCTTCTTCCGTATGCACTGCTTTTATACGTGGTGCGGAAACTACCAGTAGTTAACCAAATTATCTGCTCTGATTTAAGAACAATTAATATGACATAATTAAATTTATGTAATATACAATTTTGTTTTTTTGGAAGAAGAAACCAAGATTATAATTCTTGTCAAGACACAGGTACAATGATAAAGTTCTTGTTACATCAACTATTAATACTGTAGGATTAAGAACTAAGCAAAAATTTTCCAAATAATCCGAGATGTCTATCATGAACCTTGTCTTATAAATCAACTTTGTACGAGTTGAACAACTTTCACCCTTAAACAAGTTTATCTGGTAAGCTTGTTATCTGGTTTAATGATTCAAAATTATGAAAATATGTGAAAAGCTTGCCCCATCTCTCGGGCCTTCTGGTGTAATTAACAGTCGTGACTCATTTTCAAATCTCAGAATCATTTATAATTGTTTTAATTTGTAGCCTTGCTAGCATTTGATCATCAATCATCAAAATTAATTTATGTCAGTTTAAGGAACCGGAGGATGAAATAACAGCTAACATCTAAAGCGTCTTAAAGCTTTTAGAATAAAATTTATTACGTATGTGAGTCTCATTTTGACCCCATTTATCTGGAATGGAATCGTTTGACTACAATTGCTATATATCAAAGTCAATTAGGGGTGTGAAGTTTTCGACAAATCGACAAAAATATGAATGAACTGGTATAACAACTGTACAGTACATAACATTCATAGTTGAGACATTGAGCAGGCATCCTTAGTGTACCAAGCGTAAGTGTCAAGTGAATAAAACAAAAATTCAAGTTAATATCAAATTTTAGTCGGGTAAAAGTTTTAGTGAAGCAAGTGAAAAGTGAATTTCAAAATAAATAGTACTACACAATACACAAATGGGGAAAGTAGTATAAACTACTTGAACCAAATAAATAACATACCACTACCTAACACAGACTCAGACTCCGAATCAAATGACAACACAAAAAAAATTAGACTATCAGATATAATGGATTCCAAATTACAAACTAAACGAAATTATAACCAAACAAAAATTACTACAACTAAAACATCAAATAAAGCAACGCGAGATAACAACGCGGTCATGATAGAAAATACAGATATGAACGATACCGGAAAAAATATAAATGACAAACAGAACAAATATAATAAGGAAGACTCGAAACCTTTCAAAGTAATGATAACGAAACACAATCTAAATATGATTAAATTAGGAAAGGCACTACAAACAAATAATATAAAAAACATAGATAGTGTTGAACTAATATCGAAAAACATGGCAAGATTAATCTTTAAGAACTATCAAGATGCAAACCAATGTATCGACTCTGTGAAACTTCGACAATTTGATGAGTACCATGCATTCATTCCATCAAATTTCAACAATACAATTGGTATTATAAAAAATATTCCAACAGATATAACCATGGACGAACTAAAAGAAAACATCAAATCAAATGTGGAAATCACGAAATTCGAAAGAATGACAAAATGGGATAGTATTAAAGAAAAACTGACGGATATGGAACTGGTAAAATTAACATTTAGATCAAACTCAGTACCAAACAATATTGTCATGTATGACAATATCCTATAGTAAAAGTTCAAATTTATATACCGAATCCTTTACACTGTAAAAAATGCCTTAACTATGGCCATACAAGAAAAAAATGCAGAACTATCGACAATATAAGATGCACCACGTGTGCAAAAATTTGCGACAACACACATCTATGTGATTTAAAAGAAAGGTGTAAATTCTGTGGGGATGGCCATAGAACAAATCATAGAGACTGTCACGAAAGGTATAGACAAATAAAAATAACTGAGTATATGACCATAAACAAATCATCCTTTAGAGAAACCAAAGATGCACTTTTTGGTAAAAGACAACGCACACCGCGACAACAGGGCTTCATAACGGACCAAACAAGTAACATTAATACAGAGCGAAACAGATGGGAAATAAATGATTCAGATCAAACAGAGCGAAAACTTCAAATACTGTATAACACTGTAAAAATCTTGAAAGAACAAATCAAAACAAAAGATGACATATTCAAAAAAATTGACATGACTTTCAATCAAGAAAATAAAATAAACAAAAACCCAGCAATGTTAGACACGATTCTAATTGAAATTAAAAAAATTCTATTGCCTAACACAATAGAATAATAAAAAATAAATAACACCTTATAACAGAAGAATAATAGAATAATGAACAGTATGAACATACTACAAATCAATATAAGAAGTTTAAAAAGTAACAAAAATCTACTAGAGCAATACATAAACAACAACAGAACAGACATAGTACTTTTAACGGAAACTTGGACAAAACCGACAGAAACTATTACATTTAATAATTACGACTTAATAACCAAAGACAGACCAGACGGATACGGAGGAGTGGGCTTCCTTATCCACAAAAAATTATCATGGCAAATTATTGACCAAACAAATACGTACAACAGACTAGAAACTTTAAAAGTAAACATACATTACAAGAATTTAAAATTTGACATAGTAACCTTCTACAACAACTCAAAAAGAAACCCAGACGAAATATCAAATGAATTTCTCAATTTAATAGAAGAGAATAATAATAACTACACTATAATAGGTGGAGATATAAACGCATATAATGGACTCTGGGATAATCAAATAAACTTAACAACCGATAGACTAGGACAAAAAATAGGTGACATAATAACAGACAGTGACATACACATATTAAACGATGGTACATATATAGAAGACAAGACACACATAGACACAACACTTCAACACTAGACATAACGCTCTGTACTACAAATTTTACGAATGACCTATCATGGATCGTCGACAAAACAATTTGGGAAGTGATCATCTACCAATAAAAATAACGTATAAAAACAATGAAACATATACCAAACAAATTACAAATTGGAGAAAAATAATACAAGACATTAATTTAACACTTAATGAAAATATCCAAGAACTAGAGGAGTACCTAGAAAACATCATCAAAAAAAAATACAACAACCATAACAAGAAAACCTAAATTTAAACCCAAACCATGGTGGAATGAATACCTAAATAACCTTTGGAACATAAAAAAAGGAAAACAAGAAGTCTATAACAGGGAAAAAACACTATATACAGCGATAGAACTAAAAAAAGCCACCCAAAAAATGAAACTGGAAATAAAAAAAGAAAAAAAGATTAGTTGGAATAAGTTCCTAAACCAAATTAACCATAAAACTAATAATTCGGAGATATGGAAAAACATAAATAAAATAAAAAATAAAAAAGAATCAACTTACAAAATATTAAATAATGATAACCAGGCAACGCAGTTTCTAGACCTAAACTTTCCATACTCTATTGAAACCTCATTAACACCATTTCCAAATGTCAGTAACAACACAAACATCAAATTTACAAATAATCAAGAAATCTCAGAAATAATAAAAAACACTAAAAATACAGCTCCCGGAGGAGACAAAATTAGTTATGAATTAATAAAACAAATCACAACAGAAAACAATAAATTTATAAACATCATAACGAATTATTTTAATAAAATTTGGCATAGTCAACAATACCCCAATAAATGGAAAATTGCAAGTACTATAGCTATCAAAAAAAAAGCCAAAGAAGATAGAGAAATAAATAATTATAGACCTATCTGTCTTCTGCCAGCATTCTCCAAAATACTCAATAGAATAATACTAAATAGAATGACAGAACACATCGATGAAAACCACATATTAAATGATAACAACTATGGGTTCCGCAAGAACAAAAACACCAACGACTATTTAATAGAAATGACTAATCACATAAAAAAAGAAAAAATTAATAACAGAAAAACTATTCTAATTAACACTGACATTACAAAAGCATTTGACAACGTTGACAAGACAAAATTAATTACAATAATGACACAACAGAACTTCCCACCAAAGATAATCAACTGGATTTATCATTTTCTTACAAACAGACAAATAATAATACAAAATCAAAACCAAGAAATTCAAACTACAAATGTCGGAGTACCACAAGGAAGTTGTTTGAGTCCCACTCTATTCAACATTTATACCACAAAAATACACGAACTCAACAATAATAATACTAAAATTTTCCAATTTGCTGACGACATTTGTTTAATAATATCTGCACATAAGCATGACGAACTAAATAGCATTGCTAATACCACATTAACAGAACTACACCATACTCTAGAAACACTAAAACTAAAAATAAATCCATCAAAATCACATTTTCTCAGAATGTTTACTAACAAAAATAATTCTAAACAATTAAAATTAAAAATAAATAATATAGAAATTACAGAAAAACGGGATACGAAAATTCTGGGAACAACATTAACAAATAGACTATCACTAACAAAACACTACCAACGAACAAAAACAGACATCCAAAAAACTATAAACATTTTAAAAATATTGACTCATACAAATGGTGGAACCCATCTTTCTTCAATGCTAAACGTATACAAATCGATCATAAAATCAAAGATTGAATATAGCTACATCATTACCGAGGAAAATAATAAAGCAGCGAACAAAATATGTCAAACTATAAAAAATTGAAGCATTAGAATAAGTCTTGGACTTGTTAAGACAACACCAATCCCATCACTTCTCTCTGAAGCAGTTGAAATGACTGTAGAAATGGATAACATAAAAAAAACATTAAAATGCATAACAAAACAATTATATAAAAACACTAAAATCGCAAAAGATATAAGGGAACAAAAATCACTAAATAAATTAAACTTTTTATATAATAATTATAGCATACTGAACAAAATTAAACCAATACACCTTAAATCAACCTATCCTCAAAACATAGAAATTATAACACAAATACCGGGAATTAAAACAAAATAAACCAAAATAATACAGAACTAAAAGCTCTAACATTAAAAGCGTTAAATAAATACAAAGATCATGGATGCGTATATCGTCCGTATATACGCATCCAATAATAAATAATAAAATAGAAATTGGCATATACATACAAGAGGAAAACCTGAAGTACGCAATAAAACTAAACAACAAAAGAGATATTAAAACAACCGAACTCATAGGAATTAAAATAGCCATAACACTAGCACAATTAAATAGAAATAACAAAATTGTAATACTAACTGACTCACAGAGCTCGTGTAAATCAATTTGCTCGGCACTTTCACACAAAACAGATAAACACTATAAACTATGAAAACCAAATTATTGACACAATAGGATACAACAAAAAACACATTACCATTCAATGGATCCCAGGTCACTGTGGGATACAAGGCAATATTATTGCGGACAACTTAGCGACGAAACATGCCATTACATCACCTACACACTTTCTTGACAATGATCCCGTAATAACAGACACAATAAACAGCATAAACTATGAAATAGACATAAAATGGAGTGAGAAATATACACAGATGACAAATCCCATAGGACTGTACTACAGGCAAATCAACCCAGTACCTAAAAAGTCACTTTGGTTTTTAAACAGTATCTTGAAAGACACGAAGAGATTAAACTAATAACGAGACTGAGAACTGGACACGCATATTATAAAAAATATAAAGCCATAATCAAAACTGAAGACTCACCAAATTGCACATTATGTAACACGACAGAAGATAATGATCACATCATAAACGAATGTGCAAAATATGACGCTATAAGGAATAAATATCCGCTGATAGGACGAAAAGATTTACAGAGTATACTCAGCGATGGGGACGAAAAAGAGTACAAAATAGTTTTGAAGTTCATAGAAGAGATAAACTACAAACTTTAAACATTAAACATTATATAGTCGAATTATAATAAATAATACACTAAGAATGCCAACTCAATTAACCAACGACTAACCAACTAACAACTAACCAACGACACAAAATAAATCACTAACGAAACTAATTTACCTATAATTAATAAATAAATATAGAAATTTATTGCTAAGCACTCAAATGTAAATCTTAACATATAAAAATCACACCATTAATAATACTAATAATCTAAATTTAATTTAACTATACTCGCACTCCAATGAAAATGAATTATGTATATTGAATTTACCTACATAGAATCATTTTAAATTAAATATTTACCTTTAATTAAAATAATATATTAAAAAAAAATATGTCAGATATAATAATAAATTAGGTTAACAAAATTAGAAATTAAGACTAAATTATTAAGTAAAGAAATTAAGAATTATATACATATATAATATAACAAAAAATATCATGAAGATATCCATCATTAATATTATATTATAACTCATCATCATAACAAACAAACTTGAAATCATTTGCTATATCTTAAATTAAATTAATATCTCAAACTAACTGTCTATTTTTAGAAATAAAAGTTATTCAAGTTAGAATCATACACAACTACAACTCAACTAATCCAATGCTTCAGCCCTTCCCGTGAGAAGTATCTGTAAGCAGGAATTGGAAACACACGAACGAGACCACAAAAAACTAAAAAACAAACAAACAAACAAACAAACTGTACAGTAGGTAAATAATATATAAAGTATAAAATTGTTTTAAATGAATTACAAACATATATATTTTTAAAATTATATTATAATTAATCTTTTTTTTAGTTTTCAAAATACCTAAATACATACATATTTATAATATGTACAATATATACAAATTTAATACTATTAAACCATTATGGTTCGCCAAAAAAGCTATGATAAACTTAAGGGGTCGACACATCTTTCACATTCTGTTTAATCTCGGGCCCATTAATTTGAATGAGTACATTTTAATTCTTGGGGGAATTAACAAGGATCAATTAGAACGTAAGTCTGGTGTCGAAGTTACACTTGTGTCAAGTAAAGGTGTTACGGCTGCATGTAATCGAAATTTCAAAATATTGCGACCATGAATATTTGTTTTATGCAAACGATTTCGTAACGACGTCGATTGTACTTTATCAATATAAACAACAAACGTGACAATAATAATTTGTTACTGTCCTAGGTCATCAGCAGTGATTTAATTTTTGTGTTACTGTTGTTGGATATTCTTGTTTTACAAATTATTGTTGTACATAGATTTTGTTTTCTGAATTCACGTTATGCATACTTGTGCATAGATAGCTTTTATACATAACGTATATACTTATGGTGGGGGCATAAACTCAGTACATAGGGGAAAATTATGTGTTGCAAATCTCTATTTGGTCTTAAACGCAAATTATTAATTCTTTTCGACTCAAGAGTTCACGGTGGAACATCCAAAATAATACGATTGATCTACACATAATTTGGATTTACACAAACTTTGAATTGGTGAGAGATTTTTTTATTTTTATTTAATCTTGTTAATTTTCTAAATTTTAATAATTCTCCTGTGTTAATTGTCAGAATAGTTTCTAAAAAGTTATTTATTGTTAACAGGCTGGTTTTTCTGAGTGCTCTCCAATAAAAATATAAACTTATATTTTTGTTTATAACTTGGATATTTAATCCCATATCGTTGCATATGCACCTCTATTTATGTAAAGGAAAATCATAGTGGCCTATATGTGTTACCTGTGAAAACCTAGTCCGGATGATTAGAGCAGAGAACTGCCAGCCCATATTTCATCTAATATAGTTTTCATATAGGAAAAATTTCATTGGATTCATCAATTCATTTGTCGGATTAAATTTAAGTTAAAGTGTTTATTATTCTAACATATTTGTGTCTTTAGTTTTAAGATTAAATCTAAAAAAATTCTATATTCGGGTATATAGTAAAGTGAAAATAAATATATATATGCTTAATATATGTAATGCATATATGTGTATATATAAAAAAATTAAAATATTAAATATACAATATATGTATATACTTATATATATATATGTATATATATATATATATATATATATATATATATATATATATATATATATATATATATATATATATATATATAAATATATATATATATATATATATATATATATATATATATATATATATATATATATATATATATATATATATATATATATATATATATAAATAAATAGTACCGTCATAATAGTGGATTTAACAAAATATAATTGATATATAGTAAATTAAATAAAGGAAACTATAGGTCTAAATTGGGAAGACACTAACCTTTTAATTTTCAGCCACGTGACCAAGTATCTGGGAGTACTCTTTGGAGAAAGCGTCAGGTGAGTCTTTGAACATAATAATAATCCATTGTCTTCTGGTAAATTCAACAATAGTTATGTTGAATTTGATTTATAGTTCCGTTTCTTTATACATACAACAATTATAGTAATAGTTTTTTTTGGTTTATAGTAATTATTTTTTTTATGTACTATTTATGTGATTTTTTTTTGATAATAATAAATTTTTTATACTGAATTTAAATTAAGTAAAATTAGATAAATTGATTTTATTATTGGTGATGTGATGAAGTGACCCATGTGATATTTTGTTTTTATTTTCACTCAAATGCATGTATGATTTGTTTTACCAAATTCACCTAGTGACACGAACCTTCCCAGCCGTTGAAACTACCCGCATTGAAACATGCAGTCGCTAGGATGGTCTGTAACAAAGGTGATAATCCATAACTGGATTCGTAAATTATCTTAGTGCGTATTATTGTAGTGGTTTAAACATAAGTTTATACACGTAATAAATTTAAATTAGTGCTCTTTACCGAGTGTGGGTCTAGAACAGTAAAATTATTTTCAGCAAATTAGAGTGCTTAAAGCAGGCCATTTGTACCAAAATTATCTCTGCACGGAATAATGAAATGAGACGACTGTTTTATTTTCAATTGCTTTCTAGTCCAAGACGTGATGAATAACAAGAGGTGAAATTCTAGCTACATATATGGCACTTTTAGTCGCTTTCTGGGATTCAAAGCTTTTTGGCTCCGAGGAAGTATGCCTGCAAAGTTGAAACGTAAAGTAATTTACAGAAAAGCTCCACAGGAGTGGAGCCTGCTGTTTAATTTGACTCAATATGGGAAAATAACCAGGTTCGAACATACTCGTAAATAAGTAAGACAGATTAATAACTCTTTCTCGAATCTATGAGTGCTTGGCCGTTCTTAGTTCGTGGAGTGGCTTGTCTGATAATTGATTCCAAAAAAGAACGAAAATCAAATTTCTTAACAAAATGCCGACAGGGTTATTGTGTAGATACTTTACAGATTTTTTTTTACTTTGTTATCCATATTTCTAACGAGATGTGGGTAAATCTTTTCTGTAAGTGTAGTCATAACTCGTGGATTGTCTAAATAAGACACTTGCTTCTTTAATAGATAATTGCGTCTATTAATACTGCACACGCGCTACAGAGCAGGTACAAACGTGTCCTCCTATAGTCTAAACAGACCGAGTAAACTGCTAACAAACATTCGAGGTCTGAAATTGTGGACTGAAATTGTACAAATAAACCTGAAATTCCCAGTAAGTGTGGGTCATAAACTCGCATAATTATACAATTTAAAATAAGCCATATCGAGTCGGAGGGAACCATAATGTGCGTTAAAGTGTTTGGTGTAGGCCTGCATGGAGCTGTAATTGCAAAGTGGCCATTGTGTAAAATAAATCATTTTATTCTTAACCGAACATCTTCATTAAACAATTTATTCAGAACTGCCACGTATCAGACAAATCCGACTGTCTCAATAAAACAATCATATAAGTTACGACTTTTCCAACTCAATAATTGGATAAAATTTGTCGAAGTTTTTTTTGCTAGTTTATCGTATGTTTCACCAACACATTTACAAATGTTTGTTATTTCGACAAATTTTGAGAACATTTTTGTTGATATGTCGAATTTTGTCGGAAACTTCATATTGATATAACTCATATAAATTCTGAAAATTATGTGAAAATTGTTGCATCGATAACTGATAATTTTGCAAGCGAAATTAATAATAGCGGAACGATGACGAGTAATTTAAATTTACCACCTCTTCAAGCTAATTTTCATATCCTGTTCGAGTTTATTTAAACTTTGAGGAAAAAGGGCCAATATAATATAATTCCCCGTACCTCTGACTCGATTCGGGCGTTGTGACATTCCCTACATAGACATACACTATAGTCCCGAAATATATGTGTTCTACAAAAGTAGCCCAAAATTATCGATATTCTCAAGGTCAAAGTAAATGTTGTAGTCCCATTTGAGCTTTTCGAAAATAATTACATGAAACCACTTCCCACAACAATCATTTCCTACAACCATTATTTCCCACAACCATGATGGTAACAGGCCGACAGTCATCTCATGTGCGTTTCGAACAATTTTAAAAACTTGCCCGGACTTGCTTGCAGTAAATGAATAAGATGATTGGGCGCTGTCTCAAGTGTATTTATATACGCTAATAGACTATGCTAATATCTTAAGCGTATGGTGTATCAATGTCGAACCTGGACTAAGATCTTAAATTTGTGCCATATAGAACAGACTTTAGTCATTCGATTTCAGTGTTAAAATTTCGAGCTGTTCCAAACGTATGTATAAAATATGCTTATATCGTTTATGTATGTCGTATCAATAAATGTGTTTTTGCATCATTAGAAAAATAAATATATGAACATCTTCACTTACCTCGTTCTCGTTGAGTCCGACTCTTCATTTTGTTCAACCACAACTAATCACTTAAATTCACTACACTATAATTAGATTAAATATTTTAACCAAAAATCTAATTTAATTTTTAAACTTAAAGTGAACACTTTTAACACTATATCAACACTAAATTAGCACTACACTTGCAAACAAATTTGAAAGCTTTTAAGAAACTGAAGCTTTTTAGTCCGATGTATTTTCATCACAATCCTCCAGTAATGTACTGTCTGTGATCAACTACCTCTACCATAAGATGCAGTTGACCACGTTGCACGTTGTGCGATTATGTGCGTCTTATCGCCAACCGCAACTGTTCTGCATACATACAGTATAGCGATACCTGTAATAATAAAAATGAAATTAGTAAAAGTGAACAATAAAATGAGAACCAACGAGACACTCACATATAAGCCACAAACTATTACCCCTACCTTAAGATTAAGGTGTATCCGAAAGAATAAATAAAATTTTCTACGTACACGAGTCACAGATTCAATTAATTTCGAAAACACGAATGTAACAGCAACTCAGTCACTCACCCGGTTTTTGGTCGATTTTTCAATTTTGTTACATTTTGTGGCGAACATGAAAAATCTTGTTTTGCATTCAAAACTGGTTCACAAACATAATTCAACATTACGATGAATTATTTAGAACAGGAATTATAATAGAAGGGGTGTGAGCCAGTCCCAATTTCAAACCACACTTTAATACCATATAGCACAATATGCGGTAGTAGAAATACTAACGGTAGAGGTTTAATTAGATATGCTCGTCTGAATACGAAATTTAACGGAAATGGGAAGGTGACGAATTCTTAAGCGACCACTATATTTCACTCCTTATCAAAATAGAAACCTTATCGATTGGGTGTAATTCTCTATCGAGCTAGTTCCTTCATCAAATAGAGCTGTTAGTGAGTTGTTCGTGCTATTAATTTGACTGGCTTTATCAGTTCCGAATCTTTTACCAGCAGGCCAAACATCTTTTTGTGTTGAATCACTTTGGATTTTGTTTTCTTTTAAGCCACCAATTTTGAGTCCTTATTGACCTTTTTTAGTTGAATTACGGCATGGTTTTTTTTCTAAGGTTACATTGTGTTCAAAATCAAATCGTTTCAAATCAAGCAAAACTACTTCTATTTAAACTCATATATCATAAACTTATCAATGTATCAATGTCAAACTTGGATCAAGATCTATATTTGCCAAAGGTCACAGTCGCGTTTTAAATAAACAATTTATTTAAATTTTGACACTGTTTCTGATACAGACAACTGTATTTCGCAGCCTCCATTGCTCTTCCTCTCAAATTAGCAGACTAATTAATTTTTTGGGCGCCATCCTGCCCGCTCGGTTATGACGAGCTCTGCTCTGTTGGCGAGAGACCTTCGGCTTGGGTGTAACAATTGGGGGTGTAGCTATTAAGATATTGGGGTTTGTTATAGATAGGAACTTGGAAAAAAAGATGGAGATGGCACTCACATTGGTTCCTCGACCTCTTGATTTGAACAATCACCGCGATTGCTTGCGTTCCACTCGACGATATTATCTTGTCCACGCGATTCTTGGCGCGAATTCGCGTCTACCAAAGCTGCCCCTTTTCCGCTACACGCATCACCTTTTATTCCCGTATCTCTCCGCCATCTATCTTCAGTGACGATATTCAAGCTACGGTTCATTCTTTTGATTTTACAAGATCGTCAGTATGTTTGACGACCAGTGTCACATGAAGCACCTGTTTCAATCGCCCCTCAGTTTGGAAACGAAATTTTTGGTAAATAATTATACCGAAAATTTTCACTTGTCGCTGCCTACGTGAGATATATTTTGATGAATTGGTCAAATGTAAGCGATTTTCTTACTTAACCGATTGCCTTAACAGTACAAACGAACTTAATTTTTCTTTCCCCATTTTATCTTTCGCGATATTCCCTCAAATCATTAGCGTGGAACTTACCAATAACTTTGCCTTGCATATTATTTTCTAAGAGATACCTAGAAGTTCCTAACACCCTTACCACCCAGCATTCCTCAAATATACTGTTTAATTTCGAATTGTAATTAGCGATTGCCTTAGATTGCCGGAATGACTTCTTTGAGACGTATCCTTCGGGTTGGAACGTTTTTAGACTTATTCGGAAATGGTAGCGCAGCAAGTACCTTGTATAAGCCGTGTTCAGATATTTCTGTATCGCCTCATGAATACTCTTCATATGTACTGCCGGATCCTTTTTATCTCCCCGCTTGGGAGTTCTTTCGTTAATGAGTTAAGGATTAGTGGTACACTTACCACTCGTTTTCTTTCCTAAAACCGCGTAAAATGGCGTAAACCACGAGCTATCGTGGATCCCGATTTCGTTACGGTTTCAACCATGAGAACCTTATACTTCACCATCAGTTTTTTAATTTTCATTGATGAGAATTGGCTTCCATTGTCGGTGATAAAGGTTGATGGCACTCCAAACGTCAGGAATACCGAACCTTCTAAACACTTCTGGAGTGGTAAGATATAGATCAATAGGATCTATTGTTTAGATTTTAGTATTTTGATTTGATTGAATGAATGAGACGATTTCGAGCTGTCCTAAACTCCTAAACGTACATAAACTATGATAATATTGTTTATGTATGTCGAATCAATGTCAAACTTGAATCAAAATCTTATATTTGGGCCATACATATGTGAAGCAGATAGTAGCCGTCGACTCGTCTGATATTAAAATTTTGAGACAAAACAAAAACATAAATTATATTGGAATCGTTACTGTTTTATGATTGAATGGATCAGACACAACAAAATTCTCTGTGTACGTTGTTGTTGTGGTATTTACGCATTGTTGAAGTTCAAGGTCATATCTGCATAATCCATTGGACTTTTTCATTTTGATATTCAATTTTTTCGTTTTTAAATTATGTTATTCTCACAAGAGAGGTAAAATTAAAATGTATAGTTGTTACACCAAATACAAAACGCTTAATCTGTTACGCCTGCTCATGTATATATGTATTTAAAAATCCATGGTAGAAGAAGATAACTCAGCAGGTTATTATTATTATTATTTTGGTATTATTGCTCTATACGTCCTTAGAATGAACTACAAAATATTTTTTGCTTTACAACCTTGTTTGACCACCAAATATAAAATATTTTGGATTGCGATGGTTTATAGCTGTTAACTATTAAATACATAAATGTAGGTAATCAAGTAGTACATAACAAATAAACAAGTACATAGTCAGGTAAAGTTGTATGTACTAGGACAAGCTTTTTTTTACCGGTGCGTTTTTTTTTGATACATTAATATTTAAGAGACCTCGGAACGGTGAAGAATATATACTAAAATTAGCAAATATAATTATAATTATGTATTAAATTAATTTCCGTTAAATAATAAATAAATTAATCTATGTATTAATTGAATAATAAAACAGCTGATTTTCGGATTTTTGACTGTGGATTTGTTAGGAAATAAGGAACTTAACCAGGTAAATCAATCGAATTTGAATTTTACTGTCCATAATAATGAACCAAAACTTACGTCTAGGCAAGGTCTTGGGTTAGTAATTTTGATTATTTATCATAATTTACCCATAATTAAAACGATTTGAACGAAAGCAGGTCTGCCAATAGAAATACTCGTTCATACGGTTTTTTGGACAAACAAAAACGAAGTGGACAGTGGGAAAAATAATAACATCCTTTAAATATTTAACGCGATAGTGTTAAAAATCTTCTAAGTTTAAAGGTAAGTTATTACGTAAATTTTTATATATATATAATATATATATATATATATATATATATATATATATATATATATATATATATATATATTTATATATATATATATATATATATATATATATATATATATATATATATATATATATATATATACATATATATATTTATATACATATATATATATATATATATATATATATATATATATATATATATATATATAAAGATATATATATATATATATATATATATATATATATATATATATATATATATATATATATATATATATATATAATTTTAGTGAATTCAAAATTTATATTTTAGGAGCGGAACACAAATTTTTTATTATATGTCAAAATATACCAACAAGTATTTGGAGAAGCCATTTCTGCACTGGTGAGTTTTTTCTTACAATGTATTTTGTTTTTTTGATTCCTTTTGAAAATTGTAAATGTTGTTGATATAATTTATATATATATTATAAATAAATAAATATATATATATATATATATATATATATATATATATATATATATATATATATATATATATATATATATATATATATATATATATATATATATATATATATATATATATATATATATATATATATATATATATATATATATATATACTTGGTACATATGTATATCAATTATAAAACTATGTGTGAATTTCAAAATAGTGGTTAAGATCTTTACAGATAACTTTTATTTTTTTATTTTTTATTTTTATATAACGACTGTGTCTTAAACCTATTCAATAGTTTACATTGCATATAGTACTTATTTCATAAGTCGGAGTAATTAATTTTTTGCCATAGTAAGTCTTCTTACCTCCTGGTTGCGATAAGTCCAGTGGTTTGGTTCTTACGTATATAAAGTTAGCCCATGATTTCATCCCAGAAAAATATCACGATAGTATATCATTTAAGTGTCAGCCCAGGATTTTACTATCACGACAGTTTTTTACTATCATCCCGGAAAATAATTTGTGTTAGTTCAAAAATATCGTCGATAAATAAAATAAGAAAAAACCCTTATAAAATTTAATATTGGAATCCGATACAAACCAAAAAATATTAATAATAATTAATAAATAGTAATAATTACACCTTGATATCCTCTCCCACACTATTATCGTGAGTAATGAGAGATCCAAGATACTTGAATCTAATTACTCCTTCAAACGTGCGGTTTTCACTACTGAAATCAATTGCGTCTTGGTCTTTAAAACCAGAGATCATTTATTTTGTTTTGGACTCATTGATTTGGAGACCAACGGAAACTGACAACTGTTTCAGTGGATCAAGTATCTCTTTCACTCCGTTGCCATTTAATCCAATCACACAGATATCATCTGCATAAGCAAGAAGTTGATTTGGAGGACAATAAGATATTGTCTTGACGAATTTTCGAATGTGGGTCATTACATATGTTAAACTCATGGCTTGTATTTTCATCAATCTAACTATGACGCAACGGTAGGATTCTCCTAATTTTAAACATAGTTATTCTCTAATGGATTCGTAACATAATTTTGCAACCCTCTGAGATGACACTTTATAATCACCCCCCAGTCGAATTTTCGAATGAAATCCCTTCGAAATTCAAATATCTGTTTATTGTGTAATTATAAATTTATTAATTATTATTAATATTTTTTGGTTTGTATCGGATTCCAATATTAAATTTTGTGAGGGTTTTTCTTATTTTATTTATCGACGATATTCTTGAACTAACACAAATTATTTTCTGGGATGATAGTACAAAACTGTCGTGATAGTAAAATCCTGGACTGACACTTAAATGATATACTATCGTGATATTTTTCTGGGATGAAATTATGGGCTAACTTTATATACGTTTGGTTCTTTTCAGTCTTCTTGTTGAATTATTAGTTAATATGCAGCGTATGTCCAGCTTTTCAAGCTGGTGCAGACGTTGTAAATGTTTTGTCGCATAATGCTTAATTTCATCTGCGAAAAGCTTGATCTTTAAATCCCGATGAAGGTTGTCGTTTCGAATGTACCACAGTGCATTAACAATGCATCTCAGGGTTTTATTTTGAACTGTTTGTATTGTTTTGATATTTGTCTTCTTACAAACAAACCCCAGAGTTGGCTATCATACGTTTATGTATACAGGATTCTGAATTTGTTTGTATAACAGCAGTTTGTTGTGGATCTCTATAGTTCAGATTGTGTCATCTCTTTTCGGTTGTATGTGTTTTTTCCAACTAGTTTTAGCATCTTAAGTTGTGTGTGGTTCTCTGTCAAAATCCTAAAAATAAAATCCAAAAGTCGAAATCAAAAAAACCAAACTCCAACTACCAAAATCCAAATCGGACAAAATTCAAATGGGAAAAATCCAAATAGACAAAATCCAAACTTTGTTTCCGCGCGGAAAATATGTTTTGATAAAGTTTGGATTTTTCTTTGGATATTGTTTAATTTGATCTGATATCAGATTATAACAGATCATGTGTTTCTACGTGTATGTGTGTGTGTGTGTTTTTGACTATGTGTTTCTGCGTATCAGAGAAACAAATTTAATAGTCAAATTTAATACTGTTTTGTAAATCCGCAAGTGTTTTATAATTTCATATAACCCACAATTTTTTCGATCAATTAAAATTTTTAATCGATTGTGCCAACCTACTGAATTTTGTGTTCGACGAAAGTTTTGTGATTCTGTATCTCCTACACACCCAAATTCTGGTGAATATCTCGATCCTGTTTTTTTTACGCCAATCGGGATCTTAAATATGGCTTTTTAAATTATTGTAGTAGTTGGTAATTTCTGTCGATGGTACAAATGCTTGACTATTGAGCATACGGACTTGTAAATTAAATTCTTCCTCGTTTCCATATTTTTATGCTACACCTCGTTTTTGAACTTGGTGCCATATTATCTGGCCAAAGTGAAAAATACACCCCTTGTAGCTGATGAGAAGAATGACTTTGCTGCCGAAGAAATTACTATTTCGAAATCTGAATGATTCGATCTGGATTAAAAGAAATGCCACTTTCACAAGCTACCCGATAAAATTCATAAAAAAATTCCTCGTACGCCAGTTTAGATTTGCTGCTCATCAAACAAAACACAAGTGGTACACATTTATCTTCAATGACGCCGTGAATGCTAAATAATTGCCTCATTAAAGATGGTGCAACGTAAAATGTCCCATCCATTATCCAACACCTTAGCAATTTGATGGATTTTTTGGTGCCCAACATTATTAAATGTTCCTCGTCAAATTGTTTATCGCTTAGAACGAAAAGTTCAGCTTCTAAGAGCCTTAAATTGTCCGGAATGTGTATTTCATTTAAATGAGTAGGTCCTAAAATGGAGTTTTTTCGACAACGAAATTAAAAATTGCAAACACTTCGATATTTATTAACGTTTATTGAATGCTTCAATGACACAAAATGTGCAACAATAAAAAGATTTATAGGAAAATAAAAACAATTGATTTTATTTGAAATAACACTAAATATTTAGATAATCACGTGAATGTAAATGTATGTACGTTAATCAGACAGAGACGAGTATTAGCATTTTTAAGAAATTGTTTTATTTCAAAACCAAATTTAGTAAAATAAAATATTTTTAGAATTCATCCCAATTGGCTTTTCGATTTTAGGATTTTTCGTAATTGGATTTTGTCCCATTTGGATTTTTCATATTTGGATTTTGACCCATCTGGGTTTTCGCTTTTGGAATTTTAAAATAATTTGGGTTTTGTACCGTTTGGTTTTTTTTTTGTTGGATTTTGTGCCACAGCCAGATTACTCGGTTACATTAGTAATTCGATGTACTTGTTCTATCGTAGAATGATTTTCCCTTAACTCCAAATTGATGCAAAGGGATAAAATTTCTTTCTTCAACAATTGGTTTTAATCTTTTAAGAACCTTCTTAAATAGTTTTAGTAGCAGAGAAATTGGCCTATATGAAGCTTTATCAATCGGACGTTTGTTCGGCTTAACTATCATAACTATAACATCGACAACTTTCCATTGTCTTGGTATTACATGCACTAGTTTTCTCGACGCTTTTTCCGGTAACGCTTTTACTATCTGAACCGTTGTCATATCATACCCTGGAGCCTTATATTCAGATTATTCTTGATTTCCCAGTTAAGTTCGTTCAATATTACAACTGTAATTTTGATTTCATCTTTCCCGGTTCGTTTATATACTCTTTCGCGGTTCGCTTATTTACCTCCTACCTTACGCCATTACAGCGAAATCGAGGACTTATGAAGTTACGGCTATAGGTTCGATTTTCGTAGAACCATCTGTACATAATGTATAGTTCCATTCCAACCTATAGTTCTTACATGTAAGATGAGTTGGCCCATGCGTTCTGCACTCCAACAGGGAGTCATAGATGTGTTCATTCATTTCACCATTTGTATAATCAGATGGTGAAAAAACCTTTTTGCATCCCGCTCCAATCGGGATTCGAACCCGGTACCTTCCGCTTCAACTGTCGCAGCTTTAACCACTGCGTCATTTGGTCGATGTGATTTCATTTCTTCTAGTGTGTTCTGCAAACTTATTTCCTCCGTAACACTTCTCTTCTGTTGAATGAGCTCCATTTTACTGTTTCTGCTCTGTTTGCTGAACTATCTGTGCGTAAGTAACGTTTTCGTTTACCCATTCTCTTTGCATGTTAGGAGTTGGAGATTTTGATCATGTGCGATTTTTTATGGATTACGTGATTTATCTCTCATTGTTTTAGTTCTACTACAACTACACGTCCTCTTTAGTTGACTGGCCTTTATAGTTGATACACTTCAGCGCTGTATTTCAGGGAACTTTGCAGTCGTTTTCTGCAACACATCTTTTTTCACGATGACAGTACTTTTTTGTGTATGATTATTATTATTATTATTATTTTTTTTTTTTTTTTTGGTTTTTACAGGCCATTATTGGCCCGTACCGTGTCAACAATCTGGCTCCAACAGTTTCGATCACGAGCCAGCTCTTCATACTGTTGCAAGCAACCAGAAGATGCCAGATCGCTCTCTACGCCGTGGAGCCATCGTCGCCAACAGCGACCTCTTCGCCTACCGAAAGGCGGTTCTCCCTTCAAAGATCGCTGTATCCGGGTACTTAAGCGGGGGGTCATTGTTATTTAGGCGGTATCCGATTTTTTTAGTTTTGTTGACATTTTTAACTGTAATTGGTTTTTACGGATGCGGGTCGTCAGCCCAGCGATCCAACCAGATTTAGTCGCCTCCTACGACAAGCTCTGGATACTGTGGTGGTATTCTATGGATCTCATGTTTCGTTCGAAATATTTACGAAACATGTTTGCCCCCAACCACAGGGCCTGTGTATGATTATAATCTTGGCAGTTTTTCCTTTGAAGTTCTAATGTCGAGTGATCTTTCTCGGTGTTTCTATTTTTACTCTAAGGTTGAGGATAGCCTTAATAATATAAATATTTTCGATTTTTTCATTGGTTGTCGAAGGTTAGCATGCAAAGTGGGAGAACTCTTCTTCATGAATTCAACATTTCCGTTTCTGTTTTTTTGTTTCTTTTGACTGAATGTTGACTGTATCGATTATTTTTAGGACTTTGTTGTGGAGGTCCTCAATAATTTCATCTTTTGAACAAGTTGGATGGAGACTTCTTGCCATTACTTCAATTGATCCATCATTTTTATCATCGTAGGTATACCACTATGGTGACCATCAGAATTTAATTTGTTGGCTAGAGCTTTGGAGTAATCGGCCTCGGTTGTGTTTATTTTCCAGATGTTATGACTGAGCAATATTACGTTGTAGATTTTGTCGGTCTCTGAAAATTAATTTAAAACGGTGACATGAAATCTTCCCAACCAACTGAAGATTATAATAAAACACGTGCCTGTCGCTGCCGTGCCGTAACAAATTGCATAATAGACCTCTCGAATTATCTGACCAATTTCTGCTTAACGCTTTTTATTTGATGTAAGAAATACATTTTCATTGTACCTCTATTGTAAGAATTTTCATTCTGTATTTTTGCAAAACTCAAAATTATTTAAATTCAAATATGATTCATCAAATATGTTCTTAAATTAAACAAAATCATCAAAAATCAATAAATCCAAAAACAATATTCATAAGGTAAGCAAACGAAGAAAATTAATATCAACAAGAAAAAAGTCAAATGGATTATGCAGATATTACCTTGAACTTCAACTATGAGTAAATTGCACAACAACAACATACACAAAGAATTTTGTTGTGTCTGATCCATTCATTCATAAAACGGTAAAAATTTCAACTATTTTACGTTTTTGTTTTGTCTCAAAATTTTAAGAACAGACGGATCGACAGACATTTTCTGTTTCACTTTCAAATCAAATTACGATATGTAACAGAGAAAGAAAGAAACATGCATATAAAAAATAAATTTGATCGAAAGGGATATACTGCACAAAGCAAGATAGGATAGATCTATATCATACACCGTTTATCTCTTTCGATCAGTTTTATTGTTCTAATGAATGTTTCTTTCTCTTTCTGTTACATATTATAATTGTATTTGAAAATGAAACAGTCGATCCGTCCGGTATTAAATTTCGAGACAAAACAAACGTAAATTTTTGGAAATATTTGCTGTTTTATGAATGAATGGGTTTAGACACAACAAAATTCTTTGTGTATGTGTTGATGTTTAATTTTTAATTTACTCATAGTTCAAGTTCAAGGTCATATCTGCATAATGCATTCGAATTTTTACATTTTAATCTAAAACTCATTGGATTTTAATTTCTTGTGTATTTTGTTTTTCTATTTATAATTGATTTAAGATGATTTTTCCTTAAATTAAGAACATTTTTCAAAGAGCAACCAAAATCAAATTTCATTTTGTGTTTTAGGTGGTTGTCATACGTTTTAATAAACTCACATGAAATTGTCCGGGTTTTCAAATTTAATTACATCAAATCCTTTTATGTTTGGTTTTCTGGTAACATGATAGATGAGCGGTATATTGTTTTCATCTTGGATTTATCCTTGTTTGTCAAGATATATGAACGCTTCTATATGGAGTAGGGTAAGGACATAGAGTTTGAGAAATTAGATGTGGTTCTTATATGGTTTTCGGATAAGCTGTATAGTGCGGATATCAATTTTATCTGGATTAAACCGGTTGTAGTGATACTAATTAGACTTTAGAGATATAATGAATGTATATTATGTAAATGTTCTCTGTTTTTGCCGTTCAAATCACACTATGGTAGTATCGTTAGCATCTTCTTTCAAACATTCGGATCTTTTCCATGTAACTTAGGGTTGCTATTGAGTCATATTTGACAGCCATATAGATTATTATCGGCCGGATGAGAAATTTATACCAAATCACTTTGAGATTGCTGTAATGTTATTATGTTCGTTTATGTACGCATATAAAGTTAGTCCATGATTTCATCCCAGAAAAATATCACGATAGTATATCATTTAAGTGTCAGCCCAGGATTTTACTATCACGACAGTTTTTTATTATCATCCCAGAAAATAATTTGTGTTAGTTCAAGAATATCGTCGATAAATAAAATAAGACCCATACAAAATTTAATATTGGAATCCGATACAAACCAAAAACTATTAATAATAATTAATAAATAGTTATAATTACACAATAAACAGATATTTGAATTTCGAAGGGATTTCATTCGAAAATTCGTCTGGGGGGTGATTATAAAGTGTCATCTCAGAGGGTTGCAAAATTATGCTACGAATCCATTAGAGAATAACTATGGTAAAAATTAGGAGAATCCTACCGTTGTGTCATAGTTAGATTGATGAAAATACAAGCCATGAGTTTAACTCTAATGGATTCGTAACATAATTTTGCAACCTTCTGAGATGACACTTTATAATCACTCCCCAGACGAATTTTCGAATGTGGGTTATTGCATATGTTAAACTCATGGCTTGTATTTGCATCAATCTAACTATGACGCAACGGTAGGATTCTCCTAATTTTTAACATAGTTATTCTCTAATGGATTCGTAACATAATTTTGCAACCCTCTGAGATGACACTTTAAAATCACTCCTCAGACGAATTTTCGAATGTGGGTCATTACATATGTTAATCGCATGGCTTGTATTTGCATTAATCTAACTATGACCCAATGGTAGGATTCTCCTAATTTTTAACAAAGTTTTTCTCTAATGGATTCGTAACATGATTTTGCAACCCTCTGAGATGACACTTTATAATCACTCCCCAGACGAATTTTCGAAAGAAATCCCTTCGAAATTCAAATATCTGTTTATTGTGTAATTATAACTATTTATAAATTATTATTAATATTTTTTGGTTTGTATCGGTTTCCAATATTAAATTTTAGGTGTATCGGTTTCCGAACAAAATGGTTTAACAATTAGTGGGGTTAATTTCAATTCGCCACGTATAAGTATAATTATTCTTTGGTAAAATTAACTGCTGTCTGTAGCTGCTGTTGGATAATGTTGATGTTCAGTTCAGGTTGGAGCAATATAGTACGACATCATCTGCATTTTCTATCGTGTCGATATGTTCCGAGTTTAAATCCTCGTAGGCTATCAGTTTGTAGAATAGAGATAATGATGCTGGGTGCTGTAATCGTGACAGCTAATGATGGGAGTTAAATCAGAATTCCACAGAGTGGAATTGATTGACAGCTAGGACACTGAATCAACCAGCCGATGAAGACGTTTGTCTTGATAATGTATGGCATCTTATATGTAATCTGTAATTTTCACTTCGCCAGAACGGTTCGAATCTGATGACGTCATTAGTTTGTTGTGTGATCGAAAAGATCAAATTCATCTCATCAGGCATATGCGAACGGACTTGATGTATTTTGCATTTCGTTTCTATATATGTTATGAGGCTATGTTGCAACAATTCTATAGCGAATTACAGAATTTGAATCGAAATCTTTTTTCGATTATTTTGGTTTTATTTCACTATTGTTGCGTGACTATTCGTCATATTTGTGAACACCACAAGTTCAAGTAATTGTCTCCAACTTCAGCTTGCAAATTAATCTTGTTCAGCAGAACGAGTACGGACAGCATTCACAATATACTCGTATACAAAAAAATCGGTATATCAACACCAATTAGTGTAAAAACGAAATGAAAATCATAAATTTAATCATTTAACTGTCAAAAACGATTTGTATAATAAATAGAAAAGCTCATAAATTTCACATAAAACTTTTTTTTTTTGTGGAAAATACAAAATCATAATGACGCCAAATAAAAATGTATATACAATCATAATGTATAGCGTATACACATAAAACTAAAGACATTTATGGCGCAAACATAATTTATTGAGCTACATTTCACTAAATTTAATGGTTAAAACAACATAACGTACCAATTAGTGAGAGAAAAAAAATTGTCGTTAAATAGTAAGTGTCCACCAAAGTTAATTGAAATAATAAAATCGGATATCATGGCATTTTCGTGATAAAACTAAAAGGCAATGTAATCCGAATCGTAATTTGGGATTCGGGTTACATTGTTGGGCGTTTAAAATGAATTTTTTGGTTGATTTTGATACTCGAATAGGCGGCATTACGGGGCATGGGCATGTACTGTACCATACTCGGATTCCAAAAACTTGTTAATTAAGTATATGGAAATGTACTATGGGCGTTCAGTTGTAATATTTAGTATGTGGATTACTTTACGGGATTTTTAAGGTGGTATACTCGATTCATGTAGCTATCAAATCGCCTTTTTCTCTGTCTTGCTGATGGTAACACCAAAAGACTTGGAGGTTAAAGACCTTCTGGAGGGTATCCCTACATGGCCATATTTTTTACTGACTCATCTCCCAATTTAGCTGAGATCGGCAACCAATCATTCAACAATTATATTTTGCTGTTTGACATGATAAGTTTACTGGTTCTCATGGATTTACTTCAAATAGATATATTTAAAATGTTCTTACATAAACTCCAGTTCGTATAGATCTAGAATCATACAGCGATACATTATCAGAAGTTTCTAATCAACGTGCCCAAGCTAGTATACGATTAACAAGTAATTTTGTTTACCCCTCTTGTAAGCCATCTTATATATTCAAACAGAGATGCTCTTCCCTGAAAATGTATCACTACTGTCCCATACTGCATAATATCCTTGCTCATTGCTGTACAAAATAAGTCGTTTGTTTCTATCGCGGAATTGTATTTTGGTCCCCGAAAAGTAAACTAATTTTTTCTAAGTTAATTTTCAAATAAGATTTGCCATTCCTCTAATAATGATTTCCCAGACCCCAACTACTTCTTCCTCTTATTGTTTAATGTATTTCACTCTGCTTCGTGCACGCGTATCTTATACTAAATTCTAGTGACACACCCATCTGGATGCCTCTCCGAGAATAATTTATTTTACACGTGGTAAGAAATTTGTTTGTATTACCGTACAATAAATGTACACCGATTGATCAAAACCATCCCTTAAAAAAAATTATCTAAAACTTTGTCTTACAAAATGCAAATTATAATCGAAACTTATTTAAATGAAAACAAATCAACGGGAAGGTTGGGAAATAATTATCATAAACACGTGCCAAAATTTGTATCCCTTGTATATGTTCACTTCCTATAGTAGGTTCAGCTCTGTTTGATTATATATGTCTTGTGAGTGGATGATAAAAAGTTTTCCTTCATAATTATCTGTTTCAATTGTTGATATCATTCGACGTTACTGGAATATAAAAAAGTTTCAATAAAAAACTTTTCTTATCCGAAATACCAAAGAAGAAGAATAAGCAAGGTAAAAGCAAAAAGTACTTTGAAATTGATAAAAATTATAACCAATCAGTACCAAGTGAAAATCTCAATTTGTAAGAGTAGTTGGGATGTATAAAAGATAAAATTTATACCATCTTCAAAACTAAACTAAAAAAGCTTAACTTAAATATAAAGCTTATATATACATATGTACGTTTAAACTTATCCAATTGTCCTCCAAGCTTTTTTCGAACAAGAGGTTGATTGCAAACTATAAAGTGTATGATGTATGCACCATGACTTGCGTTACAATCAGTATTTCACATTGTTTTAATGTCTCGTGGTCCAAATGGGGTGGATTTTTTAGATGGTCGGTTAAAAACTGTTACATAAGGTCAGGTTGATTGTTCGAAGAACTGACAAAAACCCTTAATAGTCTATTGAATTAATACTGAAAGACATACCCTGTCGCATAGTGCAGGAGTCAGGTTTCATCTTCCTTCTGACTATTACAGCTACAACTATGAGAATACCTTGTGTCTACAATGAGAGTGTTAGTGCGCTTCAAATAGCGAATTCATCTGTTTTATATTCCCCAGACTTAAGACAGTATACGATCCTAATATCTGATTACAAAATAGAAATAGATTTGAGACTAATGGGTGGGCAAGTTTCTATTTATTTGCCTAAAATATGGAAGAGAGTAAGATTTAAACAGAACCTGCAGGTTGTACTCTGAACTGTACTGAAAGTTTTTAGGGTGTCCTTGATATTTAATGGTGGCCACCAAATAGAAATCCCAACCACACTTTAGTTTGCACACACAGTTTAGTTTCCTGCCCAAGATAATAACGAAGTACTTCACATGGTTCGTGACCGTCAAGTATACTACAGTCAAGATCTACAGAAGAAGGATTTTTCGCCACTTACCACCTGGGAAGAAAGCCACACAGAAAATCTCTGACGAATCTGCATTATAACTTATGGTCTACCAACACCTGTCGAGTAACCGCTCTATGTGCAGACATGAAGTGCCTGTGTTAATGGTTCTAGTTTGATGTTGTATATATCCACAAAGGTTGCATTTGCGATACCTTCTCCAGATCAATTAAGCCCCTGACTTGATGATACGCTGAATGGGTTCTAGTTCGTTCCCATTAAGCGTATCATCAAGTAATTGTGAAAAACATTCAGGCGACATGACTGGGAAGATGATTTTCTAGTATAGTAGTATGAAAGATTGTCCATTGGTTGAGATGTTTAAAAGCAATAGGACTAGGGTTTTTTGACACGTGTTGCAACCACATTAACCTGAAGATTTCCGTGAATTGAAGAGGAATCATTTTATCAAAAAATTAGTAAATTTTCCTTTAAGAAATAAGAGACAAATTTAATGCCCAATACGTCAAACTCAATATTCCATACAGTGCAAAATGTGTGCCAAATCACAGGACGCTGAACAGTATTGGCTCTAAGAATGCAACCTGGGTGAAGTTCTATCAGTCCATAATGTTTAAGTGCGGTGGATTGTATTCTAGAGTTGCAATTCCATTGATTTGGAGCTTATATGTAGTTTGTTAAAATAGTTCGCTGCCTTCATGCACCTTGATATTGCAGCTTTGATGTGGTACTGATGCTTTGAGAAACATTGATATTGTACATTGATTCTGCTCACTTTGTCGAGTAAATACCGTAGCTACCTCACATACTAATAGTTCATTTGGCAGTTCCTTGCACTTGGTTAGTTCTTTGGTTGTGATGGCTGCAAAACGCTTTCGGTAGGGATCAACCGGTATGTACCTTGTGCTGAGGTTTATTTTCATTTGTGAATCGTTGAGAAAAATTGGGACGGAAATGGCCTCGTAGAGCTCATAGTCCCATGATTGAACCAAAGGTATTAGTATTGCAATTACAGCTCTACCATTTGTTACTCTTGTTCTTACTGTCATTAGACGATACAAGTTGTGTAGCTCTAAGAGTCCATGTCCTGGGATCGTGCAGGTTTTCGGTAGATGCTTAAATATGGTTGATATCTCTTGTTCTAGTTGCAACAGAGATAATAACAATGGATGACTTATTCGATGTTTCGCACCTGTAAGTACGTCCAATAGTCCCTTCTGTGTATCTTCAAGGTGTTTGATCACCAGATTTAATTGCATGGATAAAAGGATGATTGCTAGTGCTTTATCCTGATGAGTTCGGTATTCTGAGGAATTTTAACTCGTCGTCGAATTGTTGTTGTGCCTCCTGTAATTGTTTTAACTGTTGGGAGGTGATGTTACTACTGTGTTTAAATAGTTTCAACGTATTGTCGACAATCGAGGTTTTATTTTTCAGGAGTCTTAGAGTGTACTCTTCATTTTGCCTTATCGGGTCGAACTGCTGTTCTTACTGCTCTGCCTCTTTTTGTGACAGTATTCCAAACATGTCTCCCATGATGTATCCGATTGTATCGCCTACTTGCCGTCTCGTCCTACGTGGGTTAGTTCCCTTCTGAGTTAGCAACTCATTATCTTGAATAATGTTGTAGCTGCCATCGCAGCTGTTGTATGATAAGATCACATTTGGTTGGTTGTACATCTTGGCAAGCTCTTTCAAGTAAGGCCAAGCCCTAGACCAAGGTTAACAGATACTAAGCTGATTATACTCAGTAAAAGGCAGGTGTATTGAAGTACTCGATTGGTGGTCGAAGCTTGACTTTGGAGGCTTCGTTCTCATCGGCAGGATCTCCTTTTCGATCTTCAGTTTTCTTTTCCATTACGGACTATTGGCTGGGCAAAGGTTGGTTATGCATCTTTTGACGTTTGAATTATCAGCTGTTTTGAGCGTGACTACTCTGGTCTGTCCATCGCTGCCGGTGTGTACCTGTATACTCGACCGAGTTTCCATTATGTTGGTGGTGGTAGATCGTCTCGCACAAGAACAATGTCTTCTAACTTTATATTTGGTTTTGCTTGTTGCCACTTAGGATGTTGTTGCAGGCGGTGTAGATAGTCAGAAACCCACTTTTGCCAAAATTGAGCACGAATATTCTGGATTAGTTTCCATCGGGACATGATATTTCCATGTAGAGTTAGCTGCTCCATTTCTGGTGGTGCTAGTAAGGCATCTCCAATCAAGAAGTGTCCTGGAGTGAGTACGTCTAGTGATTCAGGATTCCATTTAGTAGACCAAGTGGTCTTGAATTAAGACAGGCTTCAATTTGGTTCAATAAAGTAGTTATTTCTTCAAAGGTGAGTTTGGTGTCGCCTATGCATTTTTTCAGATGTGTTTTTAAAGATTTCACTCCGGCTTCCCACAGTCCACCAAAATGGAGTGATGTTGGTGGAGTGAAATGCCACGTAAGTGGTTCAAGTAACTTCTGAGCTCCAACAAAGTTAGTTCCATTGTCGCTATACATGTGCACTACATTACCTCGGCGAGCGGTAAATCGTCTGAACGCGCTGATAAATCCTTCTGATGAAAGATCTGACGCCACTTTTATGTGAATCGCCTTGGTGGCTAAACAGATAAATATGCAGATATAGCCCTTGTGCGATTTATTTCCGCGGCCATTGCTTGTTCGAATGTGAATTGGGCAGCTGTGATATATGTGACTGCGTGGTGTGTTCTGTTGAACAGATAAGATATTATGAATTAATATAATTAGCTTGGTTACTACGGGTGCGACGGAACTATAAAATAATTTCTTGTGACATTCCAATCTGTGATTGGAATTATTCATGGTCCTTCGAGCCGAATTAGAGTTTTGAATAAGTCCCATCACACGTGGCAGGCCATTGTCATCATGTAATGGGTTAAGTGAGGCTAGCTTACTGTTTTTGTCTATCATTCTATCTTAACCTTGTAGTTGATAAGTTCTCTAGGATTATGCTACCTGAAGCAGTGTCTGCTGGATTTCTTGAGGTTTCACGGGATGCCATGTTGTTGTTGGTACTATTATATTAACTGTTGAAATTCTATTTGGGTCGCCTTGAATCCAACATAGTGTTATGGTAGAATCTGACCAAGCGTATGAAGTTTCATGGTATCTTGTACGTGTTTCATTAATTTTGCTAGGCTGCGTTTAATTCAAATCGTGGGATTGTTAATTTTGTTTTGACTGGTGGTACTCCTGTTTTTGACATAAATAACTGAGTTGTTATTTTTCCGCTATCATCCACTCTCCTGCAGTATACCACTGATGCATACGCATACCCTGACACATCAGCAAACCCATGTAGCTCTATTTTACATCTTGACGTTATGTTGATCCATCTCCCAATTTTTATAATTGGTATTTCATTCAAATCAGCCTTGTAACTCTGCCATTTGGTGTTTATTTTTTCTGGTAGGTGTTCATCCCAGTTTATTCCAGTTTTCCAAATATATAATCTTGGCCATGATAATTATTGGTGATAGCCATCCTATGAAATCAAACAGTTTTGATGAATCAGATAGGAACGAGCGTTTAGTTGGCTGGTTTCTAGTAAGCTGCAGCCCGGTTCTATCGAATTCAAACACATCCCCTGCCACCGGGTTGTATAATATACCTAACGTTTTGACGAATTCATTTAGTTTTATTTGAGTGTATCCATTAGCTTGGTGGTCCCTAGAAATGTTTTGTAAAATTTTGGGTGAGTTTCTTAGATTAAATCAACCCTGTGCTGTGAGGTCTTGTAGCTCTAATAGTGTTACAAGTGCTTCCTCATTGGTGTCTACCCCAGTGAGTAGTTATCTACATAGAAGCCGCCATCATTATTTTAGCCGCTAGAGTGCGTTTTCGTCCCTTGCTTGACTTACTGACTCAGTGACCTTACAGCTAGGTATAGTTGGCAGCGGTGGTTCCGTATATGTTACAGTGTTTAATTTGAACGTCTTAATATGCTCAGAAAGATCCTTTCTCCACAATATGCGGTGGTTGATTTGATCTTCTGAATTAAGCCAGACTTGACGAAACATTTTTCGATATCGGCTGTTATCACAAACTTGTGATTTCTCCATCGTAGTAGTATATCGGCCAAATCCTCTTGAAGCTTGGAACCATCCATCATAATATCGTTTAATGAGACATCACCATAGTTGATTTTGATGATGCATCAAAAACCACTCGGAACTTTCTTTGATGTGCTATGTGGTTTGATAACACCATGATGAGGTATGTATATTCTCTTCAAGTTCATCTTCTGGCTGTTCTTTTATTAGCTCCATGTGGTTAAGATCGATCAAGGCTTCCATGTCTAAGCTGAAGTTTGCATAAAATCTAGGCTGAAGTTTGCATCAGCACTAGTTTCATTTTAATCGAGTGTCTACAGACACCTGCCTCGCTCCTGCCTTTACCTAAAATGTTGATATGTGCTTTTTTCTTCTTGATGTTCAAAAGGTAGCAGCCTACGATGATATTAGTGTTTCCTGTGACCCTGAATCAATGCGTTGTCTCAAAGTCGTGAATTGGCCAGTGCTTGTAGCAACTCTGACCTCTAATAATACAAGGCTATGTTGATTGGTTATAAAGGTTTGTGTTGTTCCCTTGTTATGGTTGACGTCATGTTATTACCATGCAGAAGAGTGTGATGGTGGCCTTGACATACAATACAGCGTATTATGGATGTGCATGTATTTTTTGATGTACTACCTCTGTATGATTGAAATCTTTTTTCCAGAAGATGACGAAATCACGTTATTTGTTGAATTTCTCTCTGCTTTTCTAACGTTGTTTCGTATAGCCTAGTAGATTAAGGATCTAATTTTTTGCCCAGAATGAACATTACTAATGCTTTGAAGGGAGAATTAATATCTAGCTTGCTGATGTTGTGTAGTATTTCAGTTGTAGTATCATGCAGAACTCGAAATGCTCCCGCGGATGCTGCATTTATCGTTGGTAATGTCATCAAGGAGTTGAAATACTTGTTGGATAGTTGTCTATAGCGTTGTTATATCTCGCTTGCAATATCTCCCTGAGTTGTTGTGAAAGAGCTCAGTGAATATGTTATTAAAAGAGCTCCACCGCTCATAATCGCCATAAAACGTTGGTAGCTGTACCTTAGGTAACTGTACTCTGGTTCGCTCAGTGCAAGATGATAATGGTTTGTTTTTTTCTGAAGTACTTACATAACACTGCGGGGTGCTAAGATATATTACCAATTTTGCCTGCGTTATTCTTTAGTATCAGAATAGTACGCCAGACTCAGTGGTATTCTCATTGTAGCCTAACACAATGCCGCCATGATGAGCTGTTGTTCGAGTTTTAAGAATATTCCTTTTTACTTTTAGGATATCCAATAAAGTTTTTCTTGGAACCGGACACACCTTGCATGAACTGGAATTTCCTGTGTACCGAATTTCTAGATAATTCAGATGTAATTTTTAGACAATGATTCATGTTCTTTTATAAAATTTTATTCAATTTAAATACTCACAATATAGCATCCTAAAAATTCTTTAAGTAAAATTATTCACAAGCACGGTTTGCCATTCAAATTGAATAAATTAAAATTTAAATCAGATATAAGAAAATGGTAATGTTTTGTGGTGTACGGCTGAGGAAATTTGTACATGGTTTCACTTAACTGGAAAAGTATAATTTGATATTACAACAAATTGGAAAAAAACATTTTCATTACAATTTATATAACCAAACGTTTCTTTTCTTCGGTGGTGAGGAAAAGCCTTCTTCCGACGGTTTTGTTTTTGGTAAAAAATCTTGTGGAAGCAATTATACAAATGTACGCTTTTTTTAAAAGATCAAATACGAAGTTGATTGTAACTTAAAAAATACAAGGCATCAATCATTTCCACCATCAACCATGATGCCTCATGATTGGTCGATGGGAGTATCAGTTAATGACCTCGCACAGGGTATCGGGTGCAGTCGGGGTAGTTGATGGATATCATGTATGAAAAGCATATACGAGGGTTTCTTAGAAGATAAATAAGGTATACCAAGCAAGGTATGAAGAACAGTCTTCCAAAAGACAACGGTACTTATATGATTGTAGGGTAAATTTGAAATCATTAAAAATTAATTTGGAATCTCCTTTTACTTGTGAAGTATACTGGCTTCAAAAGTGTACCCATTATCAACGTGTCCCGCATACCTGAGTTGTTAACTATATATATGGATTTGAGGTGTTTAAGAGCTGGGTTGCCTCAGTGTTGACGTATTGCTGAATTCTTCCTCTGTGACTCCGTACATGTTTCGTAAATATATATCACAAGAACCCATGAATACTACTAAAGTAACCATATAGATTGTCAAAGGAAGCGACTAAGGTTGGTTGGATCCCAGAGCTCACGACCTTACGTGTAAAAAGTGGTGTAAAACTATTCAAAGAACCAACGATATGCACAATACCTTAAGTCATCAGTCAACCAACATTCGTGAGAAGGATGGCCATCTCAGTGATAATATCGATCCCATACATAATGTAAATATTTGTTTATCCTAGGTTCAACATGTGGCCCAACTTGTGATTTCATATCCTAAAATACAGACCGCAGAGACTGTTCATTAATGATCCATCCTATTAGCTTGAACTGAGGTTTCGAATTTATTCGATTGGTATGGTGCGATAGAGGAATTTGCTCGAAATATACTTTATAAGACAACATCTTAGACAACGAAAGAATCAACTCTTGTTGATTCATTAGAATAGTGTTCAAATAGCCAGAACCCATTACCAAATATTTAGAGATCAAGACACAATTGACATCTGTTATAGTTTGACCACACGTTGGTTCTGCTTCTTGTCAGCATATTGGTTTTGTATATTCTCTACGATAACTTCCGAGATCGGAACATATTGCAACTAGACATAAGCTGTGATTATACACATAGTGTTAACCTGACCCATTTTAAATTATCGATGCTAGGAGAGTTTCAGTGGGGTTGAGTAAGAGAGATAGCTCTAAACATGTTATTTTGATTCAGGAACCATGGATTCACGTTAACAAAATCAAAAGACGCAATCCAGGGACATCAGGTTCTCTCCTGGTAAGTGATTCCTGCTCGAGACCTAGAGCCTGAGTTTTTGTTGGTAATAACATGAATTACTAAATAAAATTTGTTGGAATGGCCTTAAAGCAGTCATCGGTGAAGTTAAAGAACAATGTATTAGGTGAGATTTGATCTCCGCATATTTTCCATACGGTTCGGTACTTCATCCTCCTACTCAAGAATTGATTAAAGCAATAGACATATAAACATATAATGAAATCCCAATTATTGATTCGATGCTGGTGCAGTACCGATATTAATCCTAGAGGAATTTCCCTCTTGGAATACCTATCCGCGTTTGAGCTATTCATCTAACTTTTTGACATTCTCAAGGCAAGAAGTACTTGATATTACTCTTGCCTCTCGGAGTCTGTGTGGTCTTAGAAGACGTTACTCTCTCCGACCATCGCTACATCTCCTTCTCTCTAATCAGTAATAAACATGAAATTAGAGGATTTAGAATGAAAATAAGAACTAATAAGCGCCTACGAGAAGTGCTGCCCTCAAGGTAAGCCTACAAGAACTGGGGCCCCATGGTGGACTAGGGAATTGGAAAGACTGACGAAACAAATCAGAAAACTTCTAAACAAAGCCCTCAAACCCGGTTTAACGGTAGATTGGGACTTGTACAATTCTTCACAAAGAGAGTACAAGAAGTGTATCCGAAGTAAAAAAACATTGCAATGGAGATCTTTCTGGGCAACTGCTAAACTCAAGAAACTTCTCTGTGGGAACATGAGGGTCACTATCGCAACTCTAGAGAAACCTGATAGAACTCACACGAGGACAAATCAGGAAGCTTTAGATGTACTAATGAAAACTTATTTTCCCGAAAGTGAGAATTCAAATGAAGTTGATGGAAATCAACTCTCACACCAACTACCAGATTTAAGAGATTTGAGCTTGGTTGCGAAGGTGGTGACGAAATACAGAAACCGTTTGAACATCACTTCTTTCTCAAAATTTAAAACAAAAGGTCCAGATGGGATATTTCCGGGTACATTCCAATTGATCTTGGATAAAATTCATCTTGGATAAAATTTGACCTATCCACCTCTCCTATTTTCTACTTAAATGCTTAGCGATTGGTTGACATGCATTTAAGGGATAATACACTATTAGTAAATCCCATACACTCCAAACAACACGCATACCATAGAGATCCAGATCTGTTTAAACAGCACTCCGTGAATTTGTTGGACGGAAAGATCACTGGACAACAAAGAATTTACCTTGAAAGCATTTCTGGTCATTGAGAGTGCTTTTGATAATGCATCCTCCAATGCAATGATCACTGCAGCTGAAAGACTTGGTATACAGACCACACTTGTTCGGTGGTTAAGCACTTGTTCGGTGGTAATATGACGACGGTGACCGTCCGAAAGGGAAGTCCTCAAGGTGGGGTTCTGTCTCCACTCTTGTGGTCTCTTATGGGCAACTCACTCCTTCTATAGTCCAACTAAACGACAACGGGTTTTTCCACCAAGGTTATGCTAATGATACCGCCATAATACTGGTAGGTGAATATATGGATGTAATATGTGATCGCATGCAAACTGCGATTAACTAAGTTGTAGACTGGTGTAGTGACCAGGGTCTATGAGTCAAATCTAGGAAAACTGAGATGGTCTTTTTCACTAGACGCAGGAGTCTGGCAAACTTTAACCTTGCAAAAGTTGGGGTTCACACTATCCCACTCTCTTCGGGAGTCAAGTTTCTTGGGGTCTGGTTAGATCGGAAGATTATTAGGCAAAACCTTTAAAAGAGTTGCATGCAACAAAGCATGCAACATTTACTAGAAATGCAGAGTCCTGATTTCAGTGATCAAACCCATAGTTTCGGGATTGGTGGAAATCCTTTTAATCGCCCTCAAAGACTTGTTTGTCTCGGTGTAGGAGCTATGCACACCAAACCAACTGGAGCTCTTGAGATGGCTGTGTGTCTGCTGCCGCTTGATCTTTGGATCAGTAGGTAAGAAGCGCAAACAGCCACTCACCCACCATGCAAAGAAAATCTTTTTGGCCCTTCCAGGCACTGTCAAATATGGAGGAAAGTGGGTCGGCACACAACTGCTCACATGTCTTAAAACACTTTGACTGGCTTGAGGTTACCAGATATCTTGGACTTCATTAGAAGAACAACCCGATTCTGGGGCTGAGAGTGTGCGTCTGGGAAGGGATGTCACGGGATGGGCCAATTGAGCCAGAGTGACTTGGGGGAAAAAGTAAAACAGGGAAATGGTTTGCTATATTCGAGAGAACGATCATGTGATTTATGGACAAAAACGAGCTGTTGATGGTACATTCTTGTGAACCACGTGATAAGGAGTGTAATTGAAACTACAGATATCGTCGAATGGTGTAGCTGCAAGTCGGTAAGCGAACAGAGTGGTCGAAGATAGATTTTCTGGATTTTTACAACAGAAGCTTTGTGATACGTTTCAAAAATTTTGAGGTCATTCTTAGTTATTAACTAAAAGTAGAAAACTGTGATGTTTGGGGATAAAACACAATCAAAGGGAATTACTCAAATCGTCATTGATTCTTGTTTTAGATCATTATTAGAGCTCACTTTACAGGTTTGATAAGCTTAGACACCAAGAATTCAACTCATTCCGAGTCAACTGACAAATAGTTTAAGCAGTGGTTTTGTTCACCCACATTACCGATTGTTTTTAACAAACAATACGTGTATCATTTTATAAGGATGAGCATTTTCACCTTCACTTTATTATTGTGATTATAAACCTTAACAATTTACGGCAGTTGTTAAACGATGCCACAATTATTGACAATATTTACTGTCTCAAATGACGGCTTCTGATAACGTTTATGTTTTGTTAATTTATAATGATCCAAGAAAATGTAATTTTTTTTATTGGTTTTGTGCTTTAAAATTCGTTTTATTTGTTATCTCACGAAGGATATCGTAAAAAGCTGTATATATGTACACAATGAATGAGTAAAGACGTTGGGGGTAATAAAAAGCCAAACTTTTTATTAACATTTTAAGATCGTTATTTTTATGCTGGTTGCTAATTATTCTAATCATCTCTATACCGTATAATGGACCAATACAATGTCTAACTTCCGAATGATTCGGCATTCACAACTTCACATTTTCGTGCGAGTCCGGAAAATTAACTTTAAAGCACAACAAAGTGTAATATGAATTGTAAACGAATTAAACTTGATACACATCTTGCTATACGCTCTGACTGAAACAAATACCAATAAGTACCAAAGTTTTCACATTTTGTTATATAATCTTGATTATTATGATAAAAGTTTGTATCAGAAAAGTTCATCTTATTTTTGATTAATACAATTAAAACTGAAAACAAAACAAACAAAAGCATCTTAAGACTTTCTTATTATTTTCCTCAACTATTTCTTATCTTCGTTATAATATATCTACTTAAGGTATATTCTTTTGGATCAAAACGAGGATTAAGATGTGTAGGTTTGGTGAGTTAATCTCATCATTTCGAACTGACACTCGAACATGTCGAGGTAATTTTCGTAAAAATACCCGATTACCCGTTAAGGGGCATTTAGGGTGACTTTTGTGTAAGCAATTGGTTATAGGGTGAGATGCTTAATTTTCTGTCATAATTTTGTATTTTTTTCTAACTCTAACAAGTATTTTTGTCATTCTTGTTCGTCCCGATTCTGTTCTTATATATGAAGTGTTTTCATATCGAAATCCAACTTATGGTGACTCTCAATGTGTTTTTTCAATTATATGCTGAATGTTTATGTTGCGCGACCGCTTTATTCCTATAGCTGCTCCGTTCTTAAGGTTATGACGTTGGTCTCTACGCTTCCTGTGTTTTGCAGTGGTGTTTAGCCATTGGTCGCTGAATGAAGCTTAATGGTTAAGAGAGTTTCTCATTATGCCGCGGTCTCGAGTTCGATTCCCGCCATTGACCAAAAATTAACATGCAACCGGAAGACATAAGAACGCATTTGTGTGTAGAAACATTCGTTGGGGTGACCACTTACAATGTGCACCAATCGTTTAAATGGTTCATTAAGTCTCAGTTGAGACGCGGTAAGGGCCGTTTACGTCCTCTTAGCCATAGATTATTATTTTATGTTAAGCTATTGGTGACATTTTTGAGCAACATTCGAAGTCCATAACAATTGGATATTCTTTAAACTAAGCTGTAAGTCTTAGCCTTTATTATCGTATTAAAGCCTATACATTGAGTATCAAAAGGAGTTTGAAAACTCTGATAAAGCGTGCGTTTGATGTTTTGGTAGTTAATTTTCATCTCAATATTACACCAGAGACTAAAATATTGTGCGTAGTTGATTAAATCTTGTGAAGCATGAAATGGAGTCAGAAGCCAAATTGAAACCTCCGAAAAGCAAATGCGGATCAATAAAAGCACAAATGACCAAACTCTATAATTATGTTCTTGCAGCAGTAGACAACAGGCTCGCACGCGCTAAGGTCTTACTAAAGCAGCTTAAAGATGTTGAAAACCTACTATTTGACTTGGATCCATGACACGAAAGTGCCATTAACGACATTTTGTAACAATTTTATGTTGTTGAGTCGCGACGGGAGTATAATTCACAAAATCCAGATCAATGGAGCAAATTTTTGATCCTCGGCTACCAAAAATAAATATCGAACCCTCTTCAGGCGAGTATACGGAATGGCACTCATTCTTTGACTTGTATGTTAAAACCATTCATGAACATAATAATTTTTCACCTCTACAAAAATTCCAATATCTCAAGGGGTTTTTAAAAGGAGATGCGTTTAACCTTCTACAGCATATTTCTATAACCAAATTTTCTAATTATTACTGCAAGCTGTGTGCAAGATATGATAGATAAGTAAACTATTAGATACACCTGACGAGGTTGTAAGAGATGAAGAATCCAGAGACGTATGGTTGATTTATATGAAACAAAAATGAGATGCTGGATCAAGGACATTATGGGCCCAAACATTATGTGAAGAAGACTTACCCAATTTGGAACGTTTCTTCAAATGATTGCTAAATCGTTCAGATGCATTAGAATCGTTAAGGCATTTTCAATCCAAAAGTTGTATCAATCCAAAGGGAACAAAAGTGTTCGTCACTGTTGAAGGAAATAACTGTCCAATTTGTCATGTTGAACATCTTTTAAATGTTTCAATTGTCCGCGAGTTAATCATCCAGTATTCTGATGCATGTCTAAGATCAAGATGTGGAAAAAAAACATCATACGCTACTTCACCAAGACGAGGGAAAAGTTGCGTTCCGCGAACGGCTTAGTAATGGTTAGGGATGAAAAAGAAGTTGAACATAAATGCTGCATGTCACTGGAATCAGGCTCAATGTCAATTCTGGTGCCCGACAGTTTTTCAATGCAATAAGGCTTCCCAGACAGCAAAATCAGACTTTGGTATCTGGGATAAATGGAGCGGAAAAACAAGTTTCTAAATGAACGACTACTCTGACATTAAGATCCCGCCAAAATCGAAGCCTTAATAATGACTAAACTTTGTGCAAGACTACCTTCCCGTTCCTTTGTAATAAACCTGGACAAATATGATATGTTTCTAGCTGACCTCAATTTTAATGTAGCCGAAGATATTGATGTAATTTTAATAGTACAACATGTCTTTAAGGTAATCTTGGAGCGAAGAATAAGACATCAAAACAACATCGTTGCTATAGGAACAATATTAGGATGGGTTGTTGGTGACCAGTTAGACCTAGACAATACAAACATGGTTCACAAATAGAAACAGAACAAACAAGGGTTGATGAAATTTTAAAATTATTTTGGGAGATTGAAACAGTTCCAGACTCAATAACCACGATATATCGGAGCAAGCAGTGTGTGAAAAATTATTTGAAGAAACTCTCTCATAGAGCACATGAAGGGAGATATGTGATTCAGGAGCCTTTGAAAAAAGTACAGCGGAACCTTCTCTCCATTGATGTTTCACGACTTAGTACTACGTCAAAAGAATATCAAAGATTTTAAACCAATTCGACCAAAGATGCGAATTTTAAACGATAATTCATACAGTTTGTGCAAGACTATAATCAATTGGGTCATATGGTGCAAGCTCAGGACGAGGAGAACCATATCATTAATTTTCTACATCATAGCATTCTGAAATCATCGACATTTTATCGTTTTTGATGCATCAGCAAACACCTCGTCTGGCCTATCATTTATTGAGTTACTTATGTTTGGCCCTACTGTGCAAGCAACGTTATTCGCTACACTACTAAAGTTTCGCTTGAAAAAATTGCCATCAGTGCCGACGTTGAGAAAATCCATAAAGCCAGAAAACTTAAAGACAGTCAAGTAAAAATAATGCCTGGTGCTGGAATGACACTTAGGAAATGAGTAACCAGCTATAACGAGTTTTTGCAAACTACATCAATGACCTTATAATGTTAAGGTTCTGGAGTTACAGTGGATTCGAAAACTAGAACTTTTCTCATATCACGTGAATATGGGGGAACCAGTATTCACAAAGAGAAAATTACTATCCGAGAGTAGTCAGATTTTCAATCCGTTGGGCTGGCTGTCCCCTTATATAATTTGGCTGATTATAGACTGGCATGAAGAACTGCCACAAGAAGTTATATTCAAATGGACACAAATTAGTGATCAACTTTGAGGTTTAACCAGTCTTGGTTATCTGATGTTCATATTCGCTATCAACCATTTGTAGGAAACAGGACATCACAAATTATCGAGATTGTCAAATGAGATTGCTGGTGTCACGTTCCTACTAAGTTAAACCTAAGTTAACAGGCAAGTAACTACGAAACCAACCTAGAGGAATGTGTAGACAGTTTCATCAGTATCGTCAAGTCCAGATGTAACGCATTGACCAACGAACTAGTCGAACGATTTTCATCGTATCAGAAGGTGATTGGAGAAGTGGCAAGGATTCAACGATTTCTCCGCAATGCGAGAGATAAACTGTCGAAATGTGACGGCACAATAACAGTGGCAGAGGCCGTTAAGTTTTGCTGTAAAAATATCAAGGCAGAGTTTCTGCCAGAAGTAATTTTAGCTTTAAAGCAGTCTAACCCAATAAAGCCATCACTTTAATTTGTGAATCCGTATATCGATGATGAAGGATTAATGAAGGTGAAAGAGCGAATACAAAATTCTACTGTTGTGGAACAATCAAATCACCTAAACATTTTACCACCTCCCAGATTCACTAAACTATTAATCAAAGACTACTATCTATGATAGTGTCACGCGGGTCCCCAATTGATGTTGCACATGGTATACAACGAATTTGGATAGTAAAGGCAAAACAAAACATAAGAAAGGTCGCTAGAACATGCATAAAATTTTGCAGAGCTAATCCGACTCAGTTGTCACAGGATATGGGAAATCTTCCAGCATATAAGAGTTTTTGAAGGTTGGCATAGATTTTGCTGTATACAAAAACTATATTTTTGACTGTACAAAAGCTATGTTTTTGGCAACATTTAAAAGGATTGTAGTCAGGAGAGGCCTATGTTTGGATATATAGCGATTTAATCCATCGAATGGTCTATACATTTCGAGGGCTTATGCGGGAGCTCATTTCTTTTTTATAACTTCTTTGCTACTCTTCACTATTATTTTATATTTTTGGAACCTTCTCTCTATTGATTTTTGACGACTCAGTGCTAAGTTTAAAGAATATCCATTTGGTATTGACCATGCGCTGGATTCTACAATTTTTGATTTTGTAGATAACACCACTGCACGTCTTCCTTATTACATTGGTGGAAACATCGATCTTAATTTGATCCATATGTTGTAGTGTGTGTGATGCACTAGTCTGGTCTAGTCTCCCGAGTAGCTTTTTTACTTCTTGAGTATTTCACTCACTTTCAACTCTTTACGATGTAACTCCCGTTTGTGGTCACCGCCGTTTCTCAGCTCCAATGCCAAAATGATTTTTTCGTAGCCTGTACCTTCATAATCTTCAACCATTTGCTGTGGCCGCTAGTTCAAACCGAAATTTGAAAAAGTTGTTTGGTGTTGTTCCGTCGAACGTTAGTGGTTCTCATCTATTTCAAATGCTGGGTCAAGCAATTTGTGGGTTCTGTGGATTATCTTAGATAAATTACTATATATTGCGGCCATTAACTGCTCTCCATCAAAACCACCATATTTTGAAGAATTAGTTACTGCAGCGATGCAACTAATGGTGAGGTTAATCCGTAAATTTCAGAAATCGCTTGTAAGATCAATAGATAGATTTTAATAAAGGAAGCATGAGTTTCAAGCAGGAAAACGCATGTATAGAAGAAATGTTAAGTCCTGATGTTTAGATCTGACATGTATCATTGTACATTTATTGTCCGTATGCCGCTGGTCTATCTTCGAGCTAGATCAAAAAGTCCAAATGGAATGATCCGCAAAAGGGATAATATTGTCAGTTTCATTAAAAGACTGGACCGTACAATGACGGTCCAGACTTTTAACAAAACCATTTATTTCCCATAGCATAATGAAAATCTTATAATCTTGAACTACAAATCCTAACTCTACTTAAGCTTGTGTTTTACTCCGTACAGTGTTTAGGCCGCTACGTGTCAAGGCAGTGGAAGGTAGCAGCAGGATTTTCATCCATATTGAAAGTATTTTCGTGAAGAGAATGAAAGTTAAAAGATTTTTGGTTTCAGGGAAAACCACTCGACAAGATTTAAATGTTGATAGGCCATTAAAAACCAATCTTCACCTTGAAGATGAATATTAGGCGCTTCCGAGCTTAAAGAAACTGTTAGTAGAGAAAGCGATAAATATTCTTGGCTATAGAATATTAGACCAGCCGTTCAGTCATTATAGTCATAGTCTCAGTGAAGCGGAAACACAGTATTAAATTCGGGAGGATAACTGTAAAAAGATTTGCACAAATTTAAATATATTTTACTCGAAATTGAATAATATCGGCCAATCCTAGAAATGTTGATCTATACCTGACTATGAGGGTGGGTCGTATATTGTCTACCAAACATCAGAGAGTCGCTTGACCTAGAAATTTTTTTTGTTACGTATATCGAAGTAAATTTGACTCAAAATTTGATGTCCATTATCTTCCAATCCTATAGAAATGTTGATCCAGATTTGACTATTTCATGAAATTGATCAGTGTATTCTCTATCTGAAACCATCTCGCGACAAAGTCATTTGACCTAGGGATTTTTTAAAGAAATTTGTTCTTGTTTATTATTGATGTAAATTTTACACGAAATTGGATTGTCATAAACCGCCAATCCCGGAGATGTTGATCCATGTGTGACTTTTGTATAATATTGACCATAGTGTATTGTCTACCTGAAACTATCTCGCACTAAAGTCCTAGGAATTCTCTAAACAATTGTTTTCTTTTTATGTATATCGAAGTGAATTTCACTCGAATTTCAATGGCCATTATCGGCCAATCCTTGAGTTGTTGCTCCAGGTCTGACTATTAAATGATATGGAGCATTTTTCTATCTGAAACCACCTCGTACTAGAATCGCTTGACTTAGGTATTTTTTAATAAATGGTTTCTTGTTTGGAAAATTTTACTCGAAATTGGATGGCCATTATTGGTCAATTATGGATTAGTTAATCTTTTTCTGACTGTTACATAATGTAGACCTACTGTTACTACCTGAAACTACTTCTTTTTTGTGTGACTTGATTTGTAATCTTATAAAAATGTACTTTTTCCGATGGGAATTGTATTTAACAGTGTGATCCTATACACATTCAAGAAATCTGACATCTGTGACTTGCTTTGAAAATTCTTTCAAAATTTCTATCCGATTGTTGAATCCAAATCTGTCGGAACATTTTCTCCATATCCACGGAAATCGCTATAGTATTCTCCCTAAATCTCAGTAGTATGTTGACGCGATTCTGTTTAGGGCCAGTTAGTAGGTTGTTATTGGGACTGGCCAGAACTCGACTTTGTTGAACGGTCGCACAACCTTTAGTTAGGTTGATGAACTTAACGTCTTTATCACCGCGTGATGAGGCAGGTAATATTTTAAGTTCGATTGAATATTGATCTCAGATTCTGGAATCTTTTCCATGTGGTCTAATCGAAGATATTCTGCCATGAAATCTGAATATGCAGCTTTGAAGGCACTATCTCGTTTAAATTTCCTCTCCATAATAAACGTGTTGCAGCCGCGTTATATGAATTTCCTAGTGCAGGTTTATTTCGAAATGGTAAGCGTACAATATATCTGCCATCTGCAGCTCGACTTTAATTTTCTGAAAAACTAGTTTCGCATTGTTTATCTTCTGGTGATAATTTTGGTAAGATGTCGATGTCCTGCAGTTGCCAAAATTTTTCGAGGGTAGTATGAAGATCGGCATGATGGCAAATAATGTAGTTATTCGTAGATTGCCATACTTCACTATTTTGCTGCTCGGAGAATTGTCCACATAGTATCCAGCCAAAAATTTTGTATAAGCTGGGCTATCTGATATGATGCGATAACTGCACAAAATGTTAAGGAATACATCAGTGCCAATTATAATATCGATTTTGCTAGGATGATTGAATTGCGGGTCGGCTTATTGAAGATTTCGAATGTAGGTCCATCTTTTGATCTCGATTTTCCTTGAAGGTATATTTGACGTAAGTCTGTGGAGGATGAACGCAGAAACCGAAATGCCCGCGTTTTCACTTAGCGTATTACCTTCTTTACTGATGGCACCTTGATCCAAAAACTTTTTTATTAGGGTTTGTATTAAGATCTTAGGTTTACTGTACCTCTCACTCAACTTCTCCCAAGCCCTAGGATAATTTACTTCTGTTACTGGAATATTAACGAGGAGTTTCTGCGCGAAACCTTTCTAAAAACTCATCAAACCTTTAAACTTTTGTACATTAGATAGTTTTTCGTTGTTATGTTTCAACGTCAAGTAAAGGTTTTTAAAGGTCATCCAACATTCATATAGCTACCATCAAAAGGTTCGATTGTAATGCGTGGTGGAAGTCAATCCACTGTTTGAGCTCTCGAAAAATCAGTAAAACCGTCAAAAAATGATCGGTGTTGAACCAATTGATCAATACTTGAATTTAGTCTAAGCGTTTGATCGTTCCCGGAGCCAGTGCAAGGCGCGTTCCGAGATCTTATATAGCGAGCTAGTATAAGGCTTTTATTTCAAAAACTTGTCGTGAAAAGTATCGGCATCAGATTCACCTCCATTAATCGAGGTAATTACATACCTCCATTGAAATCGTCCCATAATTTATCAAGCTTTTCTAAGCGAGCCTCCATTTGTTCAACAAAAACCGTTTGTTGCTGTAGATACGTCTTAAGAAAGGGGGGGTTCAAAAATCACACAAAATTAAATTTATTTTATATCAATTCTTTTATTTCTTATATATTTGTAATTTGTAATATTAAATAATACATAAGAATGCATAAGATTTCAAATTAATATAGAAAAAAACATAACGCTTCAGTTATAAAATAATTACAAAATAAAATTTCTATTTTTTAACGCAAATTTAGAACAACCTCCTCTGCGTTTAGACTAATAATGGTCTTCCCACTACTCTAGGGATTTTCATTTCACTTTCAACATCTTCATTTCACTGCCAACATCTCATTTTCTGCTAAACAATATGTATATGTCATTGAATGAATTTTCACTGTTATCACGCATTTTTTGTAACAATCCAACAACTAAATCAACATGCTCACAACATTGGACTAAATCCACATTTATTTTTTGGAGACTTTTGCATAAATTTGATGTATAAAAAAACACTTTATTTAAAGTTAACAGCGCAACAACAAATTCGGCACTAGTCAATGCAAACAAATACTGATATGCTTGGTCGGAGGTTTCTTTGGTTCCACATTCTTTTAGTTCATTTAGAGCCACTATTATTGAACAATATAACTCGACAAAACGGGATACTGAGTCATGCTTGTCTGACCATCTTGTCTCACATAAACCAAAGCTCCCTGAATATCACAATCAAGAATGCTTTGCATAAACTGTAACGTGCTGTTCCGCGTTGGTTGTGGTTTGGGTAGACAATAAAAAAACGGAAGTTGGGCGCCAGTCTACCAGCACGTATGTCCGGCTTTGCTCTTGTATATATGAGCGAGTGGACTCGGTCGGGGTATCCAAAAATACCACTATAAAAACCACCAAGCAACTCGAATTATATCAGGTGATTGTGCGGATCAGAACAATGAATTGGGATCGGGAGTGAGAATATGGATGGGAAAGCTAATTCAATGGAAGACTCACCTGTATTGCAGGGCCGCGTGTGCTTCTCGGCTAAAACGTTGGCTCGATTACTCCAGCACCACATGCACCATCACTGTCTGCTGTTTCGTTTTATTATCGAATGGATTTTCATGTATTGACCCCAATAAATAATTTGTGCAGTTCATAAATGTTTTTATGATCTTTTTTTTTTATTGGGGCTATTACCGCACTGAACACAAAATTCACAATTCACAGTCTTTTTTTTTCCTTTTTTTTTCACCACCGCACTTTTCAGTCTTAAACTTTTGACACCAATAACAAAAAGAACGCAAACGAAAAAAAAATTATGTGTACACAACAACCAAAAAAAACACCAAAACTAAAACGTTATAAATTTTACATTTATTTTATCAAGTACCTACATACACTTAGATATTAAGATTATCAATATAAAAAAATCACACAAAGGTTTGGATGCGGAAATAATTTCCCACCGTCATCCACCATTTGATTTTTTTATTTCTAAGTTTTGTTTTTCCTCGCCGTCACCTTTGACGGTCCAAATTATTCTCTCTATCTCGTTATTTTTCGCTGACCATCACGGTTCTTGTTTTCTCCCCTGGTTGGTGTTCCGCGAATCTCCATTCTCAGCAACTCGAGATTTTCGCCACATCTCGAAAATCTCGAGCGTGACTTGGCATATTTTCTGCCGAACCCATATCTGCCATCTATTTCTGTTTTTATTTTTTTTTTATCACGAAGTATTCGCTCCGCCGGAATCGTGACTATTTGTCTTCTCCCTGTTTCTGGTGCCTCTCTTGGTGGTTTCTCGCAGCATTTTTTTTATGAAAAAGAGAAAAAGGTTAATAACTTGACTTAACCCCAACCGCGGCATTTGTTTTGTTTCTATATATATTTATTTTCGATGCTGTACAGGTGAGCCCAGTGTGGCGGGAGCGTAAGGTCTTAGACGATGGATGAGGGAATTGATTAAAACCAATATATACCATTCGAGCTTGCTTGGTGGTTTTGTTTAAGCCATTTAGCCTACCATACCAAGCAACGCTACAAAACCAAGTGCTGATTTATGAGATAGGTTTGGTGCAATGCACAAATTGTGCTTTGGGATGCTTTTCAGATATGAGCGCGCGTCCTCCTTTGCACTTTCCATTCATTACAGCAGCACCATCGTATCACTGACCAACCATGAAATTTAAATTAATTCCCGTTTTAGTCAATGTTGAAAGCAGGATTATAGTCAAACCTAAGGCAGACTCGTCAGATACAGCTATAAAACCTAAAAAAATCCTCTCGAATAAGACTTTCTTTACTATCGAAATGTCGAACAGAAATTGCCAACTGTTCTGTCCTAAAATATCTTGCGTCTCGTCAGCCAACAATGAAAAATATTTGGCCTCATTTATTCGTGAAACAATTATATTCTGTATTAAGTCACCGCAAATTTCTATTAGCTTATTTTATATGATGGGACTTGTATAAATACTTTTGGAGCCCGCTGATTTAGTAAGATGATTTAAAAGATTTGGATTTCCACCTTTCGCTCGGTGACGACGCGTGTTCGTATATTCGAGTTAGATATTTTAATTAAAAAGGAATAAATAAAACAACGAAAACATGTGAACTCTTCAAACCTTCCAAATGATTGGAAATTTGAGATGTATACTATGTGCGGTGTGTACATAAAAAATTGCCAGTTAACACCTAAATCAAAGTTTTCTAATCAAAGTTGAAATAACGACTAATATGTGTAATAAAATATTTTAGTGATGTGAAAGAACAACAACAAAAAGTTCTTGTAGCATTTTGAAGACCATTTGGTAATAAATCTTCGCTTTACGATTTTAACTTTGTTGGTTTGGTTGATTTATTGCTGTATAAATATGTTTTACATGTCGTACGTGGGTTCAACAGATCGTTTATATGTACGAGCTTAAAAAAGTTTTTAATTAAAATAAGCTTTGCAATAAAAATATTTAAAATCATTTGTTTTATGATAAGCGCAGTTCTGCTTAATACCCACTGCAATGTTACATCTACTTCAAACTGTTTAGTAGTTTTAGTTTCTTTTTACCGTCTCTTCTTACGTTGTTGTCAGTCAAGTCGATGTGGTGGGACTTCCAACCACATCTATAATCCCCTGTTGAGTGCAGAATGGAGAGACCATCTTCTTAGTCAGTCCTTTAATCTTTATCAAGAAGCTATGAAATGTGCAGATGGTTATAGGTAATTCGGCACTATGACCCTTTGTCTAAGAATTGACTGTACTCGGGTCAGATATGACTTGACATTCCATCTGCGATTCCATTTCTATATAACACATTAGTTTTGACTAAATGCTAAGACAAAGTCGGGTGTAGAAGGCTCATTTAAAAGGTTAACCATTTTTGGTCAGACAAAATAGTAATTGGGATGTCCAATTGATTTCGAGCTTATCTTTACTAATATCGGTACAGGATATACATACATAGTTAACTCGGAGTTTTTTTTTTAATGACTACGTATAGCACTTAGGATATTATATTTATCCTTAATATTATGACTGTTCTTGCACTACAAACACACAGCACCACTAATAATAAGGACGGGAAGGAACTAGGAAGGATGGAGGTTGGAAAGGACTCAAGTAATAAGGGTTTGAGTCTTCCAGTTTCCACATTCGCGCACTCCGAACAAAAAACGAGTTCTGGACCTATTGGTCCTGGCGAATTTAATTTCCAGATTATATCTGTGAAAAGGTCTTCTTTAGTTGCGCGTTAGTCTTGATGAACGTATAAGTTCGTAAGTTCGTAAAGTTCTGATGAGTAATGACCATGAAAGTATTTGTAGAACACACATAAAGCTCCCACATTCCGCCTGTGGGAAAGAGAATCGAGATTTGAAGATAAATTTACATCCGCGATCATTCGAGATGCTCGGCCTTGGACTCGATCGAGTGCAGCAAGATGTGTTTTTAGTGCTCCAGCCCAAATGTGAGAATTATGCTCTAGTCTGGGTCTTATATAGGTCTTGTAAATTGAAAGTGTTTCAAATGGTGTAAAATAAAACTTACATCGTCGTAGAAATCCAAGACATATATAGCTGCACTAATCGCTGCTTTGTTTATTTGTTCATTCCACTACATTTTCTTTGTGAAAGTCAAGCCGAGAATCGAAAATAAGTCAGATGTAGCCAAACTGGATGCGCCTATCAGAAGAGATGACGAATAGCCATCATTTTGGCCAGAAAAAACGCAGGATTGAAATTTGTTGGGATTGAAGCCTTTCCAGAATTGTAATGTGAACACGCTTAACAATTCTTTCTGCGAGAACGTCGTTTCGCGATGAAAAAGAAGGTAAGCAGTATGAAGAGGAGAGTGAGCTGTCATCAGCATAAGAATATATTGGATTGAGCGTTGATGATAGAAGATCATCGATGAAAATTAGAAAAACAGTTGGATAAAGGACGGATAGTTGAGGGACACCAGCGTTTAAAGAATGTGCGCTTGATATTTCTTTCGTAATATCAAGCACAATGACTTTTGATTCACCAGATTGATGGATACTCCTGTTCCATTTTTCAGTGATGATGTTAATTAAGTCTCCGGCTAAGCGTTCTCGGCGAAAACCATACTGACGATCAGAAATTAGGTGGCGATCTTCCAAATAATTCATCAGTTGAAAATTGATTATCGTCTGAAGTACTTTGGAAAGCACCAAAACACTAGTGATTGGCCGATAATTCAAAGGATCCGACTTGCTGCCGTTTTTCGGCACGGGATGTACGTTAGCAATTTACCAAATGGAAGGAAAAATGCCAAAAGAAAAACATCGGTGGAACAAACATGAAACTGGCTTTGACAAGGATTTACAACATTATTTGAGTACAATTGGGGGAATACCATCCGGACCGGCTGACTTATTGGGGTTAATGTTTGCAAGAACTTTGGCAACAACTCTAGGTTGGCATCTAATGGGGCGCATCGACGAGCTGACTTACGAGATAACAGGTGGTGTTGAATTAGATTGAACTAAGTTGGAGTTAGCAGCAAATTTTCGAGCGAAGAGATTAGCCTTTTCATGCGCAGCGGAAAAAATAATATCTCCATCTTTGAGAGGCGGTATAGAAGATTGCCTTCTTTCTAAAATGTTTCCTCAACTTTTTGGCTTAGAGAAACTGGAAGGAATGAACTGTTCCATTCCTGTGAGAATGACAGAAGACACCAGAATAGCTGCCTGGTCAATATTACCGAAGGCAAAGCAAGGACGCCATTCGAGCTCTTGAAAGAACTTGTTCATTCCTAACCAGTCAGCATTTTTAAAGTGCCACAATCGCCGTTTTGGTTGAACCCTCTCTTGACAAGTCCACGACGTTGGAAATTCCTCTGTAATGCCGATGGTCAGAATTCCCCAAAGGAGAACCGACATAGATAATGTATTTCTCCGCATGAGATGTTAAAATCGATCAGTTAACTCGGAGTTGGGGAAATCCAAAATTAGGAGGCGGGTGACCATACTTGAACTCTGCAGGGAGGTAAACTGTTTTCTCTTCTCTGGAGAGAACATAGAATTCAATGGTTTGCAGTTAGAGCAATAGCTGTCTCTGGGAAATCTTTAAGCACGGTAATGGTGGTGCTCCAAAATGCACTGCTAATCATTACGAGTTAGACCAAGAGATGTGGACTAGCAAATAGCTCGTCCAAAACTTATTTGGTACTATTTACTAGGAAATATAAAATCTCTTAAATAAAATAGCTTAGTTGGAAGTTCAACATTTTGGAAAGTGTAAACAAGACTAATATATCCATGTACTTGTGCCGAAACGTCATCGGAAAGAGATGGGGCCTGAAACCGAGAAAAAGTGCCGACAAACTTCTTGCTCCTCAAGGGAATCTTGCAGAAGTGGGTCTGTTGTGTAAACGGAAGAATTGAAGTATTTTTCGGTTGGTTTCAAGCTAAACGGTAAAGAAGGAGCTGGAGTCTTTTGTTTTAAATTGGAGGCAGATATAGCAGTTCGTCTCCCTGATCGCTCCAGCGTGTACCAGGTAGATGTGATAGCGATTGTGAAGGTCCTATACCATAAAAGGCATAGTTGGGGTGGCCCATTAAGGCACTCAAAACTGTGCTTAAAAAGGAGGCAGTATCATCAGCATCCAAAAAGGTAGACAACACCCTCTCATGTAAGGTAGCAAGGCAAGTCTGACCAAAGTTGGACTTGACACGCTCAAAGACATTGATCTCCCTACGAAAACGTGAACTAAGAACGATTATAGGAAATACTCACAGGACACTGCCTACTTGGCGAACATGCTAGGAGGCTAGTCCGTAAATACAGATTCTTGCACTATCAAGGGTATCGAAAACAATGTTCACACATGTCCCTACTACGTCCTTTTGAAACGCAGTATCGTGTCATACCGAGAAATCTATAAATTGCCAATTCTGCCCACCATCTGTTTTGAAACGCCCGTATAAAATACCACAGGTCCCTATTCGAATTAGGCTCCTCGTCGATTTTACTTCCAGTCAAGAAGTATTACAGTAAAAGACCTGTGGAATACTATATTGCTCGTCATAAAGCTGGAATGAATTGTATTGGGTGTAGGATGCCTTAAATAGTTCCAATTAAATTTTGATGGCTCACTAAACTCCCTGTTTTCAGTTTTCCTTCACTTCACATCTTCAATGCAAACAAGGCAGTCTTTGAGTTTAGTTAATCCCAACCAACAACATAATGAAAATACAGGAAGTGAAATCAATGCCGAAAGGATGAGACATATGGGTGTAAGTGATGACTGACAAAGGAGATTTTATATGAATATATCTCCAAGGTCCAACATCCATAGTTGATGCACTTGGATACTAAATTCCCAATAATTAATTTGATGGACCGACATGCTGCTCTTTTATCATAACCAGCCAGTGAGCTGTGTGTTAAATCATAAATTATTACAGAAGCAACTATAGCCGATATATGTGCATTTAAACCTTTCAAAACGTTTTGGAACAAAAAGGTCTTGGACTGGGCAAGATGTAATCCAATAGGCATAGGAAAACATTAGAGGGAAATTTGCTCCTCTCTATTTCGAGGTTATATAAAATAGCATTTCGAAATGCCTAGGAAGCTCTATTTGGTTAGTGAAATGAAACATCCTTTGGTTAGTGAAATGAAACATCACCAACAACGGTTGACATAACATTTGACATGCTAACTGAGTTATTGGAAACCTGGGAACGTTATTGGAAACTTGTTTGAACTTGGAAAACATAGGATCATTTCGGTGTCAAAGAAATAAATGCAGGACTCTGAGTAATAAATTTACACATCAAATTTGAGATTATGCTATCTCACTCTTTTTAGAATTCTTTGGAGAATCTGGTTATGAACTTCTAAGATTTAGTGGAAAAGTAATCAATCATTAAGTAGATCATGGGGCCTGAAACCTATAATCATGTACACTGGCTATAGTAGCTATACGTTTTGATTATAAGAGCCATTGTTTGTTTCTAGTATATATGCGAAGGCCAATAACTATGAGAAGGATTGAAACTCCGTTCCATTTGGAAATACTTATTTGTCTAGAATTTTGTGGGGGCTTACAAACGTACTATAAACAACAGCATTTCAGACTGCCAAATAACAAAAGAGATGGGTTACATATCTGTACATATGCTCTCGATCACAATGCAGTCGATTTACCTGTTTGGGAAATTATCTTTGAGAGCAATTGATTCAAATACTATCTACTCTAAGCTTGTTGACATTAGCTATACCTTGAATCAGACTTCACTTGATCCCCTAGTCGCATAAGATCAAAGGAAAACGTAGGCGAAAAATTTGACGCAGGTTAGTGCATTTTCTATTTTTGTTGGTTTTATCCGAAATAGAGTTTATCCGAAATCTCAGTAGAGGATTAAGCTAGCAAAACTATCAGTTCTTCTTTTACTATGGTATAGACTAATTTTGAGGGTTTAGTTAGGCGTTCTCATTAAGGTATTATGATATGATCACATTTTTCAAAGGATCATTTGTGAATGTAAGCTCCTTCAAATTCCCTCCGCGCAAACTTCATTACTTGCAACCTAAACAAGGAACCAACAATATTGAAGATTTTGGAAACCTTTGTTTTTATTCAAGAGTTAACAGATCTTTATGTGTGTCTGTCTGTGTCATCTGTTCTGTGGCTTATTCCTCTCCCTATACTCTTTCATAAGTTTGATTTTTATAAATTCGATTTACGTTATACGCCTACACATTGCAGGGCTCCATGCCTGTCTTAAGTACTGACATGGAAGATGGATTGGCCCATAAATTCTGCACTCCAACTAGGGGTCATAAATGTGTTCATATACACACCACCGATCGTAATCTGAAGGGGGAAAATTGCTTTACCTCCCGCTCCAACTGCCATATCTTTAAAAAAAGCACTGGTCGGAGAATAAACAGATTTTTGGAACATTTCGCGTTTGAATGGGATGGAATGTCAGAATAAGGAATGATATAATCGACCGGATAATATCGTTCAAAAAACCAGGTAGTCTGTAATATGAGAACTGGCAGTTGTAAATCGGATTGAGTTAGATTCACTTTAAGAACCCAAAATTTCGATCCCAACCTCATATAATACACGGTTTACGATACCCACATCGTATAGAGCTTCCAAATTAGCACACTTATCACAATTCATGTCATCGATAAGTATTTGGCCAGAAATTTAATTCGTTTTTAATAAGACTAATCAACGTCTGTTGAAATGTCAACAAATCAGATGGTATAAAATACCCAATGATTTTATTATTAATTTGGTTCACGAGTATTTATACTCGTATATCGTGTAGGTGGGTGTGTCGTATCGAATATTTTGTTGTTGTTTTACGAAAGATATAATAAATAAATAATTTGCTAAGCACCTAATTAAGAAGAAGATAGACAACTAAATTGATTGTATATATTTAACAATTCGATATCTCTTATAATCAGATGTCTTAGGATTGAAATGGTTTTGGCACATGTCTTGTTATAATATATCAATACATGTATGTATCTTTATTATGTGTTCGAATTTATCTCGAGATAAATTAAATAAAAAATAATAATGAGACGTAAAGTTTGTTTATGTTATAAGAAAAGAATTCGAAACATTGCTGATGAATCTTTAAGAGATTTTCGGTTGATATCGAAAACCGATACTTACATATATGTATGCTCACGCACTGTCCAATCTACTGTTCCTTACGTTCGGGGACAGTGTTATGGTTTCGGTTCAACTCATTTATAGTTGCATTTACATTTGTTTGGTTCCCACCACCCAGAAATCGACCCGGGACCTCCGAATGACTGAACCAGCACAACATCCAACCAATCCCAATGTAAGAGAGTCAACTTCAACAGCAACCACTTACACATATTACCAATCGCACACTCTTACTTTCTCTCTCTCTTTTTCTCTCTCTATTCTTATAAACACTCACGCACATACATATGCACCCCTGCATAAACACACTGAAGGTCTTAGAAATTGTAAATATCGATGTTGGTGGAATTTTAAGTAGAAAAGCTGCCAACATAACTTCAGCCCTCTCCCGTATTATGTCCACCATTGGAGGGCCAAGATAGAATTGAAGGATTCTTTTGGCAAATGTGGTAATATCCATCATCCTATATGAACCAATGGTGCGATGCGATGGACATTAAATCATATAGATGCAAGTTGCAATCGGCTTACTGCCTAGGTGCTTCAAGAGTTATATGTGGCTTTCGCACATTATCCGATGAAGGGACACTTGTTATTGCAGGGGTGATTTCCATCGAACAACTTGCAAAGGAGAGGAAGAAATGGTACTTATACCGAGAACAACTTGGAAATAGAGCATCAGAACGTATTGCAATAGTGGCAGAATGGCAAAGGCTCTGGGATAGCTCGGAAAAAGGCCGATTGACTTATCGAATGATACCCTCCATCGAAAAGTAGATAAATTGGCGACATGGCGAAGTTAATTATTACCTGACACAGTAGCTAAGTGGGCATGGCTGTTTTGGTGCATACATTTTCAGATTTAAACATGCCGACACTCCATAGTGTCCCACCTGCAATGGATCACAAATAGATGTGCAACACATTTCCTTTCAATGCCTACCCTCAATGTCGATCTTTTGATTGTTGATCAACACCCGACAACGTAGTTAAACTAATGATTGTGTCTGAAGAAAAGTGGAATGTACTGAGTCACACGGCAACAGTAGAAGGAGCAGAGGCGCTTAGATAGCGGTGGCAATCTCAATTTAAGGTTAAGACGCAGGGGAGAATAAATAATTTAATAACTAGTCATCTACATGCCAAGTAATGTCTAAGGAAAGTTCTGCATGGAGGATGAGTGAGGGTGTGTGGTTTTAGATGGTAAAAATTCGTCACTGTTGCCGAGATGTTTGCCCATCCAGCTTCGTCTTCTTAAAGATTTCCTCACATTACTCATCAAAAATAAATAAATAAACACACACATCCACACTATCGACAGACGAGTAAAATGGAGTGTGAGTGATCTATATACCTGCTAAAAAGAAAACCGCGGTTGAACCAAGGTAGGTACAACCGAGGGCCAATTGCGGTTGGAAATCTAAAGCGTTCAACAATAACATTTTTTGTCTTACAATAGAGATTGTAAAGGATTAAAATAATATGTTGGAACAATGCGAGTTCAGAGATAAGAAATATTTGTCTCAAACTCCTACCAACGAACCCGTCATGTTGCACGCTATTGTAATGGTCAATGACGTGGCAGAATCCCAATATAGTTTCAGTAAGGCACACTCGATTCAATTAAATTTTTGACAGATACAGCACAAGTTGCGATTTCTGATTCACAGTATTTGTGGGACAGCAAGAATAGCTGTGCAGTAGTTACATTAGGCGTTAGGAGGAACACTAACATATATATGTGTGCTAACTGATGGAGTTCAAATTGGGTTCGTTCTAGATCCTATGATCTTGAACGTGATGTATGTTGGTAAGCTTTGACTCTGCTTACTATGGAAAGCTCAAGTGGCTTGATGACATTTCCGACCACTAAACAAAGGCAGAAGGTCACGTTTGTAACGAATAATACATTCAATGGTTAACTTCTAATAGCCTGGAATTTGCAAAACACAAAACAAAAGAAGGCCTAATGGTTCGCAAGAACACTTTGGAGAACTTAACGTAAGAGTTTTGGGTACACAATATAATCACTCAACCACCCTTTAGGTACCTACCGATAATGAATGTTAGATTAAATCAAACAAAAATCAAACAGATGCAACTTGATATCGGCAAAGATAATAGCGTATAGTTACATCCACTCTGATGTATGGCGCGCCATTTAAGGCCAAAGTCTGTATGAATGTCTGTAAAAATTGGAGTCTGTATGCGCATTCTGAAAGGCATCTGTGTCTTTACAGCGCTAAGGAACTTCAAATCGGATATTTGGTCATGGAACAAATGAAGAGACCATAACAGCATAGCGGAAACCAGAGGCCGATATACTTATCGCATCACTCCATTGATCAAACATGATAAACATAAATTAGCGAAGGGGATTTATCAAAGTTCCTAGTTCGTCATGGATGTTTTAGAGCATACCTATTCAAGTTAAAGCACGAAGAGCACTAGACTGTCTTATGTGCACCAAAATCGCAGAATGTTTGAATCTGAATCTATATGTAATACCGTAAGTGGCACTGTACCTATAACGGATTGGAAATTAGGAATTGGGATGTCTTGAAAGAAACAGTAATGTGTTGAGCAGATAGATCGAATAGCATGATAGCTGAAACTACCTCGTGAAGTAATACCTAGCGGTAGTCTTATGAAGCTTACAGGAAAAGAAATCAGGGTATAAGGTTTGGTAAAAATTGGACACACTCGCATGTTTATGGTTCAGATGTGTAGTCTATCGAAAATGTTGTAGGATATAGCAACCCTTCACCTCAAAACACATACTCATGCTTTTCTACTAGTGTAAAATAAACAAAATCAGAGCAATCTCTATCAACATCTAGCCATACGAGTGAAGCAGAAAAGCCGCCAGTAGCAAAGAGTGAAAGTACTTTTTACAAGCTCACTCACAAGTTTCACTCTTGTCGTTGACAGAACGAAATTCATTTATTATATAGAGGTGCAACTCAAAAGTCTGGAGATAAAATCAGAGAGCTCTCGAAATTTATAAAACCCATAACGAATATTCATAGTGAGGTTGAAAAGCTGGTAAGCCATATTCGAGCGATGTACCAATCAGCTACGAGTTCTAGTTCTGGACCAAATGATACCTGTTTTTTTGAAAGCCTTTCAATGTATGGGCTAATGTTTCTAGTGACTTCAAGTGGGTCACTGTACTCTCATCCAATACAATAATTTTGAACGCATCGAGAGTCTTTTTGATTCCTTATGGTGTAATATTGTCTCATGTTGGGTTTTATATGAATTTTTTAGACAGGAATATTGAAGAAGTAAGAGCTAACCAAATTTGGACGTTGCAACGGGTTATAGCCAGGATCCAGTATATGAAGAAAATGTTTCCAGCAAATAAAAAATGTATGTATTTATATCGATTCCCTTCCTAAAAGATTTGATGAAAATACTCCAAACGACCCAACAACTGCTTTTGCTTTCTTTCCTCATCGGTTTGAACTATCTTTGACTGTTTTCAACGTTGTTTCAAATCAAGTAAATCGACCGACAACTTTTCGACTTTTGACTTTTCACGGTTTCCATAAACAAAGCTTTGAGAATCGCAAAGTGGTTTTTTGTTCCTTGTAAATTCTACCAAAGCAATCATTCTGGCATAATAATTCAACCCAAATGTTTACTAACGAAGCTTTACTCTTCAAGGACAAACTCGCAGTTATAGCTTATCGATTAAGAGTCCGATATTATGAGGTATCACTTGTCACAAAAAGAAACAGGTAGGCATTCATTCAAATAATAAAGCTTTGAAGCTTAACAATCAAAGCGATTGAAACGATAAAACTTCCAGTGTGCTTTTTTTATAAAGCTCGAATTCATTAATACCTCGCTATCGTACGCGTTTAATATTTCAACATTTTGACAATAACATACATATGTTTCTGTGTATCAAACGCATGTTATGTACGAGTACATAATATATTTATGTACATAAATTCGAAGAATTTTGCTCGAAGGTAAAACCAGAATTCTTTAATATATCAGCGAAATTAAGATCTTAGTGGATTTAGATAATATTAAACGTACAAAAAAATTACGTTTACAATGGCGGTAAAACATATTTTTTTGCATAAACCCCATTTTTAATGTTTAGTAAGAATTTATTAGAAATTTTATCTTTCATTTTTATAATATACTCGTGTGTGTATGTCTATGAATTCGTATCTGACACAGCTTTCACACGGTGAATATCAAGTGTTATCAGTTGTATCTAATTTAAAGGGAAAAAGCTTTAAAAGTACGCCAACCGGATTTTCGAACGAACGCAACGATTTGGGTCTTTGTTTTTGTAGCCCCTAAATTTGATTAACTGTCGAGGTTTGAATGTACAAAGCTTTGGGGTGTGGAAGCATAAAAATTTGTAGATACGTCATTGCACGAGCAGTAAAGACCTACAACATAAGAACACCATATGTAGTGCGTTTTATGTACGGAGTAACTTGAATTTAGTTTTCGGGAAAAATCAAATGATGAAGCATCCGTACAGTATAGGTAAAACAATTATAAATTAACATAAATGCATGCCCAAATAATAAACCAACAAAACTCCATATATGACCGAAATACCGATACCGAAGATATTGCTACGACATGAATCTGTATTGTGGTAAACCAGTTACACTCTTCGGCAATTCTATAGTTACCTCATAATCTCATGTTTCATGGATGATCGGCCTCAGAAATGAATCATACTCTCGGTAGAAATAAAACCATGTCGCTGTTAGAAATTCCGTGATAAACACTGCCAGCTTAGTAGCAGTCTGGGGTGAATATAATGCTGGTGTCTCGTCAATGCTTGAGACTATCTTTAATTTTAAAATAAAGAAATAAAAGAAACAACATGCTCCATACCATATAGCTCACGTGCTTACGATATCATGTGATCCGCACGCTGATTTCTGGTGTACTCGGAATTTAATAGCACCCGCAGGCACGTGTATATTGTTTCCAAAACGTTCTTGGTACAGTGAACACATTTGATCTTTTTTTTCTCATGGGACTTAAAACATTGGGAGCTTTTTTTGGTCATCGTAAGAAACTCTGATTATGAAGTAGTTCTTCTCTTTCCAGAACTACCTCCATTTATATCTTTAGTGTGACTGTATTAGTGGTGACTCCAGACAAATGCTTCCTGTTATGCCTTTGATCAAAACTAGCAGCTAAACTATATGCTAGCTTCATGCATCTAACAAAAAATATGTTCGTTCAGCTTCAAATCGGTCCAACAGCTGACATATTTTCAAGACAATTACTAGAATTTGGTAACGATACAGAAGTAACCTTTCCATATATTTTCTTTAACATCTCGAATTCAACAGAATCTTTCGTTGTACCGCATTATCGTCACACATTCGAAATTATGAAATTGGGAGTACTCCAAAAACCCAATCAGCAAAAGTTATACTTCTTCCACGAAGTCCACTCATACCGACTATGCTAAATAGTAGGTACTGATGGCCTGGTGGTATGATAGTACGATCGTATGTGAGTAAAACATTAAAATAATTAATTTTTCCAGAGTAACGTCTACTGGCGGTAGGTACCTCTTTATCTTAGACATCCTAAATAAGTCAAAGATTGATTAACTTGATAGTAATGTGAATGACACTGGTTTGGTTGATATAAAGATGTATCATATGCCGGTCGTCCTTATCAATCGTTTCGAAGTGGTCGTCATATTGACTGGCATGATTGTGGTAATGTCATCTTCTTTTGCTCAACCTGTCCTTGTTAAGTTTGTAACGAGATTATTAAAAACAAAATGGATTCAATGAACCAAATCTCATTGATTAACTGAATCAGATTCTAATACACAATATAAACCATATACATATACTCCTTGTAACTCATCTCATTATTGTATTGTAGGAGATCTGATTCGTTTCCTCTATCTGATGCCTTGTCAGTTAATTGGTTGATAGCTATTTCGATATGGCATGCATAATCTAGTCTGTAAAATGGTATTGAAGCGGTTACTCGTTCTCATGGTTCCACTACCATTACCTTTTGGTTGTTAATATTCCTTTAACGTTGTCTAGTCACACATAAGTGGATAAGGTACCTTGATTAATGATCTTAAGTTGATAATCCTGTACCTCTGCCGAAGAATGTGGTAACTTAAGTGTTTTGTCCCTGTCTCGTAATACGATGAGCACTTTGAATCAACATTTTACTTTGCTTGAAAGGATAATATTTTTATTCTTCCTCAAGGGTGCCCTATGGTCTTGTATCATTCAAACAGACAACACTTGACGTGATATCTGCAATTGGTACATGATGCCCATCGGGAACCAAATTGCCTTATCCATTAGTTCTTTATCATAACGCATCTACTTCAAAACTTGGTATGGTGAACCAAGCCAAGGATTGCTTCTATTAATTTATTGGCTATTACAAAAGTCCTTCTTTCTCCATTATTCCAGTTTGTTTATCGGACCATTTTCTTTTTATCAGCTTCGGTAGATTTTTTCCCCAAATAGTTCGTTGGTAACTTTGTGGGCACTTGTGCAAAGATATTACATCATACCCATGTTCACTCCTTATGGTTTCAGTGCTCTCATTGTAAAGTTTAAGTGACATAACTGCATGATTGATCGTATACTCATCAAATAAAAACCATTTCGGTACCACAATTCCGGAAAGTACAGAATTAGACCCAATCCTTTCTCGAGGTTATGTCTAATAACCTTTGTTGGTATCTGATGTGATGGTATATTAGTGCTTCAATCACTAAACCACACAACCATATCTTCTAATCGTGTACGACTTTCGAATGAAGGATCACCTGGTGTATACATGTACATCAATGTTTCTTTCGTGTATTGTGTCTAATATGCAAACATCGTAATTTCTTGTAAGAGGATATATCGGTAATGAGGACTATCTTATCGGTAAATCACATATTAGACTACGGGTACCAGGGACCTCTACTCCACTGTCTCTTGATGCCATATACAATGTAGCAGTAGGCGTGTGCGAAGGTGATAAGGTCGGATTGTCCCCATATCAAGGTTAAACGGTTTAAATGAAGGCCGGTTGTGGAATTTGGGAACTACTTGTTCAAATATAATATACAGCTAATGTCCTAGCGTATATATCTGAACAAGATCAGTATCGGTTTTGGAAAATTAGAAAGACGATAAAAAATTTTAGGAACGACCTCAGGAATATATTTTCAAAACACTTGGTCTGGGGTTTTCTTTACACGGTTATGTTACGAGTACCCTCCAAGAAAAAATGTATCCTAATTAAATAAATCGAAACAAAACTATGTCAACACTAATTAATTAATTACATATCAGCATTACAAATATGTAATTAATACTAATTAATTAATTACATATTAATTACATATTTACTATGTAATACCAAACGAACGAGTCGCTTAGGGCTTTCCATTTACCTAAATCTTTATCGGTATAATTTTTGTACGTTGATGGGCAAAAAATTAATTCCCAAAATCATAATCAACCCACATCTTTCATCAGAAAACCCAAATCAAACAGAAGGTTAGCGAAATTGCTGAAATAGTTTCCTGCATTCGCATCTCGACCTAAAAACTCTTAGAACGGGCCTTAAAACATATCAACAATGTCTATAACCAAATCACAGCAACTTTAAGGGGCTATCAAAAGAATGGTATTGTTTGAAAGCAACCTAATCACTCGACCCATCTGTCCATCCGGATTATTAAATTGTATCAACCATGTTAAAGGTCTGTGAGATGGAAGAAATGATCGGCCATATATAGAAACATTCAAAAACGGTCTATACATTGTACTTTTGCCAATGGCTTTCTCCTAATTGTTATCAATAAATTGTTCCATTTTTTTCTGAGAGAAAAGTCTCCCAGTACCATTTATGTCTCGCCTCAGTAGCTACAAAACGATTTTAGCATAGGTACTGAGCACAATCTTCGTGTTCCTTATTCTCTTGGAATGACTTATTGATTTGCGTTAATGATACAACCTCCACAAATGTCAAACTATCCAAAGCACCTAGGACTTCATTTTAACCCTCCTAAATGAATCCTATTGAATACTTTGGCCAGGTTTTGAAGATGTTCCTTCATTTACACTTGATACGTTTTCCAATGTAATACTTTCAATACCCGGTCGATTAGTCTTTCAAAGGTCGCAGCACGCTACATAACCCATAGAGCATAACGTTTGGATACTACAATCTAATAATAACCTGTGGAATTGCTGGACCATTCCGAACACGTTCAATTGCAGATAAAGTGGCTCTGCTAGGACTGCATGCACATACAGCAACATATAAAAAAGGATGTTTGTCGTAATGAAGATGCAATCCGGGGAAGAACTGAAAACGGGCTAATAGTCCTGGATTAATATCAAGAAATCCTACTGCATGCTTTCGGAATGTGCCGAAAAAAAATTGCATTTCACAAATATTTTAATGTGGTATTTACTGGGATATGCCCTAATTGGAACATAAGAGTTGGTTATGGTTGACCCATGGGTCAAACATAACGGTGGGACAGGAACAGGATGATTGATATGATTTATCCATAAAGAAATACCTTGGGATGACGCCACCTAATTTCAAGCAGTCTAGCTCGTGCTGGTGAGGCGAAATATGGTGACTAAAACATTAAATATACTGCAGCTTAACGTCTACTTGTCCCGGCTAATTATAATAATAGTACATGTTGAAGAGAAATGACCAAACACTGCTTCTTAAATCAACCTGTTCATACACAAACAACCGAGTCGCTTTTCGTTTCTCAAATCGAAATGTCAAAACAATGCTATATGAACAAATGTCCATACTAATCACCAAACTATAGCCACGGTAAATTCCCGATGGGCGATGGTACCTAATTCAACATCGACAGTTTGAAATACTCATTTTCCGCTGTTCGTATATTGAGCTGTTATGCTTACAGGACAGCACTTAAAAACTCTAGTGTGCGACCCAAATTACAATCCATAACCTGGCAATGAAAGCATCCGGGCATCAATCAAATCACTATACTGTTTCTCCTATCGGTGGTTTATAGAGAACAATGTCACATGACAACTAGGAAACAACACTAGAAAATGCTTTGTGGTTTTCGACGTCTTGAAAATATTATTAAGGCACCTAGTTGCTTTCCTAGACATTTTCATATACTAGGACCAATTTCGGTTTATTTGCTCAATATTTCTGAACAATGTGTAGCAACAATTTGTGTTGTAGACGATCAATCCGAATGGTATGTGTTACACATGCTACAAGATATTTTACCACCAAAATCAATTCTCAAACGTTTAGATAATCCGCTGAGTTCTACTATGCGTTTCGATAGTATACCTTGCCAAATGATGTTACTGGGTGAAGATTTCAATCTAATTGGCAAAGAGAATAAATAGAAAGAGGAACATCTTATATGCACCGACGTTACATATAAATTAAAAATATTGCGGAGTTATTTGGTGATGGCAAAAGAAATAGGATAAACATATATTTTTTATTTTGTTTTCTGTTTCGAACGACAGCAAAAAAATATTTGACTATTTCAAAACGTCGCATACTATTGCATTTTATAATTCGATTGTAAAATGGAATAGATTGACAAATATTTTTTTTTGTTGTCGTTGGAAAGAGAAAACGATATAAAATATATATGCTTATCCTATTTTGTTTGCCAACACCAATTAACTCAGAAATATTTTACAAATTTTAGTTTAGTTTATTATGACATTGCGGTTCATATAAGATATTCCTCTTGATATTTATTCTCTTTGCTTATGGGTTAGCTTTCTTGAATTTTAATAGAGTTTTACGTCTATTTGTGTTATAACAAACGAGAGTAGTGCTGAGCTCAACAACTTTTACAACGAATGGAACCAGGGAATCTTTAACGTCCTCGAAAGATTTTATAGGATGAGGACAAAATAATAAAACAACATTTTGTCTCCGTCACTCAGGCTCGATTGACCAATGATTTCAGTCCCGAAAAAGTCTGAAGAGACAATATTAAGGGAAAAAGCACATCATGTACCCAACAGTTACGATTCTTTTCCAATGTACTCCTCGCAGTTGGAATGGATCGGAATTTTCATTTGGAACATGTGTCGTAAAAGTTTATATATTCGTCCTAGATATGAATAGATCCTCGTACAAAACTGACCGAACCACGCCTGCCTTCAACTACAATTACCTGCTCGTCCAACCAATTCCCTATTCCTACTTTGTCTTGATAATTTTCTTATTATGTAAACATCAAATCTGTGTTGGACCACCGTTAAACGTCATTGTTTTTCCCACTTCACCCAAATAACGAAAACAAATGATTTGTCGATACGATAATGTGGGTCGGTTGGTACCTATAGTACGGTTCAAATGTGTAGTTTGCTGATATAAAAATCATTTAATCGAGATTGAGAAAAGGTACAACCCAAAACGTTCTACTTTGGATCAAATTTTATTATATACTGACTGAATGAACAAAAGGAAATTTGATACAATGTTCGTATTGAGATGAAATCAATTTGTTTATAAATCTTGAAAATCGATTATGTACCAAAATTGTATATAAATGGGGAGGGAAGCGCGGGGGTAAACAAAATCGAAAGTGTCGTAACGATTATAACATTTTCATTCCACATCAATGCTTCGCACCTGTTGAACGAATATTATGTTATGCAGCACAATGTTAACGATGACTTCAAAAAGTCAATCAATCATGGTTTATGTGGTGCTAAGCAAACGTTTTGTTTGTGTACTGAATTAATTGAATATTTTAGCCAATAAAGATCTGCAATTGATTATATCTAAGCGATATGAATTTTCTTCTTATGTTTAAGGCGGACCGACATATACTTTATACCCAAATAGCAAATACCTAAGATAGGTCTAGACACAAAATAACGATTTGGTTGTATAAGAATACCTAATAATTTTTAAGTCTCGATATGAGTTACCTGGAACTTGCACACACAGTTATTCTCATTGTTTTTCCAACACTCGACCTACATTTGGCCTTTATACCCAATCTTATAGAAGTAGGGATTTCAAATTTTTTTCTGAGAATGTCTGAGATTCGAATGCATTTGGTTTTAGACATTATTGTTGTTGTAACAACCTGCTTGTTCAGGTTTATTTTGCATATGCCTAGTCCAGCGAAATCATCACTTCTAAATAACAACATACATGACGAGGAAGAATAGGAGAGGTGCAGAGAAAATAGAGCGTGCATTTGTTCTCTTTATTATAATATTGGTAGGAATTCTGCAAATCACGTCAAGTAAGATAGTGCCTGCCATCGTACCATCACTATCATCTGATTAAACCTTAAATGACAAAATTCGTAGATGCTAACTGATACCTTGGAAAACTGGATAAGTTTAGACCAAGGAAGGAGACTATATAGCTGCAAAAGAGGAAGATAGAGTTACCATTCTTTTCAAAATATTCCTTGCATTAAACATTCTAAATTCTACCAATGTTCATTATAGCCACCAAGACCCGTATTGACTGCCCAAATGGTGCAGTGGTTTAAGCTGCAGCATTTGGAGCAGGAGGTACCGGGTTTGAATCCCGATAGGAGTAGGATGGAAAAGAGCTTTTTCACCATCGTATTTCGATCGACGATGTGTATGAACACATCTATGACTGGCACGGAGCTTGTGCAAATGGTCCTTCGTAAATCGGACCTACAGCCGTGCGTCCTCGATTTGGCTGTAATGGCGTAAGGTAGAACGTAAATAAGCGAACCGCGAAAGAGTTGAGAGTACATTGAGCCCTGAAACAAATTGGAAAGTTAAAAAACAAACAAACACACATACCCTACAGTACATAGTTAGAGGAAGTAAGAGTATCAAGTAAGATTCACTCACAAATAGTTTAGACGTTGGTATAAGTGTGAGACTAATCCTGTCCGAGCACATTTATTAAAGAACTCAAAAAATTATATTATGGCTGGTTCAGGATCAAAGTTGATCGTGATCAATGATAATGCTTAAAAATCGGCAATCGCATAACTCTCAATGCCATAATGAGCTAGCACTCACTGTTACGAGTTGCGATTTAAGTTGAGCGAACAACCTTTAATGTGTCTCAGGTGGTGTCTTCAACATTAAATCTTGGTACATGCCATTTGGTGATATCGTCAAACTTCTATTAACAGTTCGCGATCATATATTCTCGAATTAGATACGCTTAATATATCAATTGGTTATCAATTTGAAGGACCAACATAATAGTTGATGAGCTTCGACTTGATAGAGAAACGCCATTTGTGCAACAACAACAGTAATCGTTCTAAGCTCAATATTCTAAATAAAGTTTGACTATAGACTATTTAATCGCACCACTGTTCAACACAGAAGAGAAGCGTACGATAATAATCTTAGCAACAGTGCTTTAGAAATAAAAATTAGAATTTTGGGGCTTAACCAAAAGCTCTTCTAAAGGGTGGTTAAGTTAAGACGCTTAGGCATAAGTGACGTTCTATGCCGTTAATGTGCCGAATTATCCCATCCTTTAGCTCTTGAATTGTTGCTGGCTTATTGACGTACACCCTTTATTTCAAGTAACCCTAAAGAAAGAAATCCAACGGTGTCAAATCACATGGTCTTGGCGGTCAATTGACATCGCCACCACGTGCGAAAACACGGCCATTGAGTTTGTCACGCAAAAGAGCCACTGTTTCGTTAGTTGTGTGGCAAGTGGCACCATCCTGTTGAAACCACATGTTGTCCATATCCATATTTTCCAATTTGGGCCATAAAAACTTCGTTATCATACGATAGCGAACACCATTCACAGTAACTACGGCCCGGTGATGCCACCAGCCCATAAACCACACCAAACAGTTACTTGTTGTGGGTGCATTGGTTTTTCGACAATCATTCTTGGATTATAATTCGTCCAAAATGCGGCAATTCTGCTTATTGACGAATCCACTGAGGTGAAAAGGTATCTCATCAATGAAGATCCACTGTTGCCGTTTCTTGCCACCATTAAGATGCTTTAGTTCTTGAGTCAATTGCACCTTATAAGCGTGTAAATGCAAGTCTTTATGCATAATGTTCATCAACGATGAGTGTGAGAGGAGCAATTGTTGGGCACGACGACGAATTGAGGTGGATGGCTTTTCAGCCACACTATCGCGAACAGCAGCAATATTTTCTGCAGTACAAGCTGTACGAGCATGCACTGGTGTTTTAAAATCTACTACAGACTCGGTTTGCTCAAATTTTTGGATAGATAAACAACCACTGCTGTCCCTGAATAGTTTAAAAGCTTTTGGTTGGCCATTGTAAACACTGATACATTTGTACGAGTAGAATAGTGTAGTCGCAACAGTTGAGCTATAAAAAGTGTTTACAGCCCAAAATTTGAGCTCGTCCAGTAGAATCAACGCGTCTCGAACTATCGCGCTAATGTTTACGGCAATCTATCAAATTATCGTTAAAATTAAGATCTTGAAAATATACCTTATTAACAGTCAAGATGTTATTTTTTTATCTATAATCATTAAAGAGTACTTGTACTATAAATAAATAATTTTTATTAACTTAATTGAAATTTAATCGGTTTTGTTTACAAAGAAATTGAAATTTTTTGTTCGAGATGTTGATAATTAAAATTTTAATTATTAAATTTAAAAAGTGAAGAATTTAATTAATTTATTATTATAAATAGAATCCCTATCGAGCTATTTATAGTCTTCTGCGTTAATTATTAGAAAAAGCTTATAATCAATTTAACATGTCCCTATAGGTTGGATGTAAATTACTGTGAGCTTGATACAAACCTTCTCAACCATCAGATGTGCCGATTGGTACAAAAGACGTGTAAAGATGATCGCATGTTCGGGTACAAGAATGCAATACCGGATGTATATAGTTGAAGACAATAGATGGTTTGTCTGGAGTAGAAAACTATCCCAACCAGTTGATGCATCCCAAATAAACAACTTTGAACCATATAAATCAGCAAGGCCTGATGGCGTTATCCTGATGGTCGATATTCAGATTCCATAATTTTCCATCACTTGAAGAACTCTTCCAAGGAAGCTTGGAACTCTGTTGTATTCCAACAACGTACTGGCCTTAGTCTTTTAAGCTTCTCGTTTCTATGAAAACTTTCGAAAAAATAGGTATAGAAGCTCATATCAGAGGCTTGATTGGGCCGAGTAGGCTACTGAAACCTATAGGCACGCAAAGCCTGCTTTTGTACTGCAAGTGTAAAGGTACAGATAACCTTATACATTCCTCTGTCAATCACATTAAAATACTTTTTGAGTATAAAGGATACTCAATGGTCACCTTTCTGGAAGTTATCATTCAGGCACTTGCACATTTGGGGTGGATTGGTCACTGAGCGCATCTAAATGATTCTTTCTCCAGTAGATATATGATGCGAGGAACACCGCAAGCTGGAATTATATTCTAGTCGCGTCACTCGACCTAGAGGGGAAGTGACTACTTACAGTTCAACACACCTTAAAATTTGCCAAGATTAAATGTAAATCCACTTAAAACTAGGATGTTCCTCTTCTCTACGAAACATAAACTTCTATATGCCATCATCATCCTTTGGTTACAAATTTCGGACTGGAATAAACCTTCGTAAGAGGACTGGTTATGTGAAGCACTCTTGAACCACGATTCTCTTAGTTTCTTATAGACGTTTGAAAGATGACCAAAGGCATTAAATGTACTTTTCAAGTATAGTGTCCGACAGGGATATATGGACTTTTGCAGATAGTCAAGGGAATGGAACGTATGATTCCATCATACTTTCTGAATCAGACTTTTCTTTCTAGATCAATTGTCTCTCATCTATAAATGAGATGACACATTCGTTCAACAGCCACTTTTTGTGAATATCGCAGGACATTTCAGTGTGGCAAAATGTGGATCAACTTGCTCGTCCAGGCACAACATTCGATCTCCAATCAAGCTGAGTGAACATCGAAATACTGCAAATGATTTGTGTAAGTGAAAGATAAATCAGAAGCAACTCTTGTGTAATAACAAAATAAATCTGGCCAAAAATTGTCAAATTTGTCCTGGGCAAAGTTGAATTTCCGTCATATGATCACTGTTGCTGATGTTAAAAATAAGATATGGAATAAATAGTCTGAGACTTGCTTTGCACTAGTCCTATACTCTTGCCCAAAGCATAATGAAATGTCTTAGATCACGTTTCTTAAATGTCTTCAGCACTTCATCAAAAGCTCGGGATAATTCGAGTAGAAGAAAAAAGGTTCCAAAAATGTGTTGCGAATCCGGAAATCAGCATCTGTTTTTCGTATCGTTTCGGTTCTGAACAACTTAAGCCGATCTACTAACTGATACTGAATAAGGCGATAGGATTACAAGTCAATTATGTTATACAGTAGTTTCGACACACAATTTGCCATACTTTGACCATAAGCTATAGTTGATCTTTTAAACACCATACGCATCATTCGGTTCAAACAAGCCAAACAGTACCCTAGTGAGATTAATTTCAGCAATGTAACGCAAAAAAAACCACTTATAAACTTCAATTTATTATGTTCAAGATCCACAACCGTTTTCACACTCTAACATTCAGCGTAAATATATTTTGAGCAACCGAGACAATCAGGCCAACTTTTTGTCTCGAAATACTTGTATTGCGTAACCGTTTGCTTAGTACTTCATAATCGCTGTCTGACTATCTGTCTATCTTTGAAATCTGTTTCAGGGCTCAAGGATCGCCCAACTCTTTCATAGTTCGCAGTTATTTATGTCCTCCTTTACGCCATTACATAGCCAAATCGAGGACGTACTGCATAGCTCTGTGCCAGCCTATAGTACTGACATAGATGATGGGTTGCCTCATGAACTCTGTATTCTAAAACGAGATCATAAATGTGTTTATTCACACCACCGATGGTGAAGATCCCTTTCGCATCCTGCCACTATTGGGATTCGAACCCGGCACCTCCCGCTCCAAATTGCTTCAAGATAATTAACCAAATTGTTTGTATTGCTCTTCAATGGGCACGTAGCTCATCTAACTAATTTATGTTTAGATTCTCCTTCCAATGTATGCTTCTCGGCGGCTTTATTAACACACTTTTAAATAATGTTCTTCGGAATTAATCGTTATAGCTGTAAGAGATTTCAGGGTGTTCGGATCAATACTATTCCGTACCCAGTTTCTCTGGCATTGGTCATAATCGCGTATGGCCATTTTATCCCAACAACGTTAGTTGGTAGAAATCGTTTTTACTTCGAGCTATCGCTCCAATTTTAATGCACTAGTTGCATAATCATAGGCCATCACCACCATACAAACTTTATGGTGACTCACTACTATTCTGAAGTACTACATAACCGAATTGTAATTACCTTAATTGTCTGTGTATAATTATTATAAACGTCGGTTTGATACAAAGGTATACAAATTTGTATCCACATTTCTTAAGAATTCATGTCCCTTGACAATCAATAAGGCACGTTTGAATTGCTCTTAGACGTAATTGTATTTCTTTTTATAACCTACTTTTATGTCACCTGTTATATATGGCGTAGTGTTAAATGTGTATCGTTGTGTTTAGTTTCCCAAATGTCTAGACAGTTTCGTATGAATATTTTTTCCGTAGCAACGTACTTAAGAATGGAAATATTTCTTGTACGCCGATAAAATATGAGCCAATGTGTGTTCGTCTCGAGCTATATTTTATCGAAACGATTGTCAAAATGTACTTGTGTGGTCCTTTGGTATAATTATATTTGATTGGTATGAGTAGTTATGGAATTAAGGGGGTGAATCATGAATTATGGAACTTACGGTGAAATTCAAGTGTAAAAAATATCTTAAGAAATTTTCCAAATTATTTTACATAATAAATGAAAGGTACATACTCATTACAAAACTCGAACCAGAGAACAGCGAGATGTGCTCATAAAATATGTTTATAGGGTTTAGTGTGACTTTTTTCCGCTGAGACAATATGGTAAATGTTAACTTTGACTGTGACGGGGTATATCCAGTGAAGTTTAACCTCATTCAGACTTTCTTGTCGATTTAAGACTTATTATCGTCTCCAAAAACGAAACAGTATTGGAGACAATCTCCTTTAAAGCAGCCTGGTTATCAGACAGAAGACAGATACGATGATCTCTGCGATCTCTTTTTCAAAGAGTCCTGCTTTCAAAATTGGAGCAATTTCCACTGAAAGACAGTGGTGTACCTATCAAAGAAGGGATGATTCGTCCTCAGGATTTTGTATGTATAACCCGGCACCAGCTAGATTACTTCATATTGATCCGTCAGTGGTAAAGTGTTTCCTTCAATCCTACTAATTTTTCTAAGCCACAAAAGCGCTGCAAAATAAATATTGGATCTGATCACCGAAATGTATATAACCAGACCCCAGATACTTGACTTCCGAAAAGAGCTGGATCGCATGAGCCCCGGAAGCCTAAATATTCTTAAAATCATGTATCTAATGAAAAGAATCATCTCAGTTTGTCTAGGGTTGACTGATCGACCCTGATCACTACAACAAGCTGCAACTATATATGTTAATCGCCGGACACAGTATACATCCGTGTATTATTCTACCAGTATTATGGCGATGCTATTAGATTTGAAGCGAAGGTATTGATTCAAAGTTTGCTTCAATCCACAAAAGTACAAGAACGGTGGCCGAACAGTCATCATATATTTTTGAAACAGATACATCACATCGTGCGAAACCACAAACATTCCTTTATCAGCCTACAGATGCTTATATAAATCGGAAGAGTACGGAACGGGTTAAAGCTCTTTGATGTATCATTTGATACGAAACCAGAAAATACTGAGTTGAGTAAACAAACTATCCTAAAATCCAGTAAAAATACAGATTTATTATAAAATATGGTGGTTTACTGTTGTAAAGCGGGAAAACTTTAAGGTCCCGGTAGCCGTTAATGTGTACACACAATGAAGGAAAAAATTGTATCCTTTTGTGTGTTAATAACGGCTACATGAATTCTGGTTGAGTAAGTCAAAGCTTCTAAAAGCTCACACAGCTTTTAACTATGCACACCCAACCACTCATAAAAATCACATTCCAATTTTGAATCCCGATAGAGACGGGATGTAGAAATGTTTACTACCTGATCACGTTCGCTGGTGTATACATGAACATATCTATTGGAGTGAAGAACTCATTAGGCGACCCATCCACCATGGCAGTACTATGGGCTGGCATTGTGCTTTACAATGTGTATACGGTAAATCGGACATATAACCGTATTCCTTCTAGGTTTTTGAAGTCATTAATGTTGCGAATCATGATGACTGTCAAGTGAATGAAAAAAATTAAAAGCAGTTGTCTCGCTATGTTTAAAATACTCAAATTTCTAGGTATTAACCTGTCATTACAATAAATTCGTGATCAGTTATGATAATTGAAACATTTAGCCGTACGCTATAGTCTGAAGAGTGATTCGGTTCCTAAGCAGAAGCAATAGATATACGGACTATATCTCTCCAAGAATATAAATGGCCTAAATATGGACCCCAAGTATCTTATAGTTATTGATTGCTACTCAGTAGAAATCATAGAATTGAGCCACAATTTAAATGACTCAAAATCATACGCATGGTTCGTACTCTCGACACATGGAAGTGTCTGGCTAACAATATATAGGTTTCGTAATCAATGAAGGGTAGTTACATGGAAACATGTTTTTGAACTTTGATTGGTAATGAACGTCCCCGAGGGATAAAAAGTTATTCGTTCACTTGGTTACGTCCTTTCATAAAAAAATGAACAATTTGAGACCTATGATATTGTCTTTTGCACAGCACATAAGCTATATAGTGACTTATATTATTATGGGAAGAATCTCTGGGAATTAGTCGGTCACTAATAAATTTTTATCCTGATGGTATTTATTAAGCCCTCCAACACCAACCATGGTAAAACTGTAACACTGCAATATTGTATACACCAAGTGTTCATAGTAAAGGCGACGCAACATATATTCGGTTGAGAACGGGCTATGAAGAACATTTGGAATCGTGAAGACTTACATATCCAGTGTTTGTCATGGTGATTCGATTAGCTGAATACTGGTTCAGTTGGTTTCAAAACCAACTATACCTATAGTCTTAAACCAAATATTGTCCTGTGTATGAATATTAGAGTTGGATGTTATGAATGAGTACATATCGTGCATTAAATCAAGCGGCTACAGGTACCCTATGGCAGATCCTTTTTTACTTGCTGAGACAGATCGAAAGGAGCAACAACTTCTAAGTTCGACTTCGTAAAGAACGATCTGGCATATTCTGCCTGTTTACATCTGATGTCAAGAGCTGAGTCGTATAAAAAAACCTTTGAATTCATAGATTTTGATGATACTCTACGGGTTTGTTAAATCTGTTTACTAAGTTTTGAGTTCCAATAAGACCGACGACTTAAATTTTTATAAGGGCATGGAAATTATAGCTCTGTGTTATACTTCAATGTGCCATCCTAATAATGTTAAATGGTAGAATCTCACCTCCAATACAGGTAATCATCATATATAGCTGTGCACAAAGTTGCCCATCTGCAGAGTAAAAACAATCTTTTTATCTTCTCTCAAACCCAAGCGGCTTTCTAGGTAGTTGTCTCCAATACGATTTCATCAACATTTATTTAGAAATCAATAGATTGACTACACTGGACATCTACAGACATCTGGAACGTTTTGGCTGATTGTTTGGTTTTTTCCCCCTTATTTTGGACTTGAACCTAGGTATATATCATCCTGACTGTCCTTGTACAGAGATGCTTTGAGGGTCTTGCGGAGCATTCTCATTGGTTGAGAAGTGACCTCCCAATAGGCTTATAAAGCTTAAGTGGCACAGGAAAACATATTTTCTTGAGAAATTTAATGGCGGTAAACATCCGTTCATTACAATTGAGTTACGATATAGAATTTTACCACGGTAAACGTAACATTATCCAATAAGCGTAAATGTCGTTTGTGACGTTAATTTAAAAGCAACGAATAGACAATAATATATGCAATAAACGAAGTATCATAAAACTGTGAAAAAACACATTTTAACAACATGTCAACCATCCAACTGTCACAGTGTTCAAATTGCCTCGAAAACCAACCATGTTCCATACGAGTTAAAAATAATTCGTTTGGTAAACGAAGGAGTAATACCTGTCCTAACCTCAAAAATTAAATATTTATAAACAAACATTTCACATATATAGGAATTTTAATATAAACATATGTACATAAAAATGTCTAACCATGTACGAGTACTTAGAAAAGTCAACATTGCATTAAATAATATGTTTGGTTTAGCAGTTAGGTTCCCACAAAATATAAATATTTACTTTTGATTACCTTTTTCATACGTTTACCCAACATATTGAACAAAAAATACCCAAAAATGTAAATTTGAGTTTATTAATGTCAAATAAATATTTAACCACGAGAGATTTGGAAAACATGTACTCGAAAAAAAATTACTTTCGATACTCGAACGGAGATTTTGTCTTGTTCGCAATTTTTAAGATTGTACGAGTATATTTGATAAAATCAATATTTTATATTGTAAAATAACAACATTTCAAGAAAATTGTTCCCATATACCTAACTACATGGTGGTATTGTCTGCATTATCAAATTCTGAAATAATTTGATAAGTGTTGGGTGTTGTTATTTATTATGTGAAAAAAAAGTTACTCTTGCAACCACAAAATCCATTTAAGATACACATTTTTCCAACATGAAAATAAACCACCTTCACATTCTCGTGTAATCAGGAAAAAAAATTGAAGAGAAAAAAAATTTTCAAAAAAAAAATTTCTGGAAAAAAATTTTATATGAATTTTTTTTTTCATATGAAATTATAAAATAAACAAATTTTAAGTCTAGAAGTTTGACAAAATCATCGTTTGTCTCTTTATTAATTGGTATAAATACTGTCTCCGTATCGTTTTTGATTCGGCATTTGATTGGTTTCCTACAAGATTTTGTCTTCTTCGCAATTGTTAACATTGTACGAGTATATTGATTTTATATTGTAAATACCAAAAATTTTTCAAGAAAATTGTTTCCATATACCTAACTATATTGTTGTATTGTCTGCATTATCAAATTCTGAAATAGTTTAATCTGTGTTAGGTATTTTTATTAAACGGTTTTACGTGATAAAAAAATTTACTCTTGCAACTACCAAATCCATGTAAGGAACAAATTTTTCAACAAAATAATAATTCGCCTTAATATTCTCGTGTAAATCATAAAAAACCAAATTTATCGGAAAAAAAAATTTTCAAGAAAAACATTTTCCGGAAAAAAAATTTTACTTGAAAAAAAATTTTATATGAATTTTTTATCTTGCAAAATAATAAATAAACAAATTTTTTAGTTTGGAAATTTGACAAAATCATCTTTTGGTAATATTGCCTTCTTGTTAAGAAGTATTAGTTAAGAATTAAGTATTAAAGAATTAATTACTTTTTAATTCTAAGCTTTAACATTCTACGCACGAGTTTATTAAAGATGGTTACCTTAAAGGTGGATAGTATAACAAACTTTCTGATATCTATGTCTTATTCTGATAACCCAAGACTACTGTGGGAAGCTATTCCAGCTCTATATTTACCCAAAAGTAGTGATTCAAATATTGTGAGTCATTCTCACCAATCAACTGCTATGTTTCACAGATTGAATTTGATTGACCAAGGTAAAGACAAAAGAAACAATATGGAAGTGCATCGATTCTTTTTTACAATTTAAAGAGAAACTAGCAACAGACGGGATTTTTGCTAGTTTCCTATAGGAGGGATATATCGTGGTTTCCATATCTTTAGAGGCAGTTTGGCTCTGGGATGCCCACATAAATGGATAGGTCTACGGTGACAACCTAGAATGGATCTCAACTAGAGAATAACACGTTTGGCTGTCAGTGTATAATCGATAACTCTCCAAATTACTGGTTGTATTGAGGTAAACTGGTATTGGACATTACTCTTTTATTGGCTTCATTCTCCTCAACAGTAGTCTCTCCATTAGCTTTAAATTAATAGAGAGCAGGGATATCGGATGATACGATTTAGCTTCATTGAGTGGTTTGCCTGGCAGAAGGAACATGCCGTAATCTAATAACAGCATTAATCAAGTGAGTTAGTTTAGCGATATCTTTCTTTGATAGTTGCGTTAGAATTTTTTCCATTAAACAGTCATACCCAGGAGCTTTTGCTTACTTCAGATTGAATTTTATTTCCCTAGTAACTTCTTTCTGGGTTTTTAGAGGAATTCAACCCTCATAATGACTGCTTCCATTTTCGATTATAATATCCGAATCGGTCTCATTCTTCAGCTTTTGATTTATTTTCCCAGCCCATGAGCCATCACTTCACTTGATAGAGGGGTCTGCGTTATTGGTATAATATTATACTTTTTATTGCCTTTTATTATTAAGTATAATATTATACTTTTTATTGCCTTCCATATTGAGAAGTCCGTATTTTCACCAGCGGTCAATTTTTCAAGATACAAAGAAAACAACTTTTCACTTAGCTTCTGAATCTCCCATTTAAGCTGTTGTGATTTGTTATTCAGAATAGTTTTGTTAGATGGACTCCTCGCTTGTTGTCATTTTCTTCTAGCTTTCGTTTTTTTCTTAAACAAGTTTCGGAAAATCTCATGGGTTGGTTTTACCAATGGTTTTGGCTATTGTCCCGTTAATCCTGCTTTCTAGTTCAGATCTTAAAATCTCCGAATAAAACAATTGGAAAGAGTTGGTGTCGTTCCCTTTCTAACTATCTTATCAATTATGGAAAGTATCACTGTGGAATGATCAGAGTCCATACCTGAATTATCTTCTACTTCAATAAAATTTAATGAAAATTATTTTGATATACAGAAGTCCATTAGATCAGGAGGTTAACTTTAACAGAATGATTGTACAATGATGAATCTGATTCTGCTTGATATTCGAAATTAATATTCTTTAGAGAGTAGTGCTCTATAGGATAAAAAAAACATCAAGACATTATCGTATCTTCAATTTCTCTGATAGTGTGACGTTTACCTGGTTATACTGTAATTGTTTGGGTTGGCCATATCAAAATGTTTAAGGCCACCAGATGGACTTCAAAGTAAAGGGTTCAAATTCCAATAGATGCCGAATGCGAAAACTCTTGGTCCGAAACATCTTCCTTGAGTATAGTCTACATCACCCAAAACACTTGAGTTTCTATAGATAAGGGAGATAGAGTAATGTTGGCACTATACTGATGGTTTTATCCAACCAAAATTATTTTGAACATTTCGGACAAGCATTTAAATGTCCACTTCTAACCATACATGTCCAATCTAAATTTGATATCTGGAGGCAAATACAGTAATAATTAAATTAGGTCACTAAGAATATTTCGGTAGATGTTAGATTCTTATTTTGAAAATATCTAAAATCATCATATCCCAAAGAAACGTCAATTCTTCTTAAAGCAAATACCTATGTCTCGAACCGACAAAAAAAAAATTACAAATCTATTTCATATATAAAATCTCGATAAAATGCGAAAACAAATAAAACCCAAATCGAAAACAGCATCAGAAATATAAATCCGATATCTAATAAAAATAATCGGATTCCATAAATTCGTGGCTTAGGGGGAAATTGGAAGCCTCAAAATATAATTTTTGTTTCTACGGAAATTATTATATTTTCAGCTTTTCTGTTACTTTTTATCACGTAATTATTATTATTTTGGTAGCATCAAACAAATCGATAAAATATCTCTTTAAGTGTGAAATCGTTTTGGGTTGGTTATGATTGCCTTCGACATAAAACAAGCACAGGTAGGTACTTAAGATACGCCGCCGATTTATTCCTTCGATACAGTATTTCTGGCCACCCTATCCAAAACTATATTTAATAAGAAAACAAACTTTTATGGTATGGTTGGGTATTAGGCCATCAACTATACATTAAACGTCAGCCACAATCAACAATTACAAAATCAATTACTTTGGATTTCCATGAAAATTCAATTATTAAGAATTCAAATTTATTTTTACATAAGATATCCGAAAAGGTGAATACCAATCAATTATTTTAAGTTATTTATATATTCGAATAAAATATCGATCGAATAATTTACTCGTAATTACGTAAACGTATATTGTTAATGACGTTCTAATGTCTAAAAATAAAAATTGAACATTTTGATGGGCATGCAGCATAAATTATTAAGAGAACAATTATACGAAAAGGTTAAATGGTTCATCATACCAAAGTAGCAACTAGGACGTGGCTACAAATCAATAGTAAATAGCTTAAACTGATAATAGTTTGTCAAATCCCGATAAGGCTTAATGCAAAGCGGGTTTTCATCATTCGATTTTGATCAGTGATGTAAATGAACATATTTACGACCCCCTGTTAGAATTCAGAACTCATACACCGTTCCATCCTCTTTGTCTATATTATAAACATGCATGGAGCATAACTTTATGCAAGATGTAACGTGGGACGTTTAAATGAAACTGTGAAAGAGCTGGGAATGATTCGGTCCAAAACAGTAAGAATACGATACCAAATACGAAGTTGTACACGGTAGTCAAAAGCTTCCATATAAGTTTTATTTAGACCTTCACTTGTGTAGATTACTAAAAAGTGTATCTTCTTATAGCGCTCATAAAAGTGTATCTTCTAATAAATCAAAGCTCGCTCCCAGATCTACCCTGTTATAAAATGGCATACTAGTGATGGGCTACAGTGAGTCACCTGAATACTGAAAAACTAACTCTTATCAGTTGCATAGTATTATCCACTCAGCTTATGTCAACTGTTACTCTACAAAAAAAGACTAGCAGAATTCTTCACGTTCATGAAGTTAAGATACCCACGTAGCGAGCAGGCTTCCAAAAGTATTTTCAAAGTATCTTACACGTTTATAGACCTCGTTCAAAAGGAGGATGGAAGATTTAATGAGAATCAAGAGAGAGAGAGAGAGCTATCGAGGTACAACTTAAAATCAACTTTGACAGAAACACACTTTGAAGCTCATATTAGGATACAGTTTCTGTCGGGAAAAATCATTTAACCCCCATAGGTGTCAGATTTACAATTTACTCATTCAAACTGTTTAAAATTCCGAGAGGAGATGATATTATTTCTGCTCTATTGCAACAATGAGTAGAAAAGATTCTTTCTTATCTGCCTCGTACTTTTTGGGACTGCTTCACCTTTAATTAAATTCCGTATCTTTCATAAGAGTAACGACTGATACCCAGCTCGTATTATCCTTATCTTGTTGGTTGGAGAACTTCTTCTATTCAAGACAGGTTCTCTCTATGAATCCACTTTATTAGAACCAAGATGGGAAAACCATTGTTACCCGACTGTCCGCCATCAGCGCATTTGTTGATATTGAGTAAGCCTTTTACAACTCCATTTGTCTAGAACAGTGGTTTTGGGGGATATCTTTACTATATGATTATTGGTAATAAACAGGATGCTGGCAACCATTGATCATTAGGGGGGAATTCAAAAGGAGGGTAAAGCTTTTGCTTACGAATCTCTTAGGAGGGTTAATCTTTTGCATGCGGAAGTAACTAGGAATCTCCACAAGGTCAACGAAATCAAAGATGATCGAATGGCATGTTTAACCATTACTGACTCATGGTCACCTTTGTCTCATGTATTTGGTAGTCAAGAACATGCCAAGATATAGCTATGGAGGCATTATTAGAGCTTCCTCCATTGCATCTCCAATAGGATGCTGTCTTTACTGCATTGTACTGCACTGGTGCGTTCGGGAAACACATATCAACTGGCATGTATTTCCAACCGTATTGCGACTAAAATTGAATTAACCAAACACATATCGTTTAAAGCCTTACTTGCAGTTATTTAAAGGTTCAAAGGATTAGAACACTAGAAGCAACTGGCGATAGCACGACATGGTGTTTTTTAGAAATAAGTTTTGAATAATAAGCTTAGAAGTTTTCGATGGATTTATGTATAGAATAATCACTGAACGATTAGCTACTGGTTCTATTGTGGAATTCAGCCTATTTTCAGTGATACTGAGATTTCGTGAGCCTCCTTTGACGGTAATCGTACCTATCGTTTTTTCCGTACTGACACGGAAATATTGAGATTTTTTCCGTCAGCTGGAAAAATTAGACTGGAAAATTCAGACAGCTCAAGTCAGTAGACCCCACATCGGTCTTACATATTTGTCTATTTGAGTATAGTCAACAACCTATTGAGGGACGCATTTATTGTAGATTTAAAGAGAACTAAGGCATGGTGAGGTGATTGTCTTGAATTCCACATAATGACAACAGGTGCTAATTAGAGTCTAACAGAAAATTTTACAAAAATTATTAAGCAATCATAAAACTTTTACACCGGATATCTAGGGAGTTAATCACTATAAACTCTCGACATTTTGTCATCAAAAACATACGTACGGAAATGAACACTCGTTTAGCTAAAACTGAAACGAACTTAAAGCTTTCGATCATTATGCCGCACCACCGAGATGGACATCGATCCGCTCACATCGTAGCATTTCTTATCGGAACCGTACGAGTTGTCACCATTAAAACATATAAAAACTAACGTAAGCATTCAATCAACAAATTTTATGTGCTTCCGATCTCACATAAAGAACCTGAATAGAAAATCACAACCTGTAATTCTTCATACTAACTACCTCAAACAATATCAGTCACACTCTCATCATAATGAACATCTGGGTACAATCAGATCATCATGCTTGAGTTTTGATTGGAAGATTAGCTTATAAGGGAGCACAGTACAAATGATATATCGGGTCACGGAGGTCCTACTCTTATAATGGGTCCTACTCTTATAATAGTAGCACTTCTTTCAAACCAAACTGGACACTGAGATGTATATCATAGTTTCACCATTCAGCCTGTCTCTCTGCCACATGAACTGTATGACTTTAAATTCAGTGATTCAATTCCAAAATGGGGACTCTTAGTATCTTTATCGATTGTTCGTGAATGTACAAGGTCAGGATTATAACTGAAGGCAAACTGTTCGATGTTCGACATAACTTTTCCGTTAGAACGAAATTACCGAGGAGGTCATAGATGTGTTCATTCACACCACCAATTGTAATCGTATGGTGAAAAATCCCCTTTGCATCCCACCCCTATCGGGATTCGAACCCGGTACCTCCCGTCCCAACTGTCGCAGCTTTAACCACTACGCCACCTGGGTGGTGAGCTAGTACATGTATTTTTTGCTTCAGTTCCAACACACACCACGATATAACAATATAAACGTGCCTCTGTAAATATAAGGATGACTAATTGCCTTGTACTCGCATTGCCTAAATTTATTTTTGTGTTTGGTCGTCATCGGAAAAACATTACAGACATCTATTAATGTCACTTTATCACGTTCGTCATTACCGAAATCAATTTTTGAAACATTATTTTGTGCCGATTTCAATAAAAAAGAAATTAAATTGAATATTACTCCTAATTGGACAATTAATATTACAACAACAAGTGTTCAAGTATTTAATTAAATTATTCTGTAGCGTCGAAATAAATAAGCTTTGAAAAGCTTTGTCGATATTATATTACTATTGATTGATGAATTTGAAATGTGCTCAACTCAAAAGCTGTCGTTTTGCCAACTGTTGTCTCTTTATCTAACGATATGTATGAGGTATTTCACTATTTACCTATTGGATGAGGCAATGATCTCACCGAACTTTAATAATTTGCGCAATATGATGAATGTGCCTGAAATTTCTGATTTCGTGATAGAACGGAACTCAGTATGTGTGTCAAAGCCTTAATCTGGATTATTTGTATAACATTTCTCAATGGTGGATCCCTCCAGTTCATAACGTACCTAATTTTGCCTGACGTGACAGTCACTCGTTTTGGCTTTTTGAACGATGGCCAGGTGAGATGGTCGGATACTGATGCATACTTGCAGCTACAGCAGCAATATTTGACATTGAACGAACTGGGTGGCGTTTTCAATATTAACTTCTCTAAGGTCAGGACTATATCGACTCATTTTATTTACAAAAACCATAATCTAAAATTTTGTGTCAGAACTGTAGAAGACTATGAAGGATGAAATGTTTTGAAAATTATTCGAATCCCAAAGGATGCATGAAAAAGTGTAGGATGCAAGAGGAGGATGTAATTTTTCACCATCCAATTACGATCGATGGTGTGAATGAATACATATTTGGCGTCTGGTAGGAGTGCATAAAATTTGTGGGCCGACCCATCTTTTATAGTTCTAGGCGCTATGCAATGTGCTATGCGATGGTTCTAGATAAATCGGACCTACAGCTGTACACACTCGATTTGACTATAATGGTGCAAATAAGGACGTAACTAAGCGAACCGTGATAGAGTTGAGATTACCTTGAGCCTCAAATGAAACAAATAGGATGATGCAGGCGCATCCGGTTTTTTCCTTACTTCTCTGGTGGTTTGTATAGTTGGGAATGTTTCATTATAGTTTTGCCGAAGACGATACTCCTTCCCACCAAACAAATCATTTCTTTTTTTATCATTTCAAGGATTGGGTTGCCTCAATATTACTGTACTACCCAAATACTTATACTCTACAGGGTAGTAAATAACTCGTTAAACGCGATTACTAACCCATCTCCACAGATAACTATATCTATTTGCTCTTTATGAGCCATTTATAGGGCGAGCTTTTTGGGCTAACATATAATTTTTGGGAAAGAGTTTCGTTATCTTCCAACTGACTCAATGGAGTTGGTATAACGTAATCGTGGACCTACTTAAGTATCCTTGGGGATAAATAATCCTTCGAAGGCAATGTACAGTGTTATGATGCGGTACCATCATATCTAGATGGACGTAAAACCTACGACGAGCTTTTAGTGTTTGTCGGTTACATTGTATTGAATCACATTGACGAACCAATGCTGGAAAATTTTCAAATAAAAGTGCCAAGCTGAGATCTAGGAAGAAATTAGCTCTTGTTAGCTAAAGTATACTATGGTTCTAGAGAACTTATTTACATGCAAAAATAGCAACGATATGATTTTATAACCAATTTGAGAATAAGTACGCTCAATAAGTACGCTCTTCTAAATCTATTTCATCACCTGCTGGAATGTTTAAGGTTGGTATCCACCAACTTGTCTCAATTTCGCATAACCTCGTTGGACCATAGAGGTTTTAATTTGTGTATGATTGGCGATTTTATTAATCTAGATGTCGCATTAGTTTGGTTATATTTCGCTTGCACAGGATGCCTATTGGTTTGTGGAATAATCTGAAAAATCGTTGCAGTTTGGTTGCCAATATATAATTTTTCCACCTACTAAGGACCTCGAATACCCAATGTAACACTAAAGGAGTCAGTTCATGGTAATACCTGGATATTGTCATACACTAGTGACTCAAAATACAAATACAGCTCCACACAATTCAAGTCTCGAGAATCATATATGTTTAGGCAATGTGACTTTAGCGTATATAAGGTGGTGATCTCTCAATGTTCTAAGATATATTAAGAAAATGTGGGTTTAACTGCAAAATGCAAGCACCTGGATATGTTTTGAGCTCGTCCCTGAAATTATACGGAGGCCAAATTGTTTCTTATTCTAATCACCGTTGGAATTTTACACGTGAAAATCGAAGACAACACCATTCGCAGTGCCATCTGTTTTAAAACGCTAAAAATTTACCGACGTTCGATTTGCACATTATTAGTCAACATAATTGCGTATTTGAAAAGTCAGTGTTTTCAGGTCATTCGGGTGAGGATCTTGGGTTCGATTACCGGTGGTGACCAAAAATCACGATTGGGTGTTTTTAATGTGTAGGTGTAGGTGTATTGAACCGTGGGTCCTAGTGGCAATGAGTTCCCTAATTTTAAAAATAGTTTGAAAGATCAGTTAAGGCGTGTTTCAACAAAACTAACCTATTACTAATTATAATCTGGTATAAATATTATTGTGACGTTAAGTGTAGACAAAAAAAAATCAAAAATAGTAAGAAGATTTTTTTACAGATGGCGCTTTAGTTGATGGTGATTTTATAAGAGATGGCGCGTCAGTTTTTCTTCAATGGATCATACATCTAAGAAAAAATTGAAATTAGTTTCCGTTTTGTCCAATCTATTGGCCTCTGCAACGAAGGTCGTCTATATAAAAATCGTTGCTGATTATATGTGTAGCTTTTGGATCTAGTTTTTACGAAATTGTTGGTACATTTTTTGAGGGTTTGTTCTTAGGAAAGGAGCGCATATCGTTGTTTAATTAAACTTTCAGCTACTCTTTCGGATTTTTAAGCAACAGTATAAATTCAGAATGAATCACAAATAGGCGATACATCTTTTGTATACCATCGACTTCAGTAATGATTTGTGTTTTCTTAATCGTTATAGTATTGTTTTAAGATTGGTCTGGATAATTGGACATATTTAAAGAATATCGAGAAATATTCGCGTCCTTTTTTTGCAGGATCCATCGAACAACACACTCTCAATTGTATAATACTGCAACGAATGTTGCATGGTGACCCAAATATTATTTGGTGCATCGCCATTTGAAACATAAATCTGCGGCAGTAGGAGCAGGAGATACCGGGTTCGAATCCCGATAGGGGCGAAATACAAAATGGATTTTTCACGATCTGACTACGATCGAGGGTGTATGAACACATCTATGATATGATATGAACATGCATGTAATGAACACATATATGACCCCCTGTTGGATTGCAGAGCTAATGGGCCCAACCTATATTCCATGTCAGTACTATAAGCTGGCATGGAGCGTCCTCGATTTTGTGTGTAACGGCTTAAGGTAGGCCGTAAACAACCAAACCTCGAAAGAGTCGGGTGTGTCTTGAGCCTCAAAACAGATTGGAAAGATACAAAGAAACAAACAAACATATCGAGTAACATAGAACTTTGCTTGTGGCCTAAGCGTTGTGCACATGGTTCGATCACAAAGGAAGTTGGTGATTTTGATTCTAAAAGCGTTACATATGTTGACATACACAATCCGTCGATGGCGAAGAATAAATTAAATGTAACACATTGCTTGATTTAGTTATATGGTTTTGTTATTTCTCCACTAGAAGTGTGTGGTAACGTCACACTGCTTGAAGGACCATTCAGAGTGCCGTGATGACTTTATATTCGAAATGGTTGCCGCTGTGCTTTTGGTTGATACTGGGTGGAACTTAGCAATAAATTAAAAAGAATATGAATTGGAATATTATTTTGAGTTAAGATGAGCTTTTCTTTATAGTTCTCTCATGTTTTCCCAAGATGTTTTGCTTCAGTTCCATTCTAATGACAGCCTGCGGTTATGTCATTTGGTGTCTTTCTCACCGTGTGTCCTATCCATCTCCATTTCCGCTTCCTGATCTCTTTCTCAATATCCCTTTGTTTTGTTTGTTGTAGTTATTCTTCATTTGTGATCTTATTCGGCCAGAAGCATTTGATCAATCGCCTAAGGCATTTATTCACAAACACTTGGAGTCTTCTTGTGATTTTCTGCCTATGTTTCCACGTTTCACAGCCATACAGCAATATTGATTTTACACAGGCATTGAACATTCGTATCTTGGTGCTTCTTGACAGGACTGATGCATTCCAGATCTTATGGATCATGTTGAAAGTGTTTCTCACTTTGTTGATGCGTTGGTTAATATTCTCTTCCGTTCCGCCTGCTCTTGATACGGTATACAGCCAAGGTATACGAAATTTTCGACATATATCATGTGCGTAGTCGAGATCATTGAGTTTTCTAATTGGATCCCACTGAATTCCGTTTGGTGATGTGATGTGTATATAGCTTGCGCATGACATTATCCAGTACTATGAGGAACAGTAGTGGAGATAGTACACATCATTATCTAACTCTTGGCGTGTATTGTAGTACGTGCCACTCTGCTTACTTCCAGCATCCCGGTACATTTGTCGAGTGAGTTCGGTTATTTTCCACGGGATGCCTTTTTCACAGAGTTCTCTCCAAATTTCTTTTTTTGATGGAATCGATTGCGCGTTCGAGGTACACGAAGAGTAGATATAATGGTGAGTTCCATTCGTTGAATTGTTCGACGATAATTCGGACTGAGTTGATGTGGTCTGTACAGCTTCTTCCTGATTTGAAACCAGCTTGTTCGTTTCTTATGTATTGGTTCACAGTTGGTGGAATTCTTATCATGCTAATTAGTTGAGATAATCCCGTTTTAACTGGTATTTTTGGCTATATACTGCCAAATGTATCGATTCCAGTTTCGCAAATCTTAACGTAGGTTTGCATTGCGTACATTCCCAGGTGTACATTGTTCGAAGTATTCTAGACAATCTTTCTAGTAGCCCCACAGTTGAATATCATTTGTCCAGAAAGGCTTAAATATCATTTTGGGTAGCATGCATTGTAATTGGATTTGTTGACGTTAAGCTTCAAAGTTTTCCACGTCCGACTTCTTACTGAAAGTATAGTTTAAGATATGTAACGCATTCGTGTTGTGGCACAATAATTTTATTTAGTCTCACAGGTGAATTTACGGAGTGTGAATGTGTGATGTACGCCTATTTGCGCTGAATGGACTGAATTCTCCATTTTGTTAGCCATTTTTTCGATTTTGTGTAAATGTTCTTATAGAATTTTTGTTGGCATTGCACATTTTGGTGCACATCTAGGATTGCAGTAACATGTAGAAACTTAAACGCAATTTGATGAGGTCTGCCGTATAGATCAAGTACAACAGTGGCCTTAGTACACTGCCTTGGGGTACTCCTGCATGAATATCATATCTGAAAATCTGTGGATGCGGTATTATATTTCACCAAAATTTTCGATTGATCAAATAATTTTCAATCTTTTCACAGAAACCTGACGGTAATTATGCTTTAAGTGTATGTAGTTGTTCTTTCTGTCATACTTTATCGAAAGCTTGAGTTATCTGTAGAATCTCTTCGGAAAAGTACTTTTACTTCAAGGGAGTTTTTGATTTCAGATACGACTCTGTAAAGTTGTTCCTCGAATATTCTGAGAGAGAGTTTGCTTTCTTAAAATAAGCAGAGTTAATCGGTGTAGGGATCTTAGCAGCTTGTTAAAGAATACAAGTAGAGTTTTCTACTGCTACAAGTTTAGATTTTGCCTTTAATAAATATTTAAACAATTTGTATGTTGATTCGTCAGAAAATAGATGGCGTTAGTTTCGGAACTTAATACCGGTGTTAATAACAAAAGGGAACATTAGTGAAGGCCGGAGTTGGCCTTCACTAATGTTCCCTTTTGTTTTATAAAATTCCAGTAAATCTAGAATTTTTTCGCTGACAGTTGGCCAGTCAGTAGATATGTGGTCCATCCTTTTATTCTGTATACATTCTCACAGTTGTTTTCCTTTCGTATAGATTAATCTCGAGCCTCATTGATTATGCTTGGCGTTGTAGTCACCTCCTGCTATGAACTTATCTAGCAGAGTTTTGAAATAATTCGCAAATTCTTCTCTTGTAATTGAGTGTCTCGGTGGGCAGTAAACCGCATATATGATGCGGCTGAAGCTAGTTGCTTCGCTAATAATTGCCTGATCGTTATCGCATCAAACACATTTCGCCATAATTTAACTCCATTTGTATAAATTAGCTGAAAATCTGTTGTTTCATTTCCGTAATAGCAAAAGTACTTGGGAGTAGTACTTTGGGAAACGGAAATATTCACTGTACTAATTTTTAAAGCACCGAACCTTTAATATACATTATTCATTCACTGGTTACCGCGGTTTCGATATCTTGATAAACAAAAACCTTGATACGCAACTTTTTTTTCCTCAAACGAGGTTCTTTTATCTATATACGACTTATTATGAGACTGATGCTGTATATATGCGTATACCTATATAATGTTCATAAAAGTTGTAGAAACTCAAACTCTTTTTTGTGGTTTTTATTAATAAAATTTTTCCATAAATTGTCTGAAACGATTGTTTTTCATCTTAATATACAAAGTTATCTTTAGTTTGCGGAAAAAGAACTTGTACAGCTTAAAACAAAGATCTACATTTCCCCATCCCGAAAAACCTCATCGTTTATATTTATGTGTTCTTGGAGGAAAACAATATAATTTGGAAAATTTTATTATGCTTTTCCAGCTAACTGGAAATAATATTCTTTCTATAATATAAGAATAAATCTTGTTTTAATGCTATTAAATCTTCGAACAGAATTCTAACATCTTAATAATATGAATTTCATATTTTTATCATAAAAATTTATAAAACAAATAAATTAGATTCACGATTTGTATTTTGCATAAAAATGATTCTCCTTAGTCATTGATTGGAATCCCAATATTTCTTAGTTATTGTCAACATCTTCGAGAATCGTTTGTTTTCTTTTTTTGCGAATTTCTTCACTTCATCAAGTCGCTTTATACCAAAATATAATGATGTTTTTTATTCATGTCTTTGAATAATCGTCCAAACGTACAATTTAACCCGTCTGCCAACAAATTCAGTATGTACTCGAGGACTGTCTATTAATTACACATACAAACGAGAGGAGTAACAAAAGTTCACGTATAATTGGCCGTTTTTAAATATTTTTTTAAAAAACCAAAAGTACCAAACCCTTTGCAATTCTTTTATGAGATTTGTTTCAAAAATTCAACCACAATTGCAATGAGTTTCTCTTCGATTTTCAGACTTAAGCCACTAAAAATATTCAATGGCTCTTTCCAAGTGGTTCTGAAGATTCCAGAAATGCCGTTTGTCTGTAGAGGACCAGTCTCAAGAAGGTTGACCAAAATCGTCCACTGATGACTTTACCGTGGCTCTAGTGAAGTCCAAAGTTGACCAAGATTCACGGTTAACACAAAAAATTATGCTGATGAACTATAGCTTTGAATGCCATGACTGTATTGGAAATATAAAATTATCATCTGGGATACACGATTAGGCCCGAAAAGTGGTTCTATTCTACTAAATTTTTCAAAATAAATTCGAAAATGGACATTCTAGCAACTTTAGTTAAGTCATTACTAGGGACGAATCTAGGATCTTTAAGTACGATCCGGAAACCAGACAGCAGCCCTTAGTATGCTGCCTAACAGAACCAAACGCACCCAAAACCTAAGCATGAAAATTATAAGTGACAAAAGTAATGATGTCAGTTTGCTTCTTCCGATCAAAAATTAAAGTTGCTATTCGTGTGGAAAAAGGTTCAGACGAATAAGCGTGGTCAAATAAATGACCTACGATTACTGCCCACATAAACACCACCGATTAACTAAATCGGCTGAATCTCCGCCCATATAAACAGGCATTATTATGTTTTTTTTTTTTATATTTTATTCTATGCTATCTTTTTTTGGGGCTCAAGGCTCTCCCAGCTCTTTCGCGGTTCGCTTATTGACGTCCTACTTTACGCCTTAACGGCCAAGACGAGGACGTACGGCTATAGGTCCGGTTTTCGTAGAACCATCTGCGCATTGCATAGCTCCATGCCAGCCTATAGTACTGACATGGAAGATGGGTCGGCCCATGAGTTCTGCACTCCAACAGGGGATCATAGATGTGTTCATTAACACCAACGATCGTAATCAGATGGTGAAAAATCCCTTTTGCATCCTGCCCCTATCGGGATTCGAACCCGGTACCTTCCGCTCCAACTGCCACAGCTTCAACCACTGAGCCACCTGGGCGGTCATTATTATGTTTTTTAAATCACAAAACCGATTTTTGTAAGCCACAGTTCTTTTCAAATTAAAGCAGTCGTAGCAAAATGCAAATTTACGATGAAAACAATTGGCGCGCTCAAATCTCGGGTTTAATACCACGTTGCCGGGTAAAAGCTATCAGTCACAATTCAGACACTGGATCGTTGTTATCTCAAAATCATGATACTGCTCCGGAAAAACCTGCACAAGTTGTTACTACAAGGATTCACTTGTCAGCTAAATGAGATCTGGGCTATTATGAAAAATTCGATATCGGATCTCAAAGCGGATTTTGCTGTTATAAAACGCTGTAAGAAAATCAAATGTTAAAATCCGACTACTATATCTGGTATAAGACGAGTTTCATTTTGTGCTATCGAATAAGTGTGGTTTGAATATTCCACAGTTTAAGCAGCAAGATTGCATTAATAGATTTTTTCTAACAAGTCATTAGTCAGCTAAATCACAACAATAAAATAAGATTAAGCAAGTTTAAGTGAACTAAAAAACTCATTATTGCTAACTTCATGTTTATTTACATTTGACAAATTTGACTAAACAATTCCATAATAGGAAAATTCGCGGCGGATCGAATTTTTCGATATCGGAAAAAAATCCGATATCGGATTATTTTATATTAGCCCCTCTGATATCTTCAATTGGAGATCAAATGTCAAGTATCGGTGTACATTTGAGAAAGACGATCAATTTATCATCCTAACTTCACTGCAAAATTGCCATCTTACTATAGTGTTAATGGTCACCAGGACCTAGGAAAAGCTCGAAGTGTATATGTTAGTCAACGGACAACAAGAAGACGAATGAATCAAGCCAAAACATGAATTTGGAACATCGGCTATGAAGGTTCATTTTATTCATTGACGAGTGCAGAATATAACTATACTAAAGTAACAGGCAAATCGGTTATGCTGATTAATAAACTTCGCCTTCTGTGAGCGATTAAGGTTTGATTCAACACAGGAGTGAAGTAGTGGTTAATAAATAAGTAATAAATGTTTGTCACTAGAATAGGCAACAAGGTGTTCACGGTTGACGAACTATATCTGAAGAAATGTGGGGTTCTTTTTCGCCAAAGTGGTTTCACGATAGTAATTTATTGGGCTCGAAGAATAAATTACAATCGTGAAACTACTCGATATCTGAGGATGCATCAAAGGAAATATCACCACCAACGCAAACAGAAAATTCACGATGTGATTCGGTGTTCCGCTTATATTAACGCACTTCAAATATTCAATGAATGTAAAATTGCATGTGAATTGCATTAGATCGTCTCTACAGACGATTTTCAAATGGTTCCGAAGATACCAAATGGGACATTTTTTGTAGAGAGCTCGCTCTAGCTGTAGAGGTGAAGTTCAAAAAAGACTAAGATCGATATTGACAAAATAAATAGCACTGATGAATTGCCTTGAATGCCATGATTGTATTGGGAATATTAAAAAATCATCTAGCATACACGAAGAAATTTACTCGATGGATTCAACAATTTTTAGATGAGGCCCAAAAAGTGGCTCGAGTGCATATTGCTATATTTTTCCTTAATAAGCAAAATTAAAGTAAAATCTTTACTGGTGAAAAAACTTGGTAGTATAAGTACGATCCAGATACCAAACAGCAGCCCATGGTATGGAGCCCGAAGAGGAACAAACCGCCCGTAAAATCTAAGCAACAAAAGTAATGATATCAGATTACTTCAATCGATTGTAGCTGCTATTTCCTAGAAAAAGGGTCAGGCGGAAACTGCAAAGTGGTGTACCGAAGACCACTAGCCAAAAGGTTTCAACAATTTGTTAGAAAACCGGAAGAAAGATTTTGAGTTACTTTATTGCGATGTCTGGCATCAAAGAAAAACGAGCAGCACTATATTTGCCGGATCTAGCACCGTGTGATTTCTGGTTATTTCCTAAGATTTTAAAAAATTTTGAAGAAATTTATTTGAAAAGTGTTGAGCTTGATAAGCATAAAAGCAAGATAAACTTAAGAAATATATTGAAATCAATGGCGATTATGTAGAGAAGTTTTTTTTCTGGTCCACTAAGTGATTTTTTGTTACTTCTCTAGTATACACTATTTCGGCTAGATCTCCGCTCGTATCAATGCGCATTTGTTTTTTATATGATGAAACTAATTTTCGCAAACCAAAGTACTTTTAAAATTAAAGCAATCGTAGCAAAATGCGATATTTCGGTGAAAACAATTGACGTGCTGCAATTTTCGGTACAATATTACCCGCCGTCTACACTATGCAAATCCACTAATATTTTCTATCACCGATGTTGACCGATATTAGCTGTCAGTCACTATTCAGCCGTTGTTCTGAACAAATCTCTACCATAGTTTAGTTTGTTGTTTCCTAAAAATGATGGTAACTAGTCCATAACAAGATGCACATAAGTTCCTACTTTATTGCAAGAAGGACGCAATCATAAAGAGAAGTCGCTCTTCAACCAAATATCTGTCTTAAGAGTATGTATATACAGAATATTTCAGGAAACTAGTACAAGCTGAGACAAGTTCAAAATGCATCTGTTAGTCAATGGACAGTTAAAAGACGCATAAAGCAAGCTAAAGCACATCAATACGAGTATCGAGCTATGAGCGTTCATTCTATTTGTTGAAGGGTGCTGAATACGCCTACTAAAGTAAAAGGCAACTCGGTTACGCCGTTAAAAGAAAATCGCCTGCTGTGAGCGATTAAGATTTGAATCGATTTCGTTGCAAGTTCGTTTTGAAAAGTGATATGTTATGTCTTCGACGTCTTAAGCGATAGTGCTTGTCGCTTTCAGCTTGAGAAATTAGGAACCAGGTGAAAAAAGAGAGAACACAACAGTGAACGACCAATTATTATGTGAAAACAGCAAGTGAGTTGAAACAAGTTGTGTACTCTACACAACAGTCACACATAATATATCTTTGTTTAGTTTTGTCTCTTCTATCTATTTTGAGGCGGAAGTACTCTTTTATCTCTACACTTGTCTTTTAACCTCCTATCTGATGCAGAAATCAAATCGAAGAAATACTGAATAATGGCAACTCCCAAGAAAATTATATATCGCAAAACATAAATAATAAATGCTTATCACTGGAATATGCAACAAGGAGTTAACGATTTAACCATACAATATCTTAAGAAAATGTGGAGCTGCCAGGTATAGACACAAAGTGTTGTGCTAATTCCTAGTGTTGTGCTAATTCCTAGATGGCTAATTTCTAGGTATCCACTATAATAGCAAAAGCTTATGACATCAATCGACCGCTTTAATAGCTGGAGACCTGTGTCATTATTTTCCATGTATTACATGAAGAGGTCACTCAAAGATTAGATCATATGCAGCAAGACAACTCAAATGTTATGCCACAAATTTTAATGAGCCAAAAGGTGTAGTAATTGTAGTTTTTGGTATCTCTGTATAGGTTTAATAGAAACTTGGTGGTGAGTCTCGATAAGTTCTAGTGTCGTGGTCGCTCTATTAACTGCCAATAATTTCCATGCTAGACTAGCCTCTATATAGTTATAGTGCCATCATCTTTCCAAACTCCGCTTGGGCAATATTTGGTTTGTCCGGTGCCAAACAACAAGTTTTGTTAGCAATTAGTGCTCCAGTTGTGTCTAAATGAGGGTGCAGTGACGACACATCGATATTAAAAAGTGAAAGATTCTGTCAAACTGATCGAACTCCAGAAGAGATTCATTGACTTACGAGGCTTTGTCTCTGAATATCAACTATTTATCTTTTCTGAAAATAAAAGCCGTAGTTATTGTTACGTCAGCATTCCCAAAATCTAAGTTAATACATTAAATGATCAAAGATTGTAAACCAAGACTAAGTCAAAAAATTAAAGTCGGTAGTAAACGTGACCACCAACAGCAGCCGCCGAAAATTATTAGTAAAATTTACACAATATAATGCATTTTTGATCTTGACCTTTGAAACTCTTTTGATAGAAACATCATCACTCCGGATTTGTTGTATATCAGAAGAATTTCGATGAGAAGGACTCTTTCAGGTTTAAACTCGCTTGCTCCAAAAAAAAAAGAAATATATCGCTAATTTTTGACGGAAAGTAGAATTTAGATTACTAATAGCAGATAAATCTTGGTAATCCCTTTGCCAATTCCTTTGCCAGTTACTGAATGCTGAAACCTCCGAAATGCTTCGAATTATTTTCCCAGGTAGCCATGAGTGAATCACAGTGTCACTAACGTTGTCTAGACTAACTGCTTCAATTCATATTTACCAGAAGTCAATGACAACCTATTACAGTATTACTAAGCTGTGTCAACTTATCCATTTAAAGTTCATTCGATGTCCTAAAATTTGATAAACAGAATTATCAATCACTGGTTATGTTCAGTGGTGGTTACTTATCATCTTGGGATGCGGATGTTAGAACCTACTGCCCTGCACATTGTTTAAGATCATCTGTCAGATAAGGGTTATACTGTATTCAATGTTTCAGGAGAAATTGGTCTAATTTACTCGTTGTGCTAATAATATTCTACTAACAACAGAATAAAAAACTGTGAAGAATAATCAGTAAGACAGAATAAAACTCACTATGTAACCAACTCAACTTACCACTTGTAAACTGCTTAAGGACTGCAAACATTTTATTATAGTCTCCTCCAATCCAACAACAGTGTAAAGGACATGTAGGTACCCACAATGTATTCGATTGGAACTGATTGGGTCTGGACCGGAATGTTTGCTGGCCATTGTCACAATTCTTCAATTCATATTTCCTAGAAGTGGATATGGTCAGTTACCAGAATTTAGTTTCGATAGTTCTTTATCGATGGCTTACACAGTATAGGATCATTGGATGTTCATTAACGGATGACGATCATCAATGTTTTGGAAACTGGAATCTGGGCATGATTTATAATCATCTGGGGCCCTATTTCTGTATACGATACGAATGTTCATTCGATACGAAAATTCAATTCGATACGAAAATGAAATGGTATTTCTGTATACGAACGTACAATAGTTTTTAATTTTTGCAGTGTAGTGAAAGGGAAATTTAGTTTTTTGAAATTTCCTTTAAAATAACGGAGTGTATTTGTGATTAATGTCACTTTTTGACATTTAGTTTCGGTAAACAAACCATTCACGGCGGGATGTTTTTTACGTTTTTATATTAAAAAAAATAATATATTTTAATATAATAATATTTTATATTATCAATAATAATTTTATTTAATTTAAGTCTTTTTTTTTAATATGGAATTTGAAATCAGACCATACTTTCTTCCCGAGGTCTGAATTTCTAACTGGTGGTCCATTTGTATTTAACCGACTGGTTATTTCAGCTCATAATGATTTTGATTATACTCGGGTTTCCGCTGTTGCATTATAACCTATAGTTAAAGCGGGGTGCTTCTCCATGAATGCAAGCAATAGCTTGTATTGTTTAGCCGTTGTTATGCCCTAATTATAAAAAATAATTTTATGTTGTTATGCCACTTAAAAAAAAACATAATTTATAAGATCATGGTACAAAAAAATTTGCTAATTTCATTAATTGATGGAAATGTCTCCATTTTATTCTGTATCTCTTATTTTAGTAGCATAAAGTGTATACTATATAGGCAGGGCCATCTTACTCTGATGGGAACTACATTTTTCATATCTTCCATGATTAACCTAGTTGTTAAGCTTCTACTATAGCATTGTTCTCCTCCATGACATCACTGGTACTCTTACTTTCCTTTTTCCTTGTGAGTTCCAGTCCAATGATATCCTCCTTAATGACTTGGTGATTTCCTAAGTGTATAGCCAATCCATTTTCACTTTCACCTCTTTATTTCAGTTTCTATATCTATCTTTCTGAGTTTCTTTCTACCTTTGTATAGCCAAGGTATTCAAATTTATTTACATCAATTTGGACATTGTTGATGTGCATTGGTGTGGGTATATTTGTGTTGAGTCTCACCGTCTTAGTTTTTCTGGTGTTTATATTGAAACGTAGGTTGATCTGAAAGCTGTTGTATTTTTTGCTGCATGTTTAGTGTTTACTGAGCAGGCATACATGTCATATGCATATCCCAGATCATTGAATTTACCTGTAATCTCCATTGTAAGCCACTAGGAGACGTGATGGCAATTGAAACCCATTACATTATCCATTAAGATCAGGAACAGCATTGATGAGAGTACCCATTATTGCCTTATATTGCGTTCCTATTTATCATTTTATATGGCCGTTCGAAATGATATCACAAAATAATTCATATTAATATTATTAATAATAAATTACTTATATATTTCAATTTAATAATTTTTATTTTGCTTCCTTTCGATAACTAAATACACAACGAACATAAAGTCGGTCATGATCGTATAAAAACTGTACGAATTCGTATTCCACAATAAGGGAAATTTTTCATCGTATCGTAGCACTCGAATTCGTCTTAGAAATTATACGTTTTCGTATTCAAAAATTCCAATTACACGTATTTGTACAGTTATTGTACGAATTCGTATTCAGAAATAGGGGCCCTGGTAATTTAAATTTATATTGTGTTTCTCGGGTTTCTTGTGTGGATATCGGCACACTGTGGCATCGAAGAAAATGTACTTGATCGGAAATCTTTCGTCAAAGTGTTTTCACGATTAGGATTGATTGGGCTTGGACCAATAGCCCGTTAAAAAGCGATCAACTGTGCATTGTGATCGCATTTCTAAGACCTAAACTTGTTCGAAAGTGTGTGTCTGTTTTTCAACTAAAGACCAGTAGGTCACTTGCTTGTTTACTAAAGACCATTAGGTTCAGCCATGTTATAAGCCTAACACTTTGTCACTGAACATAGCTGAACAAAACAATGGTTTGTCTATACGATATTGTTTGTCACTGCTCTTGTGCGTTTCTTTCGGGTACACTGTACATTATGCATTCTCATATGCATACCGACATCACTATTAATCATCATATGTACATCTATCAACAGGTAAAAAGATAACATACTTCGATTTTAGTGATTGAATAAGATGGTTGTATGTTATATGAATGAGGCGTATTATTGCTTCTGAAAAGACCTGTCTTCTATTAACCTTTTAAATGCCACTAATCGATTTCCTAGCGCTCACTTTAGCTTTGTCACACGAACGTTGCCCACGGCGTTCGAGTTCACTATTTTTGTGGAGAGGTGTATTATGTAACTTGTGTATTATGTAAGGTGTATTGTGTATTTGTGTAGGTGTTTATTAATTTCGATCTTTGAATTATTCATCTTCATGATATCACAACTTATTGGAATAATGGTTGGCATGAGTAACAATTCTGGAGTAATTATACGAATCTGAATTACTTCAACCCATTTTTCCTATAGAAGTTAATATGACCAGTATCGCTCGATCACTATAGAGATCTCAAAATTTCATATATCAAATTATGCGAGGTTCTGTTCAACGATGGATGCCATAATCATCATATGGTTTGGAAATTGGAACATATATATATACACACGATGAAGACCATCTACCAATTAAGGTCTACACTGTAACGGTTTCAGGAGGAGTTGAAAACTTTCATTCATTGTGCGATTGAAGCTATAAAACGGTGCTCATTATTGCAAACATTAACGTGTATATCGGCTCACTGTGGTATTGAAGAAAACTTGATTGAGAGTCATTCGCCAAAGTGCTTTCACCATTTTAATTGATTGGGCTCAAATCAATAGCTCGTTGAAGAGCCAACAGCTGAAAATTGTGATGGCGTTTACACGGTCTAGATTTGCTCGAGAGTCCTTGTGTGCGAATGTTTTTCTATAGACGTCTTAAAATTTATTTTCGAGTTTGGATATGATACAAGGCTAACACAATGGGTCTCACGGTGCAACCCTATAAATTTACTCCCGACCTCGTTTGTCGCTGCTCTTGAGCGACTCTTTCGTGTAGGTTGTACAATCATATATAATATATTGACCTACCTCACTATATACGAATCAACATTCATCTGCCAACAGGTGAATAGATAACATGTTTTCGTATACGAGTATGTACTTTACATATGAATACAGTCAACAATATGGAAAATACATTATATTGAAAGACAAAAAAGTCATTGAGTCCATAAAAAAGTTCTAGAAGATTAGCTAAGTAATAAAAATTGATTGCTAAAATATTTAGAAATTTTTACAATCATATCAATGCTTTACAAAATTGGATATTGTGGTGTAGAATATTATGGTAATCTTTAGCCAAGAACACAATTGTATCGCCATTTCGGTACGAGTTATCAAATATAAATGTGCACAATAAAATTATAGTAATAACACTTATATGCATTAAATAAGATCGTTTAAAGATTTGCTCTTATACGAATGTAGAAATATAGCACATCGATGTGTCGACGATACATAGGTGGGATAAGTCATTCATCTGGCGATACAACCTTCATTTTGGGTTGAATCTGAAATGTACTACTCATCGTTTTTTGACGGGTTTTACAGGCAATTGTTGGCGCGTACCGTGTCAACAATCTGACTCCATGGGTTTCGATCACGAGCCAGCTCTTCATACTATTGCAAGCAACCAGAAGATGCCGGATCGCTCTCTACATCGCAACCTCATTTTTTGCATATGTATTAGAGGTATCACACAGATACCTCTAATACATATGCAAAAAAATGATTGGATTGTCAGAATAAGATATTGTCTTGAGATGTTTCACTTTTACGAAGGATGTATTACAAAAACTATATCGGTACCAGCACATCTCCTTGTCGAACACCCGAAGTAATTCCAAAAGTTCTCGATAACCTGTCCTCAACTTTTACAGCTTTGTGACTGCGTTACTGTCATTTAACACATATTTAAATATTTTTTTTGGTATTCCTAAATATTCAAGCGCATACCATAGCCTCTCTCGATTGATCGAAGCAGGTTTGGTTGAAACTATAGGAACACCAGTGGCTCTATTCTGGTAATTCCCGGGGAATAGAGAATTGGGGAATGATTTTATATGTTATTTGAGTTTAAACATTTTTTTTCCTGGCATACTGAGGTAAAAAGCTAGTGTTAATGGCTGGTTCACGTACGCGACCAAAAAATGATTCGGGAATCAAACCAATCAAATCATTGGAAACATATGCAAATTTGGTAAATCATTTGTATACAGAAGGTATAACACAGGGCCAAGTACACTACCTTGTGGGACTCCTGCCAATATTTTCTTTGAGTACTCCTCTTCTTGTCTCACTCGAAAATAACGGTCATTTATGTATGACTTAAGCAATTCAAAATGTTGTTTTGGTAGATCTCGTTGAAGCTTAAATTCCAGACCATGGTGCCAAACATTATCTTCCAACGCCTCTTCAATCGTATCAGTGATTCTATGTACCTGTTCTATTGTTGAGTGGCCTGCTCGAAACCCAAATTGATGTGGTGGTATAAGTTTTCTAGTCTCTATAATTGGTTTAAGTCTCTTCAGAAACAATCTTTCGAAAATTTTTGATGTGGTTGTTGCCTGTATGATGTTTTGTCATTTAACGGTTTATTAGGCTTAGCAATCATTATTATTTCTGCTACTTTCCACTGTCTCGGAACATAGCTTTGTCTAAAGACAGCATTGATTATGTGCTCTAGCTTCCGTAGTGCTTTTTCTGGTAGAGACCAGGAGGTTTATTATCCTTAAGATTTTTTACTTCTTGTTTGATTTCTTTCACAGTGACTGGTAGGAGAAGTACCTCGTCCATTTTATTGACCGGTGTTAAATATTCATTCTCTACTTGCCCAGTTGGTGGTTTGAAGATAATTTCTAGGTGTTCGGCAAACAGATCAGCTTTTTGTTTATCGCTGCGAGCCCAGGTTCCATTAACATTTTTTATGGGTGGCACTTGCAGTTTAGGTCTTTTCAGACTTTGAGTGGCCTTCCACAACGAATAGTCCGTGTCAGATTTAGCTGTCAGGTTACTTAAAAAGCTAACTACTGACTCATTCTTGATCTCTTTTATAAGCAGTTTAAGTTTTAAGATTTTTTTATCTTCAGGAGCTCTAGTTCTCTGCCAAGTCTTGCGAGCTCGTCTTTTTTCGATAACCAAGTCTCTCACTTCAACTGGGTAGCTTATACTTTTCTGTATTATACCATGCTGGTATATTACATCGTGTTCTTTCTCATGCCGCTTTTTGTATACTTTCAATGAGATTTTCCAGCTCTTCTTCTATCATATAATCGTTCGAGATCGTCCGGAGATACCTCTTGATATATAAAAGTCTAGAAGATCAGGAATTTTATTGACATCTGTATTCCAGTAGGTTGGCTTTCTACTGGAGTGGAACTCACATTTTAATATTGTGCCTGTTTCAAATAGCTCTCTCCCTTTGGGAGTAGTTTGATTTGATCCCCAGAATATATTTTTTGCATTAAAATCGACTCCAATAATGAAAGTTTTACCAAGCGATTTAAAAAGTTTGATGTTGTCTTCCTTTTTTGAGTTATATCTGGGTGGACAGTAGGTTGCTGATATATTGTTGCTGAGATTGCTGTTCCGCCTCTAGCTCTTTCTGCTGGGTGAAGAGCTTGATAGCACTGGTATCCACGAATTTTGAAATACGAGAGTCTAGTAGAGTGACCTTCTGAGATAAGGCATATATCAATGTTTTTTGTATTTAAAAATAATTCTTATTCTGAAATGCGTTGCACAAAACCATTTGCATTCCAGGTAGCAATTCTTAAATAGTGTCCTAGTCTTTTTTCTTATTAATTTAATAGTTCACTCATAGATTCTAGTCGTTGATCTTGCGTCGCCAGATGAGAATTTATAGTGGTTAACTTCTGCACTATTTCTTGCAGGTCATGATTTTCCTGGCTAGCAATTTGGACATATGTCGTGCCTTCTCTTACTTTCACGCTATTAAGAGGGATTTGGTTTGGATAGAATGGCGTCCTAGGTTGAGAACTAAGAGTTATGATTTTCTCTGTTGGATTTCTTTTACTATTTCTCATTCTTTGCAGCTATTTGGCAACTTCACAGCCTCTGTGAATACATTTCGATGGTTCGCTTCTACTTTTGTAGCAGTCAAGGATGTTTCTACTTTTGTTGCATTGATGGATATTTCCCAGCGCACTTTACACATTTAGGCTCCCTATTGCAGTATTTTCGTGTATGGCCATATGCCTGACAGTTGTGGCATTGTGGAATTCTACTGCTGTTCGTTTTTAATGCCTCAATTTTGACTTTCATGTTCAGGATTGCTTTGATTACTTATATCTTATCAATGCTCCCGGTGTTGTAAAATGTTTACTTTCATCGTTTGAGTTTTTAGTTATCTTTTTCTTCAGAATGTTCACAGCATTTATGATTTTGAATCTCTCTGGCCATACCTTTTATTTGTTACTCTGCTTTGTTTTCATACGTGAATCATTCGATGTTTTGAGCACTAATTGCATTTGCTAACATTCTGTAGGTTTCTGGATCAACTGCATTCACTTTTCAAACATTATCATTCAGTGCGGTGACCTTATATTTGAGAATATTAATGAGTGTAGGTGGTATCTCTTTCTTCATTGGTTCATTATGTGCCAGCGATCTCGAAATTATGCTTCTGGCCCAATAACGAGTAGTTTCTCACAATTTTTTGTAAGGTTTTAAGTGGCACTAAGTAACGTTCTTATAAACGCGTTCGCCCAATGTTTTTTGCGGTCACAACGATTCAAAAACTTCTGAAAGGGCCTCGTTATAGTTTAATTTTTGGGCAGCTGTTAATAAACAATTTTCGTGAATGGTCGACATCAAGGTGACTAAGAGTCTGGTGTTCGGCGATATATGCTGTAAGCTTACAATATCCAAGTAGCGCGATAAAATATTAATAGAGTTTTGTCTTGACAAAAACAGTTAAGATATTACTTTTGGATATAACAAAATCAAAAGTCATTTAAATTATCCACCACTGTCAAACTCAACACACAAATTTAAATGGTTGAAAATGACATATGAAATTTCAAGTAAAATAGCTTAATATTTAAGCAATATCTTTTATTACTAACTTTAGTGATATACATGTGGAACATTATAAGTAGGGCAGAAACATGTTCACGCCATGTATCGAGTACCGCATCGAAGTTAACACAGAGGTTTCCATCCCGGTCTCGAGTGGCAGTTGACCGAGATCTGAAGTTATGATGCAATTCGGGGATTTGGCTTTAAGAAACCACACGAATTACGCTCATTGCTGAGTTTTGTACTCTCAAGACCGTATAGTCTTCCATCATTCGCACTTCTCCTGTCTACAAATGCGATAAGCTGTCCTTCTAGCATGAACTGCTTTATTTTTTTTTGCTATGATATACAGATTCTGCGCTTCATTGTGGGCTATATTGTGTTGCTCACAGGAAAACGACACGCCCGTGAGCAGATAATGGTCACTGCCTACGAATTTTGTTGACGACCGATACGATCTCTCGTCTTGGAGAACCCGTGCCCGCTCTTTGGAAATCAACACGTCGTCAATTTGGCTTCGGGATGTTTTACGCGGATGTATCCATGTTTCCAAATGAATGTTCTGATGTGGAAAGAATGTATATACTTGCCACTTTGGGACCACGAGCGATTGCAAAATACATTATTCTTTCCTCATTTTCGGTCTGATTTCTGCCAGCTCTAGCATTAAAGTCACCAATCACCAATATAACAACGTGCTCGGGTATAGAGCCCATCAGATTATCCAAACTATTGTAAAATGAGTCTTTATCTTGGGTTGGCTTACATAAGTGGGCGCAGGTACACAGACAATTGACAGGTTGGCTAATCTTATGTGCAAGCGAGGCTCATTTATTCGATTATCGACGGCCTAAATGTCTTGTATAGCCTTTTTTACTTGTGATCCAATAAGGAATTCAACTCCAAGATTTCCAAGAGCGTATAGCCTTGGGACATGTGGTCTTCAGTTTAAGGCCATAGAATTTCTTGGAGCGCTATGAGTTCCAGCCGATACTGCACGTTCCTCATTCTTAGCCCCCACCAACAGGGCTAAACTACTCATCGTTACAGGTGACACATGTGTAGTATATAAAATCAAGACTATAGGTGTCTGGAGTATAGTGTTCATTCTCTAATTATTATTCTAGACTTATATACATCGAATAACAAAGATTTGATATATTTCAAAAGAAATTGATGATACTCGTACAAGATGAAAACAAAATCTAAGAACAATGTCTTGTTTGCTTTACAAATAGATTTTTGTAACACTTCTGTACGTTTAATAGATTTCTTGCACTTTGACATTTTCCATGTTATAAATTCCAAACGTCTTATGTACCCATATGTATGAACTTATCAGACACACTATATAGATTTAGCAACACAACAAATGGTTTGTGATTTGCACGTTAACTTATCGTAGTTTTCTCATGCATCACTGGTGACATAAATTTTAATGAACGGGATGAGATTGGCAGCAGATAATGAGATAAGAAGATGCTGCCATTATAATTTTATGCGACTGGTAAATTATTACTGTTCGAAACGGATGTGCTGGCAATTTAACGAACTGTATATAATTTTCAGCTGCTACATGGAAAATCGATCCAAACTCACGAACCACACATAGTTGTGCAATCGCGTACATATATTTTGCATTATGAATAATAGTTAATGTATGTTCGTTTATAAACGACACAAACGTGCAACAGACTGAAAAGAATGTAAGAGTGCAGTTGTTGATTAACATCGGATAATGTATAAGAACTGCTATATGTTAAAATCTTACTACACGTGTTGAGGTATAAGCGCAGTTAAGTCAATCTGCATACTATATAATGGTGATAACTTTACGATTGGTTATTGGTGTGAATTGGTAACCTTTCAACCGTTAAACGGCTGGTCTTATTGTGTGATTACGACTAAAGTCTCTTTCTCCACCCAGACCCGACCGGAGCAATGATATAACTATACACGCATCTTTGCCTTACCATTACAAGGATCATCCGTAAAGAGAAACCATAGTGATGTTGATGGTAAACTCGGAAATGTTGAAGGTGGTCGTTATTGCTGATTGGTTATAGTTGTGTCGAAAGTGTCACGCACAAGATATTTGATCTTCCGAGATAGTATTTTTCAGAGGCGTTCATATAGTTTTCCACTGAAAAAAATAATTGTTCAAACTGACCAAAATTACATTCACATTGAAAAATGCCTTATCAATATACAACCGACAAAGATTCCTATCAATGAGATTTACGAACTTATCAATAGCTAAAAAGTTCAAATAATATATTATCAATAAAAAAAGTGAATTTATCGATTGGAATATTTTATATTTTGATTTTAATAGATTTCTTATTTAATAATTCTGTTTAATTAACTTCATATGTTTCAGTATATGCACATGAGTATGTTATACAATTTGTTAATTTAATTTAAATATATAAAAATAAATGCTTAAAAATATATTATAAAAGAAAACGCTTTCTTAATTTGGAACATTCTTCCGGGAAGGGAACAATTCATTTTGAACTTCCCTCTCTATAATCATCCCCCCAGTTATTATAATGAGTTTTGTTTTTAAGGCCGATTTGGGAGAAGAGATTTTGGGTTTATTTCTAACATCTCCTATGGATGTAATTTTAATTTTTAATTGTAGGTTTCTTACCGGAGTTGGAATATATAATTCGTTGTTGCTTTTTTGTTTAATGTTATTGTTCTGCTTTGGCCGCGGTTTCGATGTGTTGGATGACGTCATATTAAATAGCTGTGCGATCGAATAGATCAAATCCATCTCTTCAGGCATATGTTACGTGATTTGACGTGCAATTATTATATATATACTTTCAGTCGAGTACGTTCAGTGCTAGCGAATTACAAGAATGTACGCGAAATATCGACCAGTTTTGCAAATTTCTATTTTCTTATCGATCAAGATTGATGTTCACTTTGATGGCAAACTGATCAGTTAGATCATTTAAAAAAAACTGATAAATTTATCATAAAGAATACATTTTTATCATAGTGATAAAATATTGTTAAGAATAATGTTCAATAAGAATAATAAAAAATTATATTTTTGTTGAAAAATATAAACGAAAACATAACTGTAATATTCTAATTCGAAATGAAAATAAATTATCAGAATGAAATAATTTTTTCAAAATAACAATAAAAACACTGATAAATATTTATCAATATTTTTGTCACTAAAATTTGTCATATTGAGTGGTATATTTGGTTCAGTGTCCGAAGATGTCCAACAAGCAGATTGCTCCTTATGTCTCTGGCACACTATCCGAATTTTTCCAAAATTCTTTTGATGTGTGGGATGGTGCACTATCATGCTAGAACCAAAGGTCATCAAAAATAATATCTTTGAGATATGGCCACAAAAATGATGTTAACATGTGGTAGTAGTTGATTCCGTTGACCGTTAAGGTCGGCGGCCCCATTTTCTAAGAAATAAAACCCAATAATGCTTTCACATCACATGCTGCACCACAATGGATGCATTGATTTTCCGATCCCCAAAAGATGATGCAAAAACTTCTTCATCCGTTGGATTTGAGTCCCACGTGCAACACAAGAAAAGTGATTATCTTGTTTCTTATTTTCGAGGTAATTGCAAACAACCCAGATAAGTGATTAGGGCAAAATAACAATTCAAATTGAAAATACGAGGTGGCGTATAGGGAAAGCCAAACAAGATTTCGCAGTACAATTCAGTGTCACTTTGCTCCATGTTGCATTCCAACGCCAGTACAATTAGTAGATGTGAACTTTCTTGCTTCGACTCCTAACCTTTAATACATCTTCACATGCCTTTCTAATGAGAAAATTTATTTAAGGTAAGCAGTCGAAGCAAGGAAGTATCCGTGTACCCTTAGATCCTGGAATGTTGTTCCTTGCACATTTAAGCTCGTGTGCAATTTCACAGCAGCTCAAATGTGCAAGGAACAACATCAGGTCGGTTTTATTGTAATCAAAGAAGGAATGCTGGCAAGAGGGTAGAAGAAGAACATATACAACCTCTAAAATTTTTACGATTCACTAGGGAAGAACTAGAGACTGCATGTCGGAAAGTAAAGATGAGGAAAACTGAGGAAGCGGTTAGAATTGTATCTGATGTCTTGTTAAACAGAATTTTGGATGTTCTAAATCAAACGTCTTAAAATGAAGAATTTCCATGCTACTGGAAAATAACATAGACTTGTTGAAAAAGAACAGGTAACCGGATGTTATATCTGCGCTAATAGAATCTTGGTTGGACACCTGCGGCAAATTGAATTTATGACGGTGTCGAATATTCTTTATAAACTCCAAATGGCGAGAATCTTCATAGGATGTGTGGCTGGATCATCAAAGAAACTTTAAAGAGCATATTAGACAAACGGTGATCAAGGCGAATATAACAAAAACCGCCCTTGTTCGATTAATGGCCACCACTAGCGGACATGAGTGCAAGCATAAGAAAATTGCGCTACTCGGTAGTCACATCAATCATATTTTATAGGGCATTCGTGTATGGCTTCGACAAAGGCCCGTGATCAATTAAAATGAACTATTGTACACTAGTTATGCATTGTTTATAGGACAATCAAGAGGCAGCCTTCATAATATCTATAGCATTTACGTTAAAGACTAAACACAGAGTCGTAGTACGCAGTGAAACTCTAACGTAGCCTACACTGCACCGTGGCCAAAACAGCTGGTTTATAGAAGATTAAGAGCTTACTAGTCCATGTGTGATCCATACGACGAGAAACTTGTTAGAATTTTTTATCCACCAAATCTTTGGCAGAGAATGTATATTGATATGCAACAATAAATCGATCAATTAAGAAATCGCTGACCAAATATGTGAAGCAACCGAATCCAATATATCGTTTCTATACAACCAGCACCTTTGACATGTTTCATGTATCATGATAATCTGTTAAGTAGACTGGTGGTCAGACTTTCTAGTATACTGGTGGGCAGACTCTCTAGGCGATATTTTCCCAATATTGTTATACGTTCCCGTCAGTATTACGATACAATAAAATCAGTTGGTTAAGTGTTCTCGTCATGAAAGACGATTTCTTGATGTCATGATTGATCAAGTTGTTAACACAATGACAGCTATATAGTCAATAAACAATCCGATATTTTTGTGACCGCTAATAATGGATACACGGCGGTAATTTCTACTTGTTCCCCTCTCTAACTGAAAAACTCAACTATAAACGTCCAGTAAAGCACAGTCACATTTACACGAGACAAAACAGTTTGGTTTTTGTGAAACACATGACAGCGCTTACCAAGTTGGAGCATATACTGACCATCATTGGTCAGATAAAAGACAATTTGCAGGTGATCATGGCCTAAATAGTTAAAACCGAACAGGATTGATGATTGTGCACATTCAGAATTTGTAGATTCACATCAGTATAAATATCAATTATTTGCAATAAACTTGACCTGGTCAGAGTATATCATCTGATATCAGTGGGGACCAAAGAATTCTATTCACAAAGTATTTCTACAGAACGGAGTGAACTGCGAACTGTAACAATTTTAGTCCCTTAAATAAATATGCAAGTTACTATCAACAAAGAGTAAAATCTTTTCAACAAAGAGTAAAATTGTTATCGTCCTGAGCTTTACGACAAACTGTAGAAAATTATACTTTATCGCTCAATTTACTACAGACGACCAACATATTTTTTTGTATATTTATATATATATTTATTTGTATATATATATATATATATATATATATATATATATATATATATATATATATATATATATATATAGGGTGATTTTTTTGTGGTTAGGATTTTCATGCATTAGTATTTGACAGATCACGCGGGATTTCAGACAAGGTGTCAAAGAGAAAGATGCTCAGTATGCTTTGACATTTCATAACTGAAGCCGAACGATCTGCCACAACGTCGAATTTTCAGTGAATGGGCCCTAGAAAAGTTGGCAGAAAATCCGCTTTTTTATCGACAAATTTTGTTCAGCGATGAGGCTCATTTCTGGTTGAATGGCTACGTAAATAAGCAAAATTGCCGCATTTGGAGTGAAGAGCAACCAGAAGCCGTTCAAGAACTGCCCATGCATCCCGAAAAATGCACTGTTTGGTGTGGTTTGTACGCTGGTGGAATCATTGGACCGTATTTTTTCAAAGATGCTGTTGGACGCAACGTTACGGTGAATGGCGATCGCTATCGTTCGATGCTAACAAACTTTTTGTTGCCAAAAATAGAAGAACTGAACTTAGTTGACATGTGGTTTCAACAAGATGGCACTACATGCCACACAGCTCGCGATTCTATGGCCATTTTGAGGGAAAACTTCGGAGAACAATTCATCTCAAGAAATGGCCCGGTAAGTTGGCCACCAAGATCATGCGATTTGACGCCTTTAGACTATTTTTTGTGGAGCTACGTCAAGTCTGAAGTCTACAGAAATAAGCCAGCAACTATTCCAGTTTTGGAAGACAACATTTCCGAAGAAATTCGGGCTATTCCGGCCGAAATGCTCGAAAAAGTTGCCCAAAATTGGACTTTCCGAATGGACCACCTAAGACGCAGCCGCGGTCAACATTTAAATGAAATTATCTTCAAAAAGTAAATGTCATGGACCAATCTAACGTTTCAAATAAAGAACCGATGAGATTTTGCAAATTTTATGCGTTTTTTTTTAAAAAAAAGTTCTCAAGCTCTTAAAAAATCACCCATTATATATATATATATATATATATATATATATATATATATATATATATATATATATATATTGTATATATATATATATATATATATATATATATATATATTTATATTTATTTGTATATTTCTGGGAGAGCTCAACTTAGGCACATATACTCTGTCACGACATAGTGACCACATTGATAAAATAGACAGAATTATGAATCAATCTTCAAAAGCCTGTTGGCGTACCATGCTTTCCGATTTAAATATAAAATGTGAAATATTAACAGGATCATATCGACCATTTTCAACTAAATACAGTGTGCCCCTAGTTGATTTAAGACCAAGGTCACAACGATTTGGGTTCGTAACATCAGGACAAGTACAATTTTATCAATCAGAACACTTTGCTATATATCATCGATTAGATTCGAACAAACATACACATATATCGTTTGGAATCCCCTTTAAATAACAAGTGATCGAGGCAGTCCGTTTCGAATTAGAACTTCGATCTTACATGTTTACTAGGCGCACACCGTATCATGTGTTTTTTGGGACGGGATAGCAAACACTTCCTAAAAATTGTGTCCGATTGCATTCTCTTCTCCAAAATCATTCCCATCACTTTCCAAAATTCACTGATATAATCCTGCTTCTGCTTTCACCTCACCTTTAATCGTTGAATTTCAGAAAACCGATTGATCGTCCAGTGGATATTGTAACAGTCTGATCTTAACTCGTATCCTTACTGTTTTGTATGCTCTGTTCGATAAATTTTAATCTCAGTTATTTAGTTCATATCAAGTTTGTACTCGTCGTTCTTCAAACACTGTGCATGCATACTACTGTCAGAGTAACCTCCGTCTTAAAATGTTCCGAACTATACTTTTACTTGAATCATGAAATTCGGTGCTATGGTTATAGTTCGTCCATTGACAATATATCTTGAGTGTACAGTATAGATGCATTGAATGAAACCATGAATTTCTTCGAAGTTTTGTCAGACAAATTTGATGACATTCGCAATGAACATCCCTACTGCGAATTCACTATGGTTGGTGACTTTAATGCTCACCATGAAGAATGGTTTAATCACCAAAATACGAACTCTGCTGGGCGTCAGACGGAGTGGCATGCTGTTTCGCATGACCTTACGCAGATTGTTAGTGATTTCACATTTGAATGTCAAAATCTACAAGCAGTCATATTCTGGATCTTTGTCTTACAACAATTCCTCATTCGATGGAAGCGCATGTTGAGGCTGGAATTGGAAATTCTGATAAAAACCTGATAACCGTAAAAATATCTGACGAAACACCACCAGAATTTAGACAGCAGCCAAGGCGTCTATGGCATTTTAACGAGGCCGACAATGATGGGTTACGGTCATTTTTTCAACATTTCCCGTGGGAGAGCCATTGTTTTTATAACAATCAAATAGCCGACGACGTTTCCAATTTCACCGAAACCGTTCTACATGGAATGAATAAATTTATCCCATCATCCTAAAATAAATTTGCTCACAAGAAATATAAGCGTAATGAAATTTCGTTTGAAAAATAAAAGGCCACTCGTAACACCTGTAAAAAAATCTGTGTTAATGAAGCGAAAAGAACTGATAGCAAGAAAGCCGCTGAGGCTTCCGAGTCGCATCTGTTGCCAATATTTCTAAAACATCTATTTTAGCATTGAAATGTGCTAATTTGGTGGTCGGTCCATATTTGCAGGCCGACTTACTGGCAAACGTCTTCACTTCGAACTCGACTTTAGTTGTCCCCGTTGGAATAACGCCTCCGTCAATTCCGTATTGCCATTAAAAAATAGATCATGTCAACATCTCGCAGGAAATTGTCTTCAGGACCCTGACTAAGACCACCGGATCTGATGGAATTCCTGTTCGAATATTGAAGAAGTTCGCCAGTGACTTGGCTCCAATTTAAACTAAAATGTTTCTCCTTTTTAATAAGCAAGGTCTGTACCTGAACGCTTGAGAGAGTATACGATGATGCAACCGGTTCTTAAACGTGGTTGTGATAAAACTGACCTCTCAAATTATCGGCCAGTATCAATTCTGTCAGCCGTGGCTAAAGTTTTTGAGAAATGCATAACCAACAATTATTGGTGAATTATCTTGAGATTAAAAAAAGATAAACCATGTGGCTTCCATCAAAAGCTGCTCCACAACCGATATTTTGTCGTATGTTACAAACAACTGGAATCCCTTGAGCATCACGGAGAAGCCTTTGCAATCGCTTTGGATATATCCAAGTCTTTTGACAAGGTTTGGCATGAGAATTTCATTTGTAAACTTGTGGCGTACGGCTGGGATTCGATGACCATCATGTGGATAAAAAGATTTCTCAACGACCGAAAGATCAACACTCCCCAAATGCCCGTGTCCCCCAGTGAACAGTTTTGTCACCAACTTTGTTTTTGTTATACATTAATGACTTGTTGGATAGCCCTTATACGTAAGCGACAAAAAATTATTACTACTCTTATAGCAGCAGAAACAAAGGTAGCTCTAGGCAAAGAAAAAAACTCACTTCCAAGGCTAGAGCTTTGTGGAGCACTCTTATTGGCAAAACTATTGTAATCAAGTCTCATCAACCATATGGAATTGAGAAATATATCATCTATCTCTTGGACCGACTCAACAATTATACTGGCATGGGTTAGTAAGCCATCAAGCAAATGGAAAACATTTGTCGCTAATCGAGTAGCGCAATTAATTAGAAACCAACGGTTGGATTCAATATGCAAAAAGTTTAATTTGGAAACATCTCGAGTTTTGAGTGGTTCGTGTCTTCATAAGTTGTACCATATACTATTTAGACACAAACTACCATCGAATGGTGAATACTAAGTGTCGACATAAATAAGAACTGGCCTATTTAAGAAGAATTTATGCTATTAAAGTTATAATTTAACATTTTGCTATAGTCCTTCGTTACGTAAAATTTTGCAATAACGAACAAAAAATGCGATTCATCGCCGTAAAAATGTAATAAAAATTTATGAACCATAAATGTTTAATTTGAAGAAATATTTCATCTTTGTGCTAAAAAAAATTGTGTAAATCCCTTAATGTATTGATTTGGCTCGATATTATGTATACAGGCAATTCCTTACGTTGCAGGGATGACTCAGCCGAAAAGTTCAATTATTTTATCACTTTCATCGAAAAATAACAGTTGGGAAATATAAAACATGTTATTGTACTTAATGCATAGTTCAAGTTAACTTAAACACTTTTTTGACAGTATTTTGAAAAGATAAGTCAAAGATAAGATGATAAGAGCATGATAAGATTATAACTTCCTTAACAAATTTTCTACTTTGATTGTTTTTATGACAATATTGGAATATGTAACGTGCTCTCCTGTGTCGCGGTGGTGGCTAGGGTAGACAACAAAAAAAAAAAATTTGGTTGGGCGCCAGTTGCTCTGTATATGCGAGTGGACTCGGGTGGGGTATCAGTAGGTATACCACAAAAAATCACCATGCAACCTCGAAGGATATCAATCCGTTGACTTGAAATCAAGGGAAAGTGTAGGGTCGGAAAATGACGAAAGGCAAAAAGTAGAATATTATAAAGTGGGATAAGTAAGGAAAACTCACCTGTATATCGCTGTCGTGTGTCCGCTGCAGCTAAATGAAAAAAACTTATAAGACCAAGAGAAAGAAAAATAACCAAATGCAAAACATTACAAAATCTATTTTCTCAGTAACATTTACACGGTTTTTTTTATTTATAAATTTTTTAATAATTTTCTTGAGTTTGAATGCGGTTATAACTTTCCACCGTCGTCCAACTCTTAATCGTAGTCGCTTTTTTTTATCTTTATTGCGTACATCACCTTTGATGGTCCATATTCTAATCCCCCTTTTCTGTCTCGTCATCTTGTTTATCTTTCGCTCTTTTCGCTCCTGGTTGGTGAACCGATAACTTTCCATTTCAGCGGCTCAAGATTTCGCGTAACTTCGAAACTGTCGAACGACGTTTCACTCACCCATCTGTTCCGCCATCTAGCCTTCACTAGGTCAATTATGACTCCGTCTGAATCGTGACGATATCCTCGCACCTATAGGTACCTCTCGTGGTCGGTTCTGTGTGATGACCAAGTTTGCTTGACCGAGCCCACCCTGTAATGCTACAAAGTATCATATTCAAATGAAAGTCCATGATTACTCGTATCAACCGAAATTGGAGTGTTCGGAAAGTAGTAACGTTCCCATTGCAATTTTAAACAACGCATACTACTAACGCAGGCTACTTAATTGTAAGCCGACTAAAGAGTACCTTGAAAATAAAGAAAATTAAAGTGTTTCGTGTACTTAGATGAATGACGAATGAAAGTTGAATGACCATAATCTGAAATTAAGGGAAGTATACTTACCCGGTTGAAGGGTTCGAACTTACAGCTTAAACCATCTAGTATATGTCAGCTTTTCTGGTGGCATCAAATCGGATGCCACTAAAGTTTTCTACAAATATGAAAACAGTTCAATCACTTCTGGACCTGGCTAATCTAGCACGGTATAAAATATTTCTCACTATGGAACTGTTGGCACTCTCTCAATGAATGGTCACCGTCTCATAAAAGGTATATAGGTATTTCCAGGCAGTTTGTATACTACTACAATCCTAGCTACTAAGGTGGGTGAATACGGGAATTTATTCAAGTTCATCGCATGCCGCAACAACATCCAGTCACACTGGAAAATACGAATCGCACAGCTCAAAACCTCAACTTCAGTTATATATGATGAGATAGTATAGATTTTTCGATCAACATAATTGGTTTTGAAGTTAGTCCAGTCATCAGATCGAAACGTATGTGATACTTAAAGGATCACCTTGTTATTCTCGTATCAAGAGAACAGGCCAGGCCAACATTTAGTAGGTCAGAAAGATATTCATGGACACAGAGGTTTCCATCCTGGTCCCCTTTGATAATTGATTCAGATCTCCAAGCAAGAATCGTTTTAATACTCCATGCGACTCTGAACCGACTTGTGTTACTCAACAGCTATGCGACACTGCTCATCAAACCAGTTATTTTTTGGCTATTTTTCACTATACCAAGAATGTGCTGGGTGGCATTGACAAACAAGGTTTCTGTCAATACTTTCAGACAGTGTTCACTTCATCAAACTATTAATTAGATTGCAAAATACTATTGCTCTTGACCTTGATATTTTCGTTGCGTTTCTTCATTTATCAGACCTTCAATGAGGATTCGCATTGTTTATTCCCTATCCTTCGTGACTTGTACGAAAATGTTTATCGTATAGTTTTGCAATGGCAAGATAAACATAACTGGCTACGAATTTTATTGAAGACCGATACGATGTCACGTCTTGGACAACACAAGACCGTCTTTTTGAGATCTGCCCATGATCAATCTGGCTTCGGGATCTTTGATCCCCTACATGCTTTGGAGGTCATGTTTCACCTTCTCCCCGTGGACATTTATGGTAAGCAGATGGCGACAATTACGGTCACCCGACTATACGCCATATCTCAGTGGAAATGTCTTCAGAACCGGCACTCGACGATAATTAGATCGCTAAGGTAGGAACTGGCGAATCTAGACAACGTTATACCGACTTTATGCTTCGAGAAAGGGATCCAAACGTCCTACCCCTCAAGGGAATCTTGGAGGAAACGGAAACATTTCGTTCCGGATGGCTCCAAACTACACGGTATAGTAGGAGCTGGAGTCTTCTGTGATAAATTGGAAGTAGATATAGCAGTTCGTCTCCCTGATCACTGCAGGTTGTATCAGGTAGAGGTGATAGCGATTAAGGACAGGCACTCAAGACTATGCTTAAAAAGGAGGCAGTAGCATAAGCAAACGAAATGTGGACGAACACCCTCTCTTGTAGAGTAACAAGACAAGTTTGGCCAAAGCTGGACTTGAAACGCTGAAAGACACTGTTATCCCTACGAAGACATGAACTTAAAACGACCGTCCTTAGATACTCACAGGATATTGCCTACTTAGAGAACATGCGAGGAGGCTAGAACTAGAAGCTTTTGCGACTTTTACATAAGCTGTAGGGACGAGGAGAAGTAAGAGACGGCAGTCCATCTCCTATTCTTATGCCCAGCTTTGGCGCACAAAAGACATGAATATTTGGGCTTCTCTGATTTCTAAAACTGTAATAAGGGTAATAGGGAAGTAAGGTCCTGTGGTATCACAACGGATCGTACCTGGTCTAAGTGTGGTGTAGCAGCCACTCAATCTAACCTAACCTACATCAGTCGACGAATGTACACAACCAATTTGACAGATTGAGCGTAGTTTACCTATATTGACTATGCTTGGAAGTCCAACAGAGTGTTCCGCGTGCCAATTCTTAATCTCGTGCCCGCGTACTTAAGCGAGTTCTGTTCTATGGACATTAAATTCTTACAGATGCGGGTCGTCAGCCTATCGATCCAACCAGATTAAGTCGCCTTCAACAACACGCTATGATTGTGTATCGGTATTTTATGAATCTACGAAATATTTACGAAACATGGGGGCTTCCACCCACAGGGCAACATTATATCATATAAAAACACTGGATAGAAGAATGTACGTTCGAACCGATCAATGGCAAATGAATTTATATGAACTACTGTCGGGATTCTGAAGGCATATTCTCAAGTTATTCTACACAAAAAAAGTTTTAGAAACTAGGTCACATATCTGTAATAATTTTGAAATGAATTTTCGGCACTTTATACGACCCCCATTGGATGAGTCAAATTATTGTTGTATATCTTCAAGACTTCCAAACGATTTCGTTTTCTTTAAATTTGACACCATAAAGCAATTAACGATACGAGCTAAAATTTTAGTCTCAGCGACTAATAAAAATTAGAGTCGTTTCATAAAATATTCAAATGTACTGCCAACAATGTTATTATCATTAACGCGAAGACAATTTTATATTCTTCTAATTCTCTTGATAAAATGTATAATTTTCAAGATAATAATCGTTATCGTATACTGACACTGGTGTATTCTTTACACAAAAGTTATTGTCCTTACAATAATAACAATAATCATAATCATAAAATCTGTTAAGACATTTTTTTTTAGATGTTTCCTGTTGGCTTATTTGTGTACTCGTATAACAACGTATAAGATTCACTCTATTTAAGCATGTTACAGCTACTTGGTTTTATTAAGACGAATGAAACTTGATTACATGTTTTTAATGCGCAGCCAAAGGTATAAGATAGTCGAACGAATTATGTATTTTCAAGTATAAGACGGTAGTCTCAAAACTATTCTCAAGATTGCGAAATGAGCTTTGAGAAATCAATAATACTCAGTTCGAACGATCCAAAGTTTTTGAATCAAAACGAAATGAATATCATATATGTTGCGATTTTGGGTAGAATACCACCTAACACTGATTTACAGTGGTGAAGGTTTAAACCTAATGTACCCATGGTTAATCTAATCTATTTCCAGTAATTACGATAAAGACAGTGTTATGGTTGTGTGTGTGTGTAGCAGAAACAAATCAAATATTGGAAGTGACTACTCAAAATTGTACAAGAGTACGCCACTACGTTTCATAGGTCGTCGTATCTGGATCTTCTGTGGCTACCTTATATCGAGCTTGTATTCGTTACATGGGTATCACATAACGTGATGATCGGTAAATTAGTCGGAGCAGGCTTAGAAACAATTTCTCCTGTATCATCTTGTCTCAAAAACCTTTATTCGGTCAATAAAACAACAAAGTTCATCTTGAACTTCGGTAGACGTACCTTGTGAGTTTTAACAGGTAACAGAATACTATTGAGTTATCAAAATCTTCGACTGGACATTCAAAACGCAGCAAACTGCAGACCAGGAAAGTAATGAGAAGCTATTGCAAGTGACTACTCACTAAATTGGTATAGGTACTCCACTGCCTTTCATAGGTCGTCGCATCTACATCTAATTTAACTGCCAATGTTATGCAGTGTAATTGAGTATTCCAATACAGTTTCGTTTAAACATAAACACCTTGTATCGATCTTGGCTTCGTCACATGGAAATCACACGTAATGGGTCAAGTGACACAAAGTAGAAATACTACTTTGTGTCACATGTCACATCCAAAAACCTTCACTGGATCAATAAATCAACAAAGTCCCAGTTCATCGTTAACTTTGATCAGCCTATAACCACCTTGTGAGTTTCAACAGGTATTCACAGAATACTGTTCTTTGAGTTATCAAATGGATCGGATGGAAATTCAGAACAAAGCAAACTGCAGTGCGGAAGAAACTGAAACCAAAGAGCACTATTTGTGTGTCTTTGTTGCATATTCTCTCCATAGACAATTAATGTTATGGATCGAAATTCTATTTGAGTATCAACTAATGACCTTGAAGGATTTTGGCCCAATCAGGTTAAGACAGATTGGTTCGAACTACTCCTGGTTAACATACATTGTAGCTGACCCTCAAAAATGGAAATCTTTTATGTTCGAGACTAATTTTGAACATAATTTTTGAATCACTTCCATTAATCCAATCTTGGTCTGCAGGATATTTCTTATTCAGTAGTTAAGCCTTAAATTTAGAATCCAGTTAACCGCCCGCATATAAGATCCTGATTATAGTTGGTTCAAACTTTTTGCTCGAGCTTGTTGATAGTATAGATAACTGCAGTTGAACCTTTGCACTTTTAAACTTGTTAGGGTTTTAATCATCAGGGTCGTAAATTTGCTTGAATCAAGAAAACATTATATCTTTTGTTAACTAAGCGGTAGATTAACTGAGGACAGATGATGATCCACCAATTGAAGGTATATTAGAAGTTCCGATCATATGTACATTTAGGATCGTTTTGAAACATTGTTGGTGGTTCAAAAACAAAATCAAGATTTACGGGGTTTTTGCCCCATAGTCGTCGCCGGTCCAAGTGTGTGATAGCACTTCACTTTTACTCAAACGTATCCGAGTCCACTTACCCAATTCCTCCTGGGATAAAAGATTTCAGAAAATGACAGGAAATCAGACTTGCTTACATCTCAGTTTCGTTTTCTGATGGAAACCTTTTAAGTATAGTTTATTGGAGTCACCACCATTTAAAATAATCATCGGAAGTTTCACCTTTAACACTTACAGAGTTGATTTATTTTTAGAATATGTCAAGGTGTGATCTTGAAAGTATGTACGCCATTATTGATGAACAATTGAGAAAAAAAACTAATCGTTGGTGATCATATGTACGACCCTCTTTGCTTAGGCCCCAAAAAACCGATAGTAAAGACCAAACAAAAAGCATTTACATTTTTTGAAATGAAGTTGTGAGTCTCGGATTGGTTCTGCAATTATTTTCACAAATGGCGCATGATGTAAACCTGGAGCTATATCAAAGCGCACAAACACATTCTGGAAGTAGTAAATACCAGGTTAGAAAAATAATAAATGTATAGGAATATTCCTGGAATGAACACAAAGTATATGATGCAGTTAAAAGCTGGACAGCTTATGAAGGCTACCCTCAACATTCTAGAAGGCGTTTATCACAGTTATGATCACTGTCATGAAGATGACTTTGGCCGGTTGATAATGAATGACCAGTGAGTAAAGAAAATAGTATTCATGGTTGTCTTGTTATGGAAATATCGGACTGGGTTGATAAAATACTTTGTCTTACAGCAAGTAGGACTACCCGACCGTGTCAGATTTTAATCGATAAAATAGGATTATTAATTGTTTTCAATTAAATGAAGAAGCAAAAAGGTCAGTAGAACCAACAATCAAAGTATGTTCCTAAACTGCTAAAGGTTATACGATGGACAGTATAGATATCAAAGCCAGCACTTGACTTACAGAGCGTCTGAAAAGATTATTAATCCGAAAACTTTTCACGCCCCATCACACTTCAAGTGAAAGGCAGTTGAACTGATTGAGAATGAAAGATGCTTCTATGCTTTGTAGATATAACCCAACTAGTTTAAGCCGGGTTCGTATATAAATCCAGACATCACTTTTCCCGAATGACAACAGCATGTTGAGATAAATATAACAAGACATACAGGTGCTTGCGTGATATCACAGAACTAGACCGTCGTATTTACTTTGAGCAATGGAACCGTACTCATGAAGTTCGTCAATGACTAATGTCACAATGGCATCCTCTGACAACTTTGATATAACCGAGGTGTAAGCAAACATTCAATTCACTCGACGGTAGAGGGTTCAATACTAAAATTAGTACTGACATTTGCTGTCCCGCATAGTTCTTCAATATTAGTACTGAGTTCATGTAAAGGTAGACGCACAGGCCCATTAATAGTTGATCGCTAATATAACTGTCCACAATCGTTTCCAAAGATTTCAGAAAGGTTTATGACAGTCGGCCGAAACGAGTTAAGTCTAACTACAGAAATTGTTCTATTTTCTCTCGAAAGATTATCCAAGAGTTCTCTCTAAGGATCTTAACTCTTTCTATATACTTTTTGTATAGCTAAGATGCTGTCCGAAAATGCTTGAAGATTAGAACTTTTGGGCGTTAGTTTAAGTTGCATTAAATAGTACAGAAGCCTGTAACTGTATATTCACAGTCATATGAATCTGAGTAAAGATTCCAAGTAAAGCAGCGACACAAAAGATTTTTGTTAACTTCCCATTATGGCAAAGTAATGCACCAGTCATCGGAGGTGAAAATATCATTGGAAAATAATGTCCGTACTTTCCAATAACGTGTAATGTACATTAAGCACTACAACCGCTACCAGTACAAAGCTTTTATCCTTTACACCAAATGACTAACCCTCAGAAAAAAATGGATTGATGGAATCATAAGGAAACTACACTGAGACAATAACCAGGGTACAACTCTTATAAATCACTCTACCACTGAAAGTAATGTTAGACCATCGACTAGGTTAGGTTCCTGAATCAAACATAAATCTGAGTATAGGGCAGCAGATGACTTGCTCTGTTGATGAATTGAAAACGAAACGCTTATTAGCAGAGGACTATCTCGATCGGTTTGACACTAATGAGGAGAACGTGTCTTCCGGCGACACACAATCGTGGCTTGACGACTATGTAATACATTCGTATATAGCCATTTTGTTGGTGTCTTTCACATTCACATGCATTACGGAAAATTTAATCTAGGTTTTTATAAGAATTCAAAATATTTATTTCGAATTTCGACAAATAGAATTCTTACAAACTTAATCATTGTTTTCAAACTCTGGAAAATTAAAAATGAAAGTTTACAAAAACCACAATCTTTGGTTTTGTATGTATTCTTCTGAAAATTAAATTAAGCATGTGAACGAATGTTTAGGCTTCCTACATACATGCTTTACCTATATTATGGGTATGTTCATGCCAAAAATTATCACAAAAGTTTTTTAACCCTGTTTGTTTGTTCTAATCGTGATAGATTTATGACGGTATGATATAGATGGGTGAGTACTGTTAGACACATAAAGCAGTCATGAATCATTATTAAAATCAGGAAGGATCAAAGTGTTGCTTCAACCTACGTCTTAAGATATTAACCCAGTAAAAGTTTCAACACACCATGTCAATTTTCTAGAGATTCCATTTTGTAGACTTAACAGCCATCCAGACATGTTGTTAAATGGTGGACCCTCTAGTTTACAGATGTTTGTATAATAATACGGAAACAGCAAATTCCAATTGTGACAGCACCTAAGCAAAGTAGAGAAATATTCCATATTACGTTGTTAAAAACAGTAAACATCCAAGGGCCAAGATGGGAAAATTAGCTCGGATCTGCGGTTCCATTTTCCAATTTCGATGTATTGGACGCGGTCGATTAAGTATAAGATTTAATCCAAGCAACAAGGTTATTTGAGAACCTTAGTGAATTAAGTCCTTGGCAAACTCAGTTTACACCACATCAATTTGCTTATAACTTTCTATAACTTTGATGGTGCTGCTGGTGAATTGAATAAGGTTTGTAGGAATTCTTGGAAAAAATTTCATTTCTATTGCCAGTTTAGAATAAATGGTTTATTCTGGTTACCCTCCATTTTTTTTAGGAAATTCTATTAATCTTAGTGACTGATGGAACCGCATACAAAGAGGTGGGTTCAGACTATTGTAATTTTTTTCAAAAAGAAGCAGGTCAAAACGATAATCAGAGTAGGTAGAACCTTGTTTATATGTCTTCTGTTATGATACGTACTTCAATGGACACGACAGGTTATGTCTACCCTATCGTCTTGTATTTAAAAGTAAGTCTTTGAGCTATGGTGATTATAAAAAAATTTCTTATTTAAAGTAACCGCAAAGATCGGGTTTAGAATATTTTGAATCATAACCCAAACTCCATATCGTTAAAGCTTCACCATATCAAATCCAGCGACAGTATTTTAAAGCAAAATTCTAAGAAAATAAAAAACACTTTGATACTCTCGTAACATATTTTTGTTTTTCGCAAAAAGCTTTCAATTTGTTTTTATTTTTAGAAGCATAAATTTGTTTTGTCTGTCGAACTTTTTGTTAAACTTTAATGTTGTTTTCTATGTTGCTGTTTTGTTTATGATTCCTACACCCAATTTAAATAATAAATGAGCTTGTTGTTATTTACCGTTTGGTTTCAAATTTCATTTCAATGTTCACAAAAGTTTTCAATTTACTACGGGCACAATGTCCGGCATCAATTCTGGACATACATATTTTTAATTTGAAACTTTTTAAATTAAAATCGGTATAAATGAACCTGAGGTGGTGATGAATCAGAGTACAGAGTGTGTTCAGAGAATTATCTAACAAATTTGTTCAGTAAATGTGATCGAATTGCTTTTAGGACCGAAGTGCTCCCAACTCTTTCGTATTTTTTTTGTTGGTGCCTTTGTGATGTTATTGATGTTTCGTACAGAATCGGTGATGTGACCTTATGAATTGTTCAAACTGTAATGGCCGTTCGTGGTTATGCTGTGCTGTTTGTGAAGGAACTTAGGTGAGGGACCTTATAACAATCCATTCATTTCTCTAAGGGTGTTCGAATGGTATCTCGTACTACTCTGACGTTGGATCCAAAGCTGAGCAAGGAGTTGTAGTACGATTTATATAGGGACCAGTTTTGCACTAAGAAACCATCAATTTTCAATATATACCGCCCAGTTGGCACAGTGATTAAAGCTGTGGTTGTTGGAGCGGGAGGTACCGGGTTCGAATCCTATAGGGGCAGGAAGCAAAAGGGATTTTTTCCCATGAGATTACGATCGGTGGTGTTTAATGAAGACATCTATGACCCCCTATTAGAGTGCAGAACGCACGGGCCGACCCATCTTACATGTCACTACTATAGGCTGGCATGGAGCTGTGCAATACGCAGATGGTTCTACGTAAATCGAGTTCTACGTAAAATATAAAAAAAATCAATATCCCATATTTCGCAAAAAAGCTTAAATCGCTTGTTATGAAATTGTGAAAAATTCATTATTTCCCAAGCTTTTTGATCAAAGCAATTCGTTTCATATAATCTGGGCTTTAGCTATTCATATAACTTGAACTTTTGTAACTAAACATTTTAAGCTGTAGCTAAGCTATTTTATATAAGGCATGCGTGTGTATCTTTTAGAAAGCGTGATCGTGGCATCTGATGGGAGTATACTGGAACTCCGATGTGGCGTTGATTGACAGCTATATGAAGCTGAATCAACCAGCCGTTGAGAAGGCGGTCTTATAGTTCAGTCTTTTGATGTTTCGGGCCTATATATTGTTGTATTATGTAATGGTTTAATCTTATGACGTCATTGATTGGCTGTGTGATCGAAACAGATCAAATCCATCTCATCTGGCATATGAGATCGGACTTGATGAATGTTGCATTGAGTTTTGTATATATTTTGTGAGTCTTTGTTGCAAATTACTGCGGCGTGAATGTTTATTGTATTTGTGTGTAATGATTATTTTGTACTTTGCTGTGAACGCCACAATCTTGACGTTTAATTATATTTCTGGTAGGTGGAATATTATCCTATCCCTCCAACAATCCAAATATTATGGAATGTGTGTAGAGCAACACCCTTCTCAGACAGGTTAAGGTCTGCTACTGGAGAAGATGGTCAAGGAGTCATTCTTCCTATATTTTAGCAGTATGCTCCCTGTGTTTTACTCATGGTGAGACCATAGCGTATACATAAGCAAATAGTGTCCCCCAAATTGTACTTGTGTATATATAATGAATTTTATTGGGCTTTTAAAATGAACAATAAACATCTTAATCGATCTCATCCACTCTGGGCGACAAAAACTCAGTTAACATGCCACAATATCGTTCATTATTCATTGCTTCTGCTTTTTTACACCTAACGCTTATGAATTAATTTCATTTAAATTTGCGACTAAGGATCGCTATCTGCTGACTAAACTAGAGAACAGATAATATGACAACTGTGTTACCAAATGAACCAAATATCGTTCAAATTGTGAGTGAACTTTAAAAACCCACAATTCTATATAAACCAAACATGACCAAGATATTAGATTCTGAAACTCACATTATTAAGAGGCTTCAAAAAAGACAACTACGATAGCTTCTATTGAGATTGCAATTCAACGATTCTTGATATTTTAATGAAGTTCGGTCCAAGCAGTGATGTGACCATTGAAATTATTGTGATTTAACAACGACTTGGGCGACCTCACTTCTCATCCAGTAGTACCGAATTTTTAGTTACAATTCTCTGTTCAGTTCGTCTTATAAATCCAGAAATATATTCATGTCTGGGCTGATTGCTGGTCTCTTCATCGTTTCGAGTTTAACCTCATCCATGAACTTGCGAGTGATCTCAGCTTTGTGACACCAGGCATGACATGATACAACAGAATATCCTCGATGTTTCGTTCAGCAAACAGACTTTGTATTAGGGCTCCATTAGGTACGAAAACAAGATCTGTTTTTATCTTAAGCATAATATGTCAGCTCACATCCAAGCACGAACAGAATGCAGCCGTAAATAGACAGTTTGAACAACACTGTTGTCACTTTTTTCTGCACTCGTGTCGGTGATAAGAACTTACTTTCATTACTCGATTTTTCAGTTGATGTGATCATGAATAAATTCGAGTAAACCGGTGGTGTGTTGTCAATTTAACGACTCTAGCGAGACATTTTGAATGAGGTTGGCTTTCTTACTGTCTTTTGACTTATAGCTACATCTTAAACTTATCCTAGATGACGATTAAATAGTAAAGTGAGTATAATAAATCGATCGATATCGGCTGGAAAATTGTCATACTAGCTTCCGGAAACCTTCCGGACACCTTATTGGTTTAAATTTAGCTGACGAGTGACTTCTCGGCGATTGCGTCCTTCTTGCAATAAAGCAATCAATTCAAAGTCTGATAAGTGCTTTCTGATGGCAATTATTGTTCAACGTGGTATTAAACGTGGTTTTTACAGGTGATTGTTGGCCCGTACCGTGTCAACAATCTGACCACATTGGAATCGATGAATAGCCAGCTCTTCATACTGATGTGAGCAACCAGAAGATGCCAGACCTCTTCGCCTACCGAAAGGCAGCTCTACCTTAAAAAATAGCTGTTTCATTCGGTTCGGATACGCAAACTTGATCAGTGACTGACCGATTTGGACGGAATCCTCCTTGGGAGTCACCGACCATTTTCTCCGTCGGCAAATAATTTCTTCCCAAGATAATGTATGACAGTAACTGGTATACTGTGCAAAGGAGAGATATACCACGATAATTCTTGCATTTCAAGCGATCGTCCTTCTTGAATATTGAGCATAACGAGACCTTTTTCTTTTCTTCAGGCATAACTTTATTTAGCAATCCAACAAAGTCGAAAGACAGTTTCACAAAGTTAGCCCTTCCAATATATAGGCCTGGATTAATGCAATCAACTCATGGTGAAAGATTTTTTTTTAGTCTTCATGGCCATGGTGAATTCCTCATATACGATGGATCGACAATGTACATCTCTGTAGTCTGTATTTGTCGGTACTCAAATACAGCTTGTGATACATGTGGAACATTAAGTAGGGCAGAAAAATGTTTACGCCATGTATCGAGTACCACATCGACGTTAACACTTCAATCCTGGTCCCGAATGGCAGTTTTTTTTTATTTTTTTTGTTTCTCTAATCTGTTTTGGGGCTCAAGGCACTTCCAACTTGGTCGCGGTTCGGAGGACGAACGGCTATAGGTCCGATTTTCCTAACCATCTGTACATTGCATAGCTCCATCACAGATCTTAAGGTATAGTGCAATATGGTTATTTCGTTTAAAGAAACCACATGAATTGCGCTTAATACTGAATTATTGTACTCTTAATACCTTGGCCTTCCACCATTCGCGCTTCTTCTGTCTACAAATGCTATCCTCCTAGCAAGAACTGATTTATTTCTTCATTGTGGGCTTTATTTTGTTGCTCAACAGCAAGACGACACTCCTCATCACACCAATCATTTTAGGGCGTAGTTTTCACTATACCGAGAATGTGCTGGGCAGCATCGTCAACCGAGGTTTTCAATACTTCTCAGACACTGTTCACATCATCAGATTGGTAATTGTATCGCAAAATGCTATTGCTGACATGATCTTAATATTTTCGTTGCGTTTCTTCATTTATCAGACCTTCACAGGAGAATTGCGTTATATATTCCTCTGACTTGTACGACAACTTCTATCGTAACTTTGAAGTGACCAGATATTAGTCACTGCTTACGAATTTTGCTTACGACCAATAAGATCTCACATCATGGACAACTCGAGGCGGGTGCTCTTTAGAAATCAACACATATGACCGATTTAACTTCGAGATATTTTACGTGAATGTGTCCATTTTTCCAAATGGATGGTTTTATGAGGAAAAAATGTACTTGCAACTTTAGGATCATGAGCGATCGCAAAACACATCATTCTTTCTCCATTTTCGATCAAAGGGAGTACGGACCTTTTTATTCTTTAATCAGTTGATCTACGTTCCACCAGCTCCAGTAGAATCACCAATCACCAATATGACATCGTGTTCAGGTATAGAGCCCATCCGATTATCCAAATTATTTTAAAGTGAGTCTTTATCTTGGGATTGGCTTATATCAGTGGGCGCATGTACACTGAGAATTGACAGGTTGGCTAATCTCATGTACAAGCGAAGCTTACACATTCGATTATCGACTGCTTGGAAGTCCAGTACATCCTTTTCTACCTGTGGCCCAATAAGCAATCCAACTCCAAGACTGCCAAGGCATCTCCACTGTGTAGCAACGTATAGCCTTGGGACACATGGACTCCACTTGTAGGCCATTGAGTTTCTTGGAGCTCTACGAGTTCCAGCCGATACTCTTTCATACATATGTGATTAGGCCGTCCAACGCGCCAGGTTTTCTTAGTGACTGCACGTTCCTCGTGCCAATCCTTAATCTCGTGTCCAAGTACTTAAGCGAGAGGTAATTTTGGCGAATATCCGACTTAATTTAGTTTGTTGACATTTTTGACATTCGGGTTATTTTACGGATGCGGGTTGTCAGCCCAGCGAAACAACCAGATTTAGTCACCTTCTACGACAAGCTCTGGATACTGTGGTGGTATTCTATGGGTCTTATGTTTCTTTCGAAATATTAACGAAATATGGATGCCCCTACCCAAAGGGCTAAACGCAGCTTGCTACGATTGCTTTAATTTGAACTGTGTTTTACGAAAATCGATTAAACCAATCGGGATTGCAGTTTATAACAATAATAATTAAATGCTTAACTCTCTGCTACGAATTCCTTGAATTATTCACGAGGTTGGTTCTTAATTCAAGCATACTATATATAGGTAGAGTTAACAACGTTGAATAATTTAATCAGCTTAAGATTTATAAACATAAACCTACATAATTTCTTAAAATAATTCAATAGATCTTATTTCAACGTCACTACGAGCTTTGTACACTAATAATGAATGAGTTTATTTGAAAGTGTTGTTGCTGCTTGAATTAACTCGAAGACAGAAAAAACTAGATAATGTACTCGCATTTATCTTAGTTTTTTCGATCCGTGAAATTTAAATGATTTCATGAAATGGGATTATTTTGATAAGGACAACCAGACACACACACACACACACACACAGATACACAAAATTATATTTTTAATCATAAATTGTTAAAAACATAAATTTTTCGAAACATTTTCAACAGAATTAAAATAATAAACCGTTTTAATAAGATTTCTGGGAAAACAAAATTATTTTTAGAAGTGATACAGCAAAGCGAAGAACGAGATGTTAAGGTATCTCACATAAACAAAGATTTGAATCAAAATGTGTATGCGTGTGTGTGTACGCGATGAAAATGCTAAAACATGAAAATGTAATTTTGTTTTTGTTATACGCGATAGTCAAGATTCACAGGTGGTTTATAAATGTTTCGAATGGTCTATAAAATATAACGCGAAAGTATAAATGAGCTTTTTTCTTTTCTTGGTGGTGGAACAAGTTGTTTCCAAATTTTTTTTTATTCTTTTCAAAATTACGATACGACTGAATGAAAAATATTAAACTGAACGTATAAATCGATGTGTATGTCGGTAGACAGGGTGGTTCAATGTTATCTCTTTGAATATTGTCGCGTTCTAGAATTGACACCTATACCGAAGATATTGAATATTATCACAATATTTTATGTTATGTGTTGGTTTCCAGGTGTGTCAAAATTTGAAGGCTACTCCTCCTACTTAGAGAATGATGAATGACATCACTTTTGTTTATAAATTTATTTACGTAAAATATAAAACATGAACGTGCAAAGTCGTGATGAAAAAAGAATATTTGATCATATTTTTTGTGATTATGAGGAGAAATTCGAATTAAATAGTTTGAGTAGGATAAAGAAGATTTGAAGTATGTACTTCCAAACCATAAGTTTTGAAACCGTATTGTATATAATAGTGATGCGGATAGTTCAATGAAGATGATTTCTTATTCAATCATCTTGGTAGGCGAACTTAGGCTAATACTAATGTGGCTGGCATTTCGGTTTCTTTTTATTGCGAGTCTTCTTAACCAACGATTGATTTAAAGCGAAAATATACCAGAAACGACTGTATAAATATTTTTCGGATCCGTCGCCCAGAACCTGTTATAAAACGATGCTAGTAACAACCAATATCCGTATGGCAATCAAAATCGAAAAAATGAAAGACTAAAATTTACTTTAAAATACGATTGTACTAACGGTTCCTTTGAAATAAAAACCAATTTTTGAAATATGTAAAAGTCACCAAATCTTCTAAACGGTGAGCTTTCACTGTTCCTTTAGCTCCAAGGAATTGACGAATTTTGTTTTACATGGTGGCAGTATAGTTTCAATCTAAAAACCTAAACTAGTCAATTTTTTAAACTTTTAAACTTTAAAACTTTTAAACTTTTAAACTTTTAAACTTTAAAACTTTTAAACTTTTAAACTTTTAAACTTTTTAACTTTTTAACTTTTAAACTTTTAAACTTTTAAATTTTAAACTTTTAAACTTTTAAACTTTTAACTTTTAAACTTTTAAACTTTTAAACTTTTAAACTTTTAAACTTTTAAACTTTTAAACTTTTAAACTTTTAAACTTTTAAACTTTTAAACTTTTAAACTTTTAAACTTTTAAACTTTTAAACTTTTAAACTTTTAAACTTTTAAACTTTTAAACTTTTAAACTTTTAAACTTTTAAACTTTTAAACTTTTAAACTTTTAAACTTTTAAACTTTTAAACTTTTAAACTTTTAAACTTTTAAACTTTTAAACTTTTTAACTTTTTAACTTTTTAACTTTTTAACTTTTAAACTTTTAAACTTTTAAACTTTTAAACTTTTTAACTTTTTAACTTTTTAACTTTTTAACTTTTTAACTTTTAAACTTTTAAACTTTTTAACTTTTTAACTTTTTAACTTTTAAACTTTTAAACTTTTAAACTTTTTTAACTTTTTAACTTTTTAACTTTTTAACTTTTTAACTTTTTAACTTTTTAACTTTTTAACTTTTTAACTTTTTAACTTTTTAACTTTTTAACTTTTTAACTTTTTAACTTTTTAACTTTTTAACTTTTTAACTTTTTAACTTTTTAACTTTTTAACTTTTTAACTTTTTAACTTTTTAACTTTTTAACTTTTTAACTTTTTAACTATTTAACTTTTTAACTTTTTAACTTTTTAACTTTTTAACTTTTTAACTTTTTAACTTTTTAACTTTTTAACTTTTTAACTTTTTAACTTTTTAACTTTTTAACTTTTTAACTTTTTAACTTTTTAACTTTTTAACTTTTTAACTTTTTAACTTTTTAACTTTTTAACTTTTTAACTTTTTAACTTTTTAACTTTTTAACTTTTTAACTTTTTAACTTTTTAACTTTTTAACTTTTTAACTTTTTAACTTTTTAACTTTTTAACTTTTTAACTTTTTAACTTTTTAACTTTTTAACTTTTTAACTTTTTAACTTTTTAACTTTTTAACTTTTTAACTTTTTAACTTTTTAACTTTTTAACTTTTTAACTTTTTAACTTTTTAACTTTTTAACTTTTTAACTTTTTAACTTTTTAACTTTTTAACTTTTTAACTTTTTAACTTTTTAACTTTTTAACTTTTTAACTTTTTAACTTTTTAACTTTTTAACTTTTTAACTTTTTAACTTTTTAACTTTTTAACTTTTTAACTTTTTAACTTTTTAACTTTTTAACTTTTTAACTTTTTAACTTTTTAACTTTTTAACTTTTTAACTTTTTAACTTTTTAACTTTTTAACTTTTTAACTTTTTAACTTTTTAACTTTTTAACTTTTTAACTTTTTAACTTTTTAACTTTTTAACTTTTTAACTTTTTAACTTTTTAACTTTTTAACTTTTTAACTTTTTAACTTTTTAACTTTTTAACTTTTTAACTTTTTAACTTTTTAACTTTTTAACTTTTTAACTTTTTAACTTTTTAACTTTTTAACTTTTTAACTTTTTAACTTTTTAACTTTTTAACTTTTTAACTTTTTAACTTTTTAACTTTTTAACTTTTTAACTTTTTAACTTTTTAACTTTTTAACTTTTTAACTTTTTAACTTTTTAACTTTTTAACTTTTTAACTTTTTAACTTTTTAACTTTTTAACTTTTTAACTTTTTAACTTTTTAACTTTTTAACTTTTTAACTTTTTAACTTTTTAACTTTTTAACTTTTTAACTTTTTAACTTTTTAACTTTTTAACTTTTTAACTTTTTAACTTTTTAACTTTTTAACTTTTTAACTTTTTAACTTTTTAACTTTTTAACTTTTTAACTTTTTAACTTTTTAACTTTTTAACTTTTTAACTTTTTAACTTTTTAACTTTTTAACTTTTTAACTTTTTAACTTTTTAACTTTTTAACTTTTTAACTTTTTAACTTTTTAACTTTTTAACTTTTTAACTTTTTAACTTTTTAACTTTTTAACTTTTTAACTTTTTAACTTTTTAACTTTTTAACTTTTTAACTTTTTAACTTTTTAACTTTTTAACTTTTTAACTTTTTAACTTTTTAACTTTTTAACTTTTTAACTTTTTAACTTTTTAACTTTTTAACTTTTTAACTTTTTAACTTTTTAACTTTTTAACTTTTTAACTTTTTAACTTTTTAACTTTTTAACTTTTTAACTTTTTAACTTTTTAACTTTTTAACTTTTTAACTTTTTAACTTTTTAACTTTTTAACTTTTTAACTTTTTAACTTTTTAACTTTTTAACTTTTTAACTTTTTAACTTTTTAACTTTTTAACTTTTTAACTTTTTAACTTTTTAACTTTTTAACTTTTTAACTTTTTAACTTTTTAACTTTTTAACTTTTTAACTTTTTAACTTTTTAACTTTTTAACTTTTTAACTTTTTAACTTTTTAACTTTTTAACTTTTTAACTTTTTAACTTTTTAACTTTTTAACTTTTTAACTTTTTAACTTTTTAACTTTTTAACTTTTTAACTTTTTAACTTTTTAACTTTTTAACTTTTTAACTTTTTAACTTTTTAACTTTTTAACTTTTTAACTTTTTAACTTTTTAACTTTTTAACTTTTTAACTTTTTAACTTTTTAACTTTTTAACTTTTTAACTTTTTAACTTTTTAACTTTTTAACTTTTTAACTTTTTAACTTTTTAACTTTTTAACTTTTTAACTTTTTAACTTTTTAACTTTTTAACTTTTTAACTTTTTAACTTTTTAACTTTTTAACTTTTTAACTTTTTAACTTTTTAACTTTTTAACTTTTTAACTTTTTAACTTTTTAACTTTTTAACTTTTTAACTTTTTAACTTTTTAACTTTTTAACTTTTTAACTTTTTAACTTTTTAACTTTTTAACTTTTTAACTTTTTAACTTTTTAACTTTTTAACTTTTTAACTTTTTAACTTTTTAACTTTTTAACTTTTTAACTTTTTAACTTTTTAACTTTTTAACTTTTTAACTTTTTAACTTTTTAACTTTTTAACTTTTTAACTTTTTAACTTTTTAACTTTTTAACTTTTTAACTTTTTAACTTTTTAACTTTTTAACTTTTTAACTTTTTAACTTTTTAACTTTTTAACTTTTTAACTTTTTAACTTTTTAACTTTTTAACTTTTTAACTTTTTAACTTTTTAACTTTTTAACTTTTTAACTTTTTAACTTTTTAACTTTTTAACTTTTTAACTTTTTAACTTTTTAACTTTTTAACTTTTTAACTTTTTAACTTTTTAACTTTTTAACTTTTTAACTTTTTAACTTTTTAACTTTTTAACTTTTTAACTTTTTAACTTTTTAACTTTTTAACTTTTTAACTTTTTAACTTTTTAACTTTTTAACTTTTTAACTTTTTAACTTTTTAACTTTTTAACTTTTTAACTTTTTAACTTTTTAACTTTTTAACTTTTTAACTTTTTAACTTTTTAACTTTTTAACTTTTTAACTTTTTAACTTTTTAACTTTTTAACTTTTTAACTTTTTAACTTTTTAACTTTTTAACTTTTTAACTTTTTAACTTTTTAACTTTTTAACTTTTTAACTTTTTAACTTTTTAACTTTTTAACTTTTTAACTTTTTAACTTTTTAACTTTTTAACTTTTTAACTTTTTAACTTTTTAACTTTTTAACTTTTTAACTTTTTAACTTTTTAACTTTTTAACTTTTTAACTTTTTAACTTTTTAACTTTTTAACTTTTTAACTTTTTAACTTTTTAACTTTTTAACTTTTTAACTTTTTAACTTTTTAACTTTTTAACTTTTTAACTTTTTAACTTTTTAACTTTTTAACTTTTTAACTTTTTAACTTTTTAACTTTTTAACTTTTTAACTTTTTAACTTTTTAACTTTTTAACTTTTTAACTTTTTAACTTTTTAACTTTTTAACTTTTTAACTTTTTAACTTTTTAACTTTTTAACTTTTTAACTTTTTAACTTTTTAACTTTTTAACTTTTTAACTTTTTAACTTTTTAACTTTTTAACTTTTTAACTTTTTAACTTTTTAACTTTTTAACTTTTTAACTTTTTAACTTTTTAACTTTTTAACTTTTTAACTTTTTAACTTTTTAACTTTTTAACTTTTTAACTTTTTAACTTTTTAACTTTTTAACTTTTTAACTTTTTAACTTTTTAACTTTTTAACTTTTTAACTTTTTAACTTTTTAACTTTTTAACTTTTTAACTTTTTAACTTTTTAACTTTTTAACTTTTTAACTTTTTAACTTTTTAACTTTTTAACTTTTTAACTTTTTAACTTTTTAACTTTTTAACTTTTTAACTTTTTAACTTTTTAACTTTTTAACTTTTTAACTTTTTAACTTTTTAACTTTTTAACTTTTTAACTTTTTAACTTTTTAACTTTTTAACTTTTTAACTTTTTAACTTTTTAACTTTTTAACTTTTTAACTTTTTAACTTTTTAACTTTTTAACTTTTTAACTTTTTAACTTTTTAACTTTTTAACTTTTTAACTTTTTAACTTTTTAACTTTTTAACTTTTTAACTTTTTAACTTTTTAACTTTTTAACTTTTTAACTTTTTAACTTTTTAACTTTTTAACTTTTTAACTTTTTAACTTTTTAACTTTTTAACTTTTTAACTTTTTAACTTTTTAACTTTTTAACTTTTTAACTTTTTAACTTTTTAACTTTTTAACTTTTTAACTTTTTAACTTTTTAACTTTTTAACTTTTTAACTTTTTAACTTTTTAACTTTTTAACTTTTTAACTTTTTAACTTTTTAACTTTTTAACTTTTTAACTTTTTAACTTTTTAACTTTTTAACTTTTTAACTTTTTAACTTTTTAACTTTTTAACTTTTTAACTTTTTAACTTTTTAACTTTTTAACTTTTTAACTTTTTAACTTTTTAACTTTTTAACTTTTTAACTTTTTAACTTTTTAACTTTTTAACTTTTTAACTTTTTAACTTTTTAACTTTTTAAATTTTTAACTTTTTAACTTTTTAACTTTTTAACTTTTTAACTTTTTAACTTTTTAACTTTTTAACTTTTTAACTTTTTAACTTTTTAACTTTTTAACTTTTTAACTTTTAAACTTTTAAAGCTTCAATTTTTTGGTTTTTTTAGGGGTTACATACTCACTGCCATTAGTCCACGGTGCAAACTAGGATTTTATCACAAATTGGTAGGGCTCTGGTAAACTTCAGTGGTCTATGCGACACAATACAGACCCAAGTTGATCAGGGTCCATTTATGATGAATTGAATACTTACTACAAAGTTTTAGCAAGTCAGGAATTTTTCAAATGTGCAATCGTAATTCTGTAGGCGACAAAGCGGAGCAAGAGTAAGGACTGAAATATTAGCCGCTTCCATCACTTGGGATCTTGGATAGACAAAAAATAGTGTCAATAATGACGATACCGTGTAGAAGGAATACGTTATACGCAAGTATGGATACGTTATATACAAGTTCACAACATCTCTCGTTTTTTTATGCTAATCTTTAGACAAGCTTACTCCATTACCCCTGGTGAAAAATGTATAGGGTAACGGTTAATTTAAGAATGTTCGACAATATGAGGCCTGTTGCTAAGGAGCGATTTGTGTTTTGTTCGATAAAGTCTTGTCGAAAAATTTAAAAACTTCAGACAACAGAGTTTAACGATGTTTCACAAATAAATACCGATCGACAAGTTGGTGAAGTGAAAAATTGAAACCGTGTGCGTCACTGAAGAATATTTTGCTGAAGCCTGTAGTGTTGAAAAAAACTCAGGTTTTACGATTCCTCGTAGATTTTTGGAATTAGACATTCTAGAAACGACAGTACATCGTATTTTACATAAAGACTTAGAGGCCTTAAGGCTTTTAATTTCAGTATCATTGCCAGTTATGTACATTTTCGACCCGGTGGCTTCGTTAGTAAGCAGAATTGTCGCATTTGGGGCTCTTGAAATCCAAGAATGTTGAAAAGCCATCTTCAACGTGTCACTGTTTAGTGCGGTTTTTTGGGCTGGCTGTGTGACAGCGTTGCGTGCCAACAAAACAATCGCAATTTTGTTATTTCTTAAAGGGGTGATCATAATTGGCCACCGAGATGTTGTGATTTAACACTTTTAGACTTTTTTCTTTGCTCTATCAATTTAGATGCTGTTGGTGCACTAAGTATAGTTAATCATGATGATGCAGTTGTTAATAGTAATAAATAAGTAACTATAAACGATGTGTCTGTCGAAATAATTGAATTGGTTCTAGTTCTGTGACACTCAGTTATCATATTCAGGTTCGGACTTCGAACGTGTAAGCCTACGTTCTTGGTTTTTATAACTCGTCCCTATTTATGACGACCCAGATTTCAAAACCAACTAATTCCATGTAGTTCAATTCCGAATAACCGCAAACTTTTTTGATTCTATAACCAAGTGTTCATTTGAATGAACAGCTTAAATTAAAACCAAAACGTTTATTGGCAATAAACATCGTTTATAAATTTTTCGAAAGTTTAATCTTCTGGATATAGAATAAAGTAATTTAAATAAGCTTTTACTTAATCGGCAGGTATAGGTTTTGTCCGTATATATGATATAAAACATTTTATATAGGTTATTCAGCAAACGATTGAAAATTCGTATATTCGTCGAATGAATATTTTTGTGAAATATCGTTAAACCACCACCAAGTAGCTGTATAAACATTAAAGTTATACAATTTTCCAAGAGATTTAATTTTATCGACCGAAATGCTGGAAAAACTTATTTTTTATATATATATATAAATTGTTGCCTCAAGTTATTTCGCTTTCTTATGTATTTCCACACTATTAACTTTTTTTTTTTTTGCTTCAAGTTTCTACTTTAAGAACTTTAATCATTTGTTTCTGCTCATGCTCGATGTTTCTAAACCGCAAATATTTTCATAATCTCAATGTATTTTTCTAAGATTGTGTTTTGCTTAACTCATTAGGTCGCAAATTTAGAAATTGAAAATCGGTCATCAAACGGTAAGGTACGAGTAAAGATTTATCGATTTTTGTGATAATAATTTTTGAGCTTTAAAGCACATTATTGTTCATTTGTATATGAGATTATAGGAAAAGCTATATGTCTAAAGTAATCATTTCTTATATACATATTTAGAATTATGTATTTAGAATTGAAGAGTAATTGAATGGGAAAAACATTAATTTAATGTATATGATTTATGTTAATTCATGCGCATAAATTATGGCATATAATTTGGTAGGTAAATCTTATCTTGTGTACGTTTTCGGTGTTTCGAATTTAACAAATTAAGGTTTTACTGAGCTTATCATATCTTTTGATAAATGAGTAGCATAGAAAATGACTGTAAATGAGTAATTCAGGATACTAGTATTTTTATGAAACCTTTTCAGGCCTCTATAGTAACCAGCTTTAGAGAGACCGTACCAAAGGCCGATGTCTCCGCAAAGCTGTTATTCCTGGTTTGTTTTAAAGATCTGACTTGATTCCACGAATAGTGGGAACAGTAAGCGCTCAGATAATCCGAAAAATGCCAGGTATTAGAATACATGTTAAAAATTGACTAAAGCTAGTAATCAGCTTGATTCCTCCAGGCAACTGCACACCTGAGTTTAACCATGATGGTTAATAGTTTCCGACAAAAATGTTGGGGTGTGAACTTCTGCTTCAAAACTTGAGCCAACCTGGGGAAGCTATCAAACCATAGAAATTTGATCTGTCGCAAAATATATAGTTCGTGGTTTTGCTTCAATTGTATCCTGCGGCACCAATAAATTACTGTTGGTTATACATATATGCTTGGTACATAAATATCTTAGCACAAAATGATGTCACAAAAATAAATTCATTCCGGTTAAGATGGGCGAAAAGAAAAATGAAGCATTGGCATGAGATTCGGCAATAACATAGCCAAAGAACAGCAACGCCTGGAGGCTCTCAGCTCAAAATATTGAGCATGCAGAAGGAGTCGCCAAGAGGTTTGTCGAAGTCCAAATTACAGTTGAACTTTCTTGTGCACAAGGGTATTGATAAACACAGACAAATAATCCAATTGAACTGTTCATGAATCTTTAATAATTTTCCTCCACAGGACCTCAGATTAACCATGTTCAATTCTAATCAGGCGAATATTATCGGTAGTTATATCGGTAATATATCGGTAGTTTCATATTTTTTGTGGAGAGCAATAGTTCATGCAACCTTCCAAGGATCAGGAAATACCGATTTCCTTAGACACTGGCTCATCGACACAATCAAATTGGTAACCATCAGAGCTTAGTAATTTGACATAATTTATAGTAAACCCAAACTCAAGTCACAGAAAGCTTCTCAAAGCTTTTTATAATCCTTTAATCTTTTGCTAATCTTCAATCTTATAAGCTTGCGACAATGTTTTCGTGAAAGGAGTCACCACAATCGCTTGTTTACAAATCCGTCAAAACATAATTAATTACGAATTATCTCTTCGATATCCTTCGTGAATGTAAAAAACTGCATTATTGTCAAATCCTATGCACATTCAAATCAAGCAGGTGGCATTATAGAAGTTATTGGGGAGGCACAAATTTGCATGCTCCCTTGTACAGTAGATAGATCATCAGGTTTCAAAACTCTATTCTTCAAATTGACAGCTTCGAGAACAAGTGCTTGTTGCATTAAGAACATTGTTATTATCTCATCATTTGTCAAAACGTTACAGTGGATTGAGAAAGTGAATTTTTCATATGTTTGAACGACAGATGCCCGTAAGTTTTGCACAGTGGTTTTACTCTCACAAGTGTGTTTTCCCAATGGAAAGGGGGCGTTACGACCGCACAGAATCTTAATAATATTGCTCAGTCAATTTTATTGAGGATTAAACCACTGTATCTTTCCATCCTATGGATGGAGTCAAATCAAGGATCAAACCAACAATATCAAATCAAAAAACAATTTGGAAAATGTTGAGTTAAAGGAAGTATCGTACATGGGATGGGAACTATTTGCCACATAATATTTCGTTGAGTGATATTTTTGAGCTTTTTTCCATAATTTTTGATTTTGCAGAAATATCGAAGGGGTTAACCCACAAAATTTTAGGGCTAAAAATTATTTAATGTTTGATTCTGCTGAAACTTGGTACAGACGATCAATTCACCTATAACATAGACACTGTGCCGACATTTTCCACAATATATTTGGTTGAACGATGTTTTTGAGTTTTTTTCACATCAACTTTCTCGATGGTTCTAATATATTGTTTATGAATATATTAATTGATATCAACTCTAAAATCTATAACAAAATTCTTGAATGTATCCAAAAAAACTGGAATAAATGGAAATTAATTCTTCTACTGACTAAAAGATGTCACTATTTACGCCACAGCCTACAAAATACTATTAGTAGCTTTTATTGGTTGTTTAAATACTATTAGTAGCTTTTATTGGTAAGCTCTGTACAAATACTAACCCTTACCTCAAAATGTATGAAATTCCGCCCAATATTTTACATCGCAGAATATCCAGACAACTAATTATCAGACTCTTTTGATTTAGGTCTGTAAAAAAGTGTTTCTGTTCCGATCCAAACACATTGTATAAATCACGACATATATAATCTGGTAGTCCCAAAATCCCCAAAACGCATGTTTTGACACTAAATATTGTACTGTTAACTTGTAATATGTTAGTCCGAACTTAACTAAATCTTAATTTATTTAATTCATTACAGCTGTTATTATGGTACTGGGATGTGCACCCGGCATGCAACAACTGTCAACAATTGTGATCGAATACTTACATATATGAATTCATGATTGGTGCTATATTCATGACTCTTCTGATTTTGTAGCTGTGAGGGTCCGCCGATGTCGTTCCAAACCACCAAAACAATTTTTGGTCGATCATCCGTTTTACTAAGTGTTGTGATAGGCCGATATAATCAATAAAATTTAACAGTGTACTTTAATTATTATTAATAAAATATAATTTACATATATATTTTCTAAATTAATTAATAATTGGATTGAGATGGAACAGTTCTAATAAAAGGTTTGTATTCATGGTTTGTATTTATAGATGAGTTGTTATAATTTAGAATTGATTTTAACTTACTATAAAAACTGGATAGTGCATCCTCTGTGATCGCTCTGAGACCGGGTACTAAAACAGTTTTTATCAACTGTTCATCATTGAATGCATCTATAATTTTACAATTTCAATAATCCAGAATTTCATAAGCCATGCAACGTTAAAATTCGATCCAAATAATGGTACAGTTTGCCAAGCAATGCGTTTGTTACAATTTAATATTCTTGAATTACAATACACGACTTTCAGGTAGTGAAAGAAAAAAAATCTGCGCCTAAATGTTGGCTTAGCGATATTCATTTTACATTTTGTTGTTAGTGTAATTGGTGCAATAAAAAAACTTTTTGTCGATTTTAAAAAAAATTTGCTAAAAACTTTTTCCTACGTCACATAATCGTCAGTGTTGTTGGACGTCAACATTTAGGCGGTTAATTTTTTGTTAGTGTAATTGGTGCAATAAAAAATCTTTTCGTCGATTTTAAAAATTTTTGGCTGAAAACTTTTTCCTACGTCACATAATCGAGTGCTGTCGAACATCATCATTTAGGCGCACAAATTGATGTTTTAGTAAATGTTGCGTAAATCATGGAATACAGCTCGATTAAGTTCGTCAACTATAGAGGACTTTACATAGCCAGTTATTCAGGATCTCAAGATTGGATAGATTGCATTGATAAGCTAATTAGATCAATTGATATGGATCAGTTGTGGTCTGATAATGAATTCACACAGGATTTTCAGGTTGGTCATGGTGTGTATTACCGGTCATCAATTAGTAATTTCATATAATAACATAGGTCTAATGGCTGAAGTATAGGGCCATCTTTTTCACGGCACTTTAACAAGAGCTACTATACTTGCTTTTCGTGCCCGGTTTTCGTTCAAAGCAAGAACAGCCATGACGTAAACGATAAAATATAAGATTTTGAGATTTGTAATTTCGAGTAGTTGCTTGTATGGTATTATTCACTATAGATTAAATTACAGCTTGATCGAAGAATCAAATCTCATCACTAAGATTCTAGATTTTGTTTTAAATTGGAATACACATTTTCTAAGATGAACTAGTTTCTTTTATTTATAATCTAGTTCGGCAATCTGGCCTTAATTTGCTTTATGCTTACTAGTTGAGAACTCATGTTCGCCTAGATATGGCCGTTATTCAATATTAAATTCTTCTGTAAGGTATGGATTTTATAAGGAAGCTAAGTCGGTGCTTCTGTCACATTCATGGAACTTTCACAATAAATGAAACACAACAAATATTTTTCAGCATTTTATTATTAAAGCTCGTCGAAAATTATATCAATCTCTTTAGGTTACGGTTTTTTTAGAGACATCAATTCCACTTCAACTCCTCTTGCTAGATCTTGGTGATGTTGAGTTTGTTTCATAACAAGTTTACACTAATTACAAGTGTTATTTCTCGGCTTCCGTAATTGTGTGTATTTCAATTTAATAATACGAAGCATGATCTCACCTTCTAGTTTTTTTCTTGTGAATTTACTGTCAAACCTATAAATAATTTCAAATAATGTAGATGCTATTCAAACCATCTAAAAAATCTCACCTGATACAAAGGAGGTCCAAAATAGCAACTAAATGGAATCGGTAGGCCTAGTTCCAAATATTATTGTAACTACAGTGGATGATTACCATAAAGCCTATTCATAAGGAACATCTTGCGGGCTATGATCAGTATTTACTGACGCCGTTGTTATTGATAGGGATTGGTTCTTTCGTCTGTATTGGTTGACGTATGTTTCTGGTATTTTTAATATTCTGGCTGCACTTTATTGATGCAATCTAAAGCAAGCCAGCTGAATCTGAAAGAACCTACTGCAATCTACCCAATTACAAACGTGCTGGTGGCAGGTTATCTTCGGATTGAGCTCTCCTTCACTTTGTACGTTGTTATTGTTTTCCTCCTCGGCCAACTGTGACATAGGTAACCTGTTGAATCCAATGCAGTGCAGTCTATGAAGAGAGTAAATTTTTTGTTATTTCTTATTTTCATTTCGAAATAAAAAAAAGATCAACATGACTTATAATTACGATGTTAGTATTTCAATTTCAGTGATTGAATGAGATGATTGGCCGATGTGGCAATCGCATTTCAACTGTGTTAAGTTCGTTAATATACAAATTATTAATGTCAAACATGGACCCAAATCTTAGTTTTGAGCAAGATTTGCTACCTGGTGGAAATTGATAATGCAATTTATCATGAGGACAACACAACCCGAACTTTTGCATCTTGATTTAATGATCGCATTTGGAAACGCCATATTGACAATGATGTCGCGGTGATAGAATTTTACTATCACTGGCCTCGTTGTATTCGTATATAACAGTCTACTGGATATAAATGACGATAAAAAGCCATGATTCATTCGAACCGCAAAAATCCCAACTCATTATAGTGGTCGTTGTGTAAACTTTCGGCGCTTTAAGCACGTTTTTTTTTATTTTTTTTAATGCGACTGATATGTATCTGTTGATAGACCAAAATAGAAATAAAATGTACATTTATTGTCCAGTGATTTTTTCGTTGATGAAGATGGTGAAAATCCAAGGTCGCATAGGAGAGCATGAGTTTATCGCGAGTTTCGATGTAGTTTTGTCTATTGGATAGATAAGATGAGATACGTTTGATATTGCAAAAAGCAAGTTATGACAAACTGTGAATTACTACTTATGTTCGAGTACGTTGCAGAAATTTTCATGTTCTAGTCTTCGCTAGCTTAAGTTGCTTTCCTATTGAACTCTATGTATCAAACAAGTACGAGCAGACGATCACCTAGAAGCAAACTGTTGGTCTCATGACTGATTTTTTGTAACATATCGTAATGGAATACCAGTTTGTCTGATGTTGCTCCTTTGTTTAACACTTTGAGTTATGTTCTGAGTCTAAGTTCTAAGCCCTCTTCGGAAATATGGTATATATTGTTCAATTTGAGCTTTTTTCCACAATTTTCGATTTTGAAGTAACATCAAATGGGTACCCACAAAACTGTTAGACAAGAAATTATTTTGTGTTTGATTCTGGTAGAACTTGGTATACAGTCGATCAATTCGACTATAACATAGATACTGTGTAGCCATTTTCCAGTTCGAGATATTTTGGGCACTGCATTCTAGGATAATACTCATCCCAATATGCCTTCTTTAAATTTCGTAGCTTTACATCCAACAAGTCCTCTATTATGGTATATCTCTCTTCTAAAACCACAATTTCAATTTCTCACTATAAATCCTATTTTTACCTATAGAACCTCTGAACTGATATTTTTGTTTTCCATATTCATCCTATGGTCCTATGGTCATTAAGCTCAACAGTATCAACCATACTGCAACTGGTTGCATTCAGAACTCCACTTGTTCATTTACCATAACAGTTGGCAACAGATGACAGGTCTGAACGGTCTCAACGCATAAATCACCAATAACAATAACCAACATTTGGCACAGTGACATCTCTTGATAAAAGTAATAATCAAAAAACAATTGAAAATCGACAATAAAACGAATGGAAGGCTTGAAATAATTCAAATACATAACCGTTGACATCCTTTTGAATTGTATCTCTCAGAAACGACAAGAGACAATCAAAGGGTGATGCAGTAGCTTTCCTATTTCAGAGATAAATAGCGATCCTTGATGCGAGGATGCTGCGTTTTGTAAAATGGAAGACTGTATATCTATATTTTGCTGTCTCATTCTTAGCATTGATATATTGCTTAAAGGCCTCCAATCGTGTTTCATCAAAGAAAAAAATATCCTTCTTTCAGATCCTGTTCCATTCATATGCGAACATTTTCGATTTACATTGCCCGACTGTAACTGTTAAGAAATAAATTATATGTTACGCAGATATGTAAATTTGAAATTTTGCCTCGATTCAATTTTATATAGGAACTAAATGTTAAATAGCCAATATTCAGAAATTTATATCCAGCATATTTGGACAAAGTACTAAAATATTATTTATGGTAATTGATTTGATCTATAAAAATAAAAATAAAATTTTTACAATTTGGTAGAATTTTATTGTTCCTATATCTGTCATAAAAATATTGCCATCTGGCAGTCATTTACTATACAAGCTTGTTACAAAAAAAGGAAAATTATATGGAAATTGGTATTACAAATATTTGAATTTTGTGATTTTTATTTCCGTGTAGGATGTATGCTGACGCATAAATTAACATATCTTGATGTTTAATATCTAATCCCTTTGGTTTGTAATTGGTTGTAATTTAATACTTTCTCTCCACTCAGAAATGCTGAAAAATTAATAACCAACAAGAGGATCCTACATAAGGCTTGTTTCACAATACTTGTGGGTCAGTTATTTCCTTTATGACAGATTGAAGGAACTGTCAGCTATAAGACTTAATAACTAGAGCTTGAGAGATAATTATTGCTGTTCACAAGAGCCCGATAGATACCGATTTATTGTATAGTCACGTCAAAGACATCAACATAGAACCCATATATCGATGTAGTTTTCATATAAGTAGGATATCTTTGTCCCATTGTTTATTCGTTAAGTTTCAGTTAGCGTATAGCTTGACAGACGTCTTGCCCTTTTTCCATTCCACTAAATTTGGATTTTTGAGCAGACTTCTAATGAATAGTTTGTTTTGCATAATAATTGACCAACGGACACAATAGTTTGATCCGCAATCATTTTGTTTTCTTCGACCATAAAAGCTTTTGAACGTTCGAGATATTTTGGGTACTGCATTCTAGGAAAGTACTTATTTCAATATGCCGTCCTTAAATTTCGTAACTTTAGATTCAACAAGTCCTCTATTATGGTAGATCTCTCTTCTAAAACCACAATTTCAATTTCTCGCTATAAATCCTATTTTTACCTTTAGAGCCTCTGATTCATCCTCTGGTCCTCTAGAGTCTCTGATCCATTTGAGTAAATCTAATAGAAACAATTCGATGGTAAACACATTGCATGTATACATTACCTCCTGTCAATCGATTTGGGTCGGGATGCGTTTTGCAATTGTCCAACAGTAAAATTATTTTGTAATTTTTTGAAAGTCCAGTTTTTTGCAATGAACACGTGATTCCAAGTTTTCAGAATATTCCAAGCTCTTTTATTAAATTTATACAACATATAGGCAAATTATGCACGCCGCTTTAAGTGCTCGTGGTTTACCATTTTTGCCAATAATCAATAGAACACACAAAGCCTATTAATCTTTCTTTTGCTGATTTAATGCCAGAAGGTCTACCCCCATTTGCATTCTATAACTGCTCGGCTGATAAATTCTCTTTTTTTCTACCAGTCTTGATAGTTGTTCAACAAACAAAGTTGCAGCAGTGTCATCCGAAGTGAGTCGTTCTGCAACAATGCTAAGATGTTGTATTTTGTGACGTTTCTTAAATTTTTTGACGCCATCCTGATGACTATTTACAAGAGGGTCCTCATTTTGAAAATATTTAGCTTTTTCTATGATTAATAGACAAACAGATCTGTTCGACATTGTTATATATATATATATATATATATATATATATATATATATGTATATATATATATATATATATATATATATATATATATATATATATATATATATATATATATATATATATATATATATATATATATATATATATATAAGTTAACAACATGCTATACACATCAAACGCTGAGTCAACCAAATTCCTCTCATTGTGTAGTTGCACACGCCATACTATTGCAACATCATCAAATCGCATTTCCGTTCTAATTAAATTACTTAGACAGATACGAAAATGCTGACTATAAGATTTATTTTAATATAAGAAAGAAAATTGTTAGTTTTAAGTTAGAGTAAGTTTATACGTAAAAGTGTATTAAACGTAAAATTTGAAGAATAAAATTCATTTTTTTAACTCTCCGAAACATCGTTTCGTTAACTGGCGCCGAAACAGGGACCCATTATTAAAAAAGTTAAAAAAAATTTAAAGTGAAAAAAGTGAAAAAATAACTTAACAGTGAGAGAAATCGTGCCACAAGTAAGCGTTTTACAATTATCAACGTTAAACGCCAAACGGGATCAACACGTATCATCCAAAATAGTTAAAATTACACATTATCACACGGAACTCCCTGAAGTGTACTTACCGGCAAGTGCATTGTTCGAAAAGAAACATAAATCTTTCGACTACAAATTAAATCGTGAGAAACGCAAATCTCTCGAAATATGTTAACTTCATTAATGTTAATGTAAGTAAAAACATAAACCTATAAATAAATAAATAAGTAAACTGATAATATAAAAGTGAATTACAAAAAGATAATATTTGAAATAATTACAAAAATTATATAAGATTATAAATTAAATCGTGAGAAACGCAAATCTCCCGAAATAAATAAATAAACCAATAATATAAAAGTGAAACACAAAAAGATAATATTTGAAATAATTACAAAACTTCCATAATAATTATATAATAAATAAATCGTAATAAAATGGCAACAATTGAATTAATAGTGGACCAAATAAAACAGCTCACTGGAGCAATCAACGCCCAAATTGAGATAACGAAAAAACTAGAACAGCGTATAGCTAAATTGGAAAACCCGGTCATCACCAAACATGAAACACTAGCTGCACCAAGAACAGAGCAAGATTTAGCCGACATAAGCAGGCTCCCCGATAGTGTAAAGGAATTGCAAACGTTCGACGGCAATCCAACTCAGTATATCTCGTGGATTCACAACGTAGAAAATATTTTAAGGGATTACGAGATAATAAAAAATAAACCACTATATCGATCAATACTGCAAAGCATCAGACACAAAATAAGAGGAAGAGCCGACGCAGCCCTAATATCTTACAATATATTTAGCGATGACTGGACATCTATGAAAAGGTGTTTATCTCTTCACTACGCCGATAAAAGAGATCTTAGGACTTTGGAGCACCAATTAAGCGGCATCATGCAGGGCAATACAAGCATTGACGAATTTTATGCTAATATCAACCATCAGTTTTCATTGATTGTTAATAAAATCAAAACAGAAGACTATTCGTCGGATACAATCGAGGTACTGATAGAAACATACCGAAATCGTGCTCTCGACGTGTTTATACGTGGACTCAATGGCGAGCTTAGCCGAATGCTGATGATTCAACGCACTCAGAATCTTCCCGAGGCATATGCATCATGCCTAGAATTCCAGAACTTGAATTATCGTAACATAGTAATTTATAAAAAGAGCTTAAATAATTTGGTTGCAGCTCCGATAAACCAATTAACATCATATCCAACCAACCTACAAAGGAAACCTGTCAATATTCCGGTATTACAAAAAAACATGGCCTACAATATTCAACATCAGAACAATAGACTACCGCCTCCACGACCAGCTGAACCAAAACCATCGACACCTATGTCAGTCGATCCATCCATCCAGACAAGACAGGTCAATTACATGAACCGGCCTACCTATCAACAAGATTATCGGACAAATAATCCAAACAATCAACAAAATTACCAACCCGCATATAAGCGCGAACATTCCGATCAGAATATACCAAGGAAAAATCAAAGGATCTACCATTTAGAACCAGAAGTAGATGAAGAAGTATATAATCAGATAGTTTCTGATGAAACTTCGGACTCGGATATAGGCGATCAGGAGGAGGAACAGGAAATTGATAACACCGAACTAAATTTTATGATGGACGCCTCTCTAGCGTACCCTACTTAGAATATCGAACGGCAGATAATAAATTACTCAAATTCCTCATCGACACCGGACCGAATAAAAATTTCATCAGACCCGAACTAGCTAAAAACTCAATTCCGACCAACTACCAATTCAATATTAAATCAGCCGATGGAAGCATACAAATTAAAGAAAAGATTTTTGGACCATTTTTTAAGAGTGTGGGAATCAACAAAAAATTAGAATTTTTTGTATTACCAGGACTTCAATCATTCGATGGTATAATCGGAGATGATACCCTGAAAGCTCTAGGAGCCATAATCGACAGGAAGAATAACATTTTAATTCTGGGACCAAACATAAAGATACCATTAAAAGAAAAGCAGTCATCACAAGTCAATAATTTGGAAATCCGAGACAAACATCTCTCGCAGAACATAAGACGGAACTTACAAGTAATGTTGTCAAAATTCAAAAAACTGTTTGGACCAGTGAACAACCACGAAATCATCGCCACGGATGTAACAGCAGAAATTAAGACCACCACGGAAGAACCTATCTATTCCAAATCATACCCATACCCGGTAAACATGAGAGGTGAAGTAGAAAACCAAATTAAACAACTGTTGGACGATGGTATTATAAGGCCTTCCAAGAGCCATTACAACTCTCCAATCTGGGTAGTTGGAAAAAAATTAGATGCTTCTGGTATACGTAAATACCGTATGGTCATTGATTTTAAAAGACTCAATGCCGTGACTACATCAGACACTTACCCGATTCCAGATATTTCACATACATTGGCAAATCTCGGAAATTCTAAATTCTTCACAACAATCGACCTGACCTCCGGTTTTCATCATATTCGAATGAAAGACTCAGATATAAAAAAAACATCATTTTCAACGATGAACGGGAAGTATGAATTCCTAAGGCTACCTTTTGGGTTAAAAAACGCACCAGCAATCTTCCAGAGAATGATAGATAATGTACTAAAGGAGTTTATCGGTAAAATATGTTATGTCTACATAGATGACATAATCATATTCGGTGGAAACACGGAAGACGAACACCTAAACAATGTAGAAACAATACTGTCCAAACTAGAAAAGGCAAATTTGCGCGTGAACCTTAATAAAACGGAATTTCTCAGGAGTGAAACCGAATTCCTCGGATACATCATAACCGACCACGGTATTAAACCTGATGAACGGAAAGTGCGCGCAATCCAAACCATTAAAATTCCCGAGAACTTGAAGGACCTAAAATCATTCCTTGGGCTAACGTCATACTACAGACGCTTTATAAAGGACTTCGCCAAGCTAGCCAAACCGCTCACAAACCTCACCAGAGGAGAAAACGCTCAAATCAAGGCAAATGCACCAAAGAAGGTTAAAATCAATCTTTCGCAGAAAGAAATCCACGCATTCCGACAGCTCAAAGAATTATTGTCATCAGCTGAAATACTCATCTTTCCTAACTTTGAGAAACCATTCATATTAACAACCGATGCCTCGGATACCGCGATTGGAGCAGTACTATCGCAGGGTGAACTTGGTAAGGATCGACCTGTCACATTCATCTCTAGATCTTTAAACAAGACAGAGGAAAACTATGCTACAAACGAGAAGGAGATGCTGGCCATCATTTGGTCCTTGGAAAGCCTGAGAAACTACTTATACGGTGCAAAAAAGATAAAAATCGTTACGGATCATCAACCCCTTACCTTCTCACTAAGTAACCGTAACCACAATGCAAAATTAAAACGATGGAAAGCGCGTCTGGAAGAATATAACTATGAAATAATCTATAAACCCGGATCGAGTAACAAGGTAGCAGATGCATTATCACGATTAGAACTAGAAACCAATATGTTGTCAACAGACGAGACAATTCATAGCGCAGAGCAGGATAACACCAATCTAATACCATATTGTGATGCACCAATAAACGTATTCAAAAATCAACTCATCATCTCGGAAAACAAAGACGTTTATGCTCATGAAGAACCCCATCCTAACTACCAAAGACATTTCATTCGCATAAGCCATATAAACAAAGAAACACTAACAAGAGCCCTAAAAGAAAAACTAAGCCCAACGGTGATTAATGGAATAAGAATCCCGGAAAAGTTTATCCAGATGTTACAAGAAGTGTTCATGGAACATCTAAGTGGATACAAACTTCGATTAACACAAAGAATTGTGCAGGACATAAAATGCGAAGAGAATAAATTCAACATTATTCAGGCAGAGCATAAAAGAGCTCATAAAAACTTCCAAGAAAATAAAGAACAAATTTTAGAGAAATATTACTTCCCACACATGGCAAGCTTGATCAGAAAATATACAAAGAACTGCGAAACATGTCATACGAAAAAATACGACCGTCATCCCGACAAAGTTAAATTACAACAAACACCAGTCCCAACCTATGCATCGGAGATCATTCACATGGATATCATCAGCATCAAGAAAGAAAAATTCATCACCTGCATAGATAAATTCACCAAGTTCACGAAACTTTTTCATATTAAAGATAGATCGGCCACACATCTAATAAGCAAAATCATAAAGATACTACACTATTTCACCGCACCAAAAATAATAGTAATGGATAATGAATCAAGTTTCATTAGTCCCATGATATCTGATTACATCAAAACACTAGGAATACAAATCTACCTCACACCATCTCAGAAAAGTGAAGTAAACGGTACGGTGCAAAGAGTCCATTCAACAATCATCGAGATCATAAGATGTTTAATGGACGAATATAAAGATATCTCTATAAAAGATCTAGTGTGCATTGCAGTAGATAGATACTTAACAATACCATACATTCAGTCACCAGAAAAAATCCCAGTGACCTATTCTTCGCAAGAACCAACCGCATCAACTATCAAGGTCTTCTTAATTTCAAGGACAAAGTGAATGAAGACGTAGGACAAAGGATACAGGATTCTCAACAAACCAATCTACGACGAGAAAATGTCAAAAAAGGCAGAGCCCAAAACTTACGAAGTCGGAGATATAATATACGTGGCCGTTAAGCAAATTCAAGGAAAAGATAAAGCAAAATTTAAGAAAGAAATAGTAGCAAAAAATAACCAAGTTACAGTGCTAACAGCTTCGGGCAGAAAAATACACAAAACTCATATTAAAAATGTAAACTCAATACATGACCCACGAGCCGTGGATCTTTAAAGGGGGAAGAGTTAACAACATGCTATACACATCAAACGCTGAGTCAACCAAATTCCTCTCATTGTGTAGTTGCACACGCCATACTATTGCAACATCATCAAATCGCATTTCCGTTCTAATTAAATTACTTAGACAGATACGAAAATGCTGACTATAAGATTTATTTTAATATAAGAAAGAAAATTGTTAGTTTTAAGTTAGAGTAAGTTTATACGTAAAAGTGTAATAAACGTAAAATTTGAAGAATAAAATTCATTTTTTTAACTCTCCGAAACATCGTTTCGTTAACTAATATATATATATATATATATATATATATATATATATATATATATATATATATATATATACACATATATATATATATATATATATATATATATATATATATATATATATATATATATATATATATATATATATATATATATATATATATTTACTTATTTTTGATTTATTTATTTATTTATTTATAAATAAGTCTACAAATACGACTTGACATTAAAAATGACGTAATCTTCTTTTTAAGGTATCCTTGCTAGAAGTAAAATCGAACAGATGATTTATCTGATTAAAGCTTTTGCACATCATGTTAATCGGTTCATTAGAACCATAGTTGGTTCTATGGACATCAACTTGCAAGAACTCATTTCTTCTTAGATGTCTACTGGGTACTTTAATTTGTAAATTTTCCAGTATTGATTGTGCGTCAATGTGACCTAATAAAATACCACCAACAAACGAACACTTTAAAAGCTCACGTCTATTTTCCAGAGTTGCTATGTTGTTTGTTTTGCAGCCATCCATATATGGTGGTAAGCGTTGCAGGTTTTCATGGTATGGTAATTCGTAATCATACTCCCAACCGCTTTTCCAAGTTAAGTAACGGATAAACTGTTTCTGAATACCCTCAAGTTTACTGTTGTTTGTATCATAAAATGGACACCAAACAGTAACAGCATATTCCAATTACGAACGCACGTATGCGAAATACAGAATCTTCATTGTCTCCAGGTCATAAATATCTCCCGTCCATCGTTTAATAAAACCCCACATAGAATTAGATTTAGCAATACATTTTTCTATATGTTTGTTACTGCTCATATTTTCCACGAAAATAACACCGAGGTCTTTGATCTCTGATACTCGCTTTAGTGGCATATTGTTTACTTCGTAATGTTTTAAAACTGGATTTAATTTCCGGTGGAATTATAAAGTCTTACACTTATTGATGTTCAGACTAAGAAGATTTGACTCACACCATATCGCTAAATTATCAATGTCCTCTTGAAGTTTCTCGGCATCGCTTAAGTTCGCGACAGTTCTATATATTTTGAGGTCGTCAGCAAACATTAAAATTTTAGAGTGTAGAATGACTTCAGTTATTGCGTCGATGAAAATGGTAAAAATCCAAGGGCCAAGATGAGAACCTTGTGGAAAACCCGATGTATAGCTTGAATTGGCTAGGACCTGCTGTTACCAATGTCGATGTTTTGGATGCGGTTGGTTAAGTAAGATTTAAACCAAGCCACATAGTTGTTTGAGAATCCAAATAAGTATAACCGTTCTAGTGCTTTAGAATGGCTAATAGAGTCAAACGCCTTGGCAAAGTCTGTGTACATCACGTCAACTTGCTTGTGGCTTTCAATAACTTTGTTTGTGCTGCTGGTGAATTCAATAAGGTTTGTAGATGTTGATCTCTTAGGCATGAACCCATGTTGGTACGGTGAAACATATCGAGGCACCACTTCTTTGGAGGAATTAAATATTATAAGTTCAAATAATTTGGGTATAGATGAAATCGACGTTACATGATACATCACTTCTATCCCTGGTTATCTTTCATTTTTTAGGAAACTCTCCTAATCTCAGCGACTGATTGAACAGCATGCAAAGAGGAAGTTCCAAACTGGTGTAATCTTTCAAAAAAGAAGCTGGTATTTGGTCGAGAAGAGCTTTGTTTATATCTGCTATTGTGATATGTGGTATTTCAATGGACAGGTTCCCTATTTATTAACGTCTTCTGGTCTAAATACAGATTAAAAAAACTCGAACATGTTGGATATGAAGCGAACATGTTGGATATGACGTGCGCGTCCGATGATTTCCCTTCTTTGAATGTCATATATGCAGGAAAACCGTTGATTTCACGTTTTGTCTTAAAAAAAGCTCCAAAAGTGCTTTGGATCATTTTTAATTTTGCTTTGGATTATTTAAGCTTACCAGCCTCGGAATATTGTTTTAATGTTTTTTTATAGGCTTTATCCTTCTTGTTCTTCAAATTGATGAGTTTATCGTCATACTATGGTGGATATTTATCAAGTTTTACCGCAGTTATAGGAATATATACCAGATACCTCTATACCTTGATATATGATTTTATAAAATTTGTCTACATTTTCTTCTATATTGCTGCTGTTTAGTTCTTTCATCCAGTCGACATGTTCAATGTAATGATGGAGATTAATAGTGTCTGCCTTTCTGAAGTTGTAGAAAGGCCTCGAGCTTTTGTGACTGAATTTTTTGTTAATGTTCTCGATTTCCAATATGATTTCAATTGATTTATGGTGAACATCATTAGCAACAAAGGGCGTTGCTGATTGATTAACCTTAAATGCTCGTCGTTCATTTGTAAATATTAAGTCAAGAGAACTTCTATCTAAGCCATTTTGTATTTGGCAAATTTTTTTTTTTTTTTTTTATTTTATTTTATATTACGACTGAGTCTTGTACCCATTTAGTAATTTACATTGCATAATACGTTTTAATTTGTCGGAGTAATCACATGATTATCCCTAGTTTTGTTTAACTCCTCAGATTTTTCGCCACAGTATAGGTCTACTGACCTCCCGGTCGCGATAAGTCCAGCGGTTTGGTTCTTTGCAGTCTTCTTGTTGGAGTGGTAGTCAGCATACAGCGTATGTTCAGATTTTCATGCTGGTGCAGACATTGTAGATGTTTTGTTGCATGATAATTAATCTCATCCACGACAAGCTCGATCTTTAGATCTCGATGGAGGTTGTCGTTTCGAATGTACCACGGTGCATTAACGATGCATCGCAGGATCTTATTTTGAGCTGTTTGTATGATTTTGATATTTGACTTTTTGGCACAACCCCAGAGTTGGCTGCCATATGTCCATACAGGTTTTAGAATTTGTTTGTATAACAGAAGTTTGTTGTGGATCGCTAGTTCAGATTGTCTCCCTAAAAGCCAATACATTTTTTTGAATTTTATGTTTAGTTCATCTCTTTTCTTTTTTATATGTTCCTTTTATCTAAGTTTAGCATCTAAAGTCATGCCGAGATATTTAGCAGTGTTTACATGCGGTACTGCTATCGAGTTTATCATAATTGGTATATGATTAACTTTTAGATTTGTAAAGTTCACTTGGATTGATTTTGCTTCATTTAATTTAATTCGCCATTTCTTTGTCCAATTACATATCAGGTTAGTAGCCCTCTGTAATTTACAAGTGGAGTCATTGATGTTATTTGCTGTTGCAAGTATTGCCGTGTCATCGGCGAAAGTGGCCAATGTTGCTTCAGTAATTGGTATATCTCTTGTATATAGGAGATAAAGAATTGGTCCAAGAACACTCCCTTGTGGTACTCCTGCTGTTATTTTTTTTTTTAATTGAGAGTATTCATTCTCATATCTTACTCGGAAGTGCCTCTCTGATATGTATGATTTTAAAATTTGAAAAAATTGCTCCGGAAGATCTCGGTGAAGTTTGAATTCTAGCCCCTGGTGCCATACTTTGTCGAAAGCTTGCGCTACATCAAGAAATACGGTTGAGCATATTTGTTTGTTTTCAAGTGATTTCTCGATTACATCAGTAATTCGATGTACTTGTTCTATCGTAGAATGTTTTTCCCTAAATCCAAACTGATGTGTGGGGATGAGATTCCTTTCTTCGATAATTGGTTTTAATCTTTTAAGAAGAAACTTTTCAAATAGTTTCGATAATGTTGGTAGCAAAGAAATTGGTCTATACGAAGCTTTATCATTCGGAGGTTTGTCGGCTTAAGTATCATAATTACTTCTGCAACTTTCCATTGTCTTGGTACATATCTTAGTCGAAATGCTGCATTAATTATATGCACTAGTTTCCTCAATGCTTTCTCTGGTAATGCTTTTACTATCTGACCCGTTATAAGATCATACCCTGGAGCCTTATGCGCATTCAGATTATTCTTGATTTCCCAAGTAATTTCTTTCAATGTTACAGGTGTAATTTTTATTTCATCCTGTTTATATATTGAAGTAATATTTTCCTCTTCTGTTTGTTTGGGGTAAGGCTGGAATGTTTCTTCAAGGTGATTGGCAAACAAATCTGCTTTTTGTTTAGCATTTCGAGCCCAATTTTCTTTATTTTTAATTGGAGGAACCTGGAGTTGGGGCCTTTTAAGGTTTTTAGTTGCTTTCCATAATGAATAATCAGTATCTTTTTGCCCAGTTAGAGTGGTTAGATATTTATTAACTGATTGATTTTTAATGTCTTTTAATAGGTATTTTAATTTGTTACACAAATGGTTAAATACCTTCTTATTTTCCGGATTTCGATATTTTTGCCAATTCTTTCGTGCTCTTCTTTTATTTTTAAGAAGTTCTCTTACTTCTTCTGGATAGTTAACTTTGCGTGTCATTTCCTGACTATAATTTGGAGTACTTTCCCACGCAGCACTTTGGATATCATGGATGAGCTTATCTAGTTCGTCTTCTATTTGGACTGGTCCCTGTATTGGGTTCTGCAGACTTATTCTTTTTGTTAGCTGTGTTTGGAAGAAGTCCCAATTAGTTTTGTAGTTTGTTAATTTCGCATTACTCTCTTTCATAATGATTGTTTGGCTAAGTATCATAATAACTGGTGAATGATCTGATGAAAGACTTTCACTGTTCTCTATATGGATATAATTATCTGAAATCCCTCTTGTAATAAAGAAGTCTATAAGATCTGGAGTCTTGCTGATATCCGTAGGCCAATAAGTTGGTGCACTGCCTGAGTGAAACTCGCATTTTAGCTGTTTGCCTGCTGCAAACAGTTCTTTTCCTTTAACAGTCGTTAGCCGTGATCCCCAATAGGTATTTTTTGCGTTGTAATCACCTCCAATTAAAAAGACACTTCCTAGTGTTTTAAAGAGATCAGTATACTCGATTTGTTTGAGATTGTATCTTGGGGGGCAATATATTGCTGAGATACTGCAGGTTTTTGTATTGTTTAATTGTATTTTGATTGTTGTGACTTGCATGGAGAACCTTTCGACTTTAAGTTCTTCGTTATGTTTTATATGATCTTTTATGAGGATAGCTGATCCACCTCTAGCTTTGTTCTCTGGATGTAATGCATGGTAACAGTTATATCCTTTTATTTTACAGAACGAACTTTTGGTGAAGTGTGTTTCTGATATAAGACATATATGTATCTATATTATGCATGTTTAAGAATATATCTAGTTCCTGTATGTGGTGCAATAGCCCATTTGCAGTCCAGGTTACAATGCGTAATGTTTTATTCATTTTTTTGTTTATAATTTGATTTTATATAATTTATATTGTCAATCACTCGATCAAGGGTTCCGTCTACTCTTTTATTGAAATTAGTTTGTGATTTCATTTCTTCTAGTGTTTTTTGCAGACTTCGTTCCTGCGTAGTAAGTCTTTCGTTGATGTTCTCCATGTTTTTCAGTATATCCTGTAGAACGAGCACTTTAGACTGTTTCTACTCTGTCTGCTGGACTATCTGTGCATAGTAACGTTTTCGGTTACTCGCTCTCTTTGCATGTTAGGAATTGGTGGTTTTGGTTCCGTGGTTTTTTTATAGGTTGTACATTTCTTATTGTATCTGGTTTGCGTGATTTATCTCTCATTTTTTGTAGTTCTACTGCAACTTCACACCCTCTGTAGTTTGCTGGATGCTGGCCTTTACAATTGATACATTTCGATGCTGTATTTCGGGGAACTGTGCATTCGTTTCCTGCATGTTTTCCTGCACATTTAACACACCTTTGTTCACGGTGACAGTACTTTTGTGTATTATTATAATCTTGGCAGTTTTTACATTGAGGTATTAGTCGAGTGACCTTTCTCGGTGTTTCTATTTTAACCCTGAGGTTGAGGATAACCTTAATATTATAAATATTTTCTATTTGTTCTTTGTTGTTGAAGGTTAGCATGAAAAGTGGGAGACCTCTTCTCGTAATTTCAGCATTCCCGTCTCTGTTTTCTCGTCTCTCTTTTCTGATAATGTTGACTGCATCGATTATTTTTAGACCTTTGTTTTGCAGGTCCTCAATTTCATCTTTTGAACAAGTTGGATGGAGACCTCTTGCCATTACTTTAATTGATCGATCGTTTTTATCTTCGTAGGTATACCACTGGTGACCATCAGCATTTAATTTGTTGGCTAGAGCTTTGTAGTCTTCGGCCTCTGTTGTGTTTATTTTCCAGATGTTATTACTGAGTGATATTAGTTTGTAGTCATTTCTTACTACTTTTTTCATCAGTTTCTGAATACTGCCGTGTTTTGCTATGCCTAGAATGTTGATCGGGGGTGGAACCTGTTTCTTTTTTTCTGGGTCACGCACTTTTTGGGCAGTAATTGCATTGGCGCTTTTGATATGGGTTTGAATTGGCTCAATTTCTGGTGACGATTCAGCTTTTCTCTTGCTTAAGTTTGTTTCTTTTCTTGGTTTCTTATTTGCTCTCTTGGATTTCTGTAGTATCCAGTTGGTTTCTCTTTCAAGCTCGTCTTCATCAGTGTGATAATCGGCTTGATCTGAGGCGAGTACTTGGTTGCTCACTAATGTTGAGTTTCCTGCGTTGTTATTTGTATTTATTGTTTCTTTAAGCATTATGTGTTCTTTCTTTAGAACGGCAACTTCATTGCTCAGCTGCGCGATTAATTTTTCCATTTGGTGAAATTTATTTACTATCTCCGCTTTGTTTATAATATCTATTTGAGCACTGGATGTGGCTTCAGTAGTTGACTTCAGTAATTCACATCGCATTTTGGTGATCTCCGGCGGTGGAGTTGTTGGTGGTGTTCTAAGAAGTGCATTACTTCTTCCACCAAAGGGCCATTCATTTGTCGTTTTTTCCATACCCACCCAAAATTTATGTCATTATCACTTTATAATGTACGCCACTACACTTTTAAAATGATATGCACACAACAATTAAGTTTTTGATTAGCACTGCATTTTTTTTTTTAAACTAAAACACTGCACTTTTTAATCAAAATAAAATTCTTGTGAAATTTGAGTCAGAATGACGACTACACTTTTAATTATAATTATTTAACTATAGTGTTCGAGAAATACGTCTGCTCGTATTGAATGCTCATCGTACTGAATAATGCTCATCGCTTTTTAATTCGACGAGCTCACAGGGTACAGAAGTGACAATAGCTATTAATACTCCACCACCAGATTTTTTAGTACTGGTTTCTGGGGAACGATCACATCTGTAAACAACATACTGGCTGGAAAGCAATTCATATATATATATATATATATATATATATATATATATATATATATATATATATATGTGTGTGTCTTTATATATATATATATTTATATATATATATATATATATATATATATAGATTATATATATATATATCTATATATATATATAAATATATATATATATATATATATATATATATATATATATATATATATATATATATATATATATATATATATATATATTTATATATAAGCGATCTAGCTTGTTCTTATTGCTTGCGACAGTGTGAAAGCTGAGCTGTCTTGTGATCGAAACTGATGGAGTCTGCCTTTTGGCACAGTAAGGCCACCAATGGCCTGTAAAAGCCGTAACTAAATCGTTTATCCTATAGTAATGATTTACACCATAATTTACAGGTTTACTAATCTTAATCTTAACCAAAACTTACACATTCCGTTATCAACTATACTTAGAAGCACAAATTTGGTTACTTTGGTGGGTTTATACTTTAAATCCCACCATTAGAATTAAGATAACTTTTTGGACTAGTGCTACCTGAACAATTTGCACTCTTAACTACTAAGAGGATGTTATGTAATATATAGATCGGACCTTGAGTTTTGCACACCGACACATCACGGATTCGAATCAGCCTTCTATATATTTATACTTGTAACTGGTTAACCATTTGGTCGGTCATTCATCACTTTTCATTTCTTAGAAATTTCGAATTCCTTCTATATTTTATTGTATATAATGCTACAGCTTATATACTTAGAAAACAAACGAAACAAAGTAGTTTAATAATAGATTTAAGATAAATACAATTTTACAGAGCTTATCGTCCAAGCATATGAAAGATTAAACGGTACGAGATTGCATTATGTGGGTGGCTATATATAGTTTTGTTTTTAACTTTTCACCCATAAATTCCATTACAATTTCCAGTACAACAATTCCATTACATATACAAAGATTAAAGAGTTAAGTATCTACAATAATACATGTGTTCCATTCTCTTGAAATTTAAAGAACAATCAAGTTGATTGTTTTATATACTCTGTAAGAAATGACATATTTTTTATCTGGTTTTGAGAAGATTCGGAAACAAAGTGTCACATTTATACAAGCAACAGTTTGGATTTTTACGATCATGTCTCGTAGTATAAATTATACTTGTATCCCAAACCTACATGTCATGTACGAGAGTCTTTAATCTTTTTTGTACCATTGTATATAACAAACAGCTGAGGCAAGTTATTGTTAATAATATAACCATTAGCGGTTTTTACAGGCCATTATTGGCCCGTACCTTGTCAAAAATCTGACTCCATCGGGTTTGATCACGAACCAGCTCTTCATATTGTTTTAAACAATTTAACGACGCTAAAGATATCTCTCTATACGCCGACAAGCCATCGTCGCCGGTAGCGACCTCTTCCGATTTCGCCTATCGAAAGGCGGCTCTCGCTTAAAAAATCACCAGTTTTGATCTACACGTAGAACGTGACCGAGCCAGCGTACTCGTTGTCCTTTAATTTCATGCACGATATCAGGAGATCGCATTAAATTTCTGAACTCGTGGTTGAAACGAATACGGCGCTTGATTCCTCTCTCGAATGTAAGAAGCCATCTTTCATACTCATCCGTCAAGGTCCAAAACTCACATCCTTACATGACAATGGGTCTGCTCAACACCTGAATCTCATTAATCCAAAATACCTGAATCTCATTAATTCTTCAAACGTGTGGTTACCACTACTGAAATCAATTGCTTTTTGGATCGATTTTTCTTTAATCTCTGCATGGCCATGGTGCATTCCTCATAGAATGGATCATCACTATGCAGTCTGTATTTGAGGGTAGTCAAATAAAGCTTAATGTGAAACATTAAGTAAGGTAGAAAAATGTTCACGCCATGTATCGAGTAATCGACGTTAGCACAGAGGTTTCCATCCTGGTCCCGGATGGCAGTTGACCGAGATCTGAAGGTATTGTGCAATTTGGTGATTCTTTTAAGGAAACCAAGCGATTTGTGCTCATTGCTGAGTTTTTGTACTCTTAATAATCAGCCTTCCATTATTCGCGCTTCTTCTGTCTACAAATGCGTTTAGCTGTCCTCCTAGCAATAACTACTTTGCTTTTTCTTGTAATTGTAAACCGAATCAGTGCTTTGTTGTGGGTTATATTTCGTTGCTCAATAGCAAACGACACTCCTTATCAAACCAATCATTTATGAGCATTAGTTTTGGTCGCAGTTCCGTGTTTGGAGTACTGACGTATATTATTACAAAAGTTGGTATGACTTCTGATAGCTCTAGCATTAAAGTCACCGATCTGTACTCCAGTCTGAGCTACAGGATCATTAAATTATTGAGAGTATAGAAGGAAAGGAAACCAAGCTTCAAACTCTCAATAGCGCTTGAATGAGTATTCAAATATCGGAAAGTGAATGGAATGCAGAGTGGTTCCAATCCCTAAAAGGGACCCGAATCTGGCAGTTTTTAATTTTACCTGTGGTATGATGATAGCAAGGCTTGAACAGTTTATAAATGAGAATAGTTTATTGCCTGAAACTACCTTTTATTTCCAACGCAACCGATTATGTGGTACCAGACTATATCCAGGTTCTATTGAGCTTGGGAAATTTGTAAGTGCGAGTATGAATTTATAAATAGGCAAAAGTTATATATTATATATTATGTTAAAGAGATTGCAGGTGGGAGACAGCGGTACACATTGGGCATCCGCCACGAATTAAAATATCACCAGCTCTCTTAACTCTGTACATAAACTCGATTCATTAGAATAATTTGTTCGGAAAAATATCGGTCAGGTCTTAAATCGAGTTCAGGAATGTGTTCACTAAAGGCGACAAGCTGCCTGATGATTAAATTTTGAGGTACATATGGATAGATTAGTCGATAACAACAAGTACATATTGAATGCAATCAGCTTATCCAAAATTACGTAAAGAACGAGAGTGTTTGTGAAAGAGAATGGATCACCGTGTGAGAGACAGTTTGAATATTAACCAAGGTCAATGATTTTGCGTCACTAAATGATATAGTAAGAATGCGGCGATGGATGTGTTACCAAAAACACAAGTACTGACACGGATTCCAAAATTCGACCGGTGGGTACAAACCTCTCTGCTAACAGACTTGTTGTGTGCTTGAAATTTGAAGACCTAGCAAACGAGATGAATGAGTTATCGGTTAAGAGAGAATTTATAGAAGAAAGGAAATAAATCAATTTTGACACGTGGAAATACTGAAACTTGTGTTATTACGGACCGAGCGGGTGGGAATTTCGATTATTCCTTCGGTGAGAAAATCAAAAATGGTAAGATTAAATGACAGCATCTATGTAATAAATACCGAGTTGATTAAGTCTGACATTAAATGGAAATCAAATGGTAGATTTAATAAAACCGGGTGAGAGTTCTCAAGGCAGCGTGTATGTAGAAATGAAGTATGAGTGTACCAATAATCTCGTGGAAGTAAAGCTATCATTCAACGGATACTTTCATACGTATGTGAATTGAAGGTAACGAAAGATCTGATCAGCTTTCAAGTGATTATCGTTGGTTGGTTGTGGAGGATATCGAACACATACACTGGTCGCAAAATTAATGAGGCTGAAACTTCGTAAATAAATTTTAGAGATGTCCAATAAAGCGTATATTTGAACGTATCCTTATTGTACACTTGTCATCTAACGATACCATTAGTTTATATATAAATACTGGCTGCTGGTAACATTATGATGAAAAGTTTAAAGTTTCTTGAATGGAGAAATTATTCCGTACTCTAACAGAAGAGTTGGAAATTTACTTCAGAAAAACGTACTATGGTTGGGAAGAAACTCCTCCCTATCTACATCGAATACAATTCTGGGATAGTATTAATCCAAACAACACATACAGATAATTACAATTGTAGTGCCGAAAAAGTTGTACTTCGCCTGGCATAGCAGATATGATCGATGGTATACTCAATGACTGTTAATCGATAAGTGATATATAGTTTACATCATTTGACTTCTTAAGAACGAGTTATAACGGAGGGTTGGTTGAATTTACATCAGATTTGATTGAGTGAGGAAGACGATCTGGTTTACCGTGAATTAGGAGTGCATGTTCTGTTTCGTTTGGTATTTTATTACCTTGCGGTAGAGATTTGTTCCGACGTCGTCGATACTATGGGCATCCAAAGCCCTGCACCCTAGCATTATTCATGTCAATATTAGGTTGTAGTTATCAACAGTAAACTGTATAATTTTAATAAATAATATTATAACGTTCACAAATAGTATGAGATTTATTTGGTATAATCACCATCATATATATAAAGAGTGATCCAATAGGAGGTACTTATTTCAATTGGGCATCCTGCACAACAACAATCATGTTCATATGACATTTGTGTTCAGTATTCATAACCATTTCACCAAAAACAGACTAACACGAGAACAACGTTTACAAATTGTTCAGTGGAAAATTATTATCGTCCTCTACGACCATTTTATGGTGTTCGCACAATCGTCCATCTGAACGCACTCGCGAAACATTCAATAAATTTCGAACACTTTTACACTTTTGCATAATCACCACCCGACTAAAGTGCGTCGACTTAATGTGAATATTTCTGCTGTAGCTGAAAGTGCACGCGTAAAGACCGAAACCAGACGATTCGTAGCCGTTCTCAATCTATGGGCCTCTCAAATGGCACATTATGGGGTATTTTGAAGAGAGAATAATTTCGGACCAAGCTTTTATAACCAAACGTATATAAACTATGCTTAATTGGAAGCACCTAATACCCATTAAAACTTCCTTTGAGCTATTGATTTGGTCTATAGGCGTTGCAGCAGCTGCACATTAATGTTTAATTGTCGAACAATTGAGTTCAGCGCGATGAAGCTCATTTTTGGCTAAATGGATACATCAGCAAGCAAAATTGTCGTATTTGTGCTGAAACAGCCAGAAGTGATTTGAGCGCTTCCAAAACATTCTGAAAAATTTATGGGCAGGAGGCATTAACGGAATGTATTTCTTTAAAAATACGAAAGGAAGAGAAGCGAATAAAACACGCGTAAATAATGAAATAAGGTGTGTGAAGTTATCCCAGAATCTCATCCAAGAAAAAAAAATTATACACATCCCAGGATTTTTCAAATCATCCCAGAAAATTATGTATAATTGATCGAAATCGAGAAATAAATCAGATGGAGATGTTTGTCTTATGAAATATATGGCATCTTGTATGTGATCTGTAATGTTCGTTTCGCTAGGCAGGTTTCGATCGGATGGCGTCATTGATTTGTTGTGTGATCGAAAAGATCAAATCCATCTCATCAGGCATTTGCGACCGGATGTTTGTTGCATTTTCATTTGTATTTAAGTTGTGAGGCTTTATTGCAACAGTTTGAATCGAAATCTTTTTTCGATTATTTTGTTTTTACTTCACAATTGTGGCGTGACTATTCCTCATATTTGTGAACGCCACATAACTACACTTTTGAAGCAATAATGAAATTCAAGTATCTTGGCTCCTCATTACTCACGATAAAAGTGTGGAAAAGGATATCTACGTTCCCCTTGCCGCTGGCAATCGCGGGCTTTATATCCTCTAATTTTATAAGCTGAAACTGTACAGCGTGTTGATCGGACCCGTTGTTATGTACGATGTGACAGTTGGACCTTAACGAATGATTACGAAAATGGCTTCAAAAATTCGAGAAAAGAATCATATGTGTGATAATGGTCCCAAATGCGACGATCATGGCACATACCGAGTTCTATTCAATCACGAGATCAGGAATTTAATGCGAATTCCTGATATCGTGCATGAAATCAAAGGACAGCGAGTACACTGGCTCGGTCACGTTCTGCGTGCTGATCTGAACCGAATGAAACGGCGAATTTTGAAGGGAGAGCCGACTTTCGGTAGGCGAAGAGGTCGGCGACGATGGCTCCACGGGGTTAATGATCTGGCATCATCTGGCTGCTTGTAACAGTATGAAGAGCTAGCTCGCGATCGAAACCAATGATGTCAGATTGTTGACACGATACGGGCCCTCAATGGCCTGTAAAAAACGACAAAAAACCTAACTTACGTCACAAATATAATTTTCAATTACGAAATCGATTTGGATTGTTGTATTTCAGGAAGCTCTTATTGGATTATACTTTTCTATTAATAATATTATAATCTATAAATGGACATGTGTATAGACGTTAATCTGCCAAATAAACGGATTTATTGAAACAAAAATGTGATTTGTTTTTTAAATCAGATTAATTACGATTCAGGCAAGCCAAAATTAAATAAACAAAAAGATTTAATTAAAATTTTATAAAAACATCGATTTAAATAAATCAAACACGAGGGGAGTTCCAAAAGTTTTTGTATTTGTACTTAATGTCCGAGCTTTTCATTGCCATTGATTTCGATATGCATTCTTAAGCCTATCGATTCACTTTTCAACCCAGTCTTTAAAATCTAACGTTTTAAGTTTAACAAGCTCAGCATTAACCGCACCCATTATCTCCGCGCGTTACTGTTAAAAAATTGTCTCCTCGGGAAATATACTGCTGGTCGTATTTTTTTGATGCCAAAGATCGCAATAAATTGAAAGGGATAAATTGCAGAGATCGTCGTATCTGCGTCGTATACTTGTCTTGGAAACGATAAGTGCCTTAAATCGACTAGGCAGGCTGAACAAAGTTAAACTCCACTGGATACCCAGTCACATGGGTATCAAAGGGAATATTTTGGCCGATAAATTGGCCCGATTGGGTGCGACATCCACCTTTGTGGGCCCTGAGCTCCCTTTAGGAGTGACGTCACTTTCTCTTAAACAAGAAAATTGATTATCACTTTGGAGATCTGCACCAAAAGAGATAAACTCATCCAAAATCGTCTTTCTATTATAGTAAACCAGCAATGATCCCGCAGTCTTTCTCAAACTATGATAGACACAATTTAAGGTTCTTGCTGGGCAATCTCAAGGGGCACTGCTCCCTGAATATTTATATGTTTCGAATGAAAATTCGAAACACCTCTTTCTGCAAACAGTGTGGGGACGGGGAGGAAGAAACTGTTGAACACTTGTTGTGCTCATGTTCTTCATACTCTACCCATAGACTGGGCTCAAAATTCCTATTTGAGAACCAATTGACGAACTTGAAGATACCGGATATCCTGGACTTCAGAAGAAGAACAAACAGATTCCGGGACTCAGAGTGCTCGCCTGGGAAGGGATGTCATAATGGGCCAATTAAGCCTGAGTGACCGGAAATAAAATGGCAGATAGTGCTGCAAGTTATACCTTTCTTCTGATATTCCCACAAATTATTGAAAAATTTTAATAGGCAGTCTTCGGTAAAACATTTTGCAGTTTCTATCTGGTCGTCACCAGTAACGTTTTTTTTTAATTTAGTTTTAATTGGATGCAGGGCGGACTTTTAGACTGTCCTAGCTTCTTGTAACTGTCAGAGGTTGATAGCTGCCTTAAACATGTGCATTTTAAACTGAAACAAAACCTGAAAACCAACCAATGAATTCCAATTCTTGGATGTTCGATAAATAAATTTGCACTTTGAATCTTCAGTTGGAGGTTTCGGCTGCTTCACCGTTAATCTATCTACATTAATCGTTTCTCGTGTTACCCGTCCTGGCGTAACTAATGGTGGTATTTTTTCATTTAATTCTGCAGAACTTTTACCATTTATTAATCTATAGAACACGCAGAGTTCAACATCTCTAGGGTGTTGTAAGCTGTCTAGATCTTTCGTAAATCTGGAGCTTCGTATTATTTGGATGGCACGCCAATCAACTCTATCCTGCAACTGGAGAGCAGTGCCATATGCTCCACCCCAAACCTGACAGCAATATTCTATACACGGTCTAATAATATCTTATATATATCTGGAGAACCTGATGCGATTTAAAGAACCGTCTGCATCTATTGAGGAACCCGAGTTTACGTGAAGCTGATTTGGCTAATGAGATAATGTGTTCATTCCAGACGAATTGAGTCACAACCCACGAGAACGTGGCCTTTTATCACAAAAGGGTATTCATTTACGCAAAAATGTAAACATATTTGTGAAATAGATGAGTACAATGTTGCATCATCGGCAACACTGTGTATAAGATTTACAGTGCTATCCAACAAGTCATTCTAATGTATAACAAAAACAAATTTGGTGACAAAACTGATCCCTGTAGGACTCCGGCATTTGGGGAGTTTGTTGTCGTTGATGATCTCCCATTTGGCACAACGTTGATCATTCGGTCTTTGAGAAAGCTTTTTATCCACTTGGCATAGTCATCGCATCCAAGCCGTATGCCAAATGTTTCCAAATGAGATGTTCATGCCATACCTTGTCAAAACCCTTAGATATATCCAAAGTGATTGCAAAGGTTACTAAAATTGATAGACTGACCGGCTATTAAGTTCCCAGATGATGATATAAGTTACAAGGTCATTTCATCACCAATAATATTTTATATTAATCGAAGATTTTGGTTAACTTTGGAATTCACCAGAGCCACAGTAATGTGGTAGATTTTGAACGACCTTGAAGGTAGAAAACCAATCGTTCTGAACTTTTGAAAGCAGTCTCATAAAACAATTGCAAGGGATTTAGTATTTTTGGGTTTTAAAAAAAATATTTAAGTCGCCTACTAAGCGAACTTTTTTAACTCCCTTCGTATTGTTAAGCTTTTTGATTAATAATGGTGATTAAGCTCGACATAAATATCCATTAGTTCAATTTTTAAATACATCATACAGCGATTTTCATCAAATGTATCATTAAGGTAATTAAACATGTTTGTAAGAATAAAAACAAAATATTGATCCAATTAAGCCATCTCCAATTTGTTTCTTTCAAATAATTTTCTTTAATTATATATCTTCGTTTCTAGGACAGTATGTATAATCTATTTTTAATTAAAATTCGAACATTAAAAGTTGTTTTTTTAGGTCATAAGACAAATACAAATGCAGAACGACGACCAATGTAACGGCCCCATTTAATTATAATTTTCACCATTTTCCTCTATATAGTCGAGACTTTTCTCATGATAAACAAATTATTTTGGCAACACAAAAAGGAAACTTTGTACATAATTGAAAATATGTATAAATTAATTTATAACTTTCACTGAGTGTCAAAATGTGAACGAATAATATTTCATAAGAAGTAAGAAGAATCTTAATGTTTGTATTTGGTTTTGGGAGTGGGACTGGGACGACAAGGAGGAGGATATTGAATATTTATACAAAACTAAGTTAAATATTCTTTGTCGAGAGACGAATAAATTATCTCCCTAATTCAAATGATGGTACGGTGGTTTAAAGTAAATTAATGAAGTTACAACAAAAAAGCAATTAGATCTTATCTTTCAAAGAACGATTTAAGTTCATCAACATCATATTTAAATGTTATTTGATTTGGTATTTTGTTGAGCTTTCATCCCTAATATAATAATTAAAACTATTCAAAATTTCAACTACGTTGATATGCTAACGAAAATAAATGGTTTGAAAGCACAAAGTTGTAAAAGCTTGTTATTTATTTATTTATTGTTTATAATTTTAAAATAAGCAACATGTAAAAAATTATAACTTCCATTAGGCATAAAAACCTCTTATTTTTCCTTCTTTAACCTAATTATACGAGTATTGTCATTCAAGAAATTTAAACGTATCGGCGGATCTCACACTCCTAATGGAACAGCAGCGTCGTCAACTCTTCAAACAATGCATTTCTCATGATGCGCCGTAAACGATGCTTTATCGATTTAATGCCTGCTTTCCACAAACCACCGAAATTCGGTGAAGCAGAAAGAATTAAGTTGCAGGTAGTGCCATCCTGAGCCAACAGCGCAGCGACTTCCGGAGTTAGTTCTATCGTGCTCTTCCAATGCATCAATGCTAGTTGAAGACCAGCTCCGATAAAGTTAGTTGCGCAATCGCTGTTTAGTCTACTGATTTTACCACTTCGCGCGGTAAACCCTTTCAACGACGCCATAAATGCACTTGTACTTAGTTCAGACACCAGCTTCAATTGAAGTGCCTTCTTACAAGAGCACACGAATATATCCCTTGGGTGATGCACCACCACGACCCATATGGATTGTTTGATAAGTATTGCACCTGCATATAGTCCACGCCACTGACCTCAGAAACGGTCTCGAAGGTCTGACGCGATGTGATGGTAGGCTGGTAATCTGTTGCTGGCTAGTTGTTACTCGATTGCGAAAGTAAACAACACACCTGTGGACGTATGAGCGTACCACGGTTTGCATGCACAGAATCCAGTAGTGTTTTCGTAAATGTGATATAGCATCAGCTGTGAACCACCGTGAGATGAGCATGTTAGTAATCTGACTGTTCTTGAGAAGCATGATCGGATACTTCTGTGAGTACGGTAGGCTTGGTTTGCTGAAGCACCATTCAACCCGTATTGTTCAGAGATCGTAGTGGGCTCTTGTCTATTAAATACTCTCCTGATTGGAATCTCGATATCTCCTCTCAATTTGATTCTTGAATATATCTGACTTCTAATGGCCAAAAGAGTTCGGGCACGATGATGAAGTTCCTCGTTAATTTTAACGACCTTGTATTAAAGGTCTGCAGTATGCCGTGGCACGAATAATTTCCCAAGCGACGAGTATCGAGCGACTATTGGCGTGTTAAATCGTTGCGGGATGTCACGATTTTTGCATACATTGCAATGATTGTTTTTATGTATCTTTCGTCGATGCTGATGTGGGTCTCGCTCGGTGTTTGGCGTGGTCATAGACCTTGATCAACATGATTCCTAATAGGTGTCAACATGATTCCAATATATGTTGGCCGAGTGTATAGCCCAAAATTTGCGGTACTGGAAAATGCGGGACGAGAAATGTAAGAGTCTTGAATTAATCTCACTTGAATACTTTGTGATTTACAGTACAAACTTGACACGTGGTACACGTGTCAAGCCGAGTCTACGAGTGCGCAACGAATGTGATGATGATGAAATATCGTTATGCATCACCAATGACTGCCATCTGTTGTTCAGAAAATAAATTCGATCCTTGTATGATGGATATTCCGCTCGAGGTAGTGTCATTTTGCAATAGTGACGAGTTTTACGCTCCGGCTTGTCTGCTCTAGTTGTGACTGGTACCGCTTAAACCTTCAGACTGCGAACGGTGTCGGTTGTAGTATCGATGATCTTACGCAACCCCACACCCGATTCGATTTGTATTGCAAGTATATTTCTGAACCTTCGTCGATGGCTGTCGATGATGAACCGACGGTGGTTGTATCAGTTTCGTAACATGCGTCATGGATCTCATCATAATTATGGTAAGTGATGGTCAGAGATTTGAGTAACGATATAGTTTTTGCGAATATAGTTTTTGCGAATTGGTCAGCAATGTTTGTGCTTCTGGACGAGATGCGACGAATAAATTTCCGAATTCGGGCCAGTTTGTGTAATCGCCATCGAATATTGGTATCGGGGCAGCTTTGTATCGAATGACTGCTGTGCGAAAACTTCATTGGCGCCATCTTGCGGATTCTCGAACGTGGCTGTTAACTGTCTCTGTAACACTTTTAATCTGAGTTTGGATCGATCTGAGTTTGATCGCTCGTACACAGACTCTTTGTATAGCACGGAGGCTTCTTTAACACGAGATGACATTCCAAAACCAAGTTTTGTTGGTTTGTCATTAGAATTTAAGTATACACTAGCTTATTATAGTGACACGCACTTTACGAAAATGTTGTAGTTTCTTACCCACAAAATGTGTGGGAAGATGGCACGAATAATCCGATAAAATTGATATAGAGATAAGTCACACTCCGCTCATGGTTAATGGATGCAATATCTTGACGTTAATGACGTCATCAGTTGGACGGGTTCAGTGAGTCTAACTCATTCAGATTGCCTAGTCGAGCTTAGGCAATTATCGTTTTCAAAACAAAGGTTTGATGGAACAGTATTGAAACTTTTAGAGCAGCCTGGCTATCAAAAAGGATTCGGATGCAACGATCTCTTCATTTCATATCTTTTGCAATGCGAGCTTTCAAAATAGCAGTGATTTTTGTCTGAAAGAAACAATCGTACCTACCAAGTGGGACAGAGATAAATATGACCCCATAATTTGTAAATAAAACCCGGCACCAGCTAAATACTGATCCGTCAGCAAACATCATTATACTATTACCGGAGCGGTAGGATGTTCTGATTTAGTCCTATACGTGATTTTCGGTAAAAATTACATAAAATAATTTCCAAGGCGTAACCATAATGTCCGACGACAGGTGAGCAGTTGTTTTTCAGCCGATTTCTCTCTTTATTTAAAAGTGCCAAGAGGAGCCAATTAGATTGTCTCCGCCTTATAGGCGAGCGACTCTTTGCGTTGCACACCTTCTGATTCAGTCCAAATAAGCTTTGATCCACTAAAGATCTGAACCAAATATGTTCACGACGCATCTTCTAGTTCAAAAGAGTCCAAGCAGACTGGAGTCGTGGTTTCACAATCAGTTTTGGATCTCAGTGTTCCAGTTGGCACATTGATACTGAAATACCATAATTTGAAAGTTGCGTTTTCTAAACTTCAAAGTTCTAATGTAAGCAGATATTTGCTGGAGTATCGCTTCTTATATGACTGGACTAGCAATTGCACACATTACAATCTTGTCAATCTTAAAACTTGTTTTTATCGGGTATAAGGGAAGTTGCTGCCATCTTTAATAAATGCGCAGAAGTAGGTATTTTTTTAAATGGGAATGGCGTTTCCCATAGTGGTGGAATGAACATCCACGGTTATACCTGACTGAAACTCCAACATGGGTCAGACTTTTCTATCTAAAATAATATATGTAAATGTTAGATAGTAAATGTTGGGCTCTATGAAAGTTGGATTCATTGTATGATAACTTTTCAGTTTCTTTTGTCATATCACAATATACCTCGACATTTAACGCCCCTTAAAACAAAATTAACAATCTCCTGATATAATTTCGAACCTCTGGCGCGATGTATAGTAGACGTTAGTTTTTGGGAAACGGTATCGATCAAATAACATTCCCATTGATTACGAAAAAGGTTGGATTCAACAATGGGAGTAATGGGATTTGTGCAGCTTGGCCAACTCACAATATCCAATATTTCCAAATGGAATTTATAATTGTTTTGGGTGTTTTGTTTCACAGGTATATGCGGTATTCTCTGAACAGTCGTCAAAATTGTTTCTTGATTTTTTATTTGTTTCAAATGTAAAAGGTAATGCCCAAATAATTGGTGTAATTTATATCGTGCGGCGTCGACTAATTATGTCTGTGATCGAAAAAAAAATGCGTAGAATGCAATATTATAGTTGTTGATGAGTGGTTTTTCACATGCCATGGATTTATGTGTGACAAGGTAATCAGTTATAGCTGCGTTGCATCTAAATTAAAAAAGTCACTTGGCAAATTCTCCAGTGATATAAAAAAGGGGATCAAATATTTGATGGATGGCGTAACTGGTTTGCAATGGTTCTGTACTGATTGTCTTGAGTGTTTGCATGAGTTTCAAATTAAAATGGATAGCTCATTGAAAGCAATTCAGAAAGCCGAACTAACCATACTCAATGCTATTCATGAACTAAAGAATCCCGTAAGCCCAATACCTGCAGCCAAAAGTGTGTCTTTGCCTATAGAAGAACGTGTTGTTACTCGGTCGCTTACAAAAGCTGCCACCACTACAATACCAACTGAAACTGCTGCTTCATACCAGCGAAATTTTAGTGCCACAACTAGTGTCCCTGAACGCATTGAACTGATACCCCAACTGACCGAACCTCGAGTAATTGGATTACGTCTTAAGAAATTACCGAATGAAAATGTAGTACAAATACCTAAACCTCTTAATGAGAATGATGAAACAAAAAATGAAAAGTCCAAACCAAGCATTCCGGATGACCAAGATACCATCAATGTTGTGGAAAATAATCTGCGGATGAAAGAGAGTCTCTCAGTAAAGGTTAATACAACAGACCAGCAAGCTTTATCAACGGAAATTTACGTACCGCCTCGTTCGGATATTGAAAATCTAATGATTCCAATTAGAATTATTAAACCGAGACGGCACCTATTTGTAAGCAGACTGCATAAGTCTTCGTCGGTAGAAATCATAAAAAATTATCTGATAGAGAAATTCAAAATAGCAACAGCTATACCTGTATCAAAATGATACCTAAAGCAATTAATGACGTACCTCGTGACCACTCATCATTTAGGATTAGTCTCACTGAAGAAGACTTTGCAAAGGCAGCAAATCCGAATCTTTGGCCTAATGGAAGCCTTGTCAAAGAGTTTGAGTTTAAAAAAAGGCCGGTTTTTTGGATAACACCAGAAGGCCCCAAACAAAAATATAAACACCGTCTCGTTTATCAAGTCGATAGTATCATCCCAATACCAATCATACAATCTACTATCAAAATGTCAACAAAATGTCTTGCAAAGCATATCAATTTCTTAATTTCGTTCGGAAAACCCTGTTCTCATTCTATATTATTGTGGAAACAAATTTTAATAATAATATTCAGAGCACGGAATTCTTCCAAAGTGATTATGTCGTCAACAGATGTGACCGTTCCTCACCAACGAGCAAAAAATTAACGGGCGGCGCAGTACTAATTGCCGTGAACGCTTCAATTACCAATGAAGAAATTCTACTCTCTTGTTGTCAAGTCGAACATGCCTGTGTAATAATAACAATCAATATGAAAAAAATATACATTTACTGTGTACATACCACCCTCTTCACCAAGTGAAACATACGCAAACTGCATGGAATCGATCCAAGAAATTTATAATCTTACTAAGCCGGGTGATTCTTTGGTAGTAGTGGGAGATTTCAACCTTACCAATGTGACCTGGTCTTATGACGAAGATCTAAAATGCATGCTTGATGCATCATCCATCAGCCATGGTATGATGATAAATTAATCAATTTGAAAAATAGAATAGACCATGCGTATAAAAAAATGAGACGTACCTATTCAGACGCAGATAAACAAAAATTTATTGCAACTAAGGAACAATTCAATGCGTACTATGATGATTGTTTCAAGAAATACATAATCAAAGTACAAACTAATATTAAAAGTGATCCCAAATATTTCTGGAATTTTTTCAGCGACAAGACGAAAACTAAAGGATATCCGGCCACTATGCATCTGGATAGATCATGTGCATCAGAACCCATAGAAAAAGCAAACCTGTTCTCATCATTTTTCCAAACAATTTACAGTCCTGATAATTCACCTTGTATAATAATCATCCTCCAAGCTACGCAAATTGTTCAATACATATCCAAACTTTTTCTGAAGAGGAGATACTAACTGAAATTAAATCACTAGGAGGTGGATGTGGACCTGATTCTATCCCTTCATCCATCATTAAATTATTGGCTGATGTAGTTTGCAAGCCTTTAAAACTCATCTTTAATAAATCATTGCAAACCGGAATTTTCCCTGATAAATGGAAAATTTCGAGACTCACGTCGATTTTCAAATCTGGTAAAAGAAATGAAATTTCCTGGTATCGTGGAATTGCAACCACTTCCATTTTACCTAAATTATTTGAAATATTAGTCTGCAATTCTTTCAAGAACACAGTTTTAAGCTATCTATCATTTCACCAACATGGATTTATGCCTGACAGATCAACTACCACCAACCTAGTTGAGTTTACTAGCATTACTACTAAAGCTTTAGAAAATCATCACCAAATTGACACCATATACACTGACTTCAGTAAAGCTTTTGACTCCATTCAACATCGCCAGATATTGATTAAACTTGACAAGTTTGGTTTTTCATCAATGTTCGTCAAATGGTTTCAATCTTACTTAACGAAGAGATACCTATTTATCGAAATAGCTGGTGAAAAGTCCAATCCTATTTTAGTAAAATCTGGAGTCCCCCAGGGTTCAAATATTGGTCCCTATCTCTTCCTGATATTTATTGACGACATCACTAAAATAATTCAACAACAAAAAATAGGTTTAAACAGATAGTTTATCACTGCATGTCGATTGCATTATCGTATAAGTGCATGTGGAGAAAATTTCGAAATAAATATATCGCCTTAGTATAGAAGCATCGTATAAAGATGCTGCTATATAGTTGTCGAGAACGCAACGGTTGGCCGAAAGTATAGGAAGACGGAATTGAGAGCATTATTTGGAGTAAGATTCGTGCCAAACGCAAGAAGTAATTGCAATATGCAATTTCATATCAGCTATAAAGTTATTGTCAGTGGCATTGCGAGTGATGTTGAATTTCGATTATTTTTCATGTGAAATTCTGCTTCCAAGACACGAACGAAATATATGGTGAGGAAATGTGAATTTTATAACACACAGAAATAAGAAATCAAGAAGACGACCTGGCATGATTCAATATCGAAAACCAACTTGAAACCAGAATGTTGGATGTTGGATGTGAATGGATGTTTTATCCCACTCATCATATTCACCAAACATTGCGCTGTGAATGGTAATAAATTGATCGATTGCAACAGAGCAACCAAATGGGAATGGGAAACATAAGTGTCCGATAGACAATATTTAGGATAGAACAAAACCGATAGACAATAGAACAAAATCTATGCCGTACTTTCACAAAAAATATTCAAAAAATATATTTATATATATTGGTATATATATATATATATATATATATATATATATATATATATATTTATATATATATATATATATATATATATATATATATATATTTATATATATATATATATATATATATATATATATATATATATATATATATATATATATATATATATATATATATATATATATATATATATTGGTTGCCCAAACGAATGCAAATACTTCTTTCATTATCGTACCAGACTCTGTTTCTGTTGCAGTCAAGATTTTTCTTTCAAAGGTTATTGGCTTATCTTTTTCATCGTGTGACAACCGATCCTAATCCATGGCCTTCTGCTACTAATATCTTGTAGGATTTATTGAATTCTTTCAAGCCTACTACGGATCTCGTGTTACTTCCATCTTTGTCGCGTCAGATTTCTTGACTTTTATTATGGGGCTATATAGTATGATGATCTACTTTCCCTAAATATCTCTTAATAATTCTTTAGCATTGGAATTTTATCTGTTAGTTTTATGATGTGCTTGATCCCTCTTGAGTATGATAAATCTTTCGATTTGTTCAATATTTCTTTGAAATCTTGGCCTAATTTACTCTAGTAGTGATTTAGGTAAGTTTCGCTGAAGCGTTATGCTTATCCATAGTTCTTTCAGTTTAGAAGTATTGCTATTATTGGTTATGTTCTGATCTGGTTCTGATCACTTTCTATAATCTTTCCGAGGTATCCTTGGTTTTTTTCGATTTCGGTTCTCATTTATGATTATTGTCTGAGCCTTAATAGAGTTTCAAACGGGTTCACCAGTTCAATTCGCAAATACAGTCTAACTTGCCAGAGTTATTGTATTTAGTTCTCTGGATCTAATTTTGGAACCTTACTGCTCTCAGATTTTCCATGAAGGGTTCTAAGCAAATTCAACCGAACAGTCTGGTTCAACTATAGGCTTGAACTTATTGTTTGTGTTCAATACGGCTGTTATTTTATTTCCTACTCTCGTACAAATCCTTGAACAGTGGATGACTATCCCAGATAGTTGTATCCATCCCATTTAATATAAGGTTAATATTCCCTTGTCATATGCACATATAAATGCAAATATACAAACCATTCAATGTACAATATTGCCACTATTTATAGATTATCTTCGAGATATCAACTAGAGTAACCTGTAACATACATATGTATGTTGCAAACTATTTTCAACATTTCCAAAGTTTTATTGATATTATTACAATTTTAATCAGATGTTCTGCGTCATTTCATCTCGTATATACATATACATATATGGTATGGTGAGTGGTGTACAGAACTTTATGAAACTACATAAAAATGTTATAATTGAACAACACTCGTATATATTTATCTATCAAATATTCAATTCAACTTTAATAATAAATAACCGATGTTACTCGTAAAAACAAAACGTTAAATTGTGGATTGTTTCGAGAAGAAGAATTTTTGTCTCTCGTATTTTTATACTGCTGCGCTGTCCTTCAATCAAGAAACTGCCAAATGGTCAAAACTTTGACATGCTAAAACGTAATGTTCTATTTTTATGCTGATAATTCTGTTTTACGATATCCTTTTTATTGTTGTCGTTTTTATGCTAAAAGTCACTTTCAGCCACCTACACAACATAATACGTATATACACATGATACCATTGGCTCTATACAACAATTGATCGTTTTACAACATTTTTTTTACATGCATCTCGTCTACTCGAGTCACGGATGGTAACATTAATGCTTCGATGAATTTTGAATAATCCTGTTTCGTTAAACCATAAAATTAAAGAGTTGAGGATTTGGAGCAATCACTGAGGTCAAACACACCGGAGAGTAGGGTAAGTATTAGCGAACCTTTAACGGAATAGAATTTCGAATTAAGAGGATATAATGGAACGTTTTATGGAGAATCACTGCGACAGAATCGATAAACTTTTCGAGCAGTCAGGTTTCAAAAAGCTTTTCAAATGATGATACTTATGGAGAAGGTTGCTTAGAACCGGAAAGCCATTGTTAAGGTTGTTCTTAAGATTCTCTTTCCAGGCTGTTCAGTGAAATATCAAGTCAGTCAGACTACAGTGAAAAATGTATTGAATGAAGTGAGGTTTGAACCTCATAATATGAAACATAGTCTGTCTATGTATCATACAACTAACTCATTCGACCCCCTTAAAGGTAACTGTATCGTTTATACGTAAAAGCTACTCCAATACCCAACTCAAAACAGAGAGTTATGGTTGACTTACCAAGCTGGAAAATCTACCATGACAGATTCAAGCAATCTCATCTTTAAAATTGACAGATTAACCCCTCTGAGTCTTTATGACATGGAAAGAGCTTTCGAAAATAACCTGTTTACGAGTCCATTGAAAGAGCATCAGACGAAAAAGAGGTGACACGCACTACGACGAAATGGATATGAGTAATATCACAGCGATATGTTATCCTCTGTTGGTCATTCTCGTGGCAGAGACTATAGCGTACTTGCTCTGTCATTCGAGGATCTCGGGTTCGATTCTTGGGGTGATGACCATTCATCAATCACGATTGGATGTTTTTAATCTAAATGTATATTGAACCGTAGGCCTCTAGTGGCATTGAGTTCTGGAATAATTTTTCAGCCTTCTTTAATTTTTAATCCTCTATATTGTATGATTCTTATTAATTGACGAGATATTATCTATACTGAGCAACCACGGATTTGCTGTTCAAGGTTCTAGTCAGCAACATATTTGATAGAAGCGTATATCTATGCAAAAGTCCATCGAAATAATGTGACTGTGGTGTATACAAGAGACACATTACGTCACCCTAAAAAAAAGTGAAATGATTTCACTAAGTGACTAAAGTTGTTGCATAGGGTCTTGAATAACACTACGATCCAATTTTGCAAAGATGTCAAAACTCAAGGAGTAATTGTATAGATCATATAGAAACCATCTTGGAGTCAATACATCACCAAAGTGTATAATAATAAAGCATAGGCTCCTTCAAAAAGCTATATACATATTATAATTGCTAATATAAAGCTTTTGACATGCTCTAAGATGTCTATTATTTTCTTTGAAATAAACGCATACTATAGAGATCTTATGTCGATGCCGAGCATGCTGGAATATAGGTTGGGACTGAAAAGGCACTGTCATATGTTATAGACTAGAATACATTGCATCACAGTAGTGTACCGTTTGAACTGGGTAGTTTCAAAATGAACCACATACTGACTATAGTAATCTTTCTAATCTAAAATATATAAAAAACATGATTCTTCGCTGATAAAATCTACAAGATTCTAGCATTCAGCCAACGAGAGATGGGGCTTTTCACTTGCTTCCTGACTGGTCATATTGCCTTAGATTAGAACCGATAGTATAGTTATTTTTCACGATTCTTATGAGGAATTGGAGAAACATGTAATGTGCGAGTGCCACTTTGACTACACCACCTTGGATTCCAAACCTTCAATCCGAATATCAACAAATACCGTGATCTCAATACTCATGTTGGTTCGGTGGGTTTTCAGGTTGACTAGACCAGGTCGGTAGTGGTCGACTGATTAAAATGCATGGTAATAGTACATTTGACTATACGGATATATAGGTGGATTACAACCTAATTCGCTCAACAACAATGTATACAATATATACCCACTATATAACCGGAAATCATAAAATATTTTTGTAATTATAGTTCAAATTTAGAGGAGCGAGATATGTTATCTAATCGACGTCTAGAGCGATAGAGATAAGTACTTTTCGATCGATGTCAGAGTATTGTCAATGGACAACGATGAAAATATATGAGCTCGGTGAAACCCACGAGATTTACGGCGAGTACGTATACTGAATACAGAATAAGATTTTACTGAACAACAAAAGCAACCAAAAGATAACCTAGAGGAGAGTATGATATGTTAGGGAAACAACAAGGGTTTGTGTCAACGTTTAGATATGAGGATAACTTATCGAGACGAAAGAACAGACACTATGGAATAACACCGTGAACTTAACAAAATGAAAGAAGATTATCCGAAAATCTGAGCGAAGAAGTCAAAAAATTTGAAAATAGTTGACCTACAGTTCTTTAATCACAACTATACCAGCTACATATTTTCAAACATTGCTAAGGCGATAGTTCGATTGGATAGACGATGACTTGACTTGATATTGTCCTTTCAAGACTCAAACAACTAAATTTATTTACAATGGTTTACCGCCCATCTAGACACTCAATTAGCAGTGAACAATTTCCGAACTATATCAAAACTCTAGGAGACAAGTTCATAGCAGGAGGTGACAACAATGCGAAGCATATTCAATAGGGTTCAAGATTAGTTTCTTGGGCAAAAAAAATTGTGGGAATGTATACAGAACGAAAAGATGAATCATATATCTATTGGCCAAGATTCCCGATTTACTAGACTTTTGTGTAACAAAAGGTATACCTATAACATTAGTAAAGGCCGAAAAGTGTTATAATTTGTCTTCTGATCAGTATCCGGTATTAATAAATCTTAACACGCAAGTTTTAAAACTAGCGCCATCTATAAATTCCTGACGAATCAACATACTAATTTGTCTCTATTTAAGTCTCAAGTGACTTTCAGCTGCTAAAACAACGGATTTCTCATTATGGAAAGCTCCACGTAAGATGAAACAACCAACACTTTGATTCCCTCCAATACGGCTCTCTGACGGAAGCTAGGCAAGAAGTGATGTACAGAAAGCAAATATATTTACTAAACACTTTAGCGAAGTGTTTAAACCTAACGAGCAAGTTGGAAATCAAAAAAGTCTTATAAATTTTATAGAAACGCCTGGAAGTAACGTAATCAAATACATGTGGCGCAATGTCAAATAAACGATCAAGGACAACAACATCATATAAAAAAGGCACCCGGGCAAGATCTGATAAGTGCAAACAATGCTGCCAAATCTAATAACCCTGGACAAATGTATTAAATTAATTACGACCGAAAACAGGTCACTATCCAGAAATCTAGAAAACGTCAACTATTATACATAATGATCCTGAAACCTGGCAAAGATGGGACAAAAGTTAACTTATATCACTCAATCAGCTTATTACCAACTCTCTGGACCAAGTTCAAACCGTTTAACAAATTCAAAGAGTTATATTGGAAATCATGAACTCCCATGAACATAAAAAGTACTGCTCTGCAGAGTTTCTAGATTTCTAGATTTCCCAAGCTTTCGATAAGGTATGACATAAACGACTACTATACATAAAATTAGAGCACAAATTTCGACAATTTTCTGTAAAATTACTGAAAATTATTTGCTCAAGAGAAAATTATTTGCTCAAGAGTTTCTGAATTGTACTGGGGCCAATGTCCTATTATAGATATACAGTAGGCCTACCAACATCAAATTGCGTGAAAGTCTCTACATACGCGGAAGATACTGCAGTCCTATAGTTGTCCATCAAAATCCCACGATAGCAACCAGAACTCTTCAAAAACATTAAAACGCAATCGAAAAATGCTAACAAACAGAGAATTAAGGCCAATGAGTGATAATCTGCGCACATTAAACTCACACGCCGTAAACTCAACTAAATTGGTTAATTAGAAAACACTCTAAGTTAAGTCTAGACTCTACACTGAAGCTCAAAATGTACAAAATGATATTTAAGCCCATCTGGACATATGGAATTCAGCTCTGGGGGTCCACGTGTGCTTCCAACATAATAAAACTGGAAAGAATGCAGTCGAATAATGGTGAACGCACCCTGGTATGTACACAATCTACGTCATGAATTACTCATCGAAGGTGAAACCGATAAGTCATGAGTATACAGCAAAAATAACAGTTTGTCACCCCAACGAATAAGCCAGGGAACTATAAAATAGACCAAGAAATAGACGACTAAAAAAATGGATCCTCTGGATCTAGCTAGGTAATTCAGAGATGACCGAGTGCACGTTAATATTATAAGAACGAACATAGGTTAAGTCTACACTTGGACCAGTCAACGCAATATTCTTAAAACAATATTATTCGACGAGATTTTACTATCGAGCTTTACGGAGCTTTCTATCAGAACTATAAAACTATATATAATTACGATATAACCATTTGCTCTATTTATTGGCAAGTATTTAAGACGCATGGCATTGTCAAACCATGCCAATCTTTGCAAAAGCACTCAAAACCAATTAAGAGTCGGTAATTCCCACTAAATGCACCCTTCAAACATTTTCAACAGCGGATTCAAAATTAGTTTGTCTATGGTGTTTCTTTAGTTTGTTCTTCATCCCTGACGGTCACCGCACTTCGCTCACCATAGAGAAGTTGGATAGTTGTTAATCTACCCTACAAGCTGATTAAAAACCCGTAGTTACGGAAATAGTGTGGTCTTAATTCCGAAAGCTGGTTATAGTGATTGGTTAGATTGGAAATAGCTTCCTGTCTTTCTTTAGACTCTAGAAAGCAGTTTTCTCATACTCAGTAGCATACAACAAATTTAAAGTGTGGGTAAATATTATACGAAACTGGATGAATATTGGATGAAAAGTGTGGGTAAATATTTTTCCTACATGTAATTACTATGATTAAAATATCCTTTAATAGTAAGCATCCGAGTTAGTCTTGCTGTGTAGATTTGTTTTGTACAGATTTTCAATCAGAATTAATAGTCCTGACTCTAGTGTCATAATTGAAGGCTTTAACGCTTAAACAGTGTAAGGAAACATACTTAATCGTGATTCTTTTGCCAAATCTGGTTTACGAGTAGCCTTGATTGGAGGTGAAATAGTCAGAGACGAAGGGGTAGTGATTATTTTCGCATTAGAACAGGAGTCAAAGAAATCGACCATCTTTGGGGTCTTTCTTCCAATTACTTATTCGGAAGGTTTTTAAAGAAACATTCGTCGTATGAGACCAATTTCTAAACTAAATCAAGATTCAAACTTGATAGTTAATGAGGCAATTCAGTAACATCTAGTAAGAATCAAGTGTATAGCTCGTAAAACAATGACATTGCCATTAACACAATTTGTGGCAACTTGATTTGAAGCTTTTGACAAGCCCAAAAAGTGTCAATGGCTTTCTTTGAAATGAACTGATGCGAAAGAGATCTTTTGTTGGTGCCATATAGTGTGATATATTAGACTGGAACCGTTCTACGGAGTTACAGGGGTACTCGCATTACAGTACTAAGTACTAAGTAACTTCGTGAAAATTAGTGATCGAGTGGTTATGGTGTGTGGTACATTTTACTAGTGGGAGCTAAGTTAAAACTCAACCGGATGTAATCAATGTCTGGTATGATAATAATCCGGATATAAATTGTCGAATAATCATTAAAATTAGCTTGAAGTAGGAGTATTGCTAATTGACTACGGTGAAAATTAGTAAGTTGATTCGACCCAACGAAATGTATGGTGAGTCCTTATGGCTTAGAAACATAATGGTATAGTAATATGGGTTAGAGAAAAAACGTGGATTTCAAAGTTCATTTATTAGAAATACTTATCGACAATAAGATACAGAAACGAGATAACCACCGAAAACTTGACAAAACAAAACTCGACAAATAAGCCGTGAAGACCAAAAGTTAAAATTAGATGGTCAATAGTTTATCAACTATACAATCATATCGTAATTTCAAGACTGAGACACCTAAATTTATAAAAACCGCAGAAAACAACAACCGAGATGAGCTACGAATCATTAATAGAAGCACTGAATCGAATGCATGGCGACAATCGTATTCAGTACAAATCAAGGAAGAAGAGGTTAAGGAGTCATTACAAAAACTGGAAGACTTCGATGTGAAATTCAAAACAATTCAATTATACAGGGTGGAGCAAGAGTCCCACTACCATTTTAATTTCGCGCCGTGTTGGTTATGTGACGGTTAGCTCCGTTTTGTTTTAACCATTATGTAGTATAGACGCCCCATTTTTATAATGAATAAATATACACCACAAGAACGAGCAGAAATAGTGACAATATTTATTGAAAATAATCGTTCCATTATTGCCACTCAGTCAAAAATATTCTAATCGTGCAGTGCCTCAAAAAACCACAATTTATCGTTTACATGTGAATTTTCGATAGTACGGTACAACAGTAGACAGATCTCGTTCTGGAAGACAATGGGCGTCTCGGAAACGCTGAAAATGTGGTTCTGGTGCACGATAGTGTTGCAGAATCGCCAAAAACATCAATTTGGAGACGTGGTTGCCAGTTACACATTTCTGCACGCAGTTTAAGGCGAAATTGCATACATAATGCATACATTAAGGCTGTCTGATGAAATTGAAAATTTTTCGTCTAAATTGATAATGAGCAAAGAAGCCCATTTTCATCTCAGTGGCCACGTCAATAAACAGAACAGTTACTTTTCGGGAACACAAAATCTTCAATTAATTCACCAAACATCATTGCATCGACTTTAAACAACTGTTTAGTGTAGTATTCATGCTGGAAACATCATTGGTCCCTATTTTACGAGAAAATGACCAAGGTGGTGAAGTTACTGAACGGTACCAAGACATGATTCGAAATATTCTTTTGCCTGAAATGGTAGAGCAAGTGCTAGAGGATATATGGTTTCAGCAAGATGGGGCCACAGCACACAGCCCGTTCAACAATTAAATTATTAAATGAGGTTTTTCCACGAAGACTATATACTTTCGCAAAATGGCGATTTAGTATGGCCAGCCAGATCTCCGGATTTAACAGCACCAGATTATTTCTTATGGAGATTTTTAAAATTAAAAGTTTATGTGAATAAGCCCAAACGATTCAACATCTTAAAGACAATATTCGTCACGAAATTGAAGAAATTCAGCCTGAAATGTGGTAGGATGTCATGAAAATGTCTTAAAAAGAGCCGAACATTGCACCGTGAATCGCAGCCACCATTTAGCTGATATAATTTTCCAATCATAACGAAAAAAAAATGTAAGGACCAAATAAACTTTTTATGAAAACCAAACCTACTTATCTTTTCTTTGAACAAAGTTATATAGGCAATCAAAATGGTAGCGGGATTTTTGCCTCACCCTGTAAAATAAGGGTATTGATCTTCGAGCTCGATATTCGAGAGTCCGAGTTAGATTCTTAATATTTGGACCAGTCAATGCAATATTCGTAAAACAAGGTTATCCGACATTATACTAACGAGCTTTTCGAAGCTTTATATACAAACTATATATTACCCAATCGTGGGTTAGAATATAGGGTTATCACTGCCTTCAATTGGTTTGTCATCTTTCTTTCTTAAGATTCAACGAAGGTGTTTTCTCACACTCTGTAATATGCAACTCGTTGAAATATTGGGTAAGTATTGCAAAACTGTCTCACATGTACATCTTACTAATATTGAAATATTTAAAATTGTCTTGCTGTCTAGATTCGGTTTGTCCAGATTTTCAATCAGAATTAATAGCTTTGACCGTAGTGTTTTACTATTTGCTTCAAATATTAACATTTAAAAAACGTACTTAATTGGTCATTCTTTAGCCAGATCTGGTTTACGGTTGGCCCTTAAAACAATCAGAGACAGAATGGTAGTGATAATTTTCGTTGTTTCAGAAATCGGCCATCTTTGGGTTTTTTTTTATTCCAATTTGGAATGTTTTTTTTACAAACATGCGTCGTATGAGCTCAATCTAAAACTTAATCCAGTTTCAAATTTGAATGTTGATGTCTGGCAATAATTCAGGGTACTCATTGCCATTAACATAATTTGTGGCAATTTGATTTGTTAACTGCTACTAACTGGCTTGAACATGACTCCATCCACTTCATCTCCAGCTTTGTTTACAGTAGGATTCAATCTCAGTGGTCAACTTATGTAAGTCAGCTATCGTCCCGTACTGGGACAAAAACTGTACACATTTGCGAAATATGAGTACTGACCCATCTTTTTGAATCAGGCCAATTTTTATACAAAGTTCTTACAGTATATAAATATGTTTATATCGCAGCATCTTATACACAATGATCTGTTCCAACATATATTTATAATTAGTATGTTTTTGCGAGCGAAAACCCAAACATAAAATATTTCTATATAATCGAAAATATGATTCCTATTAAAATTATAATTAAAGCGAACAGAAGATTAGATTTCTTCTTAAGCAAAAATTTAATTGAAAACTCGAGAGCGAAATGAAATAGGAAAATGTGTTATGGTATATAAGTTCGTTGAATTGTGTATATATCCTCCAACCATAATCGCTGTGGCTAAAAAGTTTGAGATGTGTAAAATTTATACAAAAACGTTTATGTGCTACTACAAATGAAAATCTATCTATATACAGTACAGCGCCCGTCATCAACGCAAATTATAATTATATTCTCCAATCATGGCGTTTTGTGTGCTACACAGTCGTTCCTCGCTATACAAAATACAACAACTAAGTAATTATATATCTTTAGGAATTAATTAGTTTAAAAGTTTTTAAAACATGTTGTTTACTTTAAGCATAATTAGAATATGTACATGTTCTAGCTACGTAAATATATGCTGTAAGATGACAGAGGTTTCCTTTTTTTATCGCTGTTTACGGTTCAGCGACTTCAAAAAGCACTCATCAGTGATATAATGAAACATTCGCAAATTGAATTTGTGTCTTTTGCGTAAAGCACAAAGGAAGAAATGCATTGTCTCTCCAAGCACTGATAACAGAAGAAATTTTATACTTATGTTCACTGACGATGTGTTTTTGGCCTGATGGCAACATATAATACAAGAGATGTTAATTGTTCTTCTTATTGTGAAATTTTGTCGAGTTTTAAGACATACAGACATAACCCTTATTTGTCATCATATATTTACAAACAAGAATAAAATAAAAATAAATAACGAACTCAATAGGCGGAGCAAACAAAATACGACGAATAACGAATAATGAAGACTTCGCGAAATGTAGACATGCAACGGCAATAGAAAATTCTACAAGGATTTATGTCGGATATATATCTGTCGACATTTGAGTTACGGAACAGTTCAGTTTAGAATTTTGGAAAATGATCATAAATGATTTATTGACTAGTGAGATACTGATCTAGTCTGATCTTGATCGATCAAGCGTTTTCTTTCAGCGCAGTGACATCAGTTCTCAGAAGGCTTTACTCTCATCCCATCTTTCCTTCTGGACCTTATCGAATTAAAACGTACACAAAAAAGGTTCCAAGCAATCAGACTAAAACTCGATATGAGATCCAAGTAAAAAAATTGAACTTAAGAAAGAGCTTGGACTTACAATTTGTACTGGAGCAGTTTAGTAACAGAACTATACAGCTCAGTTTCGAAAGACCGTATATAAGGTGATTACTAGAAGAAACGATGTAGTAGAGGAGGAATGGTTTATAAGGTTTGTACATTGCACTAAACTATTGCCAGGTTTGGTGCCTGCATAGAGGGTTTATTGCTTTTATTCAAGAGAGCTTTTCATTTTAGTTAGCAGCCGCTACATCCAGTTTGTCGATGCCGATAATAATTCTTATGGCCTTGAAACTCGATTAGACTCCTTAACCAACAGTGACCCCATTGTGATTTTTTGATGTTGTGAGAAATAACGAAATTGACATACGGGCAGATCAAGTCTATGAAATAATATATAGGTGTCACAAAACCACCAGAAACCATAGAAGTGTTGTGAACTAAAGAAACCCTCAATGTTGGTAGCAGATGCACGAGTCACAATGAAAAAGACCATATAGCATTCTAAAAGGAATACTGGAATAACTTGACCGTTTACTTTCCAAAACTGTATAACTCGTCAAGATCATCAGACTCACCAGAGCTTCAAACCATGCTGTATAAGATAGCAGAAAATTTTCAGCAGAAAAAATGATTTTTATACTCGCCACCAGGGACACTACTATCGCTAAAGAGAATTTCTTCTGCTCTCATTTATGTGTAGCCAACATAATTTTTCTGTAAATTTTTTAATTTTCTTCAGTATTTTAACTACAAAATTATTCCAGATTTCAAATAAAATATGTTTATTATTTCCATTAGATTATAATATACTGTATAAGACATATTAATTTCATCTATAGAGTTTAGCCACCTACTGTAAGCTATGAATGAAGCCACTGTAATAAATATTTCAGTTTGAGCTTAGTCATCTTATCTCCGTACAAACAACAATGAAGTTTGAGGATAATCGACCGAGTTTGAGCGCCTCCAGAATTCTTCAAAGTTTTGGCCCATACATAAACATCAGTTTTTTCACTGTGAACTATGGGTGGACCCCCCCTGCAACCAATATTGCTTCGTGCGATAAACCTTAATGAAAAGGTATGTGATGGAACACAAGCCTTTTTGTACAGTTATTTTTTTATGACTAGTGTATTAAAACTGTTTATGATCAAATGATATTTTAAAATTGCTGGCGTTGAATTGCAATAAAATCGAAGCCAATTGTAACGAAATTGTACCGTTGATCAATAGGTAGATTAAGAAACTAGTGACATCTTACTACTGCGCGACTATTTACTGATCAGATCTATCGATTTGTTTGTTGATAAGGCACGAACGAGTTCTTCACATATTAAGTGTAGATTAACTAACCTGGTTTGAAGGATTTCTCCGGCAATCACGTATAGTTGTCGATTGATAATTCAACTAGTGTTCAACTGCGGTTCAACTATTATAGTGTTCAGTTCGGCAGTCGATGCTGTATTAATTTCTTGTAACAAAACAACTATAGCGTTCTAACTATTCTAACTGATTATCTATAAACAGTTATCGACGCGTAGCCAAGGTTGAAGGCATTTGGTACAGTAAATGAAATTCTATTTACAGTTTACTGCTAATTTGATGGTTTTAAAGTATCACCTTTAATGAAAATCTCGTTGTTTTAATGTATGTAGTAGTTTAAATCACACCAAATAACTCGGTCGAAGGTAGGATAGTTTGGTCTAAATGATTGTTTTGTCCAATTTTGTAAACTCATTGCTTCAAAATGACATTAAAAATGGCGATAGTAATAAATATAATCTCTTACTATACACTGTTTAACCCAGGAGCTTCTATAGCAATAAATAGGAATACTAACCAATTAAAATAATATTCTACAATAATAAAGATAACTAAATTTATTATTTAAGTAGATAGTACAATTGCATGTAGTTCTTAAGCTAGTAGAATTGGCAGTGAAAGCAATGAGAACTAATCTAACTATATGATATGTATGCCTCTAAAATTATCCTCAAACTTAATATTCAGATGTATTGGTTAGAGGGGGGTCCATCCATAGCTCACAGTGAAAAAACTGATTTTTATGTATGGGCCAAAACTTTTAAAAATTCTGGAGGCGCTCAAATTCGGTCGATTATCATCAATCAGATGTATTGTTACCTAAGCCATTGGAAAATCATAATGGCATATTGGTTACAGGGGGGTCCATCCATAGCTCACAGTGAAAAAACTGATTTTTATGTATGGGCCAAAACTTTGAAAAATTCTGGAGAAGCTCAAACTCGGTCGATTATCCTCAAAATTCATATTTGTATGTATGGAGATAAGATGACTTAGCTCAAACTGAAATATTAATTACAGGGGCTTCATTCATAGCTTGCAGTAAGTGGTTAAACTCTAGATGATTAATATGTTTTATACAGCATATTATAATCTAATGGAAATAATATACATATTTGATTTGAAATGTGGAATAATTTTGTAGTAAAATACTGAAGAAAATTAAAAAATTTACAGAAAAACTATGTTGGCTAAACATAAATGACAGGAGAAGAAATTCTCTTTAGCGATAGTAGTGTCCCTGGTGGCGAGTATAAAAATCATTTTTTCTGCTGAAAATTTTCTGCTATCTTATACAGCATCTTCAAACCGTGCTTCACTCCAAAAAACCTATTTAAAATTAGTGAGGAGAGTGTTGAACTACTTTTGCATTAGTTGATCGTTAATACTCCAATCTACCAATATATACCTATAATCTGTACTGACCATTTATAACCATCTTTTCTCGACACAACCAGACTAGAAGTAGAGAATCAGTTTTTAGTGTATCGACTTTGGAATAAAATTCAAAAGCAAACCATGGAACAATGTTGTGATTGAAACACTTAAGAAAACGGTACTATCTGCTTCTCATAGAACCACACAGTCCGACTATATGTATATGTAATGAATATATGTACTCGACAGCGGCATGCTTATCTACTGTTGACATTATTTATGTTCGAGTATTACCGAATTAACACAATTTGTCACCTTCATCCGCAATGCAACTGACTCGCCAAGAATGTCAACGACAAACAACGACAACAATGCAATATATATATATGGTAAGCGTTTCAAAAAATCCATCGGTAATCTGAACTTATTTGACATGTTGATTAAGGTCAAATTATTTACCATACGGTATAGCTACATTATTTTACTAGGAAGATTGAGAGCTCTATAGGCAACGCTGATTCCTATATAGGTAAGAAAGTAAGATCATAGGTAACTGGGCGATCCCATGAGAGTTTTAAACCCGATAGATTTAATTTATTGATTGATAAGAATACCAATTGATAAAATCAATTCGCGATTGATAAGAATACAATCCTCGATACAAAAATATAAATTGTGTTTCTGCTACAACAACGAATTTAATACGTATTTTGATTAAAAAAATGTATTTTGTTGTTGTAGCAAAGACACATTATATACAGTTTTGTATCGAGAATTGAATTCTTATTAATTTCGGCATCGTCGTCGGGTTCAAATCGATAGATTTAAACTGTCATGTTTTCATGCTCAATCTTATTCCCTTTTATTAGTTGAGAACTCACGTAAGCCTATCGATCTGGGCATTATCTGGTATTTAATTTATGATGGAGGAGAGAGGAGGAGAGAGAAAAGTGTGCTGCTGTCACATCAATGGAAGTTTAGACTGTCATTTTGGTTCATTTCGTGAGCATGATGTATGTTTTAGTATTTGAACCGTTTTGAGGATTGGAATTCTGGTCCCTGAATCTAGAAAGTCATCATAATTAAAAACGGATCAAGAAGTTGGCAAAATGCTGGACTATGTGCATTGAAACCAAACAGATTTTACCATCTTTGTAGTAATAACACTGGATATAAGCAGCCTGTTGTTAAAGTTGTTGGAAGTTTTTATTTATAGTATTGAGAGCTGCAGTAATTTTTTAGAGGAGAATGGCCGATGTCGAAAATCGTTTAGGTTTGATACACTTATAGGAAAAATTATAACAGAATCCCATTGTGGTTAATAAAAGTGGAAAATGCCAGTTCTGTCATGAAATTTTCGGAAAGGGACGTCGTTGATACGGTTAATTTAGGAATAAAATTCATGAAGAAAATGCAATTTGTATTAGATATGGCTCGAGAGGCATTAAGTAATGATAAGGTTAAGTTGCTATTCCAGTTGAATAGCGGTGAGGTTATCGTCGTGCGAATTAGCTTGGGCCATATTCGAGGGAACTGGAGGCACTGGGACACAAGAGTTGTAAAAGCCAGATAAGAAGAATAACAGACACGAAGTTCTTTTCCTAGAACTGATTTCGATGATCTTGATTCAATCTTGATTTTTTTCAAATTATCCGATATCGACGGTTGATAAGTTAAATCTTTTTTAAAGCTCTTCAATGTAATCAGTATTTACAAGGGGATCAATTTTATATGGTGGTTGTTCTCTAGCAGTTTTTTTACTCTACAAATATAGACAACATTTCTTTGGCACCACTCTACTATACTATTCTTTTACATCTCAAGAAATAAAACCTTCTGTGCACCTAGTTCCGGAAATTTGAGATACCATCACCAATGTCTGAAAACCGCTATATTGAGAGCTCAAGTTTGTTATGATAGCTTAATGTCCCTCAGTGGTATTCTGGGCAGTACCAAGCTTATCAACTGGAAATTTAGATTTGAGGCTGTTAAAGACAGTGGTGCACTTAATATTGAGTGGATTCGAAATATTGAAAACCGGATGAAAAAAGAATGACATCCAAGCAAAGCAAATCGAAACATGGTGTGAGAAACGCTGCAACAGCAAGAAAAAACTCGAAATATCCGTTTCCTTAAATGCCAAAGTAAATATAGTGAAAGATCAAATGGACCAACAGTTTAAAGTGACTGATCAAAGGTTCATAAAATTTGAAAAAAAAGCGATGAGGAATAATTGGTACAAGAATGACTTTAGGTTGCAGCTCTATAGCGGCGTTAAAAGGCGGTGCAGCAAATATGCTATAGATTGTGCCAGAATACAAACAAAGTGGAAATGATAAAATCATGCTGGCCTTCGTACGAATATATGGGGCTGATCACAAGTGAGAGTTATACTGGATGAAGCTCAAAGATTGATGTCGAAAAATCGAAAAATCGGAGCAACATTATAGATGTTAACTATGCAGATCTAGAGCGTTTGGTGCATCTCACACATTCCAATACTTGAGAGCTGTATTGGAATGTGTGAGAGATACACCGAGAGATTTAAAATGGATTCATTTACTGAGTACAGAGAGTTGATCAAACCCGTTGTCATGTATGGAAGTTATCAAATCATGCGTTATAAATATTAGGTCCAAAAAGGGGGCAGAGATGCCTAGTTTAATAATCCTCATGGGCGAGTGGTCTTTTATCTTTTGGTTAAGCTTATTTGTGATCAAAACCAATGGTTCATTATTATTATTATAAAAAGGGTTGTGACCACTAAAAATCGATATTTATTCAAATATGTTATTCTCCTATCGGATGCAGTGTGTATCCATTTCACTGTGGAATAATTCTATACAAGTTCAAACGATTATAAATCATATCGTACAACTGATTCATGTTATCTATTATATAAACAGCGAATATATAACATTAAAAGCGTTTCTTCCGGTTTAGATAACACAAATTCGTATATATTTCATCGGATTATTGCCTAATAAAAAAATTGTTTTTTATTAGCTTCTCCGGATCAATTTTTTACGAGCACAAATATAAAAAAGGGAATATAATGATGGTCCCAAATCCCCGGAAAATATAAACAAAAATAAATAATACAATTTGATGTGAGCCAAAACTGACTATGCAACCTCATACATATACCCACACACCGAGAATCATTTAACTGTGTCGTCTTGTCCTGCGCGAACCAATTTCATGCTATATTAAGAACGGGTGCATAAACTATACAAGGTTGTTTCTTATATACGAGACATATATAGCTATATCATGATTGTATATGTCCAACCATATATCACACCCACAATAACCCTCCTCTCGATAGAACAAATTTTCTAATTTTCTTTTCACAAAGTACCGATTTTATCATTTCCATTAGCAAAATTATACAAAATAAAATGTTTTCTACAGGTACGTTGTACTCACATACGTATACATGTACGAGGCTAATGTACACGGAAATTAATTAATACATTACACACACATATGTATGTTGTGTTGAATTTTCCAACATAAATATGTCACTTTTGCTTAAGAATGGCGATGTCTTAATGAAATATTTTAAGGTAGTAATAAGATCATTACACACACACACACACTTATATTAACATAAATTACATGACATCAGCAAGTTCCACGATATGGTATAGGAAATACCAACTAACTTCCTCCCCCTTTCATTTTGTAATTTATGAGGAAACGGAAAATGTGATGATTTTTCTTTCATTTTACTACCGTGTTAAAATCTAATTTATCGGATCACTGATTTGTGACAACTGGATAGGTAAACACTCGTATATAAGGTGAAATTCATATTTCTAATATTAAACAAGGAAACCGATGATAAAACGGCGGGAAATCGCATAAAAAAATATTTTACCGACAAAACACAATGACGAGATATGAACGGGTCAAATTTTTACATTACGAATGTGATAGCCATTGTATGTCGCCGGATGTAGCTTAATGGTTAAGAGAGTTTCTCATCACGCCGCGGTCTTGAGTTCGATTCCCGCCGTTGATTAAAAATTAACATGCAACCGGATGACATAAAAACGCGATTGTGTGTAAAAACATTCGTTGGGCTGACCACCTACAATTTTCACCAATCGTTAAAATTGGTTCGTAAGGTTGAGACGCGGCAAGGGCCGTTTACGGCCTCTAAGTCAAAGATTATTTTAGATAGCCATTGAATTGTATATAACAAACAATAGGAGATGGCTGATATACCTTGTTTAATCGTATATTTAAACCATTTTTGTTGATAATTGGAAGCTGCCATCACTTAGTAAACATAAAGCGTTCATCATGTCGCTCAAGGCAAGAGCACAATGTTAGATTCGGGATTAGAAACAACCGTGCTTACAATAAGAATCGATTACGTGTCAGCTGTAAACAAGACAGATGCAAGATCGTTCTATTCTGGATCAATATCCAGAACGGAATCGATTCAGCATATCACCTATGAATTGTGTTCTATCAGATATAAGAAAAAAGCTCTCGTATACTCACCTGTCAATTTTTATCATTATTAGGAATGAGAGATTCAAGGTACGTGAACCTTCTCTTTCTTGAAACTTTTAATTTTGAAACCAACGGCACGTGAGTATACATATATGTTTTGTCCAATTCAAGTCCTTTATACCCTGTAAGATGGTCTATCAGCTGACTTAAACCATTCAAGCCATGGAGGAGATGGTATTTTCACATGCTTTCCCATGAGATTCTGCCCAGTTTTATCTTAATTATGTAAAAAAAGTTAATGTTATCTCTATACTAAAAGGAAGCGGTGACCTTATACCGAATCTGAGGCCAATTAGTCCAAACAATCAGCCAGCATCATGACATACAAAAAGGGCTCTTGCCAAAAACTCGTTTCTTCTTGAAACCAATAGTAAACAAATTGAAGGGAGTAAATCTAGAGTGACAGCTCTAAATTGACTATAACTAGAGTAGTGTTAAGCCACAATGAGTAGTGTTATCGGTCTTTGGTTGTCGAGACAACACTGACTCTGCGGAATAACAGAAGCTATGCGGTTAATCTGATTGGAGAACAATTTGACAAAGTTGTTTCAGAACTGATGCGCGCTCAGATTTATATGGACTATATGGTACCCGTTACTATTGGACATAACGCTTGAAGCCTCTCTTTAAATGGTGGAATTGTAAATCTATCCGAGAAAATCAAATATCTTATCTTTACATAACCTTGGAAAAAAAGCTTTATTTTAGCTGCGACTTAAAGTTGAAACAAGGGCTTCGAAGCCACTAAAAAGATTTATTGATCATTCCAATCAATCACTAGCCATATGATTTGATTACATCCACTACGATATATTATTGGGGCCTAGAACTGAGGAAAAGCAGCGCAGACTTTAATAATAAACCAGAAAATATGTGCGGCCACCGAAAATTCTATTACGAGACTGGAGGTTGCTCCTACTGCTTTTATTGATCCAGAACCCTTCTGTTGGGTCACTATGGAACACCTTACATCACTGATATTGGTGACGATAACGATTCGAGAATTTTTAAATTAAAACAATTACTAAAATACTTTACTAAATTTGTTTTTATTTACGATATGTTTATAAAGTGGTTAGGTCCTTACGACAACGAAAACTATAATGATACTTTTATCTTCTCTAATAACTCTTTTCTTACAGTTTTTATATTATATACATAAGTATATAAGTACATCCAATAACATATTTTTGTTAATTTTAAATATATAAGCAACCAGGTAATAAAAATGAAAACAAAAGAATAAATATAAATTGTAACAAAAATAGAATTTAAGATAAATTAGGGTGAAAAAATATATAATTACTATTGGCTAATAAATATCGAACTAGGAATTTTCGTCATATGTTAAACAGATGTATTTACATTTATATTGTTAGAGTTTTACCATTCTCCCCACCTTGAAATAATATTTTCAACAAAAAAATAAAATTTAAAAATGACATTCATACATCATACTTATTTTATAAATAGTTCAAATTTCAAATTGTTTTACTGATTAATTCATAATAAATACTAAATTAAAATTAATTTAACTATATAGATAACATTATTTGACCTTATTCTATAGGCAGCTTGCAAATTTTATTTATACTACGTTTTAAGATTCCATTTTTGGTTTTTATATTAAATACTCGATTAATTCCATCGGAGCCTGAGAAAACTTCAATTATTTTGCCCATTAGCCATTGGGTTGTCGGTAAGTTTTCCTCAATGATGAGAACAAGATCATTTTCTTTCAAGTTTTCTTTTTGATCTTTCCATTTTTTTCTTTGCTGCAACGTGTGTAAATACTCCACCGAAAATCTTTTCCAAAAGAGTTGATACATTTTGTTAATATTTTGCAGCCTCGTCAGCCTGTTCGATGGAATTTCCGTTATATTTTCTTCTGGAAAATTTTGTATGTATCCTCCAATTAAAAAGTGTGCTGGTGTCAACGACATTGGATCATTAGGATCTGTTGATAGCACAGTTAGCGGTCTAGAATTCATAACTCCTTCAATTTGTATAATTAATGTATTTAGCTCTTCGTAGATAAGAACCGCATTAGACGACACACGCTTTTTGTGAGTCTTTAAAATTTTTATGGAAGACTCCCACAGGCCTCCGAAATTTGGAGCACGTGGTGGAATAAACTTCCATTGTATTTCTTTAAAATTGCAAAAATTCATTATTTCATTTGCATGACCGTGCTTATTTAACAATTGGTACAATTTCTTTAATTCGCGATTCGCTCCTACGAAATTAGTTCCATTGTCCGACCATATAATGGAAGGAGTACCTCAACGAAATATGAATCTTTTTAAACTTGCAATGAACGATTCAGTTGTCATGTCAGATACAATTTCAAGATGTACACCTTTTGTTGCAAAGCAAATGAATATGCAGACGTATACTTTGTGACTCGATCCTCCTCTTTGATTTTTATTTTTTGTAAAAAATGGTCCACAAAAGTCTATTCCAGTGACTGTAAACGGCCTAGTTGGTGTTAATCTACTTTCTGGTAGATTTCCCATGAGTTGATTAAATGTTTTCGGTTTTGACTTAAAGCATTTAATACAAAATCTAATTATTTTCTTTGCTAAAAGTTTTCCACGTAACGGCCAATAGCGCTGTCGAATTATTGAAAGTAACTGCTGTGGCCCGCAATGTAAATTTTTGATGTGTTCTTCTCGAAAAATCAGTGTAGTTAGATGACTTTCATATGGTAGAATTAAAGGATGTTTACTATCATATGACATATACATAGCTTTCTCTATTCGTCCACCTACTCGTAGCATACTTGTTTCATCAATAAAAGGGTTTAAATCTTTAATTTTGCTTGAATGAGATAACGATTTCCCTGTTTTTATTGCATGAATCTCAGCTCCAAAGTGTTGGTTTTGTACTTGTCTTATTAGATACTTCAAACTATTTTTGATTTCATCTGTTGTGAAATATCCACTAATTTTTTGTTTTATTTTATTGACGTTGTTGATGAATCGAAACAAATAACAAATTACTCGAATTAGTTTACAAAGTGAGCTGTGTTTTCCAATTAAGCTACTAATTTCTGAATTTATTGATAATGATAATGTAATATTGTCTGATTTAACTTCTGCATTAACATCTGAACTCTCATTTTTTAGTACTTCTTTCGACCAATTATCGTCATGTTGTTGAAGAAACAGTGGTCCATTCCACCAAGTTTGTGATTCAACTAAATTTTCTACCGTTGTACCTCTTGAAATGAGATCAGCTATATTGTTTTGGCTACTAACGTGTTGCCAAGTGCAGTTGGTGGTTAAACTTTGTATTTCAGATACTTTATTTGCGATATATGTCTTAAGGCGCATTGGATTCATTTTAATCCAACTTAACACGATAGTCGAATCAGACCAGAGATAAACATTTCTAAAGTTAAAATTAAATGAACGAATTACTTTGGTAGTTAGACGTGCTAATAAAAGTGCAGCATTTAACTCGAGTCGAGGTAATGTAATCTTTTTCAACGGTGCAACACGAGATTTACTTACTACCAGTTTTACAGTATAGCTTCCCTCAAGATTCATACTGCGAACTTATAAACATGCACCAAACGCCTTTTCAGATGCGTCTGCAAAATCATGCAATTGTATCAAACTATCGGAAAAAGGATTAAGATATCTATCTAAACTAAGGTTCTTTATCAATGTAATAGATTGTCTAAAATTTAACCACTCGTTTTCATAATAATTTGGAATTTCTTCATCCCAGCCTATGTTCATGTGCCAAAGAACTTGTAATATTATTTTTCCTTTTATAAGTATTGGAGATAAGAATCCCAATGGATCGAAAATTTATGCTAAATCTGCCAGAATTGTTCGTTTTGAAATATTTTTGTTTTCAGATAATTTAGGCACAATAATTTGTAAGCTATCTAATGTAGGATTCCATGCAATTCCTAATGTTTTAATTGATTTATTATTTGATTGCTCATGATCGAAAATTGGAACCGAATCTAAAAATGTTTCTGAATTGGAAGACCATTTACGAAGATGCATTCCAGCTTCTTTCAGCATAGTAATTATATTATCTCGGATTACAACTAATTCATTCAAATTGTCACAACCGGTCAAACAATCATCAACATAAAAATCTTCTTTCAAAATTTTAGATTCTAATTGATACTTATTTGAATTTATTATAGAAATTTCTTGAAGTACTCTAGTAGCTAAATATGGTGCAGAAGTAGTTCCATAAGTAACTGTCTGTAATTCATAAGTCTCAATATTACTTTGAGTCGAGTTGTACCAAAAGATTTTTTGAAAATGTGTTTGTTTAGGGTTGATTAAAATTTGTCTATACATTTTCTCAATGTCGGCTGAGAAAACATATTTATGACGACGAAAACGTAAAATTATTTCAAATTATTCAGATTGTACTGTTTGTCCAGTCATTAAAATATCATTAAGAGAAATGTTATTATCTGTCTTCGCAGAAGCATCGAACACAACCCTTAATTTAGTTGTGGAGCTGCTGGGCTTTAAAATTGGATGATGTGGAAGAATATAACCTTGATTACTATTAGTAGTTGACAATTTCATGTGCCCTAGTTTTAAATATTCATTCATAAAATTGACATAATCTACCTTTACTTTGGTATCCCTATTCAATCTCTTTTCTAAATATGAAAATCGCTTTTTCGAAATTAAATAAGAATTACCTAGGCAATGCGAATCAAGTTTTAAAGGCAAGCTCACAACAAACCGACCATCTTCAGTTCTATATGTGGTTGATTTAAAGATTTTCTCACATTCTTTTTCTTCAATCGATTCAACAAAAGATGTTTCACATGCTTCATTTTGAAACAACTGTTCTAATTTATGGTTTAAGTTATCATCTACATCATTATTTAATCACAAATTTTCCTCCTACAATCCAGCCAAGTTTAGATTTTACGAGAGATGGAGCATATGGATTTATTAGAATTTTGTCTTTCATTATTATATCGAAAAAGATTTCAGCACCCAATAGTACATCGATTTCGTTTAGAATGTGAAATTGTGGGTCAGCCAAAATTATATTCTTTGGTAAACTCCATTTAGAAATGTTTAATTCGAATTGAGGTAATGTAGTTGTTATGGTAGGAACTATTGAAAATTCTAGTTGAGATTTATAATTGGAGCATTGTGATCGAATAAGTGTAGAAAACTTTCCAGCGATATTGGTTTTTTGATTATTTAAACCAGAGATTATTAAACTACTAATTTGTGAATCATATTTAAGTTTTTCGAAACAATCTTTTGTAATGAAATTTGATTGCGAAGCGGAATCTAACAATGCACGACAAGAAACGAAATTTCCATCTGAATTTTGAATTAATATGATGGCTGTTGATAACAACACCTGACAATTAGAAACGTTGTTTGAATGTTGTGTTACTCGATTATCTAAATTTGAATTATTATGAGAAGATTGAGATGATATATTTTCCGAATTAAGAGGTTGAGATCTAGTCTGATCAGATATTGATGATTCTTTTAACGGTTCAGTTGGAGTTCTATGCAAAAGAGTGTTATGTTTTTGAAAACAACGTCTACAAGTAGAACGGTTGCATTGAGAAACTGTATGATTTGGTTTTAGGCAATTGATACATACTCTTAACTGTTTTACCTTTTGAAATCTATCTAACTGTGATAATTTAATAAAATCTGGACATAGATTTAAAGGGTGATCACTTTTACAACTAGGACAGTAAATGAAATGTTTCTCAGAAGACGGCTGAGATGCAACTACTAATGTTGGCTTTGGTTTGCGATTGATATCAGGCATTTCTATTTTCTTGAAAGATCCTACTGATTCTAGCACTCGTATCTTTTTCTGCAAAAATGCTTGTAATTTTAGCCATGTAGGAAATTCCACGAATCCCACTTCATTCTCAAATTCTTTTCTTGAATTTAAATCTAATCTTCCTAAAATTATTCTAACAATTAACGCTTCCGATAATTTATCTAACTTATATTCCCAGGTTTGTAACGAGTCGATATAAGCGTTCGATATATCAAGAATTTTTCTTAATTCTGGCAAATTATTGCATGAGACTTTAGGAATGTTTAAAATAGAATCTAGATGATTTTCGACTATCGCCCGTTCGTTGTTGTATCTTCCCAAAAGAATTTTCCATGCGTTTTCATATCCCGTCGCAGAAATAGGTATCTGAGCCACCAACGATTTAGCTTCTCCTTTCAATTTCCCCAACAAATAAGAAAACTTAGCTATATCACTCACCTGATTATTTTCATGTACCGCTGCTATAAAGGTGTCTCGAAAACTGCGCCATTTATTGAAATCACCATCGAACTCTGGTAATTGTAACTCTGGTAGCTTTATATGTCCCGAAGTTTTCTTTATAGTGCGCTTATCTATTTCGATATTTAATATTTCTCTCACATTTTGCACTATTAGTTCAAATTTAGCGCTTTCATTGTCACACTGCTCTACAATATTGTCAGTACACTTCTCATTATCAAGTATATGGTCTATAAACTGTTTATATTCTAATTCATATTCATTAACATATTTAATTTGATCTTTCAATGTACCATCAGAAGTTTTTGAGCTATCTTGATTTTTTATTAATTCACTTAAACGAATAAATTTTTTAAAAACTGAGTCTTTTCTTCTAGTTAATCGATTCATGTTTGTAGTTTATAAATACACTATTGATTTAAATACACTGTTGTTTTTTGTAATGGACTGTATGAAGCTTTTGAGAATTAACACTATTTAACGATATGAATTATTGTACGATACTATTTTGAATTTTAATTGAAACTAAATATTAATCCGGCTCTAATGGACCAAACTTATGGTGACGATAACGATTCGAGAATTTTTAAATTAAAACAATTACTAAAATACTTTACTAAATTTGTTTTTATTTACGATTTGTTTATAAAGTGGTTTGGTCCTTACGACAACGAAAACTATAATGATACTTTTATCTTCTCTAATAACTCTTTTCTTACAGTTTTTATATTATATACATAAGTATATAAGTACATCCAATAACATATTTTTGTTAATTTTAAATATATAAGCAACCAGGTAATAAAAATGAAAACAAAAGAATAAATATAAATTGTAACAAAAATAGAATTTAAGATAAATTAGGGTGAAAAAATATATAATTACTATTGGCTAATAAATATCAAACTAGGAATTTTCGTCATATGTTAAACAGATGTATTTACATTTATATTGTTAGAGTTTTACCAGATATTATGCTGAAATTATCTTATATATCCCTCCTACGAGCACAAAATTTCCGGTCTGCGGTAAAACCAAAATATCGATTTCACTTTCGTCGCATCGAGTCAAAGAACTTCTCGGCCTCTTGGCTAACCTGAGTTGAAGCTTTTGAACTTTTCCTTCACAGGTCATGGTCCTTTAACATATCTTAAAGCAATGAGCCTGTGAACCAATAAAGGTTACTTTACAATGTGGAAGTGGAATCAACGAAATAAAAACTGTGTCATTGAACGGTTATCTTCCGGTAGAGAACCAATCGGTATTCAGTTTATTATAAAATGATCATCTGGATGTTGTTTCAGTACGCAAACGCACTCATATATTTTACAGATTGGTTAATCTTACACGCAAGTGAAGTGCACTCGTTAGACTATCGACTACTTTTAGGTTCAATGTAGCTTAATTTACCTGTGGCCTAATAAAAACTCCAAAAGTCACCTGACGGTGTAGCAAAAATAAGCATGGTCTCCAGTTAGTTATCGAATTAGGTCATCAACAGCAATGAGTTCTATCCTATATACATGTGATTATCTCAAATTGCAACGAAATTTACTCGCCTCATATGACAAGTTATTCATCACATGAGATCGTATCGATCCAAAACTAACAACATAGGCAGTTTTGGGCAACCGCCCAGGTTGCGCAGTGATTAAAACGCTGTGGCGTGGAGCGGAAAGTACCGGGTTCGAATCCCTATAGGGGCAAGATGCGAATAGGGATTTTCACCATTAATCGTTTGGGCAGTTGAGGTTAGAATTCGTATGCCGTCGCATTTTCCATGTCAGTACTATAGGCTGGCATGGAGCTATGCATTGTGCAGATGGTTTCTACGTAAAACGGACCTATAGACAGAACATAATGTAATATAGTGGGAAGTCACAATGGGCCAATATAGCTTGAGTGACAGATAACACTACAGCAACAAAAAATATACCCCAATATATTTATAGACATGTTGAAAAATTTCCAGCATCGCATAGTATGTTTCAGAAATGTTGTTAGAGTTAGCCGAAAGTTTCCAGCCGAAAAAATAAATAATCGATAATGCAGATTGTGTCTTTGCTATTCCAGCCGAAAGTTAAAAATTGTATATTTTTTTGATTGACTTCTAGCCGAAAATTTTTCTCCGACATTTTCCAACCAAAAAAAATTTGATGCTACGAAAAATTATCAAACTAACGGAAAAACACTTATATTAAAACTAATTAAAATACTCATATGTAATAATGTTTAAATTTAGGAATCTCTATAAAATCCACCTTTAAAGTGTTATGGCTGGATAGAAATTTATTTTAAGCGGTTTGTCAATGGCTATCACTGGAAAATATTTGGGTCAAGTTTCATGTGGGGAGTCCGGGAAAATTCGATTCATTGAACCCGTAGTATAAAATTCGAAACATTGAACCCGTAGTGTTCAATGTTTCGAATTTTCCCGGACTCCCCACATGAAACTTGACCCAAATTTTTTTCCAGTGATAGCCATTGACAAACCGCTTAAAATAAACTTCTATCTAGAGATTTCTGAATTTAAACATTATTACATGTGAGTATTTTAATTAGTTTTAATATAAGTGTTTTTCCGTTAGTTTGATAATTTTTCGTAGCATCAAATTTTTTTTGGTTGGAAAATGTCGGAGAAAAATTTTCGGCTAGAAATCAATCAAAAAAATATACAATAAATACATAAAAAAAACTTTCGGCTGGAATAGCAAAGACACAATCTGCATTATCGATTTTTTTATTTTTTCGACTGGAAACTTTCGGCTCTGTTTAACAGCATGTTTCAGAAGGGGTTTGCTCAGTTCGAGTACACCAACTAACTATGAAAAAAATATGTTCACACTGTTAAAATATGCCTAGAGTTTTTTGAAGGTCCTGGATGCATCTCGGAGACTTAGGAACGGCTCATATTTTTCACCAGTTGGCCCGAATTTTCATCCCGAATTATGGTGTATTTCTTAGCTAAAATGTATAGCTCTAGCCCGAAAATTAATTTTTCGTTCTAAATATCAATATAAATGATTCACGTATACTGTAAAATTATAATATAATAAAGATAAGATATGCCTTCGTATCATGAAGATGAGGTATGTATTTTTGCATATTTATGTGATAAATGTAGTGTATTGGTTGAAGTGACGGCTTAAATAACATATATTATGGATACTAGAGATAAAGCCCTAAAGTGGCATATATGGCCAGATATAAGCTTGGACTTTACCAACCGGGCATTGTCATGTTAATATTTGTAAGATTTATGGTACCGTTTTAAGCGAACTGATATACGTTTTAGTTTGAAATGAAACATCATTGATATGGAATTATGTAATTACTTGTGTATTGTATTTTTTTTTATTTCAGTTAATTGTTTTTTTTGTAGAGTAACACTTGGGGTTTGATATTAACAAGGTGAGGGTTACGGACAATAGGTAAATACGTGCATAGATCATCATTTTTTTCCCCAAGTAGAATTTGTTATTCCATAACAAACATAATGTCCCGCCGATGCTTTTGGGTACTTTATGACGATTATAAAATAACATCAAAACAGACAGTTGATGTTATTTTATAATCGTGGTTATTATTTTTAATATTAGAGGTTAGTTCAGACAACTTTACCGAATTATCATAAGTTGATGGTTCTGTATCTATACATATGATTTTTTCATAGTATTCTTTTGTAGGAATCATTAACTGACAACAGTTTTTACAGGTTTTTGGTGGGATTTCCTGTAAACAAATTTCAATTCTAGAGATTCCGAATTCTTGTAGTAACTCGGTGTTTACATATATAATTGGCCGTTTCTCATTTTCTTTAAATAAACATTTTACGTTAGAACATTCTAATGTAACGTTTATTCTTGGAGTTTTTTCAAACATGTACTAACACAATACACGTACATTAAACAGTTCTGTAGTGCAGTCTGAATTAAAACCTGAAATTTCTGTCAACATTTCAAGCCGTCACTTCAACCAATACACTACATTTATCACATAAATATGCCAAAATACATATCTCATCTTCATGATACGAAGGCATATCTTATTTTTATTATATTATAATCTTACAGCATACGTGAATCATTTATATTGATATTAAGAACGAAAAATTAATTTTCGGGCTGATGCTACATTTTTAAAATATTTACACTTTTTCGGGCTAGAGCTACATTTTAGCAAAGAAATACACCATAATTCGGGATGAAAATTCGGACTAACTTCATAGACTTGAATCATGTCGAAGATGGTAAACGTTGGGGATACTCATGTCTTTCAAATATACTCGTATATATTATGCTATAAGCTAAAATTGTACAAAAAGATGAACCACCCTGTTGTCAAGTGTGTGAGATTTGAAATTTTGAACATTGACGATTTTATGCGACACAGATTCTAACATTTAAAAACAAAATTGTGTGTATGGCCCAAATATAGGTATATCCTATATAGAAGCGTTTGTTAGAAAGTGAACCTAAAATAGCAGGAGGCTGAAAACTGTTCTGGTATTTCCATTCATCCAGATATGAGGCAAAACTGAACAAATGTGTATGGGAAGGCTAACACAATGTTTCAGAAAAAATGTGTAAATAAAATATAATGACACTAAATCCTCATTTTCAATCTCCAAACTTGAACTAAGAGGTGATGGATGAAAGATTTACAACATGGATTTAGTAACTTCTGTTTCTAAAGGTGTGAGCTGTGCTGGAAGTAAAAAGAGTCTCAACAAAATACTAGTAACAGATTTTAATTGAAACCTTTACATTTTCAACCCCACTATCATCTAGGCTTCTGAGGCTGCAAAACTTTGCTAAAGCTTTCTAATAAATAATTGCCTTTGTTTGATCCCATAAACAAATAAAATAAAAGACAAACTCTGGATTATGTTGGAAGAGCTGACGTAGTCACTTATATCACCGACGAACATGATGATAACACAATTTTTTAAACCATTTATTGACTGAGACGAATTGCTACGAAGATAATTCATCATATTAAATTGTTGTTTGTTTTTTAAGTCTATCGTGAATTGAAATTTATTTGATTGAATCTTTCCTTGTATTTTTGAACTGAACAAATATAATAATGAAGAGGATTAATTATATAGTCCTGGGCATTATATTAAGAACAAAATGTTTGTAAATTGTAAAGATTTATTTAACTCAAAATTAAGCTTCTACATTTTGATCGCATCTTATTTATGCGCATTCCTCATAAATTCCTAAGTAGTAGCGCATTATTTTATCGAGGCATAAGTTATTCGAATTTCATTGGTTCACTTTGAAACCAGATTTTGTTTGAGAGGTTTGTTCTTTGTTTTACTTGGTATCTTATTTTAGTCTTGTTTTGTTCAACTGTCTTGGTGTGGAACAACCAGCCAATAAATAACTTATTAAGTCTACCACCAGTAAACGATATAGCTACGCTCACAAATAATCTCTAAATTAAATGTGGGATGTCATTGGACCAACTTAGTAAACAGTTCGAAATGGCACAGAAGAACTTTATAAACTATCTCCAGAATACTTTAAGATCCATGGTATTTGTAATAAGACATTCATAAATTTCTTACAATCGTTTTAAAGATTTGGCCAAATTACTTGATAAGGTAGATGAGTATCACTCAATTTAAAACGGCCATGCAGTTGTTTGTGGTCAAAATGTCTTTGGGTAGTTGTCTCTACAAGACAATTAACTAGTTCACAACGCAAAAATATGCTGTTAGGATTTTACATGTAAAAACGATTTTTACACTTTTGATGTAAATTATGTAAAGAACAATGTAAATTACATTAAACGTAAATTAAATGTAAAAAACGAAGTCAACATCATTCGCAGTGCCATCTATTATAAAATGTCAAAAATTCACCGACGTTCGCCTTACACATTATTGATTCGTATTTGTTAATCAGTTAGTTTTCAAGTCCACGTTATAACTTGGAAAGCTATTTTTTCACCTACACCCCAGCCAGTTAAAATGATTCAAAGCGAAATTAACCTGTAAAAATTTTTAATCTAAATCAAATTTAATGTAAAAAATAACCTTATGTAAATAACGAATTTTTACATGTAAAATATCGTGTACCTGTGGTCGGGGGGAACGCTTAGAATTTCACCACAGTATCCACTGCTTGTCGTAAGAGGCGACTAAAATGGTTGGATTGTTGGGCTTCACCCACAGCCGTAAAACTTTTTATTTTATTTGTTTTCTTTTTTTCTTTATAATTTTTATTCGTTATTTACGTTCAATTTATTATTTCGCCCGCGTTAATTTATTTTAATTTTTTAGTTTTGCTTTAATCATTTCAATTTTTATTTTTTATTGGGACGGTTTTACGCATTTTTGCGCACAAAAGTGTTTCTTTTTACAATGAGTAGTAAAATTAAAAAATCCCCGAAAAATGCCTCTTCGGATCGCGGGGTGAGGCATAATCCTCATAAAGATAATATTGATAGCCTTACCATCCATTTTGCCAATTTCCGTGGACTCGTGACTAATAAAAACTGCGCACATCAACATCTCGAATCACGCAGGCCCGACATATTAGTGCTAACGGAAACAAAAGTATCTCATAACATCTACGAGAACGAATTCTACTTCAAGCGCTACCAGTTCGAACAAGCATTCGAGTTGCAACGTGGAGTGTGTTTATTCATTAAAGAGCACATACCGTACACTCGACATCAGAAGTACGAAATTTTCTCAAAGACCGCTCAAACTATTGTACTTAAAATATTCCTTCCTAATAAAATCCTTTTTTAATTAGTTTATATAGATCCCCCAATCAAATGGGTTCAGAAACTATGAATTTCTTCGAGGGATTGTCAGACAAATGTGATGACATTAGCAATTTACATCCCTATACTTCGAATTAATTATGGTTGGTGACTTTAATGCGCACCATAAAGAATAGTTGAATCATCAAAATACGAACTGTGCTGGGCGTCAGACGGAGTGGCTTGCTGTTTTGCATGACCTTACGCAGATTGTTAGTGATTCCACATTTGAATGTCAAAATTCTACAAGCAGTCATATTCTGGATCTTTGTCTTACAACAATTCCGCATTCCATGGAAGCGCGTGTCGAGGCTGGAATTGGAAATTCTGACCACAACCTGATAACAGTAAAAATTTCTGTCGCAACACCACCAGAATTTAGACAGCAGCCAAGGCGTCTATGGCATTTTAACGAGGCTGACAATGATGGGTTACGGTCATTTTTTCAACATTTCCCGTGGGAGAGCCATTGTTGTTATAACAATCAAATAGACGACGCCGTTTCCAATTTCACCGAAACCGTTCTACATGGTATGAGTAAATATATCCCATCATCCTTTTCCAATCCCAATCCTAATTTTAAATTTTTTTCAAAAGAAGCCGCCAAAACCGCCAGACAAAATAAATCTGCTCACAAGAAATATAAGCGCAGCGAAATTTCGTTTAACGAATATAAGGCCACACGTAACATCAGTAAAAAAATCTGTGCGAAGGAAGCGAAAAGAGCTGACAACAAGAAAGCCGCTAAGGCTTCCGAGTTTAAAATCTCCAATCGCAACTTTTACCAGATGGTCGCATCGGTTGCCAATATTTCTAAAACATCTATTTCAGCAATGAAATGTGCAGACGGTGCTTTGGTGGTGGATCCATTTGCAGGCCGACTTACTGGCAAACGTCTTCACTTCAAACTCGACCTTAGTTGTCCCCGATGGAGTTACACCTCCGTCAATTCCGTATTGTGGTACCAAAATGGACCCTGTCAACATCTCGGAGGAAATTGTCTTCAGGAACCTGAAGATAATGGACATAAATAAGGCCACTGGACCTGACGGAATTCCTGTTCGAATATTGAAGGAGTTTGCCAGTGACTTGGCTCCAATATTAACTAAAATGTTTATCCTTTCTTATAAGCAAGGTAAATACCCAACGCCTGGAAGAGTGCGATGGTGCAACCGGTCCTTAAACGTGGTTGTGATAAAACTGACCCTTCAAACTACCGGCCAATATCAATTGTGTCAGCCGTGGCAACAGTTTTTGAGAAATGCATTAACCAACAACTGGTGCATTATCTTAAGATTAATAAAATAATTTCAGATAAACAATATGGCTTCCGTGAAAGTCGCTCCACAACCGATCTTTTGACGTATGTTACAAACAAATGGAATCTCGCCCTTGAGCACCATGGAGAAGCCTTTGCAATCGCTTTGGATATATCCAAGGCTTTTGACAAGGTTTGGCATGAGAATCTCATTTGTAAACTTGTGGCATACGGCTTAGATTTGATGACCATCAAGTGGATAAAAAGCCTTCTCAAAGACCGAAAGATCAACGTTGTGCTAAATGGGAGATCATCAACGACACACTCCCCAAATGCCGGAGTCCCTCAGGGATCAGTTTTGTCACCAACTTTGTTTTTGTTATACATTAATGACTTGTTGGATAGCACTGTGAATCCTATCCACAGTTTTGCCGATGATGCAACATTGCACTCTTCTATTTCATTCGAGGTCGAACCTATCAGAGTTAAATGGTAAACGGCTGGAAGTTGTCACTTCGCTTAATTCCGATTTGAGTACAATATTTGAGTGGGGAATTAAAAATCAGGTCAAATTTAACGAGAAAAAAACACAAATATGCACGTTCTCGCGTAAAAGAAGTCGCTACAAATACCCTTTTGTGGTAAAAGGCCACGTTCTCGTGGGTTGTGACTCAATTCGTCTGCTTGGTGTTCAAATTAGTAACAATTTAAAATGGAATGAACACATTATCGCATTGGCCAAATCAGCTTCACGTAAACTCGGATTCCTCAATAGATGCAGACGGTTTTTTAAATCGCATCAGGTTCTCCAGATATATAAAACCTTTATTAGACCGTGTATAGAATATTGCTGTCAAGTTTGGGGTGGAGCATATGGCACTGCTCTCCAGTTGCTGGATAGAGTTCAGCGGCGTGCCATACGAATAATACGAAACTCGAGACTTACGAAAGATCTAGACAGCCTACAGCACCGCAGAGATGTTGCAGAACTATGCGTGTTCTATAGATTAATAAATGGTAAATGTTCTGCAGAATTAAAGGAGAAAATACCACCATTAGTTACGCCAGGACGGGTAACACGAGGAACGGTCAATGCGCATAGGTTTACGGTGAAGCTGCCGAAACCTCGAACTGAAGGTACAAAGTGCGAATTCATTCATCGAACATCCAGGAAGTGGAATTCGTTATCCGGTTTTCAGTTTCCATTGGATTATAGAATGCACATGTTTAAGGCAGCTATCAACCTTTACTTGAAGGACCGCACGTTGGGTGCAGGAGCTCTGACAGTTACAAGGAGCTAGGACTGTCTAAAAGTCTGCCCTGCACCCAATTAAAGCATAATATAAAAAAAAAAAAAAAAAATTGAACGTCCAACAGTAGCTAAGATGTCGCCCAAAGTTCAAAAAGGGAAGGTTTGGGTCAGTTAGACTCTCGAATATCTTAAAAAATAGATTCAACTTTTATGAATTGTTCGTCGTCTATTTAACTGTCAACTTATAACTTCAAACTTTCCTTTGGTATAGATCTAAGTCACTTTTCATTTTTCCAATGACAAATTTTTCCTCATTTTCATTTGTACGGCGAGACTTTTCGAGTGGTACACCAATATGGGTTTTGGGTCTTCCGCTTTCATTTCGAATTATCATATCAAATGCGGCGCACCGAAGCTACCTGAAGTATTTTCGATTTCCCGTTCCATTTTGTCAATATTGGCGTTTGAATGTTTGATATCATCTTATGGGAGTGCTTCTAAAATGAATAGCCATACAAATTTGAATATTCGATAGAATTATCACAAGATAGGCTTGTTAAAAAATTTGCTGTACGTACTTAAACGATCGTATAGTGAACACCATGGTAATGTGGAAATCATTTATGCCTTGTGACCACAGTCATCATATATATATATATATATATATATATATATATATATATATATATATATATATATATATATATATATATATATATATATATATATATATATATATATATATATATATATATATATATATATATATATATAAATATATATACTTGTTTACAAAGTCTGGTTTGAGCAATGTTCAATGAGCGATTGTATTGGTTCGCTTACAACGAACACTTGAACGTTATAGCAATATTCTCAAAACTTCGATCAACACGCTGTGTCAATGGCAGGAGAACATCAAATGCAGGAAATATTTATATTTAAATATTTTTACTAGAATATCAATTGCTTGTATTCTGAGACGGTAATTATAGCCAAAAATTGGAATTTACGCTTTTGAAGTGGGGTTACTGCCATTCTCAAATTTTAATTATTGTTTAACATTGTGATAAATTGGTTATCGTATAAACAACGTTTACCGTGAAAGTTTAAAGTTGTCAAGTCCCAAATGCAATATATCTGGGTCATATAAAAAGTTGATTCCTACATATATCGGACAACATTCATCCTTAAACGGTTAAATTTCGGGTTCCATTCTGAAGACCCTTTCTTATGCGATGCTCTTTTACTATATAAAAAAGGCAAGACGGCTGTTAAAAAATTCTGTTAAAAAATTCTGTTCCGGATTCTTGATTCTGTTCCGGAAATTTAGATATCAAAAATGCACTTCGTTCTGGTCGACTATAGTCACTGAAAAAGTCGATAAAATTTTGTTACTTATGAAACAAAACCGGTACGCAAGCTGTCATGAAGTAGCGAAGGCATTAAACATCAACCACATGACAGTGTAAGATCATTTAAAAAGAGCAGGCTAAAGATGCCCGATTTTTGTATACCAAAAAAATTAACGCAAAGAAATTTGATGAACCGAATTGACATCACTGAAATGCTGCTGGAACGCCTACAGTTTTATGATGCGAATAATAACAGGCAACGAAATAATGGTGAATTACGACAATATCGAACGTAAGCGCTCATAGTTAAAGACTGGTGGCCTTCTACAAACGACTTTAATAAGAGTGGATGGACAGCATACAAGGTTATATTTAGTGTTTGGTAGGAATGGAAAGGAACTGTCCATTGAATTATAGTCCTGCTGCAGTGGCGAAATTATCAATTTGGTCTGTACTGTGCGCGTTTCGACTGTTTTAAACGTAGCAATCAATTTAAACGCAGAAAAAGAGACCAAAATTGGCCAATAGAAAAGGAGTTGTGTTCTATAATGAGAATGCGAGGCAACACAAACCTTTGATCGGAAAATATTGACGAAACTTGATTGGAAAGTTGTTCAAAAATACCCTAAACCAAAAATCCACGAACATGTTAAATGACCTTATATATATATATATATATATATATATATATATATATATATATATATATATATATATATATATATATATGTATATAATATATATATATATATATATATATATATATATATATATATATATATATATATATATATATATATATATATATATATATATATATATATATATATATATATATATATATATATATATATATATATATATATATATATATATATATTTATTTACGTTTTCCCCTAGTAGGGATTTAAACGAAGGCACGGTTTGATCACTGGATTGTGAATAATCAAAACCAATTGTTTGTCACTTTTACAGTACTTTTAATTCACTGTTATTTTCACTTTTTCTCTATTTCACTTTTTATTACTTTTTCCCGATTTTAATTTATCGCTGTCCCAATTCAAACTGAAACTATACACGTCCATAAAACCACCCTTTACCCAAAGTTGTTCGTCTCGAACAGGATCCAATTCTCTTCTTCTATAGAGAGCCAACCTTTCCAAATGTACAACCGTAGGTTTTCCTCGGATGCCCTTTTGAATTCGGTAGATAACATCATTGATTTTCGTAATCACCTTCCCAGCCAGGTTGCAGTTTTGGTGATAAGCCTCTCTTCCGTGGTAAGTTGGGAAGCCAAACTAACTGCCCTTCTTCAAACCCTCCTTCCCTTCTGGCCATATTAAATTGTGTACAAAAACGATGGTAGCTGGTGTTATTTCCGTTGCCTCATATGTTGCTGACCGATATATGCCATTAGGAACAGTGGTATATTTTGGTCCCAATTACGTTGGTTTCTATCCACAGTTTTATTAGAAATTCTTCCAACGTAGCGTTATACTGTTCGACCTAACCGTCTGACTGAGAATGAAAAGGTGTTGTTCTAGTTTTGTTGATCCCAATACTTGACACATTTCCTGGAACACCGCACTGATTCAAAATTGTAGCCTTGATCTGAATGCAGTTCCATAGGTACCCCATGTCGACTTATCCAATTTACCACGGCGTTAGCGATCGTTGTTGTTTCTTGGTTTGTAGTTGCCATACTTGTTTCCGCTTTTGCTGGTAGGAAATGGACCTGCAATATCCATAGCGATCCGCTCAAATGATTCTCCGCTTTTATACTGCTGCAGTTTTCCATGGCTTCGTTTTGCAGGACCTTTAACTGCCATGCACTGGTCACATTTTTGACACCATACTGCAACCGGTTGTCTGCATCCTGAACAGTAAAATCTTTCACGAACTTTTGCCAAAGTCTTATTGATACCTGGATGGCCATCACTTGTTCCTCCATGATACTCCCTCAAAATTTCTGTTATTCGGATCCTTGGTAACACCACAAATGTTTGTTTATTGTTACCATCGGAACTTTCCCAACCCCGTTTTAAACAGCCATCTTCAATTAACAGACTATCCCATTGAGCCCAATTTGCCTTAACTATATAGGACGCTTGTAAGTAATCTACTTCCGTAATGGTCTGTGCTGTTCTTCCCGATAGATGAATCGTGATCTTCCGATTGTTCCGTCATCGGATTGTAACACTTGCATAAGTCTCACGTAAACTACATGTTCCTTACTCTCTACCCAAATACAATCAACGACACATAGCCTTCTTGACAGTACATCTGCACTTCTTTCATGTTGTTGAATGCTATCGAAGCAACTCTATCTCACGTTTAATGCCTGCGATCTTGCAGGATACGCCTCCCTTTCTGATCATCATCTGTGTTTATCATTGGACCTACGGTACAAAACCGACGGTGTTATTGCTAACTTACGTCTAATTTCCCATCAATCTCACGATATATATTACCTAGTTTATTGCAGGCCCAACATCTGAGTCTATAACTGCTATCCCGGAACCTCATCGATGTTTCATTTACTGGTCATTTCTCCAGCTATAGTTCGACTCAACGCATTTTAAGTATGCTGGTTTGATTACGTTATATGCAGTTTCGTTTGTTAAGGCACAAGCGATGATCTCTGCAAATGTTGTTTTTGATGCTAGCACTACCGCTCGTCTTGTTTTTACATCACGAATACCATCAGTAAACGCATCAATTTTTATTCTTTTTGTTTATTCTTTTTGTGTATTTTGTCTAAAGTGTGTGCGAGATGAACCAATCGCTCTATGTCTGCTGCAAACTCCTGAAGTGTTTCTCCGATTCGCTAAGAACCACCTTTGAGCTCCATCCTATATAGATCTCACTTATGATCAGCACCATATTTTTGTTCTAAGGCTAGCATGATTCTATCATAGTCCCCGCGTTCGGATTCTGGAACGATTTGCAACATATTTTCCGAACCGCCTTTTAACGCCACTTTCACCAATTATTTCGCAATGTTGCCGTTTCAAATTGTAATTTGAAAATATTAAACGACGTCGTTTCGTCGAATGTCGCAGACTTTAATTTAATTCCGCTGGCGTACCATTCATAGATTATAAAAAAGTTCGATTTCTGGGATAGGTGAAGAATAGTGTTGAAGTTGTTTGAAGACCTCGATTCCAGACGAATGCTCACGAATACAAAACAGTTATTAATATTTATCGTATATAAACTGGGTGGAGGTTGTACATCAGAAATAGAATCGGAAATAATAAAATAATAAACCTCAAAAAATAATTACACTAACAAACAATATGGTAAACGCTTGGGCTACGCTAAAATAATTATTTCAAGCGTATTCAAATTGTAATTGAAATATATTTATTAATACTCGGAAGGAATTAAATATTTTTAATGAGTTTACCCGTGCTGAAATAAACTGAAACCAGTTTGGCTGAAATTTCCTTTTATATTTTTCTCCTTTTATATTTTTAGTATCATACGAGGGCAGTTCATTAAGTCTATGTGAAATTTCAGTAAGAAAATCCATTTCCTCTATATCACTTGTTTCTCATGAAGAAACAGAACATGGCTGGTGGGCAAATGGAATCGATTCAATAAGCCTATATGAATAGAATTTCTGCTGTTTATCGTTTTCCCGTGTTCAAAGTACAGTGTCACCATCACATTGTTCGCCACTGTGTATGACTTGAGTCTATATGCCAAATGCCTGTATTAATTCTAAAGTAAAGGTTTTTCATTTTTTACCAAGAAATTAATGAACAACCCTCGTAGAACGAAAAATAGTATTTTTAATTCAATATTATGTGTACGATACTGATTTTATAATGAGACAGTGATTGACGTGGGTGATCGAAAAATTTTAGTTTCCTATATCATGATGTTGTCTGTATGGAGCTATCACCACAAACCAAAATAGTTTATGTTTGGCTAATTTCAGTAATTTATAATGAGTTGGAAATATGAGATGATTATCTAACATCTCGTTTGGTTTTTTTGAAACACTGCATGGTGCATTATTCAGATGAAGAAAAACTATCTGTTGGATTAAATCAACCAGAAATAAAAAAAAAATTGTAGATCGATAATTGTAGCTGATTTGAAACAAGAGTAAGAGTTAAAGCTGCAGCGGTTGCAGCGGCTGGGTATGAATAAAAGGATTTTTCAACATCTCATCAGTGATGTGAATGAATCAATATATGACCTCGTGTTGGAATGCAAAAATCATGGAGGGATGAAAGAGTTGAATGAGAGTAGAGATAATGAAAGCTAGAATCCAACAAATATATATAATATCCCTTTATAATGGTGGAGATTACCATCCGCGGGTAGCTTCAACGCATTTGGCAAATATTGATTTAACGACAAATCGGATTAAAAAAAGGCAGTTAGGTCGAGGCAGTTTATTTTCCGTGCTCCTGGTTAACAGCGAAAAATACAACAGACGACTACAAATGATGTCATTTGCATATTATATACGGGACAGTTGCACACTTACTTTTAAAATAATTACGGCACATTCCTCGTTTACATAATTTACCGATTGCTTTTGGCGCGTATTCGATTGCAGAATGGAGTTACCCTGGCACTAACTTTATCTGCGGAATAGCAGAGAAAATGCATTAAAATTGTGACTGAACTTGCCAGTCGACGAAGTACCAGTTTGAAACATTGCCAAAATCAGAACAATCACCAACCAAATGATTTTCACTAAACTCTTTCTGTGAATCCATATTCCACTGAGCTAAGAATTTTGGACGACATATGAATTCCCTCTAATTAGCTACAAATACACGTGTGTTTTTAAAAAGAGTTCCAAAGAAATTGACATCTCGACCGGATTTATCCGATTACTTACTGATTACTACCAGTTGGCCGATTGTAAAGGAAGAGTTCATCCGGTATATTGTTCAAACATAGTGCAAAAGTTCAAAAAATATAATTGGCTTAGTGAACGATACCAAAATCGATTAACACAGCTATCAACCACGATCACAATTTGCAATTGAAAGAAGGTTCATTCATCATAATGTTACCAAACATCAATCAACATTGATTGTGCAAAGGAACGAGACTGTTTGTTAAAAATCTATCCGAGAAGATTATCCGCACTCCACTTCTATTTTCCAACCATTAATAGGTTCCGACCAACTATTTAATTAAATCATTTATTTAAATTAAAACAAAACACACAGCATATATACATGTCATGTTAGTTTGCTGCAAAAAATTATGATATCAATACTGCACACATATGTGTGGTTATACATACTCGTATGTACAATACGAATCTATAGAAATATTTTCGAAATTTAAATGATTTTAATTGATGTTTCACACATATCGTATTTTAAATTAAATTTTAATTAATTTATAAATTTATAAATTTATGTCGACTGTTGAAATGAACAAGTTACATTTCAGAATTGGTAGAATTAACACCAGACTCTCACACTGTCGGGTGGATAGAAATTAAAGGCACAAATGAAATTACGTTGTTCATATTTAAATTCAACGAGTTAATCGTGTATTGATTTGATGATATGATTACATTGATGACAGCAATTTAGTGTGCGACAAAGGAAGAAACCAAATAATAATGAAAGCCATTTAAGTCATTGTCTGTGAAAACTGTATTGAAAATTATAGTGAAGAAATTGTACAACTCTAAAATATAAATCCCGAATTTTGTGCAAAATGGCGTTGCACGTCACTTGTACTATTTCTAGATTATTGTGGGACGGAAGTATTGATTTAGCCAATGGGATTAATTTTCTTCGAACACTTTCTCATTCATACGATTATTCAGTTGAACAAAAACTCTCTTTTTGCAATTCGACCTTATAGTTCAGTGGTTGAAGCTATACGACAGTTCGAGCGGGAGGTATACCAGGTTCGAATCCCAATAGAAGCGTGATTGGGCCTTAGTGACAGAGGACACTAATAAAAAACAGTACTCTATTGGGATTTGAACCATAATACTAACGGCTCCACAGGAAATATAAAAACCTCTATTCCATTTTTTCCATTCGTCTAATGCACTTGTTCTTTAATTCCTATCCCTTCTTCATGTGTGTCTTGTCTATCGGAGAACATCAGATAGTTGACCGTTTTTGTTGTTATCTCGTCACAATTTTTCCACCTTTTACGCCACTAATGCCAAATATATCGATGCTATATCGCTTCATTTCCTTTTCAGCTCGCCCTAACCTTCATGTTTCCGTTGAAGTTCTGATGTTCCAATTTTCGATTCGTCTCGATGTTTGTGTTGTGTAATTTTGCATTTGTTTCTCTTTGGTGTTCCCAAGTGCAGGTCACCCAAAAGAACTTTTGTCCTCTTAGCTGTCTCTGCTCTCTCGCACCCAATTTGAATATATGCGCTTTTGATAAATGCAACTCTAATGCAACCGAAAACATCGCACACTCATCAACGATCAGAGACAATCCAGCTATATAGCTTACAGCAACAGAAGATGGTCTAACACAATTGTGTTACGATATAGCAATGGCAAAGAAGTATGCCATCTCAAACTGCGTTTATCATAGTTGTAGCCTGGTGTAGTGACCAGGGTCTATCAGTCAATCCGAGGAAAACTGAAATGGCTCTTTTCACTTGACGCCGGAGTCTTGGAAACTTTAGTCTTCAATAAATTGGGGCGCACACGATCCCACTCTCTTTTTAAGTCAAGTATCTAGGGGTCTGGTTAGATCGGAAGATTACTTGGGAAAAACATATAGAAGACTAATGCAACAAATCATACATTTATTGGAAATGCAAAGTCATTTGGCAAATCATGGGGTCTGAGACCTAGACGCGTGTACTGGCTATACGTTTCAGTGATCAGACCCATAGTCTCGTTTGCCACATTCATTTGGTTGCCTAGAACAATGAGCGGGATTGTAGTCCTTCAAAGATTTGTTTGTCTTAGTATAGTATGAGCTATGCACACCACTCCTACTGCAGCTCTTGAGATTGCTGTGGGTCTGCTGCTACTTGATCTTCTCAATGCAAAAACAATATATTTGATCCTTCGGGGCACTGTCAAATATGAAGAGAGGTTGGCTGGCACATAACTGCCCACATGCCCTCAGACATTATGGTGACGAAGTACGTCTTCGGGAAATTATTGCATGTAACTATTACTGGAAATCACACATGGGACTAAAACTACCCCTCCGGCAACGATATGTTAATCTTTACTGACGGATCAGTATGCCGTAATCTAGCTGGTGCCTGCTTACAAAATCCTGAGGTTGAATTATCTATCCCGCTTGGTAGGTACGCTACTGTTTTTCAGGCCGAAATTGCCTCAATTTTGAAAGCAGTACTCTTTATAAAAGGGATAAATTGCAGAGATCGTCGTATCTGCATTCTTTCTGAAAGCCAGGCTCCCCTAAAGGAGATTGATTTCAAGCTGTTTCATCGAAACTTGTTTTGGAAACGATAAGTGCCTTAATCAATCGACTAGCCAGGCTGAATAAAGATAGACTCCACTGGATACCCAGTCACATGGATATCAAAGGGAATATTTTGGCCGATAAATTTGCCTGATTGGGTGCGACATTCACCTATGTGGGACTTAAGCCCGCTCTAGGAGTGACGTCACTATCTCTCAAACAAGAAATTGATTATCACTTTGGAGATCTGCACCAAAAGAAAAGGGATAATCTCATTTCTTGTCGTTTATCCAAAATCTTTTTTTGGATCAGTAAACCAACAAAGATCCCAGTCTTTCTCAAACTATGATAGACACAATTTAACGATCTTGCTGGGCATTCTCAAGGGGCACTGCTTCCTGAATAGTCATATGTTTTAAAAACAGTGTGGGTACGGGAAGGAAGAAAATGTTTAGCACTTTTTGTGCTCATGTTCTTCATACTCTTCCCATAGACTGCACTGTTTCGGCTCACAATTCCTATTTGAGGACCAATTGACGAACTTGAGGATACCGAATATCTTGGAATTCATTAGAAGAACAAACAGATTCCGGGACTGAGAGTGTTCGTCTGGGAAGAGATGTCCCAATGGGCCAATTGAGCCTGAGTAAGTGAGAAAAAACTGCCATCTCAAATGAAGCTCTGTTATCTATAGTTTTATATAATGAACTATCATCAGTATCACGATCATAGTTCATTATATAAAACTATTATAGATTTTATATGCAAAAAAAATCGAATTGGAATTGGCAAGTCTTCAACCGATACAATTATCAAGACTAACACAGGCATAAATTATTTTTATTTTCAGGAACTAGTCCAGATGGGAGCTGATATAAAACATCCTTACTCAATGTCAGCAAAAATGATTTCTCAAATACTTACATCGTATATGTACAGCAACGAGAACCTAACACCAAGAAATCTCGGTTAAATCCGATACGATCACAACTTCCTTTCCGAACTTTCCACAACAACGACATAACTAGTCAACTACTGACTGGTATGTAAAATGAGTCTCGCCTCAAGCAAGTTGCTTAAATATTGCACCTGCATAGAACTGCATAGACAAATTCAGGCTTTTATTATCGAATTGCTTTTATTGATTATTTATCCAGTTATTGGCTAGTTGGCATGCAACCATTTATTCATATCGATAGCGATCTCATTCTCCAGTTTTTTACTTATACAGATGTGTTCTAATATATCTTATCTGCTGTGTTTCACTATATGCTAGCTGTCTAATCAATATTCAAGCGTATAATGAACCCGACAATATTCCTCGCCGCAGTATCAATATCAATTCATTCGGATATATTGTTCTGCCTCCAATGCTGTCTTAGACGGATTATAGCTGTGCCTTGTCTCATAACACATGTTCCGCCGGAGATTCACTTATCGATCGCAAAAAAGTCACCAGTCAGACACACTCATCCACTTTTTCTTTTTGTTGTATCGTAAGCCAATGTTATCCGTAAAAAAGCCAGTATATAGCCTCAACTCAAAATATGTCGATCTTGGTGCAACTCAGTGCTCCCCCACCATTATGCGATGATCTATGCATGTTCTCGCAGTACGACCCCAGTCCAATAATTTCATATGCGACTCCAGCACAAACGGCCTCTTTTCACACAATTCGAGCATGAATATTCCCACATAAGGATTAACTTATTCATCTCTTATAGCTTATTGCTAACATTTAATGACCTTTGGATCACACCTGATATACATATGATAAGACAGAAAAGCCTTATAAAATGCATTCCAGTTTTACTAATCAGTGTGTCTAAATATATAGAAAGACAAATTAGTGTGAGGTCTAAAACCTATACCATAATGGCACACTTGAATATTTTACGCAACTAGATATTCAAATACATACTGACCCGTTGTATTTGTATCACTGCTGCCCCATAGTATTTGGTGTGAAACTGCATCACATCCTACATAAAGTCTTTCTTTTGACCATAAGCCGATTGTCTTCCACCGGAAGCACAGAATCCTAGTTTTCTCGGAAATAAGCTAACGGTTTTAACGCCTCTCAGATCCTTCTCACTTTTGCTTTTTTCCGCCAGGTGGAAGTACTTTCTTCAATCCCAATTTCTTATTAAAAATATTCTAAAGGACTCTGATCCACCAACAAAAATGCTCCTAAACGCTAACTTGATCCTTTTGAGCTTGATCGTAACTACGACGGGAATCACCGACAAAGATTGACGCTTATCCTTCGGTCGAAAAACCACAAAGTAAAATTTAAAATTGATATTGTGGTTCCTCTTCTTTAGTGTCTCGGCAGACACATGACCTACAGAGAGTATGCAAAAGATTGCCTTCGTCTTGGTCACTCTACGTAAAATTCTACCACCTTGATATACTTCAAGCCAAATAATCGACACTCTCTGGCAAAGTGGCCAAACGCAATTTATACAGGGGGAAATTCAATCGTCATTTGTTCCCCAACCATGCTGGCTAGCCACTGTGAGGTATCCTATTCAGTACAGTTAGTTGAAAACCAGCTACTTTGGTTCTAGTTGCAAAAAATGAATGCTCCAATGTCTTAAGGTGCCCATACACCTGCAAGCATGATTGACAATCATCGTGCTTGCGCAATCATTTTGAGAGTGTATGGGGGTGATTGAAGGCTTCCTCAATCCTGTAAAAATGATTGACGAAATATCAAACATGTTTGATTTTTTCTCTTCAATCATACGCTTGCGCAATCATGATTGAGAGTGTATTTGTCTTGCTGGTCAATCGTGTATGACAGCTCCATTATTATTTAAACAATTTAGAGTACTTTATGATTGACGTTGTTAAATAGAAATGAAGATTGCACAACAAGATTGTGTAGTGTGTGAAACGCATCAAGCATGCTGGACGAGCAGGCTTGTCAAGCATTCTTGCAGGTGTATATAAAGGTGCCCACCTTTATATATCTTCAATTTGCTGTTGTACAGAAACCGACACAGATTGTAGTTGAGCTACTTAAATTTAATCTGTTGGTTTAGCCAAATTGACAAATGCTCTTGTTCGCAATTTTGATGTACAGAATATCAACATGATATGATGATGAAAACAGCTTTCGCATACTGTCAAAAGTTTATCTACAGTTTCTAAAAACCAAACACACGTCTATGGGCAACATATAGTTATCAAAAAAAAATTCGTAATCTTAAAATGAACAACAAATACTTTAAACATAATATAAATTTAATCAATCTTCATGTATGTTTCTGCTTCGTGTATATATGTAAGCTTAAAACTCGTTCGAAAATTCTACAAAACTCGAATAACTTGATGAATGATACGTAATCGATTGGGTTTTTCATCGCCATACGTGCAGCAATAAATCATTTATTTTACTCCATATAAGTATATATACATACATGAATATTTGAACCGAAATCAATTCAATTGATAAATAAAACAGCCATAAACAATTTCAGTTTCATAAACAATTCAATTTCATCCCAAATTGTTGTGTTGCGCTCAAACATTTCCAATCTTATATCAAAAAATGCTAGAACATCGATGATGTTTCACATATTATTATCATGAAGATGATTGTCGAGTATATAAAAGTATTTTCATTTTTTTTTTTTTTGGGATGAAATTGAAAATTGAAAATCATGTTTTTCTATTGTACATATATCGATTGTACTGTGCGGTTCTATATATCGCCCAAACATTGAGATGTGAAGCATAACAATGCGGTCGGTCGGTATATGCACAATAAAAATCATATTACACAAACAATACCCGAGTTAAAAGTTATTTATGGGTCGTCGTGCTTTATGAGTTGGATATCGCTTTTATAGTGACATATCCCCCAACCCCTTGAAATTGTCATAAAGTAGGCGAGCTTATAAAACAATTTATAATAATAGCCGACGAAAGTAGGAACTAATTAAACAAATTTGAAACTTTAATTATCAAAACTGCTGTCGTGACAAACTTTTATAGATTATTGTTTGTGTTAATTAAAAACAAGCTTTTACCTATCGGTCGATTTACCGTAGCGTGTATATGTCTATACATATAGTGTATGAACAACTAATTTTATTTATCTTTTCAATTTTAGACGGTTGCCATTAATTAGCCTAATTAGCCAATTTTGTCTTCTTCTCTATGTATAAGGAATTCCAGTTTCTTATATATGTACTGTATGACCTCGGTTTATGTTTATATAGAAGAAAACCTGACAAATTATAATTAGTTCATGGAAAATTCATTTACGAATAAATAAATCCATATACAGGATAAACGATATCAGCCAAATGGCCGCTACGGCAACGCTTTCATCACCATATACTTTTTATCAAATTTTTCATGACCAATTTACGGCACATTTACGGCTATCTATGCCCTCGATAACATCACGAATTCCTTCTTTAAGGTCTTGAATCGATTGTAGAGTATTGACAGACCTTATCTTACACGTGGCCCTAAGAAAAAGTTATATTGGTGTTTAATCATCGGTGGCCAATTGTGATCATCTCTTCGATAAGATAAATAAAACAGTCAGCAATGTTTTTTTTCCAAAAATGCAAAGTGGGTTTTTTTCTACACTACGGGCTACAGCTGTAATATTCTGTTGTCCTTGAGAGATGCACATTCTTAAAATTACTTGCATGTCCCAAACTTGTTATTAGAAAATCCTTAATTTGCCTATTATCAGAGAATTGCAAAAACTACGATGGTATAGTTTTCGTACAAGTCAAGACGGGAGACAGGAGAATATATAACTCGAGTGTCTTGTGTAGGTCTTGTCAAGATATTGTCAAAAATACAATTTAACGATTTAATTACCCGTCTGTTAAAGTGAACAGTGTTTAAGAAGTACTGAAAACCTCAGTTGTCGGTGCCGCCAGGAAACTTGGTATATAGCGAAAACTAAACACAAAATTATGGCTTGAAATATAGAGCATAATGAAGCGCAAACTTGGATTTTAATCGAAAGAACAACTAAACAAAAACTCAGCATCGTGATTACATCGTCACCAGATTTCACAATACACCAGATTTCACAATACTTGAGGTACTTGACTTTAAGTGTCTTGGATCTCTCATTTCATGAGAATTTGTTGGAGATTATATCAAGATCTACAAGGAAACGTTAACGTTCGTTTTTGAAATCAAAATATCAAATGCGGATAAGCTGAGACGGGAGTTTAATCTTAATGCATGAGTACGAAAGATGGTTTCTAGCCTTCGAAAGAAATCACACGGATGATATATGGTGAAAAACACAACGTTTTTGGCACACACCGAGTTCTTTTGACTCACGAAACCGGAAACCAAATCCGAATTTCTGATATTATCCATTACATCAAAGATCAGCGAGTGCACTGGATTGGTCTCAATATTCGGGCCTATCCGGAGGTTATTGTCAGGTGGTCTTTAAAGGTTTTTTAACAGGCGAACGTAATAGCATGATTTAAACCGACGAAATGACCAGGTGCGGACAATAGTAAATGTTTAAAAGCCGTTAAAAAAACCATTAGCCAGAACGGTTCAGAAGACTATGATCATTTATAATATTTGGTCACGCGAAATTAAAGGTTAGAGATGGGAATCTACAAAGCATCGACATTCGAGAGTTGTTGAAATGAATATTTGATTCACGGATGAACCAAGAAACTAAGCCGTTTTAGGATAGCGATTTTATTTAATTCATCGAATTAAACAGTATAGAAGGAATAACCACGTTCAAACAACCCATAAAAAAAAATGATAAAAGCGTTCCGTAACAACCAGCGAAGGGAACTGATGTCTGCAAACAATATCATGACGTCATACAATATCATGATGTCACATTGAAAGATCGGTGATCTTTTGTAAACACTATATACAGACAAAATTTATTTTGAGGTCGATATTGTGGTTTTCTTATGGAAAAGTATCCTGAAGAGTGATTGGGAATGCAATCAAACTGTTAAAATTATTCAAAGATGGTTTATCCAGGTTGGCTTAAAATAAGCAGAAAAAGTTGGAAAAGTATTGTAGCGAATACTTAGGAGTAGTTTTAGATGGAAGATCATTGGTATACGAATAGGACCAGGCTTAATACACTTCCTGGTAGCTCCTTCGATCTAAAAATTCTATATAGTTCAGATATAGCTCCACAGAACTAAACAATTGCCGAATAGACCTTTTCGCTACTAAAGTTTTTTTAATAATATTCTTTATCGATTGTTTGCCCTTGATCAATTATTTGAAAGACTTCAAAACCCGTTCTGATGATTAATGGTATGTGTATGTCCAATCAATCTCACACTTGGACTAAGATCTTATATTTGTGTCATTAGAATGTTGTGTAAGATATACATACCATATCGATCAATAGGACTTACAGTTACGGTTTTACTATTCCAATACCAGTGATTGAATGAGACAATTCACCTTCGTGCTGTCCCAAACAGGATCTTATATGTATGTCCTACCAATGTCAAACTTGGACCATGATCTCGTATTTTAGCATGAATATTTGGTGTAAGAGATAAAGAGGAATTATAATTAGTGTTTCGATTTCAGTGATTGAATCAGACGATTTCGGACTGTCCCAAACGCACATGCACTAGCACCTTGATAACTATTTCAAAATATATATTTAGGTACTAATAAGATATTTACCTTTTGGCCTTATATTATTTTCAACATTGTTCACCATTGAACGTTATAAGAAAAAGGAATATAAGTCACAGAAACAATAAACATTTAAAATAAACATTTCTCCACAATCCAACAAAACTGCAGAAATGTTAGACGTTAAGGTAAAATCTATGCTCCTCACATGTTCTCTTTTTTCATCAATTTTTAAATTACGATTTATCGTGTCATTTGAAATAATTTATGAATACACTGAAAAAAATTGATTTGGGATATTTACTAACTTTGCTTAGTAAAATTTAATTTACGAATAGCACAAATCATTTTTAAAGTTTGTATGTGCAGTTTAAAAATTTGCTGTGTAATAATTACAATTGATTTCTGATTATTGAAAACTTAGATTAGTATTATTCAAACAAACCTCTTTTGTAATATTTACTATGTGATTTGTAATAATTACAAAATAATGTAAATTTTGAGAGAATCTACCATATTTTATGTAGTTTATATTTTCTCAAATTTTACTTTCTTTGTAATTATTACTAATCACATTGTAAAAATTACAATGAAGGTTTGTTCGAAAATTAATTAGAAATCAATTATAATTATCACACAAAAAAGGTGTAAACGGCACGTGCATATTTAAAAAATGATTTGTGCTGTACCAAAACAGCTGATTGAAGCATTTAACTCATCATTTGTTTAGCTTTTAAGGAACGGTTTTATATTTTTAGGTAATTCTATGGAAACATCAAAGAAAATGTACATTGCATACATAGATTTATTTTTTATAGTTTAAATAACAAGAATACTAAAAATGGATATGCTTTCAATTGGTGCATCATGGAAATTTTAGCGATCATTTCAAAGCTATTGTAATCATTCCATTAAAATAATTATTTTTAATTATTGACGTGCTCTGCATTTCTTGATTTCTGCATTTTATATAGAAATCGCAACAACCATTTCATCAAAAATAGTGTTACTCTCGAGTCATCACATCACATACTCTTCGCAAACACAATATCATCCCAGCCAATCATCAAATAGCATGTTGAATTCTAAAAATCGTACGATATCGGTACAAACATTACGTATTCCAATCCCGACAATAATGTAAAGTTTACTATTTGCCAACTAAATATATTCAAAGGATTAGTAAAATACAGAAAGCTTTGTGTTAATTACTAAGCATTTGTAGTTTACTCCCACCTTTTTGAAAATATTTTGCCAAACCAAATGAATGGTAAATGTATGTTTCACAATCTCATTATATCCGTGAATTTAGTGGTGATGCATAGACATGCAGAGTTACAATAAAAACGGGATTAGTTAAAAATTTTAATGTTATATAATTATTCCAGGTAAGTTGGTGTTGGTTTAATTAGTGCTAACTTTAATAAGTGATGTGTTTTTATTCAATAAATCTGTGACAATTAAGCAAAAATAAAAAATCGAGTGACGCTATTTTTAATCATTCATATACATTTTATTTTAGTGTTCTTATCGATATAAGAACTGTATTAAAGTAAATATTTGAATATTATAACGCAAAAAATTGTATCCCTATACGCGACTTTCATGTAATAATATTTAATTTATAGAAGACGCCGTATTCTCGGCCATTTGAACGCCAAAGAAAATCAATTTTGATATTGGTAAGTTAATTCGCATATTACTAAGCAGTAGTAAAATAGTTTTGTGTATGCTGAGTAGTTGAATTAAATTAAAGTTTATTTTTAAACCGTATACATACATATGTCTACTTATGTTAGTATTTATGTATATAAACCTAACCATAATATTCAAAATTTATTTAAAAACTTAAGTTATAGGTTTGCTTTACAATTACTATATAACCAACAAAATATTTTTTTCTTATTAAGTCTCAGAGAATCATGTTTCGACAAATGAATACCAGGCCCAACAGAAATCCTATGAAGAAACAGGTCAGTCCAATAATATTTTTGGTATAACAAACATATTTTTAAAATATATTTATTAATTTACAGGTGGAAATGTCACTCTAAGCACGCGTTTTCCAGATCGATTCATATGATCATCGTTTGCTACCAACACTACCAATATAAGCTTTGAAAATGCCGCCACAAATCCAGGTAAATATTCTTAAATTAAAATTAAATGCTAAACGTTAAATGTGTATAAACTTATTATATTAAACAATCTCCTATTTCCAGATTCCTTGAATTCAAAGCTGTTGTTTCCCTCCTTCGTTTTTGACCTGGACAATGGAAGATGCCCAATCTATTTAGTAACTGAAGCAACCAAAAATTAAAACCTTACCTGGATCCATCATGTTTAATTTAGCTTTTTTTGGAACAAATTGATTTTAATTCTAGTTAAATTAGCTAATTTATACAAATTTAAATTATGCCCATTGAATTTTGTTATAGTTCTGTAACTTAATTATCTAAATAAAATTTAAATTATTGGAATGTTAATGTCTTATTTAAAGTTTATTCTATTCATAATATTTATATCGTATGGTTAACACAAAATATTTAGTGTCCATATATATACAGGGTGTCCCCGATTGGGATGCTGATCCGTTACGGGCTGATTCCTTGGTTCATTTCATGAAAAAAATCGTATGGCAGGGGGGGTCAATTTTTGATATTCTTTGAGATACAGCGCGTTTAAAAAATTTGGTTCGGAAAAAAAGTACAAGCGGATATTAAGCTGTAACTTACAAAATTTTTATCGGACAGCAACTAACAAAGTCTCATTTGACGGACAACTAAATAGGCTATATTTAAGATCTCATTGGCTATCTCGCATCTGTATCCATTTAAGAGCTATGGCGTTCTAAAGTTAAAAAAAATAAAAAAAAAATGATATTTTTTTTCATAAATTTGAGTTTTTCTCAAAAAAATGCCCTAATAAATATTTTTTTTTTTACTAAATTTTAATCCGCTATGATCTCCTCTACAATCCCTCAATACATTGTTTGTACCCATGTGTTATAGTTTTTTACTTATGAGACGAAGAATGAAAACACTACCCACAAATATTTTCTGTTAAAAGATAATGGTAGTGTAAAAATTGTAACAATTTTTTTTCGTTAGTAAAATAAGAGGCGACGATTAGCAACTCATTCGTGTTTCGTGTGTCCTGTTTTCATTCTTCGTCTCATAAGTAAAAAACTATAACACGTGGGTACAAATAATGTGTTGAGGGATTGTAAAGGAGATCATAGCGGATTAAAATTAAGTAAAAAAAAAAATTTTTTCATTTTTTTGAGAAAAACTCAAATTTATGAAAAAAAATATCATTTTTTTTTATTTTATTAACTTTAAAACGCCATAGCTCTTAAATGGATACAGATGCGAGATAGCCAATGAGATCTTAAATATAGCCTATTTAGTTGTCCGTCAAATGAGACTTTGTTAGTTGCTGTCCGATAAAAATTTTGTAAGTTACAGCTTAATATCCGCTTGTACTTTTTTTCCGAACCAAATTTTTTAAACGCGCTGTATCTCAAAGAATATCAAAAATTGACCCCCCCTGCCATACGATTTTTTTCATGAAATGAACCAAGGAATCAGCCCGTAACGGATCAGCATCCCAATCGGGGACACCCTGTATATATATATATATATATATATATATATATATATATATATATATATATATATATATATATATATATGTATATATATATATATATGTATATATATATATATATATATATATATATATATATCGAGAGAGGGAGAGAGAGAAATTTTTCACCAGTATTAAGAATACTTAAATAGCGCTTTGTCAATACTACATATGCTTTGCTTAAAGACGAGTAATATTTTATAATATCTAGCAAATATTACATTGCTTAGTAAAAAATCTTCTGCTTATACAACTTATGCTTTCATATTATTACCAAGCATTTAGTAAATGCGATGAACAGTAATAGTAAAAATTACCTAAACTGTGTAAATAAGCCAGAATGAATACTCACTTTTTGAAATGAGCTTTATTTAGTGTATCAATAATGTACGTTTTATCATGAAACTCATACGAAACGTACAAATTTCTTTTTAAGTTTTTAGGTATTACAACTTAGAGCTTTAAAAATTTTATTTCATAAAATGACTAAGAAAGGATGAAATTAGATCTGAATATATTTCATTTTTTTCAAATCAAAATAAATCACGATCAAATTTAATTATAAATTGATCTAGTTTTTATAAATTGTGTGCTTTTTATTTCAATATAAACGATATCCTCTAAAATATATTCTATTCGCTCTAATTCTCGCTTGGTCGTACGACGAAAGTCAAACTCATTACTAAATAAATTTAGAAAAATAATATTGACGAAAATACACATAATTGAACGCGAAAACTTAAAAACTTAATAATTAATTTATTTAAATGAAATTATGTATTCGAAAAAATTAACTAAAACCGAATTTATAAACATAAATCAACTCAAAAGAAATTTTCAACATGCAGTTGTCAATAAATAATATTATCAGCTGATCAATGTTTACATTTCAAAATGAACACAATAACCTAATCACAATTTCTATTTTGCTACACATTTATTCACAATCACAGCACAACACTACACTATATTCTCAATCCTGAAATACATCGAATCATTAAAAATGCTTTATTAATGCTGTATCAACATAAAAATAATATTTAATTGCATAATTATGCATTAAATACAAAACCAATTTTCATAATGACTTAAATGTCATAACAATGGGAGAGAGAGAATATTTTTTTATATTGAATGATAGTTCGATGAAATGCCATTACGATCGTTGCTGTTGTATAAAAATTTTGCAAGCCATTCATGTTAAAATCATACATGTGTGCATGTAATCATTAAATCTAGTTAAATGTGTGTATGAGATTTTGTGCATTGGTGTTGTTGATTTTATATATGAAAGCAAAACACAAATCACAATACAACTTAACATTAATGAAATTGATTTGTTTGGTGTTAAGTGCCATTTTGATTTATTCTCTTTGTGAGCATACTTAAAATAAAATATACTTCTCGTAACCTAACTATGTATCTGTCTCTGTTTACATTTTAAGTTATTAAAATATCATATTTTCATTTAATGAATAAAGGAAAATGGAAAAATAAATCGAAAAATGATCAGTCTCAGGATCAAAACTGAAATTTCTGTTTTCAATTGAATATAACCTAAGTTAAATTTGAACTACTTTTCATTCAAATATTTACTATATGGTAAAGCCTTACCTTTCATACATTTTGTATGAAACTGACGTTGATTTTTGTATTTTTTGTTACACTAAATAAAGCTCATTTAGAACATTCCTGCTTCGATTAATTTAGAATGCTTTGATATAACACATCAATTTTATGTTGTTTTTGTAAAAGTGGTTTACTGTTATAACAAAATATAGCAAATTGCATAGTAACAATTACTATTTTAAATTGAATATAGCAAATCAAAAACACATTTATAAAATAACTAAATAACTAAGCATTTAGTTAGATTTAATCAATTAACTTTACGTTATTTGATAAGCGCTTAGTTGGCTGAAAAACTACTAAATTTTTATTAGTATTTACACTGCTTTTTGGTGAAGAATGCAAATCATTTCTTTCAGTGTATATTATATGTAATATGAATGTTGCTATCTGCAAAAACGACATAGTACTGAATCTGAAACATGTCTCCCATCAGTTCTTCAAGGCAGAGAAACCAAAACAACAAACAAATATGTATCAGCCCTGAAAGTTTCCACTACCAAGACCTCATCAAATTAGACCAAAAATATGACAAAACTGTGAAAAGCTTTGTTTTTCAAATAGTATATGCTTTTAACGCTGCTATTGTTCATTTTAAATACCATTTTATAAAAATGGTTAAATATGTGGGTATGTACGATACAGCGGTTAATAACTAAATTACTAACAGCCAATCAACCGATTTTTAATAGTTAATAATATGAAACTCAAGATTCAGCAACTGTACTGAACACTTCCATTCCGAAATTTATATCTCACGATAAAGCACTACAAACTGGATATATCCATCCAACGCGTGTTCATATCAGATTTACTCAATCAAAAAGGGCAGAAAAATCGATTCAGGAAAAGAAATATATCTGCATACACATACATACATATGTATAAATATAAATATATAAATATATAAATATATAAATATATAAATATATAAATATATATATATATATATATATATATATATATATATATATATATATATATATATATATATATATATATATATATATTATACATAGTACAAACTCGCTTATTGCAACACTCGATATCCTCAAATACTCGATAGTACAACATACCAATTATTACACTGAAAAATTTTTCAACAGCAATGATTTAAAAATTAATCTCGATAATTGCAACTTTCTGTTTTTTTTTTCGTTGTCCGTTTTCGTATTTAGAATGTGTCTTCCACCCAATACTTCAGCCTTGATCCAGCCAATGGATGAAAATGTTATAAACATAACCTTGTTTTATAGAAAAAAAAAATTGAAGCATTTCTTGGCACAATGATTTTGAAGCAGCGTTTAAGAACACTAACTTAAGACACGCGGTAGCTTTACTGTTTAATGCATGGACAAGTTTTGATTCAAGCACGATTGCTAAATCCACCCTCTTTGGAGGTTGGCTCAAATGATTCTAGGGTGGGCGAATCATTGTTAAACTCATTTGGACGAAGTTCCAAACTGCAGAGATCACTAAAATCTTCAACTGCAAATATATTTCAGTACGAAAAGAAAACGCCGAGCTCCGCGAACAACTGAGAGAAATACAGCAATTCACTGCTAAATTGAAAGAAAAATTTACAATCTTAAAGAAAGAAAATGAAGAACTTCAGAAAGCTGTAAAAACACCAGCAGTATAGTTGAGACGACACCCAAACCTATAATCGAGGATGTCAGTGATTCATTCCATACGGATGAAGAACTTGAAAGAGAAACTAATTGGGTCTTACATCAAATTAGAAGACCAAGCACCTCCACCAATTAGCATCGTTGGAATATCTAATTATTCCACTATACAATCGATTATGAAATCGGTTACGACAGCTGAATATAAACTTGTATCTCTAAGCAATGGGGTCTGGAAAATTAATGTGATGGATTCTAACACCTATAGAGCTTTAGCTACGAAGCTAAATTCCGAGGGATATCAGTGGTTTACCTATGAGGACAAGAATAATCGTCCAATAAAGGTTATGGCTAGGGATCTTCACCCAACCTGCGAAACAGAGGAAATTATTGAAGATCTCAAGCAAAAGGGTCATCAAATAGAAAATGCCGTAAACATCATAAAGAAAGAAAAAATTGAAACCGTACAAGGAGTTCAAATAAACAAAAGAGGGCTTCCACTATTTATGCTCACTTTTAATAATAAAGAAAAATTAGAAGATGTTTATAATATCAAGGCAATACTTAACATGAGAGTAAAAATAGAGCCATTGAAAAAAATAGCGGTCGCATACCGCAGTGCAAAAAATTTCAAGGTTTTAACCATACTCAGAAGTATTCCCAAAGAGATGCTAGATGCGTTAGGTGTGCTGGTAAACATCATTTTTCTAAATTCCGAAAAAATAGATGTATGCCTAATATCTGAAACCCATTTTACTACAACTTCATATGTCAAATTATATGGATACAGCTGTTACCATGCCATTCATCCAGCAGGAAGAGCAAGAGGAGGATCGTCAGTGGTAATTAAAGAAAACATCAAACATTATATAGATCTTAAAATTGAAGAAGAATTTATGCAAGTAGTCACAATAAAAGTATATATAAATAACAACAAAGAATATAGCGTTTCATCAATATATAGCCCTCCAAGATTGAATCTACTAAAGGAAGACTATTGTACATTATTTAAATCACTTGGATCTTGTTTCATAATAGGAGGTGATTTTAACGCCAAGAACACATTCTGGGGATCAAGAGTAACCTCTAATAAAGAAAGAGAGTTGCTTGCAGCAGGACAACAATGCAGCTGCGATTTTCACTCCGGAGATCAACCAACATATTGGCCTACGGATAGAAACAAATTACCCGATCTTATAGACTTCTTTGTCACCAAAGGTATAGACGATAATTACATATACCTAGAAAGCAGCGACGGGATTATGTCAGATCACACACCTGTTATTATGACGATCAGTGCAACGATTGTTAAGAAAACAAGTCCACCATACACACTTAAAAATATTTTTGATATACAATGCAAATAGCATCGCATATACGTCGAACATATGGTTGCTTCGAATTTAAACACAAACTTTGTATCGAAAAGTGAGTTGAAGTTATTTACGTCGATTTGCATAATTCAAAGCATGGTTTAAATCGGATTTAATTTCAATTTATTTCGCATCGTAATCTGCAGAGGGATGCAAAATAGCTTTTAAATTAAATCGATGCTATTTAAATTGAAAACCGCGGTATAATGTTAATTGAATCACTAATTATTTGGGTGCAAGTTACATGTTAAAGTTAAATTCAAATCACGGTTGTAACGAATGAGAATTCAATTTTGTTTGCTTCTTGAGGAGAATCAAAATTGCTTTGAAAATATTACGATGTTATTTATATTGAAGTAACCAATGTAAAGTAATTTGCTATAGAAAATCATTCAAAATTTATTATTTATAAGGAACTGGTTCAATAAGGCAATAAACTTCTTGCGATTTTTTGTAAAATTTTATTTAATTTTAAATTCATATTTTATTTTAGATAGCTATACATTTTTATAAATATTTTATTACTTAAATTAAATAACTTTCCTCCGAGGATGAATAAACCTTTTTTATAAATTAACTCACTATCGATAAATGCAAGTTTATATACTATGGAGCGCACTGTTTTAATTTATTTGGCCTTTATTAATGGTCAATTTGTAATAAAAGTTGAGGTTCTGCAAAATTTTTAGATTCCCTTTCCTAATAAGTAAAGTATTTGTTCTTAATCCTTGCAATCGTGATTTAAAATAAATAGCCTCTATTTAATTTTCTATTGTACAGCAACTTCTAAAAATAGTTGGGAATGATTAGGTCAAGCTTACAATAAAATTTTTGTAAAAGTGAAATGAATTTTAAATATAGGTCCATTATTAAGTTTTAGATTTCTTACAATCCCTTCATCATCCACCGATTTAAATTGAGGAAATAATTCAATCATAGCACATGCTAATGATTAAATGTGAATAGGTTCATAGTATGTAAACATTTTTACCAATAAATTGACACTTTCCATAACCGCTGCTCCTCTTTCCATGTCAGATTGTCCGTGTAATTTTTTCGAAGCATGTTTTTTTTATTTAAGAGGAAAAGAACTCTTTCGATGCACAATTGCATCGTATAGTAAAAAAAGTCACGCTGTTCTTCCATGTTTTTCATTTTTAAAATAACTCGAGATGATTTTTATTTATTTAAAATAAATAATTAATGGAAAATATATAAATACCTGATATAGTAAATCTTCGTTCTCCTACACTATAAGTCCATATTTGTAGACGAAATGCACTTTTGGTTGCAACTTTTTTTTTAATTCCATTGTTTTAATTTTTATAATTAATTGATTTTTTAATTATTTAATTTGTTAATTGAAATACAATTTTTTTTTCACTCACTTAAATATTTTTTTTAAATTTGAAATATTATTTTAACTATAAAATAAAACCACGGTCGCGATATTTTTATTAGATTATATATTGTTTAAGCTAAAATTTAATTAAGAATTCGTGTGCTTCGATTCAACATTTAACGAGGACTACAAACAAACAAAGTTAAATTTTACTAACCTAATCATTCAAATAGGACGTAGCTTTCTAAAATATAGTCAATACCTAGATAAAATATAATTGAGAATACACAACGGGTTAATGTTTTTTGTAACATTTTTCTGTATTGTGTTATTTTATATATTGGTTGATTTTTGGACTACAGATTTCGATTTAAATTGAATTTTAAAACCATGTATGGCGTTAATTATACTGTAGCTAGTTTTCGATGCAGGTAAAACATGAGTTTTAGATGCAATTACATCAAAAACTGTTTCGATTCATTCTTTGTATCTAATTATGATACGCGATTACTTCGTATGTGTCGCGATGCAAGATTTACAACGAAAATCGCAGCAAAATTTCTAAGAGTGTAGCTAACAAACAACAAAACCAGCTGGGAAAAATTTCAGAAACTAATTGAGGATAATATTAATCCCCAAGTGCCAATTATAAATCCGATACAGCTAGAAGAAGAAATAGAACAATTTAACAGCGTCATACAACAAGATGCGTGGAGTAGTACACCATCAAATACAACAAAAACACGCAAGAATGTTATTTATCCCTTGGAAGTTAGGAAATTGGTAGCAGCAAAACGAAAAGCAAGAAAAGCTTGGCAAAGGAATCGAGCGCCTGAATATAAAACTACTCTAAACTTTTTGTCCAACAAACTAAAGCTGCTAATCAAAGAAATCAAAAATGAATCCATTAATAAATACCTAAGTAGCCTGTCTGGGGAAAAAGATACCGAGTACTCTCTTTGGAAAGCAACAAAAATGTTAAAACGAGCTAAATTTCAAATGCCTCCAGTTAGAAACGATGATGGAACTTGGGCTATAAGCGCAAAGCAGAAAGTAAAATTGTTTGCAACTCATCTTGAAAACCAGGCTCTACCTAGACAAACAGTAGGTGAAAACATACCACCAGTAGGACAACTATAATAATATAGCTGCTGCCACAGTGCAAGAATTAAAAAATGAAATCAAAACTAACCTAAATGCAAAAAAATCTCCAGGATATGACTTAATTACAGGACAAATAATAAAGGCCATACCTGAAAAAGGAATACGCAAGCTACTTCAAATAATTAATGCAGTATTCAGACTTAAACACGTTCCAAATAAATGGAAAGTCGCTGAAGTAATCATGATACCCAAACCAAACAAACCATTTAATGACAAAAATTCGTATAGACCGATTTCCTTACTCCCAATAATTTCAAAAATATTCGAGAAATTACTGCTTAAGCGACTCAAGCCAATAATTGAAGAAAGAAATATTATTCCATCCCATCAATTTGGCTTTAGAGAAAATCATTCAACAATCGAGCAAGTGCATCGGATTACAAACATAATTGAAGATGTACTTGGAAAAAAAGAAAGTTTGTTCTAGTATTTTTTTGAATGTAGCACAAACTCTCGATAAAGTTTGGCATAAAGGCTTGGAATACAAATTAAAACGAGATTTACCAAAGCAATTCTATGAAATTCTTAAATCTTACATAGCTAACCGGCACTTTCGTGTTAAACTAGATGGTGAATACTCGGAAATGAAGAAAATATCAGCAGGATTACCATTAGGTAGCGTTTTGGGACCAACTTTATATGTACTATATACCTCTGATCTGCCAACGATAGAAGAGACAACTATAGCAACGTTTGCAGATGACACAGCCATCTTAGCAGTTGCTGATAACAAAGAAGAGTCCACAAGCAAATTGCAAAGAGCGACTAATATGGTTAACACTTGGACGAAAAGGTGGCGAATAAAACTGAATGAAGGAAAATCTGTTCATGTAAATTTCACCAATAAAAAGGTTGATTGGATACCAGTAGAACTAAACTCCCAGCAAATTCCATATGCAAACACAGCAAAATACTTACGCATGACTCTTGACGCGAAACTAAAATAGAAAGAGCATGTGAAAAAGAAAAAAGAAGAGTTAAACATTAGATACAGGAAAATGAATTGGCTCTTAGGGAGAAGTTCTGAGCTTACTTTATATAATAAATTGCTACTGTACCGGCAAATTCTTAAGCCTGTATGGACTTACGGTATTCAGCTCTGGGGCTGTACAAAGCAAACAAAAGTCAATATCATCCAGTCATTCCAAAGCAAAGTCCTGCGTGGAATAGTAAATGCACCGTGGTACGTGAGAAATGACAACATCCCTAGAGATTTGAAGATGGATTTCGTTAGCGTAGAAATAAATAAATACGCAAGACAACACATGCAACGGATTAGTCAACATAAAAATGCTGAAATTCGCCGAATGTTGGATGACCCAAATCCAGTAAGAAGGCTACCAAGGAAGAAACCACTTGATCTACTAAATCCAACCTGGGTCGGCTCAAAAATATAATAAAATTATGTAAAAGGTACTAGCCTAAGTGCTAGAACCCTTCAATCGAGAATTTAAATAATAATGCAAGATAAATTACTAGATGATTTGTGAATCAGTTGTAATAAATAAAAAAATAAAAAATAAAAAAAAAACGAGTGCTAAATGTTGGAAGTACCTAATGGCAACATTTGATTAGTATATGACTATGAATATGACACTTCATTAAGTGTGATTCGCAAAATAATATACAACCAAAAAAATCAAAACTTAAATCCAATATTGCAACTAATTTCTCCTTCTGGGGCATTTTCTGCCAAGGATGTTGACGAATGGGTTTCGGAAACTTACTTGCCCATACACATAATATAAATGATGAAGTCGATGTAATTTCAGAAAGCGAGGAATCTGAAGGAGAAATGGAATTATAACCCATATTGAGCATGAGCAGGCCGTAAATACATTTAATATTTGTTTGGAATGGACTTAGGAAACCGAAATTCCGGCTGAAGACGTTTTGATACTGAAGAAGATTAACACCATCGCTATAAGAAAATCGTCTAATGTTGAAGTTCAAACAAAAATTTTATCCTTTTTAAAAGCTGCACCTACGCCATAATGTGCTAGAAATAATTTATGCATGTATGTATTACGTACATAACGTATAGCTATGTATATATGTATAAAGAAGTGAAAATTTGATTTTGAATTTTTTACATAGAATTATGTATTTTGTTTAGCAAAAAAAATTAATTGATTTTTATTAAAAATTTATACTCGATATTTGCAAAATTCCGCATTTTGCAACTTGACTTTAATTGGTTGCAATTAAAGTTGCAATAAGCGAGTTTATCTATATATATATATATATATATATATATATATATATATATATATATATATATATATATACAAATATAAGTATATATATATATATATATATATATATATATATATATATATATATATATATATATATATATATATATATATATATATATATATATATAAAGGGTGATTTTTTTGTGGTTAGGATTTTCATGCATTAGTATTTGACAGATCACGCGGGATTTCAGACAAGGTGTCAAAGAGAAAGATGCTCAGTATGCTTTGACATTTCATAATGAATAGACTTACTAACGAGCAACGCTTGCAAATAATTGAATTATATTACAAAAATCAGTGTTCGGTTCGAAAAGTGTTTCGCGATTTACGTCCGATTTATGGTCTACATAATCGACCAAGTGAGCAAACAATTAATGCGATTGTGACCAAGTTTCGCACTCAGTTTACTTTATTGGACATTAAACCAACCACACGAATGCGTACAGTGCGTACAGAAGAGAATATTGCGTCTGTTTCTGAGAGTGATGCTGAAGACCGTGAAATGTCGATTCGTCGCCGTTCGCAGCAATTGGGTTTGTGTTATTCGACGACATGGAAGATTTTACGCAAAGATCTTGGTGTAAAACCGTATAAAATACAGCTCCTGCAAGAACTGAAGCCGAACGATCTGCCACAACGTCGAATTTTCAGTGAATGGGCCCTAGAAAAGTTGGCAGAAAATCCGCTTTTTTATCGACAAATTTTGTTCAGCGATGAGGCTCATTTCTGGTTGAATGGCTACGTAAATAAGCAAAATTGCCGCATTTGGAGTGAAGAGCAACCAGAAGCCGTTCAAGAACTGCCCATGCATCCCGAAAAATGCACTGTTTGGTGTGGTTTGTATACGCTGGTGGAATCATTGGACCGTATTTTTTCAAAGATGCTGTTGGACGCAACGTTACGGTGAATGGCGATCGCTATCGTTCGATGCTAACAAACTTTTTGTTGCCAAAAATGGAAGAACTGAACTTAGTTGACATGTGGTTTCAACAAGATGGCGCTACATGCCACACAGCTCGCGATTCTATGGCCATTTTGAGGGAAAACTTCGGAGAACAATTCATCTCAAGAAATGGCCCGGTAAGTTGGCCACCAAGATCATGCGATTTGACGCCTTTAGACTATTTTTTGTGGGGCTACGTCAAGTCTAAAGTCTACAGAAATAAGCCAGCAACTATTCCAGTTTTGGAAGACAACATTTCCGAAGAAATTCGGGCTATTCCGGCCGAAATGCTCGAAAAAGTTGCCCAAAATTGGACTTTCCGAATGGACCACCTAAGACGCAGCCACGGTCAACATTTAAATGAAATTATCTTCAAAAAGTAAATGTCATGGACCAATCTAACGTTTCAAATAAAGAACCGATGAGATTTTGCAAATTTTATGCGTTTTTTTTTAAAAAAAAGATCTCAAGCTCTTAAAAAATCACCCGTTATATATATAAATATATATATGTATATACATATAATAAAAATAAACAATAATTCCACTTAACTGTATTTATCAGTAACATTATCAAAAATTCACATTTTATTGTTTAACACACACTGTTTTAAAATAATATTATAAACAAGACTAAAACTGCAATTGTACACTACATTATTATTATTTATTTTGAGATATTCCCGTTATCATCACACACAAAACTCCTTTAATCCAATGTCGCTAGATTGAATATAATGCTTGACGCTACTGAAAAATGATTTTTGTTTTTGTATTTGCAACCATTTTTAATTACGCGAATAGTCAAAAAATATAAGTCAAATGAAACAAAAAATAAATATACACGTCTATTCACGATTTTTAATCAATTACCAGTTCTGATAAAAAAAGAGAATGAAGATAGCTAATATTCAATATGTTAAAAGAGACCAACACATATTTTAATAATATTATTTTTACAAACTAGGATAGATCTATATCATACACCGTTTATCTCTTTCGATCAGTTTTATTTTAAAAATAAATATTTCTTTCTCTTACCGTTACATATAATAATTGTGTTTGAAAATGAAACAGATAATGTCTGTCGATCCGTCTGTTATTAAAATTTCGAGACAAAACAAAATAGTGGTGCTGTTTTACGAATGAATCGGTCAGACATAACAACATTCCTTGTTTATGTTGTTGTTGTGTAATCTACTCATTGGTGTAAGTCAAGGTTATATCTGTATAATGCATTATTATTTTTTGTTTTGTTCTGTAACTCATTCATTTTAATTGTTTGTTGAATTATGTTTTAGGATGTATTGATATTTGATAAATTTCTTTAATTTAAGAACCATAAAGATTAATGTTTTAAATGTATACAATTTCCGAAATTTACAAATTCAGTTAAGCAGGAATGTTGTTGGTTTGTTTCTTAACTAATTTGTATATGCATTAAATTTATTGAATTTATCAAAAGAAAGAATTTCAAAGAGATTGTGAAAGTGGGCCACCTATTTCTAGTCTTTAGACTCTCTCTAAGATGATTAATTATTTTTACTAATGCTTTGTTTATTTCTAATATTTAATATATATTTTCCTGTCTGATAGTTTTCATCCTGATATATAAAATTAGATTTATTGTAGCTTTAATGGATAAATATTATCTGAGGCCTAAATAGAACGAAATTTGAATCACGTCCCAATTATTAATTAGTCGATGTTTTTGATCATCGATTAAGATATGTAATTCAAAAACATTCTTTTTAAATTTTATGATTCGTGGGACATCTGATAACTTGACAAAATTTTCATCAATAGTGATAATATTTGACCGGAAGAAATTGTTATAGGATTCATTGGGACTTGACATCTTGGCCTCAAAACTGATCTAACTACTGTTGTATTCCTATCATGGGATGGTATTATGTTATGGTATTATTATGGGATCTCTAGCCATACATGCCGATATATGAATTTATCTTTATGATTGGTGATATTCTATATTTCAGCATATTTATCTGTTTCATAAAATCAAATAATTTAGCCAAGAAAGAAACCAACAAAAATAGGAATGAAAGTTCGGGCTTACTTCACTGACTGCTTTTGCCAGTAAAAAACGATCACAATTCTTGTTGAGGGAGCTATATTTAAAACGTACTTGTACTCCAACTGATTCAGATTAGATTGCATTTTCCATGCAAACCAAAGACACATTTTTTCATAATAATGTACATATTCCCAGAATATCATAATAATAAACATATAAAACCAGAGTCAAAAAAACCTTACAAATTATTTCTTATACATTTTCCCAGTTTTATTTTAATATTCGAATTTTTCGCATTTTTTTTTGTATAATAAATATTATAATTATATGAAAAATTTCAAAGTGGAATTTCTCCAAAGAACTTCGAGGGTTGGAAAATTAGGAAACTGTTTCAAATAGAACACTATCATAGGCAATTAGAATCCATCTTAGAAGTACAAGTCTTTGGTTCAGTTTTCTACAATTGGCCATAAATGACTTTGGGCCCATAGTAATACTATATGAAAAGATTCAAAGTGGTTTCTCCAAACGCACAACCGTCGGTGCAAATGGTTAACATCTCTTCAATTAAGAAAAAGATATCGCGATGTCAGCGACGGAAAAGACAAAAACTAAAACGTTTGCATATTGCTCGAAAAGTGACGAACACACCTTGTGCTTCTGGAGGTCCTTTGGTTTTTTAGGGCTGTGGTTTTTACAACAGCATGCTTAGCATGCAGTGCGTAAACGATAGAACTGTTTTGTCATTGGATCTGTACCAACTCTACATCCCTGGAAGGGAGCTGAGCTGAAGTATAGCCTGTTATGAGACCTACCCAGGCCTGTAAGGGGTACAGTTTTTGTCCCGAGCCCAATCAAAGAACCTTCAGATATTCTAAAGGAATTAAAAATTCAAAACCCGGGACTAAACACGAACAAATGGACCATTTTTGCCAAAAAATGGGAGACACACTTCTTCAAGGGTTTAAAACAAAGCACTGGATTTTAAACCCTTCTTTGCTCTAAATAGGGTTACAGTAAATATGACGCAAAAGACGCTAAGAAGGGTCAAAGAAAAACTGTCCTCCACCATGTCAACTTAATAAGAATGTCTGGTGTAAAGTATATACAGATAAATTTGCAGCATTCAAGGGCGCCATCCTCTCTATAAATATGTCTTTTTGATTCTGGAACCGTGGATTCACGGGAACAAAATAAAAGGATTCAATCCAAGGACCTCAAGTGCTTTCTTGGTTAGTAATACCTGCTCGAGATCTAGAGTGCAGTTGGTGCAATTTTAATTCCAATGAGATCTGAGTAAGGGCTAGGCGTGACGTTGATATCACATAAGAGTGATGTCGTACTACCAGAAAGAACGATGATGTCGCTTATCCAACATTTTCATGGAACAATAAACCATCCTCTTCTCCGTGCCTATAATTTCTTTACCCTTGTTAGACTGTACTAGTTATTCAAATAAAAACCTTACCCTGACAACAGGTTGACACCAATCTATATAATAACCATATGTAATACTGTATAAGAGGAGATCTAAAAAATATGAACATATACTGGATCATGTCACCGATCTGACAGCATGGTGGGAACACAAATGATTCATTTACATACACCTCGAATCAATGCATTAATTATATTAATCACATTGACTGAGAGTTTATATTTCGTAGCTCAATGGCTATTCACATACTTAACTCTTGTTTAGAATCTATTCCAGCGACATAAAAGCAACTTTTTTGAAAAATTTGGCAGGTTGTTAATTAGTTCAGTTTGCCTCTGTCCAATTGATGGATCATACATTACTTATGTAATATGATGTTTAATATGAAAAAGACACGCATGTTTAAAATTGTTAAAGTTGATATATATTATATTCTAATCAAAGATCCAAACACAAGTTTCATTCCCCGGATAAACCAAGTTTAAATTGTATTTTTTTGCTAGTGCCGGAGGAACAAATCGTCCGCCTAGATAGTGGTACTGTCCACCGAAATATTTTGCACATAGCTTTGGCACTACCACTGAAATTAAAAGCATTGGCTTTATATATGCTTTTGAAACTGGACCATTATCAACACACCATCCAGACGGAACATCAATACTTGCTATGGGTACAGTTGTTGTATATAAAACATTCATTAGACGAATATATTCATTTCGAATCGGTGGTTTGAAACATATTCCAAATAATGCATCCACAATTAGTGTATATTTGACATTTATTTCCACATTAGAGAGAAGGCTGGTCACTTCATTGCAATGAAACAATTGACATTGCGCAAACAAATTATTATATAGATTTGTATCGGTTTTGACGGGGTAGTAAATATCAACATTATAGCCCATTAATGTTAGATGACGCGCCGTTACCAATCCATTGGCACCGTTGTTACCGGGACCAATGTAAAATAAAACGTTAGGTTTTGATGCGCATTCCGAATCGAGAGGAAAACATTTTTGCATCGCATGCGCACAACTTAATCCCGCCAGTTCGATCAGCTGCTCAATATTGTAATTATAGTTATTCAACAGTTCTAAATTTATTTTTTGGGCATCCGTTTGATTTATGTGCCTCATACACAGATCGTATGCCATATCTTTTATGGCTCTTATGGAACCTTTGTAACAGTTTACAATTCAATTCGAACTGAATGACATTTGTGCGCCAGGCTACTACAATACGAATATTCGCTGCTGAAAACTGTTAAAAAAATCTGTACATTACATAGCCCTAATGTTCAAAGCGGTCAGCCCTGACTTTCAAACATGATTTTGGGTAGATGACATGAGATAGTCAAAATCTGAAGAGATAATGAAATCACTCATAGAACGGGTTTAGGTTCCAGAAAAGTAAAACCTGTAGCCTTACAGGCCAATTTACTAGCCAATACATTACCTTTGTTATAACTTTGTGGGTTCAATGTGAGACTGCTATTAGAATGTGATTTTTTCCCTTGTCATCTAATTTTGCGGAAATTTTAAGAGGTTTGGGAGATTCAATCATTTTTAACTTAATATTTGGACTCACAACACGTTGAAGTATTCGATACTGCCCACATAACAACGAACCATTGTTTTAATACTTGACTCGAAAGATTACCTTCATGTTAGAAAGCATGGCATGATGGGCCTAAAAAAGAGTTCATGCGCTCTAATACCATATACACTGCTCAACGTGGAAGTGATCCCGACAATCTTGAGTCGGATTTATATTTTGGCCATATGTAAAATATACTCAAACAGTCGATAGCTTAATGTTCCACTTGCGTATATAGTTAGTGAACTAGTTAATTATATTAATACGCATGCGCTCATTGAGCCAATCCCAAAATATAAATTCAGTTTATAATAATTTCGATAACCACACGAGCTTATACCCAGATTGGAAATAAATGAATTTGTTAATGGCGCTGCCATTAATCAGTCGATCATAATCTGAAAGTGCCAGACATATATCCACATGACCAGGTGGGCTCAGGTTTTCGAGCACGTAAGCTCATTCTGATTTTTAAAGCAAATACGTAAGGATAAGTCACTTCTTTTATGGTATGGCAACGATGGGATTGTATGTTGCTAACACAGATTTTAAATGTGAGAGTTGGATCATGGTGGATGAGTACGACAGGCGCTTATTCCATTTGAGTGATATGTATAGTCAAAACCACACCCGATCTCAAATTTCGAATTCTCTTTAATCACGAGATCAAGGACCATGACTTGCTCGTAAAACCAATAGAGTCAGATTGTTGACATGGAACAACCTAGCAACCTGTCAAATTTATTTTCGAAAACAATAGTACAAATTTGTTCAGCATACCACCAGTTGACAATTCATCTCACTTTGCATATACTCGATAAGTTTTAGTTATTGCAAGCATATGAATAAGTCTAAGAGTGCAACCACCCAGGTGGCACAGTGGTTAAAGCTGCGACAGTTGGAGCGGGAAGTACCGGGTTCAAATCCCAATTCGGAGCAAGATTCAAATGGGATTTCACCTTCGGTCATTTGGGCGGTGCGATCGGTGGTGTAAAAATGAACATATATCTGGATCTCCTGTCGTGTTTAGAATCCATGAGCCGACCCATCTTCCATGCAGTACTATAAGCTGACATGGAGCTTTGCATTGCGAAGATGGTTCTACGAAAACTCGGACCTATAGCCGTACAAAGAGTGGTATCACAACGGACCATCGTCGATCTTAGTGTGCGAAAGCAGTCACAACAACCTAAACCTAAACCTAAGAGTCACTGTAGTAATCAACATCAACCCAGAAACAAAACTATAAAAAGCTCTTTTAACCAGAAGAAGAGCAAAAGCTGATGTTAATTTGAGCTCGTATACAAAAAGTCTGTAGGTCTTTAATATGTTCTAAAAACTGCTACATCCGATCTTGTACAATTTTCTGTGCCAATATACCGATTTTCTTATAGGAGTCCAAGTCCAAACCATTGGATCCATAATCTGATCTTAAAAGTTGCTTTTTAACTTTGGAGGAAAGTGAAAATTTATCAGACCCTCAATGCAAGATCAAGCCTGGAACAAATAAGCTGGAATAATAACTTGTCGAACAGACGATCTCTCAAGCACTTCAAATATTAGGAAGGACGTGCCATTTTGGTGGCTTTATTTTGCTATATTGACTAAATATTTACACTCCGAGTTTAAATAATCATCTATATCCATTCTGTCATTATTATATGGCCAGGCAAGTTCTAAAGTAGTAGTTCCATCTTATAGACAAAAACTAAACAAAAATCTTAAAATTCTCTATCAACTTACTCCTCTTGATGCCATACTCATGTCAATGACTTAGAGTACTGGTGATAATTTGGAACACTCTTTGATTATAAATATAAGCAACAACGAAAATATTAAGACTATTCCTACTATCCCGCCAATATTTTGTGGGGAAGGTTCGTAAACATTATAAGGTCTCCTCGAATGGTTTGCAAAACGGTGGGAAGATTGGATATATCCCGAATCACAACTGACCAGGTTGGGCAGGTTTTCGAGAATCTCCGATCTTATTAATTTTTAAACAAATACGTAAGGATTAGTCACTAACAAAGATTAGTTGCTAACACAGATTATGAATGTGAGAGCTGGATCATGACGGAATAATACGAGAGAGGCGTATTTCATTCGATAAGAAACGATATACCTACGCTGCAAATGTTACATATTTCATGCTGACCCGATGCAAATGGTGCAGGAATCTTCAGAGTCAGATTGTTGATTTGGGACGAGCTAGGAATTACCTGTCAAATGTATTTCTCAAAACTAAAGTACAACTCTATCACACCATTCGATCAGTGATAGCATTTATTTGATTGTATTCACTTTTATTCACTTGATTCATTCGAAAAAACTTGAAGCAGTTTTGGAATTCAATATTTCGAGTATGTCAAAAAGAAACTACAACTCAACCATTAATGGAATTTGTATTATTGAGATTCCAAAGTTTACCTCCTGAGGTACTAAGGTGGTATAAGGTGTCGAAGACACTATATACACTTTGACGTCTTGATGAGATAACATCAACGATGAATTACCACACAATGTTGCTAAGGAACTCTGAAACGTTGCTGACTCTCACGATCTTTTTGATAATACCGTATATAATTTGGTCCTCAACCAAACAATTTCTAGGAATTTGTTTATTTTCTAGGGATCATCCTGATTGGAAAGACTCAGATTACTGACTATTCCAACATCATTCGTAAAAAGAGTTCTATAATTGGTATAAGTTCCACTTGAATGAAAGGTGATTTATAGAGCTTTCCACGATGCACTGAATCGTCCTACCACTGTAGTATCTTTAAGTGATAGCCATATGCGGGACGCGCATGTTGACGGACACCTTCCACGAATTTATAGTTTTATATACGAAAGACTAGGGCTGATGTGGTCTAATCGTTGCAAGGGGTCTCAATCTGATCGTTAAAGGCACCTAATCAAAATTTGAAAAGCAGCTGGAAAGAATAATCGAGGCTTCAATGTAAAGTAGCTTTGAAAAAAGTGAGGTAGAAGAGTCGTGATACTCGTTGTTCAATATGAACAGAGTTTAAGTTGACAATCCATGGAAATCACAACATTAAGCTTAAGATTAAATTTATATTACATAAAAAACATACTAACCGGGTAAAAATGCTTATAAGCAATTTCATATTACAAATTATTTCATGTTGTTAGTGTAATTAGTATAAGAACAAATTTATATATATAACATGTAAGTCACACAATAAAATCAGTATCGTTTAAACCGTGCTCAAATTTATTTTATTCTGGTACTAGACTCCACCCGTGGTAAGCTCAGAATAATTGAATTAAAAATAGATATTAGCTAACATATCTAACAGTAGTCCTTCGAACCGGATCCTTAGTCATAATAACAACATCTGACTATCGAAGTGATCCTTTAAGCCAACGAAAAACTGGCGAAACGGTGTTGTCTAGGCCTACATAGATATTACATAGTTAACAATAATTAAATAGACATTAATTAAAACTAAAGTTGCCACTTAAGTCAGAAACAACAACAGCTGACGAAAAACAACAGTCAAAATGGAAATGCTTGCATTTAATCAGGAAGAGCTTGCAGCTCAGATTAAGTAAATGGTTAGCAATTATAAAAAGGATAGTCCAGAGAGGAAGACAAAAAGTTATCTAACCAACCGAATCCAGCAACTAAAAGATATTTATATAAAACTTGTACAAACAGACAATAAGATAAGGCAGTTACATGGTGTGAATGACAAACACACTTACTTCCAAATATGTAAAGGAGTGATAGAATTGTACAACGAATTTATTGCTGACATGCGAGCCAAACTCAACGACGGCCCACCAAGTACACCGACGCCAAGTACACAAACGAGGCAGATCCAAGTATAACAAATCCTGAACTTCAACAACTAATAAGGCGTCAAACCATCAGGATGAAAACACTTTACAGAAAACATGGGAGAAACCGGGACAAAAGCGGGAATGAAAATATCAATAGCAGCCATGCAGAAGCTAATGGATCCAATAGCCGTACTCCACGACGAGATTTGCATACTTGCTTCCGAGGATGAAGAGCAAGAAATGTCACAGTATCAAACTGCCATCATCGAAATAACAACCAAGATGGAAGAATGTGAAACATATAAAAAACCAACTAATCAAATCACGGACATTCAGCTACTACGAATTGTAATCAAAATGTTTGCAGGTGATTATCAAAAGTGGACCGGGTTCCGTAACACATTCAGCAAGCTTATTCATGAGAACACACAGATAACAGACACCCATAAAATCAATTACCTTAAGGGTCAGGTAGAAGATACTGCGGCAAAATTAATAACTCATCTTCAACCAACAGGAGAGAACTACCAAGCAGCTTGGGAGATTTTAAACAGCAGATATAACAACCGAGTGTCTGCATGGATTGTGGGGTAAATATTGAATCATGGAATTCAATAACAATTTTTAGTTTGACCAAAATACTGGACAATGAGTCACGATGAATCTATGAAATGTTCTTAAAAAACCCTCAGAGAATTCCAATCAACAACGGATTTTTTACGATTCTTGGTTTGAATCATTGGAAGGCAATAGTAATCAAAGACCAACAATGACACCACTATCATATTATTATTTATTTGTGTCTATTATAAATAGCAATTATTTGTGTCTATTATAAATAGAAAGAGTCATATAGATTAATGAAAGCGGAGGATTTCATAGGCTAAACTCCAGCGAGAAACCACGCACGTGGTGCTGCTGCATAAATTATGCCGGAACTGTTCAGCTGCAGATCACGATATCCTTACATGTAGGCAGCAGAACCAATGTACCATATGCCATGGAAGGCACAATACTGGGCTGCACTTACGAAATAATACCAATTGACAGCATATATCGCAAACGTATATGTATAGCAACACAATCGGATCCTGTAATAATACCTACAGCTCAAATCGCTTTAGCAACAAGTGAAGGTCAACGCAAAATTTGTCGAGCTTTAATCGACCCAGGGTCTCAAGCATCATTCATCTCCATGGAAGCAGCAAATCAACTTAAGGCTAGACAAAATCAGTTCAACGTAAAAATTTCTGGAATGGGAGGCAAGGAAGCGGGCATCTGCAACCGTAAAGTGAAACTAACTTTATACTCGAGATTTCCACGCTCCTTTAATATCAAATTTGAGGCAATGATGTTCCAGAAACACCAGTCAATGGCCACAAACTACAACATTTACTACTGGCAGATCCACACTAAAACAATAATTGCCCAAAAAACTGAACTTGGATCATAATAGGAACCACGATTTAAAACAAAGAGATGAATGCCTTGTCAATGGTTGCTACACAGATAATTGGACAGCAATTAAATTTATTTATAGAGAATGATGTCATACAGGAAGAAAGAGCTCTCAGTGAAGAAGAGACAGATGCAGAAAAGCAATTCATAAAAACAACAGCTCGGTTACCAGATGGGAATTATATGGTACATTAACCTTTGAAATCAGAACCATCTGTCCTAGGAGAATCCAAGAAGAAAACTGTAGCCCGTTTACGGCGATTTCTGAAAGATAAACCATTCGCCAAACTATATCACGAATTTATGCAAGACTATATAAAGCAAGGTCATATGCAGCTATAGTTAACGAAGAGGATTTTACTCCAATATACTACATACCACATCATGGAGTGATCAACCAAGAAAGTACTTCCACAAAACTTAGGGTTGTGTTTGATGCATCCAGCAAAACTTCATCAGGAGTATCCTTCAATGATATCTAATTGATATTATCCCGAGGTGGCGAACGCACAAGTTCGTATTAACAGCCGACGTAGAAAAGACCTTTAAAGCAAATCTGGATGCAGCCCAGCCACCAAAATAAATTAAGAATATTGTGGCGAAAGAATCCCTCACAACCAATAGACGAATACAGGTTAAACACTATTTCTCGCGGTAAGAACATTGATGCAATTGGCAATGGATGAAAAGTATAACTTTGGAATAGCAGCCAGGGTCATAGAAAGAGATTTTTACGTAGATGATTTATTAACTTGGGGTGACAGCATTGCAGAAGTCATAACCATCCAACAACAGATATTAATTCTAGTAGAAAGTGGTGGATTTCCACTACACAAATGGGCGTCGAATTCGGCAGAGATTTTAATTCATGTTCCAGAGCATCTTCGAGCAAAGGGTATGATCAATTTAAAAGTCTACGACATAATAAAAACATAAGGGGATACTTTATAAGCCTGAGGCAGACACCTTTGAATTTGACGTCAGAGGAAGAACCTACGAAAGGTTTACTGTAATTCGATTCGTCAAGATTATAAAATCCTGTTGACTTGCTATCACCAATAACGATAGCAGCAAAACTGTTAATGCAAGAGACTTGGCGAGCTAACATACAATGGGATGATAAACTACCACCAGCAATAGACCAAAAATGGATGGATCAAAACATCACCGTATCAAAAATTTCAGTTACATGGTTCGCAAAAAGCCTATGCAGTAACAACTAGTTTCCTGGTGGCAAAAACTTGCAAAGAGTTGCCCCAATCAAGAAAATACTAACATTTCCAAAATTGGAACTAAGTGCAGTGCATCTCCTATCCAGGCTTCTGAAGTATATCCAAAACACCATGAACTACCAAGATGTAGAAGCCTTCACTTGAACGGACTCTACAATAACCATGAGCTGGATATTATAGGCGACGTCACAAAGTTAGAAACCTTTGTAGCTAATCGAGTATCTCAGATTAGATATAATCTACCTCATGCTTCGTGGAACTACATACCCTCCGATGTAAACCCAGCTGATTTTGCAACAAGAGGAACAGCAGCCCATATAATTACGACACAAAATTCGATATGGCGGAGAGGCCAACCTTTTTGAACGAAAACCTAGACACATGGCTAAGTACACCCTTGTACGCAGGCCTTCAGCTACCATCCGACATTGATCGACTTTCATTACTGAAGGCATCACTTGTCTAACAATATTGGCTGAAGAAAAATGTAACGCTCTACATGAATTAATTGACAAAATCTCATGTATTCTCAAATGAATTATCTTCGTGTATTGTCAAAGGTTCATAAGCAATCACGTTTCTAAACAACGACAAAAATTAAAGGAACTAACAGTCCCAGAGCTGAAGCTAGCTGAAATTCAGATAGTTAAAATTGAACAAAATAGATATTTCCGTAAGGAACTTCACGCAATAATGAAAAAGAGAACGTTGGATCCGAACTCCAAGCTATCGGCATTGATCCCATTCATCGATAAGGATGGGATATTAAGGTTATGTGGACGTTTACAAAAAGCCCAACTACCAGTTAGCCAAAAGTTCCCAATTATCCTAGCAAAGGAAAGCAAACTCAGCAAGTGGATAGTTTAAGATATGCATGAGAGAACAACACTTCATGGAGGCCTACAAACAACATTGGCAAGTCTACGCAATAAGTTCAGGATAATTAATGGCAGAAATTGGGCTCATTGTACAGAAATGTGTTACATGTTTCAGATATAAACAAAAAATCCTAAACCAACTAATGGATGATCTACCCACTTGCAGAGTGACTCCTTCGAGGCCATTCAGAAAGGTGGGAATTGATGGGATGTACCCTTTGTATGGCTACAAAAGCCATACATGTGGAAGTAGTAAGCGGACTAACAACTGAAGCATTTATAGTAGTCTATCGGAGATTTACAACACGAAGGGGGTTGTGCACAGACATATATTCCGACAACGAAACTAACTTTTCTGGTGCTGAGCGGTTAATAAAACAACGTAGAGGAAAGATGCAAATCTAGAACCAGAACTAGCAGGTTTGTTACAGCAGGATGAAACAACTTGGCACTTTATACTTCCTGCTGCAACTACATTTTGGTGGTATATGGGAGGCAGGCGTAAAATCAGTGAAGACACACATGAAAAAGGTAATAGGGAAGACAACATTAACGTTTGAGGAAGCAACAACATTGACAACCCAAATCGAAGCATGTTTATACTCTCGACCATTAACCGTTTTGTATACGATGATCCAGAGAGCTTTGAAATGCTAACACCTGGGAATTTCCTAATAGGGAGGCCAGTGACGTTCACTACCTAACAACCCGCTGGCATCTGGTGCAAAAAATAGTAAGTGATTTCTGATGGTCAAGTGATTATCTGCAGGAGTTACAACAACCCTCAAAGTGGAGGAAACCTCAAGTAAATTTAATTGTAGGAGACGTCGCTCTTCTGAAGGAAGATAACCTGCCACCAGCACGTTGGAAAATGGGTAGAGTGATGGAGTTGTTCTCCAGGTTCAGATGGCTTAGTTCGGATTGCGTCAATAAAGTGCAACCAGAACATTTATAAACGCCCAATAACAAAGTTATGCAAGCTACCAATTGAGGAAGAAAACTTACTGGTCTCACAAATAATAACTCCAACTGCTGCTGAACAAGTAAAAACGAGTATAAAAAGAACTGAGGAAGATAAAATATCGAAATCGATCTCCACAAAATAAATAAATAAATAAAAAATCGCTACTTTAGTGCTCAAATTTATTTTATTCTGGTATTAGCCCCCATCCGTGGTAAGCTCAGAATAATTGAATTAAACAAAGATATTAGCTGAGGCGATATCTTACACTCATAACCTATTAAACTATAGGAGTCTTACTCAAGTTGTATTTTGTGTACAATTTTGTAAAGAGTCTGTAACGCCCAAGTGCCGCAGTGGTTAAAACTGTGGCAGTTGGAGCGGGAGGTACCGGGTTCGAATCCCGATAGGGGCAGGTTGCAAAAGGGATTTTTCACCACTTGATTACGATCGGTGGTGTGAATGAACACAACTATGACCCCCTGTTGGAGTGCAGAATCCATGGGCCGACCCATCTTTCATGTCAGTACTATAGGCTGGCATGGAGCTATGCAATGTGCAGATGGTTAGGACAATCGGACCTATAGCCGTACGTCCACGATTTGGCTGCAAAGCGTAAGGTAAGGACGTAAATAAGCGAACCGCGAAAGAGTTGGGAGTGCCTTGAGCCCCAAAACAGATGGCATAGAAATAAACGAAAAAAAAAAAAAAAAAAAGAGTCTGTTAATAGAAAATTAATACCGAATAATTTTTTTTTTTAATTTTCAATTAATATTTATTTATTTTTTAATCCCAATTTTAGATTTAATACTATTAATTTATATAACAGCGTTAAAAATTTTAATAATTAAAAATATAACCATGGGGATGGAAAAAAAATGAAAATGCGAGGAGAATACCTGTCTGCCAAAAAATAGAAAGTATACACACAAAATCGGAAAATACCTGAAAATTATTAAAATTAATTGACTGTGTATAATATTCCCAAGTGAAATTATAGGATATTTTCCAAGTAGAGTATCGATGTTTTGTTAATTTACATTCATAATCCAATCAAGGTAAAAATATTTAATATTCGCGATTTTCGATATTATCGAACTTGATATTATTTTCGAAGTAACATAAAACTCGATTATATAGTGTACGCATCATATGGTGTATCTATTGAGACCATTCACCCAAAGAATGTTGACTGAATGTTCGTCATACCTCACTGTTATTACCTCACTGACTCGATTTGCCACGAATGAAGCCCAACGTCTGGAATGTCATCTGCACATCCCAGACGTAGGACCATCGCATTATTTCTTCAATACTTCTATTAACCTTATCAACAGTGTATTTTTCAACTGTAGGCGCAGATAAGAATGGTCCGCTTAGCACAGAAGAGAACCTCACGGAATTTTTTTTAATTATTTTTTATTACGATTGGAACTACCAGCATTAAGTACTTCAGAATATGCGGGTCGCAAAACCCGATTAAGTTTACATGACCAATTAACTGCAGCCATCTAGATATTTGCATAGTTATTGAATATATTTTTGAAAGCTCTCCATCCATGCTGTTAAAGTTAGCCGAAAGTTTCCAGCCGAGAAAATAAAAAAATCGATAAAAATTACCTCGATTGTTTTATTTTTTCGGCTGAAAACTTTCGGCTAGCTTTAACAGCATTCTTCATCCCAACCTATAAATTCTGCATCTAGAGACTTTGGAACAGAATCTTAACACGAATTATAGTTGAAACAACCAGCCAAGTTGATCGAACATCTGCTAATTTGCGCTAGTAATTGAACGATAAACTTTAATGAATTTTCATAAGCGGGAGCTACCGCGGGTTTGAATCCCAACAGAAAGGGGATTTTTCACCATTTGATTACGATCGGTGGTGGGAATCAACACATCTATGATCTCATGTTGAAGTGTATAGAATTCATGGGCCAATCATGGGCCAATCTATTTTCTATGCGACCTATAATCGTATACGTCCTCGATTTGGCTGTATAATGGCGTAAATTAAGACGGAAATAAGCGAACCGTGAGTAACTTGGAAAGGATCTTGAGCCTCAAAACACGTTGCCAAGATAAAAACCAACACACAGACAAACAGACAACCATTATTTGCTTTGATTTGATAAAGGATTTTATCATCATTTGTAGGAATACACTGGTAACTTATGTTCAGATTGCCAAATTTTTAGATTGTTTACTGCCATAGATAAGTGTCTGCAATTTATACGTGGTTGGATGTTGATTAGTGCATTTTCGCCATAGTCTATTTTATTACCGTTGATCCTCGTGGTCTATCCATATCTGACGATACATTTCTTGGTTATCTCCGTTAAGTACAAAGGCATGCTGCCGAAATCTTTATAAGATATTTATAAGGAGTGGTTGTTACGTGGGTTCAACCAGTATAGGATATCATTATCGGATATGCCTGTGACTTAGGAGCGCGGTATCTAAAAGGACTCTAGTTGTAGTACACTTCTCCTGGATTGGAATATACTACTTGATTGAATTATTGTGAAGCTTTGTTCATGTGTCCAACTGTCTCAAAATCCAACATGAATGGTTTATACCAGTTTCCGAATTTTTATTTCTCTAAAATAGTTTTTCATCTCAAGTATAATTAATGCTGCGCTGAATGAACTACCGAGTGTAGTTTTTGGTTCCAAAATGGTAATCGAATAACCAATTCACCATCTTAACCTCGTGTGATAATGGATGAATAAATCTTCGCGTTGTTGTGCTTCAGGCAATCTTCTTATAGTTGCCTTCAGTACCACTTTGACCACACAGAATCAATGGAAAGCTTGTCTCTATATAACAAGTTGAAGCTTATCTAACAAATACCAAATAAAGAAGTGGCTGCGCTATCAAACTATACTTTCAAATTTATATTTCTTCGATCAACTTGGATCGGCTATAATCATTCAAAGATTCTTCGCTAATCAATCAAAGATCATTATGAGTATAGCTGTTACCGTTAAAATAATAATTACTTGGATCGTTAATGTTATACGTTCATGTGCCATCGAGTTGGAAATGTTCCGGTGATTTCTCAGATAGTAATTTAAATCAGCCAAAGATCTCTCCGTCCGGTTTGAACTAAAGCCTTAATGACTCTGTTTGATCCGTCAAAGACATCTGTTAATTTTTGGTACATGAGCAGCGTTCGGTTGCAGTATACTCGGCTGCACTATGCATTTTTTGACGAATGCGGTAATGGCATAACTTACTTATCGTATCAAATAACTAAAGTAGACAACAATACAATATTTCATGGATTAAGTAATGGATTAGAAAGGATCTATTTTATTTTTAGATTTGACGAATGTTTTGTTTGCCTCACATCAGCAAAATTCCTGTTGTTTAAAAATATAAAAAAACAATTTTGCACACAAACATTATCCAAGTTGCCATAATATTTGGAGAAACGCTTTTCCACTTCAAATATTCAAAATAGGTCTTAAGCCCAAAAATTGACCTTTCACCTTTTTTAATTGTACCATAAATACTTTTAAGCTTTTTTTATACAAACAATAATTAGGATCATCGCAAAAGCATTTGTAGCATAGGCGAACCCGTGCAGCTTATTATTACAAGAGAATCATAAGAAAATAAATTATCGTATAGCGGCAATAATGGTCTCTGGTTACTTCCAAGAGGCTAGGTTGGAAGTCAAGCGGTTTAGAGTGAACAAGAAGGACAAACAACTGAGCTTTATCATCGTATGTGATGCAAACGTACATCATATAAATATATAGAATAAAACAGCATAGTGATACTTGTTCTTTGAATACCTAAATACTGATAATTTTCAGGTATCTAACAGGAGCAGTAAACCTTCCTTTTCACATCAACAAACAATTATTTATACATTAATACCAACCTATACTTAAAATAGCCTTAGATAGGAGGAACATCAAGTCAGCCGAGTGCTTTAAGCTTTTGTTTTTAATCAGGAGCTTTATATTATACACTCAGCTTATGAGTTGCTCTTGTGGTACGGCGATGGAAAAGTATAACGAGAGGTCTATACTAAAACTACTTCGCAAGGTCTTCTTAGTTTTAACCTCATAATAGGATAAAGAGTATCAGAATAAATATTTAAGCCCAATAACGCCTAATGGGTAAAAAATATTAGTTTAAATCCGCCAAATTCGGTACGTATAGTTAGAACCAGAAACAACTTTAATTACAGCCCTTTTATTAATAGAGAAACGAAACTGTAGCCTTTATACCACAGAAAGGAGAACATCCGGATACTCATCCTAATTTGTCTTTAAAGCCTTAGAGAAACGGTTCGATCGGCAAGAACAGTTCTCTCTATGAATCCACTCTATTAAGATTAATTCGCTTATCGTTTCTTGTATTGAAAGATACATGACATTAAATAAATTACTGTCTCACTCCTTCATTGAATTTAGAGAGCTTTCGACAACGCATCTTTTGACTGCAGTGGTAAAGCTAACGTGAGAGATGAGTCGGTTACCATTAAAGCCATCAAGATATGGCTTCATGATCTTTAGTAGTTGACAGTTTCTAAACTACACTGAATAACCATGGGTGTGATGTACAAGGCTTTCCAGATGATCTGATCATAATCACTAGAAGAAAATTTAATAGAACCTTATCAGATTTAGTGCAAGAAGCTATCAACATTGTGTGGAAATGATAAAAGAAGAATATAACGTCAACCCAAATAAAACAGTGCCATACGCTAAGAGGATAAAGCTGTTGCTTTGTACCTCTATTTTATCAACATAAAACAAAAAGATTCTGGAATAAAGACACAGGTACTTTTAAAGGTGTTGATAGTGTTGAGCTAGAATTAAGAGAATGTAAAGAAATGTAGTCTAATGATAACGATCAAAATTGAATTCCATTAGCTTTTTAAAGAGAGATTTCCTGACGGATTAAATGGAACCAAGGTTCAAACACAAGTTGACGGGGCAAAAAATGTTTAGCCATTTTTAAATCACTGAGAATGAACGCCACCCTATTTCAACCAGAAATCCATAAAGAAATCTATATTTGGCCACCAAAGATAATTCATATGGAAGCCATTCATATAAATTCATTGTACCAAATTCATTACAGGACTCGTGTACAAGCAATGGCATTTAAAATGACTACATATTGATGTAATGATCTGGGTTCTAAAGCAATCTAAGAGACTGATATCTCTCTCCCTCAATCGATATAACCATAGAGTTTCTCATAATCAGTAAGCCTCAGATGGAAACCACTCACTAGACCCAAACGACATGGTTTGTAGAGCGTGGATCTTATCGTGATGGTATATAAAACCAATTGTTGGGAAACATTTTCTCATTATTCTACAAGTTAAGGTATATATTGTGACGAATCACAGATGTCACCAGTGATAACTAAAAAGAGTTATAAGTTATAGCAATAGGGGTTACCCTGTAACCAAATGTTTACACATACGAACAGGAAAGATTGTTGGCTGAACAGGAGATAACAAGAGCTGAACAAGAAAAAATGTTAAGTGGACAACAGTTAATTCTGGAACGAATGGAGCAACTGGAAAAGTTTCAACACGATTTAATGGAGGATGTCAATGAAAAATTGGACACAGTTAAAAAGGAAATGGGAGAGCAAATCGTGGTGACCGATCAACGATTCCAGAAACTGAAGAAATACCTGATGGATTTAAAAACCAACGGCGGAACTCCAATTGCTCGACCAACGAGCTCAATAAAATTGAAAACACCAACGTTCGATTGAACCACACCATTCAACATCTTCAAACTCCAGTTTGAAATAGCGGCCACAAGGAATGGTTGGTGTAAGGAGGATCGTGTGGCTGCAATAACTGTGGCGTTAAAAGGCAGTGCTGCGGAACTACTGCAAATTGTGCCGGAATACAAACGGGAAGACTACGGGAAAATCATGTTGGCGTTGGAGCGTAAATATGGAGGAGATCACCGACGGGAGCTACATCGTATGGAGTTCAAGGGACGATGTCAGCGGGTTGGGGGCGCTCCAGGAGTATGCGGCTGATATAGAGCGGTTAGTGCACCTCGCTCACTATTAACATGGTAGGAGAATACACAGAGCGGATCAAGATTGACACTTTCACCGATGGTATACGGGATCCGGATACGAGACGTGCAGTTGTGTTGTCTCCAAAAGCAACGTTTGGGGAAACCATCGCGTGTGCGCTAACCAACGAGACTGCAAACAACATCATCAAACCAGGAGCCAAGGTACGTCGTGTGGAAGTGGAACCAGCAATCAGTCACAAACAGGGCAATAACATCAAACCAACAGATAACTGTTGGACAACGAGACTCCGGGATGGAACTAGTAAAATCAGATGTTGGGTTTGTGACAAAATAGGACACATCTCAAGGGAATGCTGGGAGATTAGGCGAAAATTGGCGAGAACACCATCGCCGATGTAACGAAGGCCACCGGAGGAACGAAAAATACCAGCTGTGGAGGAACTCCAAACAACAACAAAGACTTTAAACGAGTAAGAGTCAACTTTGAGGAGCAAAAGCTGACTCCCACAACCAAATGCTCCATAACCTTCATCCCCATTCCCAGATTGGTAAAAGGTGGTGATAGCTTGATTGTGAAACGCGAAGTAGAGGGACGATCCAGTATAATAACGTTGAACACCGGAACAACGAGAACGATCGTGCGTCCAGATTTTACCACGGTTGGAATTCGACCTATGGAAGGGTTCAAGTTACAAACGGCGACAGGCGACAGGCGACAGTGCAGCTATTAAAGGAAAGAAGGAGGTGGAAATACGAATCGGGAACCACAATTTTCGACATGAAGTTCTGGTTGCGGATATCGTGGATGAGGTCATCCTGGGAATGGACATCATGAAACGAAATGGATTCGTATTGGATTTTGGAAGGGGGACATTAAGCTACGGTAATGTCAACCTGCCTTTGCAACTGAACAACGGGAAGATCCAATCGTAAGGAGGATAAAACTGGATCATCGAACGAAGCTACCAAATTGGATGGAAGTACTGGAACACAATGAAGGAAAGGATTCTCAAAGAAGTTAGAACCCGGATAGGAGGGACCGTACAAGGTAAGAACTAACGATGTGATCTATAGGATCCAAAGAGGAGTACGAGGAAAACCAAAGGTTGGATACCTGGAGCGACTGGCGTTTTACAGAGGTATAGAGGTCTGGATCCTGTTCGGGACGAACAGGTTTGGGCGGAGGGTAGTGTGACGAATCACAGATGTCACCAGTGATAACTAAAACGAGTTATAAATTATAGCAATAGGGGTTACTCTGTAACCAAATATTTACACATACGAACATAATAAAAATAAATAACGAAATAGGCGGAGCGAACCAAATACGACAAAAAGAACATTCGCGAAGTGTAGAGATGAAAAATAATGGTATGTTCTACAAGTATTTGCGTAGTATAAATAAGTGTAGACATTTGAGTTACAAAAGAGATCAATTTTGAATTTCGAAGTGTAAAATAATAGTAGTGATAATTATTGTGTAAAATAATAGTTAAAATAAATATTTGAGAATTATTTGTGTAATTTTTGTGGGAAATAAATTTAGTTGAAATTTAAAGTTTGCGAGTATGATATTCACAGTCCATAGTGATCGAACCGGATAAATAATTTGAATACCCAGTCGGCGAAATCGTAACAATATGTATGTTATCCAGAATATCGCTGAAGACAAAATTTACGAATCTGGGTGAATGTAGCTAGAGACTCATAATGACCTTCATTATGACCTTGTGTAGTGTATGCAATATTTATTGCAGATAACATGGAAAAATATATTTACCAAGTCGAGTCAGATTCGAAGCTATCGTATTGATCTACCAAGTCTTCTCTTTTAGCTGACGGGAGTCTATTCAAAATTACTTTAACCATTTTTCAACACTGTATTGGACCAAAACCACCAAGAGCCACCATCTTTGTTGTATATAACAACTTTAACATGTTGCCAAAGCCTGAGACACATTAAAATGACCTGTAATGAATGAATGGTAGCATAAGCATACAAACAGGTATATATTTGTAGCTCTATCATCTCTGACTAATCTGACAGCAGCAGCCACTGTATAATATAATACCATCATCCACTCCAGTTTTTGGTAACATAGAGATACACGATAACGATTATGTTGAGCAAGCTTACCTTATACATCAAACCATAAACAAATTCATTTAAATCCAATTCAATTTATATAAATATTCATATTGTACATCATTAACCGTTTGATTGAACATCTATATAAGAAAACGAAATCTTGAAACTTTTATGTACTTGTTGTTGCTGTAGAATAAAGTTTTAAACTGTATAAATATTAACATTTATTTGAAAACTTTTTTTATTTTATTTACACAACGAACACTGTAAAATTTATTAAACAATAATTTAAGATTAAGTTTAGCTTATTCTTTATTTATTTTGTTACTTTTAAGTAATTATAAGATTTGTGTAATTGAAAAAATTATAAACTTTGTTGTTGGTGGATAAATAAATCCTAACAAAACAAAATCGAATTTGTTTAAACGTATATAAAGAGGGGAGGGGGACCAATAAATAACACAATCTCCCGTACACAGTACAAGAAAATAGGTGGAAAATCTTATACGTGTAATCGATAAGTTTATAGACATCTTAAGTATAATATATTAGTTAATTTCACAAACCATAAGCCAGTAATCCATCTAGATATTTCGGCTATATGTGATCGGTAGTTTAGTTCACCTGTCATCAACTAACCGCGAGATCTTCTTTAGGCTTGATTGTGTCGGTATGTTAGTCACTTTTCTGCCACAAAATACTCCATCTCACCACTTTATGATGTTCGCTTATGTCACCGCAGAATAGTTTAGTCCAATAAATTACACACATCATTTCTCTCCAAAGTAAAAGTTATCTTATCCATATGGGTTCAGTTACAAACTAGCTAAGATTCACAGGTGTTTGACTAAATTTCTGCTTGAAACAATGGTTGGACACTCGGGAGTAGTTATCTTGAAATTCCTCCATTATTTTGCATAACTTGTCTGTTTTCAATTCAAAGCTGATGCAGTTTAACATACTAGAGTGAAGCTTCCAATTTTCTAACCTCAACTCTTGGTCACTGTACCTAGATGATATAGGTGATGTTTGGTTTCAGTCCCAAATTACTAATTATCAATTATAAGAACACTAAAAGATATTTAACATGTTTGAAAATTTGGATCTGCGTGCAAATCAAAACAGGTGCTCCATGTTAATATCACAGGCGCTATTTTATTTTGAATGACGTTATGCCATCATTTCCACACTAGGTTTAAAATGGACCGATCGTTCATATAACCATGCACTTGAAAGTTAGAGTTGCTCAAGCTAGTTACAAGCTCAACATTCACCTGTAGCCATAGTTAAGAGGATGTCATCTTTTGAGGATATCAAGTCTCAGAAGGACTAAAATGTGACGATTAGATTTAAAAGCACACGATTTGCAGTTGTGATGTCCTAGACATTATGGGATTCATTCCATATAACAGAGGCAAGAAATAATCTTAGTGGGACTACCATCTAATAATTTTAAATGCCCCTTACAAATCTTATTGTGCCAGTCTCTTAAATGAAATGCTTATAATTGGACCAACAAATTACGAACCGCATTTTCTCAATCCTTATACGTACCCAGTTCTATAAATATGTTCTTACAGCGGATATAGGGGTGGTATTAAGACAAGAAATTCTGCACCCTGATGATAAAAAATGACAACAAATAGTATAATTATCATATCCTTACCAACTACCATCACACTAATTAACACTATACTTAGTCACAATCCAGGTAAACGGCAAAAGCGAACAACAAACCACCAAACAATTAACTGCGGAAAATACCTCACGATGTTACGATCTCACATTTTAGCCACACCAAAACAAATGTATCAAGGCGTCTCCTGATTACGTAATCATATGATTTTAACGTAAGAATGTGGTCATTTATCAACTATAGCAACTGCATTAATTACCATCAATGATGAGGAAACAAGTATACCAGCCAAAACTATTTGAGATACAATGGGTACAGTTTACCCAATTGGATAAATCTATGAATAACAACGATTAAACGCACGAGGGTCAAGCAGGATGTGCCATCTCAGGCTGATCGAAGCTTCAACTCATTAGGTTTATTTGTTTTGGCAGTAAGATTGAGATGAAGACCTAAATTTGAGAGAAGTTCACGTTGAAATAACTATAAAGACACGTTGTCTACGGATGCTTTGTTCTAATATCTTGATGGTGGCTGTCGTTTAATTTTAATTATTAACTTTCGGCATTATAGCATTTCATAGCACTCACACTTAAGAAATTTCGTAACCCAAATATTCAATGAATTTTCTCAAAGATCCGATCCACAACATAACACCTGGTCTTTCAGTGCCTCTCTTACGCAACTTTTAAAATTAATGTGACTAAAAGTCAAAAGTAACTAGCTACTGAGATGAGGGTGAAAACCAATATCATCAAATTAAATTAAAACACAACATAAAGTATATATATATATATATATATATATATATATATATATATATATATATATATATATATATATATATATATATATATATATATATTTATATATACATATATGTATATATATATATATGTATATATATATATATATATATATATATATATATATATATATATATCTATATCTATATATATATATATATATATATATATATATATATATATATATATATATATATATATATATATATACATATATATATATATATACATATATATATATATATATATATATATATATATATATATATATATATATATATATATATATATACCGGGTGTTTCTTTTAAACTGAGACGATCAAATATCTCGAAAAATAGCCTTATACGGAAAAAATGTCCATAATCAAAATTGAATCATACCGCGGGGAAAACACATTGGTGCAAAAAATAGTCCCCCAACCCCCGCTTTGTAATTGGGGCGGGGGTAACTTTTAAACTAAGATAGGAAGCCATATTTTTTATTGCAAAAACGGATTCTACGACTAACAGTACGTATGATTTGAATGAAATATTTTGTTCGGTTCAAGATAGATGGCGTTGTAATCGACGAAATTCAATTTTTTAAATTTCTTCTTCTTAGAACACACGCATTCCATTCTGCAATACGTTTGAAATAAAATTCGTCATCAAAACAATTTATTCAGTTTTGTAAATCACATTTAACGTTTGTGTTATTTCTTATCTTAATGTTTTTCGTAATTGCAAAATTAACGATAAAATACTTTAGAATGGAGCGTTTAACTGTGGCAGAGAAAATTGAAATAGTTCTGGTTTATGGAGAAGCTGGCAGAAATCTTGAAAATGCTGTTGCTATTTACGCTCAACGTTTTCCGGATAGGATTCGTTCACGTGCTTCATTTGGCCGTACTATCAAACAATGTTTACTGATAGAAATGTTCAACCGAAAAAGAGGACCAGTAGAGCGACAGTCACTGAAGAAAATAATGAAATTGCTGTATTGGCTTGGCAGCAGTGGCTTATAATCCTCATGTTAGTACACGAGAAATAGTTCACGAATCCGAATTGTCCCTCACCAGTGTTTGGAGAATTTTAAAACGGCACAAGTATCATTCATATCATGTGTCTTTACACCAAGATCTCCATGGCGCTGATTTCCAAAATCGGGTAACTTTTTGTCAATGGGCACGTGAACAAATACAACAAAACCCCAATTTTTTTCGCTGCGTAATGTTCTCTGACGATGTAATGATCTTTTACAAACCATGGAACGGTTAATCGACATAACATGCATCATTGGAGTGTTACAAATCCGCACTGGCTTCGTCAAGTTGAACATCAGCGTCCTTGGACTGTCAACGTGTGGTGTGGAATAATTGGCAACAAACTCATAGACCCCCACACAATTCATGGCAAATTGAATGATCAAATGTACCGAAACTTATTGGAAAATGAACTGCCAATATTACTTGAAAATTTGAGCTTAGAAGTGAGACCGAACATGTGGTTTCAACATGATGGTTGACCTGCACACTATTCGGTGGTGGCACGTGAAATACTTGATCGTGATTTCAATGATCACTGGATCGGTAGAGCTCCGATAAATTGGCCCGCCTGATCACCAGATTTAATTGTGCCAGATTTCTGTTTGTGGGGCTATCTCAAAGACAAAGTTTACAAACAAGAACCAACAACACGTGAGAACTTGATTGAGCGAATTAGAAATGCGTGTGCTGAAATTCAATTAAACACACTATAATCATTTGAAATACGTATTAATAAGTGCATTGAAGTAGCAGGCCATCATTTTGAACACTTATTTTAAGCTAAAATTATTTTATTCACCTGCCATTTACATTAATAAATTGTTTTGATGACGAATTTCGAGTATTTTCAATGAAAACGTGATGTTTTTTATTTCAAACTATTGCAGAATCGAATGCGTGTGTTCTGAGAAGAAGAAATTGAAAATATTGAATTTCGTCCATTACAACGCCATCTATCATAAACCGAACAAAATATTTCATTCAAATCATACGTACTTTAAGTCGTAGAATCCATTTATGCAATAAAAAATATGGCTTCCGATCTTAGTTTAAAAATTACCCCCGCCCCACCTACAAAGCGTGAGGGTGGGGGACTATTTTTTTTTTGCACTAATGTATTTCCCCCGCGGTGTGATTAAATTTTAATTATGGAATTTTTTTCCGTAGAGTGGCTATTTTTCAAGATATTTGATCGCCTCAGTTTAGAAGAAACACCCGGTATAAGAAGAGTAAAAACGTGAGATAAGCACATAGAACGCATAGAGTACAACCACAGTAACTAGAGCGACTGCAGCTGGTTGGATCGCTGAGCTAACGACTAGTATCAAGTGTTAAAAATGCCAACAAAACAAAATTTATCGGATACCGGTAAATTAACAACTAACCCCAGCTAAATAACCCGGACACGAGATGTGAAACGTACAGTCATTTTTAAAACTTGACGCGTTTGGCGCAGTTATCACATGTATGAAAGAGTTTATTAAATGAAAAAATTGAAAATCTCCTCAGTAGATGGCGCAATTTTTTGCTGGAGAGATAGCTAATCGAATTTTGAAAGGATTGGTCTTAAGAGTACATAACAACTCAGCAATGACGCAATTCACGCAATTTGTTTTTAAAGGAGTTACCGGACAATCTATAATCAACTTATTGCATTCACAGATGATACCTCTTGTGAAAAACCCAGGACTACTACCGTGCACCAGCCAATTCTACAAACTACCTAGGATGTCTGGTAGCGAGAGAACTTCAAAAAAGAAGAAAAAATCTAAAAAAAAAAACAACGAATTTACAAAAAAGTCAACCATCAGAATCTTTTAGTCATCACACTGAACCAAATATACCACTCAATATGACAAATTTTAGTGATAAAAATATTGATAAATATTTGTCAGTATTATTATTGTTATTTTGAAAAAAATATTTCATTCTGATAATTTATTTTCATTTCGAATTAAAATATTACAGTTTTACCTTCATTTATATTTTTCAACAAAAATCTAAATTTTTATTATTCTTAATGAACATTATTCTTAACAATATTAGCCGCGTTTCATGATACTATGTGATCCGGATTAAATCACATTTTCCATCCAAACCAATGACACATTTTGATCCAAATTTCATTTTGGATCAAAATGTGTCTTTGGTTTGCATGGAAAATGTGATTTGATCCGGATCACATAGTATCATGAAACGCGGCTATTGTATCAAAATGATAAAAATGTATTCTATATGACAAATTTATCAGTTTTTTTTAAATGGTCTAACTGATCAGTTTGCTTTCAAAGTGAACATCAATCTAGATCGATAAGAAAATATAAATTTGCGAAAATGACCGATATAATTCAAAATGACCGATATTATATATTCAAAATGAATGAACCCTACTCAATCGAATACTATGATGGAAATGATGCAGAATGTTATGAATGCCATAAGCAAACCTTTCTGAAAGGCTACAAAGATTGGATCAGGGAAATTCTGCTATATTATACTAAGCATTTCTCTCAAAATAATATACCAAGATAAATTCGGAATCTCGTATTAGAAAAAAGGAAAGCAAGGAAAAAATGACGTATAAAAAGTTAGCCCAGGATTCATCCCAGAAAAACGAAGTGGCAACACTAAACTATCGTGATATATTTACCATCCCAGTCAATCACTGTCAACCTAAAGTTTATCCCATCCCAGGATTTACCATCCCAGAAAAAACTACAGAGTTAACTATCAACCCATAATTTTTGCGCAGCTACCCCTATATCAGCAGAACACTATTCGAAAATAGTTAACACGGAATTTTAATTAATAATGTAATTTATTGGATAGAATATAAATTATCACAGCCCGAAAAACTATAGCGACAGTTCACAGTGAATACAAAATATAGAATAATCCAGATATGAATATAGTAAAAAAACGATTGATAATCGAATTGACAACAATTACAAATTAAATTTATGTATATAAATAGTTAAAAAAATAAAGAAATTTTCAACGAAAAATTTTAATTTGAACTCAAAAAATTATTAAAATATTAGAGCTATCGATACATGATCGCATCTACAGCCCCCGGTGGATTATTTAAAATTTTCTATTAGCATTCGATCATACTGTGGCCATAATGGTTGTAGAAAATATAAATTATTGAATGATAATAAATAATAAATGAGCAGGACAATGACTCAAACGATATTTTGGATTTACAAAAGGAAATTTTATTGAACCCCACGTTGATTCAAAAATTATTTATAAAACCGTTTTGTGCTATTTGCTTATTCAACGATATGTTCAACGATATTCAAATATCCATGGTTAAACTGTATTTAAAGCGAAATGCTGGAGAAAAACTGGTTGCTTATTTGGATGCCACCGGTGGACTGGTGAAACCACCCGACAACAACCTGTCTAGCATTTTGTATTATGCATTAGTAATACCAATTTAAGTTAATGATTCTGCACCATCAGACCCATTTCCTTTGACGGATATGATCAGTTCTAGTCATAACATCGATACTATTGGCGCATGGTTTAGATCATACCGTATCGAATTAGAACTTAAGCTACGAATTTGGTCTTTTTTTGAGTCGACAGTAACTGATTGCAGCTTCGCTGAAATTAATGCTATCATGGATTCTTTTAATAAAATGGATATTATCAAATATTTTACGTTGGCTTATGCCAGTTTAATGAACAAATCTGAAAACTTTGGAGTGGTGAAATTGAACTTATGTGTTTCTCACTTTATGCACAATATGGCTGGCGACGTAAACAAAACATACAACAGCAAAATTCCACAGAAAAAATTAATAAAAGAAATCGTGGGTTCATTATTTTTAATAAACCATTTTGAAGTTGTAAGACTAGTCTGGCAACATTTCTCGGTAGTCCTTAAATCAAAATATGTAACAACATCTGTGTTGAATTCTCTTAATGAAATTGTTAAATATACCGAACAAAACAAGGATTTTTATTTAGAAGCTCCAACAGGTGACAATTCGAAGATTGAGGATTACGACGACGAGCGAAATTTTGGTAGAACTCTTTATTCCCAAAGTCCATTTTATGTTTCATTTAAAACAATATCTGATGGAATATCGTGTTCAATACCGCAAAATGAAGGGTCTCTAAATGAATTTTATAATCCGTCATTTTTGGAAACTTTTAATAAAAAATACTTAACATTTCTTCCATTTTGGTCAGCAATATTTCATTCTCGTAGACTGAGTAACAGCCACATAGAGAATTACTTCGGTACAATTAAACGGCTCACAAAACGAAATGCTTCTTTGGGAAAATTGCCTACTAAGGCATTAAGATTTGTCGAACAAATTAATACGCGTAATGAATATATATTAAAAAGATTTACTTTGAATATTCCAAAGCGAACCATAAAAATGAATTCTGATAAGGTTGAAAAACAAAGTGACGAAGAAAAATCGTATGCTTCAATTCTTAATTCTGGAGAGACTTGGAATAAACGAATCATTACCCCAAAACCATCAACCACCAGTTTTAATTTATCAAATCTAACTTTATTAAATACTATGGCGGCAAATGAAAGAGCAAACAGTTTACACCAAAATTGAAAAACATTTTAATAAAAAGTTAAAAGTAGAAAGCCCTTATCTTTTTTATTTAAGAAATGGTTCACTCACGGGAGAGAATTATTTTAATACGTGTGCATTTGACTCCTTTACCACCAGCATTTTAAATTTAAAAGACGTAGACTATTTCGATTCAGTTAATAAATTCATAAAATTAATCGAGTCCCTAAAACAACGAAATTTAATCCGAGCAGAACAACTCCGTTTTTCAAATTTGGTTGAGATATTCGGTTTGGAACGAGATTGCACTAGTAATATAACAAAAATTGCAACATTTATTTTAAAATTAATGAATTATTTTAGTGCACAGTCAGTTCTGAAGTGTGTCAAATGCGGTGAGACAGTGATTGATTTTTTGACCTACCTTCCTATAAACCTTTTTAAGCTGGATGCTTTAGGAGTAAAGAATTTTACTAATTGTTTAGAAGACAGTAATTTATTAATTTGCCCAAAATGCAAAACATATTACGAAAAGAAAATCTTTACGAGTAAAAGTGTTTTCATTTATGTAGAACCTGCAACAAATCCATTTGCTAAAACTCCTGTTACCGACATTCCTCAACACGTTACAATGTTTAATGAAACATTTAAAATTAGTTCATTCATTAATTTTATACCGTCCAGTGCTGCTAGCACTATTGCTCATTATTTGTGCTATTGTTATCGGGAAGATCACTGGGAAATATATTATTTTTTTTTTTTTTGTTTTATTAATGGATTTTATTACAACTGAATATAATTCATCTAGTAACTTATCTTTAGTAAATTTGTTAGTTTTTGTTGAGTTTAACCCACTGGTTAGCTCCAAGTATATTATAAGATTACATTAACCGCCCCAAATCTAAAGGTTTCGTCCTTCGAAGCCTTCTAACTGGGTCTGTGTTGGTCATAATATTACGCATATCTGCATTTTGATGTTGACCGAGCCGTTGTGCGTGTTTCTTCGCATGTTTCTTGATTTCTTCGCTAACGTATTCCATCTTTAGATCCTTATGAAGGTTGTCGTTTCTTATGTACCATGGTGCATTCACAATGCTACGTAGAACTTTATTTTGAAAGGTTTAAATTATTTTAACATTGCTCTTCTTGGTACAACCCCACAGTTCTATACCATATGTCCATATAGGTTTCAATATTTGCCGATATAATAGTAGCTTATTATGAACTGTTAGCTCAGATTTTCTCCCTAAGAGCCAGTACATTTTTCTGTATTTGATGTTTAGTTCTTCTTTTTTCTTTTTAACGTGCTCTTTCCACTTCAGCTTAGCATCAAGAGTCATGCCTAAGTATTTCGCTGTGTTCGCATGTGGAATTGAATGCTCGTTCAGTAGAACTGGAATACAGTTAACTGTTCTGTTAGTAAAGTTGACATGTATGGATTTCGTTTGATTCAGCTGAATGCGCCATTTCTTTGTCCATTTACTTATTACATCATCTGCAAACGTTGCAATGTTTGTATCTTTTGTATTTGGAACATCTCTTGTATAAAGTAAATTTAGTTTTGGTCCCAGAACACTTCCTTGTGGAACTCCAGCTGATATTTGTCTAAGGTCAGAGTATTCATCTTCAAATTTAACTCGAAAATATCGATCAGCTAGATAAGATTTTAATATCTGGTAAAATTGCTTTGGCAGGTCTCGATATAGTTTATATTCTAGTCCTTGGTGCCATACTTTATCGAAGGCTTGTGCAACATCCAAAAAGATAGTTGAACAGATTTTCTTCTTTTCTAGTGAATCTTCAATTATATCGGTAACCCTATGTAATTGGTCTATAGTAGAATGTCTCTCTATAAAGCCAAACTGATGTGGTGGAATTAGTTTTCTTTCCTCTATTACTGGTTTTAGCCTTTTCAGCAATAATTTTTCGAACAACTTCGAAACCATAGGAAGAAGCGAAATAGGCCTGTACGAGGTTTTAACGTTAGGCGGTTTACTCGGTTTTGGAATCATTATCACTTCTGCAACCTTCCATTGGTATGGGACGTATTTTAGTCTGAATGCTGCGTTTATTAGTTGAATCAGTTTTGGTAAGCCCTTTTCGGGAAGTTCTTTTACTATTTGACCTGAAATTAGGGCATAACCAGGACATTTTTTTGAACTCAAGTTGTTAATAATTTCATATTTTAGCTCTTGTAATGTTACTGGTTTGATGATTAGGTTAACCACTTTTCTAACTGGGTTTATATTTTCTTCCGCTGATTGCCTTGGAAGGAATGTGTTTTCGAGGTGGGCTGCAAACAAGACAACCTTCTCCTTACCACTTCTTGCCCAAGATCCATCGTTCTTTTTGATAGGAGGTATCTTCTTATTTGGTCGTTTAAGTCCTTTCGTTGCTTTCCAAAGTGAATAGTCAGTGTCTTTTTGGCTGGAAAGACCAAATTATATTTCTACTTGATTATCGAGTTGTGTTGGAGTTTTAATTGGTACTTGTAAAACCGTACTGTTTTCTACGAGCTTCCGGAAAATATCCCAATTTGTTCTCTTGTTTGTTAGTTTAGGCAAATTCACTTTCTTGATTATGGTTGCACTCATTGTCATAATAACAGGTGTGTGATCTGACCATATTCCTTCACTGTTTTCTATCACTACATAGTTTTCTGATGCTCCTTTTGTTACAAAGAAGTCTATTAAATCTGGGATTTTGTTTTTATCTGTGGGCCAGTATGTTGGTTTACCCCCAGAATAAAACTCGCAGTTTAATTCTTGTCCTGCCGCATATAGATCTTTACCCTTACGTGTTGACAGTCTCGATCCCCAGTACGTATTCTTAGCATTAAAGTCCCCTCCAATTATGAAGTTGACTCCAAGCGATTTAAATAACGCGATATAATTTTCTTTAGCCAATTGATATCGCGGTGGGCAGTATATAGATGAAATGCTATACTCATTTTCATTATTGAGTCGAATTTTAATGGTTGATACTTGCATATTTTCCTTTTCTATTTTTACTCCTTCGTAGTGTTTGATATTTTCTTTAACGAAAATAGTTGATCCTCCTCTCGCTTTTCCTGATGGGTGGATAGCATGGTAGCAGTGATATCCACGAATTTTTACGTACGATACATTTGTGAAATGGGTTTCCGATATTAGACATATGTCTATCTTATCCATGTTTAAGAAAATTTCTAGTTCCGGAATTTGCGGCAATAGTCCATTTGCATTCCAGTTGGCAATTCTTAATGTTTTACTACTATTCATACTAGTAAATCATAGAAGTGAACTCATTCACTGCTTCTTGATTATTTAGTCGCTTATGTACGGCTTCCAGGCTTCTTTCTTGTTTTGCAATTCGCATGTTCAAAGCTTCTATACTCCGTAGTATTTTTTCAAAAATTGAAGATTCTTGTTTTTCCTTAATGCAAAGTGGCTCTTGTTGCTGGACTATCTGTGAGTATGTCTTTGGTCCCGCTACTGTACTAGCTTGTGATTGAGCTTTCATTGAGTTTTTCGATGATATTCCGTTAACTGGCATCTCACGGTTTTGCTTAAACTGAAGTTTTTTATTTCTCAATTTTTGCAGTTCTTTAGCTATCTCGCATCCTCTATAATTTACTGGATGATCTCCTTTACAGTTTACACATTTAGGAGTAGTTGTTTTTCTTAGTAGGCAGGCTTGCGCTAGATGTTTTCCAGAACATTTAACACATCTTGGCTCTCGATTACAATATTTCTGGGTGTGATTAAAACCTTGGCATTTTTTACATTGGGGTATTAATCCAGTGGCCTTGCGTAATGCTTCAATTCTAACTCTCATATTGAGAATAGCTCTAATGTTAAAGATGTTTTCAATTTTTTCTTTATTATTAAATGTAAGCATGAATAATGTAAGCCCTCTCTTGTTTATTTTGACCCCTTGATCACTTTCCTTCTTTTCTTTTTTGATGATGTTTGCGGCGTCTTCTATTTTCAGCCCCTTACACTTTAAGTCGTCTAATATATCTTCTATTTTACAAGTAGGATGCAGACCTCTTGCCATCACTTTGATCGGGCGGTCATTTTTGTTTTCATAAGTGTACCATTCTTTACCTTCCTCAGTAAGCTTCGTGGCTAATGCTCTATATGTGTCAACGTCTGTTGTGTTGATTTTCCATATATTGTTATTTAGTGACACTACCCTGAATTCTTTGTCAGTAATCGATTTCATAAGATCCTGAACAGCGCCATATTCAGTAATTCCCATTATATTGATTGGAGGCGGTGCCTTATCCTTGGGTTTGGCTGACTTAGCCTCTTGTTCCGTTGATTTTATATTATTAGATTTTGTAGACTGGTCTGAAGCTACAATTTCTGGCGAAAATTCAGCTTTTCTTTTTTTAGAGGGTCTATTTCTTTTATTCTTTTTAAGGATCCAGTCTGTTTCCTCGCGTAATTCGTCTTCATCAGTGAAGAATGCTGCGGCTGGCTGGTCCTGTATTTCCTTAACTTGAAGGGCCTATTTCAGCATTTCGTTTTCATTTTTAAGAATGTTGATGTCTTTACTAAGTTGAGAAGACAACTTTTCTATTTTGCTTAATTGCTTACGAATTGAGGATGTTGGGGATCTCGTTAATTTGGAGCCGCGTCCAAATGGGTTTTCATTATTTGACTTTGTCAAATCATTGCGGTCGTAGGATTTCGACGACTGGGAGCCCGCTTCCACACTCTTCCAAATCGCCGGCACTGGGGTTCCGAATCCCTGCACCGTAGTATTTCCTTCTTCCTTATTGTCCATATTGGTTTTTTGTCAGGTATCCTTCCTCTAGCATTTTAGACCTACTGCCAGGTACTAAAAACAGCCGCTCCTAACCTGGAGAACAGACGCTGACCAAGAAGCCGCCCAATGTGAGTCCGTCGCGCTTGGATTTTTACTTCACTTAAGGTTATACTGCTCTGATTTTATTTTTATTTTTAGCAAAATGCACTCGTTGCAATAAAAACAATATAAAACACAACAACAAATTTAAATTGTGCACACGTAGATATATTGTATATAATTTCGCTCATTAGTTAAATGTTTTGACTTTTCTAATAATTGGATAAGATCATGATTCGTAAGATCTTTTGTATTTATCACTGTTGCACTCACAAGTTAACACGTGTTCACAGCAATTTTTATCGATTAGAATGTTTGTTCTACTATTTTATTTTAATTATTTAATTCATCGCACATATTAACTAGTTCCATTCTATAACAGAGCTTGTACACCTTCATGGAAATATACGATGATTTGAAAGAAATTCCTCAAGTTAAAATTGCTTTGTCACACAGAGTACATCCCCACCTCTTAATTTACGAAAAATTAGACCAATAAAATGTTGGATTATGTTAATTAAAAAGTGAATTATAAAACAATTTAATATTATTTCTAATAAAAATGAAATATTAAAAAAAATAATATTTTTTTCTGAATTAAATATTTTAGATTTAGTTATAAAACAAAAAAATAATAATAAAAAAAACAATATAATAATAAAAAACAAAAAAAACATATATTTATATTTATCTATCCATGTAAATATTCATATAAAACATGGGGATTGAAGGCCGAGATTCAAACTTCCGCGAAGTATTCCTCGGGTAACGCTAAATGAATCAGGCACACCAACACTACTCAAATGTAATATAATTAAAACTAAAAGCTGTCAAGGCAAAGCAGACTGTATTACTTTTGTTGCGTTAAAAAATGAAGTATATAAATAGCTATAATGAATATATCGCATAAAAATCTCATAAAACTAACTTAATTTCAAGATGATGGTATAGGTCATATCTAAAAAATACTCGCACTAATCCGAACCTTTTATAATTTGGGCTGTAGATGCGACCAAATATCGATAGTTTGAGTAAATTAATGATTAATGTAGCTTAAAGCTCAATTGTGTCGCTCGGACGCATACAAGTCTCATGAAACTAACTAAATTTCAAGATGTTGGTAGGTCACATCTAAAAAATACTCGCCTTATAATCTTAAGTATAAATGTTAACTCGTAACTCGTAATAAATTTTTTTTTAATTTTCTATTATTTTCCTATCATTTTAAATATATTGGTTAAATGTATGATTTTTATACAAAGTTTTTTCTTTGAACAATTTTATTGACAAATACTAGGACAGTGTTATCCTCGGATACAGATTTTTTCATTATGTGGTCGCAATTTCTAGGCTGACATTAATCGGATAGTTAACTTTTGCTATAGTGATAGCTAGGCTAAAATTATGTTATGGGCTGATATTTTTGTGTCGTTATAATTTTTCCTTGGATGATAAGTTGATATGACAGAAATCCTGGGCTGACAGTTATATCTTGGGATGGAAAAACTGTCGTGATAGTTAAGTGTTGCCATTTTTCAGTTTTCTGGGATGAATCCTGGGCTAACTTTTTATACGTGAAAAAATGGCAACAAAAGAGGAGTCAGTCCATGCTGACAAGAAGATTCTAAATAACAAATCACAACAGCTTAAGCGAGATTTTTAGACGCTAAATAAAAAGTCGTTTTCTTTGTATCTTGGAAAATTAACCGATGATGATAATAGAAGGCACCGAAAAGTATAAACACTGCAATTACGCTGACCCCTTATAATTAAGCGAAGTGATGGCTCATGAGCTAGGGATAATAAATCAAAAGCTAAAGAATTTGCTAAATATCTGGCTGGTATTTTCAAACCGAATGAGACCAGATCGAACTTTATAATCGAAAGTATAAGCAATTATTATACGGAGTAGAATTCCTCTTATAACCCAGAAAGAATATATACTCAGGAAATAAAATTAAATCTGCAGTAAGCAAAGGCTCCTTTTAATGGGAGAAATTCTAAAGCAATTATATCAAAAAAGCCTTTGCTAAACTAACTCACTGCTTATTAAACTGATTACTCTGCCTGCAAAGTTGAGGAAGTTATTATGTTTCCGAAACCAGGTAAACCACCCAATGAAGCTAAATCGTATCGTCCGATGTCCCCGGTCCCTATCATTTCATAGCTATAATCAAAAGTCGAGACCTACCTGATCACCAATTTGGATTCAGATGCAAATATTTAACAAAACAATTGATCAGTTTTACAGAATTACAGATATTATAGAAAAGGCGTTAGAAGAAAACCAAATTTGTTCGATCTTATTTCCAAATGTGACAGCAGGTTTCGATTAATGTTATGCTTCCGGGACTATATGTTGATCTTTTGAGATGATATTTATCCAAAAGACAAGAAGATGAGTATTCTGGACTGAGAGAAGTAAGAGTAGGAGTCCCTCAAGGCAGCGTTTTGGGCTCAGTCCTATTCCTACTCTATATACAAGTAACATACCACAGTCCGGCCACCTAGGCATCCGCATAGCAACGTTTGCTGCGACGTGAAATTCGCCAATCAGCTTAAATGATGTGATGGTGACGTACGAGAACTCTGATTAATACTTTGGTGAGACAGTATGTGAAAATTAAATGGAAAGAGTCTGTGAAAAAAAACGAAAAGCTTGATCTTAAATATAGACCATTTTATACTGAATAATTGGACGAAGGTCAAAATTAAGCATATGCGCAACAAAATACTGATACAATCAGGTTCTAAAGTCGATCTGGTTATATGACATTCAGCTTTGTGGTTGTGTTTAGAACCCTAACATCAAACTTATACAAAAATTCAAGAATAAGGTACTTTGGAGTATAGTCAATGCACCCTGGTACATTCGTAATAAAATTTGCATCGTAATTGGAGATTCCGCGATATAAAACATTGCATGTTAATGATGGATGGGAGAATTGAACATCGACCGATCAGAACAAAAGTAGGTTTCTAACATTAGCAAGAGGAATTATGTTTGTGATATATAGACCAAAACACAACGTTGTTGGCACCTACCGAGTTCTTTACAATCACGAGATCATGAATTTTAAACAAAATCCTCATTTAGTCTACGAAATCATATGACAGTGAGTAAACGTTGGCTCGGTCACGTTTTGCGTGCTGATCCAAACTGAATGCGATTTCAAAGCAATAGGTCGTTGTCGGTGAGAAAGGCTTCACGGCGTAGAGACATCTCATTATTGTTTAGAACAATATGAAAAGCTGGCTCGTAATCAAAACCAATTGAGTAAGATGGTTGACACGCTAAAGTGGGATAAAAACAACTGCTAAATCTCTTTAAAAATAAACAAAAAAGCTTTTTATTCCTTTGAATTAAGTTGACCTTCTGCTTTATAATAATATATACAATTTTACAGTGAATTTAGTTTTATTGGATCAGCGGATCCAAAAAAGAAATAATTTCACCCAAAATGGCAAATTAAAATTTTTAACTTGTCCACTGATGCCGATGATTTTCTAATGTCAAAAACAATTTATTAAAACGATTCAAACTCACATACGTACATATAGGAACCCATATAATGTGGTGAATCGTATTATACCCAGCGGGATAATTTAATGCGAGATAGTAAAAATGTATAATCCCTTCAAGAAAATAATAAGTAAATGAGAAATTATTATTGGAACGAAGCACCGAGTGTAAACAAATTTAAACTTGGCAAAAGCTTTGAAAAAATTATAGGTTCTCTTGTTTTTATTATAGATTAAAAGTGAATAAAAAGAAAATTTATTTGGTTTTTTGTTTTATGGTTTTTCCTACAGTAGTAAACTTAACGATTTTTTTTCCAACATAGTTTAACCAAGTTAAGTTGTAATAAAAATAAAATATGTTGATTTACATTCTCTTACATACATACATAAGTATTTATTTATAAGTAATCTATTTGGATAAGACAATTAACATGTATACGAGTAGTCGAGTACTAAACCAAGTACATATAATTTTATTTCACATACATATGTACTTATTTATTGTTCATAAATAATTTAATTATAAATTATAATTAAAAAGTTTTGTCTACATATCTATAAAGAAAAGATATCTTGCAAGTTTTTGGTACAGCCAGAACTCAAAATGAACAAAAACAAATTTGTTGAAATTTTATATATATATTTTAGGATGGACGGCCGGCCATAAACTTGTTATCTATCTATATTCCACGAATTTGGGTCTTTTATGTGTACAAAATTGCTATTTTTATCTTTTTTCGTATATATTAAGATTTCAGTATAATGTACACATAAAAAATGAAGTGAATTCGATAAAAGAAAAAGACTGTATACCATATATTGTATATGTGATGTGGAAAGATAGAAACTTTTTTACAACCGGAAGATAAATATAATGTTGTTCGTATAAAGTATTAATTTAATATTAGTAACCATTTTATCACGATTGATGCTTGTTAATTTAAATAAATAGTTATTGCTTGATATGATAAAATTAAGTCATTATGTATATTAGCATTTACATGCATCGATAAATTCCTATTTTTAATTAGCCTATATATAGGTAGTTGTGACGTCTACTGCTAACAGGTCATTTAATGTCTAAACGTTTCCTTTGCCACCTGGAAAGCTTTTAAGAACCCTAGAAGGACAAACTGGAGCAAGCATGGGAAAACGCTTAAATAACTATTGACGTCGAGGGCCCCTGAGCCGCCAGCGACAGTGGAGGAATTGAACGGCGTAGTGGACACTGTCACAAATGCCTGCAATCGGTCCTTCATCGCTGTTTGACCATTAGTTGAACCAAGTGGTAGGCAAAAACCGGCATGGTGGTCCAAGGAACTGATGACCTACTGGAGCAAGCATGGAAAAACGCTTAAAAACTATTAACGTCGAGGGCCCCTGAGCCGCCAGCGACAGTGGAGGAATTGAACGACATAAGGGACAGTTTCACAAATGCCTGCAATCGGTCCTTCAACGCTGTTTGACCATTAGTTATGCCAAGTGGTAGGCAAAAACTGGCATGGTGGTCCAAGGAACTGGTGACCTACTGGAGCAAGCATGGGAAAACGCTTAAATAACTATTAAAGTCGAGGGCCCCTGAGCCGCTAGCGACAGTGGAGGAATTGAACGGCATAGTGGACAATGTCACAAATGCCTGCAATCGGTCCTTCAACGCTGTCTGACCATTAGTTAAGCCAAGTGGTAGGCAAACACCGGCATGATGGTCCAAGGAACTGGTGACCTACCAGAAGGCGCGTTCGATAGCCTTTAATATAGCTAAACGGGCGAGAGAGGCTCAAGACTGGTACTCCTATAAAGAGAGCCTACAAGTATACAAAAAAAGAACTAAGGAACGCACAAAGGTGGTGAGACTTCTGCGGTAAAGTGGAAGAAGTCTTCGAGACCTCTAGTCTAAGGAAGACACTGTCTACCTATCCTTCCAGTCCCAGTTATGTATGTGAAATTTCTCATCGAAACCCAGTTTCCAGGAAGCTTCGATGACACGACGGAGACTAGTACTCATCGAGAATCACAGATATTGTTCATAAAGGATATCGTAACCGAACCACGGATCCTATATGGGTACTTGAACCTTTTAAACCTTATTAATCGGCTGATCCTGACCGAATAATTCCAGCGGAGATTCAGAATAACTCGAAGATTATTCCCCCTAGCTGGAAGTAATCTTCAAAGGGTGTTTAAAACTGGTCTGTATTCCACAGGGGTAGGCAAGAGTCAGGGTGATCTTTATTCCAAAAGCGGGTAAATGCTCACATGGCTTCCCAAAGGACTTAAGTCTCATAACTCTTTCATCCTTTCTACTAAAGGCTGATGGATAACTATATACGTTTAAAACTAAAGCCAAATGACTGGGCCCAGACTCAGTATGCTTACTGTAAAGAGAAATCTGTGGGCACAGCTCTGCATGCCCTAGTAAGTATACAATTGAGAAATCAATACTCTCGCAATAGCTTTGTATGGTGGCGTTCCTTGATACTGAGGGCGTCTTTAACAATTTAAAGACGGAGGCAATTCTGGCGGGATTGTCGTTCCTATGAGTGGATTACTCTGTAATTGGGTTAATCAATCACATGCTTGGATGCAGAATAGTTAACTCGCGGCTGGGGGATTCCACCATCAGGAGGCGGATGGCTAAAGGAACCCCGCAGGGAGGTCTCCTGTCTTCTCTTCTCTGGAAATTAGCAATAAATGACGCAGGAGAATAGTTTCTATTGACGAGGTATGATTTCTAGGCGTTATCTTGGGTGGTAAGCGTGATTGGAAACCCAAATTTTTGAAAGAATTAACGCTAGTATAGCCGTACTTGTGAAAGAACGTCGTTGGAAAGAGATGGGGCTGAAACCGGAGGTTAGTATACACTAGCTATTCACTTCCGAAGTAAGACTTTTACTTATGTATGGGGTGATCGTGTGGTTGCCAGATTTTGATAAAGTAACGTATCCAAAGGGGATCGACAAAGTGCAAAAAACGGCATGCTTATTTGAGCGGGGCGCTGAGGACAACACCTACACGTGCCTTACAGGTCATGTTTCACCTTCTCCCCGTCGATATTAATGGTAAGCAGATGGTGGCGATTATGGCCAGAATACTAGCCATATCTCCGTGGAAATATCTTCAGACAGAACACTCGACGATAATTAGATCGCTAAGGAGGGAACTGGCGAGTCTAGACTACATTACACCGACGTTGTGCTTCGAGAAAAGATTTCGAACTTCCTGTCCCTCTTTACCAACTCTGTACTTCCATCAACTCATTTCATCCACCCACAAAAACTGTTATAAGAAATTCATGTCTTTTCATTGGCGGAGAATCTCTGAATCAAAGTTTGACTGAAGGTGATTTCAGTTTGAACTTTGTGATCCCAGGATTGCTGTGGTTACTTTGTTTCCTTGGTCGGCCACTATAACATTGATTTCTGGGCTAACTTTTTACTCTCCCCCAACTTCACTTGAGTGCTTATCATAATGCAGTTCTGATGATACGATCATAAGACCACTAATAAAAAGATGAAACAGCATACGCCCATATGATGTATGCCTGATAGGTGATCTATTGCTATAACAAAACGACTGAGAGGCCACTGAATGACACTAATATTCCACCAGAAACTTCCGTGACAAACACAATACACTTTCCACCCCCACTCTTAGAGATGTCGTTTCAGTAACGGACACAATAACAACTAACTTATTGCGGAAAGCAATTCCGGGTTTCTCATTCAGACTGAAATTATATTCAGTTCCCAGAAGCTGTCCTGTCAGTTCAACAGCTTAAAGCTGTATAGGAGGAGATTGTTTTATAACACAAGGACCAGGAACTTAAACCGAAGTTCCTTCGTAGTCAAATTCGTTTTCCAATTTCGCTTGACTAATGATAATAATCTATAGGTTAAAGGCTGTAAACTGCCATAACTACGACTCAAGTGAGACCTTTTGTGACTGTTTATACTTATTCGTACAAACAGAGGTATGACTACAAGCCGATTACAGGTCTTAATTTTTGGTAAACGGCACAAATCGCATTCGAGGCTGTGGTGCAATGAATTAAGCCATCTATCAATAGTTCAAAGAGATCGTTAGTGAAATTAAGCAGAGAGAAGGATCATATATCAAGACTTCCCAGATTGTATTTGAAACTTTGCGGAACAGCGCTGAACTGCCATTTGGACCGGCTTCTGGGTTTTAACGCAGAAGTCAAAATGATGATATGACGAAAATATTTACAGTGATACAGATAAGACTACATCATACTAAGGCAGAATCTTATATCCTTTAGAACAAGTTTATATGTCAAATATCAGCATGGTTCTTATTTAAAATCATGGACGGAACGTAATGTCATTAAGGCACTTCCAATACAAGCAAAAATAAGCTTATTAACGATGATGTCAATTAGAGTCGAAGAGCTGCAATTCTTGCAGTGTACAAGTTATTTTCATTCCCATTCCTGAATCTTGGGACTTGACAGAAGTAATAGCGGATGCGTAGCGAGGTGCAAAATGGGCAAGCAAAAGCTGTCAATAGCCGCTTCTTACTTTCATTAGACTATTAAATCGATTGTAAAAATAAGAGAATGAATTTACTTATATAGGATGTGCTACTGTTCATATATTATGTTCATACTGTTTGGTGCAGCACTGATATTGTCGTAGACAGCTGAAATGATGACGATCAACCTAAAAGTAAATAAAATACTATTATCAGATTGTATCTTCAATCATTAGAAAATAATAACAACTTAACTTAAAATTCACTATGATAGGCATCCAAAAGGATAAATCTAAAACAAATTGAAATAATTAATAATTTTAATTAATTTAGATGAAAATGTAATGTCTTACCTTGTCTGTACTATTTACTGTTTGTTATTGTACAATTATATTTGACAATTACAGGCAGGGTTTTACAATTATTTACATAAAATTACATTGTTGCTCAACTTAATAATGAGTGCATCCAATAGCACATAGCTTAACTATACTATTGGACATCTATCGTAAATATAAGAAAATATTGCTAACTTACCATTTTGTAAAAACTAATAAAAATATTATTCCTTCTTGAACAAAACCTCAACGAGTGAACATCAATTTAAAGCGACATTAAGTCAATCATTAAAAAACATCAACATAGTACAATCTTATATTCAATTGGTAATCTTTGAATTGCGGAACCAACCATTGGATATAATTATCATATCATCTATGTAGTATTACCTAGTTTACTACATAAATTGGTCCTTCGAGCCGGATAGCAATATCAACATCAATCTACAATACAACAAACGTCTGGGCAAGCACTATAAAAATCGCAAGTATTGCATTATTGTTAAATAATATCTATCTAGTGTCTATCCACACATATTTTCGCGAATATTTAAACCACCATTTCAATATATTCGAGAATCAATAAAACTATAAAGTAAATATTTGTGAAGTGATTAATAGTTGAAAAATGACCGAAATCATCTCGTTAAGGAAAAGGCGTGCATACTTAAAGGGCAGTATGACAAAGCTGATCAATTTTCTTCACACTATAAATGATAATACCAATTTAGAAGATATCAAAGTGCGATTAGTGAATGTGGAACAATATCGGACCGAATTTAACTCAATTGAGGACAAAATAGTTTCTATAGACAACAACGAAGAATTAGATGTCGAATTCGAGGACAATTATTATAGAATAGTGGCTGGGCTAAATCTAGCGTTAAGAAGAAAAGCTGAACCAATTATATCACTTAACGACACCATAATGGATACTTCAACAACAGGAATGCACATGGATGTGAAACTACCAAAACTATCCATCCCATTATTCACTGGCGACTATACCGAGTGGCAATCGTTCCATGACCTGTTCTGCTCAACCATACATGACAATCCCAGGCTTACTCCATCACAAAAACTACAATACCTCAAAGGAACGTTAAGAGGAGAAGCTTCAAGCTTACTAAAGCATTTTAGCATCACAGATGCTAATTACATCGAAGCATTACGAAAACTGCGAGATCGGTATGATAGAAAAAAGCATACCATCTATGCTTTTATCAAAAACTTTATGTATCAACCTACAATTACGAATGCAAATAGTGCGAATGTGAGGCAACTTTTAGATACATCCGATGAAATTCTCCCAGGACTAAAGGCTTTGGGCGAAGAAGCCGAAATGATAGATCATTGGCTAATCCATATTTTAGTCAATAAGTTAGATAGTGAAAGTAATAGCCAATGGGCTCAAACTTCGGCATCATATGACCTACCGACAGTGAAGCAATTTTTTGATTTCCTTACTCAGAGAATAGATGCTCTTGATTCGATCAAAAGCACTAGTAAACGTTCACAATCGCAGTACAATCCAAAGCCAAATATTAGAAGTCACGCTGCCTCATCCATTCCGAAGTCTCAGGAAACCCAAGAATGTTCTTTATGTCTTAAAGAGCACCACCGATTATTTGAATGCAGTAAATTCAAAGACATGTCGATTGACGAAAAGAAAAATATAATGAAAACGCAAAATCGATGTTTCAATTGCCTAAATGACAATCACAACGTTTACATGTGCAAATCTAAGTTTCGATGTAGACTGTGTAACCGTAAACATCACACCCTATTACACGAAAATTTACCAAATCATAGCACATCAACCTCTGGATCAAATGTGACACCAAAAGAAGATAAACCAACTACACTCTAAAAAATTTTAGTTGAAATTTACTACAATTATTGTGTGTAACTGATTACATTCAATTATTGTAGTAATATCAAACACGCAGAAAATATTCAACATCTCATTTAAATACCAACAAATCAATAACGAAATTTAAACAACAACTGCATTAAAAATAACTTTAAACTTGTTGAATTTTAACTCAAAAATTGTTAATTTTTAAGTCATCAAAAATTGTATTTAATTATAATGCTTAGATTTAAGCATTTTTTTAAATTAAATTCAAACAAACTAGATATGAATTTTCAACAACCATTGATTATATTTGAAGGTAAAATTGTTGGAACGTTCAGTTGATTGTAAAAGATGTTGAATTTATAACAATTAATTGTTTAAATTCAAATCTTAAATTGTTTAATTAAAAAAAATAATTGTTTATTTTCATTTATATATTTCAAAAATTTGTTCATATTTATAGCAAAATTATAAACTTATTATTATTTTATATACACTTAATTATTATCTAAATATATACACTTCATCATTAATTGTAATATTTGTGAAATTTTCTTTTGGATCTTCTATATTCATGTATAAAAGTAGGCTTCCAGAATCGCTTCAATGGGTCAAATGTTGTAATGATAGCCTTCATTTGTTTGATACAAATAAATTCAATTTAGGATCTATATACTGTCATCTGAAAATTAAACATTAATGTAATAATTTTATTAAATCAATATTTTACCAAATAAATTAGTTCACCAATTATTGCAACCAGGCGTCGAAATACCAACTAGATAATGTCCTCCATCAAAACACTTTTTTTTATTTTTCTGATGTCATGTATAGACAGCAGTGTTGCTTTAATCAAAAAATGAATTGCATAAAAAGTAACTATAATCTATAATTTTTTGTTGACTATTCAACATTTTATGTTTAATAATTAACAAATAATAAAGTAAAACAAGATTTTTGTTGACTTTTTATCGATTGATGAATTTACTAAGAATTGATTGTTGAATATCGAACATCAATTTATTCTTCAACAAATTTGTGATAAACTTTCAACAAATATTTGTAAAAATTCAACAAAATGTTGAATAATAAACTAAAAATCCCTTTATTACATTAAATGAACAGAAAAAACTACAATAATCAAAGTAATATTAAACGGTCTTCAATTTAAAATTAATCAAATTTTTTAGAGTGTAGTTCCAATAGTCTAAACTACTCCACAACAACCAACCAAGTTGGAAGTGCCTTATTGCCCACAGCTCTAGTCAAGGTGGCAGATGAAAATAATCAACTCCAATTTTGTCGAGTCTTATTGGACTCAGGCTCACAAGGGTCATTCATTACAGAGAAATGTGCACAAAAACTACAACTGAAGAGAAGCAGCGCTAGGCTGGCCATATCGGGAATAGGAGCAACCACCAATGGATACACTAGAGGAGTAGTGTCGCTAAAAATAACACCTTGGAACAAAACCAAACCAAAGTTCCAGATAGAAGCATATGTATTTTCAAAGCTGACTGCAAATACACCATCAATCACCGAATATATTAAAATAGATGATTTTAAACAGTATGATTTAGCCGACCCATACTTTTACAAAGGTTCTGAAATTGACATAATAATGGGAGCAGACAATTTCTTTGAACTGTTGTTAGATGGAAAAATCATCACCGAAAACCAATTAATGCTTCAAAATACCAAATTAGGATGGATAATCGCCGGAAAAGCAAATGCCGTACTACCAAAACAAGCCAGCACCATTACTATGAACGAATACGATGATAATCTAGACAACCTCCTGAGAAAATTCTGGGAGATCGAAAGCATTAAAATTTGTCAACCTCAACTATCCTATGAAGAAAATTTGTGCGAAAAACATTTCACTGATACCAAAACAGTTGACACAGATGGCCGAATAAAGGTTGGTCTACCATTTAAAATTTCACCGTCGATATTAGGCGACTCCTACCCAAAGGCTGTCCATAGAATGCATTCCATGGAACGACGATTTTCGAGGGACCCTGCGTTTGAAAAATTATATAAAGACTTTATGCGAGAATACATAATATTGGGGCACATGAAGGAAGTCAACATCATCGAAGAAAGAAACAGTGAACCTCAGTATTATTTACCACATCACGGTGTTATTAAAGACACGAGCACCACAACCAAATTGAGAGTGGTGTTTGATGGATCATCAAAAACTAGTTCAGGAAAATCGTTAAACGATTGTCTGGCGGTTGGACCGACTGTACAATCAAGTCTCTATGATATTATATTTCGTTTTAGAACATTCAAAGTAGCTGTAACAGCTGACATCGAAAAAATGTATCGCCAAGTGCGCATAGCAAACGCTGATACCAAATATCAAAGAATCATATGGAGAGATCATCCAAGCAATCAATTTACCACGTATGAACTACAAACAGTCACATATGGCACAGCTAGTGCTAGCTACCTGGCTACTCGAGCAGTTATCGAAGCCGCAAACAAATATACTAAGGAGTTTCCAATTGCAGTCAATAGCATCAAAGATGACATGTACGTCGACGACTTGATGACGGGAGCCAATACTGTGGAGGAAGCTATCCAACTCAAAAATCAAATTCAGTCGATTCTATCAAACTCAGGATTTATACTGAGAAAGTGGTTATCCAACGAGCGAGTATTAAACGATATTAATGAACCCGGTGACCAATCAAAAATATTTAAATTGGAGGAATCTTTAAGTGATACAACCAAAGTATTAGGCCTTCATTGGGACCCAACGAATGATTGCTTCAAATTCAAAGTTAATTTGAATAAATTACCAACTACCACTAAACGAGGCATCTTATCGGAATCCAGTCGAATATTTGATCCCCTAGGGTGGCTGGCACCGATCACAGTCAGTATCAAGATATTCTTTCAATCATTGTGGACTGAAAACCTAACTTGGGATGATCAACTACCACCAAATATGTTGCATAACTGGTTAAAACTAAGAGGTAATCTAATCAAAACGGAGAAAATCGAATTGGAGAGATATGTGCACACCAACACAGAATGCAAAATTGTGCTTCATGGGTTTTCCGATGCTTCCAAACAAGCCTATGCAGCAGTCGTTTACGGAAAAATAACCAATCAAAGGGGGGAATCTGTCGTCAAATTATTGTCAGCGAAGACCAAGGTAGCGCCAGTAAAACAATTATCAATTCCACGTCTGGAACTATGTGGTGCATTATTAGTAAGTAAGCTATTATTAAGCGTCCAACAAGCTCTAAAGACTCAGATCACTGAAATTATCCTATGGACCGATTCCACAATAGTATTGGATTGGTTGAGCACACACCCGAATAAATGGAATACATTTGTTGGAAATAGAACCGGAGATATTCTATCAAACTTCAACAGGTCACAATGGAGACATATAAATTCACAGGAAAATCCAGCTGACTGTGCATCTAGAGGGCTCGATCCAGAAAAATTACAGCATTTTGAACTATGGTGGAATGGTCCAAAATGGTTAATGAACGAAGAAAACTGGCCGGAAAAGAAACCACTTCAATCCCAAACCTTAGAAGAATCGTGCAGTCAGTCATTAAAAATTCAAATATCGCAATCCAGCATAGTTGAAAATTTAATCGTCAACATTTCAAATTTCAGCACCATAGTACGAATCCTTGCTTACATATATCGATACATCAATTTAAAATTAAAAAGAACCCAAAGGGACTCTACATCATCGTACCTCGTAAATTCTGAAATACAACAAGCTCATCAAACTATTTTCCGTCATGTACAATACAAATATTTTGCAACGGAGATAGACCTACTTAAATCAAAGAAGCAAGTTCCTGCGTCAAGCAGAATCAGGTACTTCAAACCATTTATCGACGAATCAGGCCTACACAGTAAAAAATTTCGGTTGAATATTACGTGAATTTACTTGTGGGCAAAATTGCCAAGCTATATCACGTAAAATTACATTCACATATAAATAAAAAATAATTATTAAAATTAAGTACTATAAGTTATAAATTTGCTAGCAAAATCATGTAATATTTAAATAACAAAACTTATAATTTTGCAGGAAGTTTGCAGATTTATGGTTAAAAGAATGTAATTTAGCATTAAACCCCTGTAATATTATAAACTTCTAAAATTTGTACATAACAAAACGTACAATTTTACCTTAACTATAGCGTAATTTTAATAAATCAAAACCTAAAAACAGATTTTGCATGAAAATACTAATGTGCATATGGTAGGCATAGAGCTTCCACAATGCCCAGCCAAACCTACAAAACGGTGATTCAGACATTTCTCTCCGACCACGATTATTATTCTAGGCCCTTGAAATATCCGACAAGCCAGACGATGGCTTAGATAATAATAATTTATATATAATAACGTTGTAATAGACTAGCAAAGTATATCACGACGAATAAAATCAATTTATTGTGGTTTTGGTTTCTAAATTTACGGAATGCACAAAATTTTACCAAAAAAAGGAATAATAGTAGAAACGGTTTGTAATTGTACTATAAATATCTTCCAATTTTAAAGTCCTGTTGAATAATACAACAATAATAGATTTTACATAAGAATGTGTGTAAAAATACTATTATCTTGCTTTATTATAGACAATTTTTAAATTTACGCTACAAAGTTACCAAAATTTCTATTGAAAATTCAATTTATTTTTTACTGTGTACTTCGTGTCGGGGGAAGAATTTCAAACGCAGCTATATCTTACAATATAAAACACCCAATACTACTAACAGCGCAAGACAAGATAGCTGGAACAATAATCCGAGAACATCACTTGAAACACTGTAACGAAACGTACTTCAACGCAACAGTATAAACTAAGTTGTACTAATTGTTAATTTTTTTGGTATAAACATAGATAATGGTGAATTGACAATTTCCCTTTTGATCAGATAGATGGAGAAGAGATAGGGTGGAGAATTTTAACCGGGCGACGATGACTATAAATAATGAAAAGTAAAGAAAAAGAGACAGATTAGATTTGGAAGGCACATTAGATTTTGTACGAGAGATCGAGAGTACACCGTGAAATAAACTAAATGATTCATAAAATAAAATAGAAATATTGTAAAGTAATAATAAAATTAAAATTAATAAGTTGTGATGAATAAATAAAATTAAAAGAAAAACAACGCTTTACTAAATGTAATAAAACTAAATAAAATGATCGGAATGGTGCATATAATTTCGATTAATAAGCAATAAAGCATGTGTATGTAGAAACTTAAGTTAAGTGAAAATTGTAAAGCATGAATTATAATTAATAAATAAGCAATATTATGTATATTAAGCATTATTTGTTTGCGTTCATTATTGGTGTCTCAGTTCATGATACGACTATAAGTGTACTAGTCTATGGTATTTAGACGTAAACTTTCCACCCAAAAACCAAGTGAGAACAGTGATAGTGCATAAAAAAAAATAACGGTGGACATGCAAAGTAATGGGTATAATCTTATTATAAAATACCTTACCGTATGTAAAAACTTATCGTAAATAATAGAAACATTCATACATTTAACCACTACCACACATAATATTAAATCTAAGATCATAATTACAAAAATATATAAAAAACTGGCGGCGAGTAAATACTATGGAATCAATATACACAGGATCCCGTTCATCGTGTTCAATAGACCAGAAGAAAACATCCACTAAGGCCATGGGAAAGCAATACCAACAAAATGGCGGTGACGTAATTATTCTTTTATTTTGATTTTATTTTTAATTATAACAACATAGATACATATACATATATATTCTAAATTTTGTTCCCTTTAACTGAATCAAACAAGAACAATACACTAACACTAGCATAAGCAATATTTTTTTTCCCTTTAAACCTTTTTTTTTGTGAATGAATTATTTGGTGGATTCACGTAGTAGTGCGTTACATTCATAATTGAAATTTTTTTAATCTTTCTCGTACAGCACGGCACGAGAGTGTTGTGTGAGGTTCGACGCGTGGATTTAATGGTTGGCTCTTCTTTCTTTTCTTTTTAATGTACTACCTCTTAAGATAATGCCTTAAATTATCAAGAACGATGGGATGGCGTTCATATAGCCGCGTAATGATAGATGTGATTTTACTTTTGCACACTATTTGTTTTGTTAGATTTTTTTTTGTAAAATGGCCGTACTAGCTATACGTAACTTAACCCTCCCTCACCACTGAGTCTCTATCCAAAAATACAGTGTGCCGTATAGCGAAGTATCGACCCAAGGCCATCAGTTACAAATGGCGCCGAAACAGGGACCCGAAGGGTCGTCAGTAGATACAGTAAAGTCAGCACATGGTTAGATAATACATATTACCGTTAATGAAAATTTGGTCGCTCTAACAAAGCATCCACATGGCTTCTCCATGCAACTACACAGTAATTATTTTTACCGCTTAAGTGTTACTTGCGGGAAATTCCGTGTTTGATTACAATTGTTTTTATTTCTTTACTTATTAATTTAAATTCTACTCCATTTTACTTTTATTAAATATTATAGTAACCGAAAACAACAATTAAAAACCAAAAACCATGATTGATAGTTAACACGGCAGAATCATAATAGATGTTCTGAGAGTCAGTTCCCTTACGATTGTGCATGAGTAATTTCTCATGAGTTAGCATATGATTTTATTTTATTTTTTTTACTTGCAAATAAATTTGAGTTTATGAATTCAGTCCGGTCGTGTGAATGTTTTTGTGATGGATGGTTTAGTTAATCGTCATTCGATAGATGGCATGGAGAGTCCATGTTCCTCGTTTGACATAATTTAAATTACTCATAAAAAAAATTCACGTAAATAATTATGTTATTTCAAATATTTCTTTGGAGTAGATTCTGTAGTTACATTTGTCTACTATTTTATTTTATTATACGTAAGGTCACATCAAACAAGTTACTATAAAATTGGAAAAAAAAAATTTTAAATACCGAGAGTAAGTAAATATCAATTTTATAGTAACTTTAATAATTAATTACCTACGTAGTATGGCGTCATCCCATTTAAATATAGAAACAAAATTAAACTTAATCAGTGATAAGATCGAAGAACTAGAAAACTTAATCGACACCACTGAAAATAGTTCAATCCGTGAAAAAAAGAAAGTAATGGTTAAGATAGTTCATTGGACTGAAAGGATAGAACGATTAATTAATTCATTTAAAGATTTACCCGAAATAGCTAGCAATTTACAAAATATGCTTCGGCGATTAGCCAGATCGACAAGTAGAGACATAAAAAAATGTGAGATTGAATCTAATTATCCGGGAAATGTTGATTTGTCAAATCCTATCGCATCAGCCAAAAGCAATTCTGACCAAACTAGAAATACTGTTACTAGTCAAGAACAACTTGCCAAAACATTGGTAGAACTAGAACAGAATTTGGAAGATAAATTTTCAAAAAAATTAGATGATCTCTCAGCTAGTTTCATTCAGAAGTTAAAAGCTGAATCTGCTAAACCGAGACAAACTAATTTTCGTAATTGGAATTCGCGAAATAGTGGTGCTCAAAGACAGCAAGCTAGAGATTCATCACTAACTGGATCGGACAGTTCTTCATCATCTCGTTTTTTAACCAGTAGTAGATCTCGTCCACAGGCTTCTTACCGTAACCAAGATCCTTGGTATCGAAGAGGAAATCACCCATCTAAATGGAAAATTTCATTTTCTGGTAGATGCGATAGTAAAAATAATGACGATAACGTTCATGATTTTCTAATGAAACTCGAAGAACACGCTAGTCAGGATCAAATACCTTATCAAGAATTAGTTAATTTAACAAGAAACTTCGTCACGGGAAAGGCCGAGAAATTTTACTACGTGTTTATTCGCAAAAATCGTGCTGCTACTTGGAATCAACTTCGAAAAGCGTTATTGGATAGGTTTAGTAGTTTGGAAAGTGAACGGGCAATGCGTCGATATATTAGGCATCGTAATCAACATCCAAAGGAAAACTTCAATGATTTCATTTTAGATATTGAAACTATTAATGCACGATTGCAAAAACCTCTGAGGGGAGAAGAACTACTTGATGTAACGTTGGAAAATATGAATCCGGCGTTGCGTAATGCAACTTGTAATTTCAAATTTCGTTCCCTTGAGGAGTTGCGTCAAGTTTGTGACAATTACGAGCGGTTGTGGTCCACTTCTGGGTATGATCCGCGCCGTCTTATCGATTCCCGACCAAAACGCAGCCCGATAATTGTTGAACAAATATCTAAGCCCGTTGCAAATACCCGATTTTCTAATTCATCACCTGGCGCAGTAAACCATCGTCAGGAAAATCTTACCAATGATTCGGAAAGTGAAGAAAGTCCTGCTATAGAGCAATCTGTGGATGCATTACATCCCAAAATGTTTCTGGTTTGCTGGAACTGCAAGGATTTTGGACATCGATATGGGGATTGTCCGATGGATCTGACTCACCAGTTCTGTGCGAAATGTGGTTTGGCTGGCTTTTCTCCTAATAACTGCACTAGATGTTTGCAGAAGCCCGAGGGAAATGGACGACCGAACGTGCCACAACGGGGGGAACCACGTTCGGACAGGAATCAAAACCCCAATTATGTGTCAAACAAGAAGCTGGCAAACTACCAATCTGGCCCTCCACGACCTCCTCTTTAGACAAATTATTTAATAATAAATCAATTAATACCCGATTCGATCGTATCTTAAAATACTGGAAAAAACGAAAGCAATTTTATCGCGCCTGTATGGTTTCTACTATATCTGAGTACCAGGAAAGTGATCCCAGACCATATGCTAAAATAACTTTAAACGGAAAATCTTGTTTGGGTTTATTAGACAGTGGAGCTACTATCAGTATCTTGGGAAAGAACTCTGAGGAGTTTTTAAAATCAATGAATTTAAAAGCGAAGCCGTTTAGGTCATTTGTTCAAACAGCTGATGGTTCTTCCAACGAAATACTAGGATATGTGACATTACCAGTATCATTTTTAAGTAAAACAGAAAAAATAAGATTCTGTGTAGTGCCTTCGCTTAAATCCCAAATATACCTTGGTATTGATTTCTGGCGAAAGTTTAATATAGCACCAGATATAGTTAGTGAGATAAACCTTAATCCTGATAGCTCTCAAAATCAGCATATACTTGACCCGCAGCAGCAACATAGATTGGAAATTATTATCAATTCTTTTCCTTCATGTACCGCGAAGGGGCTCGGCAGAACTTCTTTAGTGGAGCATCACATCGATGTTGGTGATTCGGGTCCAATAAAACAACGTCATTATCCTGTCTCTCCAATCAAACAACAACTAATTTACAAAGAAATTGATAGAATGATTGAATTGGGCGTGATTGAGGAGAGTTCCAGTCCTTGGAGTTCACCAGTTGTTCTGGTAAATAAATCTAACGGGAAGCATAGACTATGCCTTGATTCGAGAAAAATCAATTTAATTACCAAAAAAGATGCATATCCACTCCCCATAATTCATGGTCTTTTAGGGAGAATGCAAGACACCAACTTTATATCTAGTCTAGACCTTAAGGATGCCTTTTGGCAAATTCCCCTTTCGCAGCAATCAAAAGAGATAACTGCTTTCACCGTTCCAGGCCGTCCTCTCTATCAGTTTTGCGTTATGCCGTTTGGATTGTGCAATGCACCACAAACGATGTGCAGACTGATGGATCGAGTTATACCACATCAGCTTCGAGAAAATATCTTTGTATATCTTGATGATCTACTCATAGTCTCAGCTGGGTTTGACGAGCACCTAGAACTACTCAAAACTGTAGCGGAATTGATGATAAAGGCCGGACTAACCCTTAACATTGAGAAAAGTCACTTTTTGCTTAAAGAAACGAAATACCTGGGATACATCATTGGAGAACGAGGGTTGAGAACGGATCCTGCTAAAGTGGAAGCGATTAAGAATTTCCCTGTACCGACCTCTGTGAAACAAACGCGACGGTTGTTAGGTATGGCGGGCTGGTATCGTCGGTTTATACCAAACTTTGCTGACGTTACTGCTCCCATTACCAATTTACTACGTAAAGGCGTTAAATTCCAGTGGAATGACGAAGCGAATCACGCATTTGAGAAACTTAAAGAACTACTTAGCAGTGCTCCGCTATTACACAACCCAAATTTCACACAGCCGTTCTTTATTCGATGCGATGCTAGTATCCAGGGTATAGGAAGTGTACTTTTTCAATTGGACGTCGATGATAATGAGAAACCTATAGCGTTTATATCACAAAAGCTAAATGCAGCGCAACGGAATTACACAATAACTGAGCTAGAATGTCTGGCTGCTGTTATTAGTGTAAAGCAATTCCGAGCGTATATAGAGGGATATAGGTTTACCATTATCACCGACCATGCCAGCCTTAAGTGGTTAATGTCACAAAAAGACTTAAGTGGTCGTCTAGCAAGGTGGAGCCTAAAATTACAGGCTTTTGATTTCACGATAGTACATCAGAAAGGTAAGGACAACGTTGTCGCAGATACACTATCCAGAATTTATTGCGACACTATTTCTGAGGTAAACTCTGACCTCAAATTGCACAACCTGGATTTATTTAGTGAGGATAGTTTGTGCGACGATTCATACCAGGAACTGAGGTCTAAAATCGTTACCTCTGCGGGAAAATACCCGAACATGCATGTCCAGGGCAACAAAATCCTGATCCGGATTGAACCGAAACGAGATGCTTCTTTTACAGATATACCTGCATGGAAACTATGGGTTCCTTCAACTCATAGTAAGTATCTCATAATAAAGGAACACAATAGTACTGATGGAGCCCACGGTGGAATAAAAAAGACGTTAGAACGTCTTCGTAGACTTTACTATTGGCCTAAAATGGCCTCTGAAGTTCACGATTATATCATAAATTGTGAAGTTTGTAAGAAGTCTAAGGCATCCAATATAAGTACTAAACCTCCACTAGGTAAAATAATAGCTTCCGACCGACCGTGGCAGAAAATTTATATAGATTTATTGGGGCCTTATCCTCGTTCGGCTACCGGTAAGACACATATACTAATTATCTTAGATCATTTAACTAAGTTTATATATCTTAAAACACTCGGTAAAGCAACGGCCGGTAATATTGTCAATTGTCTCAAAAATGAGGTATTTTCATTATTTAGCGTTCCACAGTTCATCCACAGCGACAATGGGGTGCAATTCGTCGGCAAAGAATTTCAAGCGCTAGTAAAGGAATATGGTATCTCGCATATAAGAACTGCATATTACTCACCTCAGAGTAATGCATCTGAGAGGGTGAATAGATCCATAGTAGCTGCGATTAGAGCCTATATTCAAGAAAATCATTCGGCATGGGATAAACATCTTCCTCAAATTACTGGTGCACTACGGAACTCAACTCATGAATCAACGGGATATTCACCGCATTTTCTTATGTATGGATACCATAAGATGTTACATGGCAACGACTATAAAATATTAGCTGAATTGAACCTTATGACTGAAAATAATCTTGATTGGGCTGAGATTTCGGACAGGCTGAGCGTAGTTCATGGGCAAGTGCGAAAGAATTTAATGGCAGCTTATTCTAAATATTCGAACAGGTATAATCTGCGAACTCGCGAACGGTTACTGGACATAGGACAGACTGTTTATGTTAGACAGCATCCGAGTAGCGACGCAACAAAAAAGTTTGTCGGAAAATTTGCTTTTCCTTTCATCAAAGCAAAAGTGAAGGAAAAACGAGGAACTGTGAACTATGTTTTGGTAGATGAGCATAATAAGTTATTAGGCACCTATCATTTGATGGATATAAAGGTTTAATAGTTAAAGCATTTGGGTTTTTTGTTTCATTTGATTCTAGGTCAACTGTACGTTTTTGTTTCTCAGTTTCAAACCTGCCACTGTAAGAAGTAACATTTTTGAATCTGCCCTGTAACGAAACGTACTTCAACGCAACAGTATAAACTAAGTTGTACTAATTGTTAATTTTTTTGGTATAAACATAGATAATGGTGAATTGACAATTTCCCTTTTGATCAGATAGATGGAGAAGAGATAGGGTGGAGAATTTTAACCGGGCGACGATGACTATAAATAATGAAAAGTAAAGAAAAAGAGACAGATTAGATTTGGAAGGCACATTAGATTTTGTACGAGAGATCGAGAGTACACCGTGAAATAAACTAAATGATTCATAAAATAAAATAGAAATATTGTAAAGTAATAATAAAATTAAAATTAATAAGTTGTGATGAATAAATAAAATTAAAAGAAAAACAACGCTTTACTAAATGTAATAAAACTAAATAAAATGATCGGAATGGTGCATATAATTTCGATTAATAAGCAATAAAGCATATTGTGTATGTAGAAACTTAAGTTAAGTGAAAATTGTAAAGCATGAATTATAATTAATAAATAAGCAATATTATGTATATTAAGCATTATTTGTTTGCGTTCATTATTGGTGTCTCAGTTCATGATACGACTATAAGTGTACTAGTCTATGGTATTTAGACGTAAACTTTCCACCCAAAAACCAAGTGAGAACAGTGATAGTGCATAAAAAAAAATAACGGTGGACATGCAAAGTAATGGGTATAATCTTATTATAAAATACCTTACCGTATGTAAAAACTTATCGTAAATAATAGAAACATTCATACATTTAACCACTACCACACATAATATTAAATCTAAGATCATAATTACAAAAATATATAAAAAACTGGCGGCGAGTAAATACTATGGAATCAATATACACAGGATCCCGTTCATCGTGTTCAATAGACCAGAAGAAAACATCCACTAAGGCCATGGGAAAGCAATACCAACAAAATGGCGGTGACGTAATTATTCTTTTATTTTGATTTTATTTTTAATTATAACAACATAGATACATATACATATATATTCTAAATTTTGTTCCCTTTAACTGAATCAAACAAGAACAATACACTAACACTAGCATAAGCAATATTTTTTTTCCCTTTAAACCTTTTTTTTTGTGAATGAATTATTTGGTGGATTCACGTAGTAGTGCGTTACATTCATAATTGAAATTTTTTTAATCTTTCTCGTACAGCACGGCACGAGAGTGTTGTGTGAGGTTCGACGCGTGGATTTAATGGTTGGCTCTTCTTTCTTTTCTTTTTAATGTACTACCTCTTAAGATAATGCCTTAAATTATCAAGAACGATGGGATGGCGTTCATATAGCCGCGTAATGATAGATGTGATTTTACTTTTGCACACTATTTGTTTTGTTAGATTTTTTTTTGTAAAATGGCCGTACTAGCTATACGTAACTTAACCCTCCCTCACCACTGAGTCTCTATCCAAAAATACAGTGTGCCGTATAGCGAAGTATCGACCCAAGGCCATCAGTTACAACACCTACATGCTGGACCAACACTAATGATGGCTACATTACGCAGGAGATATTGGATATTGGGCGCCAGAAACCTGATTCGAAAAGTGGTACACAACTGCGTCCGATGTGTACAATACCAAGCAAAACCTCTAGAACCAGCCATGGGTCAGCTACCAAACACGAGGACTGAATTAGTAAGGCCTTTCCACAAAGTCGGTGTCGATTACGCTGGACCATTTCAAACATATATTGTGAGAGGCAGAGGGCAGAAACCACGTAAGAGCTACATCTGTTTATTTGTCTGCCTCGCTACAAAGGCCGTCCATATTGAGCTCGTATCCGACCTTACCTCAGATGCATATCTAGCAGCACTCAAAAGATTCGTCTCTCGTAGAGGGATTTGTAAGGAAATACATAGTGACAATGGCACTAATTTCATTGGAACACGAAATCATCTATCTCAATTATTCTCCCTATTAGAACAAAACACTAATCAAATTTCAAAATTTTTGTTAGCAGATCAGATCAATTTTAAGATGATTCCACCTAGCGCACCTCATTTCGGCGGGCTTTGGGAAGCTGCAGTGAAAAGCATAAAATACCACCTACATCGAGTCACAAATGGACATATCCTGACAATAGAAGAGATGACCACATTGATCGTACAAATCGAGGCGATGTTAAATTCGAGACCAATCTGCATTCTCTCGGAAGACGAAATGGATTATTTGACACCATCACATTTTTTAATTGGTCGATCATCAACCAAAGTTCCTGATCACGATTTAACAGATGTCAAACTGTCCAGTTTATCTAGATGGCAATTATTAACCCAAATGAATCAAAATATATGGCGTAGATGGCACCTGGAATATTTAACTAGCTTGCAACATGCGAGCAAATGGCATAAACATAAAAAAAATATAAGCATCGGCAACATAGTACTCGTTAAAGATGGCAACTTGCCTCCGTGCAAGTGGTTGATAGCGAAAGTTGTGGAGCTACACCCCGGGGCAGATGGAATTGTTAGAGTAGTAACAATCAAAACGGCAAATGGAATATTCAAACGTCCAATACAAAAGCTATGTCTACTTCCAGTTAATTAAATCATACGATTCAAGGTGGCCGGTATGTCGTAGACAGCTGAAATGATGACGATCAACCTAAAAGTAAATAAAATACTATTATCAGATTGTATCTTCAATCATTAGAAAATAATAACAACTTAACTTAAAATTCACTATGATAGGCATCCAAAAGGATAAATCTAAAACAAATTGAAATAATTAATAATTTTAATTAATTTAGATGAAAATGTAATGTCTTACCTTGTCTGTACTATTTACTGTTTGTTATTGTACAATTATATTTGACAATTACAGGCAGGGTTTTACAATTATTTACATAAAATTACATTGTTGCTCAACTTAATAATGAGTGCATCCAATAGCACATAGCTTAACTATACTATTGGACATCTATCGTAAATATAAGAAAATATTGTTAACTTACCATTTTGTAAAAACTAATAAAAATATTATTCCTTCTTGAACAAAACCTCAACGAGTGAACATCAATTTAAAGCGACATTAAGTCAATCATTAAAAAACATCAACATAGTACAATCTTATATTCAATTGGTAATCTTTGAATTGCGGAACCAACCATTGGATATAATTATCATATCATCTATGTAGTATTACCTAGTTTACTACAGATATAAACAATCGAGTTAAGCAACTTTTCAAACATTTGCTTAGAAATAACGTAGACATCGCCAAAAGGGGAAGTAAGCATACTTTTACAAATCCGTTTACCCATAAATCTTAAGCTTGGCCTCATAGAAACTTTGCATCTAACCGTTTTTATGGCATGTGTATGAAAAAGCCTCTCTATCTGACCTTTCATACAGTGGAAACAATTCTTTATTCCAAAACTGATTGATTATGGCCTATACAAGGTACTAATAATGGCAAGGATATCTTCTATACTGTAAGAACCATCGAGTCCTCAAAGGGACTATAGAATAAAATGCAATGTCCTATAAAACGAAGGGAAACTATCAAGGATACCACTTGGTGAAATGAAGAGCTTGAAAACCAAGATATAAAACCACGGGGAATGGAGCTTCAAGACAATCTAAGTATAAAGTATAATATGACTATATCTTGTACTGTTTCATTATACTGTTGAAAACGCTTTATTTATAATTGTCAGATAATTCCAAATTTAGATCTCAACAAAAAGCTTCTTCTTTGTATCTTGTAACTGAAAACTTGCATTATCATGCACCGTTGATATATGAAGATGTCATAAAACGCTTGCCACTGTTTGACGTTCCCATTCCAGGTTGAGATAGATTTAACCGTCAGATCGAAAAAAATTTATTGCTTCTGGTACCCACAAAAGTGTTACGTACAGTAAATACCTGTCGTCTAATAAATCCATTTCAGACGTTACATTATGTATTGTGATAGTTTGAACTTCGTAAATTATTACACGCAACGTAGTGTAAATGCATAAATATTGGCAGTTCGAACGAAGCTTTCAGTATATCATTTATATCAAATCACTTGGCTTGAAGTTTTATTGAATCACAACAAACCGTGATTGTTCTGCATTTTATTTAGATGTGCTTTATGAGGTAGCTGCTTAACTGACAGAAAGCTATGCAAATAATTGATTATGTAGAGAATAAAAAAGCTTTAAAGCGCGCATCACAACAAAGTGTACCAAAATTGATTTGTTTGTCCCTGATTTACACAATCATATAGGGATTACATACAACATAGCGTGTAGATGACTCATACACCATTGCCAGCTGTATATAGATGTACAAGTTGATTTGTTTTGTTAATCATTGAAACGTTTTCTATATCAACACAATACCATATAGAAATGGATGAACGACACTAATATATATTTAGAATCAACGTCATGAAGATTTACATATTTACGAGAAAATACATTAATTTTCATTTAAAGTTTTAATTTTTTACATCTCCCGCTGTTACAAAAAAAAATCACAGCTTAACAAATTTTTTTCTTAAAATTAAGGGCAACATGAGTACGTATGATTCTATCTAAAATTGATCTAATTTTATTACGGTCTTTTAATAAAAATTCTCGTTCTTAATTGTACAACGTATACACGACGTTACGTACCGTGTAGAAAGCATAACATCATAACATATAAATGGATAAAATATAAAATTAATTTTGAAATTTACAAAATGCCCAATCTTGATTGTGAATATTTCATCATATTTTGTTCGCTTTAAACAATTTATAAATATTATTATCCTGTAAGCGCAGGTGAAAGCTCCAATAGTTTTCTTTATACCATAAGGTCGCACCAGGACGTACCACCGCCATTAGAAATAAAGAAAGTACAGTCCTTGTATTTGAATCATCAAAGTTCAAGTACAGTTATAAAAAGTTCGTACTGGTTTTTTACAACCCTTTACTATAGTTCCTTCTTGCGTCTCGCCCAAATGAGATGTACAACATTTCGAGTATTTTCGAAAGGGAATAAACTTTATCAAAGACTTATATTATTCAAATGAATTAACAATAATTTTTTCTTTGAAATAATAAAAGATTTACCTTTTTCAACTGTACAATTCGAGCATGTTACAGACATACTCGAATTATTAGGATGAATTGTATAAAATCCATGGTGATGTTTAAGATTTTATTTTGATCCCAAAATGTCGAAACGTTTTATATATTTAATTTGGAAATATGTTCGTATAGAACAATTTGTGCGGAAAATGATTCTACAACTTCCATTTGTAAGATAAGAACTGTGAAAATATTTTTGGCGTGGGTTGGTTATAGCTTCCAACAAAATTAAATCCAACGGTATGCTAATATTTTTGTCTAATTTATTCCTTGTGTACAACAATTCGCATTATTGTTCGTGAGTCAGTTTAAATGACAATAAGTTATCTGCTTTACCTAAGAATCTTCAAGCATATGTATATATGGTATATATATATATATATATATATATATATATATATATATATATATATATATATATATATATATATATACCACACACACATATATATATATATATATATATATATATATATATATATATATATATATATATATATATATATATATATATATATAGATATATATATATATAAATATATATATACCATATATATATATATATACATATATATATATATATATATATATATATATATATATATATATATATATATATATATATATGGTATATATCTATATTGACATATATATATATTATATATATATATATATATATATATATATATATATATATATATATATATATATATATATATATATATATATATATACTTTATAAGTAAAAACACTCAGTGAACCGGAAACAATGGTGATGGTAATTTTTCTATAGATTTGGCACTAATTGAACTTTGTAAACCCTTATACCGAGGACTTTCAGAAAAATGTTCCGCATAAAAGTCCGTGAAACGTTCAAATCTTGAGCACCATTGCGATGAATACTCAGACATATTCTGAGAAAGAGCTGTAATGTCCGCAGTTGGTTTATCCAATAAAAATCCAACGTCAGATCAAACACGAATTTTCTCCCATAACACCAATAACGAGATATAGTGACGATGATAGAATTAAAAATATAAAAGCCGAATAATAGCATCAACATTAATTCGAATAACTAGAGCCGAATAGGAACCGAAAGTTTAGAACTATTGTAAAACTTTAAAAAAACTATTGTAAAAACGATTATGGGCCCTGTGGTTGGGGGCAAACATGTTTCGTAAATATTTCGAACGAAACATGAGATCCATAGAATACCACCACAGTGTCCAGAGCTTGTCGTAGGAGGCGACTAAATCTGGTTGGATCGCTGGGCTGACGACCCGCATCCGTAAAAAAGTGAAAATGTTAAAAATGTCAACAATAAAAAACAAAGTCGGATACCGCCAAAACAAGAATGACCCCCCGCTTAAATACCCGGATACGAGAATGAGGATCGGCACGTGGAACGTGCAGTCATTAAGAAAACCTGGCGCGTTGACCGGCCTTATCACATGTATGAAGGAGTATCGGCTGGAACTCGTAGCGCTCCAAGAAACTCGATGGCCTAAAAGTGGAGACCATGTGTCCCAAGGCTATACGTTGCTTCACAGTAGAGATGACCTCGGAAATCTTGGAGTTTGATTTCGCAGGTAAAAAAGGCTGTGTTGGATTTCCAGGCAGTCGATAATCGAATGTGTCTGCTTCGCTTGGACATGCGATTAGCCAACCTGTCAATTGTCTGTATACATGCACCCACTGAGGTAAGCCAACCCCAAGATAAAGACTCATTTTACAATAATTTGGATAATCTGATGGGCTCTATACCTGAGCACGATGTCAGATTGGTGATTGGTGACTTTAATGCTAGAGCTGGCCGAAATCAGACCGACTTATGTAATAACATAGGTCCGTACTCTCGACACGAAACTGCGACCGATAATGGAGAAAGAATGATGTACTTTGCAATCGCTCATGATCTCAAAGTGGCAAGTACATTCTTTCCTCATAAAAGCATCCATTTGGAAACATGGACACATCCACGTAAAACATCCCGAAGCCAAATTGACCATGTGTTGATTTCAAAAGACCGAGCTCGGGTTGTTCAAGACGTGAGATCGTATCGGTCGTCAACAAAATTCGTAGGCAGTAACCATTATCTAGTCACTGCAAAGCTACGATGGAAATTTTCGTACAAGTCAAGGAGGACAGGAGAATATAAAATGCGATTCTCCTGTGAAGGTCTGATAAATGAAGAAACGCAACGAAAATATCAAGATCTTGTCAGCAATAGCATTATGCAATCCAATTACCAATCTGATGATGCGAACAGTGTCTGGGAAGTATTGAAAACTTCGGTTGTCGATGCTGCCCAGCACATTCTCGGTGTAGTGAAAACTAAGCCCAAAAATGATTGGTTTGATGAGGAGTGTCGTCTTGCTGTTGAGCCACGTAATATAGCCCACAATGAAGCGCAGACTCGGTTTACAATTGCCAGGAAAAACAAGGCAGTTCTTGCTAGGAGGATAGCTAAACGCATTTGTAGACTGAAGAAGCGGGAATGGTGGAAAGCTAAGGTCTTAAGAGTACAACAACTCAGCAATGAGCACAATTCGCGTGGTTTCTTTAAAGGAATCACCGAATTGCACCATACCTTAACATCTCGTTTAACTGCCATTCGGGACCAGGATGGAAGCCTCTGTGTTAACGTCGATGTGGTACTCGATACATGCGGCGTGAACATTTTTCTGACCTAGTTAATGTCTGACCTACTTAATGTATATAAATATATATATATATATATATATATATATATATATATATATATATATACATACATATATATATATATATATATATATATATATATATATATATATATATATATATATATATATATATAAATATATATATAAATATACATATATATATATATATATATATATATATATATATATATATATATATATATATATATATATATATATATATATATATATATATATATATATATATAATATATATTCTATAAATTCCATTCGTGATATTACAAAAAATTGTGTACTCGATTCATTTCTCTGAATTAAAACAATGATAATACTTTTTCCATCTCACTACATACTAAAAATAATAATATATTTCATAATGACTGTTCAATTTGAATCGATTTTTTACCAAACAACCATCAAAAAATGCACAGACATCGTTTCCATGGACATACAAGTATATTAAAATCTCATTTTATCTATAAAAATATTTTGACTAAATAATCAATGATTTTAATCCTGGTATGAATCAATAAAAGTTGAAGTACTACATTATCTGATTGAATAAACTTTTATTGTCGAATTATCTTCTGACCGGTAGCAGTGTATAGATGTTTGGTGCTTTTTATATACAAAATGTCACATTAGTTTTTTAATAAGTGTACTAAAGACTAAATCTAAAATAACTATACAAACGAGTATTTCACATTTTTATGATATAAATTTGAAATGGTAAAATACAAATTAAACTTTTAATAGCGAGAAAGCTTTAAAGCTAGCTTTGTGCAATTATGTAAGGGATGGTTTGATTTCTCAAATTTTATATTGATTTTAATAAAATTCTAGTATTAATTTAGTCTATTAAAATTTACTTCCAAAAGCTTAAAAGCTTTGAGTTGATCATTTTGAAATATATTTTCCTTATTTGCGGTTTGGGTTTCACAATAAAGCAAACATCGTAAACTTTAAATTTATTCAAAAAATTGGAAGCTTTTAAGTTTTAAAAACTTTTAAATACTAAGCTCTATTTACTACAGGAAAACAGCTTAAGTGTAAGTATGTTCAAAAAAATATTAAAGTTAAAGCCTAAAGCCTAAAGCTCTTTCAAAATTAAAATTTGGACCCAGTAAATACGATTTGATTGTAGTTGCAAACAAAACATGTATATACGAATGTGTGACGATATTATTAGTTCAACATCTTATAGACAAATTACTATTAACAATAAAGTACGAAAAGCTCTGAACATTTGAAATGCTTCGATTTATTATAAAACGAACGAACCTAAACATCTTTCTGGAAAATGTTGGCAAATGGTATTAAATTTGGTAAAAAAAATATATATAAATGAGCTTTTAAAAAGCATGCTTTTGATCAATTCATTAATTCACAGTTAAGATTTTGTAATCTGTCATGATTTGGTTAGATCAAATATTTACTAATTATGACCAACGGCATTTGTGCAAGTAGCAACACAAGTGTTGCGATTCCCCGTGAATTGGAGTCTCAGAAGTGAAACTTATAAATGATAAAAGTTTTTAAATTATAAGCCCGGTTAATCATGTAGGCTTGAATGCTTTTTTCTTCAGAACAATTTTTGCCAGGTACTCTTCCGATACCTTCGGACACCTCATTTCTAATGGCATTATTTCAAACTTTTGTAAGACTAAAGTTTTCCAGAATCCATTAGTGTTTTAACCAGTTTTCCTAGCATAAACCGATAGGCCACCCAGTCACTAGTATATTAACCATACAGTACATCTGTATATTTATATGTAGAGCTCACATACAGTCTTTTTTATCGAAAGCTCAGTATATCAACCAAGTCTTTATAAATACACGATAATCAACAAATACACGATAATCAATACACGATAATCAACATTTGGAAGAAGCACCAATCTCGGATTGCCGATGCGCAAAAGGTAATAGTACATATCTAGAGGAGAATATAAATAATGACAGATACTGTAATAAAAGGGTGGCCTATGTAGTGAAAATTGAAAAATACGTGATTGAGATCAACAGAATGAATGGTTACAATCGTCGAAAAGATATTTCTGATAAGAGAAGATAGAAGTAAGATTCTACAGAAAAATAACACGCGTTGTGATAAAGGTTTTTTTTCATTAGTGAGTAAAAATATGGGATAACCTTGATAGTGGCGGCAAGTGAATCATAATCATTTCGTCTATTTATATTTCAGTTTCTTCTATTTATGTCTCAGGTGAGCGCCCAAACAAGCTAACATGAACGGTGGTTTACACTACAAATAAAACGGCGAGCGTATCCCATTGTGATAAGAGTGAATGGGGAGGAAGATCCAGCGTTAATGAAAAAACAAAAGAAAAATGTAAGACTTAATGTGACTAAAAAGTTACTAGAAGTAATATTGTTGAAAAAACATTGCCTCTAATAGTATCTTCTCTTTCTTCAAACCTTATTGTAACACTGATCAGTGTATCTGACCAACTAAAAAGCTAGATTTGCGCATTCAACTCATATTAACCTTAAATGTGCCTGTTATTTAGAGGAGGCAAGGCGATCTAGATATTAACTGACGATTTGTATACTAACTGACGTCAAGTGTTACAATAAAATTTAGAATACCACCCAGGTGATTCAGTGGTTAAAGCTGTGGCATTTAGAGCGGCAGTCACCGGGTTCGTATCCTGATAGGAGCAGGATGCAAAGGTCCCATCTGATTACGATCGGTCATACGACCGCGAATGAGCTAGGAGAGCCTTGAAGCCCCAAAACAGATTGCATAGTATGAAAAAATAAAATAAAAAAAATTAAAATAACGAATAATTAGTATAAATGTCACAAATGTTCAAAGAATTGAGAATAAATGTTAATCTTGTCTGCGTACGACTCTTAGAAATTTACGATCCTGGCATTTTTACTGTTCAAAACAAACCATAGTCCTTGAAGTTTTTTTTGTTTTTTCAAATGGTTAAAACCTGACAGTTACTTTGTGAGATGACTTCCATCTTCAAACACACCTTCAAATCGAAACTACCTAATGCTGCTAAGGTAAATTTCTTATTGTGTAGTAATTTTTTGAACAACTTCATATTTGTTATTATATCAAGTCGTTTTCGCAGCCGATTTTTCAGTACAACAAAAATTATTTTTCAATTATTTTCCATTTTGTATGCACAAACCATTCGATTTAATTAACAACGTTTACAAAACACGAATCTACATAAAGCTTTTGTTTTATTCTTTAAACACAGATATCAGATAAATTATTTCGTTCTATTCATGAATCTTAAATGAAATAACAACATTGTTCAACCCCGTTCTAAACAATGTTTATTCCTTAGGTTTTGCCAAGTACTTTGCAAACAAAAGAGATGAAAAATTGGTTTTTCTTTCAATACCAATTGTTTATTGTTATTCAAATTAAGTTATGTCTGAAATATCTACCAAACAAGTAATACAAAAAGGTTTTGTTAAGAATATATTAAGTATTAAAATCTATAGAATGGTAAAAAGCAAGCTCTATGTCATATTGTGTAGCTAAAGTTTTTCCCCATAACCATTTAGTCTGATTTTGACAAAACAAGACTTTTCAACGTAAAGAATCTACAAAAGATGAAACGGTAAGCAAAAGGTTGTTGATTTCCGGCTAAATATTCGTAATAAAAATATTGAGTTGTAAATAATATAATTTTGTATGTATACACAATATAAGGATAAGCAGGTGGAATATAGCAATAGGTATATGACGAATGTTTTAATACAAAATTCTAGAGCAACAATAGAAATCTAATGAACTGTATTATAAGCATCTCAACATATAAAATATATTTATATTGGTTTGGCATTCAAGTGCTGAAAAGGTCAATAAAATGTAATACTGAATGACTCGATTATTTGTATTATATAAGAGAAATAATTGTATTCAAGTGAGGACAAGACGCAAATAAAAATCTTAATCTCAAATTCATGATTGCGTATGACCTTTAAAATAAGATATAGGTAAAATTTGATATAAAACATAATTTGTTTTACGAATGCCAAAAATAGCAGTTTTGTGAAGCGAGAGAACATTTCACGCCCTCGCTTCGGTTGGTAATTTTGTTTCAAATTTACTTTATTGTCACCTATACGATAAATGCCAGTTTTGTTGTACTGTATTATATTATAATAATTCTGAACCAATTTAATAGATCTTTGTGGATCCCTATCGGGTCTGACGTAGGTTTAGGTCACACTCTCCAGGTTTAAAATTAACTTATCGATGATAACTGGCCAATTTATAAACTGTAATGCATTTAATAAATTCGAAATATAATTTTATAAGAGCTTTAATATTAAGCTTTCAGATTTACAACCCAATATATTTATTTTTATTGGTTGGTCAATGTTTGAGATGGCGTATCGTGATCAATTTCTATCAAAGTATAATTTTCATGAGCTTTTAAGAGCTTTCATTCAAACGATTTTTAATTTATAATTTTCAAATCAATTTTGCATTTAAGACAGAAAAAATATGTATCCAATTTAATGTTTATATGATAAACTATGAATAAAAGTTAAATCTTGACAACAACAAATATCACTTCATATTGACAACAACAATCGTGTCTTGTGCAAAATTTAATCTTCAAACAAATATTGTAATTGAATTGAGTTGCATTGAAAACTTTAGTTTGAAAATATGCCAAATGTAAATTTAAAGAAGCTTCAATAAAAAGCTTTCAAATTTAAATTTCATAACCCAGTATATTTTATATTTAACCGTTGATCAATATTCCAGATTGCATAACGTAATCAATGTCAATTAGCCAATCATTTTTATGAGCTTTAGAGAGCTTTCATTCAAATGATTGTCATTTTTATATCATTTTTGCATTTTAGACGGACAATAAATGTGTCCAATTTAATGTAAATTTAATAATTTGATAATAAATGTTAAATGTTGACCACAACAAATATCACATCAACAACAACAATCCTACCTTAAGCAAAATTTGATCTTCAAACGAATACTGTTATTGAATCGAAACTGATTTGAATGGGCTATATACTCAACAAATTTGATATATAATTTTAGAGAGTTTTCACTCAAATACAAGACAGCCAATAAATGTTTCCAATTAAATGTGTATATAATAATATATTAATACATATAAATGTTGACAACAACAAATATCATAACATTTAATTTTATAAAAGCTTCAATATGAAGCTTTCAGATTTAAATGTCATTACCAAATCTATTTAATATTAAGTTATTTGCCAATATTCAAAATGGCGTATCGTGGTCAATTTCTATTAACTTATAATTTTTATGAGCTTTTAAGAGCTTTCACTGAAATGAATTTTAAATTGTTATTTCAAAGCATATTTGCAATAAAGACAGACAATCAATGTGTCCACTTTAAAATTTATACATAATCTATTAAGAAATGTTAAATGTTGACCACAACAAATATCATATTGACAACAACAATCGAATTTTGTGGAAATTTAATTATCAAACAAATATTGTAATCGAATTGAGTTGCATTGAAAAACTATACTCTCACAATATTTGAAATGTAAATTTATAAAAGCTTCAATAAAAAGCTTTCAATTTTAAATTTCACAACCCAATTTATTTTATATTTAATCGTTGATCAATAGTCGAGATTGTGTGACGTGATCACTTTCTAATAACGTTTAATTTTCAAGAGCTTTACCAGCATTCCGCCGAATGATTTAAATTGCCATTTTTCAATCATATTTGCACAACAGAGAGACATTAAATAATTCCAATTCAATGATCATTTAATAATTTATTAATAAATATTAAGTGTTGACAACAACAAATATCACATCATATTGACAACAACAATTGTTACTTGAACAAAATTTGATCTTCAAACAGATACTGTAATTGAATTGAAACTGTACTGCATTCAAACACTATATAATAAATAAATTCGAAATATAATTTTTTAAGAGCTTAAATATTAAGCTTTCAGACTTACAACCCAAAAATTTAATTTTTATTCGTTGGTCAATGTTTGAGATTGCGTACCGTGTTCAATTTCTATCAAAGTATAATTTTCATGAGCTTTTAAGAGCTTTCACTCAAATGATTTTTTATTTATAATTTTCAAATAATTTTTGTATTTAAGACAGAAAAAATATGTATCCAATTTAATGTTTATATGATAAACTATGAATAAAAGTTAAATATTGACAACAACAAATATCACTTCGTATTGACAACAACAATCGTTATAAAAATTGTTCCAGCGAATGTGTAAAAATTGACTGTGTTGATTCCTTCAAATATTTAGGAATAACTTAAGACAAGAATTTAAATTTTAAATTGCATATAAACGTCTTACAAAGGCATTTATTTCTTATTCATCAATTTTGTTTAGACTAAAGCCATTATGCCCTCAGTTTCTTCTCAAAAATTTGTATTATACTCCTTAGTAAAATATCGGCTTAGTTATGGAATTAGTTGTTTAATCAATTATAATAATTTAAAACGACTGCATGTATCCCAACAGTTTATTTTACGAAATATATATAATGTATATAATTTATATATTTTCGAGGCATTCAAATTATTTTTATTCGCAGTAGAAATCGTCATTTTAAAGAATCATTATACCCGCTAAAGAATAAATATTGTGTGGTTCCGGCTTCGAAGAAAGGATTTTACAGATGATTTTATGTATACAGTGCTCCCATGTTATTTAATCAGTTACCGCAAATAATATAAAAAATTCAAATAATATCAATCCGTTCTTAAAGTCATTGCGCGCTTGGTTAATTGAGATGGATAATTCAGAACTGTTATTGAAAGTAATGGAGTAATTTCTTTTAGTATTGTTTTAATAACTGTATTACACAATTTATTTTTTTCTTACTGCTTAATAAATAAGCCTTATTGAAATAATATTTATATAACAATTTTGTCGCCCCTCTTCAAATATATTTAATCTAAAATTTTATAACAATGGGCAGGTAGTTCTAAATATTGATCGTTTAGTCGATCGCAAGAAATTCCTAATTTCCTCTTTTTTCGATACAGCTATAATTTCCTAATACATTAATATTATCATTAATATTATAATTTATACTACAGTTAATAGTTATTTGTTATTTATTCTTAAGAACACTTATTATAATGATTTAAAATTAAATTTAAGTATCACTTTTGTATTGATTTAAAGGAAATAAAATAAAATACAAATAAAAAATATATAATAATAATAATAAAAAAAAAAACAATCGTGTCTTGTGCAAAATTTAATCTTCAAACAAATATTGTAATTGAGTTGCATTGAAAAACTTTAGTTTGAAAATATTCCAAATGTAAATTTAAAGAAGCTTCAATAAAAAGCTTTCAAATTTAAATTTCATAACCCAGTATATTTTATATTTAACGGTTGATCAATATTCCAGATTGCATAACGCGATCAATTTCAATCATCCAATCATTTTTATGAGCTTTAGAGAGCTTTCACTCAAATGATTGTCATTTTTATATCATATTTGCATTTCAGGCAGACAATAAATGTGTCCAATTTAATGTAAATTTAAAAATTTGATAACAAATGTTAAATTTTGACAACAACAAATATCACATCAACAACAACAAACCTACCGTAGCAAAATTTGATCTTCAAACGAATACTGTTATTGAATTGAAACTGATTTGAATGGGCTATATACTCAAAAAATTTGAAATATAATTTTAGAGAGCTTTCACTCAAATACAAGACAGCCAATAAATGTTTCCAATTAAATGTGTATATAATAATATATTAGTACATATACATGTTGACAACAACAAATATCACAACATTTAATTTTATAAAAGCTTCAATATGAAGCTTTCATATTTATATGTCATTACCAAACCTATTTGATATTGTTATTTGCCAATATTCAAAATGGCGTATCGTGGTCAATTTCTATTAACTTATAAGTTTATGAGCTTTTAAGAGCTTTCACTGTAATGAAATTTAAATTGATATTTCAAAGCATATTTGCATTTAAGCCAGACCATAAATATGTCAATTTTACAATTTATACATAATCTATTAAGAAATGTTAATTGTTGACAACAACAAATATCATATTGACAACAACAATCGAATCTTGTGGAAATTTAATTATCAAACAAATATTGTAATCGAATTGAGTTGTATTGAAAAACTCTACTCTCACAATATTTGAAATGTAAATTTAAAGAAGCTTCAATAAAAAGCTTTCAATTTTAAATTTCACAACCCAATATATTTTATATTTAATCGTAACTCAATAGTCGAGACTGTGTGACGGGATCACTTTCTACTAACGTTTAATTTTCATGAGCTTTACAAGCTTTCTGCCGAATGATTTAAATTGCCATTTTTTAATCATACTTACACAACAGAGAAACATTAAATAATATCAATTCAATGATCATTTAATAATCTATTTATAAATATTAAGTGTTGACAACAACAAATATCACATCATATTGACAACAACAACCGTATCTTTGGCACAGTTTAATTTTCAAGCAAATATTGTGATTGAATTAAAACTGATTTGCATTCACACGCAATACGCTCACAAAATTTGAAATATAATTTTATAAAAGCTAGAGTATTAAGCTTTCAGATTTAAAGTTCATGATTTAATCTATTTTATATTTAGTTATTTGCCAATATTCGAAATAGTGTTACGTGATCATTTTCTATATTAATCTATGATGTTCATTAGCTTTCATAATGTTCATTCAATTTTGATAAAACACGATTTTATTATTCAATATATAGTTGCCTTCGAGGGCAACACAACGAGTATAGCGATTTTCCAACTTTTTGACGATTTCTCTTTATTGTCAAAATAGGCCTCAGTTTTAGCGTTTACTTTATCATCGGACTTATATTTATTTCCAGCAAACATTCTCTGGATCTGAACAGAGGAAAAATTCACTGGGGAGCTACAGTAACAATCGACACCATCATCTTACCGGCCGACTGTTGAGTCTTTGTTCACTTTTGTTTCGGTTTGTCGACTGCTGTCTATCTTTTGGATTCAGGTGTGTAATTGTGAGGCAATTACGCATCCATTGTCACATATCGAAGATAAAAACCAGTTTATTGTGGTTCAACAGTACCAAACACTCCTCCGAAGCATCGATTCATTGTTGTTTATGGTCGACTGTGAGCTCATGCAGCACCCACTTTACACAGAGCTTTCGCATACTCAAATGTTCGTGTAAAATGGTAAAAACACTACCATAATTCGTGCACCTTCAATTTGTGATCGTTTATAACCAATTTGTGGATTTTTTTTATGTTTTTTTGGAATAACAGCGTCATATGGGACTGCGTTCTGCGTCATTTGTGCTGGTACGACCACATTTTAGCAATCCACTTTTATCTATACCATTTGTCTCGATTGAGCAGAGTTCGGATATTGTTTCCACTGTATTTTTTTCATCTTGAAATGCTTTATTAGAACTCAAAATTCACTTTTTTCCATTTTTTTTCAAAAACAAAAATTGCGTCACTCCAAGTGCTATAGCTCACGAATCAATAGTCAGATTTGTGGCGTTCTTGAGCAACTCCAACAAATACAATTAAATTATCTCACGCCACAATTAATAAATAAAAATATTTCGAGTTAAGTTCTTGTAATTCACTAGTACTGTCGCGACACAACTAAACATATATACCTATACGAATCGCACAGTATGAACATCAAGTCCAGTAGCATATGCCTGATGAGATGGATTTGATCTTTTCGATCACACGGTCATTCAATGACGTCATCATCATCAGATTGAAACCGGCCTAGTGGATTACAAGATACAAGGAACAACTCAGATTTACAATACATTCCAAATTTACTTAAAGCAATACGCTTTCTTCAGATTGCTGTCAATTTTATTCACGTATCGTTTGAAAGATAAGAAAAATCATATACGTGCTTAATAAAAATCATATGGAAAAGTTCTAGTAACGGCATCTATGTGTCATCTTAAGGACTTATTAAATCACCCTGTATAATTTTTTAAAATTAAATTTAAAGGAAAGTATAATTTGCATGAGCTTAAGAGAGCTTTCACTCCATTGCCTTCTAAATTTTTCATTTCAAAATCGTATTTGCATTTTAAACAGACAGTAAATTTGTCCAATTCAATATTTATCTTATAATCTTTTAATAAATGTTAAATGTTGACAACAACAAATATCATATTGACAACAACAATCGTTTCTTGTGCACAAAATTTGATCTTCAAACAAATATATACTGCAATTGAATTAAAACTGATATGCATTTAAAACACGATGCTCTTAAAAAATGTTATGTATAATTTTATATAAGCTTAGATATTAAGCTTTAAAATTTTAATTTCAATTCTGGTGTTTTTTCTTTATTTCGAAATAAAGTTCTGATATTTAAGTCATGTAGCTGCAAACAAAAAATTATAGTTTCGTTTCTCTACGTCTCATACAATCATATCAGGATGTTATAAAAACTATCAGTAATTTGAGAGTTCCAAACAAAAAACTAACTTTTTATAGCGTTCTGTAATTAATAAAAATAATCTCACGTTAGTTCTTTGTTGTCTGTCTTCAACCGACAAAAACCTCACATTTACATATCAAAATCAAATATTCATATCAAATCGGAAATCACAATCAAAAGCCGTTCATAAAATAGTTAAAACAAGGATAAATGTAAAAGACAATTTTCTCAATTTATTCGTTAAGATACAGTGGCTGAAAAATATAATTATTTCTATATAATTCCATTCGAGTCAATACATAAACCTAACATACTTTACAGAGAGTTTTAGTCAAACGAGAAACATGACATTCGATGAATTTTTATTGTTCAAATTATATATAATAAAATGATGGTTGGGCACACATTTTTCCGGTTGATGGAGTCAATAATGGTTATTATTATATTGCCAACGAAATTATATATTAGAGAAATGATAATAAAAAGTAATTCCCAAAGTTATTTGTTTAGGTCCTTGGTTTGTTTGTATATAAATCGAATATATAGCTTAGCTATACATATAGGCCGAGATGTTTTAAGTGTTATACGTTGTTCAATTCATTTAAAAACAAATGACATACTCTAGAAGTGATGACTCTCCAACCTTCTGTATCTCATTATACTGTTAGCAATTTGAGGTTTTGACAGAAGTTCTCATTAATGATCATCAAAATCTAACCAATGATAACCAAGTATAGGTTATCATTAATATTTTATAACACTTGTTAGTGTGTAAAGGGTCACCGGTTGTAGCTTAATGGTTAAAAGAGGTTCGCATTACACCGCGACATAGTTTTGTGTGTCAACACAATCATTGGGCTGACCACCTACAATGTGCTCCAATCTTAATTTGGTCTGTTGAGACGCAGTAAGGGCCGTTTCCGGCCTTTAAGCCATAAATTATTTTTTGTTAGTTTATAGAATAATAACACCCATGTGGAACATCGAACTGCCCATGAAGCATTTTTGTATGGACTTTAAATTGTTGGCATGCTAGAAAGGCTTGTGCCCAATGGGCCATGTCGTTGTTAATTCTAAGCCTACTACGCTAAAGTAGCGAGAAGTAATAATTTACAACCGTAATTTACAGTAGCCGAAGTAAGTCTCATTTTCGCTGAATTTGTATTGAGAGCGGATTAAATTATCGGTTATGCGGCAAGAAACCTTCGCAACCGTGGTTAATTGACTAATATAATCCAAATGACATGCTTGCCTTGGATTACGTTCAGTTTTAAACTAAATTGCTCTTATTCATAGCTTATGGTCGGTGTAAATAGTGAAAACCCGCCCTCGACAGTTTTTAAAATATTTAATCGATACATAAATGGCGGGTAATTTCCGATCGAATGCGGACTATTTACGTTCGGGTAATTTCTTAGAGAAAAATCTCAATGGTCTCTCAATTATTATTGTAGATTGGCTCCAACGATGGCCGAGTTCGATTCATCAGTCGTTACGCTGAATTTAGCATTGTTCAGCGGATGTACTAGTAAAGTAAAGCTATAGCCACTTCACTTTACAGCGCAACAAATGCGTTCTGATATACTTCGGGCCAAGAAAAATTCTCTAGCAATTTGGGATTCTGTAGTAGAGCTGCCAAGTGTAGGTTAATTGGGCCAAGCAATTCAGCTTATTTTGAAATGAAAAATGAATCAAACCGATAAACTGCTAAATGCACCTTATTGTTGTGGATGCTGGAGATTTCTTAATGGCATTAATTCGTTTTTGCGAAAGTAGAATACCAAGAGTAATCTGGTGACTGAGGAAATTTAGAGTTTTAACTCCAAATACACTTTTTGAGCTCTTGAATTGAGCATCAAACTCTGCTAATAGTTTAAATAGAGTTTCCAAATGGAGTAAATTCGAAAAGATCAGAAGGTGTGTTTATTGTCGTTTTATGAACGGAACGTCTTAAGATCATTAACGAATTATTGTAGTGATCTTACTAAAGGTTTAATACTCAAGGCTTGTTCAGTTTTCTCCGATATATGATTTGCTCTTCCTTGACTAGATTTTGGATAAAATATCGCAGTTCATCATAATTCGTTCGAATCTCACGCATTCTGAAATCATGGAAAGTGATGATGTACTGGTATACTTGAATTATTTTTTTATTTGTGGTTTGGAATTAGCTCCGGTCATTTATATACATACATGCCTTCCCACATAACAGTCTGCGTCCAGTTGTGATGGTAGCAACTGCCAACTAATCTCATTTATCTGTTGGTTACCAAGTATACAGGGTTCACTGCCATAAATAGGGAAATATCTTTAATAAGTACGTGTTTAAAGGTTGATTGGCACATTGTCGCCCAAATCTATTTTAGTTCCATTGATGCTCCTTCTCTTCCTATACCTGACGATAAATTTTGTCGATATCTTCGCAAAATAGAAAGGCATACTGTTGGTATCTTAATAAAATATTTATAAATAGCAGTTGTCCGATGTGGTCCAACCAATTAGAAGTCTTCCATGACTGTGCAATGATTGCTGTCTAAACAGATATGATTGTATGATCCATATATGATCTCACGTCTTGGCCAACCCGGCCGGCCCTTTTGAAATCAATATACATGGTTAATTGAACTTCAGAGTATTTTTCGTTGATGTGTCCATGTTTGCAAATGGATGTTTTTATGAGCAAAGAATGTATTTTCTATACTTAAAGATCATGAATCGACCGCAGTTTTATGTTAGGAGTAGGCCCTATCTATATTATTTTAAAAATCGGCCATGTGTCTGTATAATATTAAAGTCACCAACCATCAATATGACATCGTGCTTAGATATATGGAGCCCATATCGACTATTCAATGATTTTAATATGAGTCCTTATCCTAAGGTCGGCTTACATCAGTGAGCAACAGACGATTGATTAATATTGAGGTTGGCTAATATCATGTGCAAGTTTAAACATTCGATTCTCGACCCATCTGCAAAATTTCCTAGGTCATTTGTAATATTTGTAGCAATGTAAAGCACGTTCTACGAGCCGATCATTAATCTCGTGCAGTCGAGGTTTTCATGGATGAAGCTCAGCGAACCATACATATTTAGTTGCCTCCTACGACAAACTCGGGTTACAGTGGTCGTATTCTATTGGTGTTATGTTCAAAAGAGTTGCATTTAAGCTCCTCATACCGTTCTGTCACCGTACCATAACCACAATAATTAATTAAACTTGCGAATTTCCGAATTCGGAAACAAAACGATTAATCGATTGAAGTCACTGTAGGTTGGGTACCATTTGTAGGATTTATTGAATCACCGTCTTGCGGTAATGGCCAAAAATGTAATCATTAACTTGCTTTCTTTTAAAGAAATTTAGATCAGGTCGCTAGTTGTGATAGGAGTATATCGATGTTGTTGTAAAAAATTCTTTTCGGTAGCAATATTGGGTAGATCTAACCATTTAATGCCGAAATAGAATGTAAAACGTACTACATATAATCCCTATTATATTATAAGAAGATTACACATGTTTCAACCTATCTGAACGATATATTATAAAATTATAAAATTTACATAATAATTTTTAAATCGATTACTGTTCATTCAATTTGTAAATATTACCTTTGTATGTAAATATTTTTCTTTGTGTAGTTACCTTCTATTTGCTTGTTGTTATATTAACAAACATTTTTCGCATAAATAAATATTTTAAACTTTTCGAAAAATTAAATGAAATGAAATAACTTTCAATGGGCATATCTCTATGGATTTTAATGCTTTCGAATACATATATACACTCCTGAGCAACGAAATCGACTCAAACCTTCGCGTGAGTGAAAAGATTTATTGATTTCTCAAAATTTGTTGTTTTCTCACGGATACTTCATCGAAAAAGCCTCACATGAGCCAATCTGCAATCTCAAGAGTGTCCAGCAGGTTTCAGAAATCTGTACTTTCTATCGGAGAGCACAGTTTCCTACTAGTTAACAGATCTTGTTTTTTAACCTATTGGAGTCCGTATAGAGGATATCTTCGTTGGGCCCTGTGGTTGGGGGCAAACATGTTTCGTAAATATTTCGAACGAAACATGAGATCCATAGAATACCTCCAAAGTGTCCAGAGCTTGTCGTAGGAGGCGACTAAATCTGGTTGGATCGCTGGGCTGACGACCCGCATCCGTAAAAAAATATCACTGTTAAAAATGTCAACAATAAAAACAAAGTCGGATACCGCCAAAACAAGAATGACCCCCCGCTTAAATACCCGTTTACTGTCTTACATAATCTTGGGAAGAATTACTCCTTTAGCGGAGGAAATTGTCGGTGACTACTAAGGAGGATTCCGTCCAAATCGGTCAGTCACTGATCAAGTTTTTCGCTGCGGATGATTCTTTCCAAGTACTACGAAACATCTCGCGATGTACACCAGGTATTCCTAGATTTCAAGCAAGCCTATGACTCGATCAATCGAGAGAGGCTATGGTATGCGCTTGAATATTTAGGAATACTACAAAAATATGTACATCTGTGTAAAATGACAGTAACGCAGTCACAATGCTGTGTCAAAGTTGAGAACAGGCTATCGAGATTTGCAATTACTTCTGGTGTTCGACAAGGAGATGCGCTGTCCCCGATACTTTTTAATCTCATGTTGGAATACATCCTTCGTAAAAGTGCAACACCTCAGGACAACATCTTATTCCGACAATCCAATCAACTTCTTGCGTATGCAGATGATATCTGTGTGATTGGATTAAATGGCAACGGAGTGAAAGAGATACTTGATCCACTGGAACAGTTTTCAGCTTCCGTTGGTCTCAAAATCAATGAGTCCAAAACCAAATATCTGATATCTGGTTTTCGAGACCAAGACGCAAGTTCAGTAGTGGAAACCACACGTTTGAAGGAGTGATGAGATTCAAGTATCTTGGATCTCTCATCACTCACGATAATAATGTGGGAGAGGATATCAAGGTTCGCCTTGCCGCTGGCAATCGGGCTTTGTATCCTCTACGTCCACTGCTGAAATCAAAATATCTTGCAACTACGGATAAGCTGAAACTGTACAGAGTGTTGATCAGACCCGTTGTCATGTATTGATGTGAGAGTTGGACCTTGACGGATGAGTACGAAAGATGGCTTCAAACATTCGAGAGAAGAATCATGCGTGTGATATATGGCCCAAAACGCGACGTTGATGGCACATACCGAGTTCTATTCAATCACGAGATCAGGAATTTAATGCAAATTCCTGATATCGTGCATGAAATCAAAGGACAGCGAATACGCTGGCTCGGTCACGTTCTGCGTGCTGATCCGAAACGAATGATACAGCGATCTTTAAGGGGAGAGCCGCCTTTCGGTAGGCGAAGAGGTCGCTGTCGGCGACGATGGCTCCACGGCGTAGAGAGCGATCTGGCATCTTCTGGTTGCTGGCAACAATATGAAGAGCTTGCTCGTGATCAAAACCGATGGAGCCAGATAGTTGACACGGTACGGGCCAATTATGGCCTGTAAAGACCGATAAAAAAAAAAAAAAAAAAAAAAAAAAAAAAAAAAAAAAGGAAATCTGACCGCTGAACATCGAGGATATTATCTTGGATCTTGTTCCCTACTCAGGATATATAGGTGTCACACATTTTGAACCACTCGACAGTTCATATGGATGGGGTTCAACTCGAGACGATATGATGTGGCTAGTATTCAGTCCAAAACATAAATCCGAATGAGGTTTAATACAAGACGAACTAAAACAGGGGATCCGCAATCTAAAACGGAGGGTACTGTGATGTCTGAATTTATGAGTCGATTTAGTTGCTCGGGAGTGTGTATACATATGTATACATATATCAATAGAAAATCAGTGATTAAAACCTATTCAATAAAGATTTAAACAACCGAAATATTTAAAAGAGAGTAGCCGCATCTTATTAAAGTTTAAGCTTTGAATAGTGATGTGTTTTGATTTTATAAATCTTACACATATAGATATTTAATGCTCAAAAGGTATTTTTATTCTTGAAAAGAAATTAAAACTTTTCGCCAGTTTATCAAATCAGTATTTCGAAGAAGAAAGATGAAAATCTAATTATAACAAGTAACAATGGAACAATTATATTCGAATGTTGTATCAAAGCAACTTATCGATCATGCGTTTTGATAATTTTCTCTACTTTGCCACATCTAACGCATGTTGATAGCGTATATACTCGTATAGCAAAAGATAAGAAGGTCTAAAAATACTTTTATCGTTATACTTTCACACAACTAACATACATTTTTGGTTGGGAGCAGCTTTACTGTATATAGGAGTCGTAAACTATAAGACTAGAATTGCTTCCTGGAACATGAGTTGCCGGGTTCGAATCCCGATAGGGGTGGGATGCAAAAGAGATTTGCATCATGTGGTGGTGTGAATGAACACATCTATATCACCCCCTGTTAGAGTGTAGAACTCATGGGCCAACCCATCTTTCATGTCAGTATATATATATAGCTCCATGCCAGCCTATATAATGCATGGAGCTATGCAATGTGCAGATGGTTCTACGTAAATCGGACCTCCTCGATTTGGCTGTAATTCCGTAAGGTAGGACGTAAATCAGCAGCTCAGCTGTCAATACATGCTACAATTGTTCGGGTTAATACTTCCACACTGAAAAACTATTTTATCAAAAATGGATCAAAAGTAAGAGCTTATTATGATATTCTGGTAACTCCTGCAAAGTCCTTAGATGCAGAGAATTAAGGTTGGGATGATGAGACTTTCGCTCAACACTTGCGAAGAGATCTTTGTGAAACACAATCAGTGTGCACCGAATGGTATAAGAAATGGTTGGCAATAAAATGTATACAGGTGAGTTTAATCATTGTATAAGTGACAACAGCGAACTCACAATAATGGCGCATTATATATGCACCGGTAAGACACAACCGGTTTTGGAAATCAGATCAAACATACTTACAGTCAAATGTTATTATGTATAAAATAGCTCTTTTGTAAGCAGATCACCCCCTTTTTCCCACCCTTCACCTTGAAACCGCTCTTTAAATATATAAAAGCAAAGTTTAATCGTTAGGCCGGTATATATACGATGACGTTAAAATTCCATTGAAAGGAAATTGAAAGTTAAAATTGAAGAGTGTGAAAGGAATCACGGTTGTTATAAAAGAGATCGAGTCCACTGTGCTTCCAGACGAAATTAGCGAAGGAGTAAAAACTATTAACTTTAAAGTGAAAAGCGTGATTAATATAATAAATCGCGAGAGAAAACCACAACCTTTCTGTAAGGTTGAGTTGGAACCAGAGCCAATAAAATTTAAGGGCCGTCAACCGATCTATATAATGTTAGATATTTATTGTATCGAAAAATCGTAGTGGAAGAACCACACAAGCGTAAATCTGTTTTACAATGTGCCATAACTGCCAAGAATATGGCCATTCAAGAAATTACTGTAAACTTCCAGCTGTGTGTGTTATATGCGGCAACCTACATGAAATCAGCGAATGTTAGCTGAATAAAAAAAAACCAAAGGTTAGAAAATGTAAAGTCCCTGTGGAAAAAAGCATACTGCAAACTATAGAGGTTGTGTAGTTTACAAGGAGTAAAGCAAGAAAATGACTCCACGACAAAGAGTCGAACAATAAACATTATCACTTCTCGCAATGAGTCAATAAAAAAATTTATGTCAATGAACAAATTTATGAGTCTCATGCTTCATAACATGAATACTCTCATGCAACTTCTCATTAAAAAAAAATGAATGCAGTTAAGGTAGTTGTATGGAACGCCAATGGGGTAGCACAACATGAACTTGAAGTACAAAATTTTCTTATTGAAAACGATATCGAAATTATGCTGATTTCCGAAACTCACTTTACAAATACGAGTTACCTCAAGATCTCAGGATACAGTATATCTACGATACTAAGCATCCTAGCGAAAAATCACATGGTGGAACTGATATTCGTATTAAAAACAGTATGAGCTTCATTAATATAGGGAAGAACAAATCCAAGCAACCAGCATCTGTCTAGAAGAGTGGTCAAGGAAATGCATCATATCTGCGGTTTACTGCCCACCTCAAGACACTCAATTAAGAGTGAACCATTTGCGAATTAAAACTCTAGGAGATAAGTTCATACACTCAGAAAAAATATGATGACCAAAGTCTTAGTAATACAATTTGGTTACTTTAACACCAGTATTTTTGGTTACATTCACCAATTCTCTACTTTAATTCAAAAATAAACATTTTGCTACTTGGTTAAATCAATAATTGATCAAAATCTAGTTAACCAAAATATTGGTCCGTGAATTTGGTTAAATTATCTAAAAAAAAATAGTTAAACAACCTAAGAATATATTTTAAATAACAAAGTTAAGTTTTTTCATTAATTAGTTGTTTTGACCAAACAATTTAGCAGTGTAAACTAAGTTTTTAGTAACATTGACCAAACAATAATTATTTTTCAGAATTTTTTTAAAAGAATTTTGATAAAATATACCTTGATTAAAGTAACAGTATGTTTTTCACCAACAATGGTTTGGTTTAACCAAATATTAAGTTCAAATCATCACAATTCTTGGTTACTAGAAAACGGGATTTTATTATTAATGTTATTTTACATGTCAGTTTGTGTTGTTTTTCTTCAGTGAAAACACGTTTGTGCTTCCCAATTTTGAACGATACTCCAAAAATAAACAATCAATTTTATACTGAATCAAAAAATTATGAATTGTATCTGGATTTATTTGGTAAGCAACGTTTAGTTTTTAGTTTAAATAAGATTGGGTCACATTTTGAAGATATTTTTCAATTGTAGCTGGAGAGAAATCATTTATTTAATTAAATTGGGACCACATAGTGGGCCGCCTCAAATGCAAAACATCTGGCCCGAATACCTTATCAAAGAATTCATCACTCAAAGTTTCAGCATAGTCAGTTGTGCTTGTAAGCTACTATCATAAAATTTCCAATAAAAATTCCAATATTAACTTATTTTTTAATTTTAGAAGTCAAATTTTCATAAGCCTGTCATACAAAAATGACTGTCATATAAAAACGCCGTTTCGGCGGTTAAATTAAGGCGAATGGTTGGCTAGCTCGTCAGCGGATAAGTTAATAAAAATATGGGGGAGCACACAAATTGGGCATAAGCGATGTGATAGTCGGCAATTTGTATCGGCGAGTGAAAATATGGAAAAACCTTAAAATATGGGAATGAGCTCTGGAAATGTCTTAAGACACTTAAGAGGAACAATAACTAAGTATTTTGTTGTAGTTTAAATGTTACGGGAAGTTTCGACGAATCGGTACAAATGTGGGATGTAGGAACGACTAAATATTTAAAAACACTTCAGGCCTATATAATTTTTTTTTTGATATTTAAAAAATAACCAAATACTTTTGGTTAAAGATACTTAATGTTTTATGTTAATAACCAAAGTTTGGTTATTTAAAATTAAAAATTATTTCAACCAAGATCTTAGTTATTTATTTTACTAAGGCATTTGGTTGGTTGAAAAATACTAAAACTTTGGTTAAATTGGCCAAGGTTTTTGGTGTTTTTGACCCAAGGTTTTTTCTGAGTGTACCAGGAGGTGACAACAACGCAAAGCACATTTAATGAGGTTCGAGATTAATTTCTACGAAAGGAAAACAACTGTGGGACTGTATACAGAATGAAAAGATGGATCACATACACTCCTGGACAAAATTAACGCATATTTTTTTTTTGTAATAACAAAAAATCCCGCTGGACAATTTCAGTGGAACTGGTATCAAATGATACCAAATTTATAATTTTCTCAAAAGAAGCACAAATGTGGCGTTATGGAATTATAGCGGCTATTTTTCATTGCAAAATGTTAAAATGTGTCGAACTATTTTTTTTTTAATTTTTAAAAGCGGTTTATAAACATTAACACTAGCTTTATTACAATTTAATTTGATTAATTTAATAATGAGTATTACCCGCCTCCCTGGCCTTATTACAGCTGAAACCATGTATCAAAGTTTTCCGACTTATTCGCTTGTTGGCCGGTTTAATTGAAAAGGTGTTTTCTTGTAAACAGAACGACGTGAGTCAGAAAAACCTATTTATTGCAAATCAGTAAAAATAATTGATATTGATTTTTTTCTCATAAAGATATCCGGTTAAATTTTTTTTTGTAAGAGTGTAGAGGGGTTTTGTGCAGTCGATGTCGAATATTAGTTGATAAATCAACAAGTCAATAAACCATAACAAAAAAAAAATAACACAAACATCATAAAATTTATGGATACATCCAGATTTTTGTATATAATTCTAAATTACGAATTGTATATATAATCAAAAGTTTGTCGGCCATCCGTATTACCATATAAATTAAGTCTGGACGTTAAAAATTTGTGTGTATTGACGATAGACATCTATATACTACCAAAGTGCAGAATGGCGTGCTCATGTTGAACACGTTGTTGCCGAAATTTGCTTGGGGTTGGGATTCTCAAACCTTAAAGTCCATACTATGCTGTTTACTATACTATGCGTAATGAATGAAGGTTCTTGTTGGATTCCTGAGTCGGGACGGATTATATTCTGATCGTCCAAATACATAATTAGGATATCTTAATTTATTTATGATATCTTAATTGATTTAAAATTAAGTTAAGATTTTTCATTTTGTAGTGCATTCAAAATAGCATTAATTAAATTTTTTTGTTGCAATTAATTTTTTGTGGTAAATTTAAATTCTATTTTAGTAATTAAGTTTCATCAAATTTAAAATCAATTTTTATTTAACTTTAGTTTTTTTTTATTATTTTTTTTTGTGCTGGGATATAATTTTTAAGTGCTTTTGAAATTTTAGGATAAAAAAAAAAGAGAGAGAAAATTTACTTTCAGTGCGAACTTCGACGAAGCGCTTCTTCGAGGATATAACACTACAGGTATACTATTTTTTTTATTTACATTTGTGCACTTGAAGGTTGATCCTTAGTTATTAGGTTGAGGTGAAAGAGAAATTTAGTTTAATAATATTTAATTTAATTTTGGTTAATTAATCAAATTCATTTTATTTTAATTTAAATTTATTAATTTTTATGTACTATTTAATTTTAAAATTTTGAACTTTTCTTTAATAAAATTTTTATAATCTTAGAATAAACTATAAATTAAAGTGTTGTTAATAATTTTTTTTTCTCGTTACGACTTACAATGAAAACTTGAATTTAATTTATTGACCTTGTGATGTAATGTAGTGATGATAGTGTGGTAATTTGTAGTTTTTTTGTAATGGATTGGTGAAATATTAAATCCCACGATAGTAAAATTACCTCTACCAGACTGAGCTGGGCAATAGAGTAACCAATCGCATTAAAATAACATTTTTTTTTTGTAAGTGTTACACAGCTTCCATCCTTCTGGGCATACTAAGTAGAATGGTTTGTATCATTTCTTGCGAAATGAGATTCCACTCTTCTTGCGCTGCAACTCTCAGTTCTGCTGTCGAATCTGGTGCAGGATTTCTAGCTCTAATACGGCATTTTAGAACGTCCCACACACGTTCAATCGGATTAAGATCAGGACTCATTGGTTGTCACTTAAGCGCACGAATGCCAATATCTTGGAGATATTGTCGTACCGTTGCAGCAACATGCATTAACACAAAACTGTCATAACCTATGAAGCCCACATATAGCAAGACGTGATCACCAAGAATTTTCCGAGCATACCAGTCTGCATTCCTCCTCAAACCAATCTCCACTAGCTCCGTACGGCCCTCCCAACTGATTCCACCCCAAAACATTATTGAACCTTCACCAAAGCTTACAGTTTGCACCATGTTACACGGATCGTAGCGTTCTCCAACTCTTCTGTATACAAGATTACGTCAATCTGGTTTCCGTAATTGGATTCTGGTCTCATCTGAAAAGAGAACAGTGGCCCATTGATCAGTTCCCCAATTTGCATGAGTACGAGCAAATTCTAAACGGCTGGATTTGTGGCGGGGAAGAAGCCGTGGAACTTTTACGGGCCGTTTTGGAGTTAGGTTCACTTCTTTAAATCTTCGTCTTACTGTTCTGACACTAATATTCACTTGACGCGCACTAACTAACTCATTTTTGAGTTGAGTAGAAGTTTGCTTTCGATCTCGTAACGAATCCATTTTTAAAAATCGATCGTCATGCTCGGTTGTGCACCTTTTACGTCCTTGTCTGGGCTTTCTCTTATACTCTTAGGTCTCACGATACCGCTTAAGTATTTGTGAAACCGAATTCCTGATACAATGTGACCACTTTAACCGCCTCCAGCTCTTGAACGGGTGCCATTTTACAATGGATTTTATATTAGGTGTTTGCTTTAGAACACATTTACAAGAACTAGTGGTGCTGCGTTTAAAAATAATTGATATGCAATGGAACAAAAGCCGATCAAAGGGTATACCTAGAACATTCTTCTGTAACAGAGTGTAAATGAAACCACATGCTTATAAAAATTGAAAATACCCAACAAACAAAATTCATTATTTAATTAATTAAATGTCTAAATATATTAGATAACCTAAATAGATTATCTACATATAGATAAACACTATTAATCCACAAAAATCCCACAACTCTTTAAAATATCAAATTTTATAACAAAAACTATTATGTAGCTGTGAGTGACACTTCAACTTTAAACGCCCTACATCAAGTATGGTTAGAAATTTTAGAATGTAAAACAAAATTATTTTGGTCTAATTTGTTCTGCCTACTACGAGTAAGTTCTCATCTATGTAAGTTAGACCCTAAACAAAATCGATCGATAATTATGTGATATGAGTATTGGGTTTATTTCACCAAATCAAAGTAGTTTCAGAAATATTCGATCAAAATGCAATTCAACATCCCGTCAAACATAACTAAATATAAACGTATAGTTCATCGATCAAAAGTCTATTTCAATACCTATCCAGTGTTACCTTTTTTGTATTCAAACGTGTCATCAAACTGATTTTTAGGGGTAAATATCTGAATTACAGCTTCCATTCAAAACTGCATTGATCGCACCAAAGTTTCATAAAATTTTGAGATATCGCTTCTCATTTATCTACGCTCGCCTGTTACAGCTCCTGAAAATTCGTTGGAGCAAGATCTCTGGCTCGAACTTCTTTTCAACTCGCCACATAAATGTTTGACGCGGTTGAGGTCCGGCCTTCGAGGTGACCACTCATAACAGGCACATCCAGGCTCGAGTAGGTCCCCAATGTAACATTCACTGTTCCGCGCCCATCGGTGCCATATACACACATCAGGACTTTTCTCCATTTTTGCTTTGTCCAATTTAAATGTCATCTTAAGCCACCAGTTTCCTGACATCTCTGGCAAACTCGACGAACGGAGCTCAAATTTAGTTAAAAAGCCACTTCACTTTGATTCTGTCCCGCATTAATTAGTGCAATCGCTTGTGCGACTCCTCTGGTTTGGTATCCATTTCTTTGCTCCAGTTGAAGACGTAATTAATAATGGACCCTTCACGCTGAGCGTCGATATGCTAATGATCACATTTCCGAGCGTGATATTAAATGGCATCTTGTTGAATTATTTTCAGAACTAAATTTGAAAGCCTGTTGTATGCATTTGACAGAAAATGTGTTGGCATAGTACAAGTACAAAACGGGTACCACTGGATAGGTAGTCTGGAAATATACTTTGCATCTGCCTTTAAAAAAATTAAACAAACATGGGATTTTTTTTGTTGATATTTTTGTGGAAAATTAAACAATGTGCGTTTATTGTGTACCCATGTGAATAAATTCAACAGGACGAGTTAAATTAAGAAACTTCCTCGCTCTAACTTCCGAATGCTACCTTTTACATTCCCTTTACTGTTGTCCTTGCTGGCAGGTTAAAATACAGTGTGTCCGCCGGGAAACCATACTACTTCGTTTGTTCATAACTTTTGATTAAATGAAAGATAATGGATCTTATATTGATAAATGTTTTATTTAATGTCGGCAATTATGTATGGAATACAATATCAGATAAACGTCCGCCCTTGTTAGCCTCACAAATGCGAGCCCTTATGAGCACATTTTTCATCACATTCTCAAACATTTCACGCGGTATTTCATTAATTTAATCACGAATATTTTGTTTGAGTTGCTCAAGTGTTTCTGGTTTGTTTGCATAAGCCCTGCTTTTCAGATATCCCCACAAAATGAACTCCGGAGCAGTCAAATCAGGCAACTGTGGAGGCCAATCAACATCACCTTTTTTTGAAATAACTTATTGTGGAAAGAGGTCTTGCACTGATTTCATTGTAATCCCGGCTGTATGCGATGTGGCACCGTCTTGTTGATACCACATGTTAATCAAGCCCAAAACATGTAGTTGTAGCGTTAAAAAGTTTTCAATCATATCACGATATCGCTCCCCATTCACAGTTACCGTTACGCCGTTTTCATTTTCAATGAAGTCAAATGATCCCTCCTGACTAAATTGTACACCAGACTGTCACTTTTAATGGATGTAAAGGTGACTGATGAATAATTTGAGGGTTTTCCAATTCCCAGAACTGACTATTCTGTTTATTCAATTATCCATTCAAATGAAAATATACCTCGTCACTCATTATGATTTTTTCATGTAAATCGGGGTTGTCATGGGCGTAAATGGTCTTGTGGAAGAAGCTCTAGTGTCAACTGAATCTTAAATGGAAACAAATGCAAATCTTTGTGCAAAATTGTGGCCAAACATGTTTTTTGAAGACCAAGCTTCTGAGCGCGGCGTCGAATTTAGGTTGATCGATTGTTTTCTTGAGCAGCAGTAATGTTTTTCAGCAGATCTTACAGTACGTTGTTGCCAATGCTTGGGCCTATCACCTACAGACCTTCTTTCTTCAAAATCATTCACTACACGATATATTGCGTTTTGTTGGTACGTTGTTTCTCCCAAAAATTTCACGTAACTTTCTCATCGTCACAGTAATCGATGATTGATTTTGATAGAATGGTTTAACATTTAAAACACGTTGGTTTATAGAATATTTTTCAATAATAAATTTCCCACGTGTCGACTTCACGACTGCCAAAAATGAATTGTCAAGACTAACGTTAACCAAAACGGCGGCAAAACAAAGTGGTATCCAAATGAATACAACGGAGAACTCAAACAATACCGAATCTTTGGAAACTATTGCCAAAACATATGAAACGATTGATAATTCGAGTAATTCCACTACATGTTTCAAGCGTGTCCTCGAAAAATCAATGTGACGGAGACAAACTGTATCAACTATTAAGCCAGTTTAAACTATTAGAAATTTTGCCAAATTTAGAAGGTGAGATAAATAATTTTATTGGTGTGTTGAGTCTGTGTGTGTATGTACGTGTCTATGTGCGCGCGTGAGTTGGGGGCGAAGTATGATGTTTGATTTGTATTTTTGATGACAGGTGGACTATGCAGTGCTGTAGTCGAGTATTTGGAGTTTGATGTTTATGTGTTTCTCGGTGTTTACATCACAATATTTAGATTTCGTTTCTAATAAATTTTTAACAACCTTAAAGTTTTTTTTTTTTTTTTTTTTTTTTTTTTTTTTTATGTTTTATACTATGCTATCTTTTTTGGGGCTCAAGGCTCTCCCAGCTCTTTCACGGTTCGCTTATTTACGTCCTACTTTACGCCTTAACGGCCAAATTGAGGACGTACGGCTATAGGTCCGATTTTCGTAGAACCATCTGCGCATTGCATAACTCCATGCCAGCCTATAGTACTGACATGGAAGATGGGTCGGCCCATGAGTTCTGCACTCCAACAAGGGGAGTAGATGTGCTCATTCACACCATCGATCGTAATCAGATGGTGAAAAGTCCCTTTTGCATCCTGCCCCTATCGGGATTCGAACCCGGTACCTCCCGCTTCAACTGCCACAGCTTTAACCACTGAGCCACCTGGGCGGTAACCTTAAAGTTATTGCTCAAAAATTTATTAGGTAGACATTTATGCAAAAATTAGTTTCTTTTTCCATAATCAAAGCTTCAAAGTAACAAGATTGATTTATTGCAGCAAATAAAATTACTTATAGATGCCTTAAATATCTATCAAAAGAAGACATTGAAAGTGCAATACCAGACATAGGACCTAGAGCAATATTTAGGGAAAAATTATTTGCCTGGCGCAAGACTGAGGTAATTTAAATTAGATTTTCTGAAACAATGAATAAGAATAAAAGCCTAAAGTCTCATTTCATTACTTAACTTGTAACACTATTTAAACATACAAGGAAACAAAAAATATGGGAAAACGAGTTTATTTACATAAATAGTGAAATGACATTTTAGGTTTGTAAAGGAATCCCCTTACAAACCAAAAGTGATTTTTATCCTTGTATTTAACCCTGTTTTTATATTGTGAAAGTACGGGGTAGATGATGAAACTCTATCAACTCATAGCAAAATAAACCTATGGATGAAGGATCATGATTCGAGTATTTCAATCCCATCACCTTCCAGGTCATTTGCAACGATGAAAGTATGACACATATTACTTTATTTTTATTATTTTGAAATGTTTTGCTTTTTTGAAAGACCCTTTCAGAAATATTAAATGAACCACCGCTGGGAAGAAATTTGATAGCAAGTTATAAATCAAATAATTTATTAACGAACAATCAACGAGCAGACCTGATTCGAATTATCATCGAAGATATTAATATTAATGAAATTCGACTTAAACCTTCTGATTTTCCATATTTAGTCGACCAAATAATTTCAATGTTTCCATCGGAAAAATAAATTAAAGGTAAATTAAGAGTATTTTTTGGAATGAAATGTTATCTATAATAAGTCATCCTTTTGCTTGTATCTACATTAATTTTCCAAAATTTAAGGATTATTACTACATACCCAGAAAGGTAAAAAAAATCCCAGCGGTAAATTATACTGCAAATATGCCAACAGTCGGTCCAAAAGGATGAAAATAGAAGTTTCATCAAATATATCTTTTGAAAACAATTCCACTCAAAGCATAGTTTCAGAGCAAACAACTAAATTCGACGAATCTATTTCAAACACCCTAAAAACTGTTTTACAACGTGCTATTAATGATTGGAACGAAGTCAAAGATAATGGTACAAAACCTTTCACATTCGGCAACGAGATTTTCATAATATGACAAGTGTGGAATTTTTGAAAACGTGGCCTAAATTTAATCATAGTCAAGCCTCTGACTTGGTAAAAAAACTAAACATGTCGACTGAATTCAACCAGAAACTAAATGTATGCTTTTTATTTTTCAGATTGAAATAGATTTTGATTTAAAGTTCCCGGGAAAAAAACTATTGCTGTTTTCGAAATGGGATATGTTTAAAATTAAAATTAAAAAATACTACGAAAATAATATTAATAAAAACGCCTGTAAAGAATTATTCACAATTTCAAAAACTATCACAAATTGCGGTAAGATTAAATTTAGAATAGTTTCCAAATTAAATATTAATATATTTTTTGTTAATTTCATTTATAGATACTGAAGACTACGTTTTAACAACATTACTTAATTCAATATTACTTCCAACAGCCAGATTCAAAGATAACGATTGCGGTAATAAAAGAAAAGCAACCATAGCCGATGCTCAAGAATCATTTATTCTCCAGTTAGAGTGTATTAACGACTATCAACGAAGGGTTTCCGAAATCACAAGCAAACATTATTATAGAGGTTTGACATTGCAGCCCTTTTTAATAGTTGAGGGTTCAATCAACTATCATTTGAAAAATATTTATGTATATTTTGATGGTACATTGTATAAGTTTCCATCGTTTATTGCTAGTAGACTTATGTTTTAAACTATTTCAAATTTTTGAGTTGAAGTACCCAAAATCATGTGAAATTCCATAGAATTTCATACAAAAATATTTTTTTGAAATTAACACAAGTTTTGATGTTAAATCGTCAAATTTAACTTCTGTGATTAATCATATGAACATCATAAACTCTTGATGTTTTTCATTAAAATAAGTTACAAGTGAATTTGAATTACAATATATATAAACACATGTTTATTTAACTTTTCATTTTATTAATTAAGTTATTTCAATATGTATGTCTGTTGTAAATGTTTAAAAAGCTTCCCAAACCCTTCGGTTCTAATACGACACTACAAGTACGACCATTTGTTTTCAGGAAAATCTATCACGATCAGCTGTAAACAAAATGGATGTAATAAACTGTTTTCAAATTTTTCAACATTTCGCGCCCACTTAGATAGACTTCATAAATTCCAAAATAATGATTTTATTGAATCAAATGATCTTGAAGCTCCGAAAATTTTTAATTTTGATATGAATAGTAGCATACTTCCGGAGCCGTTTAAAAATCAGGAACAAACATCAAATTCCAATAATAGCGTAACTATCAGTACTGAACAATTGATACAGAATCTCAAAAAACATTCTTTAAATTTATCTTTACAACTTTACGCAAATAATAATTTATGTAGAAAGCCGTAGAGATTCAGGATATAATAAAACAAATGTTAACAATGGTATCAGTTGTGTAAAAAGTACGATCCAAGGAAAAACCATAAACTACCTAAATAACTTTGAAAATATGTTATATTTCTGTGAAGAACCTTTTAAAGAAATAAGTTCCGAGCATCGTCTCTTTAAAATGTTCAAAGAAGTTTAACTTTTCAACTACCCTTTAACTTTCGTTATTGATAATACTGTCAGTCAAAGGATACTGTCAGGCATCCCTACACTAGCTCCAAAAGTCAGTAATATTTATGTTATGTCTTTAAAGTTTCAATTCAAAGCTATTTTTGAACTTCCAAATGTTTTAGAAGAAACCTTAAAAAATACCAATTATTATTTCAGCACAAATAACTTACAAAACTTTGCGTCAGGGGAACTCTATAAAATAAAGAAACAAAACTACAAAAATGATTTTGTTATACCGTATGTATTATACGCTGATGATTTTCAAATCAATAATGCTTTGGGTAGTCACTGTTCTTCAGTATGTGGGTTTTATTATAATTTCCCTATATATACTATGCCGCAATATGTATGTATTGTCCAAATTAGATTTAATTTTTCACTGCGCATTTATTCAAACTAGTATTATAAAACAGTTTGGCAATGACAGATCGTTTCACCAATTAGTTAATGAGCTAAAGTAGCTGGAGGACGGCGTTGATATTCTCACATCAAAGGGAACTGTTAAGGTTCGATTTATTTTAGGAGTGATAGTTGGAGATAATCTTGGAATGAATAGTATTCTTGGATACGTTCAATCTTTTAACTCAAAACGATTTTGCCGTGTTTGTACTAGAACCCGTGAAAATACAAAAACTGACGTTTCAAAATTAGCATTATCTTTAAGAAATAAAGACAACTATCGGTTAGACTTATCGATTAATGATTTTAAAGAAACTGGTATTAAAAATAGTTGCATTTTTGATCAATTGCAATGTTTTGATGCTTATCAAAATTTTTGTTTTGATATAATGCACGATGTTTATGGAGGCGTTTGCCGATATGACTTATGTAATATCATATTAGCTTTAATAAATGATAACGTGCTATCGATTGATGTGTTAAACATTAGAAAGAACTTTTTCCAATTTGGTGAAACGGAAATTGCAAATGTATCGCCAAATTTAGATGTAACTTAACTCTTTCATTTGAAAATGACTGCAAGCGACAAGCACGCCATTGTTCATTTTCTTCCGCTTATGATAGGTGATTTAATTTCTCGGCAAAACAATAACTGGAAACTGTTGACATTATTAATTCAAATCATTGATCTTTTACATTAATCAGAATACTCGTTAAATGACTTAAGCAGCTCGCAAACTTTAATTGAATATCACCATGCTTTGTATATTAAACTCTATGGCCCTACTCTTAAACCAAAACATCATTTTTTAGTTCATTATGTGACGGCAATAAAACGATGTGGTCCTTTGAAATATCTTTGGGCTATGCGGTTTGAAGCCAAACACAACGAATCCACCTCTCTTGAATGGATTTCGGCTATTATCAATAGGTATGTTCACTCAAAACGCTTGAAAGTCTGGTTTGAACGATCCCAGAAATTGTAATGTAAATGTCAGAAATATAGTTTAAGGAATCATCGATGGGGAAGTATTCAAGAGTCAATATATATTTAACTCTTCATATAACAAGCTCTTTATAGTGGACTACAATTCACCTCATCGTAAGTGAGTATTTGGTCACCAATATTTGCTTCAGGAGGATTTTAGAGAAATCATTGCAGCATCCATAATCAAACCGTACTCTAATAAATAGTAACTCCACTAAAGCTTCATTTGGAACATGAGATTCATAACTTTCTTTCGCTCGTATTATTCAGTATCACTGCACAAAGGAATTGGTTAAAACGAGAACTCTGCATGCCCTTGGTCAACATGAACCTCTATAATGCCTTGACTAAAATAATGTTGTTAGTGAAAATAATTGCCTGCTTGATTTCAAATGAAGTGATTGAAACTCAAAGAATATCATATTCATATTAATTATGGATAAGGACCCAACGTACGAAGTCCACATGTGACACTGGTGTTTCAGTAATAAATAAATATTCTATGGCTTAGAGGCCGTAAACGACCCTTACCGCGTCTCAACTGAGACCTTATGAACCATTTTATAACAATTGGTGCACATTGTAGGTGGTCAGCCCAACGAATGTTCTTACACATAAACGCGTTTTTATGTCATCCGGTTGCATGTTAATTTTTGGTCAACGGAGGGAATCGAACTCGAGACCACGGCGTGATGAAAAACTCTCTTAACCATTAAGCTACATCCGGCGTGTTTCAGTAAATAATTTCTACAAAGAAATTTGATTGAATTTTTTTTTGGTGTTTCACTGTTAAGTTAGGTTAGGTTGTTGTGGCTGCTATCGCACATTTAGACCGGCGATTGTTACGCTGCGATACCACTCTATAGGTCATACGGCTATAGGTCCGAGTATTCTTAAAACCATCCGCGCATTGCAAAGCTCCATATCAGCCTATAGTACTGACCTGTAAGATGGGTCAGCCCATCGATTCTAAACACGACAGGGGATCCGGATTCATTTTTCACACCCGCACCGCCCAAACGATCGAAGGTGAACAACCCATTTGCATCTTGCCCCGAATCGGGATTCGAACCCGTTACCTCCCACTCCAACGGCCACGGCTTTAACGACTGTGCCATCTGGGTGGTTTCACTGTTTAGTATACAGTATATATAGTTCGTCTCTTATTAGTGACTTAAACTGTTTGGCTTTTGATGTGTTGTAATTAAGATACTTTATTGACCAATCCGTATTCTTTTGTATTGACTAATCGGAAACATGCCGCATTAATTTATTATTTTTGGGTCTCTCAAAGCATTGAGCACCTCGAAGCATAATACAACAAATTTGACTTTGTCAATAATTTCATACAAGTCACTAGTTACCAATTAATGACTACCTCCGTCAAAGGGTACAACAGACTAACCAAGACCCGGACATAATAATTTTGAACGAACTATTGAATGTTTCAGAACGTCACTCGAAGTTAACATTTGTATTATACCAACTAGTAAAGTTTGGCAATTATTAAAAACTACTTGTCGATTGTCGCAATTTTTAAGAGTATTCACTTCACTATACTTCATCACACTCAGTCTTCACCAAACGGGCTGGGCATGCTATAACAGAAAAATTTGAGTAAAAACTTAGACATTTGGATGTTCGTGTACCGCAGTCTCACACCGGTTGCGCAGAACTAAATGGTTCAATTAGGAACAGGAATCAGAAATCTCACATTGTAGAGATTTTTTCGTAAATATCTTGGCCTACAGACTTTCAAGACTAAATTGACTCGTTGTGCTATAATTTCAAGAATTTCATCGAAACAACCTCACATATGCTTCAAGGCATTTCTTTTCACTTCATCACAGCAAAAAGTATTTCAATGCTATCGCGCTATATTAGAAAATATTTTTGGCTAGAAATGGACGAACTTGATATCAGTGATATATGGTTCCAACAAGATGATGTCACATTATCTATCAAATGATACAATCTAATTAACCTAAATTAGTTAGATTCTGAACCTCTCGAGAAATTGAAACGTTTGTCAACATCTTTGTCAGGTCAATTTTGAACTGATGGCGTCATTGAATGATCGAACAGATGAGGTGCACGAGACTTGTCCTGATATTTGTACTGTGCAATTCGTATATACATACTCGTATGTGTTAATTGGATTGTAATGAATCGCGATGACGGACTCGTATTTGGTTATGTACGCCACCCCACAACCCTTCAATTACCGTGATAGCTTTTTTTTGGGATTTGAACGTCGTTCTATTATATGAAGATAACTACTCCTGTACATATATACCACCTTATCCCAAACAAACAGAATAGGAAAATATTACTTCAATATATAAACAGGATGAAATAAAAATTACACCTGTAACATTAAAAGAAATTACTTGGGAAATCAAGAATAATCTGAATGCACATAAGGCTCCAGGGTATGATCTTATAACGGGTCAGATAGTAAAAGCATTACCAGAGAAAGCATTGAGGAAACTAGTGCATATAATTAATGCAGCATTACGACTAAGATATGTACCAAGACAATGGAAAGTTGCAGAAGTAATTATGATACTTAAGCCGAACAAACCTCCGAATGATAAAGCTTCATATAGGCCAATTTCTTTGCTACCAACATTATCGAAACTATTTGAAAAGTTTCTTCTTAAAAGATTAAAACCAATTATCGAAGAAAGGAATCTCATCCCCACACATCAGTTTGGATTTAGGGAAAAACATTCTACGATAGAACAAGTACATCGAATTACTGATGTAATCGAGAAATCACTTGAAAACAAAAAATATGCTCAACCGTATTCTTTGATGTAGAGCAAGCTTTCGACAAAGTATGGCACCAGGGGCTAGAATTCAAACTTCACCGAGATCTTCCGGAGCAATTTTTTCAAATTTTAAAATCATACATATCAGAGAGGCACTTCCGAGTAAGATATAAGAATGAATACTCTCAATTAAAAAAAATAACAGCAGGAGTACCACAAGGGAGTGTTCTTGGACCAATTCTTTATCTCCTATATAGAAGAGATATACCAATTACTGAAGCAACATTGGCCACTTTCGCCGATGACACGGCAATACTTGCAACAGCAAATAACATCAATGACTCCACTAGTAAATTACAGAGGGGTACTAACCTGATATGTAATTGGACAAAGAAATGGCGAATAAAATTAAATGAAGCAAAATCAATCCAAGTGAACTTTACAAATCTAAAAGTTAATCATATACCAATTATGATAAACTCGATAGCAGTACCGCATGCAAACACTGCGAAATATCTCGGCATGACTTTAGATGCTAAACTTAGATGGAAGGAACATATAAAAAAGAAAAGAGATGAACTAAACATCAAATTCAAAAAAATGTATTGGCTTTTAGGGAGACAATCTGAACTAGCGATCCACAACAAACTTCTGTTATACAAACAAATTCTAAAACCTGTATGGACATATGGCAGCCAACTCTGGGGTTGTGCCAAAAAGTCAAATATCAAAATCATACAAACAGCTCAAAATAAGATCCTGCGATGCATCGTTAATGCACCGTGGTACATTCGAAACGACAACCTCCATCGAGATCTAAAGATCGAGCTTGTCGTGGATGAGATTAATTATCATGCAACAAAACATCTACAACGTCTGCACCAGCATGAAAATCTGGACATACGCTGTATGCTGACTACCACTCCAACAAGAAGACTGCAAAGAACCAAACCGCTGGACTTATCGCGACCGGGAGGTCAGTAGACCTATACTGTGGCGAAAAATCTGAGGAGTTAAACGAAACTAGGGATAATCTTGTGATTACTCCGACAAATTAAAACGTATTATGCAATGTAAATTACTAAATGGGTACAAGACTCAGTCGTAATATAAAAAAATAAAAAAAATAAAAAAAAAAAAAAAATATATACCACCTGGTTTATCTATAGAGTACATTTAATTCTCATAAACGCAAAATCTAAAATAATTTCATTTCTCCGAACAGCAAACTATTTTATGAATTCATTAAATAAATAATTTAAAATGAAAATGGTTTTAATATCTGTTCATGCTATATTGGAAAAATCGTTATGTATGTACATAATATATTCTTATTATCTGTGAACATCTTTAACCAAAATTAATATACTTTAATAACAACTTTTTATTATTATAGTCTGCTATAAGCATAATAGTGCAAAACTGTAATGTATAGTCGATAAGCCAATTATTTATTATTATATAATCTTTCTAGCACTTGTCGTGCATAAATATTTTACTTAAGGACTGGAAATATTCAAATTTGATTTTACTCACCCTCTTCCAGCTTAAGATTTTCTTTAACCCTTCAAATCTTTTATTGTATTTATTTTTAATTGAGGTATCTAATTAAACCCCAACCAATTACCAACCGACTAAAAAGGCTTAATAGCTAAAATTATTATAATGGCCATGAATTTAGATAACGACATTAACGCACATTTATAGTGTTAAGGGATTGTAGCCGAGCATTTTAGAAATATAAACATTTTGGCAGGAATTAGTTATGAAAATATTGTAATTTAAAGTTCGTGATCATGAATAATCTAATGAGTTAATAATAAATATATTAAGAAAATTAATGAGAAAAATCTCAACAGATGCATTATGTGTGGTTATAGTGTGGATTATAAATACACTTGCTCAAACATAATAACACCGCCCAAGTAGCTCAGTGGTTAAAGCTGTGGCAGTTGGAGTTATACGGTGCCGAGTTGTCAAGTGCCGAGTTTGGCGTTTCCGCGACCCATTTTATGTCAGTACTATAGGCTAGCATGGAGCTATCCAATGCGCAGATGGTTCTACGAAAATCGGACCTATAACCGTACGTCTTTGATTTGGCCATAAGGCGTAAAGTATGACGTAGATAAGCGAACCGCAAAAGAGCTGGGAGAGCCTTAAGCCCAAAAAAAGATTGCATAGTATAAAAAATAAAATAATATAATAAACAAAATACCGCTAGCGATAAGTATTCCTCATTTGAAGACACATAAACTCATATAGAATTAAACAAACTTCTCCGCTCTAAACGTTATCACAAAACCTTTCGAAAGTAGATAGTAATAAAGAATCAGTTTTGATATTAAAAATTAAAATCTCTGAAAGTTTAATTGGTTGTTGATCGATTAGGATGTAAACCACATTATTAATGGCCTCAGATCCTTTTTTCTGTCTAAACTTACAAGTGGCTTTAAATAATACAGTATCGTGGTTTTCCCGTTGTTCCTTAAGCTTTCTTATGTCTTCTGCAACGACATGACAACTTTGAACCTTGATAGTGTTGTTGCCTAGCAAAAATTTCATCTGATTCTGTTGTTCTCGTTGCTGCTCTTATTATTGAGCTAACAATCCTGCAACATCGTCCGCATCTGCCCGTTGTTGGTCCAGTTGTCTTTCGTTCGGCTCTAATTCTGTTTCAAACGGCTTTATCAGGATCCTCCTGCGCTTCTTTTATTACAGACTACAACCTTAGAAACCAGTCTGCTTTTGAGCCACTTCTACCAGAATTCGTTCGATAGAGTTCCTTCTTCAGTTGGGAGTGACTAGGTTCTTTTTTTTTTTTTTTTTTTTTTTTTTTTTATAAATAAGTCTACAAATACGACTTGACATTAAAAATGACATTACATATAAAATGCCGTAATAGTCAGACATTTAAAATAATAATTAAAATCAGGAAGAAGCAAAGTGTTGCTTTAATCTTCGTTTTAATGTATCCTTGCTAGAAGTAAAATCGAACAAGTGATTTATCTGATTAAAGCTTTTGCACATCATGTTAATCGGTTCATTAGAACCATAGTTGGTTCTATAGACATCAACTTGCAAGAACTCATTTCTCCTTAGTTGTCTACTGGGTACTTTAATTTGTAAATTTTCTAGTTTTGATGGTGCGTCAATGTGACCTAATAAAATATTACCAACAAACGAACACTTTAAAAGCTCACGTCTATTTTGCAGAGTTGCTATGTTGTTTGTCTTGCAGCGTTCCAGACATGGTGGTTTGGTGGCTTTTCCAAGTTAAATGACGGATAAACTTTTTCTGAATATCCTCAAGTTTACTGATGTTTGTATCATAAAATGGACACCAAACAGTAACAGCATATTCCAATTTCGAACGCACGTATGCGAAATATAGAATCTTGATTGTCAAGATTGTCAAGTCCAGGTCATAAATATCTCCCGTCCATCGTTTAATAAAACCCCACATAGAATTAGATTTAGCAATACATTTTTCTATATGTTTGTTACTGCTCATATTTTCCACGAAAATAACACCGAGGTCTTTGATCTCTGATACTCGCTTTAGTGGCATATTGTTTACTTCGTAATGTTTTAAAACTGGATTTAATTTCCGGTGGAATTATAAAGTCTTACACTTATTGATGTTCAGACTAAGAAGATTTGACTCACACCATATCGCTAAATTATCAATGTCCTCTTGAAGTTTCTCGGCATCGCTTAAGTTCGCGACAGTTCTATATATTTTGAGGTCGTCAGCAAACATTAAAATTTTAGAGTGTAGAATGACTTCAGTTATTGCGTCGATGAAAATGGTAAAATCCAAGGGCCAAGATGAGAACCTTGTGGAAAACCCGATGTTTTAGAAGATGTGGACTGTATAGAAACAATTTGGTTGTTGTGTCTTATTAGACAATTGATTAATTTATTCAATATAAATATATTATTAATTTGTTGTGATGTCTTCTCTTGATGTTGACTCGTTGGCTGCCGAAATATAAGAGAGCGATTTTAATTATTTTATTACGGTCGTAAAATGAATTGGCGGTAACAAACAGAAATCGCGCCGTGCTGAATAAGTGGAAATTATACTATTTGATGATAGATGACGGTAACATTGGTAAGTATTACAATTGCATATTAATTACATACCACTTCATTGTAATGAATGACAATTATGTAAACAATTAAGATCTGTCAAAGGTAAGTAAATTATGTTATGCAATACATATAATTTTATATAATATGATTTTAGGAATAGTACAAGACCACGGAGATCTGTGCTACGAGATTGCCGTAACATCAAAAGAAGAAAGATGAGTATTTATTATACAATTCAAAACTTAATTCTAGTTTCTACATTTTGTTTCAGGTGATAATGTTTGTCGATTGATGAGCTGCAACATACCGGCCCGTTGAATCCACCAATTCAATTATTGATCGATTGGCAGCTTGCATAATTTGTGGACTGGTAGTTTCAATGTTGATGTTTTGGTCTTAACTGTAACGACACGGACTATTCCGTCTGTTCCAGGATGTATTTGATTCACTCGCGCTAATAACCATTGTGCTGGTGGTAGGTTATTGGTTTTGATAATGACAATATCATTTGGTTTAAGTTTTTCTCCTTGTGATTGCCATTTAGTTCGTCTATGTAGGGTTGTGAGGTATTCTGTGTGTCATCTCTGCCACAGGTGCTGTAGCTCCTTTTGTAATTGATGCCACCTAGTAAGATGTGATGATTTTATATCGTTTAGATTATAGTCCGGTAATTGGTTGATTGGTCTACCAATTAAAAAGTGGCCTGGTGTCAACGCGTCAATTTCATCGGTTGAAGAACTGCAAATTGGCCTAGAATTCAGTATTCCTTCAATCTGCACAGCTATTGTTGTTAACTCCTCAAATGTGTAGATGGTGTTACCCATTACTCTCCTCAGGTGGAATTTAAGAGATTTAACCCCTCCCACAATCCACCAAATGATGGGGCTGCACTTGGAATAAGATGCCATTTTATCAGATCTGGAGTTAAAGTAGTACAAATTTCATCAGAATTATATTTTAAAAAATTATATAATTCCTTTAGGATATTTTTTGCTCCAATAAAATTGGAACCGTTATCGGAGAAAATTTCTGAGCACATGCCTCTTCTGGAAATAAATCTTCTTAAGCTCGCCATAAATGATTCAGTTGTAAGATCACCGACGACTTCGATGTGTACTGCCTTTGTGGACATACAGACGAATATGGCTAAATAGGCCTTGGAATGCTTTGAACCTCTACCATGCTTCTGCTTTATCATCAATGGCCCAGCATAGTCTACACCAACCTTGACAAATGGTCTGTCATAGGTGACTCGCGCTTCTGGAAGATTTCCCATGAGTTGATTATTGGGTTGACTTCGATATCTCGTACATACGGTACACCTGCGTATAATTTCCTTGATAAGAAATCGACATTGTAAAATATGATAATTTTGTCGTGTGATGCTGGTAAGTAATGTAGCTCCTGCATGCATGTTTTTATGATGCAATTCCGTTACCAATAGTTTTGTAATGTAGCATCTGGGTAAGATGATTGGATGACGTGTATTAAAATCAACAGATGAATGTTGGATTCGACCTCCTACCCTCATGATGTTATCGTCATCAATGAATGGATTGAATTGATATAATTTGCTCTTCTTCGATACCACTTGACGAGTTTGAATATCTTTTAATTCGTCGCTGAAATACTCCAGTTGAAGAAGTTTGAAAATAAGCATTTTACTGACAATTACATCTTCGATGGTTAATACATCTGAAGTCAGTCTTTGGGACGCATGACGAAGATTATGGTAGAAGCGCTTGATCCATCCGATGATACTTATAAATTTGTGAAACGAGGAACATCTTTGACTGATTATAGGAAGAATATCCGAAGTAAATGGCATTGTTGATATAAGCACATCAGCACCCAATTTTTCTTCAGGAGCCTCCCCTAATTGTTGTGGTTGATTTGGCCAATGGGACGAGTCTAGCCACAACCAATCAGGACCATTCCACCATAGTTTATGGCTGATTACTTCTTGTGGTAGTAAACCTCGTGAGGCACAATCTGCTGGGTTGTGTGATGATTGCACATGCTTCCAGTGATTCCTAGAGAGAAAAGACAGAATGTTTGCCGTTCGGTTCGCGATGAATGTTTTCCATCTTCGGGGATGAGATGATAGCCATGAAAGGACGATTGTCGAATCCGTCCAAGCTGTAATTTCGATTTCGCCGCCCAGAGTATCCTTGATCATCGTGAGCAATCTTTTCAGCAATACTGCAGCACACAATTCCAATCTCGGTATTGAAATTTGGTTTATAGGGGCAACCTTCGTTCTGGCGGCCATCAATCTCACATTGATGCTTCCCGTTTCATTGATTGTTCTGCAATAGACTACAGCGGCATATGCATCCTCCGATGCATCTGCAAATCCGTGTAGTTCTAATTTACCACTTGTTGTTAACAGCCATCTTGGAATACTTAGATTTTGAATATATGCCATTTGATTTTTCACCTTTAACCATTTTTCTGCCGTCGACGAAGGGATTTCATCATCCCAATCCAACTGTAACAGCCACAGCCTCTGAAAAATAATTTTTAAATTTATGATTACAGGTGCGAGCCATCCCAATGGATCAAAAATTCGAGCAGAAAATTACAAGATATTTCTCTTGGTTGGTTTCATCTCAACATCACAGCAAACGTTAAAACTGAATTCATCCTTTACAGGATGCCACTGAATTCCCAACAATTTGAGATAGGTTGAATCGTCGTTTATATTTACAGGAACCCTTTCTTTGTCGTCTTCGTTTATATGGTTTAGCAGTTCGATAGTATTTGAAGCCCATTTTCGTAATTTGAACCCAAAATTCTGCAATGATGATGATACCTTATCTTGTAAGTGATAGGCTTCTTCGAGGGTATGTGCTCCAGACATCAGATCATCTACATAGAAATGGTTTAATATCACATGTGCTGCAGCTGGATCGGTTTTGAGTAATTCATTGCCTATTACTTGAATTGTTTTGGTTGCAAGATACGGTGCAGATGAGGTGCCATATGTTACCGTTTGTAATCTATAATGTGTTACAGGCTCTGTCGGATTATTTCTCCATAGTATGCGCTGATAATCCCTATCGTTTGGATCAATTAGTATCTGTCTGTACATCTTTTCAATGTCAGCAGAAAATACCACCTTAAATATTCGAAACCTTAGTAAAATGCTTACGAGTGGTTGGTATAAGGTAGGACCAACTAACAAGGTGTCATTTAAAGATACTCCGTTCGACGATTTAAATGAAGCGTCGAAGACCACTCGAAGTTTGGTTGTGGTACTCGAAGGTTTGAAAACGCCATGGTGAGGTAGATAAAAACTGTGTTGGCGATTCTGGTCTATTTCTTCTACAGGAATTACTTCCATGTGGTTTAATTGGCGGTATTCGTTCATAAATTTGTGGTACGCCTCCTTGAATTCGATATCTCTTTTGAATCTCGCTTCCATGTTTTCAAGACGTTTCAATGCGCTGTTCATACTTCTTCCAAAGGTTGGATTTTCGATTTTAAAGGGGAGTCGCACAACGAATCGACCATTATTGCACAATGTGTGTCTTTGAAAATGTTCTTCACATTTTATGTTATCATCAGTCAACAACGATGTAGTTGGAATTTGATCAATTTCCCAAAATTTCTTTAGAGTGTGGTCAAGATTGAGCTCACTATGTAAACTGGTGGTAGATGGTAGCACTTGATTATAATTATCAACAGTTCCAGCAATAATCCAGCCAAACAGTGTCTCTTGCGCAATTGGTGCACCTTGTTCGCCGCATATTCTCTTGCTGCCTATAATATGGAAGAAATAATCACTGCCTATTATCATATCAATAATACCTGGTGTATGAAATGTTGGATCAGCCATAGGTAGGTTTTCCAAATGACTCCATTTGTCGATATTAAAACAACAGGTAGGTAATTTTGATGTCAACTTGGAAATAATGTAACATTTCAACTTCATGGTGATGGTTTCGGTATATCTTGATGATGCTAACATATTTATAAATCCTCGACAAATGCCAGCATGAGTTTGCCCTAAACCTGATACGGTTAGATTTGCTTTATGACGTGGTAAATTTAATCTTTGCGCACACTCTTCTGTTATAAAAGAACACTGTGATCCAGAGTCCATTAATGCCCTGCATATGTCCCATTGTCCATACTTGTTTTTTACCCTGATAACAATGGTTGGTAGTAATGATAAGGTACGTTGAGATGGTGCTTGAAAATATGTTTCTTTGTTATCGATTGCTGATGCTATAGTTTTCCTTGTTTCGGTGCTGTCCATAGTTGATGTCTCCTTTTTGGTTGATGATGGTTTAAAAATGTTTATTTGGTTTGATACTGCTTGAGTCGATTCGTTGGTATCTTCATTCGATTGATCTAAATGTAGAAGTGAGTGGTGTCTTCTCGCACATAATCTACATCTTGTTTTTGATCTACAATTATAAACTGTATGATTATTGTTGAGGCAATTGAAACATCTACGATCATTTTTTATTAAGTTTCTCCTTGCGTCAACATTTAGTGCCTTGAATTTGGTACATTCAAATAATTGATGTGAGTTGGTTTGACACACAGGACAGGTTATCGACGATGCTGCATGAAACCCTCTTGCGTTACTGGATGATTTGGACAGACCCTTTATTGATGACTTCATGCCCTCCATTGAGTCAGCTCTTTTGCCAAGAAATTCATAAAAATTATTAAGCGTTGGAAATTCGATATCAGCTGATTGACGCATCCATAGTTGTTTTGATTCATCATCGAGCTTGTTGAATAAAATATATATTAACCAGATATCCTTTGAATCAGCCTCGGTACCAAGTGCTTTTAAACCTCGTGTTGATTCGTCGGCAATATCGAGCAATCGTCTGATGTTTATTGCATTGGCCGAATTAATTGATGCTTGCTCCATGAATAATTTAATGAATGCATTTGCCGTTAATTGTTTTCGATCATAGCGTTTACTTAATTTTGAGAAAGCCTCGTAGTAGTTCGCTTCGGTTATAGAGAAATGTCGAATCAATACACTGGCCTCGCCTCGTAGTACGCCCTTCAGATATTGAAACTTTTGTGCGGGTGTTAATGAATGGTTCTCATGCACTGCAGCCTTAAAGAGATCATTAAATGACTGCCACTCGCGATAATCACCCGCAAATGTCGGTATATTTAAACGTGGTAGTTTAAAATCACCTGCAGCCTTATGAGACGTGTTGTTAAAGCCACCTGTTGAGTCATCCATTGATTGTTCATGTGGTGATACATTTTTCTTTCTGAGCCACGTGTTAAAGTTTATAACGATTTTATAGTACTGCTCCTCAATGGTTTCCATGTCGGAAGTTTCCTCGCTCGATTCACTAAATATTTTATCTTCGATATCTACGAATTCTTGATGCAATTGGGAGATGCGTGCCAATTTGACCTTGATTTCTTGTTCATCACTAGAGTTGGAAAGCTCCGTCGAGAATTTTTCTAATTTCGTAATAAGCCCCTTGAGAATACTTCGGCGTTTGATTAATGGTGCTAAAGCCATTGTAACTGCACTATGGTTCACTTAAAGGTTTATTCACTATTTTACTAACTTCACTATTTTAATATACACGTTCTAGATTCGATTATTGATATAATTTAATCAACTTGATGCCGGTGCGTATAATCCGGCTCGAAGGACCAATGTTTTAGAAGATGTGGACTGTATAGAAACAATTTGGTTGTTGTGTCTTATTAGACAATTGATTAATTTATTCAATATAAATATATTATTAATTTGTTGTGATGTCTTCTCTTGATGTTGACTCGTTGGCTGCCGAAATATAAGAGAGCGATTTTAATTATTTTATTACGGTCGTAAAATGAATTGGCGGTAACAAACAGAAATCGCGCCGTGCTGAATAAGTGGAAATTATACTATTTGATGATAGATGACGGTAACATTGGTAAGTATTACAATTGCATATTAATTACATACCACTTCATTGTAATGAATGACAATTATGTAAACAATTAAGATCTGTCAAAGGTAAGTAAATTATGTTATGCAATACATATAATTTTATATAATATGATTTTAGGAATAGTACAAGACCACGGAGATCTGTGCTACGAGATTGCCGTAACAACAAAAGAAGAAAGATGAGTATTTATTATACAATTCAAAACTTAATTCTAGTTTCTACATTTTGTTTCAGGTGATAATGTTTGTCGATTGATGAGCTGCAACACCCGATGTAGCTTGAATGGGCTTGGACCTGCTTGTATTGGATGCGGTTACTTAAGTAAGATTTAAACCAAGCCACATAGTTGTTTGAAAATCCAAATGAGTATAACCGTTCTAGTGCTTTACAATGGCTAATGGAGTCAAACGCCTTGGCAAAGTCTGTGTACACCACGTCAACTTGCTTGTGGCTTTCAATAACTTTGATTGTGCTGCTGGTGAATTCAATAAGGTTTGTAGATGTTGATCTCTTAGGCATGAACCCATGTTGGTACGGTGAAACATGTCGAGGCACCACTTCTTTGGAGGAATTACATATTACTAGTTCAAATAATTTAGGTATAGATGAAATCGACGTTATACCTCTATAACATGATACATCACTTCTATCCCCAGTTTTAAATAATGGGGTTATTCTGGTTATCTTCCATTTTTTAGGAAAGTCTCCTAATCTCAGCGACTGATTGAACAGCATGCAAAGAGGTAGTTCCAAACTGGTGTAATCTTTCAAAAAAGAAGCTGGTATTTGATCAGGACCGCAACCATCGCCGAATGTTTTAAGAGCCTTGTTTATATCTTCTATTGTAATATGTGGTATTTCAATGGATAGGTTCCCTACACTAGCATGGTGGGTATTTTCGTATTTATTAACGTCTGGTTTAAAGACAGATTGAAAAAAAATCAACGAAAATGTTGGATATGACTTGCGCGTCCGATGATTTCCCTTCTTTGAATGTCATATATACAGGAAAACCGTTGATTTCACGTTTTGTCTTAAAAAAGCTCCAAAAGTGCTTTGGATCAATTTTAATTTTGTCTTTAATACAAGTTATGTAGGTCTTGTACTTAGTCTCAAAAAATAGTTTTCGAAATGTTGGTTACATTCTGCATATTTAAGCTTACTAGCCTATTTTTATTGTTTTAATGTTTCTTTATAGGCTTTATCCTTCTTGTTCTTCAAATTGATTAGTTTATCGTCATACCATGGTGAATATTTATCAAGTTTTACCGCAGTTAAAGGGACATACCATGATATATGATTTTATAAAATTTGTCTACATTTTCTTCTATATTGCTGCTGTTTCGTTTTTTCATCCAGTCGACATGTTCAATGTAATGATGGAGATTAATAGTGTCTGCCTTCCTGAAGTTGTAGAAAGGCCTCAAGCTTTTGTGACAGAATTTTTTATTAATGTTCTCGATTTCCAATATGATTTCAATTGATTTATGGTGAACATCATAGTTATTAATACATAGTTCATTAATTTATCCAATGTCCTCAATCATTCTCGACTGTCAATAACTCCCTGACACCAATGTTACGACTTTGCCAGATTGTATTTAGATTGTTGACACCTCAAACTGATAACTTTCTTTATTTCGCACGCAAAATTGTGAAAGTGTTATAGCCGCTGCCACTGATAATGGCTATGACTTTAATTTTGTGCACACAATTCACTTTATCACAACTTAATCAAAACAAGCCGCTTGCCACCGGTATATAGCGGCTATGACTCTAATTTTCACAAGTAGACGCGATTTTCCGATATAAGACGAACTAGCATTGCTTATACACAAATCAGTTAGATTTTCGATCTTTTTATTCTACTCGCATCAGTCAATGTATAGTGGTGCATAAATGTTGGTGATGTATATTTCGAGATGTATCCGTGCGTCACTGTAGCAGTATTCTGTTATTTTGGACAATATTACGTACACAACCCACTCGACTATTGACTTTTATAACGTTTACTGAGTCGATCATTTGGCATATTTGTGACAATACGATGAGAGTGGTGGTTAAGTCATCTTATGTTTTCCTTATACAAAAGAAATATTGAAACTTTGCACCAGCAATCATCAAAATGTAGATCATAATGTGTGGGTATTGTGTTCTTCGCGAAGATGTTTGACATCGATGTTGGGTCATAGGTCATATCCACTACATGACCCAAACAACGTTTACCGATAACGTCTTGTTACTCATAACTTGATGAAGGTATATGCTATCTTTTCATCGTGTTCAAAGTCCTGGTTGAGAATTCTAAACTATCCCAGTCATATTATGAGGTTTCGTACCAATTTTTTCTTGGTTCGGTTGTAAGGCCAACTCAAACTCCCTGTAAAAGGACTATAGCATTCACACTATAGGATATTTTTTATATAAGCTATACTTCATAAACTGATCGCTTCGATGAGGCAGTGAAAGAACTTCTTAAGGATGTTGGTAATGCACTATAACACCATTTGTATAAATACAAATTTACTACATTCATTTTTAAAAGCTCTCAAGTGATTAATCTTAGACAACCTTGAAACCGTCAATATACTTATTAGCATTTATTATAAGAATAAGTGTTGAATCTTGCTCATCCCAAGTATAGTAATCTCTACACCCTAATAAATATATTCAACTATAGACAAAACAAATGTTGACTCATCAATCTATACATAATTATTTCTTATTTAGTTATGTTGAAACAAAATTCAACAACATAAACATCTCAGTTTGATGAGCAAAACCCATTAATGTCAGTCAACAAATTTTGATTAGAATTTTGTTATGACTACATAGAGAAGAGTATATAACTGGATACCATAAAATTCAATTATGTTCAAGAAACTTGAACATAAACGAGTTGATCCATCTAAAAGAACATGTGCAATGTTTATGTTGACCTAAATAACATACATAGTTCTGTATACATATTGTACTGATTCAATGTATATATATTTAAATCAACTAATGCAAATCTAATAAATATAATGCCCCAGTACTGTTCGTTCTATTGTACGAGTACATTATATTAGTTCTAACACAGTGTCTTGTGTAACAAAATATTATCTTACCATTTCCAGTCTCATTCATTTTCTATTTTGTCTTATCTCGTAATGGATTTTCACAAAAAAATTGAAATGAAAATTATTTTCATTTACTTTTTAGTTAGTGAGTCAGACAGGTGAATGAAGTGTATTCGAAATGTATGGAGAAAATTTTAAACATAAGTAAAAATTATTATAAGTTTTCAAGCTTGATTTTTCCACCCGAGTTTCTATAACAGAACCAAATAAATTATATTCATTAGAAACTATCTAGTATTAATAATGTTTGCACAATACTGTCATTAAAGTAAAATTAATTACGGCATCCTAACTAAGTTTTCCAGACTAACCATCAATTAACCCCTGAATTCTTAAAACGAGACTATTATGAGGTCACTGTTGATCCATGTACCAATGCCTGACCATTGATAGGTAGCTGCTCACATACTTACGAGCTCGAAGGGCTTGGTTGTTTCTAGTCTCCTAACTAAATTTTCATTGTTCAGCACAGAGAGGCTTCTGCATTGACATGTTCCATTAGCCTTGATTTATGTTTTGTTTCAAATCTTTTTATTTCGTGTCTTATATCCCAAATCACAACGCAAATCACTATTTCGAATGTACAAAGAATTGATTACATTTCAAAGTACCTTATTCTGTAAGTTTTCTATAAGTTAGTATTCCTAGTACAACCCCAATGCTGAATGCCATATAGCCAGTATCATACCGAAGAATTAAGCAGAGTTCTCGTACGATTTTCCATCGCTTGGTCCATTGGCAAATATCTACACTTTCACATTGAAGTTTGGTGAACCGATTTCACAGTTCGCTCTGTTACTAGTGTAGCAGTGTCGTCAGAAAACGTTGCTATATATGCTTACGTGATCGGATAGTGGTATATCACTTGTAAATAGTAGGTATAGGACTGGACCCAGAAGGCTGCCTGGTAGACCCGCTGTCCTTACCTCTCTGCCCTCATCATCTTGTCTTATTTTAAAAAAACCAGATAAATATGATCTCAATACATCAACATCTGTTCCTGGAATCATAACCCTTAGTTTAAATATGTTGCTGGCAAATCACGAAATAAGATCGAATTGGAAAAACGAAAAAACCACTATTCCAAAAATCTGAGAGATCAAAATCCAAAAAAAAATATGTCTATGATCGCAAGGGTTCGATGTCCAATCATCCAAAAATTCAGAAGTTCAAGAGCCTATAGGAAAGCCTAAAGCTGAGTATCATAAAGGCAAAAACCTAAAGATTATAGCCGTCGAAGACATCCACCAAACAATAAAGTTGTTAAATATTTTACAAAAAAGCCCAAGAAGAATCTAAGAGTCTTGTCTATAACGTTCCCATATGAATTCAAACGATAGGAGAAATCCAAGTTCAATTCGAAGTCCAACTTTACTTTCTAGCCCCACTTCAATTCCAGATTCTAGAACACTTTCATTATGACCAAATCGAAACCCAACCTCCAGTTTAAGTTCAAATACATTCTTAAGTTTAAGATCAAATAAAAGTTCAAGTACGAATTTTAATCAAAGCTGGCACAAACCATAATAAAGCTAACACTAATTCCACTTCGAATTTGAAGTTCAAGTTTACTAGATCTATGTTGAATATATGGGTACAGATAATTAGCAGATCTTAGCCAAGTTTAATCTACAGTTAAAGCGCCAGTTAAAGTTTAAATCCTTTGCCAAGCTCAAAGTGCAGTTCAAGTCTAAACTCAAACTCTAGTTGATGTCCATATAGGTATAGTTAGGTCTTACGACACTACCAAATTCTATCCCCAATCCGAAATCCTCGTAAAAAATTCTACTTCACATCAATTGATGTCAGAATAATCTAGTATTAACATTAAAGTAATAATCTCAGTCACAACAAAGAAGCTTTAATCGTTTGGGTTGGTTTGATTTATGATATTAGTTAACCCATAACCAAAATTCAAACAGTATAGACGCTTTCTATTCCATATACTGGAACTGGGTGATTCCGAAACTTGTTTATTGAAAAATATTTACAGTGGCTCCTATTTGCATAACCGTGAAAGCATAGAGATAAAATGTAAGAATGAATAAATAATAAGAAGCTACTAAAGCTCGTAAAGCTCTTTTAAAATGATACAAGCTGACTCGGTATTTGCAAAATGTTTTTGATTATTGAATTTGGACTTGGTCTTGAGTATAAACCAATTATGTATTGGTTTTCTTATTTCTTGTAGAGGTGGCTGATAGAGGAATAGAACCGCTTAGGAAAGAATTATAATACCAAGTATCTACGACCTTGAAAAATAAGCAAGCTTTCAGTTGTCAACCACAGAGTGACGGATCTCTGCTCTCAGTACCCTAAGTTCCCAGTAAAGCTTTATATGCTGAAGCCAGATAGAGGAAGTTATAGAAATGAATTTTTTGAGGTCATTGTAAAGTATTCTATATTCAACGCTTTTACGTATACTTTACTCAGAGGTTAAGCTTTATCCAATAATAACATTAAGACGATATCAAATATAAGATACATAGTTGTTATACCAGAACAATCATCGTCAGCCAATGCGATGACCAAATGTGAAATTCAACAAAGTCCCTTTAAAAGACATCGTGGTTTTTGTTTAATACGCATTGATAATTTAATGTCACCTTTTTGAAGTAGACAAATTTGGGGCTTACAAAAAGATGGGTTTTAGGTCGTCGCAGTAAAATATAAATATATTTCTTTAAGGTGTCTAGAAAGCCCAAAAAGAATTTGCACCATTCGGTTATTGGGCTTTTTCTCTCACACACAGTTACGTGTAGTTCTAGTTTAATTAGCTTAATTTACCGAGTGATCGTAAAAAGGACATGGAATTAGATGTTGTGAAAGATTTAGAAGTAGTCATTGAGTAAGTTATCAGTGAGGTACCCAACGTAGTTGTATTCGGTTATTAAACGTTACAATCTGGTAACTACGACATTTTTCGATGTATGCTACTAGAAGATTTATATTTTTTCATGTAAGGTATTACATGAAAAAATATAAATCTTCTAGTAGCATACATCGAAAAATCTTACATAAATTCAGTCATTCTTTCGAGTGACATAGAGTTAAGATTTCGTTTAAACACTTTCAATTCAACTGATAAGAATTAATTAATATTGTGACCATTTATCAACAGAGAAACAACCATTTTTGATTAATCTTAGTTGTAATTTAGCTCAAGGTCTTGTGTACACGTTGATTTACTAAGTAAGAGATTAAAATGGGATCCATTTTGCGAAAAGCTTTTAAATACAATAAAATAATTTCTTTATCACAAGATATAACGGCACCGAAATATCTATAAAGCTTCTGATAGCAAAGCATTGAGCCATATTGAGAAAGATTATTTGCAGCAATGGACAAAGAGCTTACTTCACTAATTTGAATAGAAAGTATAAAATTGTCAGTGATTACAGCCCCCTGATATGATTGTTTATTAACCATTAACCAGCCTTCATTACGTTTTAATTTGTACTTTTCCAAAATATTCACTATATTAAAGGATTAGAGCTTTTTTGTTATATAGAAGAATAAAAATGTAAATAAACACAAATATACAATAATAACTGCTACATCGACGAAACCACATCGCTCGTCTCTTGTTTTCTATACACACCATAATAACGAGTTTATACTCACCACAAATTATGATCGAATGAATATTTTTCTTCCAGTTCCGTTTAAATAACCAAGTAGCTTGAACGGTTGCTGAAGCTTTCATTCAACAGGTAATATGTATTTTCCGAGCTCTGCTTGCCATTTTAACCACTCAAGGATCAAACTAATTATTCAAACAAATATGTAAATTTAGATCCACATTTTGGCTGATGCTTAAATTGTAACGAATAAGAACTAGAAGTACCTGAAATGAAAAATCAGAATCGTAAATTAATTGTTTTAAATTTCTCGTCTAGATGAGACGTCTTTCTTTTGATCATTCACGACTTTTTAAATTATTGTGAATTTTTCATTTCTAAGTTTACCCAACCAATAAAAAGTATCATTAGACTTGAACAATATCAGATTAATAAATCATTTAAAATCCAACAAAGAACTAAGTCTTTTAACTTTCTTAACACAAATAACCTTTAACGCTTTGGTGGTTTTTTGACATTTAATTCACTTTTGAATATAAGCTTTCCACTAATCTCCCATATTTGTTGGAGATAAGTGGGATTAAGACTACGGTAGACTTTTTTAAATCAAGGTTACCTTTCACATAATTAAAACGAGCTTCCGAGTAAAAGCTATATTTTCATATCGGGGAGAAATATGCTGGGTTCATTATCATTTCCATAGCTTTATCTGATGGTTCTCATTATTGCAGGGTCTTAGATTACAATGACAATAATTATGCTTCTATATATAATTTGATTAAAGTTAAATGTGAAGATGGGTTCGATGCAAATTATCAGTTTCAGAGGTAACGTTTAAAATATATAATTGAGTTCGGGATCAAAACCAGGCTACAAATTCAACCTTTGTACCTTCTTCGGGTCAAAATATTTCGGTTTTGTTGCAGTAAAATACCAACACAAATACAACTGATGGGGAAGATAAATGTGATTTTCATTAAGCAACATAGGATATTACTGATCCCATTATTGGAATAATGGTGATAAAATGATTGGAATAATGGTGTTAGTTGGTGATAAAAAACTGTTGGAAGAAAATTTAAAGTACATCCCATAATGACATGATTTGAAAGGGTTATCGCTACTCAAACATACACGGCCATTGCAAAAAGCCATTTCGTGGAGTGATAAATCAGCTTTAGTGTAAAAGAGTTTGTTGGTACCGGGCGCATATATACACTCAAATAATCAGAATTCCCATGCAATCAGTTTATTTTATCTAAAACGTTCAATCAAATACATAGGCAGTGATCATTATCTGGTCATTGATGAGCTACAACGAAAATTTTGATACAAGTCAAGGCGGACTCGAGCATATATAAAACACATGATGCCTCCAGATCAATTATATACCTCCAATCGATTGTGTGACGATAGAATCCAAATAAAAACCTTCAACTTTAATGTTTGACCAACGAGCTACAATGTAGAGAACAGAATTCACTACATCACATTTTAAATGATTTCAATTTCGATAAACTATAAACTGAAGAGGTTGTATAAGTACAATCTCCAACAAAATAAGCTTTTGACTCATTTTTTACCACGTTAGACATAAAAAAATGGGATACTTTTGGATCATATAAGTGATCATAGTTTTATCACATCCATTTACTTTAAAGAAAAATTCTTTCGACAGAAATTAGAGAACAAAGTTATTGATTTTAGCAAGGTTGATGAGTGTTTTGACGAGTTTCTTAAGACAACAGTTTTTGATATTACTAATCCTGAATCAACTCTTAAATTAATTAGTGATCAATATAATTTCTTAGTAGCTAAATTTACAATTCTAAAATTGTGTTGTTGCTAAATTGCAGTCTAGCTCTTGTCTCTGGATGACTTTCGAACTATGGAAATTGATTGGAAAGCGCAACAGAATTTTGAAAAAGTGCAAATTAAACTCCTCTAACATTGAAACTCGGAATCGTCTCTGTTCTATCAATAAAAAATACCATCTGAGAAATATTTTGCTAAAAAAAGGTTTTATAAAAACATGTTTACCAATGTAAGCCAAAAGAACTTATGGAAAAATATAAATCAGTTCTTAAATAGTAACAACAGTAAATCTAAAATTGAAAATGTCTTTTTTAATGATAAAAAATATAGTAGCACAATTGATATTGTTGATGTGTTTAATCATTACTTTGTCAGCGTTGGTACTCTGCTGGGTGAAGCTATTCGAGGTGATAGAGATATTTACAAATTAAACACAATTCAATCAAACATGAACTCAATATTTCTGTCCTTTGCCACACCGGTGGAAATTTATAATATAATTTGCAATCTCAGTTACTGTAAAGGTGGCGGGCCAGATAATATTCGGAATCAAGTAGTGAAGCGTAATGTCTCATTTTTTTCGGATATTCTCGCAAAATTAATTAAATAAATATTTGAAACTGGTGAATATCCAAAAATAGCACAAATCGTACCAATCTTTAAAAGTGGTGATAAAGATTTGATTTCCAACTACAGACCTATTTCAACTCTATCTGTATTCGATAAAATCACAGAAAAAGGAATAAGTAGTCGCTTCAGAATTTTTTATTAATGATTCTAATTTCTTCTATGCATATCAATACGGTTTTAGAGAAGGTGCAGGTACTGAAATGGCTCTTGTAGAGATAACGATTATGATATATAATGCTTTGGATCGAAAGAAATACGTAAGTGCTCTTTTCTTGATCTTAAAAAAGCTTTCGATACTGTTGATCATGAGATACTTCTCGCCAAATTATATAATTATGGATTTCGTGGAATATCCTACAAATTAATGAAAACAAACTTAACAAATCGTCAACAATATGTTAAAATTGATGGGATAAGCAGTAGTATTCTTAATGTGCATTGTGGAGTTCCACAAGGTAGTGTACTAGGTTCACTACTGTTTTTAATTTTCATTAATGACATTTCGAAATTACCATTGAGGGGCCATATTCTAATGATACCGCAGTATTCTACAAAACAAAAGATTTATTAATTATAACTAACAACATGGAATACGATATGTATATTTTATTAGATTACTTCAAGTTTAATCTTATTTCTTTGAACCTAGCCAAATCTAAATTTATAATTTTTCAATCACCACACAAAAGTTCTATCGCAATATATCATGTTTCAATATAGAAAATATCGTGGTTGAGAGAGTTGATCAGTTCAAAACCCTAGGAGTAACATTTTACTCTCATATGTTATGGGATAAACATATTAAAATTATATGTAGCAAACTGGCTCCTATGGTCGGACTTATAAGAAGACTCTCTTATTATGTCCCAAAATATGTATTGAGATTGATGTATGTTGCTTTTATACACCCGAGAATTTTATACGGAATAATCATTTATGGAACTGCGAGCATAAACAAATTAAAACAAATTCAAATCATGCAGAATAAAAGTATTATAGCTATTATGAAATTACCTCCACGATTTTCTTCATTGTCATTATATAAAACCGAATCGATAGGAATTTTACCCATAGGTGCGCTGCATGAGTATCAAGTGTCTCTATATGTATATGTATAAGACGTTGAAGATATCTTTATTTCTCTCCAATTTAGAATTTTCAAAAAACAAAATCATAATTATAACACTAGATTTGCAAATAATTTATCTTGTGGCTCAATAACATATGAGTTTGGACGAAAATCTATTAGGTTTTCTGGTCCTACTATTTATAATAAATTGCCGGATTTCCTCAAAAACTCAATTAATATTCACCAATTTAAGAAAAATTTAAAAATTTATATCAATCACTTGTCGCTGATTACATTCAATAAATTCAACCTAGTAGCTTTGAAATAAATAATTTATTAAATTTAACATAAATGTATTTCATTTACAATGTTGATTTCCTTAAAAGGACAAGAAATCCATTGGAAATCAACATTATAAATTATTGTTGTAAATATTATATTATATTATAAATAAATAGAGAAAAAAAAGCAATGGAGAAAGAGCTTTCCTTACTAATTTGAATAGAAAGTATAAAATTGTCAGTGATTACAACCCTCTGATATGATTGTTTATTAACCATTAACCAGCCTCCATTAAAGAATATCATGATGTTGGTCCTCATCTACGAATGTATACATAGATTTCAAACGATCACGTTTTAATTTTTACTTTTCCAAACATTCAAGGATTAGAGCTTTTTGTTATATAGAAGAATAAAAATGTAAATAAACACAAATATACTATAATAACTGCTACATCGACGAAAGCACATCGATCGTTTCTTATCTTCTACACACCATAATAACGAGTTTATACTCACCACGGATTATGATTGAATGAATATTTTTCTTCCAGTTCCGTTTAAATAACCACGTAGCTTGAATGGTTGCTAAAGCTTTCGTTCAACAGTTCATATGTATTTTACAAGCTCAGCTTTTCATTTTATAACTGTCAAAATTTATACGGAAGCAAATCAAACAAATATGTTAGTTTATACAAAGCAAATGGAGATCCACATTTTGGCTGATGCTTCAACTGTCATGAATAAGAACTAGAAGTACCTGAAATGAAAAATCCAAAATCTCAAATTAATTAATCCAAAAGATCATTAACCAATTTTTAAATTATCAGAATACAAATAAGAACTTTTGTTATTGCCCATTTATAAGTAAACCCAACCAATATAAAGTTTCATTAGACTTCTCCAACATCAGGAGTTTTGGGAATAATAAATCATTTAAAATCCACCAAAGAACTAAGTCTTTCTAATTTGCTTGACACAAATAACCTTTAACGTTTTGGTGGTCGTCGAGAAATTACATTAAAACCCTCTTTTGAATATAAGCTTTCTATTTATCTCCCATATTTTCTCGTCAACCCTAAATGTATGGAACAATATATATGGGTGGCCCTACCTCAACATCGGTTTGAAATAATTTGCCCATTTAATAAGGTGTGAAATGGTTTATAAAGCAAATATTTGTTTATTCGTTTGCTTTATATAACAGAAGCAGTTCCTGATGATATGCTACAAGTAACTTATAAAACGATTTTCCATCTCAGGTGAATATCAGCACACATAATAAGTGACAGTATTTTTGTTGGACTTCACAATAATCAATCAATTTTTTCACTTATTTTAAGCGCAATTCGCGTCCATTCATTGCTCTTTGCTCAGAACGAAATGATTCGCAACAATTTTGGCCGCATTTTCAACGTTTTCAACGTTTTAATTCTATAATTAATTTATTAAGTAACTTTTTTACTTCTTCAGGTTAGCTTTCACAAAATTAAAACGAGCTTCCGAATAAAAACTACACCTTCATGACGAGGAAGAATCTGTTGGCTTCAATCTGGTGGATTAATATCAAACCGGTCAATAATTAAACTAAAGTTAAATTTCAAAGATAGAGTGAATGCAAAATGTATCAGTTTTGGAGATAAAATTATAATTGAGAATGATATAATTGAGTTCGGGGTCAAAATTAGCATTGCCTACTCATTTCTCATTTATATCCCACGACTTCTGGTTTTAATTTCGATCTTCGTCCCCTCGGGTGAAAATATATGGTTTTGTTGAACTAATAAAATACTACAATACATTCTTAATAGACAGTTCACAAGAATAAAAGCAAGAAATAGCCCTATAATATCAATCTTGCAAAAGCTCACCCTACACGAAAAAAGCCGAACATCATAAGAGTTAGCCTCTCTTTGCTAATGGCAAATAATGTAAAACTCTGAAACACACCTTACAATTTAAGTCATATAAAATTACATAGTTACGAAGTTCACTCACTAGTTATAGAGAAGAGAAATATCCGAAGGGAATGGCAACGTATACTCGTGACCCAACAATCAAAAATAGATTATACGGCCATTTAAAACTAACTCAATAAATCCATGCCTACAATCTCTCACCTTCAATAAAGATAGCAACTACCTATTGTGAAAAGCAATCCAATATTTGAAAATACCAGTTACGCACATACCACCAATAAGATGCGTAATGGGCACCTAGCTATAACCAAATGAAAAAGCAGAAACTTTTGCAGATCATCTTAAGCGCACCTTTCAGCCTAATTTAGCATCACTCAATCCACAAGATATATTGATCGAAAGCCATACAAAAATCTTAAGACTCGAAATCACATTACCTGAAAAATCACCAGGATATGACTTGATAACTGGAGAAAGCCGCCAGGTGAATTAACTTCATATTCATGCCAATATCGCTTCTACCAATTTTGGAGTGTTTGCCCCTAAATCCAGTTTGGCTCAACACCGAAAAAAATAATTGTGTATAGATAACGAATTATGGTGTTCATTAAACAAACTCGTCGTCTATATGCAGCCGACGAATAATTAATTAATTTTATGCAATTTTATTAATCAAACATCAAAAAATTAATCAACAACTATTAATTAATACAATTATTTTAGAAATAAGAAATAATTAATGTTTGTTATAATGATGAATATTAGTTAAATCTGGATTTTATTTTAATATTAAATCATCTTAACATTAAGGAAGTTATTGTTAGTTTGATATTTTCAATTTAAAAAATATTAATTATATTAATTAACATTAATTACATTATTTTAAAAGAAATTTAATTAAATGTAGTAGTGTTAATAAAATACAGATATTTGAATTAAAGAATATTCGTTCCCACAAATATACCTTTCACGTGTAGCTGCGCCACGCGGGCGCTTTATATATATATATATATATATATATATATATATATATATATATATATATATATATATATATATATATATATATATATATATATATTTATATATATATTTATATATATTTATATATATATATATATAAATATTAAAGAACTAAAATCAATCATATTCACAGTATATGATTGCTTAGTGCCAGTAGAAGAAAATAAACTTGGGACTAGACTGAGACAGGTACTTGTTGTTTTCAATGTCGTTGCAAATACCTATTTTGACAATTCAGTTTATAGGAATTATTTTAATATTATTATAATTTTTTTAACACTATCTGGTTGTTTCCAATTTCTTAATAGTTTACCAAAATAAACGTAAACTTCACAAGAATTAAGCACGTGTCAAATGTGGTTTTGTAAGTTGCATCTTTCCACATTGACTATCCAATTATGATTGAAAAATGTTAAACGGTAGATCTTAGCTGTATAATAAAATGTTTGCATTGAAATTAATTGTTTTAAAGAACCTTCATTAGTATTAGGAAAATTTGTCTAATTATATGAAATGTCCTAGACCTAATTAAGCTTTATCAAAACAATTAATATTATTCCAAATATTATTATTATTTAACTGAGGTTTACCGTTTAACTGCCTGGTTTTTTATAAAAGTTTTCAATTATTATTTTTTATTTAACAAATATTAATTAAATTAAAGAATATTACTTTGATACCAATTGTTTGAAAGAAAAATTATTAAATAAAGAAACAATAGTACTACTTAGTACGATTAATTGAAAATTTTCAAACGTATTAACGAATCTTAATAAAAGTTAATAATTTTAGTTTATTTAATGAAAGTTCTTTGAACTGTCAAAATCTAATTAAATTAATCAAAGCATGTTCAGATAATGTGATTTTACTTGAATATCAAAATATAATTTAAAGAATTTTATATTAAGATAACAAAAATCTGTAACAATAATAAATTTGTCGTTTCATTAATGATTTCATTCGTTAGTTGTTTAACGAAGACTCTGTCGTTAATATTATACAATGTTTTTTTTCGGTGTATATATGCATAGAATAACAGATTTAAAAGAAAGATCCTTAGAAAAGATTTGTTCGGCCATATTTCTGGACATAGCGCAGGCATTTGACAAAGTCTGGCTAAATATATAGATGGTCAAGTATTTAAATTAGAAAAAACTCTGCCACAAAGTATTGTGAACTGTTAAAGTCGTACTTAAAATGGAGATACTTTAGAGTTAATCAGGTAGGAGTTTACTCCAGCATAAAAGAGGCTAAATTCTTATGGTCATTCCGTTTTGTACTGTGAATCGAAGTCTCTCACATTAATTTCACTAATAGAACAATAGAACTACTACCTGTGACTTTTAATAATATTCATGTACCAAAAGCAAATCAAGCAAAATACCTTGGTATGAATCTTGATGCAAAGTTAAGGTGGAAAGTACACGTGAAAAAGAAAGCAGAAAAGTCCCAATTAGTTCCTGAAAAAACTCTCAGTTATCCATTTAGAATAAACTTATGTTTAATAAACAAGTGCTCAGCCGGTCTTGACACGTGATATTGAATTATGGGGTGCACCAATACCAGCCATCAACAAATAGTTCAACGATTTCAAGAAAAAGTTCTCAGAACAATGGCTAACGCGTTTTGGGTACCTCGTTAAAGTGACCATCATAAAGATCACGAAGTTGACACAATTGGAGAGGAAAGAAAGAAATGTGCTTAAGCATCACGAGACGCTCAAAACTACTTCATCAAGATGGTATTACATGAAAAATCAAAAGACCAAAACCTTTTGAGTTACAAGAATAGTCCGCAGAATGAAATATAAATCAAAAGCACGCTAGTGAAACTTTACATATGAGTGCTGAAGTCAGAATCAAACCCTGATAGGGAATACAACTCTGATGGGGAAGATAAATGTGATTTCCATTAAGCGATACACCAACATAGGATATTACATTTAACGGTTCTTAGATAAGTCAGTAATCGATCATTGACAACCATTCGATACTTAGGTACTTAGGTTTTCAATTTTTTACGCTGCTTCGTAATTTTCTTCTGTTAATTGGTTGAAGATGGCTGATTAATTAAGAATTACATTTGAACAAAACTGAATGTTCGTACAAAATGTATAGTCATCCCAATGATCCAATCGCTATCCTAACATACACGATCATATTATGGGAAAAAGCAATTCCGTCGACTGATGAATTAGCTTTGGTTTATAAGAATTTTTGGTATTGGGCACCTACACTTGAACAGTAATAATGTCCATGCAATTTGAATAAACTATAGATTAAGATCAATTGTTAACTTTCGGTTCAGTTCCTTTATATCCCAGATGTGAGATCATGTCGATTTTCAACCAAATTCGCAGGCAGTGGCAAACCTAATAACCATGTTCTTGATGATCTACGATATTATAGGTTTCGTACAAGTCAGGGATGACAGGGGAGTATAAAACGCATTGGTTTTCTCGAGATCAATTGCAATGGATCCGTTCGACATCATTGTTTCACTAGCGAGCTACAATTACCTTTTAAATTTTCTTCGGATCAGACTGATCAAAACAGCTCATATAAGAAATGTTAGGAAGACTGAAGTCACCTGAGATAAGAAAAATGGGATACTTTTGGGCCAAGTGAGATAACCTAGTAATCCAGGCTACTATAGGTAACTTCAAAATATCAACATTAAGCATATAGTTAGGTCATTGTTGAACTACAACATTGGCTGTCTAAGCATAGCGTGACTACCTCCCCTTTTAACAATCAACAAGTGCGGTTAAAACTCGCGGTTATTGAGACAAACATAACAAGTTTAGTGTGTTATAAAATCAATAGACAGTATACATTTTTATTGTTTTACTACTTAATTCACGATATAAATATAAATTAAATAAATAAAAATAATAGTATAGTTGAATAATGTATTTGAAATATTGTGCGAGATCTAAACGCGCCTATATATACACCATTTTGATTTATTACACCACAAAATTATTAGCAAAAGTTTATTCACCCACGCCGCGACCATATTACAGTCGTAAAGTAATCAAAATACCAATAAATAAATTGTTGATAGATAATAGAATTTATATATGAAATTTTATGGTTGGAGTTTATATGCTGCTCGCTACCATTATGTTTGTTGAACGAACCGAGCAAATGGCTTTATGTTTGCACGATAAACAAACATTGGAAAATGAAATCTTAAGAAACAACAAATTAAATTTTCCATGTATGGATAAACATAATAAAATTATGTATAATAGCATAAAATGGAATATATACGACCATTTTATACAGTTTCATTATGAAAAAACAATTTGCGGAAAAATGGTTTCGCCTTAATAAGCAGTTTGTTTGAAATTGGAAAAAAACATTCAAGATAACAAAGATCCAATCGAATTGGTAAAAACGATAAAAGAATGTCCACAAGAAACAAAAACATAAAGGTTGTGGTTTCTTAACTACAATGGGTTAACACCAATGAGGCTGATTGAACATGTATAATTCAGTGAGCTTATAAGGACGACCCAACCAGAGATGGGTAAGCACAGTTGTACAGGACTATCTATTCAGAACATTCTCAGAAATAATGAATAAGATCTCATAAATATCCAATGATAGTAAAGTTCTAGGACCATATAGTACCTAGATCCATCCGTTCATTAATTTACAATATGTCGTTGACTCGCAGAAACTCTAGAAAGTCTCATGAAATTTATGGAAATACGATTCAGCGCAATTAAATATGTATTTCGGGGGAAAACGACCAGAATCCGAAAACGCTCACCATTTACTCTAAATATGTGCTCTTACCGCGATGAAGGAGAATGCAGGTACATTGTATAGATACGGCCACTCACTGATCCTTGGTCACAACCAAGCTTCATTAATTCCAATGGAACCAAAAGATGAAAAATTAAAAAAACAAGGAATGGTCTCAACAACCAATTGCTCATCACTCCAAGCTAAACGACGGATAGCTCTGGGTAATGCTATTAGAACCAGAATGTCAAATAACAATTTTGCAAACCCAGCCGTGATCACCACCGAGAAAAAACCTTATAAGAAAATCGAATAAGCCCTCAAAAAGCCTCTACATCATAGTATTGACGCCAAGTTTGGTGACTCAAAAAAGATGACAATGGCTAGATTTCTTCAATTGGAAAAACAATTTGCATAAAACAATTATGAAATAATATAAACGACTCGGACAAATGCCAAAGGTGACCAACTCATCATGGACCGATGCCACATAATGTCGCAGAATGCTGTCATAAATTGACTTGAGGGCTAAGATGAATTGACGGCACTATACGAAATTTTTAAGAATTGTGTTTGATGCCTCTGCGAAAACCAACACTACTCGCGGAGAGAAATCTTCAATGAGCTTTTGGGCATCATCTGGGATGACCAAGACTACGCGATTCACATTGAACATTGAAAAACTTATCCTGGTCAATGATTTGAGAGTTTCCAAGATGTATATATGTAGGTTTCATACGCGATTCACTAAACGTAATTTATAAATTAACTGACGCATTGCAATACGCATATATGCAGCTTGTGGTCTATCTAATTATGAGACTGACATAACGCAGTGGTTTTAAGACACAAACTGAACAGCTCTTTAATATTAAGACAGTATACAAGAAAAGCTACCATTATGTCCTTTCTTAAATCACCACAAAATTCTGCGAATAGATGGAAGACTAAAAGTAATTATGAATGAAAATATTCTGTAATATTTCCATTTAACCATCAGCCCTCTAAGAAAATAGTTATATGATGTCGTTCTAACGTATATAAAAAGTATTTGTGGAAACGTCCCAAAACTGGCACTTAGCCAGTGATTTAAAAATGTGTGATTTATCATAAATTTATAGTTATAGTCAAAGGTGGAACCAAGCTGATGGGAAACCTACTATTTCCAAGAGTGCAACCGTCAAGATTGTTTACACACATACTGGCACATTTCACAGTCAGTCCTCTTCAAATAAAAACGGACAAAGGTAGAAGATACAAAATTTAGTCAAAAAATTTAGTCAAGACGAGTGTAAGAAAACTACACCAAACTTGTTCGGAGCTAACAACCAGCTAGAAGAAAATGGAGATGTAGCTAATTTGAACATGCTTAACATATGACATTTTCAATAATATGGCATTTTAATGGATGTGGAGTCAAAGAAGATGGTGCCCATATACAGAAACTATATAGAATTCAAGGGTCGATGCTGAAATATCAGTTAAGCATGTAATGAGAAATTAGGCCTATATCGAAGAGGTTATTCAACTCGCTTGTCCTCGGCATGTTGTACCATGCGCGAGATGCACACAGTACAAAATGTCGAATGAGTACATGGAGTACGAGAACCGGATACAAGTAGAGTAACCTTCAATATAAACGTAAGCGGAAACCACCACTTCCGCGAGACTGAAAATAACATCATCAGTTCAATAATTATATAGTACGACGAGTGGAAATTCAAAATTTCAATAGTGATAATCTATTTTAAATAATTTGGTCACATCTCGAAGGAATGCTGGAAAATTAAGGGCAAATAAGGAAAAATATTTGTTTTTCAAAGAGGATATGAACCGAACGAAAAAGGAAAAACATTGTTTTTAGGACGACAAAGATTCAACTTTTGATCATCATTTTAAGCTGTCACTATACTCAGGGAAGTTTTGAGGGTAAAAACAGCCATCGGTCGACGAATGTGATGCATCGAGTGGAGCCAGCGTTGTTTGCTTATTCAGAAAAGGATAAGTAGAGAATCTCGAGTTGGTGGTAATAACGAAGCATTTAAAGCGCATCAATTTAGTTGCTTAAAGCAGATTAACTGGAATGATAATTCGGTTGATGGTATAGACTCCTCCGATCCGAAAATGGTCTAAGTGATTGGAATGTTGCAAAAAAGTAGTCGGATGATGCCCCAGCCATTTTCCTAATAATTCAAGCTAATAATCATAAGAAAAGAGGGATACAATCTGAGGAAGTTTATATTTCCTAGAAAATAGGATCAACTTTCTTTTCAGAGAAGAGGGAACAAAACTCAACCTTGAGGTGTTCATCCTTTCACAAATCTATTTTAAGAAGAACCATCCAGATTAGGTATCACGATCAGAGATAAGATCACTCAATTTATCCATCTAGTGAGTGGATTATCTATATAGTATACCTATCCACTTTCAGACATGCGATTCCCGAGAGATAGCTTCAAGCCTAACATTGTTCTAAAGGATGATCGTTGTATATTTCCTGTACCTAATGAAGAGGAGTTGTATATACCATTATCTTTCTAGTAAGCTTGTTTTGATTTCGAAAGCACACTCATTAACTGTCTTGTCAAAAATTTATCTTAATCCATTTTTTTTTGCCTTAGACATGGTAATTATATTCACTATACATTCCAATCCTAGTCAAGTTTCGCTTCAAGATTATCTTTCATTTTATTCTAGTATTAGAGGGTTCTCTTGATAGGACGGTCGAAACTTCTCAAAAAGTTTGCTTTGAGACCGGGCACCAACCCAAGCTTCTTGTATTAATATAAAGGGATAAGGGATCGGTTCTGTTAGCGAAATTGCCAGAAAAGTTTTAAAGGTGCCCCAGTCGAGTTTCCTCTTGTTCCTAGAACTTTGATTTCTAGAAGGTGTTGGTATTTAAGATAGGTTTTGGAATTTAGGCTACAATTTTGTTCTAATTGCCAGTAAAGGTAACAATAAAATTTATTATTTCTTAGTTGATAAATGGTATCCACCACAAAATTGGTTTCTATAGCTATTTAAAGCTAATTGACAGATTAAAGCATTCCAATATGTACAGTATACGGATCATAGTTATATCACAATAATGTACGTATAGAAGTAACGTATGTGCTTAAGGGATTTTAATCTACTAGCAGTAGATAAATACGTCGATTGAATATGTTAACATAAACTATCTATCGACATTACTAATGTTATCCACCTATCCATATACCATCAGCTAGTAAAGTAATGACGATCCATAAAGCAAAAGGATTAACGACGCCAGAATTCATATATACGAGTATGTTATGTTCATATAAAGTATTTTAATCCATTGAATTTCTGGAATAACAATATATTTTTATTGTAAAATCGGTACGTGCATATTTTGCACGATTAAATATTTCTGTTTATTAATAAACACGTATATTTATTTTTGATATTTAACGATTTAAATAATACCGATTAAGAGCTACAGATTATCTTATGTTTTGAACAAATTCCAATTTATCAGAGATAGTGCTGCCTGTTTAATTATACTAGGAACAGCGCTGCTGTCGAATCAACAGTCATAATAATTGCTGTGAACACATCTATGACCTCCTGTTGGAGTGCTTAATGGGCCAACCCATCTTCCATGTCAGTACTATAAGCTTGTATGGAGCTACATTCTTAATTTGGCTGAAGGACGTAGTTAAGCGAACCGCGAAAGAGTTGGGAGTGGCTTGAGTCCCAAAACAGATTGGAAAGATACAACACAAAAAAAAAATCTACATCCATGTATTTCTAATAGCTTAAAGATATAAGAAAGCTCATCGAGAACATTTTCAACATAACTCCAATTTAATAAAAAAGTTTATTCCTTGAGAAAAACATATAATAACGCGAAGAAACAAACTACATACATATAATAATAGAATAGTTAATTAAATTTATTTTTTACAATGCATAATAAATTAAAAATAAATTTCATTTAACAATTTTCTACCTTGCATTAGTAAGTAGCAGATGTTTGAATATTTATCCATATAAAAACTAGTGATGAGTTATTGCACTTACACATAAAGATGTTAAATCTATAAGAATTTTACTAACAGCATTATCACAATCTTGAATATCATTTCAATTAAGCGACGTTTTTTTTTTTGTTTTACTAAATATTTTTTAATTAATTTTCTGTTCATATACATAGTTCAGAACTTAAATATGCGAAGCTTCAATGCAATGTACGAGACTTAAATCTTAAAATTTACCTTTTTCTTCCAGCACGTACAAAGACTTATCTGTACATAGAAAAATTAACAATAATAGATGGATGTGAAATGATAATTTTTTTCATCGTTTTACATATTTATATATATATATATATATATATATATATATATATATATATATATATATATATATATATATATATATATATAAATATATATATATATATATATGTATATATATATATATATATATATATATATATATATATATATATATATATATATATATATATATATATATATATATATATATATGTATATAACAGAAGAATGAAGATATGTTCTTATTATATCACCTTTAAGATACAAAGAAAATATCGAAATTTGTTATGAAAATTGATTTTTCTTGTAATAATTTATGTACATGAATATTTACCACTCCAGACGTTGGTTATTTATAATTTACATAAAATGTAAATTTGTATAACCCAATTCAAATCAACCGAGTTCTGTAAAGTATGGACATATGTATATATACTCATATGTATGTACATATATTATGCACGAGATATTGAAAACCATACACCCAAATCAAGGATTACAGATCAGATTTATATATAGAGAGCATCTGCTAATTTTTCAAGGTTATGTACACAATTTAAGGAGAATTTTCTAAACGCCAATTGTTTCACAAACACTGTAAAACAGTTCCAATCACAGGTGGGCATTTTACATGTAAAAAACTATTTTTACATTTGACATGTAAATAACGTTAATTACTAATTTACCAAAAGAGTAATTACGCTAATTTACTTAAAGATTTTTAGTGTATTCATTATTTACTTTACAGTATGTAAAAAACGAGCGTATACATTTTACATACATTTTACATGTAAAAAACCCTGTAATTTTTTTTTTATATTTAGCTTTAATTGGGTGCAGAGCAGACTTTAAGACAGTCCTAGCTCCTTGTAACTGTCAGAGCTTCTGCACCCAACACGCGGTCCTTCAAGTAAAGGTTGATAGCTGCCTTAAACTTGTGCATTTTATACTCCAACGGAAACTGAAAACCGGATAACGAATTCCACTTCCTGGATGTTCGATGAATGAATTCGAGCTTTGTACCTTCATTTCGAGGTTTCGGCAGCTTCACCGTAAACCTATGCGCATTGACCGTTCCTCGTGTTACCCGGCCTGGCGTAACTAATGGTGATATTTTCTCCTTTAATTCTGCAGAACATTTGCCATTTCTTTATCTATAGAACACGCATAGTTCTGCAACATCTCTGCGGTGTTGTAGGCTTTCTAGATCTTTCGTAAGTCTGGAGTTTCGTACTATTTGGATGACACGCCGCTGAACTCTATCCAGCAACTGGAGAGCAATGCCATATGCTCCACCCTAAACTTGACAGCAATATTCTATACACGGTCTGATAAAGGTTTTATATATCTGGAGAACCTGATGCGATCTAAAAAACCGTCTGCATCTATTGAGGAACCCGAGTTTACGTGAAGCTGATTTGGCCAATGCGATAATGTGTTCATTCCATTTCAAATTGTTACTTATTTGAACACCAAGCAGACAAATTGAGTCATAACCCACGAGAACGTGGCCTTTTACCACAAAAGGGTATTCGTAAGGGTACAGTTTGTAAATTACGCATACAACTGTGGCTGGTACATTATTAATCTGCAGCAGTTGAGAATACAGAAATTCTAACAAACTCCAGGGTAGACGATAACCAAATAGAATTAAGGTCACAAGTAGCAAGGCAAAGAACATTGAATCCAAATGTATACTACTTGAACTGGTTAGTTTGAAATGATAATGTTTGGAATAAGGAAGGATGGATAGTAACTCAGTAAGGCATATTTTATTACTTTGCATACCACAAAGAATGTTAAGTGCGAACAAACCACTAGCACTCCTATACGCATAATGTATCTGAAGACCTATGGAGGAGTGACAATTGGTGGATGTTCTTTGGAACGAAGTTTCTTAAGAATTTCGGTACGTTCGAAGTGAAAGACGTTGAGTGTACAAAGCACAGTGTTTTTCTTAGAACGAGCGTTGCAAAAAAAGTTGTTATGAATTTTTGTTATGAATATGTAAGTTCATTTTAAAGTTTTAAATAAATTTAAACCAAAATCTATGTGCTGTATGTTCTTTGGTTATATATAGTTACAAACATTATATTTGGAGATTGCCTATTTTTCTTGACTTGTATGAAATGGTCCAGACAACTTATTTTCGAAACATGTTTAGGACCGAAAACTGTTTGTACCTCAAATGATGGATCAGATATCCAGTATCTTCAACGTTGTTAGTTGATCAAATTAAAGTACTTACAATTTCTGTCTCAACGCTACATCTATCATACTTCGTGAATAATTATGATGGATCTTGTGAGCTAGGTTCCTCTTTAGATAAACCTTCCAATGAGCCCCAATGTTTTGAAAATGACGTGTTAAAGGAACATGACCTTTAAAAAAGTCAGTTAAAAGCCTCATTTCAAATCTGCCAAGTATACAAGAAGTAATTTGAATTATACAGGAATTCCGTGCCAGTATAGGAAATCTTCTTCGGATTCTCCCAGCCTGTTATCACTGCTCTTAGTTGTTTCTTGTGACTACACAAACCATGAGCAGCCTCATTTCCATCCACTCCATTTTGCCCTGGTGCCTCTCTGTTATACTTTGTTATAGGTAAAACTTAATGCCTTGTGCCATTTGTGCCTTTATTTAAGGATTCAATAGCAAGGAGCTCTATAGCGTGCATTTCAGCTTGAACTATGATAATATACAGATACCCAGAAACTTTGGAATGGTAATTCCATTTCCAGAAATTTTTATCCCATCGCTCTTGGTACACACGTAATATTGATCAATAGCTCAATAGTTGAGGACACCGCAGTTCTTGCGAACTCCTAGGTTGAGGATAACCAAATCCATTGAACCCAAATGTGTCGAGAGGAACTGGTTAATTCGAAAGGATAATGTTTGGAATAAGCATAGATAGTAAAGCAAGAGAAATTAAATGGGAACAGAGATAGCACTCTCACGCCTACGCTTGAATATGTTTGAAGACCTATTGAAGTGACAATTGATGATTGGAACGAAGTTTCTTAAGCATTTCGGTACGTTGTGTTGTGTTTCATAATCCCTAACATCGAGTAAACCCAGAAAATAGCTTTGGCACATTATGCCACATTTAAGCTTACTGACATTGCACAGTTGCCCAACTTTACATGACAAAAACGTTTTTTACATTTTACATGTAAATAACGTAAATTACAAAAAATTCGCGTATTTTACAAAAACAAGTAAATTAATTTTTAAGATTTGATAGGAAATGGCACAATTGTATCAAAAAAGTTTTAGTATTTTCATTATTTATTTTACAGTATGTAAAAATGAGCATATAGGTACATTTTACATGTAAAAAACCCTGTAAATTACATTTTGTAATTTACGCGCCCAACTGTGTACAATACAACTCGTGCCATGTATGTGAACACAGCAAGCTTGTGTCGCGTAAGCTTGATGAGACAAAGTTGACATTATTGATGATCAACGGTAACGTACAGCTCAGCATCTCACTCACTTTATTGTTTAATCTCCTACGGTTCTATTTATTGTATAACACGAGAGTAAAACCTTTTGATATAATCTATATCAGGTTATCATATTATCACGATTCACATTAAGTGGCTGATATCATTTGGACTCCAGCTGGCTGACCATAAAATCGAAGTAGACTTAATTACCAGTAGAAAGGTCATAGAAACTGTGAATATCGATGTTGGTGGAATTAAAATTATGCCCATATTATGCTCAACATTGAAGGGCCAAGACAGAGTGGATATATTCTGCTAGCGAATGTGTTGATGTCCATCATCCTTTATGGATCACCTGTATGGAGCGATGCAATGGATATTAAAACGTATAGATGCATGTTACAATCGGTTGTGTATGATATGTATGGCTTTCGCACAATATCCGCATCCCATGATCTGCATCTCACAATATCCCATCGAACTACTTGCAAAGGAAAGGAAGTAATGGTACCTATACCTACAACAACTATGAGGTAGAGTCTTAGAACGCATTGCAACAGCGGCAGAATGTCAGAGGCGCTGGGATAGCTCAGAAAAAGTTCGGTGAACTTATCGTATGATACCATTCATCGAAAAGTGGATAAATAGGTGACATGGCGAAGGTAATTATTACTTGACACAGTTGCAAAGTGGACATCGCTGTTTTGGAACATATGCCCTTACAGATTAAAACATGCCTATACTCCAGAATGTCCCGTCTGCAATGGATCACAAGAAGATGCAAACATATTTTCTTTCAATGGCCACGGTTCGATACCGCTAGGAGAAAGCTCTCGGATGTCGCAGTGGCTAACACCCGACAATATAGTTGAAATGATGATTGTGTCAGAAAAAAAGTGGAATGCTGTGAGTCACACGGCAACAGTACTACTGAAGAAGCAGACGCACTTAGAGTGAGTCAAAGAAGAACATCATACTATAGATATAGCAATCTCATAATCTTAGGTTGAGACGCTGGGTTAAAATGGTAAGACCCGGTTTTAGATAGTAAAAATCTGTCACTGTTGCTGAGACGTTCGCCCATCGAAGCTTCGTCTTCTTCAAGATTTCCTCACTTTACCCATGAAAAAACCTTGGAGTTAACGTATAACTCCAATCTCTGTCTAACGTACTACACCTCACCTACACTTCAAGTACCATTGAAGGTACGCACTTCAAATACCATTGAAATTTGAAATCGTTATAATTGGCAGTAGTGTTATATAATTTTCATATGATTGTAGAGTGGAAAGTAGGGAAGGAACATTTCTTCTCTGACCACCGTTATATAACCTTTAATATCAACATTTGCCCTGCTTCCCAGAAATCTTTAAGGAATCCTAGGAGAACAAACTAGAGTAGGTATAGGGAAGTCCTTAAGCGACTAATGCCGTCGGGGGTCCCAGAGCCCCCAGCGACCATTGAGGATATGGACCGCATGGTGGAATCCGTTTCAGCAGCTTGTTACCAATCCTTTAGTGCTGCTTGCCCTGAGGTAAAACCCGGGGGGAAGCAGAAACCGGCCTGGTGGTCAAAAGAATTGCGGGCCATTAAGAAGTAGTGCAGAACGGCGTTTAATAACGAGACTATATAAGAGAGAATTGAAGAAGGCACAAAAGAGCTCCTGGAGGCTATTCTGTGACAAAATGGAAGATGTCTCGGAAACTTCTCGTCTTCGGAAGATTTTCTCCACAAATCCAGCAAACATAGGTTACTTAATTAAACCTGATGATTCTTGGACCGATTCCAGTGAGGAATCCCTCAAGATTCTCATGGACACTCACTTCCCGGGTAGTTTAGACAACTCGATGGAACTGAGAGCGTCGGGAGTAGCTTGTTCGTTGCGCGCACCGGATATTGTAAATAAAAAACAAATTCTATGGGCCATGAAAGGGTTCAAGCCGTACAAATCGGCTGGACCGGATCGGATTATACCGGCAGAAATCCAGAAAAACTCGGAAATAATCCTCCCGTGGTTGGAGGCGATCTTTAAGGGTTGTTTAAAGTTGATCTGCATTCCGAGGCAATGGATGGAGGTCAGGGTGGTTTTTATTCCGAAAGCGGGAAAAGGATCGCATGGCTATCCAAAGGACCTAAGACCTATAACATTATCATCTTTTCTGTTGAAAACCCTGGAAAGTCTGGTAGAAACACATATATTAGTATGAACTAAAAGCAGGAGAAATGGAACCCCACACGGGGGAGTCCTGTCTCCTCTTCTCTGGAACATGGTGATTATTGGCCTATAGGAGTATAGGAGTGGGTATAGGAGTGGTCCCCTACGCTGATCATGGTATCAGGTAAATTCTTACCGACTATTAAGGAAGTAATGCAGAACGCACTTTTTATTATTACGAGATGGACCAGTAAATGTGGATTGGAAGTTAATCCAACTAAGACAGAGCTGGTACTCTTCACGAAGAAATATTAAATTACGTTAGTTGACCCACCTACTGTAAATGGCACTAAACTGGTCTTTACTGATAAAGCGAGATTTCTGGGTGTAATCTTAGACAGTAAACTAAGCTGGAAGTCGAACATCTTGGAGAGAATCAGCAAGGCTACGATGTATTCGTGTAGAAATGCAATAGGCAGACGTTGAGGTCTCAGACCGGAGCTGGTACACTGGCTCTACACGGCCATAGTAAGACCCATTCTTATGTATGGAGTGAGTGTTTGGTGGCCAGCACTGGATAGAGTAACCTATAGGACGCAGTTAGAGAAGGTGCAAAGGATGGCCTGTTTGCTGATAAGCGGGGCACTGAGAACAACACCTACTCAGACCTTAGAGGTCATGTTACACCCTCTCCCAGTGGATATATATGGTAAACTGATGGCGGCTAACATAGCCACTAGACTAACGGCCGTGTCTCAGTGGAAACACCTTCAGGCAGGTCACTCAACAATAATTGGTTCGCTAAAGAAGAAAATGTTGAACCTTGACTATATTATGATTCGAAAAAGGTTTTCAAACCTTTATCCCTTCAAGAGAATTCTGGAGGAATAAGCTAGCACTGGAAACCGAAGCTATACAATTCTACACGGACGGCTCGAAGCTAGATGGTAAAGTCGGAGCTGGGCTGTTCTGTGGAGCATTATATATAAGTACTTCCGTTCGTCTCCCTGACCACTGAAGCGTGTACCAGGCGAAGATAATAGCGATTGAGGAAGCCTTGAACTGGTTGAGGCATAACGTAATATCCAAGAGGGATATCAAGATTTATGTGGACAGTCAGGCGGCTATCAAGTCGGTGGAAGCAGTGCTGTTGAAGTCTAGGGTGGCATTGGGTTGCCACTCGTCTCTTAACGAGATGAGTGAGCATTCAATATTCAGATTATCTGGGTCCCCGGCCACTCTGACATCAACGGTAACTGCAGGGCAGACGAACTAGCTAGGCAAGGTACAACTCTTCAGCTGAAGCCTGAAAGGGCCAATGTGGGGAGGCCTACAGCGGAGCTTAGACTGACACTGAGGAAAAGGGCGGAAGCTTCAGCACAGGATAGGTGGTCTAACACCCTCATATGCGAGAGAGCGAGACAAATGTGGTCAAGGCTGGATTTGAATCGCTCCAGGACCTTAATCTCTCTGGAGAGGAGAGATCTAAGAAGAATAGTAGGAATATTAACGAGATACTGCCTTTTTGGGGAACATGCGAGAAGGCTGGGTCTAGAAACAAATGACTTCTGTAGAAGCTGTATGGACGAGGAGGAGGAAGAGACGCTTGTTCCTGTGGTCTTGTCCTGCACTGGCACTAAGAAGGCATTTACACTTAGGTAGGTATACGTAATGCACAACCTTTCAGATCTTGCAGATAGTAAGGTGCGGGATATTTTACGCTACATTAGTAGCTCAGGATGGTTACAATTGAGTGTTAGGGGTATTAGAGGACTAAGATCCTGTGGTATCACAACGGACCGGCAACGGTCTCAGTGTGCGTTAGTAGCCACTCTTACCTAACCTAACCTATATAATCTTACTCAGCCTTTTATAATCTTACTAAGCCATACATGATTTTGAGCTGTCGGTCAATTCAAAATAATGATATTTATATATAATTGAATAAAATTGAACCGCGGTTGATACAATTAAGTCTACCAAAACCAAGAAGTTTTAGCAATCTAAGTTCCTTCTGAAAAGCATCCCACACACGTTATTGTGCGCTTTATACTGATCAAGTACTTATGAAATGTGTATTGAATTTGAATGGAATCCTTTTGGAAACCACATATTATGTATTCGCCGTCAATCGAAACAAATATTTACTTCCAAAAATATCGTTAACTTTTGTAAAATGCTCGCATCTTGTCCGGTTTAGTTTATCTAGCCCCATATGGATTCGAGCAACCTAGCTAAATAAACTTAGTTCCAGTACAGTATTATTCTTATATCTTTCCAAGGATTTCAATATCTCACTACTCTAACTACCAAGAATTTATCTTATGCTAATCTATAAAATTATCCTTAGTTTTCTCCATCCCCTCACTCAGGACGAATTTTCGTTCGGGAATCAAAGAAGAGTGTCCACTGAAAATATCCATTGGAAAACCTTCAAGCTATGAGACTGTTTTGATAATTACTCTAAATAATTTCCCAAAGAAGTATTTAAACTCCAGATTATATCTATTGGGTAAGCGAGAAGTTATGTTATCACCAACCTCCTTTTTTATTTGTATTTGACGAACACCATTAAAAAGATTGTCTCTGGCGCACAGGCGTTCGTTATAAGATTTGCATACCTTCTCCCTCAAATATGAAACGGCAACAAACCAACCGTCATCTCATGTGTTGCAGTGAGTGTAGTATGCTTGACTCCCAAAATATTAAAGTTTCCTAGAATCCTCCGTTTAGTAAAATAAACTAACTCAATCTTCCTATGGTAAACTGTTAGCTCCAAATCACAACATCAGGTCGGCAAAAATTAAGCACTTAACCTCCAATGACCAAAAATCCGTCCATAAACTTCCTAATACATATTTTGAACGAATGCAGCATATCTTTTCAGAGTACTATCTCCAAAATAAGTTTCTACGAATCACTCTAAACGTTTGAGTAAAAAGAGGAAAGGGCAATAAGTGGAAAACTTTGAGACCTGGCATATCTAGGCTTTCCATGTTTCGGAATGAATACCACACTCTGTTTTAAAATGTGTTTCGAAGTAAAACTATAGGTTTAATGGTACGTGAAACAGGTCATTCTTACTTTAGTCAACACCCTGGTTGCAAGGTTTCCACTCGGTTCAAAACTGATAGTTGGTTCCATCTTCTAAATTTTTGAGTTCTTACTCTCGTAAAAACAAGTTGTAGTAACGTTTACAACTAAAATAACGATATTAAGATTCTAAATATTACAAATACAACGATCGTCAAACATCTGTAATACAGTGTTACAACAAAGCGCACACCATACAAAAGATATCCGACAACAAACAAGAACCACAGACTTCTAAGCGATTTTCATTAAAACCACAAGGTATTCCTGATTTGTATTCGTATGTGCTTCCAACTGCAAAACTCTCTAAATCTAGGAGTTGCCGTTAGGCTTCCTATTGTCAAAATATCAAAAGATCACCTTTTCTCTCTTTTAGATCATTTGCACAAGCTCTATACTCCAGTTTTACTGCTTTTCAACCTCGCATGAGGACTTATTTTGTCTGTCTCCACAGTCTTCCAAGCTTCATAGTACATCATGGTGTCAGAAGAGTGCATCTTATAGAAGCTAATTAGTAGTATTATGCCCTTTCGTTCTCTCACAATATATGATTTTCTTCTTTGATGAACAAAATGATTGATTGAGATGAAGTCTATATATAATATACAATTGATGTTTCGTGGGTTCCCAATCTCTTTAATTCAGGTCTATCACCATTTAGAAGGAAAGGAAATATACACACTCAGAAAAAATATGTCAACTAAGAGCTTGGTAAGCGTGATTTGGTTGATTTAGTTGAATATTTTAGGTTACAATGACCAATTTATTTGGTAAGTTTAATAAATTTGTATTTTGTCACTTGGTTAGCTAAAAAATTTATAAAAAACAAGAACAATAATTTTGGTAGGTTGTATTGGTTGTTACAACCAAAATAATATTTGTTAAATCAACTATAGCGGGGGTTAAATTTAACAAAATATATGGTTTCATACTGTTGAGTAATGCAATTATAATGGTTATTACAATTAGTATTATAATTAGTGTTTAGACAACCAAAATTTTTGGTTAGATGAGTAACATTTAACAAAAACTTTGGGAAAATTTAACCAAAAGTTTAGTCAATTGTTTTTTTCGAACTAGAAGACATAGATTATATAGGACTATCTCTTTTATTACTAAATATATTTTGAATTATAATGTGTGTCATTCTTTTCAATGATCTATTAATTTAGTAGTAATGTGTCATTTGTGATATGCAGATGCTTCAAATATAAATTTACTTAAAAAAGTGTGAAAAGTTTTGTGAATATGTTTTTGAGTTAAGTGATAAAACAATTTATTATGTTATAGTAAAATATGTTTCAGTTAAAAGTACATTGGTGTGTGGAACATTAGAAATTGTGTGTTTGCGGCGCAGATAGTTGGACTTAAGAATACTGGCAACTATAATCTTTCGTGAATAAAAAGGTAAAAGGTAGGTTTTTGATTATTGAACAGTTATTGAACAGTGTTATTGAAATTTGGTTTTTATTTCTTTTATTTACAGAAACATATAATTTAGAAATGTTATATGCTCTTACTTTTTACTTCCCAGTTGAATCTCCATTAAGAAGAAAAAACCATTAAATTTACATAGCTCGACGCTCAACCATCATTCATCATCAAGGCCAAAGATTCGTCTGAACTCTAAAAAAAGAAGATCTACGCAAGGATGTGGAAATAAAAGTACGAGCGTGAAGTCATTAATAGCCGCAATATGTGACCATTTGGATTATCGAAATTTCTACGTCGTTTTCGATTCGGGAAATTACAAGATTTGAAATCACTTAATATATGTTTTTTATATATAAAATTCATTTAATTTGAAATATCTAGATTTGAAAAATTCTTTTAATCGAGATGTTCCTGCTATTTTAGAATTGATGAATAATCTTTATTCAAAATAAAAGTTAATAATGTATTATAATTTAAAATATATATTATTTTATAAATTAATAAATGATAAAACTTAACAATTTTTATTAATTTTTTAAATTAAATAATCTTCACAATCTCAATTTCTATACGTATATAATTTTATTCTATTTTTATCTAATTAAGCATTATGTTTTTAATTTATATAATAGAAGTTTAAACTATATTAGGTTTAAATAAATTTAACTAAAATAATATAAGTTTAATATATATGTTACGGTTAAAGCCCGAAATGCGGCGAATGTCCGAATTTACCGGTAAATATCCGAATTTACAAAAATGTATGTTCAATCTACGTTTACCTACAAATTTAGACTATACTCACATTAACTCTTTAATTATTTTTATTAAAAAATGATTTCGTAGCAGACCCTAGAATGATTTCGTAGTAGACCCTAGAATGATTTCCTAGAACTGTAAAGGTTAACGGCTTCGGTAGCTCTCACGGGCACGCGGGAGGTCGCTGCGCTCCCTCCACTTATCCCTTCGAGGGGCTTTAGATTTCAACTTCGGGGGACGTAGGAGCCGGGATAAACAAACATGTCGCACTGCGTGCCGCATGTAGGAACGGATTATATAGAATCTATTAATGGATTTCGGTACACTTCGGTTCACATTTTTTGTAAATTTGGACATTTACCGGTAAATTCGGACATTCGCCGATTTCGGGCTTTAACCGTAACATATATACAAAAAGTGTTTTTATAAAAACCGATACAAATTCAAATAACAACAACAAATAATTTAAATATATATATATATATATATATATATATATATATATATATATATATATTAAATAAATAAATAAACTATTCAGAGAATTGTTCAACCAAATAAAATGAGCTTTATCTACCTATATAATCTTGTTTCATTAACCATTTTTTCAGTTACCGCTACCAAAATTAAATTTGAAAATTGAAAAAGTATTTTGTTACATTACAAATAATTTTTTAAATTAACCAAAAAGTTTGTTCATCGTTATAAAAGTATTTGGTTACATGTACTAAGTTTTTTGGTTAAATTCACCAAGTTATTAATTCGGTTACCAACAAATTAGTTGTTAGAAGAAAAATTATTAAATAACCAAACTTTTGGTTGTAATTTAACCAAGCTACGGGTTGGTGTAAAAATGACTATTTTTAAGTATATCATGTCCTGGTTTTTGGTTTAATTCACCCGATTTTTTCTCTCAGTGCAGTGATGATCAGAGAGAGAGAGAGAGTAATCTCATCTCAAAAATCCAGTTCGGGACCTTCTCGCTTACACTCCATAACGCTATAGAGTAGAGTCAATGACTTACTGGATTTTAGTTGTCAGAGCGGTAACACTATAAAGCCCACGTTAAACATGTTTTGAGTAGGTCACCGAATCACATGTAGATTAAGCAGAGATCACTAGAAAATTACGCCTTAAACCCTATTTAATATATCCAGGGTCAAAACGTGCAATCGTTGCTCTATTCATTGAGATAGGTTCATAGTATTAGCATTGAGATAGGTTCATAGTTAAGACGTGCTGCACCAAACAACTATCTTCACTTCATTGCCGATCATAATCAGACGATGAACGATTTCGTTCGTATTTCACCCCTGTTAAGGGATATAAAAAAAAACTTATATAAAAACTTGTCCAAATAAATATTCATCTTGGTTGCGAAATTTCAATAAACTTAAACAACTTTACGATGAATATGAAATATCTCTCGGCTAAACAACTGGTATGGCAAGGATTATTCAATTATTATTAAGAACAATAAACTATCTTAGTTGTATAGCAACATAAATAGATTATCTTGTATATAAACAAACAAAATGTTTGGGTTTAGTTTCCTGTCATATCCAAAATTAAATAAAAATACAACTTTTTTGCCAAGATATCCATAAATTGAAACAGTATATTGGTATAGATTGAAATTTATAACTGATGGCAAAATCAATATTTTATCTGTATCCAATATACTGTCTTATTTATCCTATTTGCGCTATATATGGAAAAAAAATATTTAAAAATTTATAACTCAGAGCTATATTATATACCAGAACGACTGCCAATTTTGGAAATTTTCGACGTATATATACATGTCTTATATCGTACACGTATAAGAAAGACTTTAAGTCACACAAACGAACCATTAATTTATTCTTATCCAGCGAGCACTTTACTATAACTTAAATCAATTTGAATACAACCCAAAACGTTACGGTTGTAAAATAGCAGAATTTTCTCTATTTATATAGTGAGAACATTGAGGTGGCATGCACATACCACGGTACATATTATAAAACTTAGAATTTTATTTGTACGATTATGTACTCGGATACATATAACAGAATCGTGATTTTATTACGGTTTCGAGTAAAATGAATTTTACGCAATATTTATGTAGTTAAACTCAACTAATTTAACAGCAAGGTATACCAGGTAGCTATGTTTCGATCTTTCATTTTCCATTTGTTTATTATTTGCCATGAATGCAGCGTTCATGTTGATTTTGGCTGTAGACATTATATTTAAATTTGACTAGATCGTTGATCCTCCTATAGTCACTTTTTTATTGTGGTTTGAAAAAAATCTTTATATATTCACAGGTATGTCGCAACACACAGTCTGTACGGTAGAGTACTCTCTATGATACAGTAGTCTCTACGATACAGTAGGAATAAGATAAGAAATAAATTAAAGGAAATAATATATGCACATTCTTCAAACGTACACAAGTAAGAATTTAGTATGAGATCGTGCTCGATCGAAAAGTAAAGTTGAGAGTAAATCATACGACGTGCAACTGGTTATAAATGTCTGACTTTAAAAACTTACCGAAAGGTTGTATATTACTTAACCAAATCAAAGGTACATCGATCGACGACATTTAAGAAATTACTGTCCGAACGTATGATGCAAACTTATGGGAACATCTATACTACTGCGAAATTTCCTCCATTTATATCCGTCCAGCGAAGCACAAATTGCGGTTCGTCATTTTGGTCCAGTTACACATATACCGATAAATTCTTTAAATAGTTAAGACGCAAAATGAGACACATTTAAGATCATCTTGAGGAATCGTTACATATACATATACCTCAACCAGTTCAGTAATCGATTGAAACGGAATTACTATACTTTGGAATGTCATAATGGAGTCTTACAAAAAATTTGCCGATTCGAGAGGCTAATCATTCCCATTATTTAGAATCACTCCCAAATAAGCCAGATTGCTGTCTATAGTATTCTTTCATATATTAAAAACCTTTTACTATATTAATAACCTCCCTGAGTGTAATTATCGACCAGACTGAGCACGTACACTTTATCACTCAGTTTACAATGGAGGTGTAACATACTTCTGAGAGAGCACAATATAGCCACGACACACTGTCACCACTGTATGACCACATAGAAGATAGATTCAACCCTTTTCTCAAGTAGAAAGTTATCAAACAGGAACAAATCCATTTATAGATGTAATCGTAATCGCTGTAGACGAATATGTCTGGAATGCCTCTTAAGAACTTATACCAATTGGTTTAATCCGATGGAGTCAAAACTCGGCTGAGCTTACTACGAGCTTACGCCTTACAGCATCACTCAATAAGCTCCTGATAATGTTTACTCTGGATCACTGAGAGACCATTGTTTTATCAACGTGAATGGCTCACAATAAGAAGGTTCTCGACAGAACAACATCTCATATAAGTCCTGACTCGTTAAGATAACACACAAATAAATTCTTTCGGTCTTCTGTAAACTGCAAAGCTATGGGTTGATCTGGTTCATTTAGTGGTAGTAGCGTTTCAAAATTACGTGTTGGGTTTTTTGTGGCACACATTATTCCACTACTGTATACCATATATATTTACTATATAACTGTAAATATAAAATATTGATTTAACATCAAGATTGGAGTTTCAAATTTTTTTAAAAAGTTGTTGCTTTACAAGACAACCACTACCACGAATCGTGTTTAGATCTCAAATTTCTAATTATTTCTGAATACATTTACATACAATATATAATATACAACCCCAACATACTAGCGTAATGTAGTAACAAATATCGATTTATCACCCTCTTACAACGATTCTTATATATCACGCCTAGCGCAGATAAGCGTTTAGTATTTATTTTGCGTTTCGTTTCTGTTCTCATGAGATTTAAGATTATATTAAATTTAGCTTATCAATACATTGGTATTCTGTTATTAAATTTTTGCAAATGCTTGATAATATAAATTACAAAATGTGACTGCGAATATTTTATTATTATTCTGTTGATGAAGATTGACGCGAGGGTGGTATTTTTGAAATAGAATCGCTCTATTTTTTACTATAAGAACACATTTTACATTTTCTTGTAATGGTAACATTAGGTTATAGGTTAAGTAAGGTTACAGTGGCTGCCTATACGCGCTTTTTAGTGAGTTTGACTTTTGACTAGAGTGAACTTGTAGAATGTCCTAGCTCCTTGTAACTGTCAGAGCTCCTGCACCCAAAGTGTGATTGAAGGCTGCCATAAACTAGTGCATTTTATACTCAAACGGAAACTGAAAACCAGATAACGAATTCCTTGCCTATAGATGTTTGATAAACGAATTTGCGCTTGCATCTGCAGTTCAAGGTTTCGGCAGCTTCACCGTTAACCTAGGCGCATTAACCGTTCCTCGTGTTACCTGTCCTGGCGTAACAAATGGTTTTATTTTCTCCTTTAATTCTGCAGAACATTTACTATTTATTAATCTATAGAGCACGCAGAGTTCTGCATCATCTCTGCGGATATAAGGCGCATTATCATTATCGAGTTAATCTTGCACATTATCATTATCGAGTTAAGAGAGTCAAACAAGTTGAAAGTGCTAGACAAGATCACGTTCACATCGTCACAGCTGAAAGTTACTTATTAGAAACCAGACCCATATACTTCGCTTATTCTCCAATAGAACAGCGTCTTATAAGTCATTCATCATTTTTTAACGTCTTTTGGAAGTCTCCAGTCCAATTTTGATAGTTTTGTATTTCTATAAATTGTACATTAAGGTGTTGGTCTATATACCTACCACCTTACTCCTGATTTATCTGTTTGTTTGCCCTGCAGTTTCTCAAAACGTGCGAGTGTCAAAGATCCGCAAATAACCGCAGTTTGTTAAAAACAACTCAAAGCTACCTTAGACGTAAATAAAACTTATTCCAGTGACTTTTAATATAAATTGCAATATCAACGGTGGATACCACAATATGTGGTAACCAATTCAGAACTACCTCAATCGCCCTGATGCACGCTGCAGTAATAAGAGAAATAAGAGAAAAGACACGCTCACTTAGAGCTTGACACAGAAGACTTGAGCCATCGTTAATTAAAGTGCCGATTTAAAATTTCAGCCTTTTCTACAAGAACGGTAATCCTAAACGAGTACAAGGTTAAAGCTGCCTCGTTACTTTTTCCAAGTAATTCCGTTTCCAACTTCTGTTCAGGATAGTTCACAATAAAACCAAGTATAGTTTTTTTCAAGTTTATTGAAGCGTCTAATATAACTTTGTATTTATTAGTGAAATGGACCAGGTCTAATGGGTTTACTCCCAAACGAAACCATCTGGCCCACCTTAACAGTTAAGAAAGCAGTTTCTATTTTCTACTTGATTTTTCCACAGGTGTTTCCATCGTTTACATAAGTGCAAATGCTGAGCAGTTCACCTCTATAAGAACAAACATACAGTTCACTTCTACAGAGAGTCCCACCAATAAATATTCACTCCTGTTAAGGTATTTCAATTTCAAGATATGGAAAGCAGAAATCATCTATGTTCTCTTGCGGTATACATAACATAAGGTTCAAGCAGGTATTAGCCTTTCGAAAATTGAATTAAATCTGGATTAAGGGCTACAAGCCTCTAAAAGCCCTCGGCATCCATTCTCACTATGTCTCATGTGTATCAAACTTCTCGGGAAACGAATTTTCTTGACCCATCAGATCTCATTAAAAAGCTCGGTTTGGTTATGAGATGGATCAATAGCAATCCTTGTATGAAATAATTAGAGAAGTCTGGCCAAAACAACCAATTGGTGAACGTAAAGACATGTGATATTGTCTTGGCAGTAGAAGATAAATACAATTCGTGAAAGGTGTTATGGCATACAATATTATGTAAAGTCTTGATTTTCATTTATTTAAATAAGCGTCAAAGCTTGATAACAGACAAAAGTTTACTAACAATTAGATCAAAATAATAAATGCGTACCTGGAGCAATAGACTTTTACATCAAAGTTTACATGTGGGTACAACCAAAACATTGGTCCATTAAATTTAATCCAGTTGCATAAAGCATACTGGCATGTCGGGAAAAGATCTCGTTATTTTCAAAGCAAATGTTGTTTGACATATTATTAAAACTACTGTCGTCTTGTCTTTCACCGCCATTTAATCCTGATTTCCTGTTCCTAAAAATAATATAAAGTGAAAGAAAGATTTGCCTTTCCAAGACCTGTACCCTCGTTCGTATTAATAAAATTTTGCTTTCAAATCAAATACAAATATTTCTGCTTGATCTGTGATGATGAAAAAAATACTGTGATTCAATTGTTGTAAAGTCTCCAATGATTTAACAAAACAGTACTTAAAAAAGTTTAAAAGCTCGTATACGAAACAGACGAGAACATTGTGTTAGAAATTTTATGTTTTGTTCAAAAGAGGTTTCAAATTTGTTTGAATGTCGTTATGTTTTACAAGAAGATCCTAAATAATTTAATGTAGAATATTTTTTTGATAATTAATTAGTCCCACTTCCCAAACAGCATAAATGAATATAACACACTAGAGAGATTAAACAACCATCCAGTTATTTATGAAATTTTACATGATGGTCATCTAAATGCTCCTATTAGAAATCAGGTCTATGATACAGGTATATAAAGAGCATCGCAAAACCTTTATTTGCCCAACTCAAGTGACATAAAAGAGGTAGTACAATTTGTGGTTCATCTTATTCCACTATACAAATGTCCTTAAATATACAACTTCTAATGTTCAGTTCTCGTTTTTAGAGCTAACTCTGGCTAGAAAGCGTCGTTTAACTACAGTTGTAGCAAAGAACTTGTCTCCAATTTTGGTAATCCGCTTCCTGAATTTGAAACTTCAGTACTTCATAAGTGTAACAACACTTACTTGTCATCTTCATGTAATAATCGCGTTATCACAAATCTTGAAATAGTATATATTTCTTATAAGATGTCTCTCCATTGACCTAACCATTAATGAAATTTCGGCTTCAGCTTATAGCGATATTCCGTTTGAAGGTAATTGCATAGCCCGTATTTCTCCAAAGAGAGTGTTAAATCTCTTTCCTATAACGATCTGTCTAAAGATTTTAAAAACACAAAACTAGGAAGGCCCTTCTTTGAATTTTCTTAAACCTTGACTTAGTAAAACTTGTATAAAAAATTCTTTGATCAGTTTGGTTTCTCATCTTCAGCTTTAAAGCTTGTGGCGTGTTACTTTTCAAATGGGACTCAATATGTTAACGTTAAAGTACCACAGAGGTAGTAATTCAGAACCGATGTTCTACCTCAAACTACATTTTCCTATATGTTTCCTGATAATGTGCAACGCGAACAATCTGAGATGGGTGAAGTCGTTAGTTATTTACACGAAGATCTTAAATACTAAAGAAGTAATCTAAGTGGAATTAAAACTAAGATCAACACCCGTAGATATTTTATAAAGTGCTTCAAATTTTGAAGTAGCTCTGAAAAACGGATATACCTGGAACAATTATGCCAACAAAGTGGACTTTTTGGTGGCCTACGGTAAAACTTTATTAATTAAACTCATCTCAACCACTACTCCCTTTTAGTGGAACATGACAGTATATTCATCAAGTAAATTATATGATTCTCAGCCTTACACAAATAAACTTTTCAATAACTTCATTGTTATCGATAGTTTGGAAGCTTTTTCTGAAGCTTTAAGCTTTCTTGTGAATAGCCTCTTATTATAAACGACTTAAACTAAACTTCCCAATCAGAAATCCTTTCATCATGATTTAAAACGATTACGTAGCAGTTTTGTAACAAATATATGATTTGACAACAACAAATACCAAATTCTGACAACAACAACAATCTAAGCGAGTATATTAAGAGACATCCCAATTTGAAATGCTGTGTCCATCAATATATTTTGTAAAGTGGATGTACAAATGTACTATAAATGTGTGTCACTACAGGACAAATACAAGTGGTAACCTTTTCTCCAAACCAAACACCCCCACCCCGGGGTATATAAAGATAATTCAGTTAAGAGAAACGGACATTTGATCAGTTGAACAGAGCATTATAAAATGGTCGATCGATTGAGATGTTGTAGCCCTTATCTTAACTCGATATACGATTTAGTACTTGTAGATGCTACGAATCACTCATCTTGTCTATAAACTCAGACAAACTTACACCGACCGAGGAAGGATTTGTTTAGCTCAGTTAAATATTTAGACCCAGATTGCATTCGTTGTTCGATTATTATATTGTGAGATGGACAATCTCACATGGTGGCGATGGTTTTAGCTGACATATTTTTAATGCAAGATTTTTCTTACCAGCTAATTAAACGATCGAAAAAAAATGCTGCAAAAATATCTATGTTGCTATTTACACTAACTTTGAACTTTATTACGTTGACGGGATAAACCAGGAGCGATTGGTAGACAGGCATTTTAGGTATATTGCACATTTAGCAAATCCTTTACACTCCAGAAAACATACCAGAAAGGCAGATCTGTTGAAACAGCACTCCATGAAGACGTTGGACGGATTGAAAGATCAGTGGACAACAAAGAATATGCCCTATGCGTTTCTGAACATTGAAGGCGCGTTTGACAATACAATTATCTCTGCAGCTGAAAGACATGGCATGCAGACCACACTTGTTCGGTGGTTTAGCGCCATGCTTAGGTACTGTAGACTTTGGTAATGATACGACGACGGTGACCACCCGAAAGGGATGTTCTCAGGGTGGTGTTCTGTTTCCGTCCTTGTGGTGTCTTGTGATCAACTCACTTCTAGTCCAACTAAACGACAACGGATTTTGGCCAGGGTTATGCTGATGATATCGCCATAATGCATAGTATAGGTAAATATATACGGATGTAATATGTGATCACATGCAAACTGCGATCAACATAGTTGTAGCCTGGTGTAGTGACCCAGGTCTATCAGTCAATCCTAGGAAAACTGGGATGGTCGTTTTCACAAGACGCAGGGCTCTGGGAAACTTAAGCCTTCCAAAAATTTGAGCTCATGCGATCCCACTTTCTTCGGAAGTCAAGTATCTGGGGATCTGGTTAGATCGGAAAACATATAACTGAGTTGCATGCAACAAAGCATGCAACATATACTGAAACTGCAAACAGACATTTGGTAAATCATGGGGCCAGAAACCCAGGATTGGAGGGAAACTTCTAAACTTCAAAGACTTGTTTGTTTAGGTATTGTAGGAGCTTTGCACACCACACCTACTGCAGCTCTAGAGATTGCGGTGGGTCTGCTGATGCAATTTTGGAAGCAACACTCTTTGTTAAATGGAAACATTGCACAGATCGACGTATCTGTATCCTATCTGACAGCCAGGCTACACTAAAGGCGATTGGTTGAAATAATATGTAATCGAAACTTGTTTTGGAAACGATAAGTGCCTTAAATCGACCAGGCAGGCTGAATAAAGTTCCACTTCACTGGATAAAAATTCGGTTTAGTCCAATATATATAGGAATATATAGATAATATAGGAATATATAGGAAACGCCATTAGCGATGACAAATGACATGTAACCTTTTCTTGGATATATGTTTATGGTGTGAACCAAACCTACCATGAATGTAGATTGTATCGTAAAATTATATAACCTGTTGCCAGCAACAATCTGGTTGGCGGTTGTTATTAGTTAAAAATACCTTATATATAGTATATGCCAAATATGGCATCACAACTCGGTTAGAAGAGCATGTATAAAATTATGTTCGTGAATTATCGATCCAAAACAGTCCGAAAACTTTCATCGAATTTAGTTCATTGCAGAAGCATTTTCTTCTCAACGACGTTCAACTCCCAATTAGTTTGGGGAATACAAACATTATTTTAATTGAGTCCCTCAAAGACATAAGTTCCAACACGCGAGCATACTATTCTCCTCTGCAATACAAAAATTCAAATTGTATAATTAATGCAATACCAGGATGATAAAGATTTATACTTTTCCCGCCAAAATCTATATTGTCTACAATAAAAATTCTTTGTTTTGTTTATGAAGGAAAATTATAATAATCGGACCGAATTTCCATAAACCAATTATTATTTGTTGAATACAATAAAAAGTTGAACAGTGAAATTTCTTTTCCATCCAAAAAATCAATTTATATGATAATATTGCTTCCAAAATAATCTCCATAAAATGGCCAATTCAAATATGTATATAATATTAAACAAAATATGATTTTTATCATTTTAATGAAAATGCTATTATATTTACACGCAACATCTGTAATTACAGATTTTACTTGGAATTTCAAAAGTGAATCGTGTGTTTGATTTCACACGAGATTCGAGTTTTTGCTTAACCGCATATTCCATTTCGTGTCAAAACTATTCATAAATACTATGTTGTCGATACAAATAGACATATGTATTACACACCCTTGTGATTCACATGGTTGTTTTACTTATCAATCTTGATTGTTCTAACGAACATAGTGGTAAATAGGATTGGCGGTAACAGTTGGTAATATAGTTGTATAGTCGATAAAGACACAATGATTTTCCATTCTAGTTCAAGCTATTTATTTTAGCTATTTATAACTTGAAATTGTGGCGCAGTGGTTAAAGCTGCGGCAAGTGGAGCGGGAGGTACCGGGTTCGAATCCCGATAGGAGAAGAATGCAAAAAGGATTTTTCACCATGATATCATGATCTGTGGTGTGAATGAACACAACTATGACCCCCTGTTGGAGTGCAGCACTCATGGACCGACCCATCTTTCATGTCAGCACTATAGACTGACATGGAGCTATGCAATGTGCAGATGGTTAGGAAAATCGGACCTATAGCCAGCCATACGTCCTCGAATTGGCTGATATGGCGTAAAATCAAGGACATAAATAAGCAAACCACGAACAAGTATAGGTAGTACCTTGAGCCCCAAAACAGATTAGAGATTAGATTTAAAAAAAACTAAAGAAAAACTTGAAATTCTTAAAATCAAAGGTTACTGCAAATTACTTTACTCAGCAAATTATGAAATTGCTTATATCTCCGACAGAGAAACACAAACAATGGTGGTGGCGAATTAGACCTCATATACTGAATATTGAAACCTACTGAATAACTGCGATAGCCATAAGATACCTGATTTATTTGACTTTTGCATGACGGGAGGTATTTCAAGATATGTTGTAATGGCCAGACCACTAAGACATTTTTAGTTCAAAAACTATCTGTTGTATTAAAATAAGTCGCTACACCCGTACCAAAACGCACAAAAACGAGCCAACCACATATAAGAACATTCAGCAGGTCCTGAAGATCCATTAAGAATCTGAAAATAACTTTATTAAAACAGTACGATGAGAATGTTTAGTATTTTCTAACTGGATTCACGTGTACTAAACCAGCTCACTATCGAAAGCCGTACATTACCTAGAGACCTACGTTTAATACACTCCAGAAGTGATGTAGAAAAAGTTAAAGTATTTGTTCAATATCTTAGTAAGATATTTAATCCTAACGAGTAAAATGCAATCCCGGAATCAAAATTTCAAAATGTTTCCAAAACCAGCTATAAATGTGAAACAAAAGTTATCTTATTATGCAGGGAGAAAAGAAGGAGTCATCAATTTAAATTTAGAGAGGAACAGGGAACTGTTTGTACAAAAAACATATTAATTTGCAGTATTTTTGGAAAAAGGTCAAGCTTTTGATAAACTATATAGCACTAAGGAATTTTACACAAAGTAGAAATTATCTATAATCGAAACTTTTTGCTAAAAAACCACACAACATCTATAGTAACTCTCGCTAGACATTACCCAACTACGACGCCAGCATATTAAATGAGTCGAACTTTACTTATAGATAGAAGGTTCACCTAGACAACGCACATTGACTCCAAACGTCAACGAATTAACCTGAAATATGTAAAAGTGAACTACTAATTGGGATATATTCTATATTTTAACTCTATTTTGTTGTAGAAGATAGTATTTCGACCTATAGTATTAGGACGTATTGTATTCAATTAATGAAACCCTGGTTGTGCATCGAATATATACTAAAAGTGCAAAGAATGCAATAAAAATTACTTTGAAGTAAATGTAGCACTTCACTGAAGTTAATGTTCACCTTTGTGCTAACAACACACAATTTGAGGAAAGTGCTTCAGCATTTTACATAAGAGATGATTTTAAACCAGTGACAAAGAACGCAATAGGAGTCCGGTAACGTTTGACGATAATGATTTAGAGCCGTTTCTGGATCAAAATACATGGAAAGCTCAGAATAATCTCGCTGAAACTTTGAGCATCACTCAGAAAGTGATTTGGGTTCCTTATAAATTCAATCCCAGAGCCATCGAATAACACGACTATACGAAGTAGAATAAGTCGGGTCATGCATTAATTAAAAAAAGAATATTAGAGCTAAGAAGCTATACCGGCGTATTTGGTGGGATCAGTTCATTAAAGCCCACAATATGCCATAAAACGTACTAAAATATGATCTTTCAGCACGACAATGCTCTGTCACATGTTACAAAAGACGTCCAGAAAACTTTGAATCCGCTTTATTTGGATGCCCTATACCCAACCCGCCGTATTCAACAGACAATGCGCCTTGCGACTACTATTTTGGCTGTTGGCTCATGAATTAGTCGAGTAATACTGTTTACCAAGAAGCCAAAACATGGGTTGCTGAGAAACGAGAAACTTCAGTTGACAGGGAATTACCTTGAGGAAGAATTTTTTCCGACGTAACTAATAATGGACAATATTTGGAATAAAATGCATTGTACCATTTTCTCGGAATAAAATTTTGATGTTATAATAAAAAATCTTAAAACTTAATTGTACCCCAATATTGTTCTTAAACATATAGTGATACAATGACTATAAGGACCATCTTTGCTAGCACGAGTAAGGAAGACAAATTAGACAGTTAGAATGCTGAAAGAACAGAACGAATCTGTTCATTCTCTTTCAGAATGCTAAAAGAATAGTTTTAAAGTTAAAATAAACTCCAATATTTGACATTGCTACCCTTATGCCCTAATAAAGTACCTATTTTATCTAAACCTTGAATCATATTGGTTCCCAATCCGTCTTGGTTTTGTTGCCTTATGAGTATACATGTTAAGTTTCAACAACCAAATAACGTATTGTGGTCGTATCTGTTTAAAACCGAGGTAAACGGGTGTTATGAGAGAAAATTGGAATATTCATAAGTATAAACATAACTTTGGCGTCCTAATGCAACGAAGAAACAAAAAACTCATGGGCCGAACCATCGTTCGACTCAATACTTTAATAAAATGGTGTGGAACAATGTATGCAGATGGTGATTCGGTAGAGAATGCTTGGACAAATGGGTATGCACCTAAATGAAGATAACTTAAATCTATACTGAGTGTTGCACCCATCTGAATTCTATAACTATATTATTTCATTATACTATTACCTCAAAAGTATTTACTTACATTAGTATAATAGTAAAGGTTCTACAAAACTATATATAGAACTAAAACTTATTTTACTATTCTGGTATGTCTCTCGAGATATTATATAGTTTTATGATTGGTCTAAATTATTCAAAAAAAAATCTTAATTGTTGTTGGAAAGAATTTTTATTACCATATGTTAATTCCTTAAATTAAAAAGCAAAGTTGGAAACTTTTAAAACTAAAGTAGTGAAATATAAAACTGAAAGTTTTATTGGAAAGCTTTTTAAATTTTAAATCCAAATCAATTAAAAGTTTCACAATATATAATATATTCAATAAACTACTTCCTAATATCGTTTTAACTTTTCAATATAAAATGTTGTTGTTGTCAATATATCTTTGGTAGTTGTTGTTGTTGTCAATTTGAATTAATGATATAGTAACTTGTAAACTGCCATGAGTACGATAAGTTAAACTGTATAATTTCAAATTGAAGAAGGCATTGATACATGTTGACTGTCTTTCCATCGCGCGGGCACTGTCAAATCGTCAGCGTCTTTGAAAAGGTAGTCAGATCACTTTGGGTGCTTCGAGCTACTCAACAAAATTTTCGAATATTTGCCGCCACAGCTAAATGAATTATTACGGTGTCGACCACAAACATGCAATGCACTGCGAAACACTAACACTACCTGTTAACAGTTAACGAATGACTAGCGCATGTTGATTAAACATAGAAAGCCTTAGAATGGAAGACCGCAACCGACCAACAATCATCTATAGACAACTTAGTCCGAGTGTAAATATAAAAACTCACCCGACAGAAGTTTGTTTCTATCACAATAACATTGGTGTTTCCGCTCGAAATTGCAACTTTCGTATCGGAAAGGATACAACGCCATGAACGTTGATTCAAAAAACCACTAATCCGCTCATTGGTCAAGATAGCATCAATTACGACCAGAAAAAAACTGACAAAATCTGACTTTATTCTTTTAGACATTTACAAGAGAGGTAACCTTTCGATGCTTCCTGTTAGCCAATTTATTTCAACGATACGAGTTTGGAACTCGATTTAATTTAATCAGCCCCCAATGCCACAGCGCTTAACACTAACGGTACAAAATTGCTAGAAATTGATATCGAACTCAGACGCATATTCACGTATGGATTCACACTCGCAGAAGCGTTCGAACACAAAAACATTTATTGGCGCTGATTTCTGGAATAAATTTAATGTATCATCTCGAACAATACTATGGTCAGAGTTGATGTATCATTTCTCATTCAGATTAACTCCGAATCCAAACTACAATCTATCAGTTACACATGGTGGAATTAGGAATTTGTATCTTCCGTCTCCTGTCCACTCAATATATGATCAAGAAAAAAAACCTATAGATTCGAGACGTAGAGATTATCCCAAGGTAAACGCCATCACAGCAGCGGACCGTCATCCGGTCTCACAGAATCAAGATTTATACCAAGATGAATCTCGTCATTCCCCTAGCCTCTGAAGGCCTATACAAAACGGCTATCTGACAACCCTATTTTGTCACTTTGAATTCACACGAATAAAACAATCACAACTCAGACTTTGAATTCGTCTATACATTGACAACATTCTTACGGCATCACAAACTGCCACTAGAGGTACTTTTCCAAAGGCTTGCTGAGTTTGATATGCACATATCATCAGCTCGAAATCTGTAGTCAGCACAATCGCTCTTGAATTTGTTAGTCACAAGATAACGCCTATATAAGACCAACAAGTCGCCGGATGTAGCTTAATGGTTAAGAGAGTTTCAAAATGGTTTAGAGGCCGTAAATGACCGGTAGGGGCCATTTACGGCCTCTAAGCTATAGTTAAGCCAAGTTCTATAGCTGACATAATACTGACATAGAGGATAGGTACTGCATTTAAAACCTCGATTGAAAAAGTGTTGAAACACTTTACTATATTATAGTAATATTTTTGCTCCTAAGTGTACCATAAACTATATAGAGCTCGTGCAGAAATAAATCAAAATACCCAATGACGGGTATATCCAATAAGGATGTTTTCGAATCAAAACATTTTCGAATACTAAAATCACAATTCATATACATGGAGAGTTAACATATATTTTCTATAAGGAGAAAAATTCACTCGACAGCAAACATGCGCTAGAAATGAATAATATTCATTTGCAAACATTTATGAAAGTGTACCCAAAGAAGCGATAAGGAGAAATGAGGATTTACTCTTAAAATAATTCATTCGATATTTTTAAACATTTCTTATTATTATTTTATTGTATTGTGTAGGTGAGTGATTTTCTCACTATTATATGCCAACAAGGAATTAATAAAGGTGTTTAAATTTGTGTATAATAAAACTTTATAATCGAACTTTAAGTATATACTTATTTACAATCGTTATATATAGAAGAGTATTCTCTGTGGATGAGGGCGTCCGCATCTCATTAATATTTCACACAAAAACCATACAATATGACTAGAGGAACCAGAAATTATCGTTAGGAGCGACTAAATATGGTTGGGTCGCTATACGCTGACGACCAACATCATTAAAAACCTAACTGAAACGTCTGGACTCGATGTCCTAAAAGTGGAGACCATGTGACACAAAACTATACGTTCCTACAAGTTTAGATGACTTTTTAAATATTAAAGAACGATTTCTCATTGGGCCACAGGTAAAATAGCTAAGTTTGACTTCCAAACTGTGGAATGTATAAGTTTCGTGTTCACATGAAGTTAACCATAACCTGACCATTATATATATGCGACCACTGATGTAAGCTATCCAATAAAAGACTCATTTTTAGATAACCAGGTTTGTTATTATTCTCAATAACAGACTGATTTGGTTAGAGGTCAAGACGCAATTGCTACAGTGGAGGCAACCACACGTTTGAAGTTGAAATGAGTTTTTTCGATGCCCAATATTCACGATAATAGTGTATGGGCAAGGATATCAAAGTTCAATTTGCCACTGGCAATCGAGTCTTAGATCCTCTACATCTACTTCCAAAATTGACCTTGTAAATGTGTATAAATTGAAGCTTAACGGATCACATAGAGTGTGCCAAAAACAGGTGATTCAGAAAAATAGCTGTTTTCGGTATTAGATTTTAAAATAACCGGTAAACATATTGCGACTGAAAAATTCTACGGCCGTTACATAGTTTCTAAATTTGATAATAATTTTAAAGATAATAAACAACAATCAACGACAAAGACAATAGTTCTCTATACAGACTATTTCCCAGTTGTTCCGAAGACTCCAGGCCGGAGGAGATGAGCCCTGAGAAGGTGGACCAAAATCGTCCACTGATGTTATTACTGTGGCTCTGGTAATGCTCATATTTTATAAAGATCCACCACTAACACAAGAAATAATGGCTGATGGATGCTACGGTTAATATTAAATAATTATCTGTGGTACGGGTCCCACGAATTTTAAATGAGGTCCAAAATGAAACCCGAATCTAATTTGGTAAGTTTTTCCTTAATATATTGGAAAAGAGCAACTTAAAGAAAACTCATTACTGGTGTCTAGAAACTTTAGTAGTGTCCTTACTGGTGACGAACCAAAGAGCAGTCCATGGAATAGAACCCAATAACAGCAATAACGCACTCGTAAACTTTAAGCATCAAAATAATGATGTCAGTTTACTTCACCCGGTCAAAAATTTTAGCCGCCATCACTTGAAAATGGTGTCGTCATGGTTCAGACGGTTACAGCAAAATGGTACTGAAGATCTTTTTACATCATGACATTGTGCCAGCTCATACTGCTGAAATAACGAGTAACTTTATTGCAATTTCTGGCATCGAAGAAAAACGACCAGCACCATATTCACCGGATCTAACATTGTAATTTCTTTTTTAGAGGAAACAATTGATGCGGTTAGTGCTGAACTGGATAAACTTAAAAATGTTGTTTTTTATCATGACTGTTAAGAAATGGATCTATAGTATTAAGAAATGCATTGCAATCAATGGCGATTTGAAGATACAAAAAAAAAACTTAGAACAAACACGAAAGCATGTTTTTTGTTTTTTGTTTGGTCAACTTGGCGAACTTTTGCTGCTCTCTGCGTACATACTTTTTTACAACGATATTTCTTCCTGATATAGAATAAAACAGAGAACATTGTCTGTAAAATAAAGAAATAAAAAACCGTTGTTTTCTGTTTTTGAGTTTCAGAAAAAAACAGCTGTTTTCGGTTTCTGGGGGTCTATTATGAAATATTCGACGCGCGTATTATTTCGACGATGTCGACCAATTCGACTACGTCGAAAATAGCTATTATGAATTATTCGACAACGTCGAAAATATAAATCTCACAAAAAAATTTAATTAGGGAATATTATAAATATATTTACATTTAGTTTAGATTATAAATATATCTAAACTAAAGTAATATTTATTTATTTAATATTTATTAATTAAATTGCACTTTATTTTACTATCGAACATTCACATTCGTAACCTTAAAAGCTGTCGTATACTATTCGTTTTTATCTAAACAAATACGCGTCGTATCTTTTCGTTTTTTCATAATAGCATGCATTCGACGACGTCGAGAAAAAAATGCGCGTCGAATATTTCATAATAGCATGCATTCGACGATGTCGAGAATAAAACGCGCGTCGAATATTTCATAAATAGACCCCCTGTTAACAGGTTTGACAAACCCTAGGATCACGGAGTGTTAGTCAGATCCATTGTCATGCAGTAACTAGTCTGGGATGCACTTTTGGCTTATGACATTTGACATATAAATCATATGACTGATATATGGCCCAAAACGCGACGTTAATAGTACAAACCGAGTGCTTTTCATTCATCGAAATTGCATTTCTGATATCGTTCATAGAATCAAACGAAAGTACGCTGTTTCGATCACGTTATACTGATTCGAAACAAATTGTACAGCAATCTTTAAAACAAAAGCCCCTTTAAAGAATACTGTACAATTTGTTTCGAATTTGGTCAGTCACTCGGATCGGTGATGATTGCTCCATGGCGTAGAAAGAGAGATCTGGCTACTATAATAATGGTTAACAACAGTATGAAGAGCTCGTGATCTAAACCTCTACTGATAGATGGAGCTTTAGCGATTGTTGGCAGACAAAACTGCCAAAAGTGCATCCCAGATTAGTTTTAATCGAAGTTAAACGAAATTTTCCATTACATACTTCAAAGAATATACTCATTCAAAACAAACGTGTCTTGTTCCGACAAAGTGCTTCAGACCAATAATGCCCCAACCTTAATATGACTCAAAAACAAGACCCGTTAGTTGAAATATAATTATTCGAGGTGTATTAATGTATTAATGGATAATTATAGCGAAATGAGGTGCTTATAGTAGTGTCAAAGAGAGAGAAATGATGCATATGACCAGAATTAAATCGCGTTCGGTTACAATGCATCAACTTAATTTAAGGTTCATGTAGATTATTTAATTACATACCAAAAACCTACGACTGGAGTGAGGTCACTCTCAATATAGTAGGTCCATTATACCGACCAAAACTTTCATCGATATTATGTCGAACTGAAGCCAAGCCAGTAGTTGATAGTAGAGTTTGGTGTAAAATAATATAATAAAATAAAATAAAAATAATTCCGATTCATTTTTTCCGAAATATAACCCGTATTTGGTTTCGAACACAAATGTAACAGGTGCAACCCAAAATGGAATAGTCGATAGAAATAATTCATCAAACAAAATTGATGAAAGAATATGCCTGAGTAGAATATGATGATGTTGCCAATTTTGAATTGTAGGGCTGAGAACACCAGGACAGTCGAAACAGAATTTGTACACTGTAACTGTTTAATACTTTCTTATCGTGTAATAGTGAGAAGACATAGAAATGGTGTTTTAGTTACATGTACATTTTATTAGATGTGGCGTCAGTTTCCAACAAAAAACTTGTTAATCATCAATTTTTGGGTGCTAGTTATGGCCCCGAACCATAAAGCTAATGAAACAAAAAAACAAACCATTTGTAACAAATGGGGAGGCTTAAGGTCACTTTGTTAATTTTTGTGATACAGTGATTCAAAAAGTTCGAATTTCTTTAATAAACAGTGTTACAAAAAGTTCGAATGTATCTCAAGGTCAATATTTTTAGGTAACTAAGAAGAAAAATTTTAAATACATATTTAAAAATAAAGACAAGGCATCTAATAATTTATCACATAACACAACGTTTATATAGACGACATTCTCTATTACCGTTCCTTAAATAGAAAGAAATACCCTACCATATATTTAGTAATCTAAAATATTTAGGTTTCTTAGCTTTTCGGTCTTTTCCATAGATATAACCACTAATTCCTTCCAAGAATTTCAGTCCATTTGTTTTCAAACCGTTTCTTGCTAATCTAGAAATCTTCCAGATGAGTGCATTTTCTGAAAAACAATTAACTTCATATAATCTTATTTGGTGTAAGCCAATCTCTTTAAGTAATAACTAATTTAACGTTTCATTTGTCCATTCAACAGAGTGCGGCACACTTATAAAGAATCACAGTAACAAACTCAAATTCATTTACAGACATTTGACCTGATCTACATAAGACTGTAATATTCCAACAATCACAATACTTCTCAGTCGATTCTCAAAAATCAGATAAGCTACGTAATGATCTGCTTACAATAAGTAGCCCGCAGATAGCATATACCACCTATAAAAGAGTCATAGTTACTCCCGAAGCTTACGCAAGCTTTCTTGAATTTCTTCACGTTGATATTCAGGTGGACAGTATTCACATTGTTTTATAACTCACTTTTTGGCTAACACAATGCTTTGTTTTAATAAGACAGTCAAATTGTCTTGGTCTATGCCACTTCTGAATGAATTGTTAAATGATAGGCGTTTCGGAGTAGAATGATGTATTTTCATATTAAGCTAGAATGATCCGCAATGATGACTTGGCGTATTCCTTCGAATCTGAAAATAGTATTACAATACCTTCACTCAAATGAAAAACTGATAGGATCAGTCATATTATGACATACTAATCAAGCCCAAACCATCTCAGTTTTTGTAGCCAATCCTAATCCTCAAGTTATAAATCTGATTTGCCGACTTTTCTTAAATTTATGATTTTATCGATTAAAAACTCATTCATCTTGGACGCGCAACAATAAAAGTCATGCTGTTCTAGACTTCTTATAATATCTCACCCAAGATACCATAATGACAGCCCCATACAGGCTTACACTTTAATGCAAATGTTTGTACCTCCTACTTGATTTTAATATAATATTATTTTACGATTTTGTGAGTACCAAAATACACAATCCTTAGCGGATTCCAACTTCCATCTCCACCGTCCTTCAATATAAAGCAATCAACACCTTTCATAGTACTTGAATGAGTCATTAATTTTGATGTTGTTTAGGTTCAGATAAGACTATCTCAAATATTATAATCCTCAGGTATCCTCAACGAAACTTCTGAGAAAACCAGCTACTAGATGGTTCAATGCGCCTTGTCAGAACTGGTACGATCCACCATCATGGTTTCCTCTGAATTTAAACTGAGCACTATATTTGAAACAGTAAGTCTGCCAGAATGCTTACCAATGAGATAATGTCAAGTTATGTCACCCTCAATTTTACTAATATAACACCTCAGAATAGATATAATAGCTCTACCAACCTCAACCACATCAGCCCTATAAAGATGGCACTGATGACCCATGCAGGCTTTAAATGAACACCCTCTAACACTTTTATTAGTATAATCGGTTATGTACAAGCTATTGACTTGAACGCCATCCATTTGAGGGACCAGTTGCTTCAGCAGGTCAGTTGTTTCACAATCCTTAGCGCGGATTACAACGTTCATGTCACCTTTCTTAATATCTGAATGAATCACAAATTTTGAGGCTGTTTAGGCCCCAATTCTAGATAAAACTATTATCCTAAATATTAATATGCACCAGGTATCCTGAAGGAAACACTAGACGTTTGAAACAGTAAGTCTGGCCGAATGCTTACCAATTGGATAGTATCGAGTAATGAAACCCTCAATTTAAATAACATAACACCTATGAATAGATATTGTAGCTGATGAGATTTTATTATGTCCAGTTGTGGTCAGAAATAAATGCACAGGCACATATACACATGTAGGATGGAAATTGAACTGAATCTGGTTAAGATATGGGAAAAATGTCCTTTAGATAGATTTGATAGATATATACTTAACGGTGGTATGTTCTCTAGAGTGTACATGGTACTGCATATATATATATATATATATATATATATATATATATATATATATATATATATATATATATATATATATATATATATATATAAATTTTAACTTGTCTTCATAAACCAAAATTCAATTAAAGAATAAGTTAAAGATGAGTTAAAGAAAAATAACGATGTAATCAGTCCTACAAACAAAATTTCTAAATTAAAAATTATAGGATTGTTGAACAAATTGAGTGAAAAGAGTTAATCAATTCAATTAAGAAACAATTGATTTGATTAACTCTTCTTTACCCAATTTGTCCGACAATCCCCCTATTTAATTTTCTTTTTAGGTTTCTTATGTTTTCAGAATGATTACATCGTAGTTTTCTTAAGCTTATCTTCAATTACTGGTTTAAATGAACTTACGTGTTTTCATTATCACATAGTAAATTTGCAGTCGATTCAAGAAGTCAAATCTAAATTACATTTAGATGACTACATAATAATATATATTACGTATGCTCAACTATTTACTCAATTCGGTTCATAATTAATTAATCGACATCCTTTGCTGGTAGTTAGTTTTCTCATTTCTTCAGTCTATATTCCTTTTTATATTATTAAAGGTGATATATCATTTTTATGAATGGATATAATACGAGTATGTTTGACACACTATATGCTATATCATGATGGTGTTAATAGAGTTGATTTAACCTTTCCATCCAGTGTCAGTATATATTCTTAAATTAACGTGAACATGTCGCTCGCCTGTTGACGTGTCTCACTCATTTCACTCAAAACCATTAGCAGACTACTATTATATATATATATATATATATATATATATATATATATATATATATATATATATATATATATATATATATATATATATATATATATATATATATATATACATATATATATATATATATATATATATATATATATATATATATATATATATATATATATATATACACATATATATATATATATATATATATATATATATATATATATATATATATATATATATATATATATATATATATATATATATATAGGAAATTTAATCCTCCGTATATTTCTTCATGCTCTTGAAAATTTTCAGAAACTATTTCGATTTCTATAGGTCTTAATGATGTATCCACTCACTCCAATGGGAGTGCCTTTGCTACCGTTCATGTTTCCCGACCTCATAGAAATATCTTCATCTTTATTTGGGTTTGTTCTATTCTGTGTTTTATTATTATAATGGTTATTTTATTTTCCCTCTTCCAGTCTTTGGATTGGCCGAAAATTTCTAATTGGGATTTGGTTGTTAGTTTGTCGCGTGTTTTCAGATATTGTCTCGTTCGAACTAAATTTGCACAGAAATATGCAAATGCTTCCTCTATGCTCTTCAGTCTAGCCGCCTGGTCATACCCAAAGTATGTTTTTCGCAAACCAAATATAAAGACTACTAAGGGGTCCTAATCTAAGAAGGCGTTTAAATTAGCATTTTGTTTCGACAGTGTTTTTATATTTTATACATTCTCTTTAATCTTGTTAAAGTACGAGTGTATGGCCATGCCCTCACTCTAGTTTATGGCCAAAACTTTGGGTCAGGGGTTTGCAAGAGGGTGGATTTAATATCTTAAAAATTGTGTAGGTTTCCAGCCAGACACAGTGCGACCATTGACTTTACCCTTTATTTTATAGGGATGCGAACAAGTTTAGTATATATCTTAACCGCCCAGGTGGCGCAGTGGTTAAGGCTACGGCAGTTGGAGTGAGAGGTACCGGGTACGAATCCCGATAGGATCAGGATGCAGGAGGGATTTTCACCATGAGATTACGATCTGTGGTGTGAATGAACACAACTATGACCCTCTGTTGGAGAGCAGAATTCATGGGCCGACCCATCTTCCATGTCATCACTATAGGCTGGCATGGAGCTATGCAATGTGCAGGTGGTTAAGAAAATCTCACCTATAGCCATACGTCCTCGAATTGGCTGTAATGGCGTAAAAGTAAGGACGTAAATAAGCGAACCGCGAACAAGTAGGGAGTCCCTTGAGCCCCAAAACAGATTAGAGATAGTATATATCTTCGGCTGTTTGAAGCCAATCACTTAGTTGTTTTTTATTACCATCATATTCCCGTAATGATAGTTTATTCATTTTGGTTTGTTAAACTATACCCGTATTGTCTTTGTCACCCTCAGAGTCGGAAGAGAAAGTATAGAATGCTTACTCTGTCATTTAGGGGTCTCGTGTTCGATTTCGCAGTGGTAACTACAAATCACGATTGGGTGTTTTCAATGTATATATATATGTACGTAAATTTGGGTTGAACCTTAAACCTCTCTCTGTAGTAAACCGAACCGCATTTCAACTGACCTTACGAATCATTAATACGTATGATGCATATTGTTCGGTATATATATATATATATATATATATATATATATATATATATATATATATATATATATATATATATATATATATATATATATATATATATATATATATATATATATATATATATATATATATATATATATATATATATATATTCGTTCGGTATATATTATGTATGTGATATATTATTCAAGACATCTACTTTTGTAAAAGTACGTATTATTATTCTAAACTGGAGTGGCATAAGTTGTGATGAACTGAGCGAAAATTGAGCATAGGATTAGATGATATGAAATTTATGGATAAGATACGGATACAATGAAACAGCATTACCAAGACCTAATCACACTTAAAATATATATAGGATGAATCGTTAGCATCCGTCAGCGGTTTGTCGCTTATCAGCAGGTGATGAAGACTGCAGACTGTGGATGGGATTGCCTTGCAAATTTTCCTGCCTATAACGTAAACAGTGTTAAGTTCTACGGTTCATAATCAATCAATAGTAAGTTTAAAGTAGTTATACTCTATACTCGAAATCAGTGGTAAGGTTCATATTGCGCTATTGTCATTTTTGACAGTCAAATTTAATTTAAAAAATACAATCTAGTCAATATAATCTAGACTAAATTTTAATTTTCAGACAAGTTTGTCATTTAATTCAGTTTTGTCAGCCATTGAAAACAGACAAACCATCGATCTCTTTTTGCAAACTGGATAAAAGTGAATGGGACTCTTCGTCGATTAAAATGATTCACAATTGGCTTACTGATTTTCGTTATGGTCATACAAACACGAAAGATGCCGAACGTTCAGGACGCCCACACCAAAAATAGTTTTCAGAATCCATGATACGGTATTGCAAGACGGCAAAGTGAAAGTGTGATCAATATAGCTGAGATAGTTGGCATCTCAGATGAACGTGTGTGCAATATGTTACACGAATATTTGAAAAAACGCACACGTGTGACAACTTCAGAGACATGTTTGGCGATGTTCAAGCAAAATTAAAAGGAAGCAAAATTAAAATTAAAAGGAGTTTTAGTGTGGTTTCATGGATCCATCACTATACACCGGAGACCAAATCACCGCATAAACAATATAGATTTCAATGAATGACTCGGCGGAAAGGGATTAGACTCTAATGAGGTGATCATCAGAACAACATTTGCAAATGTTATATGTATAGTCAAGAGTACATCTATCTCTGTGTGTGTTAGCGATTATTTACAATTTTAGAACTACATTTAAATTTGCAACACTTTTAATAGTTCGCTAACGTTTGAAATTTTGGAAAAGGGTTTCGGCAACGATACTCTAATGGAAACCAGTGGAAAGAGCAGTTTAAAAGTGGTCGTGAATCAATCAAAGATGATGATTTCTTCCACTGCAGACCATCAACATGGAAAACCAACTAAAACATTGATTAAGTAAAAGAAATGTTGGACAATAACCGCAAATCAACCATCAGTGAGATAGTGGAGGACTTGAACATTGCATTTGGATCCGTCCAAGACATTTTAGTTTAGGTTTTGGGTTTCCGTCCTGTAGCAGCAATGTTGGTGCCAATCTCAATTTCATGCAAAAAAGAGACCGTGTTGACGTCGCAAAAGATATGATTGGCGATGCTGAATTCGATCTCACATTCATCAAAAGATCATTACTGGAGACGAGACGTGGGTTTATGAGTACGACACGCAAACCAGACATCAGGCAAATGAATGGCGTTCATCAAATGAGCTGAGATAAAAAAACACGTTGTTTTCAGTCAAAAAAGAAGGCAATGCACACGGTTTTCATGGATTACAACGGTGTAGTGCATCATGAATATTTGTCAGAAGGCCAGACCGTAAACAAAGAGTATTATTTGGGCGTTATGAGACGATTGCGTGAAGCAGAAAACTCGTGGATTTTTCACCATGATAACGCATCGTCACACAGTGCCATCATTATTCGTAACTTTTTGGCTCAAAATGCAACAAATACCATCCAACAGCCACTGAACTGAATTCATCTGATTTAGCTGCCTGTGACTTCTTTCGGTTCAATCGAGTAAAGAAATTATGACGGGGAACGCATTTCAGCAGCCAAACAATAGAAAAATCGCAGGAAGCACTGATGGACGTACCGAAAACCGAATTTAAAAAATGTTTCGAGGATTGGATCAAGCGCTGGCATAAGTGTGTTGTAGTCGATGGGGATTACTTTGAAGGGGACAATATAGATTTAGATAAATAAACTTGTATTTTAAATTTTCTGAATAAATGCCGGGAACTTTTTGATCACGGTTTGATCACAGTAACCACCCCTCACCTACACAGCCAACAGTCGGAAAGGGACATAATAATTACAGATAGGGGCAAAATTCTATTAAACCAGGTTAAATATCTTGCAATAATGATTTTAAATCAAATTATTTTTATTTTGAAAGAAGAGTTTCCGCATTATAAAGCGTTCTTATTTGTTATACATACTTGAAAAATAATTAAAAGACAATGGCCTTGTTCTTAAAAAATATACCACTCTACTTATATACTACCCATAAAAAATACCAAAAAAAAGCTTTTGTACTAAAACAATGTAATAACAACCGTAAGTTAATCATGAAACACATCTTCTTGTATAAATAAATATTAAACAGCCATTTACAGATCTTCTCTTACCTTAGCAATTTTTTTTTTAATATTTACTTCCAGTTAATGTATAAATTTTGTAACAAAATATATGTGCGAGAGTATTTCCAGCCGTTAATTAAAACAAACATAAAACGATAAGAAAACAATAAAAAAGTGAAAACCTCTCATTAACACAATCTTATACATGTTTGTGTTTACAAACTTTAGAAATAAATTAAACGTCAAATTATGTTTTTAAGGTGAAATTAAATGAAAGGATCGTAATGAAGTGTAGAAAAGTAATAAAGATGTGAGAAAAACCATAATAATTAGGATTATTTATTTAGGTAATATGAGGCGAATGAATTATGGTGTTTTTGAAATAAGGAAGTTAAACACTTAAAAGCTCAATTTATGATTATGGTTTAATTTAATGGGTACAAATTCGTTCAAACTCATATAAATCAAACAAATTTAATTATATTAGATTTTGACGATGAGTAACTTATTCAGAGTTCGTTTGTTTTGATCTCTATCTTGTTTTGACGTGGTCGACTACAGACCCGATTTACGGTCTATTTCTGTACTCCAATAGAGGGACTAGATGTGATTAACCATACATCACCAATCGCCAGCCTCTATCGCGATTCGAATGTAGTGCGAGCTTTAACCGGTACAGTGATCTGTTTAATCAGATTTGTTTTTAGCACAAAATTCATAACATGCAGATTAAAGCTTGTTCTTCACATTTTATATAACATCTTGTTATATTGACTCTCCCATTTTATTTACAGATTGGTCTGAAATATTTGAAGTGCACCTATTTTAGCCTTTCTTTCATACTCCTGACCAATTTATTATAAGTTTTCTTTTAAGCTTTATACCAGCGTTGTTTTACTATACATTCAATCTCTCCATGTGACAATATCTTATCAAAATTAATATCTTCAAATATTTCAATTGATTCAGAGTTTATTATCCATAAGTTTTATCTACTTTAAAATATTTCCCATTTGTTCTAGAAAACTAAATCGATATAACTTATTTGACTCACTTGTTGAATTTCTGTTTGTTATTTTTGTTATAAAGTTCAATGCTAGTTTTATATATTATAGTTTGTACACCAACCTCCTTTGACGCCTTACAATAAACCATTTCATTCTAAACCACTCACTGTGACCCACTATATATAATGTTCAAGAGGGCAACTATCCATACCCGACCACAGAGTTTGTATGGAATTTCAATTAATCGTTCTCAATGCCACTCTAGCGCAAGCATTGTTCACTTGTATCAAGTGGCTAAGTGTCCAATTTGAACAAAAAATAGTTCTATAATTTATATATAAGCATAATTACCTGTTTTAAGACCACTTCTTTTTTTATTTATCTACAAATTGTATATAAGAATTGGTTTTTCAGAATATCGATGTGGAGTATCTAGATCGTATGTTGGTTAAGCGGAATTGGTAATATTTTACCTTCTTGCAGACGTTTAAAATTTGCAACTCCCCTTGAACACATTTAAAAGAATTGGTTGTAATTTCTCCGGAACCATAAAATCAAGCATAAAAGCCTCTCAATTTCTAAAAACACCGCAACTATATGATTGATTAATTGATTGGACTGTAACACCAAGCGCTAAGCATGATTCCCTAATAACACCGGCCCTATTCTGACAACCGTTGACATAAAACGATAGGTAAGGATAGGAAGGTTAGTAAATAGGGAAAGAACGACCCGGTTATAGACACCTAGCAAATCGTTACTAAACTACAATAGAATCACAATTCTAGCAACTCCTATTTGCACTCCTCATTTAAGATTAAAATTAAAACATAAGAACAATTAAAATTCTGACATAAATTTATTAATTTTTCGCTCAAGAATCTGTAACAATTAATTTGATTAATTAATTTTATATTTGATTTAAATAAAAAGTTAGACTTCACTTTATAACACCACGACAACACAATACTAATCTATATATTAGAGAAAACCCGAATTTTGAACTCTAATCTGTGGTTATTTTTCATCAATTCCTAACTATAGGTTTTGACTAATCTTGAGATAGATCGGTCCTCCTCTGCAAAGCCGCTAAAGCCACGAAGAGTATATATCTATTCAGTAAACATATATGGTTGGACACTTACAAATGATACTTGAAATTATCATCCTTATCCAGCAAAAAAGGTCTTTAAAAGGCGACGTAAACAACTTACTCTTGTTAACGCCAATAAATTATATAAATCGATAATTTATTGCCACATTTGGATCTTTAACCCGTTAAGAAATAGAAACAACTCTACAATCTTTCCTGTATAATGAAGTATTTTTGTATTTATCCACTCATTGATGGTTTTGACATATACTGATTATATTTGTGTGATTCGCTTATCAACTGAATCATGCCATAATATTATTCTAAGAAGCTCTTTGATTTTTTCACCTTTCCCCGCAAACCGTATTCATCACTTTAAATGTCTACCATTCATACTCTATTAAGCAAACTCCATAAATTCTTGGTTGTGCCCTTTGAGACACATGTTTCCGGCCGCTTTTCCTGTTGACTCAACGAGTAGCTTTTTTCAACTTTCCATTCGTTTTACCATACTAACTTCGTTGACACTACTCTTATTCTAATTAATTTCCTGTAAACTTTTGTTTCGGTTTTAGGCATTGACTTATCTCATGTTTCTCGCGAATCTTACTAAGTTTCCTTTTGAATTCTTTCAAATCGATTTTCTCTGAAAATTCAGTTTTCATTCATAAATATTTTTATCATGCATCAAAATTCTCTTCAAGTCACTTGGCAGGTCAGTCCAACAGATTTCACAGATAAATCAAGTGTCTACTTGCATTCAAAATCACCACAGTTATTAAAACCACCCCACATTATCGCAAGTCCATTGATCTCCCCGCAAACGATCACGTCACTGTTATCTCTTACACATCCAAACAGTTTTTTAAAATGAGCTTAGGTGCAAAAAAGACTTTTCTTTCAAAGTTTGTTGTTGATGTGGCAAACCACATGTGGCAAATCTGTACACCCTCACATTCAAAAAAAAACTTAAAGTATGTATCTGATCAACAACTATCCGTTCACTCATTTACACAGTATAATTATATACTGTGCAACCACATGTATCGGAAATATCCGTGTTCATCAAATTACATTAAGTTTAGTTGTTTTGGTTGATAAATGTTGAATGGTGCATTCTTCATAATCGGTTTGTGTTGTAGTATGTTGTTTATTGGCCAGTTGCGTGTGTAGAACATTGATTTTTTTTATATTGCTGTTTGTGTATACCCTCCATTCAAATGGTATTCTCTTCCATGAAGGCTATTCAGTTTTTTTGTACAGGTATATATTTCTTTTATGTTGTTCTCCCTCGCCTTATCACATATTTACAGACCCTTCTTCACTCTCAGTACCCATGTCGAATCACATGACGTGTCGAATCAGATTTTTGTTTTTTCTCTGCTTCGTATTATCTATTGAAATGTTATATTTGACTGGTTCTTGAATGTTTCTTGTATGAGCTGCATTTTGATTCTTCGTGACTGTGTGCTGTATACGTGTTCTGTTTATATCGATTGATGGGCATTATGTTCTAGTATTTCTTTCTGTTTTAACGATTGTTGTTGAGATTGTAATGCTTGTTGTTGTGGTAATTCACTGTGTTCGTTGAGCATCTGTGGGTAATCTTATTTTTTATTTAAATATTCGCATTTAAAGCACTACTCTTCCATGCTGTCGCACAAAATTCTTGTATTTATTTTGTAAATAAATCTATAGGGCTCTCTTATACTATTTCATTATACGAAACTCCACTATGGTAGAAGTGAATACCACCAAACTTTTGCTCTATATACGTATTGACAATATGTCACGAAAACTGTATATTACCTCACTTATTAGATTATTCATTTCCCCTCACTTGCTATCCCAAATGAATATGGAATCTTCTGCTACCTGAGTGAAACACTTGCATTTTTTAATTAGATTTAACGATTTTGTTCTACTCTTAACGTTGTGCATACGTTCAATTATGGAAAGCTTTTTCAAAAGCTTCAAGCTTTTTCAAAAGCTTCAAGCTTTTTCAAAAGCTTGGTGATAGAGCTTTACTAGCATAACAATAAATAAATATTTACGGTTCATAAAATGAGAACTATTAGTCTAATGCATATTTATAGAGAATATAAAATTTAATAAATTAACGATTTGACAACAACAACTATATTGACAACAACAACAAGTAAATTTTATAATTTAGCTATTTAACTATGTTTTTTTTTTTTTTTTTTTTTTATTAAGGCTTGGCTCATTTAACTATGTTATTTAACGTTTTAAATAAATATTATCACATATTTAGAAATAATTTGTTCAATCTGATAGCTATACCGCAAAAGCTCATCAATCAAGCTTTCTCACTATCAAAAACAATTTTGTGTATTGACAACAACAACAATATTTGTTCTTCTTTACTAACTTGGCTGCAAAAAAATGTCACCGCAGTCTCGTTTTACAATATTTTCAATAAGTTAGGAATAACCTCGTTTCAAAAATAATTAATCAGATCAGGAAAACCATCAATCGTACACAGAAAATTATCGGAACTAAAATTATATTGTGGTAAACTATTGGAACCCGACAAGATAAGACAAATTATTGACCAACGTAAATCACTTTCATTATTGTGGGTTTTTGTTATTTTAAAATAGAATCTATTATTCGCCTACGATACTGAAAACTGAAATTGCAGCAGTTGCACAAAGCACATTTGAAAAACTAAAATACTCGCCCATTGTGCGTAAATTTAGCTTAAAATTGATAATAACATGACATAACTTATGCAGTTTATCAAGAACTTTAAATCATTATTAAAAATACATAGAGCTATTATATGTATACATGTAGGACATTACTAATTCTATGACATGTACTCAAATAATGTCAACGAGAAGACGAGTAAGTTCTGACCATCATAGTAATTCGAAAGCTTTTATAACTCACAGCCGAACTCACTTCATTAGTAAACATTAAAAATATTTATTTCGTTCTCAAGGAGAACAAACTTTATAGTTTCTTTACCACCGGATGTTGAATGGGTGAGTTGAAATCACCAAAGTAAATTTATCTCATCAATCAACATGCTAAAATTCGATTTTCTATAGCTTCCAGACTAAAAATATCTACACAAAATCCGGAATCTGTTGGTTTCGGCTACCTCCGTTCCTTTCCAGACTATTGCTGACCATTAACTATCCTCTTTCTTTGTAGATTCTTTTTTAATAATATTCGTGTTATGTTATTCGGGGTCGTTCTTAGTGTGGAACCGACCCATTTCCAGTGATTTTTGGTTATCTCAGGAGCAACTAACTTGTCTAGCAACTTATTTTGGATTAGAATCATCTTATTATCACAAGAATTTGGTAACAATCAGCTGTAATTTTTGAGGGAGCTGTATGAATTTCCATGTTTCACACTCATAAAGCAGGATTAATTTCACACCGACATAAGCAATCTTAACTTTTTTTCCTCAACAAGACGAATGAATTGCAATCTCTGTGAAACATGTTGTACGTATATCTCTAGCTATCGACCAATGCTGACCACCCGCAGAGTAATGTTGCGTTGCACTGAGAAAAAAGTTGACTAGTAAAATCATACGCGTAACTTGTTAATATACCATAAAAAATAGTTAGAAAATCATTTAGTAAATCATTATCAAATAGATATAATTTTACAAGTTTAATTGTAACTCATATAAATTTGTACATTTCAAATAATCTCTCACAGGATTCAAATATGTTCATATATAATTTTATAACTTGAAATATTTTTCAGCAGTTCTTCTTTATATCTCAAATTACTCTCTCAATAAATCTACAGTTCTTTTTTTATATTAATTTAACCAGGTTTAATAATAATTTAACAAATAGGCATTTAAGTTTAGTCTCATGAAATAGTAAATTGTTTAATCTTTATGTATGATTCAAAATGGTTTGTTAACAATTTTACACAATTTTAAAATTTCAAAAAATGTCAAACAATAAAGTTCTAGAATATTTTTCCGAAAATTTAACATTTTTCAGTAATGAACTTACAACTTTGCATTTAGTTTTAGCTGCGTATTATCTTCTTCGTGCCAAATCGTGTATCATAGCCAGTTTTCGGTTGATGCAAGAATGGTTTAATATTTATTTGAGTTTTGTAGTTCAAAGTGACAAGAAATTATTTTAAAACAGTAGTAAAAAATATATTCTTGATTTTGAAAACGTGTAGTGTAAATTGTTGCAGTGTTATTGAGTGGATAGATTAAATATTTGTAAATAATATTTGTGAATTGTGATTTTGATCGACAATCTTATTAACGTAAGTATATACAAAATGGTAATTGTTTAGCCATTAAGCCTTGTGTTAGAATCAGTGTATAGGTACAACATGTATACAATATAGGTTGAAATTATTTTTTTAGTATATATATATATATATATATATATATATATATATATATATATATATTTATATATATATATATATATATATATATATATATATATATATATATATATATATATTTATATATATATATATATATATATATATATATATATATATACATATATTTATATATATATATATATATATATATATATATATATATATATATATATATATATATATATATATATATATATCTATATCTATATATATATATATATATATATATATATATATATATATATATATATATATATATATATATATAATAAATAATAATCTATGGCTTAGAGGCCGTAACCGGCCCTTACCGCGTCTCAACTGAGACCTTATGAACCATTTTAACGATTGGTGCACATTGTAGGTGGTCACGAATGTTTCACACACAACCGCATTTTATGTCATCCGGTGGCATGTTAATTTTTGGTCAGCGGCGAGAATCGAACTCGAGACCGCGGTGTGATGAGAATCTCTCTTAACCATTAGCTACGACCGGCGACGATAGAAATATAATTATATATATATACATATATATATATATATATATATATATATATATATATATATATATATATATATATATATATATATATATATATATATATATATATATATATATAATTATATTTCTATCTAAATTTATGATTTGAAATATTTTACAATTTCAGAATCTGAAGATAGATTAATTCGTTACTTTTAAATTCAATTATATATCCAACAGCACGGTTCCAACAAGCAGACCATTATAGTGATGCACAAGAAAGTTTGTACTGCATTTAATATTTATCAATAATTATGACAAAAATCGAGGAAGTTAGCACAAAATCGTGGAGTTACTTGTTGTTGGTGGAGAAATAACAAAAATTCAACAATTCTATTTGTTTTTGGATGGGAGTTTGTATGGGTTTAACTCATTTATTTAATGCTTAGATTGTTGCTTTAAACTTTTCCAAGTTCTTGATTAACAACAAAAATTGGCATAAAAAAATAATTTTATGAGATAACTCCTTACGATATAAAAAGCCCTAATTCATTACAACTTTGAAATCATATTAAAAATAATTTAAGGTAAAATATTTATTTTGGAGCTATGGTTATTATAAAATAAATAATAATTTCTTTTTTTCGGTTACAGAATTATTAAATGCATAAATACAACATATGTAACAAATAATCTACAGAGAAGTAGCGATCTTAATTTTTAACTATTTAATTTCAAACTACTTTTTGGGCAACAGTTTTAGATGATTTTTAAGCTCAGATGTTTGTTAACAACATCTTCGCTTATCGACCATTTGAAAGTTATGCATTTACTTTCATCAAAAAAGGAAAAACAATGTAAATGAATGTAATCAACAATTTTGTTATTTTCGAGCCTTACGTTGCCATTAACTAGAAAGCACACACAAATTCGATGAGTACTTTGGCCTTAGCCCAAATACAAAGGAATTTAAACATGTACCAGTAAATATTTATTTTTATAATATTAAGTTTTTACTTAAAGTGTTCGTTTAAAATTTTTGAATTTTGTTAAAATCTTTAGTTAAATATAAATTTAAATTTAATTAGTTATGAATTTCGTAATTTTTATGTTTTTTTATAAGTTATGTTATTTATTTAAATATATACTATAATTTTGAAATTAGCCTTGAAAAAATATTATAATGTGAAATTGATTATAAAAACTATTAAATAAATAAATCCTGAATAAATAAATAAAATGTTTAAATACAGAACATAAAATTCTCTTTAAATTTTCACATTAATATGTAGTGTAAGCTCAAAGGGGTTAGAATTTGACGTCATTGAATCATTTTGCTGCCTATCAGAAAACTAATTTAGTGAAATAACTCTACTGACATAATAAAGTTTTATACATGATTTAACTATAAGGAATATTAAATCAATAAAATTTCATCTGTAAATTTACTACAGAAATTGTTGAATTAAGAAATTTTCGCTTATGATTTTAATACGAATACTGTTAAATAAACAATGTTTAATCTATGATTTGACTATAAAAATTGTTGTATTATGCAAATGTCCCCTTCTATTTAACTATGGAAACCGTTGCATCAATAATATATCATAAATGATTATGCGTTAAATATTGATAAATTAACAAACGAAAACTTATGATTTTACTTTAATGAATGATGAATCAACAAGGTTTTCGATATAAAATTAATACAAAACATTTTAAAATTTTAATTGTTTTACGTACGATTGTAATATGTAAATTGTTCAACTAGCAACGTTTGGTTATAATTTTACTATTTAAATGCTATTGGATTAATCATGTTCAATTGTGATTTTACTATTAAAATAGAATAATTAACAATGTTTTATTTTACTAAGTTTAACTATGTATAGGAATAATTTAATAAAATCCATTAACAGCGCATTATCATATTTGAACCAAGTCAATTTAAAATTATTTTCGTATGATTCTACTATTT